>CM040118.1:116197574-117619348 GCA_022559845.1 Amorphophallus konjac
CTATCTGGTTTCTTCGGCCGAGGAGCGTCGTCGTGCCTTCGAGGCTGGGGTGCCACCGCAGGGCGAGGCGAGCACGGCTTCTCAGGGTTCGCAGAGGTCACAGAGGCCCCCTAGGGATCCCCGTCAGAGGAGGGAGGAGAGAGATGACCAGGAGGGTGATGGCGAGAGTTAGAGAGTTACTTGTACACTCCACCCTCCTTACTGCATGATGTACTTTCGACTATTATATGAAATGAAAATGGCTTTCTTGTGTTGTATGTACCTTTCCTCTCTCACTTTTCTGCTGCACCGAGTTGTTTCGAGGCATGCCTTACGAGACTTTGCCCTGAACAGCGGGGAACTACGCTTTGCACGGGGATTCTGTTTCCTTTCTCCCTTTTTGGGCGCGTCCAGGTGCGAGGACGCGTCTTAATCCTTGAATTCAAATTTAAAGTGCCAGGTGGCCTTTCTTCTCCCGTGCCTTACCCACAAACGAGCCCGCCTTCTGCCGAAACTCGCCCGCCCATCTTTGTCTTCTTCCCCTCGATCGATGGAGTTCGGCGGTCTGGACCACGGCGAAGGTGGAGAGGGACGCGGGACCCCTCGCCCAAGGAGGGACACGAAGAGCACGGAACGACGTCCATGGAGGAGGAAGGGCCGCTTCGGGCCCCCGAGGGACCCGAGGGGCCTGATGTCGCGGAGGGAGGTGAACACGGTCTGGTAGGTCCTCCGACCTCTTCCTCTTTGATCCATTTTGAGTTTTGAAGCAAGGCGTGCGAGGGGGGAAAGGGTTCGGCGAGTGTTGCACTCAAATGATGGACGCATCCTAGACAGGGGACGCGTTCCTTGTTATGATGTGAGGCCCTTCTTTCTTGATGCAGGACATGGCGAGGACCCTGGGCCTGGCCGATGAGTGGGCAAGTGCAGACGAGCCGAGGCGCGTCAGGAAGGAGAGTCGCGGCAAGGCGAAGCTCTAAGACTAGCGCATGCGTCTCCCTGGATAGTAAGGGGGCGTACTGGTGCAGGATAGTGCCGACTTCCTGCGGCAACAGAGAGAGAGTTACGTGGGTCTTCCCCGAGCCGGGGATACGCGCGACGTCGACGGGTCTCGTGCCCAATTAGCCGAGGTCAGGCGGCAGCTGGCCGCCACTCAATAGGAACTATCGCTCCTAGTAAGCTAAGTGCTACATCTTCTGTTTTTAAATGTGAAGCTTAGCTGACTGCTGTTGTTTGTTCATTCCAGCGTGCCCAGCAGACAGCGATGGTGGGAGTGGCTGGCGGCGCATCTTCTAGTTCCTCGGCCCCTTTTCTCAAGATTGCCTCCCTCCGGGAGCAACTTGCTGGTGCGGTGGCTCGGGCTGCCCGGGCGGAAGAGGAGCGTGATGCCTGGGTGGCGACTGTAGCAGAGCTGCGACATCACGGTGAGGAGAGACCTTCTCCAGACATCCTGGAGTTAAGGGTTCTTCTGCAGATGATGAGGAGAGAGGCAGAGAGAGAGAAAGCCGAGAGAAGGTCCGAGCGACAGCGGGATCAGACCGAGAGGAGGGCCTTGGAGGCCCAAGTGAGGGAGCTCCAGCTGGGCCTTCAGGCCGTCGTGCAGAGGTTAGGAGGGATGGAGACGCACTACGAGAGAGCGCGAGAGTTCGGGGAGCGACTGCGCCAGTCTGGTCGCTTTGCCGCTAGTGGCTTCTTCGCCCCGCCAGGGGAGGAGCAGCGAGTCATTGCTGTGGAGCAGGGCCACGAGGCGAGGTGGGTGCTACTGCACGGGGATCCAGGAGGCTTCTGAGGGACCCTCACCTCAGGGGAGATGAGAGGGACGCCTAGAGGGACGAGCATGAAGATAATGGCAAGAGTTGGTGAGCTAGTGGACCCGCCTCCTCTCTATGATTGTAGTGTTTATGACAGCTCATGTAGAATTATGAATGGAGTGATTTGATTTTCTGTTGCTTGTTTGTTCTCTTGTGCGTTCCTTCTTCCCTACACTTCTTCTCCTTTGCACTGTTCCCATGTGATGGGTCTGCCGAGACTCCACCCCAAGCGGAGAATCGCGTCTTGTTGTGACCATTTTTCATGGGAATCTGCCGTCGCAGTCAATAATGACGGCCCTAGTTCCTTCTCCCGGATGTTGCGTCAAGTTTTGCGGACGTCCTCCAAAACATGATAGGGTATCCCTAGACAACATAGGGGGCTAGTCGTCATATTCTTCATCCAATCAATCACCCTGTGCGAGCGGTGAAGTGACACACGGGACCGCATGGTAGGTGCCTCATCGCGAGGGCTATCATTAAAGGTGATGGAGGCAATCTTGGCCTGCACTCCTTCCATTTCTATAAATTCTTGTCCCTTTTATCCTCCCAGGTATATCGAGAGCTAACTCGAGGAGCACAAGTTCTCACGGGAGAGGAGGAGTTCAAAATTCTGAGAGTTGGATGGAGGGCGAATCTTCCCACTCCTCGAAGAGAAGCAGGTCCAGTGGTAGTAGTTCCAGGAGGCTTTCGGACCTCGAAGGGCACTTCAGCGAAAGGGCCCAATCACAACTCGTAAGCTGAGCTTTCCTGCCCTTTTCTCATTCTTTCTTCCTTCCTCTTGACAACACCCTTCTCCATTTCTTATGCACGCACAGAGTGTGATGAAATCACACATTTCATGGGAGTTAGCAGTGGCCGCATACAGGGGTCTCCCAGATTTTCAGAAGGCCAGGCTAGACGTGATGGGATTTGGTGCCTTTCTTCGGATCGAGCCGATCCAGCTCGACCTGGTCCTGATCCAAGCCTTGTGTGAGAGATGGGACCCAGTGAGTCGGGCATTCCTGATGCCCTGGGGGCACATGGTGCCCAGCTTGGAGGATGTGGTCCGGATCACAAGCCTGAAGGTGGAGGGCGAGGCAGTGACCGGGGTCACTTATGCGGATTACCGAGAAGGTGCTCGGAAGCTACTGGGTTTGGACCTAGATGGTCGGAAAAATAGGTCGGTAGCTAGGGCGTCCCTCATGGATGCATTAGGGCTCACCGACACTCATCGGCGGGACGATGAATCCTCAGAAGAGTTCATGGAAAGGATGGAAATAGGATGCCGTGCCGTGTACTGCACAGATTTCGACAACTGGGAAAGATGCAACATAGATTTGAGGAGATTTCTCCTCTTCCTTTTGGGGAGATTGGTACTGAGCTCGAAAGGGGACGGTATCCAATGTCGCTTCCTGGAGCTGCTATCAGACCTTGAAAGAGTAGGATACTATGCCTGGGAGCTGCCATGCTGGCACACTTGTTTGCAGGCCTGTTCCAAGAAGTGGATCGTGAGATGGCTGTGAGTGTTTTACACCATTCATCCAGGTATTTTTGGTTTTGCTTGTTTTGTATTTTTTTTTTATTTTTGCAAGGTACTGATGACCTGCGCCGAGCAGCTGTGGAGCTATTATTACCTCCCCATGGGGAGAGCTCGGCATTGGCGACCCGCGATGGTGCCGCTAGCCAGGCGGTGGGAACCCATCATGAGTGCGGCACCCCTAACCTACCAACTGATGGTGCTAAGGCGGGAGCTACAGGAGTTCCCTGCAGCGATGGTAAACTGGAGACCCTACTCAGACATGGTCGATGCCGACCAGCCGTGGGTTCTAGCAAGTCGTGCCCGGTTCGGACGGAACTGTGGATGCACTGCCTGAATGAAATCAAGCCGCTTCGGCTACGATTGGTTATGAGGACTTTGGGACTGGCTCAAGAATGGGTGGATTCAGCTGCGCCACCTCGTGTTGGGAGAGAGACGCGAGGACCGGTGACCTGCATTGACTGGCGTGTGCGATTCCCCGAACAGTACAAAGACTGGCAACGGGGTGGCATAATCGTGGAATCGCAGGCATGGGATAGCGATGATTACCTGTGTCTATACAAGACAAGGTACGTAGAGCGGTTCCAACCCCGGGGACTTGCGGAGGTAGGTCTCCCCTTTTTCTCTTTTCTTCTTTCTCCCGTTTTTAGTTTTCTGGTGGAAATGCTGACTTGTATGGCGGCAGGATATCCGTGATACAATGATAGCGACTTTACGAACTCGCTTGGCAGAGATGGAGCAACGGTTGGGCGATGCCCGCGGAGCTACGAGGGCCTTGGTAGGTGTATAGTGCGTTCCTAATTAAAACCCCAGATTCAGATGTTGGCTGCTAATTCACGCGGTCGTAGCATGCCCAGATTGGCGCGGCTCCCCCAGCGATTGGAGTAGGTGGTGCCTCTTCCAGCTTGTGGATTCCCACCTCAGAACTTGACTTGCTTCATGAGCAACTTGCTCACGCCACGCAGCGTGCTGCGGAGGCGGAAGGGATGCTCTGTATACAGGTAAAAGTTTCAGTGTTGAGTTCTCTTTGTTTACGCCTTACCGCGTATCTGAGATGGTACACTTGGCAAGAAAAGGAGACGGAAGAAGCGCTTGCCCAAGCTGCGCAGAGGGAGGCTAGGATAGCAGAACTGGAGAGGGAACTGCGGCGTCATCCTGATGAAAACTCTTCCAGGGATGCTATGGAACTGAGGATCACTCTCCAGTTGGAGAGGGAAGACCGTGAGAGAGAACGGGCAGAGAGAGAAAGAGATGCAGAGAGAGAAAGAGCCAACAGATTGACTGAAAGGGAGGAACGAAGGGCCATGGAGGCCCAGTTGTTCGAACTCCGAACCAGCCTTGGTCTTGCTGAACAGTGGCTGAGAGATGGTGAGGAGCGCTACCGAAGAGCACGAGAGCGTGGCTTTCGTGTTGGTAGCTTCTCTGCTGTTTCCGTGGATCAACGCCGGGGTGTGGGAATAGGAAGGGGAGTACAGAGCGGTAGGAGTACCGCTTTTCGTAGTTGGGTAGCACCTTTGAGAGCGTTTTACCCGGAGAGTAGTGGGACGAGTAATATAGAGAGAGAGGGCGGAACTTGATGTAATTTTTTGATTTTTGGAATAAAATACAAGGTTCGGTTTGTTTGGTTTTCACCTTTGCTTCTGTTGCCTGAATCCCTGCACACATCACTGAAACAAACAAATCAGAATTTCTGTTCTGACTTGGCCCCTTGCTCAATAAGCAAATGGTCACTGTGACTGTCTTGATAACTGGTCAAGGGGCCAAGCCTTTATTTAGCGAAGGCAAGGGAAAGATGCGGTGATGATAAATGCGACAGGCAAGCACACGAATGCAAGCGGTATTAAAAGTGAGATGCTGCACGCAAATGCAATCATGCAAAATTGATTTATTTTCTTTTTTATATTTGGCATTTTTTTTGTTTTATCATAAAAAAGATTTTTTTTGTTTGCAAATATGTACATTTTCTCTTTTCCATTTTTTGTTGTTTTTATCATTTCAATTTTTTGTTGCTAACGCCTGGCAAGCACCCAAATGGCACCTAACCTACGAGAACAGGGTTTCTTACTAACCTCCCAGGTATCCTAAGTGCACATCTAGGTTGATTTGGGCCTCTAGACCCCTCGAATGATGATCCCGCCGGCTAAGACTTACCCTGATGACAATACCGTCATGCCATGCTTAGGCTCCCAGTCGCTTCCGACCACAGGGATTCACCCAAAAGGTGTTTGAGGTAAGAGATTTGCCCGACCCGGGTCTGTTTCCTCACAACTCTAGATGGTATATGATGGAACACCCTGGAACCCAATGACCAACCGCGCGACGCTGACCCAGAATCAGACGCCGTCGCACCCATAGGTGACGCGCTTGCATTGGCCTAAGCCCGAGGTTAAACAAGAAGACATCAAGGTGGTAAACAGGGGTCTTGACCAGCCAGAAACACAGAGACTCCTTCGCAGCGATAGCTTTTGCTTTTCAAAGTAGGCAACCAAATGTGTATATTAAAATAAGGTCGCAGACCCTGGGCAGTTTTCACCCTTCAGAAACTCCATCGAACCTTCATCTTTAGAGGGAGAAGGAAGAGTGTAGGGGATAAACCTCCTTAGAGGACCGGCAAAGCCGTTAACCCGGCGAGCGAATAAGGGCCCATTAACTCTTTCCTTTCGGACAACTTCAGACCAAATCTCGAGCATTTACATTCCACGGCCCCTTTTGTGGATTCAGACTTTTGCTTTGAGGGGTTCCGTTTATCGCAACAGGCACGGTCACGACCAGGCTTTCTCTTGATTTTGATTTTGTATTTCTTTTTGTGAGGGAGATATAGTCGTTTGACGTTTGTGGGCTCCCTTTTCGTATGCCTGCGGGGACACTGCCCTCTTCTCGTGCTCTGATCGATGCTCGAGGAAATGGATCCTACTCTTGCCTTTGGGGTTTGAGTTTCGGTTTCTCATGCTCAGCGTTTTAAGGGCGCCGACTGTCTCATTTGGTCGAGAGAAAAGAATAAAGATTACAGCTTCCAGAGATCTTCTGGGTGAGGCCCCACCATAGGTGATGCTACCGACTTTTTTGAATAAAATACATAAGTGAGCACATGTTAGCTTCCTTCGAGAGAGCATAGGCCGACGTGGCCGGACAGGGATCTCCACGGTTCTGGCAAACCAAGACCCGGTGCCCACCAAGTCTTAATGGGCCCTATCCTAACATGAAGGTTAGATGCAGGGACTTAACTACATGGTGACTGCCAGGCATCGACATTTTGAATTTTCCATATTTTTAGTGGTTTTCGATATTTCTTTGTTTTTGATGTTTTTTATCTTTTCATCATTTTTTTGTTTTGTGCTAAGGGTAGTATTTCTTAAGATAAAGCCCATTCCAAGGGTGGGATAACTCGGTCCCTTCGGCGTTGATTAGCTTGTAGGCATTGCCAGGGTACACGGCTTGAATTACAAATGGTCCTTCCCAATTGGGTTCGAGCTTAGAACGCGGACCTCCAGGTTTGACAAAAATTCTTTTTACGACCATCTCACCGACTTTGAATTTTCTCTCAATGACTTTCTTTTGGTAAAAGCGAGCGAGTCTATTTTGATACACACGCGCGTGTTCGCAGCGGCCAGCCGCTTCTCATCCAAGAGTTCCAACTGGGCGAGGAGTGAATTACGACGATCGTCGAGGGGAAATTCCTCGTCCAATTGTACCCTGAGAGAAGGGATCAGAGTCTCGTACGGGACTACCGCTTCCATACCATAAGTAAGGGCAAATGGAGTCTGCCCGGTGGGGGTACGGATTGAAGTGCGATAGGCCCATAGGGCTTCGATAAGTTTTTCTGGCCAGTCTGAAAACTTACTAGACTCGCAGGTTTTTTTGATGATTTTGAGCAATGTTTTATTGGTGGCCTCCGCTTGGCCGTTACCTTGTGGGTAATAAGGCGATGAATGATGCAATGCAATTGCGTACCTTTTGCAGAGGTCTGTAGGTCCTGAGAAATGAACTGTGGCCCATTGTCGGTGACGATTGTGCTTGGGACGCCGAATCTGGCGAGGATGTTCTTCATGATGAACTTGCAGACTGTTGACGCCTTGATTTCCGCGTAAGCTTCAGCTTCGGCCCATTTGGTGAAGTATTCCGTCGCAGTAAGGATGAAAGATTTCTGCTTGGTGAGGGAATTGGGATCACCTAGGGGACCAATGATGTCGAATGCCCACATGGAGAAAGGCCACGGGGAGGATATTGGATGAAGTGAGGAAGATGGTGAATGGATTTTATCGGCGTGAAGTTGACACTTGACACACCTACGGACATAGACAGCACAATCCTCTTCCATAGTGGGCCAATAAAAGCCTTGGCGAATGATCTTCTTGGCGAGCATCTGACTATTCACGTGGCCACCGCACACACCCGAGTGCGTCTCCTCTACACATTTCCAAACTTCATCGTCACCAAGACATCTTAACAGAATACCAGTAAGGCTCCTCTATAGAGTAGACCTCCAACCAATGTGTATTTCTGAGCCACCCTTCTTATGGCTTTCTTGTCCTCTGTGGTGGCCCCTTCAGGATAAGACTGATCTTGGCAGTATTTGACGATTTCATAGAACCATGGTTTCTCTTCATCAGCCAGTTCTTCTTCGGCCTCTGCCAACATGATTTCCCTCTTCTCAAGGATATCTTCCTGCAGGATCTTCCTTGCTATCCTGTCTTTGATATTTACGTAGGAAGCATCATCGATTGCAGGGGCGTGAAGTTTGTAGATGGAAATGGACTCAAACCATCTTCCTAGAGGGAACCTTATGGATGATGCCAACGAGGCGAGGGCATCGGCGAGAATATTCTGATGACGAGGGACATGAACAAAGATCAGTTTGGTGAACAGTTTGGCAAAGGCAGCAGTGAGTTCTTGGTATGGCTTGAGTTTGGGATCGCGAGTGCGATATTTAGTGAGCACCTGGCGAAGGATGAGTTGACTATCACCTACGACTCGCAACTCAGTGATACGAAAAGAATGAGCGAGTTCTAGGCTAGCTAGAAGAGCTTCATATTCGGCTATATTGTTGGTAACTGAAATTTGAGCTGGTATGCCAATGGGAATGTGAGGCCTTCAGGCGACAGGAGGGCGACGCCGATTCCTCTCCCTTGAGAATTCAGAGCTCCATCAAAATATAGCGTCCACATTGGCTCATCTGATTGGTTGACGGACATTAGTTCCTCATCTGGAAACTCTGATTGGATGGGATCGAACTTGGGAAGAGGATGGTGAGCGAGATGCTCGGCTATGGCATAGCCTTTAATCACCTTTTGCTGGATGTAGGTGATGTCGAACTGAGAGAGAAAACTTTGCCAGCGTGCTAGCCTATCCGTAAGGATGGATTTCTCTAGAAGGAATTTGATAGGATTCATTCGAGCAATCAAGTGGACCTCATGAGCCAAGAAGTAGTGCTTCAATTTCTGCACTACCCAAACGAGGGCAGCACAGGTTTTCTCCATGACGGTGTACTTCTGCTCACAGGGATTGAGAAGTTTGGACAAGTAATAGGTTGCCCGTTCCTTGCCTTCTTCATCAGCTTGTGCGAGGACGGCTCCCACGGAGTCATCCAAGACTGAGACGTAAAGGATCAGAGATTTTTCTGGTTTGGGTGGAATGAGAACGGGTGGACTAGCCAGATATTCCTTCAACCCTTCAAAAGCTTTCTGACATTTAGAATTCCAGTGGAATTCTACTCCTGGCTTGGTCAACTCGTAGAGAGGTCTACACCTTTGTGAATGTTGGGACACAAACCGATGAATAAACTGTAACCTCCCGATTAAACCTCGGACTTCCCTCAAATTCTTGGGAGGCGGTATATTCTGATAGCCTTGGCTTTGTCGGGATCTATCTCGATCCCTCTTTTGCTCACAATGAACCCCAGTAATTTACCTGACGACACACCAAACACACACTTTTTCGGGTTCATTTTCAATTGGAACTCCTTGACCTCTGCAAGACCTTAGCCAAAACTTCTGGATGTTCCATCCTGGTCCTTGATTTCACCAATAAGTCATCCACATACACTTCTAGATATATATGCATCATGTCATGAAATATGGCCATCATCGCTCTTTGGTAAGTAGCTCCAGCATTCTTTAACCCAAACGGCATGACCACGTAACAATATGTTCCCCAAGGGGTAGTGAATGACGTCTTCTCCTGGTCCTCTTCTGCCAAACGAATTTGATTGTATCCTGAAAATCCATCCATGAATGAGAGGGTTTCGTAACCTGCCGTGTTATCGATCAACACATCAATGTGAGGCAAGGGAAAATCATCCTTTGGACACGTGCGGTTAAGGTCCCGGAAGTCGATGCAAATCCTGACTTTCCATCTTTCTTCATGACCGGGACAATGTTCGCCACCCATTGAGGATAAAGGACGACTCTAATGAACCTGGCTTTGTGGAGCTTATCGACCTCTTCTTTCATTTTCAAAGCCATCTGAGGGTGGAAACGCCTTAACCTTTGTTTTACCGAGATGGACCCTGGTTTTAGGTTAAACGGTGTTCGACCAAGGTTGAATCAAGACCCGGCATATCCTCGTAGCTCCATGCAAACGTGTCCTTATATTCCTTGAGAACTTCAATTAATGCCTCTTCTTCAGAGGGTGGTAGGTTGTCACTTATGAGGATGATCCTAGGGTCTTCCTCAGTTCCCAAGTTGACTTCTTTGGTGGATTCTTCTACGGCGGTTGACAGCTCGTCGAATCTCCTCATTCCACTAGCATATGCGCCAGCCGCGTCCTCATATTCCTCACCCTCATCTTCGGTAGGGTATTCTTCATCCGTGATCTCGTAGACTCCGTACCCTTCATCAAATGCACCGTCGCCCTCACATTCTATTTCGGTAGCCGGATGGATTTTCTAACAATTGGGGGATGGCAAGGAGGGCCTGACACATGGCGGCTAAATCCAGAAGGAATTGACAAGGGATCTGCCTACCCTTGGATTTCTTCCTAGGTACTACCCTTGACCTATCATTCCTAGATTGACTGACAATATTTACAGAAGAAGAGGAAGACGAAGAGGATGGTGTAGAATGTACAGGAGAAGACCCCTCAGAGGAGGGGTAGAAAAGGTCACTCATCGGACCTTGGACGGGTGGTCCGCAAGGTGGGACGCACCCGTGAGAGATGTAGGAGGTTTCCTCAACGAAGATGTGTTATTGGGGAGTTTAAAATTGACGTTTTTTTTTTCATTTTCAGTTTTAATGACAAAGCAGTGAAAAGAGATTGGAGGAGAGAGAAAAGTGGTTATGGCTAGAGGATTGTGAAGCTCATAGAGCAGATCATGGTTGAAGACCTGGCGCGGGTTGAGAAGCCCGCGTAAGTATGTAAGTAGAGAAGGAGATCTGGGAAGATCATCAGACAATTGTCTGGCCCAGGAAGAAGATATCAGCAAAGGCTGAGACGAGTGGATGGAGAAGATGGCGGCTAATGAGCCGTCGACGGTAATGTTGAGGACGGATGAAGATCCGTCGATGACAGGGTCCTTCTGGCGAGGACGAGGATGGTTTGGAACCTTGGCAAGAGTGGTAATATTCTCTGGTATTCTGGAGATCAATGGTGGTCCTTCAAGCTGCGGAGACGAGAACATCCTTTCCAGTGCGACGGAAATGTCCCGTATGTCGAACCATTTGTTCCACTCGCATTCCGGATCTTTGATCTTGCCTCTTTTGGTGATCCTTGCACATTTTTCAGCCAAATATACAGCATGTGATCCCCCATATGTCTCTCGTGGGTAATCTCCCATATGAACAATGGGCCCTCTGTTGAAGTGGTTTGATAGAGTCCATGTGAGGGGCTTCCAATCCGCCTTGAACGGTCCTTTGAAGCCTAGGCCAAACCTGCGGTTCGGCCTAATTTCCTTTGGCGGTTTGAGCCTACCCTATAACTGTGCGCCCAGACCTTTACCCTGTTGATAGCCGATGTTCCTCATAATCTCCCAACCTTTGGAGTGAAAAGGGAGACATGATGTTGCGGTTGCTCTGACCGGCTCCTTTGGTGCTAGTGGAACGTGAGATAGATCACGCACGTCCAGCAATGACAATATGGGCCGATGAGATGGCCAAACAGAGGGCAGAGAGGTGTTGATAGCATCCACTGTGTGAAGGACAGGAGTGCTGACCACTTTAATAATCCTCCCATTGTAAGGAAACTTCAGGCACTGATGGTTGGTGGAAGGCACAGCGTCCATGGTTTCAATGTAGGGGCGACCCAGTATAGCCTTGAATGTGGGGTCCATGTCGAGGACATGGAATTCCGTGGGGACTGACATAGGGCCTAGCTCTGCCTTCAGAATAATCATCCCCTGCGGCGGCCTGTTTCTATTGTCATAAGCCATGACCGTGATCAAGGAAGGTCTTATTTGTTACTCGTTGACCTCACACAACTGAAGGGTGTCCATGGAGATCATATTTATGGACGCACCTGTGTCCACAAGACACGGGTTTATGGATACCCCATTAATTTTTATTGAAATGCACAATGCATATTTCTGAGCTTCCTTGGGAGTGAGCTCGTAGTTGTGGAACATGATGGCCGGTTGTGTGTCTGTTGGGGTCAGGACGGTCGAAATCTTCTCCACGGGGAGGTCCTCATTAACCATGACTTTTTGAATATATTCCATCAAGGCCGCCTAGTGGGATGTGGATCTTTGAAGTAGCTCCAGGATGGAGATCCGAGCAGGTGTCTTGTCCAAGTGTTTCAATAGATCATACTGTGTTCCAGGGATAGCTCTTTCTGGTTGTTCTCCATCATCCTTCTCTGGCTGAGATTGCTCAGGATTCTGACTGTTGTGGGGGAAAACCCTATGGAAAATCCTTCCACTCCGGAGCACCATTGCCTGCGGCTTTTGTACCTTTGTGGGGGTAGCAGTGGGTTTTAACAGGGATTTGAGGGGTAGTGGTGGAGGAATGGTTGATGAAGCAGGGGTGATGACGGGAGCAGGGATTCTGATGAGGGGTTTGTTAGGTGGAAGCATGGTGGAGGTAGAGGGGATATCACACGGATTATGGAGGATAAGGGGTCTGGAAGGTGGAGGTGGAGACGAAGTAGAAGTGGGTAGGGCTTGAAGCGGGTAATGATTTTGAGGTGGGTGATGGGTAATGAGTGGTTTTGAAGGCATTAGTGATGATATGGTGGAGAAAGACGGGGTTATGTATGGTTGACGGATGATAAGGGGTTTAGAAGGCGTAGGGGTAAATGTGGTAGAGGTGGATGGTAAAGTGGGGGAGTGAGAGAAGATGAGAGGGTGTGAAGGCGTAGTGGAGAGTGTCGGTTGATAGGAGATCGGGGTGCGGATAAGAGGGCGTAATGATAGTGGAAATGGTGAAGGTGATACTGACGCGGGTTGATGAGAGAGAGGTGCTACCCGGGCAAGGTGAGGGGGTTGCATGACGATAGGGTTGGAGGAAGAAAGAATAGAGGTACTTTCCGGGTGCCACACCTGCTCTCTCCCGACTTCCGGGAAGGAGGAGATGGGGTTAACCTGATGATTGGGCTGTTGGTGCTCTGGTAATGGATTCTGGATTATGCCCATGTTGGGCTGTTGTTGTGGGGCCTGCTGAGGCTGCTGTTGTTGTTGTGGTTGCTGCTGCTGCTGCTGTTGTAACTGCTGTTGTGGCCTATGAGGAGGTCTCCTAGCCTTGAGAGCGGCGACGTATCATCTCATTTCATCCCAATCTATTTGATGTTCATCATTCATATCGTGGATGTAATCTTTGAAATGGAAGCAGTAATCTACTGTGTGTCCTGGCTGCCTGTGGTAGACGCAGTATTTGGAGGTATCAACATTCGGGGGCCACACGGGCCTTTCCCTGGGTAGCACAAGTATGTTTGAGGCCATGAGGGCGTTGAAAATATCCGCCAGAGTTTCTGGCAACGGTGGATAGTAGGCTCTCTTGGGACCGATCGGCCTCCTTTGTTGCTGTTGGGGACCATAATTCCCCAGGGGCGGAACTTGGTTGTACTGAAGTGGTGGTTGTTGTTGCTGAGGTTGTGGTTGTTGTTACTGGGGTTGACGTAATGGAGGCATATTATCCTGGGGTGGATTATTTTGGGGTGGAGGACGAAGAGAGAAAGGACCTGGTTGGAGGGGAAGTCGGGGCATCTATGGAGGCCTTGGGTTGACTGCATAGTTGGCATTGTTGACCGCACCCACTTGCTCATTTGTCACGACCCCTTCTGTGGCTCCGCCCGGGACACCAACGCCTATCTTCCTGACCACTTTGGGCTTCGACGACTCAAACATGTTCATAATGGGGGAGTCTTTTAACTGGGTTTGGATGTACCGGGCCCTTTCATAGAGTTCCTCCATTGTAGTAAGTTTATTCATGGCCAAGACGTGTCTGAACTGTGGGGTTGCATTAGACACAATCATCTTCACTTGTTCGGGCTATGAGAGGGTATCCCTTATTCTTTCCGCCAGAGACCTCCATCTATCAGCATAGCGGACAAAATCCTCATCGGGCTTCATCTTTTCGGCCACTAGGTCGGTAATGGAGAGTGAGGGACCGACCCTATCCCTATATTTCTGCAAGAACCTTCTCTGGACTATTTCAAAATTCTTGGCCTCTCGGGGCTCCAAAGAATAGAACCACTCTAGCGCAGGACCATCCAATGATCTCCGAAAGAGGTATGCCAGGGACCTCTGATCATTTTGCCAATAGGAGGACTCATACATGAAATCCTTGAGGTGAATGAAGGGGTTGCCGGTACCATTGTATCTGCGGTACGTGGGCATTTCGGAGGGAGGAAGATGAATGACGGGAAGGATTGGCAAAGCAACCTCCGGGGTGGCTTTCACGTCCACCATTCTTCTCAGATTTTGAAACTGCTCGTCCATGCGATTGAACCTACTGAGGAGCGATTGGGCGAGCTCCTCTGGAGGTGAAGGTGGCACTTGCCACTGGGGGAGAAGCTGTCTCCCAGAGACTTGAGGGGGGAACCCCGAATGAGAGGGAGCTGCCGGACCGCCGACAGTCGGCCCCGGCTGAAGCGGTATGTGGGGAACAACGGGAGTTTGAGATTGTGACGGGAACTGGAATGAGGGTGGTTGTTGGCTCGCTTGTCCTTGAAGCGAGGGAGACTGGATGGCTTGCGCCAATGAAGGAGATGGAATGGCCTGCACGGACTCTTGGAGAGGTGCGATGGCTGGAGTTGATTCCTGGGGCGTGGGGGAAATAGATTTCCCCTTCAGAATGGCCTGGAAGGCCCGGAGCTGTTCAGAGGTAAGCTCCGTGTTGGCGAGGACGCCCAGTAAGGAAGAGATATCCTGTGGTGGGGACGTGTCCCCGGCAATAACCTACACCTCATGCGAGGGCTCATGAGAAGGACCCGAGTCCATAGCATAGACTCGCGGGTCGGCTGACAAACCACGACTAGGGTTGTTCTCCTCAAAAGACTCGTGAGCCATGCTCACAGTTTCCCCAGAACGCAAAAACATACACTAGCAAGCAGGTAGCAGAGATTATCAAACAAGTGGATGCCTTTACGCCTTTTTTTGTGTTTTGATTTTGATGATTTTTCTGTTTTTAGCGAGATCCGAAGTTCACACAAAATAGGGACCCTAGTTTATTTTTGTTTCACCACCGTGTCAGCTAGGGTCTCTCATCTCACCACGAATGGGATGACTAACTCCGGGGAACTTCAATGGTACAACCAGCCCAGTGAACGAAGAGGAGATTTTTCGATGTCGGGGACTTACGGAGGTCCCAGTGGAGGAGATTCTAGTCCGTTGAGAGGAATTCTCAAACGGAGAGTCCTTCCTTCACCGGGAAAGGATGATCCTTAAAAAAATGAAAAAGGATATAAAAGAGGGATGGATGTATGCAATGGAATGCTGACATAGATATAGAGTAAGAAAACAATAGAAATAACAAACATATAATAAACACCCAACCAATCACAACTGACAGTGCTGCCGTGAGCACAACGGGGGCGCGCGAGGGCGCCAAGGTGGAGAGGCACAGACGGTGCCGAACTTGCAAGGGTAGCCAAAAGGAAGCAGTAGATCGTCCCACCGTGATCGCCAATCTGTGAGCGACGTCACGCGGTTCGTGGAGCGAAGAAGACGCGGAGCGCGCGGGCTCCTCTTGTTTGCTGCAACACAGAAATAAGAGAAAAGAGAAGGGGCCACCACGGGAGATTGCTCCGGCGGGACGAGC
Source organism: Amorphophallus konjac (assembly GCA_022559845.1). NCBI lineage: Eukaryota > Viridiplantae > Streptophyta > Magnoliopsida > Alismatales > Araceae > Amorphophallus > Amorphophallus konjac. The sequence continues at coordinate 116,213,063 of CM040118.1, forward strand.
GAGATAAATGCAATATAGCAAGATATGGGGGTTAAACGGCCATAGCGGGAAGTGACTCGCCGCGGCCTCGGGGGGAGGAGAATGGTGCAGAAATCAAATAGCAAGAATTGAAACGGCCATTGGGGAAGTGACTCGCCGCGGCCTCGAGAATATGAGCATATAAGAATATAACAGAATATAAGGAGAATATAAAGAACGGAAATTTAAACGGCCATTGGGGAAGTGACTCGCCGCGGCCTCGAGAATATGAATAGATAAGAATATAACAATATATAAGAGAATATAAGAACGGTAATTTAAACGGCCATTGGGGAAGTGACTCGCCGCGGCCTCGAGAATATGAGCAGATAAGAATATAACAGAATATGAAGAGCATATAAGAATGGGAATTTAAACGGCCATTGGGGAAGTGACTCGCCGCGACCTCGAGAATATGAGCAGATAAGAATATAACAGAATATAAAGAGAATATAAGAACGGGAATTTAAACGGCCATTGGGGAAGTGACTTGCCGCGGCCTCGAGAACATGATGTGATCGCCAGGGGCCAAAAGACCCCAAAATAAAGAAAGTGATCGCGCCTACCTCAAGAGCGGGAGATGGCGGGTTACTTCTTCCTCCCCCTTCGGCCTACCGACGGAGAGGGCTTTTCTTGGGTACCCTTGCAAAACAACGACAAACAAGTAACGAGTAGATTAGAAAGATGAAGGTGTAGTATTCAAATCCTTGCGATAGAAATAACGAAATGATGGCAAGACACACACCTGGTTGGTGTTGTCTTTTAAACCCCTCTCGGACTCGAGTAGGAGGAAAATGAGATGATGGATGCAAGAAGTATATAAGAAGAGTCGCCCTTATGAAGGGGGATAGAGGATGCGAGATGATGAATGCAAAAGAACTACGAAGAAAAGGAAAGGATTGGCTTATTGGATGAGCCGATGGTGAAATCCGGCCGAGCTCCGGCAGCGTAGGGACGACGTGGAAGCGCGGTGGATGAAGATGACCTTCCTCTCGCGAGCGTGGGCACCCGAGAAGCCGGCAGAACCTCCACCTACAAAAGACCCCACGGGTTAGAAATGACTCCGGTAGCCTCTGGGCTCCGGCAGCCTATCGGATCTCTTAGAAGCTCCTCCAGAACTGAGGGGGTTGGCCTCTATTTATAGGGCTCCAGAGGGTGGAGGTGTCCAGGACCCTGGACACCTCCATCAGGGCAAAAAAGATATTTTATTCTATTTTTATTCATTTTTTCCGAATACTTTCATGGAGGCGTCCAGGGTCCCGGACGCCTCCATAAGTCCCACCGAACTCTGCCAAAAGTCGCACGCGCTTTAACACAACGCGTGGTTTTGGAGCGGCGACCCGTGATTTGGAAATGGGCGCGTCCAGTCAGCTGGATGTCTCCACAATTGGATTTTTTCACACACGACAAATCGTCGTTCGGCGGGCGAGGCCCCGCGAGTGAGTTGATGGAGGCGTCCAGGGGCCTGGACGCCTCCAAGAAAATATATTTTTATTTTTTTTGTTTTGTTTTTTTATGCCAATTGGCATTTTATATTTTTTATTTTTGTTTTCATGGAGGCGTCTAGGGGCCTGGACGCCTCCATTAATATATATATATATTCATTTTTTTGGGTTTGAAAAATAAATAAAAATAATGGGGGTGTCCAGGAGCCTGGACGCCCCCATGAATACCTGCCTGGGTCCTTAGACAAGACGTTGGCAGTCGCCCGGCAGACACCCTTCCTGGTTTCGGAATCTTCCGATGCGTCTGACTGGTGTTGATGCCGTCCGAATGCTGCGATGAGACGATTCCAGATGCTGAGAAGGGCGGAAGAAGACTCAAGAAAAGGAAGCACTCGAGCGATTCAAAATGCGTAAGCCGTCGCGGGGCGTCGTATAGTAATATGAGACTTTCTCAGGAGACGTCAGGAATGGCGTGTCTACACCACATTGTCTGCATTTGTCTGCATTGTCTGTTTGCATGAGCTTTAATAAATTACTGCATCCTTGTCCTTCCTTTTTGATGAAGTCAAAGGGGGAGAATATGAAGGGGGAGTATATTCATGCGTAATATGAAGGGGGAGAATATGAAGGGGGAGTATATTCATGCGTAATATGAAGGGGTAGAATATTCATGCGTCATATGTTGCATGTGAAAATATGTGGAGTCATATGTTGCATGTGATGTGTCTGTGTATGCCTGTGTCTGGGGGAGAATGACCTTGCTACATTAGAATTCCTTCATCACACTGGTATGCATAGTCTCATGAATAATTGAATATTTGGTCCATTCCATTTATTGCCTTGTCATGTTGAATCATATGACTCATAGTGTTGCCATCATCAAAAAGAGGGAGAATGTTGGATATTTGTGTTTTGAGGATGACAAACACTACGACTCATATGTGTTTGAATCATAGGAATTCTGTGCATTATTTCACTGAATTATTCATGACATAAATGATCTCAGTTGCATATAGGCTGCATGCGTCATATTTGAGTTCATGCATCTTGTTTAAGTCAATTTGCACATAACAAGTACTATTCATGCAATGTATTGTATTTCAAGTCAACATGTAGTCAAAGGTCAACATACAGTCAACTCTGTGCACATAGATCTAGGTGTGTGCATGTGCATAAAGTCTATCTATGTGTATGAGATTTCATCAAATACCTTGTGTGCATGTCATTTCTATGTGTATGACATTTCGTCAAACACTAGGTCAGTGCATTCATAAGGTTGATGTTAGCATCAAGTTTCATGAGAGGTCGATGCTAGTTGAGTTGCATACGCATCAGGTCAGTGTTAGTATGGTAGTGCATGCATATAAGGTCTGTGCTAGCCTCTCGTGCTTTGTCACTAGGTCGGTACAGTGTTTAGCCTTGCGCATACATAGTCGGTGCAGGCACAAGGTAGATGCATATTGCACAGACTTAGGTCAGTGCACACTCTTGTCGTGCACCACATAAGGTCGGTGTAAGTTTTGATGTGAGCATATATGTGGTCGGTGCATGTTGTGCTGGGAGTACATGAAGGTCGGTGGAAGTTTTGATGTGAGCGTTTAAGGTCTGTGCACATTTCACTGTGAACATTCACATAGTCGGTGCATACACTGTAGCATGCAAGCATATAAAGGTTGGTGCACTTTCTGCTCTGTGCAGGTTTTGCAGTTTGCACAACAAGGTCTGTGCAGGTTTTTCACATTTGCATAATATGGTCTGTGCATGTATTGCATCGCACTGAACATAAGGTCTGTGCACCTTTTGTCATAAGGCATAAAACGTAGGTAAATAGTTAGCCTGTATGTATAAAAGAGTTTGTGCTTGTTTTGCCTTTAGCGCACACAGGTCTGTGCATGTTTAGATCAACTGCACGTAACATCGATGCATGCTTTGTCTTAAGCTTGAAATAAGTCTGTGCATACGTTCACTTATGCATATTAAGGTCTGTGCATTTCTCTTCCATATGCACATCAAAGTCTGTGCACATGCTGCTTCATGGTCGGTGCATGTTTTGCCTTTAGCGCACACAGGTCTGTGCATGTTTAGATCAACTGCACATAACATCGATGCATGCTTTATCTTAAGCTTGAAATAAGTCTATGCATACGTTCACTTATGCATATTAAGGTCTGTGTATTCCTCTTCCATATGCACATCAAAGTCTGTGCACATGCTGCTTCATGGTCGGTGCATTTTTTGCATATACCATTTTAGGTCTGTGCTATAGTCATTAAATTTTGTTTGTTTACTATCAAGACCATCTGTTTGATGAAATGTCCTTCAATCTACTTTCAGGAACTAAAGTCTCACGTGATAGTGAGAATATGGGATTGTGACTTAAATAGTTCTGGCCCGAACTAAAGTCATTTGAACCAGGATAAAGGCTCATGATCCAAGGCACGCTGATACCAGGCGATCCTGCCACATGGAAAGCAGTGACTCTATGATGCTGACACGTGGAAAGGTCTGGATCAGATCTGGCGTGAAAATTGGGCGGGAATCATGGAGACCACGTGCCCATCTTCAGAACCTTATAAAAAGGGGGCAGATCATCTCATTCAGGGTGAGAGAGGTGAGAGATAGAGAAAAGGAGAGCTAAGCGAAATGATCAAAGAATTCAGAGTATTAGTAAGAGGGAATTTGAAGAGTGATCTGAAGAGAGAAAGCAGAGTATCGTGAGCTAGGAGAGAAGAAGAAGGAAGAATAGAGAGATTACAGCTGTTCGTGAAGCAAAGGAAGAAAAAGAAAAGGAATTTTTGTCAGGATTCCTTACAGCTTGTTCATGGTGTTGGATCAGATCCAACCCACATTGCTCCTTGAGAGCTACATTAAATTGCGCTTTCATTTTCTAGCTTTCAGTTGCTAGTTCGTCTGAGTTTCTTTTGTTTTCTTGAATCCTTGTAAGAAGCTGTGAATCAGCATGGCTAAGCTGTAAGGCCCAGCGAAGCTGTGTATCAGCGGATGGCAAGCTGTGTCACCCAGCGGATGGCAAGCTGTGTCGCCCAGCGGATGGCAAGCTGTGATGCCCAGCTGATGTAGGCAAGTTGTGATGTCCAGCTATTCAAGCTGTGAGTCAGCAGAAGCCACACTCCGGTTGAGTGTGGGGTGGATGTAGATCTCGGGTCTGAGATCGAACCACCTAAAAATCTTTTGTGTTCTGTGGTTTGATTATCTGTTTGACTCCGCTAGATGCATGCTTAGGAACGTGATTAAAATGACGTCTGATGAACGTCTCTATATTGTTTGCTGTCTAATTGTTTATGTGTAATCTGCATATTCGATGCTGAGCTACTCTTTGAGCTAACAATTTGTTAATCTGTCAGTCACCCAGTTAGCTAAGTCCATTAGTTTTAATTCTGCAATAGTCAATTGTTCAGAGCTTTATTTGTTAAGTTTTAGAGTAAAGTTTTTAAGAGGGATTCATTCACCCCCCCTCTGAATCCGGTTTGCACCATCTCATTGACCCAACAACAAGATTTGTTCTCATTGACACCAGGAGTATGTACACGAATGGATTTATACTCTTCTACTATTTAGTAGTATTCTTTATCTTGCTAGGGCTTGGTGTTGTTTTGTTGATGCATCAACCTACCTTTGACGTGGTGTGTTGTTAGAAAGCTTTATCAATGCTGTAATAATAATTCTTTTAAGATTCAAAAGATCATCGTTTCATCTATGAAGTTTTTTTTTGTTCGGCCATATTAAATAGAAAATTAACAGTAGTAAATCTATCATTCTCCTTTTACAAAAAAAAAGCTTAAGGAAGAATATAGCAGAGAGAGAGGGGGTAGTCGCTGCATATGTGACATCATCATGCATATAGAGAATAAGACAACACAGAAAGGTCAAGAAGTGCAATATTCAAAATTAAAATCTCAAATGTGTAAATTATATTTTAATTTGAAAATCTTTTATCTCAATTATATAAAAAATCTCTATCTTTTTTCTTTTAAATAAAAACTTGCATTCTTAATTGTAATATTAGAATCAAACACACGGCCTACGTGCTTGAGAGCATGACACTTGGCTATGGTGGTCTCATTGACAAAGAAGGAAAAGGGCTTGACGTTGTTAAAAGAGAGAGGGAAAGGAACTGTCAACGGAAATATCGAACACTAGATTCCAATCAAATGGGACCTTATTACATAATAGGATTTTAGCTTCACTTTTGCACTCTCTTTGGAATTTGCTTCTACAATCAGGAACTGGAGGTAGATTAAATAATGATCAAAATATATTCCTACAGACATTAATAGAAAACTGATTGATCTATTACGGTAGAACATAAAATTAAATACAAATGTTTCTATATTAAAATAAAATAAAATTAATCGAGTAACTTTCTTAATGAGATAGATAATAATACATTGTCATCACTTCATCTCACCGAACAATCCGAAGTCACGAACCAGCAACTCCCCTGGGACGTCAATTCGGGCTCTCTCCTATCCAGGCCCGATCAAAAAACCGAACAAAATCCCCGCCCGGCCCGCTCCGTTCCGCTCCACGAACCCGTCTCCGGCCTCTCTTTCGTTCATAGTTTTTGCACATTCCCATTTCCAGGGATCATTTCGCTTTCCTCTTCTCTCTCCTATCCGCGCCGTCTACAATGGGTGCTGCCGGAGGAAGTTGAAGGAGAGGCGGGGGATAGCGGCGATGCTGCGGTCTTTGTCATCCGCCAGGGGCCGGAGGCTCTCCTCTCTGTGGAGGGTGGGCTCCTCCTCGCCTTCGACCAAATTGGCCTCCGCCTAAAGGAGCAGCCGTGGCGGACTCCTCGAGGGGCCCTCTCTCTTCGACGACAGTCACATTCCAGGTGGTACGATCTTTCTCTCTTCCTATTACTCGTGTCCTTCTCCTCTTCCCTTTGGCTTGTCTTGGATGTTGTTCTTGGGATCAAGTTGAATTGCCTCGATTCCTCTTAGAAGAGGTGGACGAGGTTTTTTTTTTATTTCCCTTTTATTTTTGTTTGCTTTACTATGTCGTCATGCGAAGAGAGCTTGTTGGAGTTGTTTTGGTGAATGGTTTAAGTTATAGTTGAGAATCTGTAGGCTGCTTCTTTCATGATCCTGAACCAGAGGGTGATATGCTCGTCTCATATTTTCCTATGCTGTGAAACCTTGAACAAGACTTAGTGTGATGGAATATGTCCCTTGCGTACTTATAGTTGATCTCTTTTTCTCTCATGCTTCAGAACTAGAGTTTCATATGCTTATCGCTAACAGGTAGGCACTACGCAACTATGACACCACATGTGTCAAACGGTAAGATAGGCGACACCAATTCTTCATTGCATCGGTGGATGTAGCTGCGTAATTACGTAACCCCAGGAGTGATATCACAAGATTCGTTCTCGTTAACACTAGGAGTATGTACACGAATGAATTTTTAATCTTCGACAATTTAGTAGTGTTGGGTTCGCTGCGCTCCCTCTTTGTCCTTGGTGATGGTTTTGATGATAACAAAATATTTTGTGTATGCATTTTAAAAAATGTCTTTTGGTTCTTGCATATCATGAATGTGGCTCTTGCATATTTATCATGAGACATCTGAAGTGTCTTGGGTCTTAACTTGCTTCACATGGGAATTGATCTATTTTAGTTGAATGATATTCATGTAATTGTGCTTGGTTGCATGGTGCTCATATCCTGCTAAAATGAATGTGCTACATGTATACAGTTCTTGGGTTGTCAAAGCCCGTATTGCACTTCATAAGTGTCGACACCTCTTCTATTGGAGCTCTTGTTTGACAACATTTTCGAGCATGCTAACTATGAGGATTTAATGTGGCTTGATAAACCATATTCATTCTATGATTATCTATGCTGCTACTTTTTCATGAATGGTTTCTAATTAAACTGAACTTGAAATCTTGCACTGAACTTAAGAGTCTTGGTCTGATCATGAAACACATGGTTGGGCTGCTTCAATCATAATTGATGTGTGAGCTTATGAAGAAAAAATGGTTTGAAAAGCCTTTCAGCATTCTTCACTGTAGGTTGATGAGATAGTCATGTGTGTAGAAATGGATTGAAGTTGGTTCAATCACATGTATTGAATTTAAATTGGTATGATATTGAGTATGGAAATTTTGCAGGTTCTTTAAAGCCCACAAATATTTAAAATCATGGTATGAACTCCGCTTGGTTTTTACAAAGGCAAGAATGAGCATTTGAATGTTGGGTGCTAATGGATATTGGGTAAGCATTGCATAGAACCCTTATCTTAATGCCCATTGGTTGATTTGAAGAAAATTCGATTTGCGTGTGTCTTTAAGTATATTCTTCATGGAGGTCTTGGGGTTGCTTTTTGCTCATTTAGATCTCCATTTTCATTATTGAAACCAAGACTGAAAGATGGCTTTAAGTCTCTTTAATGCATGGTACTTTGTGTCTTTGAATGTGGATTGAATGAATTTTTTTGTGGCTAAACTTGATTTCTACATTTACATGGTTGTTGGGGTTAATCTTATGGTTTTTGGCTTATATTCTTCATATATTACATTTCCGATTTTTACTCTACAAGAGTCGACTCTTGGTGTTCTGGGTCAGTGCTAGTTGCAACTAACGTCGACGCTAGTTCAATGCTACCTTGCATTGTTCAGTAGCTAATGTCGACGCTAGTTCAATGCTTCCTTGCATTGTCCAGCAACTAACGTCGACGCTAGTCCATATGAAGTCGATGCTAGTATAGTGTAGCTCATGCCACAAGGTCGATGCTAATCCATTGTCCTGCATATTAGGGTCGATGCTACCTTGTATAGTCATGTGCATAAGGTCAATCTTAGCACGCAGGACACCTTCAGGCTAGTCTGCTTGTGATGCAGACAGAAGTCTATCAGGAGAGTGTCGACTCTAGGAGTCGACACTCACAGGTAAGGTTGTTTTGTTTAACGCTGATAGAACACTTGGGATAAAGTGTCGGCTTCAAGAGTCGACACTTTCCCCTAGGTACAGTTTTCTTAAACGAGGCAGAGTGTGGTGAAGAAAGTGTCGACTCCTTGAGTCGAAACTTCTTCTGGTTCGTCCGGATCATGATTTCTGGATTGATTTTCAAATGCCCATTTTGAGATCCGATTGGCTTTAGCTTTTTACCCTTTTATCCTTAGGGTTTCTCCCATCTATTGTGTGTGTTTTGAAGGGTTTTTAAGATGGGCACTTTGGTCTTTTGCTGCTAGTTTCCTTTGAGTATTTGTGTCCTGCGTTATCCATCGAAGGAGGTGATCCCATAGGCTAACATACTTCATCTTTTGTAGGGAGAGGAAGAAAGAGCACAGCCATAAGCTGGAGAGGAGAGGGCTTTGAGAGATTGATGAGTTTCTGATCTTTGCAGGTGCCATTGGAGACTAGATTCGAAGATATTTATCTTGTACGAGCTGCTGAAGTCGCAGACGAGCTGGGATCTTCAAGAAGAAGAACCGGCTGCTCCAATATCCTTTGGATTTGACTCCCTCCGACCTATGCTTCAAGGAAGATATTCAACGGCCATTCAAAATCAAAGGGGAAACACTTTTCATCTTCTATTCATCTATTTGTGATGTTCTTCATTGATTATATTTTCGTGTGAGCATATCTTGTGTATCCTTTAACTTTTCTGATGATCGGAATATTTTGTGTGTGAACGGAGCTACCTCTCTGTGTATGGAATTAGTGCGGGGTGAGTTCATGTGTGTGTGAGTGCTGTCGTGGCAGTGTTTGGGGATAGACCCCATGTGTGTATTGCTGCGGAAGCAGCGTGTGTGGTGTTGGGGCTCGTCCCCATGTTGCTACGTTAGTAGCATGTAGTGAAGCCTCACTGAGTTTCGGTGAGGGGTGGACGTAGGGAGCCCGTCGTGGTCCCTAACCACCTAAAAATCTCTGTGTTACTGTGGTGTGCCTGTGCGATTGTCCATTTCTTCTATCTCCGTTCACTGGTCTATTTTGTAGATTTTTATTCACTGCACTATCACACTTCGTTAGCTCTACTATTTGTTACTAGTAATTGTTCATCGCTTGTTGGTTGGGTGAACGTGTGAGATTAGAAAGATTGAGTGAACAGTTAATCTCACTTGAGTTTAGGTGATTAACGTAGTTAATTTTAATTCCACCGCGAATAGTTTAGATTGTTTTTAAAATCCGACATCTCGGCTGGGGGACAATTCAATCCCTCTTCTTGTCTGCCATCTAGTCTGGGCCAACAATTGCTATCAGAGCAGTCTCTGATTTTTTATTTGCGAACCTCACGGTCCAAGAGAAAAGATCTGTTCATGATGGCTGGTGTGAATTCAGTTCCTATCTTTGATGGTTTTGCTTTTATATCATGGCTATTTGGATTTCTGGTATTGATCCTAAGCTCATGAAACTAATTAAACACTAATCAATTTCCTTTTGTTTCATCTTGCGGGTCAGCCAAAGAGATCTGGGATCAGCTAAAGGAGACTCAAGAAGAAATCTGGGACGATGAGTGCCTTGTGGTAAGCAACAGTGACTATCAAAGCGAGAAAAGTTTTAAGGTAAACTCTGATTCCGACGACGATGATGAATTGAGTTTTGAAGAATTAATGGATGCTTATGATGAGTTGGTTGATAAATATAAAATAATAAAATTTGAAAACAAAAAGTTGAAAAAGAAACTTGAGGAGTCTTCTCATGTCAATTCCTCATGTGCTAAATGTTTCGAGCTAGAAACTATGAATGAAGTCTTAATTCGAAATGATGATGCTCGTGAAGAAACAATGTTAAATCTGCAAAAAGAGAATGAATCTCTTTGTCTAAGAATTGCCCAATTTGATAAAAATGAAAGGGAAATGAGAGAAAAATTGAATTCCGTGATAAATGATCAATGTTTGCTTGATGAATTGCATGTAGATAAAGATCTTGTTGAAAAAGTTGAGAAAATCAAAAATGAAAATGAAAATTTGTAGGCTAAACTAATGATGTTTGAAGAAGAAATTGCATGCTTAGAAATTGAGAAGCAAGATGCCTATAACAAGCTGAGCAACTTGAATGAGGAAAAAGAAAAATGGAATGAAGAAACTGAAAGACTTAAGGATAAAAATAAATTATTATCTGATGAGCTGGAAATCCTTAAAAAAGGGAAAAGTGTGGTTCTTGATGATTGTGATAAATTGCATATTCTTGAACAAGAAATTGAGAGTCACAAATGTGTTAATTCTCTGTTGAATGAAAAAATTGCATCATGTGAGGAAGAATTGATTAGCACTGAATTGCATATCTTGTCCCTTGAAAATGAAATCAAGAGTTTGAATGAATCTTTGTCTTTGTGTGATAAATAAAATCAAAAACTAAAAAATGTTGATGATTGCTCTTGTGTGCATGAAAAACTTCAAACTATTAAACATGATCATGCTTCTAGGAAAAGGAGGAATGTCTCTTATTATTATTGCAGCAAACTTGGTCATGAAATGTATGATTGCTTTTTAATGAAATCAGATGATGATGTGGCATTGAGATCAAGAATGTAAATGTCTGCTAACTCTAGAAATCATGAGAAATTCATAAAGAAAAGACTCAATGTTCATTACTTCTATTGTGGGTTACATGGTCATGTCATTGAAAATTATTTCACAAAGAAAAATGATGATGAATAGTCTGTCAAAATTTTTTTTTCATGTTATTACTGTGGTAGTGTTGGACATGTAATGAATGATTGTTATGTGTTGAAAAATGATGACAAATGGTCAATGAATAGAAAATCCTCTTATTGTTTTTATTGTGGCATGAATGGTCATTCTATAGATGATTGTTCCACAATGAGAATTGATGATGATTGGTTTGCTAGAAGGTATAGGATTTCATCTGTTCGTGCTAACACTAACCCCTTGGGACCCAAGATGGCTTGGGTACCCAAATGTCAAAAATGAGAATATGTTTTGTAGGGGCGCCTTGAGGCCAAGGAATATCAATAAATAAAGGTTTCTCAAGGCGAGAAAGAAAATGGTTTGATATTAAGACCTCATCTGCTTGAGTTCACTTTGAAAAATCTGTGAAGGTAAAAATTGGTTGTTGAATATTTTTCTGCTCAAACTGCTTAAGCTCATTTGAGATTAACTGAGTGCCTGGTATCTCAAATGGTGTATAGTAGAGAGGTGGATTACATTCACCTGGATACTCTTACTATGTGTGAGTAGGGTCTTAAGACTCCCACCTCTACCTCGTACTAGAACTCGATGAAATCAAATAGCCACTTGTGAATATTTTCTTTTACTGATTTGCTTAAATCTGAAAATGAATATCTGAAATGGCTCAGAAAATCTATTTCTAAGCTACCTCTCAAATCTTGCTCATTGCTTATTTTTGAGCTAGCCTATTTGTGGAATGGACTGGATGTTTACATATTTTTCTTGCTGGATGTCTTTGACTGAATTTTGAAATATGTGTGGGGGACATTGCATATTCATGAACATATTTAAATCTTTGTTCACAAAAACATGGACATTTTGTGATATTCTTGCTTGCTTGTTTGGACTCCCTTTTTGTTGACTTTGGCAATTCACACACATCACTCCACACGATGTGAATAAATATAGTTTTTGAATGCCTAACATTGTGCATAGAGTCTTTCATACTTACTCACTTTTGCAATAATAGCTCATTCTTGCATACATAGAACACACACTCAGTTGCATGATACATATTGCACATATCATACACATCCTTGCATATTTGTAAATAGGGATAGACTTCAATCATCTTTAAATTTGCATGCATGCATTTGTAAATATACTTGACATATTTGTGTGCTTGAATGTCATGATTATTTGGTATATCAAATGGCGATAGTGGAAGGTTGGATTATGTCCAAGTGGAAGCTTTGTCCATGCGTGATGGTGGTCTTCGGACCTATGTACTCCGCCACGTACCGAAAATTACCTTGTTTGAAAATATTGCAAGATCTTTGCTTGATTGCATGTATATATTTTATACAATCACCTCTTGACATCTTTCTATGACCTTTATCATGCTAAATGAAATTGCATTGATTTAGACATGTTTGTTATATGGCATATATTAAGGGGGAGACATTACTGTGATGTGGCTTATTCATGTTTTACATTCAGTACAACCACCCACACACTTTACACCTTTTTGAGATAAATGATTCAATCGAATAAGGAGTTCAATTATTCCTCCCAACACTTTAGAGGACTCTTGAATCTCTACATGGAAATCACATGTCTCGTGAGGAAAAAGTTGTTTACCCCACCAAATAATCATTTTTGTGGAACGTGGATCCGAGTAGCCGGGAATCTCCCCTGAAATAAAGGAGAAAACTCACGTCGAAAGGAGAAACTAATCCACATAATAATAAGTGTGATTTGCCACCGAGTAGCTGGGAAGTGCCCTTGAGACAAAGGGTACAACTCGCACCGAAAAGTGACAAAGTCCGTAATTAAGATAAGTGACGAAATTGAGTAACCGGGAAGTGCCCCTAAGACAAAGGGTACAACTCGTGTCAAAAGCTTAGTCACACCATTTATAGTAATTAAAAAATATATATATTTGAGGTTATTTGTAGCTACCAATATTCGAGCATTATGTATGAAAGTGTATGGATGAGAGGTTCATTTTTAGTGTTTGTTGGAAAATCTGATGATCCATATTGGTTTGGAATTCATTGTTCAATCTTTCACTTATACACTTTGGGTTTAATTGTGTGAATGTGCTTTGTGAATCTGTCTTCTTTCACGTTTAATGCGGTACCTTTTTTATGTAAGCACGACCTTCTTAGTATTGCACATGTTCATCATGTTCAACAATCAATTGCATTATCCTTACTCCTATCCCGAAGGGACTTGCTTGAGTATATATTTTATTATGCATGCTTGAGTGCTTGATTGCCTGATACTCTTGGTTCATATCAAACTTCATTTCATAGTGCATTTATAGATCACACATGTATATATCAGCTTAAATAACCCCCGTTGTAAGTCAATTTTTGTCAATGACAAAGGGGGAGAATAATGTGCTTTCAATCGACACACTTGCATATAGTTTAGTTTGGTCATACATTTTGTGCATAGTCTTATCATACATTCTGCATATAGTTCAAGAATTTGTACATAATTCAAAAAACTTTACATTTTGCACTTCAAATTTCATCTTCTTGCTTGATGATCATAGGTCACACACCTTCCTGGCATGGTAGGTCATTGATGGGTTCGTGCGTCATTGGCTGTTCAACTATTTCTTTTATGTTGAAATTTCATATTTGGTTGTTCCTCTACACCCCCAGTTTTTGATAATGCCAAAGGGGGAGAGAGAGTTTTGTTGGCTACAATATTTTGTCATCATCAAAAAGGGGAAGATTGTTGGGTTCGCTATGCTCCCTCTTTGTCCTTGGTGATGATTTTGATGATAACAAAATATTATGTTTATGCATTGTGAAAAATATCTTTTGGTTCTTGCATATCATGAATGTGGCTCTTGCATATTTATCATGAGACATCTGAAGTGTTTTGGGTCTTAACTTGCTTAACATGGGAATTGCTCTATTTTAGTTGAATGAGATTCATGTAATTATGCTTGGTTGCATGGTGCTCATATCCTGCTGAAATGAATGTGCTTCATGTATACAGTTCTTGGGTTGTCAAAGCCTTATTGCACTTCATAAGTGTCGACACCTCTTCTATTGGAGCTCTTGTTTGATAACATTTTCGAGCATGCTAACTATGAGGATTTAATGTGGCTTGATAAACCATATTCATTTTATGATTATCTATGCTGCTACTTTTTCATGAATGGTTTCTAATTGAATTGAACTCGAAATCTTGCACTGAACTTAAGAGTCCTGGTCTGATCATGAAACTCATGGTTGGGCTGCTTCAATCATAATTGATGTGTGAGCTTATGGAGAAAATGGTTTGAAAAGCCTTTCAGCATTCTTCACTACATGTTGATGAGATAGTCATGTGTGTAGAAATGGATTGAAGTTGGTTCATTCACATGTATTGAATTTAGATTGGTATGATATTGAGTATGGAAATTTTGCAGGTTCTTTAAAGCCCACAAATCTTTGAAATCATGGTATGAACTCTGCTTTGTTTTTACAAAGGTAAGAATGAGCATTTGAATGTTTGGTGCTAATGGATATTGGGTAAGCATTGCATACAACCCTTGTCTTAATGCCCATTGGTTGATTTGAAGAAAATTCAGTTTGCATGTGTCTTTAAGTATATTCTTCATGGAGGTCTTGGGGTTGCTTTTTGCTCATTTAGATCTCCATTTTCATTATTGAAACCAAGACTGAAAGATGTCTTTAAGTCTCTTTAAGGCATAGTACTTTGTGTCTTTGAATGTGGATTGAATGAATTTTTTTGTGGCTAAACTTGATTTCTGCATTTACATGGTTATTGGGGTTAATCTTATGGTTTTTGGGCTTATATTCTTCATATATTTCATTTCCGGTTTTTACTCTACAAGAGTCGACTCCTTGAGTAGACTCTTGGTGTTCTGAGTCTGTGCTAGTTGCAACTAACGTCGAAGCTAGTTCAATGCTACCTGGCATTGTCCAGCAACTAACGTCGACGCTAGTCCATATGAAGTCGATGCTAGCATAGTGTAGCTCATGCTACTAGGTTGATGCTAATCCATTGTCCTGCATATTAAGGTCGATGCTGCCTTGTATAGTCATGTGCATAAGGTCAATCTTAGCACGCAGGATACCTTCAGGCTAGTCTGCTTGTGATGCAGACAGAAGTCTCTCAGGAGAGTGTTGACTCTAGGAGTCAACACTCACAAGTAAGGTTGATTTGCTTAATGTTGATAGAACACTTGGGATAAAGTGTCGACACCAAGAGTCGACACTTTACCCTGGGCAAAGTTTTCTTAAACGAGGCAGAGTGTGGTGAAGAAAGTGTCGAATCCTTGAGTCGACACTTCTTCTGGTTCGTCCGGATCGTGATTTTCGGATTGATTTTGAAATGCCCATTTTGAGATCCAATTGGCTTTAGCTTTTTACCCTTATACTCTTAGGGTTTCTCCCATCTATTGGGTGTGTTTTGAAGGGTTTTTAAGAGGGGAATTTTGGTCTTTTGCTGCTGGTTTCCTTTGAGTATATGTATCCTGCGTTATCCATCGAAGGAGGTAATCCCATGGGCTAACGTGCTTCATCTTTTGTAGGGAGAGGAAGAAAGAGCACGGCCATAAGCTGGAGAGGAGAGGGCTTTGAGAGATTGATGAGTTTCTGATCTTTGCAGGTGCCATTGGAGCTTGGATTCGAAGATATTCATCTTGTACGAGCTGCTGAAGTCACAGACAAGCTAGGATCTTCAAGAAGAAGAACCGGCTGCTCCAATATCCTGTGGATTTGACTCCCTCCGACCTATGCTTCAAGGAAGATATTCAACGGCCATTCAAAATCAAAGGGGAAACACTTTTCATCTTCTATCCATCTATTTGTGATGTTCTTCATTGATTATATTTTTGTGTGAGCATATCTTGTGTATCCTTTAACTTTTCTGATCATCAGAATATTTTGTGTGTGGACGGAGCTACGTCTCCATGTATGGAATTAGTGCGGGGTGAGTTCCCTGAGTTCGTGTGTGTGTGAGTGCTATCGTGGCAGCGTTTGGGGATAGACCCCGTGTGTGTATTGCTACGGAAGCAGCGTGTGTGGTGTTGGGGCTCATCCTCGTGTTGCTACGTTAGTAGCGTGTAGTGAAGCCTCACCAAGTTTCGGTGAGGGGTGGACGTAGGGAGCCCGTCATGGTCCCGAACCACCTAAAAATCTTTGTGTTACTGTGGTGTGCCTGTGCGATTGTCTATTTCTTCAATCTCCGTTCACAGGTCTATTTTGTAGATTTTTATTCACTGCAACATCACACTTTGTTAGCTCTACTATTTGTTACTAGTAATTGTTCATCGCTTGTTGGTTGGGTGAACGTGTGAGATTAGAAAGATTGAGTGAACAGTTAATCTCACTTGAGTTTAGGTGATTAACGTAGTTAATTTTAATTCCGCTGCGAATAGTTTAGATTGTTTTAAAAATCCGACATCTCGGCTGGGGGACAATTCAATCCCCCTTCTTGTCTGCCATCTAGTCTGGGCCAACAATTGGTATCAGAGCATTCTCTGATTTTTTATTTGCGAACCTCACGGTCCTGGAGAAAAGATCTGTTCATGATGGCTGGTGTGAATTCAGTTCCTATCTTTGATGGTTTTGCGTTTATATCATGGCTTGGTAAATTCAATATTTGGATTTCTGGTATTGATCCTTAGTTCATGAAACTAATTACTCATGGTCCTCATGTTTTACCAAAGAATGTGTCAAGATGGACCGATGAACATAAGAAGATAAACTCTGATAATCTTTTTATTCTGAATGCTCTTAAGGTTCCTGTGAACACTAATCAATTTCCTTATGTTTCATCTTGCGGGTCAGCCAAAGAGATCTGGGATCAGCTAAAGGAGACTCAAGAAGAAATCTGGAATGATGAGTGCCTTGTGGTAAGCAACAGTGACTGTCTAAGCGAGAAAAGTTTTAAGGTGAACTCTGATTCCGACGACGATGATGAATTGAGTTTTGAAGAATTAATGGATGCTTATGATGAGTTGGTTGATAAATATAAAATAATAAAATCTGAAAACAAAAAATTGAAAAAGAAACTTGAGGAGTCTTCTCATGTCAATTCCTCATGTGCTAAATGTTTCGAGCTAGAAACTATGAATGAAGTCTTAATTCGAAATGATGATGCTCGTGAAGAAACAATGTTAAATCTGCAAAAAGAGAATGAATCTCTTTGTCTAAGAATTGCCCAATTTGAGAAAAATGAAAGGGAAATGAGAGAAAATTTTAATTCCATGATAAATGATCAATGTTTGCTTGATGAATTGCATGTAGATAAAGATCTTGTTGAAAAAAATGAGAAAATAAAAAATGAAAATGAAAATTTGTAGGCTAAACTAATGCTGTTTGAAGAAGAAATTGCATGCTTAGAAATTGAGAAGCAAGATGCCTATAACAAGCTGTGCAACTTGAATGAGGAAAAAAAAAATGGAATGAAGAAACTGAAAGACTTAAGGATAAAAATAAATTGTTATCTGATGAGCTGGAAATCCTTAAAAAAGGGAAAAGTGTGGTTCTTGATGATTGTGATAAATTGCATATTCTTGAACTAGAAATTGAGAGTCACAAATGTGTTAATTCTCTGTTGAATGAAAAAAATGCATCATGTGAGGAAGAATTGATTAGCACTGAATTGCATATCTTGTCCCTTGAAAATGAAATCAAGAGTTTGAATGAATCTTTATCTTTGTGTGATAAAGAAAATCAAAAACTAAAAAATGTTGATGATTGCTCTTGTGTGCATGAAAAACTTCAAACTATTAAACATGATCATGCTTCTAGGAAAAGGAGGAATGTCTCTTGTTATTATTGCGGCAAACTTGGTCATGAAATGTATGATTACTTTTTAATGAAATCGGATGATGATGTGGCATTGAGATCAAGAATGAAAATGTCTGCTGACTCTAGAAATCATGAGAAATTCATAAAGAAAAGACTCAATGTTTATTACTTCTATTGTGGGTTACATGGTCATGTCATTGAAAATTATTTCACAAAGAAAAATGATGATGAATGATCTTTCAAAAAGAATTTTTCATGTTATTACTGTGGTAGTGTTGGACATGTAATGAATGATTGTTATGTAATGAAAAATGATGACAAATGGTCAATGAAAAGAAAATCCTCTTATTATTTTTATTGTGGCATGAATGGTCATTCTATAGATGATTGTTCCACAATGAGAATTGATTATGATTGGTTTGCTAGAAGGTATAGGATTTCATCTGTTCGTGCTAACACTAACCCCTCGAGACCCAAGATGGCTTGGGTACCCAAATGTCAAAAATGAGAATATGTTTTGCAGGGGCGCCTTGAGACCAATGATTATCAATAAATAAAGGTTTCTCAAGGCAAGAAAGAAAATGGTTTGATATTAAGACCTCATCTACTTTTGTTCACTTTGAAAATTTTGTGAAGGTAAAAATTGGGTGTTGAATATTTTTCTGCTCAAACTGCTTAAGCTCATTTGAGATTAACTGAGTGCCTGGTATCTCAAATGGTGTGTAGTAGAGAGGTGGATTACGTTCACCTGGATACTCTTACTATGTGTGAGTAGGGTCTTCAGACCCCCACCTCTACCTCGTACTAGAACTCGATGAAATCAAATGGCCACTTGTGAATATTTTCTTTTACTGATTTGCTTAAATCTGAAAATGAATCTCTGAAATGGCTCAGAAAATCTATTACTAAGCTACCTCTCAAATCTTGCTCATTGCTTATTTTTGAGCTAGCCTATTTGTGGAATGGACTAGATGTTTACATATTTTTCTTGCTGGATGTCTTTGACTGAATTTTGAAATATGTGTTGGGGACATTGCATATTCCTAAACATATCTAAATCTTTGTTCACAAAAACATGGACATTTTTTGATATTCTTGCTTGCTTGTTTGGACTCCCTTTTTGTTGACTTTGGCAATTCACACACATCACTCCACACGATGTGAATAAATATAGTTTTTGAATGCCTAACATTGTGCATAGAGTCGTTCATACTTTTGCTCATTCTTGCATACATAGAACACACACTCAGTTGCATGATATATATTGCACATATCATATACATCCTTGCATATTTGTAAATAGGGATAGACTTCAATCATCTTTAAATTTGCATGCATGCATTTGCAAATATACTTGACATATTTGTGTGCTTGAATGTCATGATTATTTGGTATATCAAATGGCGATAGTGGAAGGTTGGATTATGTCCAAGTGGAAGCTTTGTCCATGCATGATGGTGGTCTTCGGACCTATGTACTCCGCCACGTACCGGAAATTACCTTGTTTGAAAATATTGCAAGATCTTTGCTTGATTGCATGTATATATTTTATACAACCACCTCTTGACATCTTTCTATGACCTTTGTCATGCTAAATGAAATTGCATTGATTTAGACATGTTTGTTACATGGCATATATTAAGGGAGAGACATTACTGTGATGTGGCTTATTCATGTTTTACATTCAGTACAACCACCCACACACTTTGCACCTTTTTGAGATAAATGATTCAATCGAATAAGAATTTCAGTTATTACTCTCAACACTTTAGAGGACTCTTGAATCTCTACATGGAAATCACATGTCTTGTGAGGAAAAAGTTGTTTACCCCACCAAATAATCATTTTTGTGGAACATGGATCCGAGTAGCCGGGAATCCCCCCTGAAATAAAGGGGAAAACTCGCGTCGAAATGAGAAACTAAACCACATAATAATAAGTGTGATTTGCCACCGAGTAGTCGGGAAGTGCCGTTGAGACAAAGGGTACAACTCGCGTCGAAAAGTGACAAAGTCCGCAATTAAGATAAGTGATGAAACTGAGTAACCGGGAAGTGCCCCTGAGACAAAGGGTACAACTCGTGTCAAAAGCTTAGTCACATCATTTATAGTAATTAATATATATATATATATATATATATATATATGGGATTATTTGTAGCTACCAATATTCGAGCATTGTGTATGAAAGTGTATGGATGAGAGGTTCGTTATTAGTGTTTGTTGGAAAATCTGATGATCCATATTGGTTTGGAATTCATTGTTCAATCTTTCACTTATACACTTTGGGTTTAATTATGTGAATGTACTTTGTGAATCTGTCTTCTTTCACGTTTAATGCGGTACCTTTTTTATGTAAGCAAGACCTTCTTAGTATTGCACATGTTCATCATGTTCAACAATCAATTGCATTATCCTTACTCCTATCTCGAAAGGACTTGCTTGAGTATATATTTTATTATGCATGCTTGAGTGCTTGATTGCCTGATACTCTTGGTTCATATCACACTTCATTTCATAGTGCATTTATAGATCACACATGTATATATCAGCTTAAATAACCCCCGTTGTAAGTCAGTTTTTGTCAATGACAAAGGGAGAGAATAATGTGCTTTCAATCGACACACTTGCATATAGTTTAGTTTGGTCATACATTTTGTGCATAGTCTTATCATACATTCTACATATAGTTCAAGAATTTGCACATATTTCAAAAAACTTTACATTTTGCACTTCAAATTTCATCTTCTTGCTTGATGATCATAGGTCACACGCCTTCCTGGCATGGTAGGTCATTGCTGGGTTCGTGCGTCATTGGCTGTTCAACTATTTCTTTTATGATGAAATTTCATATTTGGTTGTTCCTCTACACCCCCAGTTTTTAATAATGCCAAAGGGGGAGAGAGAGTTTTGTTGGCTACAATATTTTGTCATCATTAAAAAGGGGGAGATTGTTGGGTTCGGTGTGCTCCCTCTTTGTCTTTGATGATGGTTTTGATGATAACAAAATATTATGTGTATGCATTGTGAAAAATGTCTTTTGGTTCTTGCATATCATGAATGTGGCTCTTGCATATTTATCATGAGACATCTGAAGTGTTTTGGGTCTTAACTTGCTTCACATGGGAATTGCTCTATTTTAGTTGAATGAGATTCATGTAATTGTGCTTGGTTGCATGGTGCTCATATCCTGCTGAAATGAATGTGCTTCATGTGCTTGGTATTTTAGTTGAATGAGATTTAGTTCTTGGGTTGTCAAAGCCTTATTGCACTTCATAAGTGTCGACACCTCTTCTATTGGAGCTCTTTTTTGATAACATTTTCGAGCATGCTAACTATGAGGATTTAATGTGGCTTGATAAACCATATTCATTCTATGATTATCTATGCTGCTACTTTTTCATGAATGGTTTCTAATTGAACTGAACTCGAAATCTTGCACTGAACTTAAGAGTCCTGGTCTGATCATGAAACTCATGGTTGGGCTGCTTCAATCATAATTGATGTGTGAGCTTATGGAGAAAATGGTTTGAAAAGCCTTTCAGCATTCTTCACTACATGTTGATGAGATAGTCATGTGTGTAGATATGGATTGAAGTTGGTTCATTCACATGTATTGAATTTAAATTGGTATGATATTGAGTATGGAAATTTTGCAGGTTCTTTAAAGCCCACAAATCTTTGAAATCAGGGTATGAACTCTACTTGGTTTTTACAAAGGTAAGAATGAGCATTTGAAAGTTGGGTGCTAATGGATATTGGGTAAGCATTGCATAGAACCCTTGTCTTAATGCCCATTGGTTGATTTGAAGAAAATTCAGTTTGCATGTGTCTTTAATTATATTCTTCATGGAGGTCTTGGGGTTGCTTTTTGCTCATTTAGACCTCCATTTTCATTATTGAAACCAAGACTGAAAGATGGCTTTAAGTCTCTTTAATGCATAGTACTTTGTGTCTTTGAATGTGGATTGAATGAATTTTTGTGTGGCTAAACTTGATTTCTGCATTTACATGGTTATTGGGGTTAATCTTATGGTTTTTGGGCTTATATTCTTCATATACTTCATTTCCGATTTTTACTCTACAAGAGTCGACTCCTTGAGTTGACTCTTGGTGTTCTGAGTCTGTGCTAGTTGCAACTAACGTCGAAGCTAGTTCAATGCTACCTTGCATTGTCCAGCAACTAACGTCGACGCTAGTCCATATGAAGTCGATGCTAGCATAGTGTAGCTCGTGCTACTAGGTCGATGCTAATCCATTGTCCTGCATATTAAGGTCGATGCTGCCTTGTATAGTCATGTGCATAAGGTCAATCTTAGCACGCAGGATACCTTCAGGCTAGTCTGCTTGTGATGGAGACAAAAGTCTCATAGGAGAGTGTTGACTCTCACTCACAGGTAATGTTGTTTTTCTTAACGCTGATAGAACACTTGGGATAAAGTGTCGACACCAAGAGTCGACACTTTACCTCGGGCAAAGTTTTCTTAAACGAGGCAGAGTGTGGTGAAGAAAGTGTCGAATCCTTGAGTCGACACTTCTTGTAGTTCGTCCGGATCGTGATTTCCGGATTGATTTTGATATGCCCATTTTGATATCCAATTAGCTTTAGCTTTTTACCCTTATACCCTTAGGGTTTCTCCCATCTATTGGGTGTGTTTTGAAGGGTTTTTAAGAGGGGAATTTTGGTATTTTGCAACTGGTTTCCTTTGAGTATATGTATCCTATGTTATCCATCGAAGGAGGTAATCCCACGGGCTAACGTGCTTCATCTTTTGTAGGGAGAGGAAGAAAGAGCGCGGCCATAAGCTGGAGAGGAGAGGGCTTTGAGAGATTGATGAGTTTCTGATCTTTGCAGGTGCCATTGGAGCTTGGATTCGAAGATATTCATCTTGTACGAGCTGCTGAAGTCGCAGACGAGCTGGGATCTTCAACAAGAAGAACCGACTGCTCCAATATCCTATGCATTTGACTCCCTCCGACCTATGCTTCAAGGAAGATATTCAACGACCATTCAAAATCGTAGGGGAAACATTTTACATCTTCTATTCATCTATTTGTGATGTTCTTCATGGATTATATTTTCGTGTGAGCATATCTTCTGTATCCTTTAGCTTTTCTAATCATTGGAATATTTTGAGTGTGGACGGAGCTGCGTCTCCGTGTATGGAATTAGTGCGGGGTGAGTTCCCCGAGTTCGTGTGTGTGTGAGTGCTACCATGGCAGCGTTTGGGGCTAGACTCCGTGTGTGTGTTGCTGCGGAAGCAGCGTGTGTGGTGTTAGGGCTCATCCCCGTGTTGCTACGTTAGTAGCGTGTAGTGAAGCCTCACCAGGTTTCGGTGAGGGGTGGACGTAGGGAGCCCGTCTTGGTCGCGAATCACCTAAAAATCTCTATGTTACTGTGGTGTGCATGTGCGATTGTCCATTTCTTCTATCTCCTTTCACAGGTCTATTTTGTAGATTTTTATTCACTACACCATCACACTTTGTTAGTTCTGCTATTTGTTGCTAGTAATTGTTCATCGTTTGTTGGTTGGGTGAACGTGTGAGATCAGAAAGATTGACTGAATAGTTAATCTCACTTGAGTTTAGGTGATTAACGTAGCTAATTTTAATTCAGTTGCGAATAGTTTAAATTTTTTTTAAAAATCCTACATCTCGGCTGGGGGACAATTCAACCCCCCTTCGTGTCCGCCATCTAGTCTGGGCTAACAAGTAGTGTTATTTATCTTGCTAGGGCATGGTGCTGTTTTGTTGATGCAGCAACCTACCTTTGACGTGGTGTGTTGTTAGAAAGCTTTATCAATGCTGTAATAATAATTCTTTTAATATTCAAAAGATCATCGTTTCATCTAAGAAGTTTTTTTGGGTTCGGCCATATTAAATAGGAAATTAACAGTAGTGAATCTATCATTCTCCTTTTATCAAAAAAAAAGCTTAAGGAAGAATGTAGCAGAGAGAGAGAGAGGGGTAGTCGCTTCATATGTGACATCATCATGCATATGGAGAATAAGACATCACAGAAAGGTCAAGAAGTGCAATATTTAAAATTAAAATCTCAATTGTGTAAATTACATTTTAATTTGAAAATATTTTATCTCAATTGTATAAAAAATCTCTCCTTTTTTTCTTTTAAATAAAAACTTGCATTCTTAATTGTAATATTAGAATCAAACACACGGCCTACGTGCTTGAGAGTATGACACTTGGCTATGGTGGTCTCATCGACAGAGAAGGAAAAGGGCTTGACGTTGTTAAAAGAGAGACGGAAAGGAGCTGTCAACGGAAATATCGAACGCTAGGTTCCAATCAAATGGGACCTTATTACATAATAGAATTTTAGCTTGACTTTTGCACTCTCTTTGAAATTTGCTTCTACAATCAGGAACTAGAGGTAGATTAAATAATGATCGAAATATATCCCTATAGACATTAACAGAAAACTGATTGATCTATTATGGTAGAACCTAAAATTTAATGCAAACGTTTCTGTATTAAAATAAAATAAAATTAATCGAGTAACTCCCTTAATGAGATAGATAATAATACATTGTCATCACTTCATCTCACCGAACAATCTGAAGTCACGAACCAGCAACTCCCCTGGGATGCCAAATCGGGCTCTCTACCATCCAGGCCCGATAAAAAAATCGAACAAAAGCCCTGCCCGGCCAGCTCCGCTCCGCTCCTCTCCATGAGCCCGTCCCTAGCCTCTCTTTCGTTCACAATTTTTGCACATTCCCATTTCCAGGGATCGTTTCGCTTTCCTCTTCTCTCTCCTATCCGCGCCGTCTACAACGGGTGCTACCGGAGGAAGTGGAAGGAGAGGCGGGGGATAGCGGCGATGTTGCGGTCTTTGACATCCGCCGGGGGCCGGAGGCTCTCGTCTCTGTGGAGGGCGGGGACCTCCTCGCCTTTGACCAACTTGGCCATCGCCTACAGGAGCAGCCGCGGTGGACTCCTCGAGGGGCCCTCTCTCTTCGCCGACAGTCGCATTCTAGGTCGTACGATCTTTTTCTCTTCCTATTACTCGTGTCCTTCTCCTCTTCCCCTTGGCTTGTCTTGGATGTTGTTCTTGGGATCAAGTTGAATCGCCTCGATTCCTCTGAGAAGAGGTGGAAGATGTTTGTGTTTTTTATTTCCCTTTTATTTTTGTTAGCTTTACTATGTCATCATGCGAAGAGAGCTTGTTGGAGTTGTTTTGGTGAATGGTTTAAGTTATAGGTGAGAATCTGTAGGCTGCTTCCTTTGTGATCCTGAACTAGAGGGTGATCTACTCATCTCGTGTTTTCCTATGCTGTGAAACCTTGAACAAGACTCAGCATGATGGAATCTATCCCTTGCATGCTTATAGTTGATCTCCTTTTCTCTCGCGCTTCAGAACCTGAGTTTCGTATGCTTATCACTAACAGGTAGGCACTACGCAACTATGACACCACATGTGTAAAATGGTAAGATAGGCGGCACCAATTCTTTATTGCGTCGGTGGATGTAGGTGTGTAATTATGTAACCCTGGGAGTGATATCACAAGATTCGTTCTCGTTGACACCAGAAGTATGTACACGAATGGATTTTTACACTTCGACTATTTAGTAGTGTTCTTTATCTTGCTAGGGCATGGTGTTGTTTTGTTGATGCATCAACCTACCTTTGACGTGGTGTGTTGTTAGAAAGCTTTATCAATGCTGTAATAGTAATTCTTTTAAGATTCAAAAGATCATCGTTTCATCTATGAAGTTTTTTTTTGTTCGGCCATGTTAAATAGGAAATTAACAGTAGTGAATCTATCATTCTCCTTTTATCAAAAAAAAAAAGCCTAAGGAAGAATGTAGCACAGAGAGAGAGAGAGGTAGTCGATGCATATGTGACATCATCATGCATATGGAGAATAAGACACCACAAAAAGGTCAAGAACTGCAATATTCATAATCAAATCTCAATTGTGTAAATTATATTTTAATTTGAAAATCTTTTATCTCAATTTTATAAAAAATCACTCTCGTGTTTCTTTTAAATAAAAACTTGCATGCTTAATTGTAATAGTAGAATCAAACACACGGCCTACGTGCTTGAGAGCATGACACTTTGGCTATGGTGGTCTCATCGACAAAGAAGGAAAAGGGCTTGACGTTGTTAAAAGAGAGAGGGAAAGGAACTATCAATGGAAATATCGAACGCTAGGTTCCAATCAAATGGGACCTTATTACATAATAGGATTTTAGCTTGACTTTTGCACTCTCATTGGAATTTGCTTCTACAATCAGGAACTGGAGGTAGATTAAATAATGATCGAAATATATCCCTATAGACATTAACAGAAAACTAATTGATCTATTACGGTACAACCTAAAATTTAATACAAACATTTCTGTATTAAAATAAAATAAAATTAATCGAGTAACTCTCTTAATGTGATAGATAATAATACATTGTCATCACTTCATCTCACCGAACAATCTGAAGTCACGAACCAGCAACTCCCCTGGGACGCCAATTCGGGCTCTCTCCCATCCATGCCCGATAAAAAAACCGAACAAAAGCCCCACCCGGCCCGCTCCGCTCCACTCCACGAACCCATCCCCGGCCTCTCTTTCGTTCGTAGTTTTTGCACATTCCCATTTCCAGGGATCGTTTCGCTTTCCTCTTCTCTCTCCCATCCGCGCCGTCTACAACAGGTGCTACCGGAGGAAGTGGAAGGAGAGGCGGGGGATAGCGGCGATGTTGCGGTCTCTGTCGTCTGCCGGGGGCCGGAGGCTCTCCTCTATGTGGAGGGAGGGCTCCTCCTCGCCTTCGATCAACTTGGCCGTCGCCTACAGGAGCAGCTGCGGCGGACTCCTTGAGGGGCCCTCTCTCTTCGTCGATAGTCGCATTCCAGGTCGTACGATCTTTCTCTCTTCCTATTACTCGTGTACTTCTCCTCTTCCCCTTGGCTTGTCTTGGATGTTGTTCTTGGGATCAAGTTGAATCGTCTCGATTCCTCTGAGAAGAGGTGGATGCTAGAACATGTGGTACACGGAAATAGATCAGAGGGGGGGTGAATGGATCTTTTAAAAATATCACCCAATTAAATAACTCAAACTCCACTCAAAGAAAAAATAGCTCCACTGAAGACACATAGGAATGGAGACTTCTACTTAGACCAGTGGACAAACATTTGTCATGCCACCAATGTATCAGCGAGAGACTAGATGTAATCTCCAACTTTCATAGCTCAAGCAATACAGATATCGAATAACTAGCGCTCTAAATAACACTCAATAGAAGAGGGAAGGAGACAAGGACAATCACACCAAGGCAAACAATTTCACACGGGGTTTTTTAGGTGGTTTGATCTCATACCCGAGATCTACATCCACCCCCCACTCCAACCAAGTGAGGTTTCCCTTGCTCCAAGCAAGAAGCAGACTCAGTCTACAAACAACGGCTGCCTAACAGCTTGCCCTGAGGGAGACAAATCTCTCAACACCGATCCTACAACCCACAAGATCTGAAGACTGAACTTGCCACCCGCAAGCTCAGAACCAGAGGACCAATCCTCCCTCCCTCCAAACCGGAGGGGCAACCACGAGTAGCACACCACTACTCGCAACCGGAGACACAGTCTCCCTTCCTCCAAACCAAAGGGGACCCCGTGAGTGACACCTAGCCACTCACAACCGGAGACCCAAGGCTCCCTTCCTCTGAAACCCAGAGGGAAACCACGAGTGACACCTCGCCACTCGCAAACCAGAGACACGGTCTCTCTTCTCCTGAATCTTCAGGAGGAAACCGACCTCAAACCAGAGGAATGGAAGAACAAAGTGGAAAAGAACAAACAACAAAAAGGACAAAAGGAAAAACAATCAGAATGTAGCTCCACAGAGTAGGATGTCTCTGGATATGATCCACGAGACCAATCTCGAAACAAATCTTCAACTATCACCACTGGCTGCTCACTCTTCCTTCTTCACACACTCTCCTTCTCTGAACTCTCTCTCCTTATCTTGCTCACTGTCTTTTCATTTCCTCTACTCATCACTCTCAGCACTCCCTTCTTCTTCTGCTGGCTTTCTTCTTTGACGGCTACTACCTTTTTTTCTTCCTTTCTTGCGCCACTCCCTTCTTCGAAGGATAAGGGTCTATATATATGAAAGCAGAGTAACGGAACCCATTTGGATAAAAGCTTTGTTTCCATAGAATTATCATTGGACCACGTGGCAAGAGAGAGAAGAATTATCCTCTGTCATAGTGCCTTGGATCACGTGCCCTACCTCTATGCTCCTGGGAACACGTGCCTACCTCAGTTCGAGCTCACGTGCTGCTTTAATCCTGTCAGTCACAAGAGAGGCATTTCGTCAAACACTTTGTAGTTGGGCAATTTTAAATGTGCACAGACCTAATACTTGCTCAGACGTGAAGTATGCTCGAACATAACAGTGTGCTTAGACCTATATATATGTCATGAATCAAAGGAATGCACCGACCTTATATGGCATGAGGCAAAGGATGCACCGAGCTTATATACATGAAGCTAAAGATGCACCGACCTAATACCGAAAGTGCACCGACCTTATAACATATGCCAAGCAACGTGCACTGACCTTATAACATATACAAGCAATGTGCACCGACCTTGCTTCACACAAGGGCAAATGTGCACCGACCTTATATGTACCGACCTTATAGCGAATACCAAGCAACGTGCACCGACCCTGCTTCACACAAGGGCAAATGTGCACCGACCTTATAGTGAATACCAAGCAACGTGCACCGACCCTGCTTCACACAAGGGCAAATGTGCACCGACTTGAGTAAAGGTGCACCGACCTTATGCTATGCAAATGTATTGTGCACCGACCTTAGTTTACTATCAAGCAAACATACACCGACTTCAAACGTGCACAAGGAGAATGTGCACCGACCTTACATGCACCGACCTTTAATGCTCAATGCTAAACCTTGCACCGACCTTTCTATGTGAGCATGCAAATGAGCACGGACCTAGCATGCACCGACCTTGACTTGTGCACAGGACAGCATGCACTGACCTTGTATGAATAGTCTACAGAAACATGCACTGACATTGTATGACTTAAAACTAAACGTGCACTGACCTTGTTGATGCATGCACTGACCTTAGATGTAACATGCACCGACCTTGGATGTAACATGCACCGACCATGCATGTGTTAGGCTAAAACATGCATCGACCTAATGTATGCACAAGATGCAGATAGCACCGACCTTGGTTTGCTATGAATCCAACATGCACCGACCTCATGCCTTGCTACAGTGATGTGCATTGACGTTGTGACTGACTTAAACCATGTATGCACTGACTTCTGTCTGCGCAAGGCAAACATCCACCGACCATGTATGCAAGACATACTATAATGCAAAATCTGCACCAACTGTATGCAAGCCCCATGCAGACTGGAAAACATGCATCGACCTTACTTGACAAATAGAAAGTATATTCAACATGCATTGACCCAAATAAATGTGCGTTGACCTGCATGACTTTGAATGCATGAATGTGCATTAGACTTGTATGTCAAAATGCTTGAACCGGTGAAAAGTGTTTGTGCACACAACCTATTTGATAAATTGTTTGAATGTGCACAAACGTAATAATGAAAGTGCTCGGACCTTCATGCAACAATGCTAATCACCATCAACCCATAATGGAACAATGCAGCTTGAACACATATGACATCATCAAAATCAAGCATCATCATTATTAACACATATGACATAATGCACATGAGTTATAGTGTTTGACATCATCAAAATCACATGGGTACAACAATCTCCCCCTTTTTGATGATGGCAACACTATGAGTCATAAAACAACATGATGACCCATATCAAACTATTCTCCCCCTTTGACTTCATCAAAAAGGAAATAATAGTTTGATAAAATCATCAGAGAGAAATACAATGCATGTAATGCCTTACGTATTTGTAGTTTATTATTTTATTTGATTAATAAAATATAATTATTTATGCTTAATTGTTTGAAATTTTAAGTCTTATTTTAATTATTTTCCATCTTAAAAAAAGAAACAAAGTTTAAAGAAAAATTGAGGGATATTTGGTTAAAAAAAGAAGAAAGGGGATAAATAAAGAAAAAGGTCAAAAATGCAAAAAGAAAAGAAAGAAGGTTAAAACAAAAAATAAAAATAAAAAAATAAATAAATGGGTTGTCGGCAGGGTGGCCGCAGACGCATTGCAGCACCATTTTAAAAAAAAAATTTAATTTATTTTTTTAGCACCTTTCTCTTAAGTCTTAACCCTTCCCTTACTAAGTCAAAAACTCATGTGTCTTATACAAAAAAATGAGAGAAAATGGGGGATTAGTCAAAAGAAAGGGCTGAGTTGGGCTTGTGAGAATCTTTGAAAGTCATATCTCAATTAAATAATGTTAAAATAATAAATTAATCCCCACCATTGATTTAAATGAATGGTTAAGATTGATTAGAGCAAATCTTCTATAAATAGTTGGGTAGAGGGTCTCATTTGTTTCCTTTGGGGCTGGCTACGTGAAGAGAAGAAGAAGAGGATAGAAGGGTTATTAAGGAGGTGTTAAAGCATCATTAAGATAAGGGATTTAGCATTTAATCTTATAGATTAGCATGAATTAACTTATTTAAAATGGTTTAAGATTTGTAATTAGCATCTCTATAGATAGTTAAGTCCAGATATCGTTGTTTCATTATGTGTGATCATATCTTTGTCGGATTAGTATTAAATCATTAATATTAAGACATGTGATTAAGGGTAAATCAAGTGTTTAATACACTATAATTAGCATCGGTGCATGGTAAATTTAGAAACTTTACAGAATCATGGGATCTGATGTTCTAAGACCTCTGTAAAAATTTTCATGTCTGATTCAAATTATCTTCGTATTTATGAATATTTTAATATTATCCTAAAGAAGTTTAATTAGGCAATTAATGGGGTGATATAAAATCACCACAAATGTTAGACATGTTTTTTACTGTAAGATCCATGTATAGGAAACTTTTCATCATTTTTGGATCACGATATTTTTGTTAATGAATTTTTAATACATGAGAGAAAAATAAGGAATTATATAGAAATTAGATATCTCATTCCTAAAAATCTTAAAATTTTACAGTATGCTTATTCCATTGAGTGTAATATTTTCTATAAATATTAGTAATTTTAAATATCTGTGGATGGAATTACAGAATTGTTAATATTTTATTTGAAGAATAAAATTATGGGATAAATATAAATACTACATAGAAAATTGTGAAACTTCATCAGAAGACTTACATGCGTGTTATAACTTATTGGTTAAATTTACATCTTATTTTGATCACTAAGTCTTGACTTATATAATTTTCAAGGTTTGAATAAATAATTAAAAACATTGAATAAATGTTAATATTCTGTGAAAATTTCTGATAAAGTTACAGAACTGATATTTGATATTTATAAGTTAATTGTTAATATATGTTAGTTATTTTAAGCATTCTAAATAATTTTCTCTATTTAGAAGCTGTTGTTGAAAATCTTAGAAACTGATATAAAATTCTAAAAATTCGAAATACTAAATGAAAAACATGAAATATTTTCTTATGTGCTACTTCTGTCTGGAACAACATTCTAAAAATTTTGTGTAATTTTTTGACTATTGTGGATATATTTAGTTAATTTTCCATGTATAGGAGAATTTAAATAATTCTGTAAATATTTGAATTCCTGCATGAAAAATTATGAAAACATTTCTGTGTAGTTTTACATATAAATATGATGTTCAGTAAAAATTTAATGGTCTTCTGAATTTATTAGATAAATTTAGTCAATTTATGATGCATGTTGGAGTATAATTAATTTCAGAAAAATTATAATTACTATCTGAAAAATGATGAAAATTTTCTGTTCTGATCCTCCCTATAAATATATTAGTTTCTTGAAATTTCAATGTATTCTGAGTTCGGAGAACAGAATTAGAAATTTTTGATGTATAAATGGAATATAAGTAATCTTGGAAAAATTATAAATACTGTCTGAAAAATTATGATAATTTTCTGTTTTGATATTTTATATAAATGTATTGATTCTCTAAAAATTCATTGCATTATAATCTCTGTAAACAAAATTAGTAATTTTTGTATATATATATATATGTCATTATATTTGAATAAGTTGAGAATTTAAGAAAAAAAAGATTTTCAATAATGGCATGTTTCATACTTAATATTCACAGCATGATATTTGAGTGGCATGTGTCCATTGGATATGAGTTGTATATATATAATTATCGTACTGTTATTACTGCCAAATGGACACTGCCACCATTGGGGGAGACTGGAACCAAGCCATAGAAATGCCCATATGGGGAGGTTCAGACTGTACTGGCCCCGAGGGTAACGGGGATTGAAATCTTGGAGGTGGACAAGTACCACTGGTTAAGGTGGAGAGGACTTCTCCCGGTTCTGCGTAGTAACCAAGACTCATCACTATTTACCTAGATGATTGAGTACCGACTGACTGTCCTTCTAGTGGTGATTTGGGCACTGTGTCTTGGCTATTTACCACTGTTACTGCTTACCGAACTGATATTGAAACTACTGCTACTGTTCACTGAGTCATTATTTATACGACTATTACTGCTCACTGAATCGATATTGGAACTGCTATTACTGTTCACTGAAACTAATGTTACTGATCATTGAACTTATATTGAAACTAGTGTTATTACCTACTGAACTGTTATGGTATTTTAATGTTATTACACTATAAATGTTTACTGTTAATAAATCTCTGGTATATAAAATGGTGATTTGAAAAAGGACAGATTAAGTCTGTTGGGATCCTTTCACTATGCGTGAGACTTTACTCCGCGTTGTATTGGAATCACTCTATTGATAAATGAATTGAATTATAAATGTTGAATTCTCAATGATAGAATAAAGTTTTAATGTACAAGTTTTACTTGTAAAATGTTCAGAGCATGACTTATGATCGTAAATTTGAAATTGGGTTATAATGTGTTAATCTCATGTTATCTATTTAAAATTATGCCTAAGAATGATTTATAAAATGAAATACCATAAATCACTTTGGATATGTTTACCCATGTTATGACTGAGGACTATGCTTAGTCTCTTACTAGGTCTATTTGTAGACTCACCTCTTTGAACATTTTCAGGAGAAACGGTAGAAGAAAGCGAGGAGTGATCTCGTAGTGTTCTGACTGCGGCTTGGATTCGCTACGAGTCTTTATCTTAGGTAGTTATGTTAGAAAAAAAATGTG
This sequence comes from Amorphophallus konjac, assembly GCA_022559845.1. Taxonomy (NCBI): domain Eukaryota; kingdom Viridiplantae; phylum Streptophyta; class Magnoliopsida; order Alismatales; family Araceae; genus Amorphophallus; species Amorphophallus konjac. Next base: position 116,246,177 of record CM040118.1, read on the forward strand.
TGTGAAATTTGGTTTTGTAATAAATGACTTATTAAATTACGACTTTCTATTTCAATCTATGTGGATGAAGTCTTATGACTGTAAGCTGAATGATTTGAGTACTTTCATTTCCGTTGCAATGATGTCTCAATGTTTATGTAAAATTCTCTACCATAATTGTACTATTTGGGTTGTCCCACTGTGACATTCCGATGGAAATCCGATATGAGTCTTTACGACTGGACCGGATTTATGATTCGGGGCGTTACAGAGAGTGGTATCGGAGCCCACGGTTGAGAATTTACATAAATAGTCATCAACTTAATCCACATTCTAAAATCTTAAACTGGTAGGGAGTTATAATGAAAATTTAACCGTATAATTGTATTGTCAGACTATGGCGGGAGGAGGTCATCGTGCAGCTCAGAATGACGATGCTCAGGAGGAGCCGAGAGGACCCCCATCTTCGCCCCCACCACCTTTGGTGGATTATGGGATGTTCATGCAACGCATGGTTTAGGCTATGCAGACCCAGGCTCAGACACAGGCAGCACTTCAGGCGCAACTCCAGACTCAGGCAACATCACCCCAAGAGCAGGTTTCTGGAGGGGTGACTATGATGGAGATGTTTCGGCGGATGGCTCCACCCTCTTTTAAGGGGGAGAGTCAGCCAATCATGGCTGAAAACTGGCTCCACGAGATAAAGAAGATTTTCCGGGTCATCCAGTGTGCGGATGAGGACAAAACAAGTTTGGCGGCGTACATGCTGCAAGAGAGAGCAGACGTATGGTGGGCGTCTGTGCTAAGGAATCAACCTGACAGGCTAGAGCATGAAATTACTTGGGAGGAATTCAGGGAGCTATTCACAGCAAAATAATTTATTTTTTAGTTTCAACAAAGTGAAATTCAATTCATTCTTACTTTATCTCGCAAGAAATGATGTTTAATTTCTATGTGCTTAGTCCTAGAGTGATGAACAAGATTTCTGGTTAATGAAATAGCACTGGTGTTATCACACAAAATAGGTGTGCATCCTAGATTGATGTGATAATCAGCAAGTTGGTGTTTTATCCATAAGACTTGGGCTGCACAATTCCCTGCTGCAACATATTCTACTTTAGCAGTGGAAACAGCAACAGCGTGTTGCTTCTTAGATGCCCAAGACACTAGACAACCACCTAGGTATTGACAATACCCACTAGTGCTCTTTCTATCTATCCTGCACCCAGCATAATCTGCATCAGTGTAAGCTACAAGGTCGAACTCACACTTAGCAGGAAACCATATACCTAAGTCAGGGGTGCCTGAAAGATACCTAAAAATCCTCTTCACTGCACTCATGTATGATTCTCTAGGACAAGCCTGAAATCTAGCACATAAACATACTGAGAATTGAATATCAGGTCGAGATGCAGTAAGGTACAAAAGGGATCCGATCATACCTCTATAAAGCTTGGTGTCAACCAATTTACCTTTTGGGTCACCATCAAGACTGGTTGAGATGCCCATAGGTGCTATTATTGCTTTGAGGTTTTCCATTTGATATTTCTTCAGCAGGTCCCTTAGGTACTTGGACTGTGTGATGAAACTTCCCTCCGATATTTTATTGACCTGCAAACCAAGGAAAAACTTCAATTCTTCCATAGAACTCATTTCAAATTCATCTGTCACTAATCTAAAAAATTCCTTACAAATTTCAGATTTAGTTGACCCAAACACTATATCATCTACGTAAATCTGAACAATAAGAGTGTCGTTGTTACTTACCTTAGTGAATAGGGTCTGGTCAACTTCTCCTCTTGAAAAACCCTTACCTGTGAGGAAGGAGCTCAGCATGTCGTACCAGGCCCTGGGAGCTTGCTTCAGTCCATATAATGCCTTATCTAATTTGTAAACATAATCAGGAAAATCAAGGCATTCAAAACCTAGAGGTTGTTTAACATACACATCCTCCTTTATCAATCCATTCAAAAAGGTAGATTTCAAATCCATCTACAGCAATTTTATCCTAGGCTACATGCAAATGCTAAAATTATTCTAATAGCCTCTAATCTGGCAACAGGTGCAAAAAATTCTTCAAAATCTATCCCATATTCCTGGTTGTAACCCTGTGCCACTAGCCTAGCTTTATTTCTAACTACCTTACCTTGCTCATCTGTTTTATTCCTGAAAACCCATTTAGTGCCTATAACCGAGCCATGTGAGAGATTAGGGACTAGGTGCCATACCTTGTTCCTTTCAAATTGGTTCAGCTCATCATGCAAGGCATTTATCCAATGCACATCCTCTAAGGCACTCTCTATGTTTTTAGGTTCGATTTGAGAGACTAGTGCAAAAGAATTCTGTTATGCCCCTGTGATTTTGATGATAACAAACACTATGAGTCACCATATGTTTGTGTTTGCATGAAAGATTGAATGATTGCATGCTCAGTCATTTATATAGCACGTTTCAAGCTCTACCACACACATCAGGTCTGAGCATATAGAGTGCGTTGGTTCATTGACCAATTCGTGCATATTTCTGATCAACGCCTGTTTGCATATATTAGCCATAGTCAGTGCACTCGTCTGTCTCATGCGTACACTAAGTCTATACATCCAATTGTTGATAATTGAGCAAGTCTATACATCTGTTAGCTCAGCTCGTGACTTAGTCAGTGCAATCCATGTTCATTGTGCATGTGTGCATGTCTGCACATTCCTTAGTGGCTAGTCTGTACAACCTCCAGTTGATTCATTCGATCAAGTCTATACAGCCAGAGCTAGTGTTCTTCATGCATATACATAGTCAATGCATTGATTTATCTCGCACATACACTAAGTCTGCACACGGTTGCTTTGATGACTTAGCAAGTCTATACATTCACGAGCATAGTCAGTGCATTCGGTTGCTTCATGCATATACAAAGTCTGCACATTCTCTACTGATATGTCCGTGCATCATTTTAGCAAGTCTGTACATCGTCTTGTCGCATGCATGCAAAGTCTGTACACTCCTTGATAGCATGCCTGAGCATTTCTCTTCAATGTGCATACTTTCCTATATGCATTTGTGCATCTTTCAAGACAAAGTATGTACACTCTTCACCCGACATTCAAAGTCTATACATTCTGTTGCATACATACGTAAGGTAGTGTCATGCACTCAAAGTCCACACATGCACACGCATAGTTTGTGCATTATGCATTCATGCTTAAACTCTAGGCATAGCAAGTCTGCACATTGGTTGTACATTGCACACAAAGTCTGTACACTCGTTGATGGCATGCCCGTGCATTCATCATCAATGTGCATACCTTATTATATGCATACTGCATTACACGCTATAAAGTCTGTACATGCTCAGTTCAAATATCAAACTTACTCGATGCATCCTTTCTTTCCTTTCAGATTAATTCACACTGATAACAAGCCTAATCTGACAGGACTGCTGCTCGAGGAGCTTAATAAGGGCACGTAATCCAAGAATGGAGACGGCTCAAGATCGTGACACATGTAGTGCAGTAAGCTGAAATGCTGCCACGTGGTCTAGGCTCTTGGGCGGGAATCGTGGAGAGCACACGCCCTATCTGTTCACTGCTCTATAAATAAGAAGCTTCTTCCAGAGGAGCAGGGCGATCGTGAGAAGAGTAATTGAAGTAGGGGAGCTCATCTGAAAGAACAGAAGCAGAGAGAGATTGCACGATCCAGAAGAAGAGAGTAGCAAAGAAGAAAAGAAAGAAAAAGAGAGAGAGTAGCAGAGAAGAAAAGAAATGAAGAAGAAGAAGAAAGATAGAGAGAGAGATAGATAGTTAGAGGAGAAGAAGAGAAGCTTCATTTGAAGATCTGTTTCTATTGGACCATGGATCGAATCCAGGCCAGTTAGCTCTTTGAGAGCCACTTTATGTTCTATCTTTTACAGCTTTCAGTCGCTGTGTTTTATCATCTTTTGTTTTTCTTTTTACCTTTGTTTCAAGCTGTTAGTCAGCGGAGCAAGCTGTGTTACTCAGCGGTTGCAGAGGAGGATTCCTCTGGTCAGCTAAGCTGTATTGCCCAGCGGATCAAGCTGTTAGGAAGCGGATGGCTAAGCTGTATGGCCCAACGGAAGCAAGCTGTGATGCTCAGCTGGTTGTAGGCAAGTTGTGAGGCCCAGCTGTTTAAGCTGTGTATCAGCGGAAGCCACACTCGGGTTTGAGTGTGGGGTGGACATAGGTCTGCGGACTGAACCACCTAAAAATCCCCTTGTCTACTGTGGTTTGATTGCCTTATTCGATTCGCTAGATGTATGCATAGGCACGATCTGTTTCTTATATATAGTGAGAGATAGGTTTGCACACCGTGTGTTTGATTCTGGTCTTGATAGAGTCTAGTTGATTAGATGAACTGAGTCATCTCTTTAGTTTATATGGAGTAGATCAGAGGTACAGTCTATCTGATCTTCCTTCCATCTTTCGAAGAGTGCATCTAAGCTGATTAAGGCATCCGTGGGTTTTTAATTCCGCATCTCTATTTCTTTAATTCTTTCAATTGGGCAAAATACTTAAGGATATATTCATTCACCCCCCCTCTGAATCTATCGCACCAGTCACAACAATTGGTATCAGAGTGGGTCTCTGACTTTCCAAATCCAACGATCTGCAGAGGATCCTGCTAGTCTGTGTGGTGCTTTGCTATTTGTAGTTCGGTGCATTTGTCATCTTGTCTTTCAGGTTTTTGGATCTGAACTTATTCAGTTGCTCTTTCAATGGCATTTTCTGTTGTTTTTGATGGTTCTAACTTCGACAAGTGGATAGGCGGCCTATGTGTTCACTTGAACTCTATTGATCCAAATCTATGGAGTCTTATATCAAAAGGCCCACATAAAGTATCTCAAAATAAGACCATATGGTCTAGAGAGGATAGGATAAAAGACAGTGAGAATGCTACTGTCTTTAACATTCTGAGAAACTCAGTTAATATTGAAAAGTTTCCATGTGTTGCAGGATGCAAGTCTGGGAAGGAGATAATAGACAAAATAAACACCATCTATAAGGAACAAGTTGGAGTTTGTATGATGGCTGATCGAAGGGATCAGATTGAAGATGAGTCTCCATCCCAGGTAAATTCTGAGACCGAGGATATTAGCTATGATGATTTAGTTGTCATGCATGAGCATCTACTGGATAAATATGAAAGAGTTAAATCATAAAAGAGAAAATTAAGAAAAGAGAAAAATGCTGAAATCACAAGTCTAAAGGCTGAAAATGAAAATCTAAAATCTGAATTGAAATTGAAAGAAGAAAATGACTCCTTGCTGGCTCAGAAGATGGAAAATGATCAATTTCAAGATAAGCTGATTGAAGAAAACATGTATCTTAAAGACCAAAATAAAAAGCTAATGGTTCTTAATACTGTTTTCTCTGAAAGATGGTTGTCATTTGAAAAAGGAAAATCAGTTGTGAAGGAAAATGTGAACAACAATGAAATAAAGGTTCAACAAGAAAATGAAACTCTGAAGAACCTGAATGATGCTTTGCAACAGCAACTGATTGCGTGTGAATCTGAGCTAAACAAATACGAAGCTAACATTGTGACTCTTAACTCTGAAATTGAAGACCTAAAGGACTCCTTGTCAAGATTTGTAAAAGGAAAGATTAATCTGAATAAATTGCTTGGAGTAAATGTGAATGTCCAGAAAGAGGGATTGGGTTACATTCCAGTTACGAAGAAGGTTAAAGGAAATCAAATGAAAAATGTTTTTGTTAAAAGCTCAGAACAAGATAAAGCTTCTACTTCATCAGTTTTCCAATTCACTATTCAGAGAACTGAAAATGAGGATAAAAACTTGAAGAATGAAAGTAATCAGAAAAAGGCTGGAAGTAAAAGGAAAACCAAACTCTCAACTATTGTTGTTAAGGCCTTTTCTGACTCTGTTAGACCTCATGATCAAGTGCATAGTACAAAACATTTCCTCATCCAGTCACATGCACACACAAGAATCACCTCATGTCATTACTGTGGCATATCTGGTCATCATATGCATGAATGTAGAATAATGGTTCAAGATGAATTGAGTGCTAAGATTATTCATGAAAAACCCCATGCATTCAATAAGAAGAAGAAGATCCATTGCTTCCAGTGTGGGAAGCTGGGCCATGTTGCAGCTCACTGCTGGCATGCCCAGGGAGGAAAAAGGAGTTCAAAACCTGAGAATATCCTTGAGAACAAAACTATCTTTAATAGAAAAACTCCTGTATGTTTTGAATGTGGTACAGTTGGTCATCGAGCCTTTGAGTGTTGGCATGTTAAAAGGAACACCAATTTGCATGGTAGAAATATCTTAACGAATGTCCACTCACAAAAATTTCATGTTCATCCTGTCAAAAGGAATTTGAACTCTGCCATTAATTGTCATTATTGTGGGAGAATAGGACATATCATGAATAACTGCCATGATTTGAATTTTGATGATAGGAAGACTTGGAAACCCTGGAGTGCACCTGCTAGAGGTGTCACTCAACTAATAAGACCCAAGAGTCTTTGGGTCCCCAAATTCGTAAATTGATCTTACCTTGCAGGTGTGCCTTGGAAGTTGATGAATAAAGGGGTTAATAATCCAAGGCACTCAAGAATGAAACCCCCAAGATTGCACTATTCAGGTCAGTTCTAAAAATCTGTTCTAAATTCTGTTATCAGAAATTGTTTGCTTCAGATGCTTGCATATCAGATTAATCTATCTGTGCTTAATTGAAACCTTTTGAAAAATTGATTGATTTCGCATGATGTTCTTGCTGATCATGACCAGTCTCGTTGCATAGTGCATATATATAGTGTGATGCATTGCATATCATCTAAAATTAAAAAATCTAAAAAGGAATAACTCATTGCATCTAGACAGGGAGAGTACTTGAGTCTCACTAGTCGTTCACCTCTTGAACCCTTCCTGTCTAGCTATTCGGTTCACTTTCATATTCATCTGTGTTAATTTCATTCTGATTTGAGAGTTGGATTGTTTGAAAAATTATCCTGTGTCAGTCTGTCATTGATTTCTGAATAAAGAATGCTCTGATGTTTGAACAATTATTATGCACAACTGAGTGTCATACGCATGCTTTGCATAGTTGATGTTTCAAATTGATGCATGTATTGCACTGAGTATAGATAGTTGCATGTCTTACATATAGTCCGTGCATCTTGTGTTCAAATAGCATGAAGGTCGACGCATCATAATGTCAGGAAGAGGGTAGTAATGTCTGAACTTGGTGTGTTAGGTTTTCATTGAATACACTGCATTCAGTCAGGGGGAGTAGATGGATGTCTTTCAGAAAATTCATTTAATAAGATGACCCATTGCATCCAGGCAGGAGGAGCATTTTTGACCTGTTAATCCTTTTCAATCCAGACTCTTCATGTCCAAATATGTGAATTCCTCTCTTACTTCTGTGTATTTCACTCGAATTCTTCTCTTTTGACTAATCAACTGCTGAAATCCTTGAAAATATGTTCAAATTCTTTCATAGCAGAATTCTGTGATCTGGTGTGGATAAGTTGTTCAGTTGCATTGATTGGACTGAGTTGAGAAATCTAAGTTGTGTACCTTGTTTATATGTCTGAAACCTAAGAAGAAACTTCTATCATACAGAGTTAAGAATGTCCACTGATTCAAATTGGTATAAGCCTAATGTATTCTCGGATTTGAATTTGAATGATTGAAAGTATCTGAATCATAATGTTTAATAATTTTTAACCACCCATGTTATAAAATATCTAGACTCATTCATCTGAATTCTGAAAATATGAGATCAAGGCTACTTTGGTAGAGACACATAGAATGAGTATTGTTTTTAAACATTAACCTGAAAAATATTGACTAAATTAAAAATTTGAATTTAGAGCAATGATTTGGTCACTGAGAAACTGGATACTCTATCAATGAAATAGAGTAATTCTATGTCATGAAGTACCATAGCTATCTCTGGTGAAAATCTATTGAAAAATCTGACAGAGCAATAGCATGTCTGTGTTGAGTAACTGGGGAGTCTGGCCTCTGATCAAGGTGTCTCCTCATGTAAAAAGACACTTCTAGTGCTAACTCTGCTCTCAAAGTTGAGAGGCAATGAAAGTTATCACACTGAGTAACTGGGTCACTTTACCTAAGACGTGTTGTGCCTCACGTAAAAAGGTGTTGATCAACTTAAATTGCTCAGGAAAAGTATAATGTGTTAATCAAAACAAAATGTCTTGCAAAAATAGTCAACTCACATTCTAGTAAGGGTGTTTAATCTCAATTCTGCTCTGTGTGACTCTCAAAGGTGTCATTGAGAGTATTTGAGTAAGTTGGAGGATGTTTGATCTGGAGCATTGCTTGATTAGCTGGTTAATCCTTATTAAAACTTAGTTTCAGATATGAGTAATGAATTTAATTGACAGATTCAATATACATCATGCTTAAACAAGGTGGGTAATGTAGGTTAATTCATAACCCCTTATGATAGGAGAGTCTATTCTTGCATGGACTTATAACTGTGGTACCCGCTATATAGTAATTTCTTCTGATCAGGTTCACCTCTGATAATTTGATCATCCACTTGTTGGTCACTTCTTGCTCTGTGACTGTCATATTCTGCTCAATTTCTACTGAACTGTTACTTGAAAGATCCTGTAGTCTGCATGTTGCCATGTCATCCTTCCTGAATGTCTTCTTGACAAATCTCTCACCTTACACTCTTGAAAGCCTTGCTTCATTCAGATTAGGGAGCATGGGGTTATTTTTAAAGAAGAGGTTAGGTCTTGTCTAGATTGCACTTATTACTTTTTAAAGGGGGAGGTTCGTTTGTGATCTTGTCAAAGGAGGAGGATAGATTGATTGGCTCTTGTCTCGTCTGCATCATGTAAGCATCAGTTTCTCCATGAATCGCATTCATTATTCATAAGGAGAGAATACATCTGCAACATAGACTTGATTGGTGCTTCATTTAACTACCTCTGTGATTTCTATGCCTAAATGATCTAGTCAAAGGGGGAGTGTTTAAGTCAATCATGTCATGTATGTTTGTCTTTCTCGTCTCAAACTATTTTCTTTTTGATGAAGTCAAAGGGGGAGAATAGTTTGACATGAGTTAGTGTGACTCATAGTGTTGTCATCATCAAAAAGGGGGAGATTGTTGTGCCCCTGTGATTTTGATGATAGCAAACACTATGAGTCACCATATGTTTGTGTTTGCATGAAAGATCGAATGATTGCATACTCAGTCATTTATCTAGCACGTTTCAAGCTCTACCACACACATCAGGTCCGAGCATATAGAGTGCGTCGGTGCATTGACCAATTCGTGCATATTTCTGATCAACGCCTGTTTGCATATATTAGCCATAGTCAGTGCACTCGTCTGTCTCATGCATACACTAAGTCTATACATCCATTACCTGATAACTGAGCAAGTCTATACATTCGTTAGCTCAGCTCGTGACTTAGTCAGTACAATCCATGTTCATTGTGCATGTGTGCATGTCTGCACATTTCTTAGTGGCTAGTCTGTACAACCTCCAGTTGATTCATTCGATCAAGTCTATACAGCCAGAGCTAGTGTTCTTCATGCATATACATAGTCAATGCATTGATTTGTCTCGCACATACACTAAGTCTGCACATGGTTGCTTTGATGACTTAGTAAGTCTATACATTCACGAGCATAGTCAGTGCATTTGGTTGCTTCATGCATATACAAAGTCTGCACATTCTCTGCTGATATGTCCGTGCATCATTTTAGCAAGTCTGTACATCGTATTGTCGCATGCATGCAAAGTCTGTACACTCCTTGATAGCATGCCTGAGCATTTCTCTTCAATGTGCATACTTTCCTATATGCATTTGTGCATCTTTCAAGACAAAGTCTGTACACTCTTCACCCGGCATTCAAAGTCTATACATTCTGCTGCATACATACGTAAGGCAGTGTCATGCACTCAAAGTCCACACATGCACACGCATAGTTTGTGCATTATGCATTCATGCTTAAACTCTAGGCATAGCAAGTCTGCACATTGGTTGTACATTGCACACAAGGTCTGTACACTCGTTGATGACATGCCCGTGCATTCATCATCAATGTGCATACCTTATTATATGCATACTACATTACATGCTATAAAGTCTGTACATGCTCAATTCAAATATCAAACTTACTCGATGCATCCTTTCTTTCCTTTCAGATTAATTCACATTGATAACAAGCCTAATCTGACAGGACTGCTGCTCGAGGAGCTTAATAAGGGCACGTGATCCAAGAATGGAGATGGCTCAGGATCGTGACACGTGTAGTGCAGTAAGCTAAAATGCTGCCACGTGGTCTAGGCTCTTGGCGGGAATCGTGGAGAGCACACACCCTATCTGTTCACTGCTCTATAAATAAGAAGCTTCTTCTAGAGGAGCAGGGCGATCGTGAGAAGAGTAATTGAAATAGGGGAGCTCATCTGAAAGAACAGAAGCAGAGGGAGACTGCACGATCCAAAAGAAGAGAGTAGCAAAGAAGAAAAGAAAGAAAAAGAGAGAGAGCAGCAGAGAAGAAAAGAAACGAAGAAGAAGAAGAAAGATAGAGAGAGAGATAGGGAGTTAGTGGAGAAGAAGAGAAGCTTCATCTGAAGATCTGTTTCTACTGGACCATGGAACAAATCCAGGCCAGTTAGTTCTTTGAGAGCCACTTTGTGTTCTATCTTTTACAACTTTCAGTCGCTGTGTTTTATCATCTTTTATTTTTCTTTTTACCTTTGTTTCAAGCTGTTAATCAGCGGAGCAAGCTGTGTTGCTCAGCGGTTGCAGAGGAGGATTCCTCTAGTCAGCTAAGCTGTATTGCCCAACGGATCAAGCTGTTAGGCAGCGGATGGCTAAGCTATATTGCCCAGCGGAGGCAACCTGTGATACTCAGCTGGTTGTAGGCAAGCTGTGAGGCCCAACTGTTTAAGCTGTGTATCAGCGGAAGCCACACTTGGGTTTTAGTGTGAGGTGGACGTAGGTCTGCGGACCGAACCACCTAAAAATCCCCTTGTCTACTGTGGTTTGATTGCCTTATTCGATTCGCTAGATGTATGCATAGGCACAATCTATTTCTTATATCTAGTGAGAGATAGGTTTGCACACCGTGCGTTTGATTCTAGTCTTGATAGAGTCTAGTTGATTAGATGAACTAAGTCATCTCTTTAGTTTATATGGAGTAGATCAGAGGTACATTCTATCTGATCTTCCTTCCATCTTTCGAAGAGTGCATCTAAGCTGATTAAGGCATCCGTGGGTTTTTAATTCCGCATCTCTGTTTCTTTAATTCTTTCAATTGGGCAAAATACTTAAGGATATTTTCATTCACCCCCCTCTGAATCTATCGCACCAGTCACAACAAATTCAACTCATTTTCAATCCTAACATGTGATTTAGTCCTAGGGGGTTCATTCAGATTACCAATTATGCTCTCTAAAAGATGATCTTTAAGAACTCTAACATTGGTAAGTCGATTACCTATCTCTGCATTTTCCTCCCCCTGAGTTCTAGACACACTAGTCTCACCATCTTCTGCAGGTTCAGGTTTTGGCTCTTCTTTACTCTCAAGGATATGACCATCAGCTATTGTCTCAGCTCATATTTCATCTGTCAACAAATGCCCCCCACCTGCGGATGGCGTAAGCGTAGAATAAGTGGCACGGTGTCCGCAGGTGCATCATTTAGCATCTGAGAGTATCTTTCTTAGCCTTTCAATACTTGTTTTCTTTGATCTTCAGCCTGACAGCTTTACTGTAATGGCTTCAGTATATTATTTTTCTTTGTTTCCCATATTTTCTAATAATTTTCTGCTTCATTAATAGCTTCGGATGGCTTCTTGGCGCATAGGGCCTGGTTCTCGGCGCACCACAGCTTCCCGACGCGGAGATAGATGGTTCTCGGCGCGCCTGGGTTGAGTGGGCTTCTTGGCGCGCCCCTTGAATGTTCTCGGCGCACCTCAACCAAGGGAAGAGGCTTCCCGGTGTGAATCATGGAAAATCCACTCTTAAAGGAAAATATATATATAAGTATAAGAGGAAAAGAAGAAAAATGATGAAAAAGGGAGTAAAAGAGCACGTGGTGCTATTAAGGAGTGTGATCGCCAGAGGGGTTACCTCAATAAGAAGAAAAGATGATCGCGAATACCTAGTGAAAATAAGACGCGGGATGGATATGGATTGCTTCCTCCACCTTCTATCGGCCGGCCGATGAAGGGGGGTTTTCCTTGTTGATTACCTTAAACAAAGAACAAACAAATAAAAGAAACGTGGATCAGTCGAGAGTGAGTGTAGTATCAATCTAAAGAAACAGTATGATGAAATAAGAATATAGCATGCGCACCTTTTGTTTGGTTTTAAAACCCCTAGAGAATTAGGGAGAGGAGAGGAGATGTAGTACTAATGCAAAAGGAAAAAAGGTATGATGATCGATGATAATATGATGAAGACAAGCACACAAGGGAGAGGGAACCCTGCTGTTCCTGTAAACAGTAAAGGGGAGAACCACCGGAGCAGCAGGAAGCAGAAGGAAGATGATGAAGAGATCACACGGATGAAGAGAATTACTCTTCTCTGTGCAAAAGAAAACTGCTCTATGCTCTTTTCTGATTCGTGGTTAATGGCTCCAGCAATACCGTGCTAACACTGTAACCTCGCGCGAGATTGACTAGGGAATCCTTTTATAAGGTTTTGATCAAGATAGACACAGATTTGGGAAGATAAGAATAGGCAGTGATCGTTAAGGGCAAGGACTCTAGTTCCCAGATCGAGCAAGGTGACCAAGAAAAGCAGGGAACTCTTCAGGAAAGATGATTTTAAACAGGACACGAAAGGGTGAGACACGACCTACTAAAGGGCGTCAATTCCGAATTGACGACCTACCCAAGGACGTTAATGTAAAACACGACCAGGCTTAAGGCGTCACTTCCTGGATTCAATTTTGGTAATAAAAACCTTCTTTATTTGAAAATTACGAAGAGACGCCTGAAGCAAAGGCGTTAAACAAAACACGTCCTATGGAAGGACGTTAATCATTGATTTTCAATCAGGGTGGGATTCGTAAAACACTAGGAATTGACGCCCTTACAATTGGTCGTCCTTTCTTTAGAACGTGCCTAAGGCAAGGCTGTTAATTAAAACACGCCCTAGGAAAAGTCGTGAATCACAAAAAAAATGCACAAAATGCGAAGAAAATCCACAAAAATAGAAAATCTTTATTTTATGGAAATATTGAAGTTCACTTTGGGGTATTATCATAGTGACATGAGATTTGATCATCATAGCGTCAATTTTGGCGTGTCTACAGCTGCCCCGCCTTGGCGTCTGCTTTGGAAGGGAGTGAGATAAAATGGAGAGAAAGTGCAACAAGCGAATGAAGTGGAACGAACTGATAAGTAGATGCCAAGGTGTGATGTGACACGCCTCAGATACTAAGCATTGGAAATCTTTCCAAGATTCTGAGTGAAACAACTCTGAGTAATTCCAAGGAAGCATCGATTTGCTGGAAAAAGGAGACTAAACTAAGTAATAAAAATGTGCACGTGGGCACGACAGGGAGACACCATTGGAGAGCGGTTACCAGCCAACGTGGACGTGCTACAACCAAGGTAGATTTGCAGAAAAATAAAGAGAATTGAGATGAAGACCCAGCAAAGGGACATTTTCAAAGAACTAGCCTGAGCGGCTTCAGAGAGAATAAAGTACTCGATTTGGAATGGAATATCTCATGTCAACTCAATTAAGAACGAGTGACCTTCATTATTACCATAATATGAAGATTTTCAGCATGAAGCTCAAAGTCCTACATGATGCATGCTGGGCTAAAAGGAAAAAGATAAAACAAACTAAAAATAGAAAATAATCAAGGATAATATTGCTAAGCCATCTAGATTTGGTCAAGAATCCAGATCTCTGAGCTGACACTAAGCCGAAGCCCGTTTGTCCGCGTATCATCTCAGAAAGTGGAACCATCGTCCCAGACTTTTAATGACTCAACGGCCTATCCGTGTGATCAAGACTCTCCTGGAACTATCACTGTTTTTGATGAAGGGGAACTCAAATTCCAGGTTCATCAGAACCACAAGGTCCTTGATATGCTATAATAGCGTAAAATACCATATAGTAACAATGCTTACAGGAAACAAATATAAGAAAAGAATGATGTTACTCCGACGAGTGACCCATGTTCCTCAAAACCTGCACTCTTCTGCACTTGAAAAAATTCATTAGCCCTCATAACAATGATCAGAAATAACCCTCAAGATATGATCATAAGTGCTTAATAAAAAAAACAATTCCAACCAAATAATAGCACTTAAGTTCATTAAAGCATATAGAGGAGTTAATCATGTGAGCAAAGAAAATCTCGACTGGAGGGAATGGCGTCAAAAGCATAGAAAAACGTCTGATATCAGGGCGTCAAAAGATAAAACACGCCCTTCCACTGAGGCGTTAAATGCACCGAGAGTTTCAAGAATAAGACGTCCCATACAGGGGCGTGAAATAAAACACGACCTCGGTCAAGTCGTCAATTAAACAATTGACGCCCCAACAGAAGACGTTAATTAACCACCCGCTTCCGATTCCAAATCGAAAGCAAAACCCAATCCTAATGGCAATCAATCTTCCAACTCCGAACAGCCTTAAGACCCTTCAGACCTCCATAAAAAGGAAGGAACCTCTCTAGATCAATCAAAACAAACTCATTGAATCCTGCTTCTTCTGCTTCTTCCGTTCCTTCTACAGGCACTGCAACTGTCCAAGCCCTTCCTGCAGACCGAAGATGGAGAGAGCCATCAAGAGATCCAAGATTTCAACTCCCAGATTATCTGAGATCAACGGGCACATCAGCAACCGCATTGCATTAAATCAGATAAGTTTAACTGGTTGATGTCCCTTCTGTTTTATCTTTCTTCGGTTCTGCTATTCCACTTCTTCTCATCCACTTCTCTACTTGTCCTTTCCGTTCCCTCTCTTTTCCACAGGAATATCCTAATATCCCAGGAGCCCGGAGATTCATCAAAATTAAGTGGCTGCCTCTTATTCTCTCCAAGTTTTCTTCAGATATGAGGGTCTTTCACACTAGATGGCATCTTCTAGGCCTGATAACCCATGCAAAACACTATGACCAGGTTCACCTTGATTGGGCTGCCATAGGAGCTTTAATTGAAATATGGCACCCTTCCACTCACACCTTCCTATTCTCAACCTTTGAAGCCACCATCCTATTGGCAGAATTAGAGTTGATCTTGGGCTTGAAGAGGATGAAGCAAGGGGATGAAGAGAAGATGGCCATCATGCCAAAACCAATCTCCTCACATGAACTATTAACCACATTGATACCTAACCCAAACTTAGTGAACCAAATCAAGGTCACTAAAGGAATTAATCTTCTAAAGCTTGCCTCATGGGTGTACAAGAGAGCGGATCAAGCTAAAGAAGAAGAAGAGATCGAACGGGTGACGAAGGCCTTCGTGGTATGCCTAGCAGAAGCACTCTTATTCCCATCCACGGAAGATTTCCTAGAGGAGGCCCAATTAAGTGCAATAGTGAGCTTATGGGAAGGAGAGAGAGTTGGACCGGCTATCCTAGCCTATCTCTATAGCGGGCTTACCTCAGCGGCAATGGGAAGGCCCATCTACGGATGCATGCTAGCACTCTCTAGTTGGGTAGATCTCCATTTCAAGTTCGACCCATGTGATGAGACCCAGCAACCTTCTAGAATCTTCTCAAAGAGACCACTCTCTTTCATGACCGGTTCACTTGGGATAAGCAATAGGGTGACGAACCGGATTCCTCAGATTAAGAAGAGAGCGGAATGGAGAGAACACCTCAAAGTAATGCCAAAGAACCTCTTCACTTGCACCCCGGGAATACTCAAGACTCAAGAACTCTGTGCAAGATTTTCTCCCGGTACGGACCTTAGACTCATAGGCGCTTCAGAATTCGTTCTGTATAACTCACATCGGTGCCTTCCTCAACTCGGGCTTCCACGGCAAGTACTCGAAGATCCATCTCATCTCCCTCCGATCAAGACACGGAACCTTGGCAGCAATGAGGATGGAGAAGAATGCACAACTATCCAAGCTCTGTGGAAAATCAACAAGACACATCATCCTGTGGAAAACTCAGAAGAAGACAGAGATCAGTGGAAGTCTTATGTAATAGCTTTAAGAAGCTTGAGGCCCAAAATGACTCATTGAAGCAATGTAATCTTTTCTTCCAATAAATCAATGATAATATTCTGATTGAGCCATAACACAATGATTCTGATCAAATCTTCCAATAACTTACGGTTCTGTTGCAAATAACGACCCAGTCAATGTCGTTAATTCCATAAATGACGCCTAAGAATACATCGTCTCCAATGATTGATCTCTCATAACTGACGCCTTCACCAATAGGCGTTAACTGAATAACGTCCTAAGAGAAGGCGTTAATTCGATTTATATTCCAAAAAGTATTCGTTGAAATTCCAAAAGTAACGCCTTCAGAAAAGCCACATTTTATATAAATAACGTCTCAGACATAGTCGTTACTCAGAAACAGTAATCATTACTCCCATCACATCAATCAGTCCCCATTGAATGCGTCTGACGACGGTTATCATTCCCCATGCAAACAAAAATAACGCCTTAAGAAATGTCATCAATTATCAAGAAACGCCCTGGTTTCAGTCGTTAATTCCATAAGACACGGCCTTCCTTAAGTCGTTAATTCTTTTTGACCGTTCGACTTAACTTTCCCTCCTTTCTTCTTCTTCCTCCGTTCTCTTTCCTTCTTTCTCTCTTCTCTCCCTACTGCAACCCTAACCGAACCCTCCCCCATCTCTCATTCTCTCTCTCTCCTCTCCACACCCTAGCCCTAGCCATGGCCGGTGGACTTAAGCGGCAGAGGGTCTCGGCACCGGAGGTTGTGGACTTGGGCGAAGACGCCCACAAGGAAGACGCCGTGGAGGCTCCGCCGACGGCGGCCGAGGAAGGTCCGGCGGCGATGGCCGGCGACGAAGAAGAACACGGCGATGAGGCCGTGGGAAATGAAGAAGACGAAGGTGAAGGAAGAGGAAATGAGGAAGAAGAAGAAGGTGAAGGCGGTGAGGATGAAGAAGGAGAAGACGAAGAGGAGGGAGATGAAGAAGACGAAACGACGACGGTGGCTGTGCCTCGCCGTGGCCAACTCCGGCGGCCACGACAGCCACGGCCCGAACTCCGGGGAGAGTTGACTGGGCCTAGACGCCAGAAGGTAAGCCTCCAACCCACTTTCCATTTTTTTTGAAATTTATTTTATTTTTACCTCAATTTCCATAGCCCTCGGGCTAAAGAACCTGCAACCCAGAAAGAAGACGCCCCCATGGGTGTCGCTGATTAAAAATAAGACGCCCGACCTTGGGTCGTGAATTTATTTTATTTCCTGAAAAATAATTAACATCATGAAAACACGCCCTAGAGCATGTCGTCCATTTAAATTATCATTTTTTTTCATATCAATCATGCTGTTAATTCCGTGCATTTGTTCAATTACATATTTTTCCATGATTTATATCGCATGCTATTTTCTTTATTTTATTTTCACAACCCTGGAAAACAACGCCCTCCATCGGGGCGTCAATTCAATAGATAACTACCATAGGGATGGTCGTCCATTTCATTAATTCCAGAATAAATTATTAAAACCCAAAACCCAATTAAGAAAAACGTCCCATTCAGAGGCGTTACTTAATCAAATGACGACCCTGAGACGGGCGTCAATCGAAAAAACCTTTTAAGAATTTAGAAATAACCTCAGAACCACGCCCCCCACCGGGGCGTTTCTTAGATAAACAACGACCTAGGGTAGGTCGTTAATTCAAAGCTCACTTAAGAAACCACGCCCTCCTCAGGGGCGCTAATTAAACGAACCACGACCTGGGGATGGTTGTTAATTAAATCACATATCAAAATCTCAACCAAGGCAATTAAGTGAATTTCAACAAGAATAATTGAATAATTAAACCAAAATTTCTTTCTTTATGCGTGTAGGGGTTGATGAGGACACGGATCTCCTGGGTCATGGTACGAGTAGCATATTACGGCCTCCCCGAGTTCCAGAGAGCCAGGGTAGATGCTATGGGGTTTGGGGCTTTCCTTAGCATAGAGCCAGTCAGACCCGACCTACCACTTATCCAGGTTCTGAGGGAGAGATGGGATAGGACTAGCCGGGCATTCCTGATGCCTTGGGGGCATATGGTTCCTACCCTAGAGGATGTAGCTAGGATCACGGGACTTAGGGTAGACGGGGAGGCAGTGAGCGGGATCACCTTACCAGACTATACCGAGCTCGCCCAGAGGTTGCTAGGGCTAGAGATGGTCTATGAGACACCTAGCGAGTGTAGGACTATCTTCCACACCGACCTGACTACAGTGATGGGTTTAGGGGATGCTAGGCATAGGTCAGGGGAGTCCTTAGAGAGGTTCTCACAGAGATTGATCGAGGGGGCTAGGGCAGTCTATTGCCAGGACCCAGCTGACAGGGAGAGAGCAGACCGAGACTTGAGGAGGTTTCTACTGTTGCTGCTCGGGAGGCTATTGCTCGGGACGAAGGGCGACGTCATCAACTGCCGATTCCTAGGGATCCTCGAGGATTTAGAGGGAGTCGGCAGATACGTCTGGAGAGCGGCGCTGCTAGCGCACATGATGGCCAACTTGTCCACGGGAACAGGACGAGAGACGATTGTCAGTGGCTTCTCACCTTTTCTTCAGGTATGCACTTATATATTTTCCTCTCTTTCTTTCTTCATTCTTCTTTTTATCTTTTTTTTTTATGCATGTGAATGTCTTACTAATGCAATGCATGGATGCAGGTTTGGAGCCATCTGTACATGCCTATGGGGCGCGCCGACCCACAGCCAGGAGGTGAGGGAGCTTTCCCTCTAGCACGGCGCTGGCTGTCGGTGGTCTTCGGTACCCCACTCGGCTACGAGTTGTGGGTGCTACGGAGAGAGACCGTGACTTTCCTCCCTCGCTGGTATGAGTGATGCATTTTTTTATGTTTATTTTGAATTTATTATGATTATGATGAGATGACATGCATGTTCATGGATGCAGGTGCGATGGAGGCCTTACGAGGGGATGACTGACGAGGGCCAGCCATGGGTCGTAGCGGGGCGACCTCGCTTTGAGCATGAGCTTTGGGTTCATTGCTTGAGCGAGATTGAGCCGTTACGGCTTAGGCTGGTGATGAGGACCCTGGGCCTACACTAGGAATGGATAGAGGTCGGGGAGCCACGAGGGATCGGGAAGAAGATGCGCGGTCGCACGAAGGCGATCGACTAGAGAGTGCGGTTCGAGGAGCAGTACGCCGACTGGCGATGAGGTGGGACCCGAGTCACCTCCCAGGCGACTGACAGCTCCGAGTACCTCCGGCGTTACTGGGAGGTTTACGTCGGCCGACCCCAGATGAGGGTCCTAGGGGTATGTACGAATGCAATTGCTTCTAAATTAAATGCAAATGCTTATGTATTTCTATTATGCGACTAACATGAAAATGGATGCAAGATGCACGGGACATAGCGGCGATGGATGCCCAGTCCCATCTACACAGCCTGGAGGACTAGCTAGCTACCACACGAGCCGACCTTGAGACCCTGGCGAGTGTTTAAATTATTTCTATATGCAAATGAATTTTTGTTGAATTATTGATGATTAGCCATTGACGATTTCAATGAATACAACGTGCCCAGCAGGGAGCAGCAGGGAGAGATACGGGAGAGGCCTCTAGCTCGAGGGGACCCAGTGCAGAGGAGACCGCACTAGCAGAGCAGCTAGCGGGAGCGGTCACACGGGCCGAGGCTGCAGAGCGTGCCCTCACCTCACGGGTAAATTCCAAAACTCGAACCTCATTCAATTATTGATTATATATTACTTTGTGCACTGATGAAATTCATTTTTCAGACTGAGGAGCTTCGAGCCGCTCTTGCCTGCGTCTGCGAGGGACAGCAGGCGATGACTGCCCAGGTGAGTGATTTACTTTTCATCATGTATTACTTATTTCATGAATTATTGAACTGTGGAACTGATGATTTGTTTACCTGTTTGCAGGCCAGACAGTTACAGGCGGCACGTACCCTGGCTGCCCTAGCCAGGACAGAGCTGGCGATCCGCGAGCAGCGGATTACAGAGCTGGAGCGATCCCTGAGGTGACGGGAGGAGCTGCCTCAGGACGTGGCAGAGTTGCGGGTTGCCCTCGAGCTAGAGCGGAGAGAGCGTGCTCGAGAGAGGGAGGAGCACTTGGCGGACCGTGCCCGTCACCACGAGCTACGGCAGTCAAAGCGTGCTTGGTACCAGGAGCTGGTGGCAGCACGCGAGCGTGAGCTGGCAGACTCGAGGACCCAGCTGGTCCTTTCTCAGGAGCGGCTACGAGTTGCTGAGGAGCGTCTCCAGCGAGGGCGTGAGCGAGCTCGTGCTGCGGGGTACTCCTTCACCAGCTCCACCTTTGTGGCGGGTTCTTCTCTTCGAGAGAGGAGCGAGGCAGGGGGCCTGGCTCGAGTTCCAGCTTCTTCTCGGGGGCCCATGCCTCCTCCCCCAGCGCCTCCTCGGGACGGCGAGGACGAGGTAGAGAGTAGGAGAGAGGAGGGTGGAGGTGAGAGCTGAGAGACTTACTTGTACTCCTCCACCCTCACACCTGTACTCAGATATTTATCATGTATATATATATGAGATTGACATATTTGTTACCTGAGCACTTGTGTAGTTGTGTACTTGTGGTTGTATATTTTGCTTCTTTTCTACGTTCTTTGTGCTCACTTTACTTTGCCCTGTACCTGCAGCTGTGGTTCACACTTGGATAAACAAGTTAATTCATCTGTTCGACTTGGCCCCTTGCTCCATAAGCAAGGGGTGCCTTTACTTTTGACCTGGATAGCGGGTCAAGGGGCCAAGCCTTTAATCGAATAAGGCAACTAAAACAACCAATAAAGAGAGATTCAACACGTAAGCATACGTATGCAAACAATAATCAAGATGCCCTATGCAATAATGCAAGCACACACATGAAGAATAAATCATATTTCCTCTTTTCTTTTCTTTTCCTTCTATATTTATTTTTTTCCTTTATTTTTCAAAAGACGCGTCTTAGATTAGGTCGTTATTCAAATAAAAGATGCCCAAGGTAATGGCGTGAATTTGAAAAATGTTTTCGAATTTTGAGAAAGCGACGACCTGTGAGGGGACGTTATTTTGAAGGAGACGACCTGAATAAAGGCGTGAATTAAATAAAAAGTGCCTTAAACGAAGGCGTTAATTTTTTTTTTCTTTTCTGTTTTCCAAATTGGGTTGACAAGGCTACCCAGACCGTGGGTCCTACACAGTTACCATTAAAAATTCATGAACCTTTCTTGAGTAATTAAAAGGGAGTTGACGTGATAATGATTAACTTATATTCGAGATTTCGCACGGTGCAATCTCCTAGGTCCGTCTCGACCATTCTGCTGGTTTATGATTTACCACAAAGGAAGGGATGAAAGAAGATATAAGGAAGCCCATTAGGGATTCTGAGATGCCCGAAGCAAAGCTACCTCCCCTGCCCTATGCCCGTTAGGGTTCGGTCTTTGGCATAGGGAAACTTTGTTGCCTTTTACCTCTTTATATTACATGCATACGCCCAAGGTTTTCCTTGCGGGGACTTTGCCCTCTTGACATGCTTTTCTTTTCACCATTTGACTTTCACTTTGGAATTGATTTGCATTGATAAATAAAAACCTAATTGTACTTGGGCTTTTATGGCATTTGTGTTCCCTTTTGGGCCCTGACTTCCACCTACTAGGGCGGCGAGTAGGCTTGGCGTATCTACCTCGAGGCGTCCCTTCCTCCCTTATGGGCCGAAGAAGGAAAGAACGGGTATTGTCTTCACCTTTAGTCAGGTTTTAACTTTCCTTCGGATTTTGCACCGCTTGAGTTCAAGAATAAAGCGTGTTAGTGTGTGCGGGTGTCAACCCCATTTTAAGCTAACAAGACGGGTGAATGAATTCTGAATTTTAACTTTTCGGACCTTGCGTCCTTACAACCGTGGCAACCATCTGGAAAACTTTCATTCTTTTTGGTTTTTGGAGAATTTCTATTTTTTTTGGATTTTGGAAATATATATATTTTTGGTTTTGGAAATATATATATATTTTTTTGGATTTTGGAATCAAGGGTAGTATTTCTTAAGATACAAACCATTCCAAGGGTGAGTTAGCTCTTCTCCCTCAGCATTAATTAATTTGTAAGCGTTGCCAGGATAAACAACTTTTATAACAAAGGGTCCTTCCCAATTTGGTTGGAGTTTTGAGCGGGGTCCACCAGGCTTTACAAAGATTCTCTTGATTACCATCTCACCGACTTTGAATTTTTTCTCAATTACTTTCTTTTGATAAAAACGCGAGAGCCTATTTTGATAAACACGCGCATGCTCAGCGGCGACCAGACGCTTCTCATCTAGGAGTCCCAATTGAGAAAGGAGCGAATCGCGATGCTCATCAATAGGGAGTTCCTTGTCCAATTGTACTCGCAAAGATGGAATGAGAATCTCATAAGGGACTACCGCCTCCATTCCATAAGTAAGGGCGAAAGGGGTTTGCCCAGTGGGGGTACGAATGGAAGTGCGATAGGCCTAGAGAGCTTCGACTAGCTTGTCTGGCCAATCCGAGAATTTATTAGCCTCACACGTCTTTTTGATGATTTTGATCAAAGTCTTATTAGTGGCCTCTGCCTGGCCATTGCCCTGCGGATAATAGGGAGAAGAATGATGCAATGCAATGTTATACCTATTACAGAGATCCTTGAGCTCTTGGGAGATAAATTGAGGTCCATTGTCGGTGACGATGGTACTCGGGATGACGAACCTCATGATGATGTTCTTCATTATGAACTTGCAGACTGTTGATGCTTTAATCTCCACATAAGCTTCCGCTTCCACCCATTTGGTGAAGTATTCCGTTGCCGTCAGGATGAACGACTTTTGCTTGGTCAGGAGGTTCAAATCACCAAGAGGTCCAATGATATCAAAAGCCCACATGGAGAAAGGCCATGGGGAGGACATGGGATGGAGTGAGGTAGCAGGAGAATAAATTTTGTCGGCGTGCAGTTGGCACTTAACACACCTTCGAACATAGATGGAGCAATCCTCTTCTAGAGTTGGCCAATAGAAGCCTAGCCTAAGGATCTTCTTAGCTAGCATCTGGCTGTTCACATGACCACCACACACTCCTGAATGCGCTTCTTCCACAACCTTCCAGGACTCATCATCGTCAAGGCATCTTAATAAAACACCTATGAGCCCTCTTCTGTAGAGCACACCTCCAACCAAAACATAACGTTGAGCCACTCTTCTAATTGCTCTCCTTTCTTCCACTGTGGCCTCCTCGGGATAGGATTGATCATCGCAATATCTGGCAATCTCATAATACCAAGGTTTCTCTTCGTCAGCCAATTCTTCTTGCCAATCCAAAAGCATGACCTCTTTGCCTTTAAGAGCTTCCTTCTGCCTGACCCTCTCGAGCACCTTATTTCTAATATCGAGGAATGCATGATCCTTAATAGCGGGCGTGTCACGCTGATGAATCAGAGGAACATGAAAATTACGCTCAGGAGGGAAGACTAGAGCAGAGGCCAAAGATGCAAGAACATCGGCTAGGATGTTCTGGCTACGAGGGACATGAACAAAGATTAACTTAGTGAAGAGTTTGGCATAAGCTGAAGCAAGTTCCTGGTAGGGCTTGAGCTTAGGATTGATAGTGCGGCACTTGACAAGCACCTGGCGCAGAATAAGCTGACTGTCACCCACAATTCGCAAGTGAGTAACACCATATTGATGAGGGGTTTGAAGGCCGGCCAAAATAGCCTCATACTTAGCTATATTGTTCGTGACAGGGAAAGTAATCCGAGCAGCAAATGGGATGGTGACCCCTTCTGGTGTTAAAAGAACCATGCCGATCCCTCTTCCTTGGGAATTTAGAGCTCCATCAAAATGTAATGTCCACATAGAATCGTGGGGTCGATTAATGGACATCAGTTCTTCATCTGGAAACTCTAAATTGACAGGATCAAATCGGGGTAGAGGGTGGTGAGCATGATGTTCGGCAATGGCGTAACCTTTGATAGCTTTCTGTTGAATGTAAGTGATATCAAATTGAGAAAGGAAGCTTTGCCAGCGTGCTAATCGATCAGTGAGGACAGATTTTTTAAGAAGGAATTTAATTGGATTCATGTGTGCAATGAGGTGAACCTCGTGAGCTGGGAAATAGTGTTTTAACTTCTGAACTACCCAGACCAAAGCAGCGCAAGTCTTCTCCATGGCTGAGTACCTCTGCTCACAAGGGTTGAGAAGTTTAGACAAGTAGTATGCTGCCCTCTCTTTCCCTTTGTCATCCACTTGAGCCAGGATAGCACCTACGGAGTCATCCAGGACAGAAACATAGAGAATGAGTGGTTTGCCTGGGATCGGCGGCCTCAGGACAGGAGGATTGGCCAAATAATCCTTCAATCCGTCAAAGGCTGCCTGACACTTGTCATCCCAATTAAACTTGACTCCCGGCTTAGTAAGCTCGTAAAACGGCCTGCATCGTTGTGAGTGTTGGGAGACAAAGCGGCGAATAAATTGCAACCTCCCGATCAGTCCTCGAACTTCCTTCAAATTCTTGGGAGGAGGCATATCTCTAATGGCCTTCACCTTGTTGGGATCAACTTCAATTCCCCTTTTGCTGACAATGAATCCAAGCAACTTCCCTGAAGAAACGCCAAATACGCACTTCTTGGGGTTCATCTTCAATTGATATTCTCGTGATCTTTGCAAGACTTTAGCTAGAACCCCAGGATGCTCAATCCTTGTCCTTGATTTCACAACCAGGTCATCCACATACACCTCAATATAAATATGAATCATATCATGAAAAATTGCCATCATTGCCCTCTGATAGGTGGCTCCAGCATTCTTGAGTCCAAAGGGCATGACCACATAGCAGTAAGTACCCCATGGCATAGTGAATGATGTTTTCTCTTGATCTTCTTCAGCCAGACGAATCTGATTGTAGCCTGAAAAGCCATCCATGAAAGAGAGAGTCTCAAATCCTGCCGTATTATCAATCAGCACATCAATATGAGGGAGGGGGAAGTCATCTTTAGGACACGCACGGTTGAGGTCTCGGAAGTCTATACAAATCCGAACTTTGCCATCTTTCTTCATAACCGGGACGATGTTAGCCACCCAGTTAGGATAGAGGACAACTCTAACAAATCTAGCCTTATGGAGTTTGTCGACCTTTTCTTTCATTTTTAAAGCCATGTTAGGGTGGAAACGTCTCAACCGTTGTTTGATCGGGACAGACCCTGGCTTAAGTGTAAGCCGATGTTCAACGAGCGCAGGGTCCAATCCAGGCATATCCTCATAACTCCACGCAAACGTGTCCTTGTATTCTTGAAGTACCAAAATAAGCGCCTCCTCTTCGGAGGGCGGCAAATTCTTGCTGATGATGACAATCCTAGGGTCTTCCTCGGTACCCAAATTAACTTCTTTGGTAGGCTCTTCTACAGAGGCTGATGGTTCATCAAATCTTCTCATACCACTGGCAAAGGCATCAGCCTCGTCCTCATATTCATAACTTTCCTCCCCCTCTTCAATAGGGTCTTCATCATTCATGATCTCGTAGACACCTAAACCCTCATAAGAAACATTAGCATCCACATATTCCGACTCTGGCAGGATAATCGGATTCTCCACGAATTCAGGAAGGGCTAAGCAAGCCTGGCATCTTCTGGCTAACTCCAACACAAATCTACACGGAATCTGCCTACCCTTGGATTTCTTATGAAAATCTACCCCATGAATTTTATTAGAAGAAGAAGAACAACTAGCTTGATTGAAGGAAGGAGGTGAAAAAGTGGATACAGGAGGTGATACAGAAGGAGACCCCTCACCAGAGGGGGAGAAAAGATCTATCAATGAGTCATAGAAGAGTGGCCCCTGGGTCGGGACATACTCGGAAAAGAGATAAGAAGTCTCCTCAACGGAGATGGAGGACTGAAGAGTTGGAATTTTGACGTTTTTTTTTCATTTTTATCTTTATCCTTATTTTTATTTTCCTTTTCTAGAAGAAAATAATGTGAAAGGAGAACAACAAGAGGAGTGGAGATTGAAAGCTTGGAGAAATATTGAATTAGAGATGACCGCGTGGGGGGTGATGGAGAGTTTGGAGAATTGCTCGAGGAGCAAGGGAGGAATCGGGAGAGAAATCTGCAGTGAATCTGGAGAAAGGCTGACCATAATTGGCGGCGGTCTCGGCACGTGAGAGAACAATTGAGAATGTAGGGAAACAAGAAGAGACAGATGCATAGAAGTGAGGGAAAAGAGGCCGGCCCACAGCCTATCTATTGTAAAACCTTCTTCATATGGACCATCTGGCTCTCCAGTGTCTGTATAATCACTCAGCAACTGCCTCTTATCGTAATCACAGCCGGCATTTCAATCATTTCATGTATTAGTGGCGGCCATTCCGGATCTGTCGGCATAAAGAGACGGCTCAGAGAAATAGTGATATCATTCATGTCAAACCACCTGTACCAGTCACATTCTGGGTCATTCATCTTCCTTCTTTTGTCAGGCCTTAAGGACTCCAGGGCTTTGTATGTGGCCAGCGGGGCAATATGACGAGCAAACTGTCTAGCGTGAACATCTTGACAGTCTAGCATGGAAGTAATTATTGTAGTTTGCTCATTATTCTGAACGCTACCTGTGACAAAATGTGTCTGCAATGTCCAGGTAAGCGGATGGCAATCCGTCTTCAAAGTGGATGTCATAATTGCCCACGGTTCATCTTCGTTTTTGCCCGGCCCTTTGTAGCCTAAGCCGCCTTGTGCAATCAGCTTCTGGGGTTTAACAGGCTTAGTCCTGCCTTGGAGCTTGACACCTAGGCCTTTGCCGTTTTGATACCCCATTTTCATTAAAATATTCCAACCAAGGGTGTTTATCATGCTTTTCTTCTTCTTTCCCTTTGCAGGCAGGGGGGTCATAGCAACTGTGGTAACCGTTCCTGGCATTGGCTGTGGGTTAGTGATATCCAACACCGATAGCAACGACTTATTGGCAGGCCACATAGAAGGAACTGATGAAGCCAAGTGTATATCTTCCTCCGACAGAATAGGCATACTGGTAACTTTGATAATGCGGCCCTTATGTGGAAATTTGAGGCACTGATGATTTGTAGAGGGCACCGCATCGAGTTGTTGAATGTAGGGGTGGCCTAGAATGCCGTTAAATGTCGGATCCATGTCCAAAATATGGAAATCGATCGTGATTGTGACCGGACCCAAACTGACTTTTAATGTGATCATGTCTAGAGGAGGCTTCTTGGTATTGTCGTATGCTGTGACTGTTATAGTAGATGGCCGAATCAGGTTTTCAGGAATGCCGCATAATTTCAAGGTGCTACGGGGCAAGACATTGATGGATGCCCCAGTGTCCACTAGACATTGTTTTACAGCCACCTTATTGATGTCGACTGTGATGCATAGAGCATATTTCCTTGCTGAGAGTGGTGCCAGTTCATGCTCATGAAAAGTAATCGCCGGCTGACTGCTAGCGGGCGTTAATACTGTAGTTATCTGCTCAACAGGGATGTCTTCATTGACCATAACTTTTTGCAGATATTCTTTCAGGGCCATCTGATGAGTGGTGGACCTTTTGATTAATTCTAGGATTGAAATTCTTGCTAGAGTTCGGTCCAAGTGCTTTAACAAATCATACTGAGTTCCTGGCACTGACTCTTGTTCTTGTTCTTGCTCTTGCGGCCCTTGCACGGGCTCTAGCTCCCTCTGTGGAAAAATACGGTGGAACATCCGTCCACTGCGGAGCGGCGCCACATTTTGCCGTGCCTCTGTCGGGACAAGTGTGGGGGGAGGATTGGAAGAAGAAGAAGGTATGTTGGTGTTAAGAAGTGGTGGAGGGGCATTTGAGGAAGGGGAAGTTCCCGTAGGGAGTACCGGTGAGGAGTTCAACAAAGAAGCCCCCGTAGGAGGCATAGGAGTAGGAAGGGGTGCCTGAGAGTTAGCGAGTGGGATGAGGAGAGATCTGGGCACAAAAGGTGGAGGAACTGATGCTGGAGGGATCCTTGCCGATGGAGGAGTAGTGGTGGTGGGTGTAGCGTGCATTGGCGACGGGCGGATAAGGAGTGGTCTAGACGGCGAAGGTGAAGGGTTAGTAGTGGATGGCGGGGTTTGCTGCGTGGTAGGCTGTGGAGGCGGTAAGCGGGTAAGGAGATATCGGGTTGATGGAGAATTGGTGGGAGCAGGTGGATTAACGGGGCGTAGAAGAGCTCGGCTCAATTGGGGAGTAGAAGAAGAAGGAAGCGTGCGCAAGAGGCACGGAGGTTGATTTGGGTTATGATTAAAATCCCCGACAGAGGCGTTCTCTTCGTGCCACCCCTATCCTCTCTCCACCTCACGGAGAGATGTGACAGGGTTCACGTGCTGATTTGGTGGGTGCTCCGGCAGTGGATTGTGGACAATCCCCATATCTTGCTGAGGTGCCGGAGCTTGCTGTTGTACTTGTGGAGCCAGTTGCTGTGGCTGCTGAGCCTGCTGTTGCCGAGGAGGCCTTCTTTCTTTCATAGTGGCGATAAACTACTTCATCTCATCCCAATTAATGCCACCCTGGTCATTTAAATCATAAATGTAATCCTTGAAGTGGAAGCAACGATCAATGTTATGACCAGGGGAGCGGAGAAAGACACAGTAGCGGGACGTGTCAACATTAGCGGGCCACACTGCCCTTTCCTTTGGTAACATGAGAAAGTTGGCGGCCATTAAGGCATTGAAAATATCCGGGAGACTTTTTGGCAATGGAGGGTAATGGGCCCTTTTGGGACCAAGTGGTCTCCTTTGCTGTTGTTGTTGCGGTCCATAATTAGTGGGTGGTGGTACTTGGTGGTATTGTTGTGGAGCGGGAGAGTCAGCGCGGGGCGCTTGGTTTTGTGGTGGAGCAAAGGAAGGTTGAGGAGTAAATTGGTGTTGTGGGGGTGAAGTAAAGAGGGTGCCTTGTGATGGAGGTGGCGGGGGTCGTGGGTTAGATTGGCGAAAAGGTGTGGGGTTGCCGACCGTGCCAACTTGCTCATTTATGACGGTGCCCTCAGTCGTGGGTCCGCTGTTGTTGACATTCGTATTCTTTTTAACCAACCTTGGTTTTGGCTCAAACATGCCCATGATGGGCGAATCTTTCATTTGGGTCTGAATATAACGAGCTCTTTCATAAAGCTCCTCCATGGTGGTCAATCTGTTCATAGCCAGTATATGCCGAAACTGAGGGGTTGCATTGGATATAATCATCTTAACCTGTTCCGGTTCTAATAAGATATATTTCAACTTCTCGGCCATTGACCGCCATCTATCAGCAAATATGATGAAGTCCTCCTCGGGCTTCATTTTCTCTGCAACCAAATCTGTAACTGAAAGGGAGGGTCCAACCCGGTCCCTATACTTCTGCAAGAATTTTTTCTGAACTACATCGAAATCACTAGCATCTGCCGGATCCAAGGAGTAGAACCATTCAAGGGCTGGCCCCTCTAAAGATCTTCTAAACAAATAAGCTAATGAGGCTTTGTTGCCCTGCCAAAAGGATGTTTCATACATAAAATCTTTCAGATGGATAAAAGGATTACCAGTTCCATTGTATCGCCGAAAGTTCGGCATCTCAGAAGGTGGTAAATGAAAAACTGGCAATGTAGGGAGAGAGATCTCCGGGGCATTCTTGGCTGCAGTAACCTTGTTGAGTTTTTCTTCCATGCTAGCCAATTTATGAAGGAGCAAAGCATTAGTGTCTGACTCGACCGGGGCCGAATTTGGAATGAAGGTATTTGGCATAGGCGTCCTTAGAATTTGGGGAGGTTGAAAGAACTGGGGCCTAGCCGCTGAGTAGCTCGCCTGTTGGGCCGGCATGGCCGCACCAGGGGTCAGTGGACAAGAGGGGGGCTTGTGCAAGACCGCTTGGTCATTAGTGAGGTGATGACCACTCTCGGTCGGAGGGGGATTGGAGGATGAAGAGGGAACGGACTTCCCTTTCAAAGCGGCCTGAACTGCCTGCCGCTGGGAGTCATCTAATTGAGATAGAGCATTAATCAAATCGGCAACATTGAAGGATGGGGAAGGGTTCCCCGAAGTGTTGGAGGGCAAAGCCTGAGAAAAGGGCACAACCTCTTGAGTAGTGGTATCAACCACATGAACTATAGGATAATGAGAATGAGGAGGAGGGTAATTCCCTTCATGGTAGATAGAATCTTGGGGAACCTCATATGATTGACCAAAAACGTTCTCCTCCACATCATCATAGGAATATCCGTAGCTTGCCATGTTGATAATCTTACCTGAATGGAGTTGCATGCTTAAAAAGAGAGAAAGCTTTATGAAGGAATTATCACACAATCAATCACCCAATTGAAACAAGCTTAAGCAAATCAACCCAACCAAATTTATGCAAACAAGTTGAGATGAAGGAAAGATTTTAGTGTTATGTTTGAGATTAGAGTGAGTTAAATTGTAGAATAATTCACTCCTCTTTGCAAAGTGAAACCTAGTTTGGATCCAAGTGTAGCCTCCGTGTCAACTAGGTTCTCTCTCTTCTTACCAACGATAGGTTCTCTAAACTCCGGATACTTCAAGGGTACAACCAGCCCAGCGTCCGTGAGGGAATCCACGGGTGCGGGGACTTACGGAGGTCTTGGAAAAGGGATTTCCGATCCAAAGAGACGGAATGCTCAATGGAGGGTTGTCCCGATTCCAAGAAAGATGTGTGGAATCCTAGTGTAGAGAGAGGAGGTCTCTCAACCAAATGCCACAAAATGTAGTATAAGATAAGCCAATCACAGTAATATAATCAAATATTCAATGTAAGTATGAATCCAGCATGAATAGACAGAAATAGTAAGGTTCTGTAAACACACAGGGAAGAGGTGACCTGGAGGCAGTCGCTACTAACAAAAGAGACGACAGCGTAGCTGTCGTGAAACGCTGTGAGGGGCTCACAGGCAATGCAAAAACGCGCCTTGATGTGGGGCGCTAAATATGATAAAGACGCCTCTGACAGAGGGCGTCAAATATAAGTGGTGCGCACGATCGAAGAAAAATGCGCCTTGGTGTGAGGCGCTGCCAAATAAGAAGACGCCCGAGAGGAGGACACAAATTCACAGAAGCAGCAGATATGATGAAAGACGCCTTCGTGGGAGACGTTAAACAGGAAACAGACGCCCTAGATGAAGGCGTTAAATAAAAAGGTGCCTTTGCGAAAGGCGTTAATTCAATGACAGCAGTAGATTTAATTACAAGCTGGCTGATCCCGGGGAGGGTGCAGTGTGCACAGTGGAGGGTGCCCGTGGGGCACAAAGGAGGGGTACCGTGGGTACCAAAGGGAAAGGGCACGCGTGGGTGCCAAAGGAAAAAGGGCACACGTGGGTGCCAAAAGGAGATGGTAATCAAAAGAAAAACAGTGGATGTCCCACCGTGATCGCCAATTTGTGAATCATGGAAAATCCACTCTTAAAGGAAAATATATATATAAGCATAAGAGGAAAAGAAGAAAAATGATGAAAAAGGGAGTAAAAGAGCACGTGGTGCTACTAAGGAGTGTGATCGCCAGAGGGGTTACCTCAATAAGAAGAAAAGATGATTGCGAATACCTGGTGAAAATAAGACGCGGGATGGATATGGATTGCTTCCTCCACCTTCTATCGGTCGGCCGATGAAGGGGGGTTTTCCTTGTTGATTACCTTAAACAAAGAACAAACAAATAAAAGAAACGTGGATCAGTCGAGAGTGAGTGTAGTATCAATCCAAAGAAACAGTACGATGAAATAAGAATATAGCATGCGCACCTTTTGTTTGGTTTTAAAACCCCTAGAGAATTAGGGAGAGGAGAGGAGATGCAGTACTAATGCAAAAGGAAAAAAGGTATGATGATCGATGATAATATGATGAAGACAAGCACACAAGGGAGAGGGAACCCTGCTGTTCCTGTAAACAGTAAAGGGGAGAACCACCGGAGCAGCAGGAAGCAGAAGGAAGATGATGAAGAGATCACACGGATGAAGAGAATAACTCTTCTCTGCGCAAAAGAAAACTGCTCTATGCTCTTTTCTGATTCGTGGTTAATGGCTCCAGCAATACCGTGCTAACACCGTAACCTCGCGCGAGATTGACTAGGGAATCCTTTTATAAGGTTTCGATCAAGATAGACACAGATTTGGGAAGATAAGAATAGGCAGTGATCGTTAAGGGCAAGGACTCTAGTTCCCAGATCGAGCAAGGTGACCAAGAAAAGCAGGGAACTCTTCAGGAAAGATGAGTTTAAACAGGACAAGAAAGGGTAAGACACGACCTACTAAAGGGCGTCAATTCCGAATTGACGACCTGCCCAAGGACGTTAATTTAAGACATGACCAGGCTTAAGGCGTCACTTCCTGGATTCAATTTTGGTAATAAAAACCTTCTTTATTTGAAAATTGCGAAGAGATGCCTAAAGCAAAGGCGTTAAACAAAACACGTCCTATGGAAGGACGTTAATCATTGATTTTCAATCAGGGTGGGATTCGTAAAACACCAGGAATTGACGCCCTTACAATTGGTCATCCTTTCTTTAGAGCGCGCCTAAGGCAAGGCCGTTAATTAAAACACGCCCTAGGAAAAGTCGTGAATCACAAAAAAAATGCACAAAATGCGAAGAAAACCCACAAAAATAGAAAGTCTTTATTTTATGGAAATATTGAAGTTCACTTTGGGGTATTATCATAGTGACATGAGATTTGATCATCATAGCGTCAATTTTGGCGTGTCTACACCCGACACGCAAGAGTCCAACTGGACTTGAATGAAAGGATCCCGGTGCCATACTCATGGGCCCATTTAGGGCTTTTTTGATGTTTACATTCCTCTTGTCAGCGGGCTTAAACTATCAAAGCCGTCCACCCTGCCTTTTCATCTGTTTATCCCTTCGAGTCCATCAGAACAGGCGAAGGCCTCTTCATCAGTGAGTTAGTATAGTTTTCATTAGAACATTTTGGAGGCTCTCATTAGTCGGTAGACTGTAATTTTCATCAAAACTGCCACCTGGGCGATGACAACAACGGACATCAGCTTGGCCGGAGAGGGATTCAGCCGGGTAGATGACTAATAGTGATAACTCTTCTTTAGTTCTGACTCTGTAGAAATTTCAAGGGTCTTCATTGCTGATTCTGGTCTCATCTCCATCTCTGCTTATATTTCATCTGTCAACAAATCCCCCACCTGTGGATGGCGTAAGTGCAGAATAAGCGGCACGGTGTCCACAGGTGCATCATTTAGCATCTGAGAGTATCTTTCTCAGCCTTTCGTTTGATTTTTATTCTTCTATTTCTGTTGTTTATTTATTGGCGTGCCAGTCACATATGTGACGATTTCATTGTGCGCTCGATCTGACTTCTAATCAGTCGATTGTGAGTGATCGTGTCTGGACCAAAAGTCCATCTTACCATAAAGGTTATGACGTTAATTACGTCCTCCCTAAGAAGGACAATTGATTAAACGCCAAAGTAAGAGGAGACCGGCGGCAAAAGCCCAAATGAGAGCATGCTAATTTATCTGCAAGACATTGAGTAGACCGGATAAAGCGAGGGTATATTAGGTGTGGAGCAAATCCGGCAGCATATCCCCATTATCTTGGACTATGCCAAGTGGGAATAGGAAACCAGCCATGCAGCGACAGGATGGAATCCGTGAAAGATCGGGAATATTTGACCCGGAATCCGGAGAGGGACCGATGTACCATGATACACCATATGCCGGTGCGATGTTTTATTGATATCCCCCTTCGAGGGACCATCGGAGGACATGCAGTGGCAGAACTCCGTGGGCCAGCGGGGTTACGAGAAAATACCGTAGTCACTCGGTGTGATGTGGGTGAATTTTGGCAGCATATCCCTTTATCTTGGATCATGCCAAGGAGAGATAGACCATCATCCACGGGATGCCAGGATGAAGGTCGAAAGAGAAGGGCACTACGCCCGGGAACACTGTTTGCATTCGTAGCACCGATCGATATTCCCTTGGAAACCATCGGAGCAGATGCAGTGGCAGAGCCCCTTAGGTTCATAGAGTTACATACGGATCTGATTCGGGACGAGGTAATGTAGGGGAAGCCATTCCCCGTTAATTTATTTCCTGAGGATTGCATGATGACCTCTAGATATCTCTCAGACGGGTACAATAGGGTGGTCGAAAGTTGGACTGAGGTGGAGAGGAGGCTCTCGGCGCAGCCAATGGGAGTGTAGAAGGGTTTCTCGGCGCGCCTTTTAGCATGTTCTCGGCGCGCCTTTTGGAGCGGAGGGGGGGTAGTTGGCGCAGCTTTCACATAGAAAGAAGGGGTTCTCGGCGTAGCCAATTGGAGTGGGCTTCTCGGCCGACTGACTGGTGGGGTTCCCGGCGCGCCGGGTTCTCTGCGCGCAAAGTGCCGCGCCGGGAACTATTCACCGCGCCGGGAAGGGTTCACGCCGGGAAGGTAGGGGTGCCGGGAAGGATTCTCAGGATTTCAGGGTTCCTACGGAGCTCTGTTCTAAGGTTTTTTGAGATTTAAGCTTCGATTGAGGCAGAGTTGGGATGCAAATGGGGACTGGATCGAGGCATGTGCTGGGGCAGTGCCAGGGAATCAAAAAAGGGGGTAGAGTTCGTTGAGGGATCGAGATCATCAACCATTTAAAACCCTCTAGACATAGGTGTCCTCTTTCTATCGCCGGTCGCCCAGGGAAATCAAGAGATGATTGTCTCTTATTCCTGGGGT
Organism: Amorphophallus konjac; assembly: GCA_022559845.1. Taxonomy (NCBI): domain Eukaryota; kingdom Viridiplantae; phylum Streptophyta; class Magnoliopsida; order Alismatales; family Araceae; genus Amorphophallus; species Amorphophallus konjac. The sequence goes on from CM040118.1 coordinate 116,280,947, forward strand.
GACCTTGATGGCTTGGGAAAAGAAGACTAAACGAGAAATAGGAGGGCTTCGTGGTGTTGATATCACTGAAGGGGGGAAGGATAGAGTCCAGTAATCCACAGAAATGAGGGTTGGGACTCTTCCATCTCCGTTCCTCCAGGAACAACAATCGGAACGTAGAAACTCGAAGCATCAAAATGACCATTCACTACATTGAATAGCATTCATCCGAGAGAGATAGAGAAAGGAAGACTTCATTATTTCACATTCAACCGATCCACCATAGCACTGTATCTCATCCTCTCATCTCATCGCTTACATCATTTATGAAAAGAAAGCGGGAAGAAAGAAAGAAAGCACAGAAGCTATAACATCTTCTCGGTAACAGAAGGACTTGAATGCCTTAAACATAAACAGGAATACATATGAAGAAGAAGAAAAAGAAAACGGGGGAGGGCGGAGCATTGACTCCTCTCCCTCCCCGTTTGCCCACCTACGGGTCTCTTCTCTTGGCTCTCTTCCTTCTGGCTTTTTCTCTGGCCTCTCTTCTCTCTTTTTTTGTTTTCTCTTCCCCGTTCTCTTCTTCTTCTGTTACTCTCTTCTCTAATTCTCTATCCTTCTATCTGTCTATCTCTCCGTATATTTCTCTTCTGTATATCTCTTCTTCTTCTTCTTTTTTTCTGTATCTCCATCGAGAGAAAGGGGGGGTTTTATAACCCCTGATAAGTATCTTCTCGGCGGGCATATCTCGGCGCGCCTCCGTCGATGGGATACCTCCCGGCGCGCAAGAGTCCAGCTTCCCGGCGCCAGCTTTGGGCCTTGGTGAGGAGATCCCGGCGCCACACTTATGGGCCCATTTAGGGCTTTTGACGTTTCAATTCCTCTTATCAGCGGGTTCAAGCTGTCAAAGCTGTCCAACTTGTCTTTTCGTTTGTTAACCCTTCTTAGTCTGTCAGAACTGATGAAGGCCTCTTCATTGTTGAGTTGGTATAGTTTCATCAGAGCATTTCTGGAGGCTTTCATCAGTCAATAGACTGCAGTTTTCATCAGTACTGTCATCTGGGCGATGACAACACCGGACATCAGCTTGGCCGGGGAAGGCTTCAACCGGGTAAATAGCTTTAGTGATGGCTCTTCTTTAGTTCTGACTCTGCATGAATTACAAAGGTCTTCAATGCTGGTTCTACTCTCATCCTTGTCTCAGCTCATATTTCATCTGTCAACAAATGCCCCCCACCTGCGGATGGCGTAAACGCAGAATAAGCGGCACGGTGTCCGCAGGTGCATCATTTAGCATCTGAGAGTATCTTTCTCAGCCTTTCAATACTGGTTTTCTTTGATCTTTAGCCTGACAGCTTTACTGTAATGGCTTCAGTATAATCTTTTTCTTTGTTTTCCATATTTTCTAACAATTTTCTGCTTCATTAATAGCTTCAGATGGCTTCTTGGCGCATAGGGCCTGGTTCTCGGCGCAACACAGCTTCCCGGCGCGGAGATAGATGGTTCTCGGCGCGCCTGGATTGAGTGGGCTTCTCGGCGCGCCCCTTGAATGTTCTCGGCGCACCTCAACCAAGGGAAGAGGCTTCCCGACACGCAAGAGTCCAACTGGACTTGATTGAAAGGATCCCGACGCCATACTCATGGGCCCATTTAGGGCTTTTTTGATGTTTACATTTCTCTTGTCAGCAGGCTTAAACTATCAAAGCCGTCCACCCTGCCTTTTCATCTATTTATCCCTTCGAGTCCACCAGAACAGGCGAAGGCCTCTTCATCAGTGAGTTAGTATAGTTTTCATTAGAACATTTTGGAGGCTCTTATGAGTCGGTAGACTGTAATTTTCCTCAGTACTGCCACCTGGGCGATGACAACACCAGACATCAGCTTGGCCGGAGAGGGATTCAGCCTGGTAGATGACTAATAGTGATGACTCTTCTTTAGTTCTGACTCTGCAGAAATTTCAAGGGTCTTCATTGCTGATTCTGGTCTCATCTCTATCTCTGCTTATATCTCATCTGTCAACAAATCCCCCACCTGTGGATGGCGTAAGCGCAGAATAAGCGGCACGGTGTCCGCAGGTGCATCATTCAGCATCTGAGAGTATCTTTCTCAGCCTTTCAATACTGGTTTTCTTTAACTTTTAGCTTGATAGCTTTACTGCAATGGCTTTGAAGTTGTAGAAGGTAGAGTGCAAATCTGAGCTGGGGAAGATGAGCTCTATCCTTCAGGAGCGCCGAGGCCAACTGTAGTCTCTGACACAGCGGGAACAGTTTATATGCAACCGGATAATATTCTAGAAGAAGAATTGGCTGATCTCCTAGCTGAACTGCCGCAGATAACAACCTCTCGGCCGCAGTTCGCAGAGGGGGTAGCTCTGTTGGAGGGGTAGGTGGTGTCTCTTCAGGACGAGTCCACTCGGCTACAGGAGGAGGAGGCTCGTCTACATGAGTTGGGGGCTGCTCCGTATGTGGGTCTTCTGGCTTTCGAAGGCATCTTCCGGCGCCAGTGAACATCTCTTCTTTTTTTTTCTCCTCTTTTTGTAATACAATTCCCCCTCAAGGGCTCCTCTTGTACTCTTCTCTTTTTTTTTCTTTGTACAGTGAAAAGGAATCTTTATGCTGGTCTCATGTGTGGCAGTTCTTCACTTATTGCATTACCATTACTTCATGATGATTCGGTAGCGATTTTAGCAATCCTCATGCTGATAGCCCGTATTTAGAAGGAGAGCGTCCACCCTTCCAGAGAAAGGATGGGGAACTCGCTCCACCGCGTGACGGTATCCGGAGGGTGCTCAAATCGAATTTTGTTGGAAATAGCGGATGTCTTTTTTTGCCACATGTGCCGCAGGTGAGGTTGTTTGCAGAAATGTGGATGAAAAGGTTTATAGCATCATCTGGAATAGATGAATGGTTCATCACGGGTAGGTTTCAAAGTCGGTCGGGGCAATGTGCCAGTCGACCAGTGAATGATTTTATCATCGATATTGGGTTTATATCGATGCAAAGAAGTTTTATAGGTTTCATCAGAATAGACGTAAGGTCTAGACTGGGTAGACTTTATCGTAGGTGGGACATGAAAGGGTATGTGGTATTCGTCAGGACAGACGTAAAGTCTGAACATGACAGGTTTCATCATTGATTGGGCAATGTGCCGGTCGACCAACGGTTGGTTTCATCATCGATATTGGGTTTATATCGATGCAAAGGAATTTCATAGGTTTCATCAGAATAGGCGTAAGGTCTAAACTGGACAGGGTTTCATCATTGATCGGGTAATGTGCCGGTCGATCAATAGCTAGTTTCATCATCGATATTGGGTTTATATCGATGCAAAGGAATTTTATAGGTTTCATCAGAATAGACGTAAGGTCTAAAATGGATAGGTTTCATCATTGATCGGGCAATGTGCCGGTCGATCAATAGCTGGCTTCATCATCGATATTGGGTTTATATCGATGCAAAGGAATTTCATAGGTTTCATCAGAATAGACGTATGGTCTAAACTGGGGTAGGGTTTTATCATTGATTGGGTAATGTGCCGATCGATCAATAGCTGGTTTCATCATCGATATTGGGTTTATATCGATGCAAAGGAATTTCATAGGTTTCATCAGAATAGACGTATGGTCTAAACTAGGGTAGGGTTTCATCATTGATCGGGCAATGTGCCGGTCGATCAATAGCTGGTTTCATCATCGACATTGGGTTTATATCGATGCAAAGGAGTTTCATAGGTTTCATCAGAATAGACGTAAGGTCTAAACTGGACAGGTTTCATCATTGATCGGGCAATGTGCCGATCGACCAACGGTTGGTTTCATCATCGACATTGGGTTTATATCGATGCAAAGGGATTTCATAGGTTTCATCAGAATAGGCGTAAGGTCTAAACTGGGTAGGGTTTCATCATTGATCGGGCGAGATGCCGGTCGATCAACGGTTGATTTCATCATCGATATTAGGTTTATATCGATGCAAAGGAACTTCATGGGTTTCATCAGAATAGTCGTAAGGTCTAAACTGGATAGGGTTTCATCATTGATAGGGCAAGATGCCGGTCGATCAACGGGCAGTTTCATGAGAGTGGTGATGGGTTTTGTCGTCGGTGGGACTTTTGAAAGAGATATGAAGACTTTATCAGGACAGACGTAAGGTCTATCCTGCAAGGGTTTTACCGCCGATCGGGCATGGCGCCGAGCGACCAATGGAAGGTTCTTGTAAATGGTGGAAGATGAAGGTAGCATGTCATTGGCATGGAACTTTTTAAATTACCACATTACTGACCCAAGCGCCCTTTCGGGTATTCGCTGGAGCCAGCCCCCTCTTGCTTTTACCCACGCGCCCTTTTGGGTTTTCACGTGACGGGGTACTCGATTTTGCCTGCAGTGCCCTTTCGGGTTTTCACCGCAGCTGGGTGTTGGCCATTTTTGCCCTTGTTCAGAATGCCTGAATAAGTCTGGCGGGGCATCTCTATTTTTAACCCCCATTTTTTCTCTTCTCTCTTTTTTTTTCTCTCTTTTTTTTTGAATTGAGACTTTGGCTTTGTAAATTAATAATCCATGTGCTCAACTGTGTATGCATCGTCATTGATGCGGGTGTTAACATCAATGCGAGGGGTATGGAGTTTCGTCGTCCACCCAGGCGGAAGGCCTGGGTCGACTTGAGTGTGTTTTGTGGCTTAGGCGCGAAGCCGTTCACCGAGAGCATGACTGTAATCGTTAATGTGGGGATTGACATTAACGCAAAGGAATGGGATTTCATTATCCATCCATACGGAAGGTTTGGATTGACTTGAGGAAATATGTGTAGCAGCTTGGGCACAAAACCGTTCATTGGGAATGTAGGTTTCATCGTTAATGTGAGGTTTACCATTAACGCAAAGGAATGGGATTTCATTATCTATCCAGACGGAAGGTCCGGATTGACTTGAGAATGTGGGTAGCAGCTTGGGCATGAAGCCGTTCGCTGGGAATGTAGATTCCATCGTTAATATGGGGTTTAACATTAACGCAAAGGGATGGGATCTCATCATCTATCCAGGCGGAAGGTCCAGATTGACTCGAGAATGTGTGTAGCAGCTTAAGCACGAAGCCGTTCACTGGGAATGCAGGTTTCATCGTTAATGTGGGGTTTAACATTAACGCAAAGGAATGAGATTTCATTATACATCCAGACGGAAGGTCGGGCTTGGCTTAAAGAAATGTGTGTAGCAGCTTGGGCACGAAGCCGTTCGCTGGGAATGTAGGTTTCATCGTTAATGTGGGGTTTAACATTAACGCAAAGGAATGTGATTTCATTATCCATCCAGACGGAAGGTCCGGATTGGCTTAAAGAAATGTGTGTAGTAGCTTGGGCACAAAGCCGTTCGCTGGGAATGTAGGTTTCATCGTTAATGTGGGGTTTAACATTAACGCAAAGGAATGGGATTTCATTATCCATCTAGACGGAAGGTCCGGATTGGCTTAAAGAAATGTGTGTAGCAGCTTGGGCACGAAGCCGTTCACTGGGAATGCATGTTTCATCGTTAATGTGGGGTTTAACATTAACGCAAAGGAATGGGATTTCATCGTCCATCCAGACGGAAGGTCCGGATTGGCTTAAAGAAATGTGTGTAGCAGCTTGGGCACGAAGCCGTTCGCTGGGAATGTAGGTTTCATCGTTAATGTGGGGTTTAACATTAACGCAAAGGAATGGGATTTCATTATCCATCCAGACGGAAGGTCCGGATTGGCTTAAAGAAATATGTTGTGTTTTTATCAGAGCAGACGGAAGGTCTACCCTGGATGGGTTTCAACATCGATCAGGCAGTGTGCCGCTACATCAGTAGCTGATTCCACCACCAGTATTGGGTTTATACCAATGCAAGGAGTTCCATAGGTTTCATCGGGATAGATGTAAGGTCTAAACCGGATAGGTTTCTTCATTGATCGGGCAGTGTACCAATCGATCAATAGCAGGTTTCATCATCGGTGGGACATATGATAGGTTTCATCAGAATAGATGTAAGATCTAAACTGGATAGGTTTTACCGTGGTGGGTCTCGGGCAGAAAGTGGAATGGTTTTATCAGAACAGACGGAAGGTCTATTCCGAGATGGGCTTTAGCATTGATCGAGACGATATGCCTTATGATCGCCGGGGTTTCATCATCGGTGGGACATGCGGTGGATGTGCTGCCGAAGGAGATTCATGAAGTGAACTTTTTATATTACCACATTACTGACCCAAGTGCCCTTTCGGGTTTTCACAGGAGCCAGCCCCCTCTTGCTTTTGTCCATGTGCCCTCTCGGATTTTCACGTGGCGGGGTACCCAATTTTTCCCGTAGCGCCCTTTCGGGTTTTCGCCACAGCCGGGTTGTTTGCCATTTTTGCACTCGTCCAAGATGTTTTGGACAAGTCCGGCGGGGCACCTCTATTTTAAGCCCCATTTCTTATCATTTTTATTTTTTTGATTCTCGTGTTGTTCTCTGAGCATGTGCCATTCATTGATGTGGGGTGAACATCAACGCAAAGGAGAGTAGGGCTTCATCATGCAATTCAGACGGAAGGTCTGAACTGAAGTTGGTGGACGGCGGCTTGGGCATGAAGCTGTTTGCCGGGAATGTGGATCTTATCGTTGGTGCGGGGATAAACATCAACGCAAAGGAGAGTGGTTTTATCGTCTACTCGGACGGAGGGTCTGAGTGACGTTGTCATGTAGCAGCTCGGGCATGGGGCCATTCGCTGGAAATGTGCATAAATTTTATCGTTGACGTTGGGCGAACATCAACGTAGAGGAGAATGGGATTTTATCATGCAATACAGACGGGAGGTCTGAACTGATGTTGATGTGTAGCAGCTTAGGCCTGAAACCGTTCGCCGAAAAGGTGGATGAGTTTTATCGTCGATGTGGGGTAAACACCAACGCAAAGAAGAATAGAGTTTCATCATCTAATCCGGAAGGAGGGTTTGAACTAATGTTTAGTGTGTAGCAAAGGAGCGACCCTCCTGATTGTCATCAGTCTTCATTTATCTATCTATTCGCCACTCCCCTAGCAGGCAGTGGTGCGGTATAATAGAGTTTCAGATGTTTCCCATTGAGGGGTGAGAATTGCACATCTCCACGGTGGTTAACGACCACGTAGGCTCCGCCTTCGTAGACTCTGTGTACTACGTAAGGACCTTCCCAGTTAGCGGTCAGCTTTCCTTTTGGGTTGGAGGCCATGACCTCCCTCTTTTTGACCATAACGAGGTCTCCTTTCTTGAATTATCATCCTTTCACGAGTTTGTTGAAGGCAGTCGCCATGCGCGCCTGGTATATTTGGATATTTTTCTGGGCTTGCAGGTGCTTCCCCTCCAATTCAGCCAGTTCTTTAAGTCTTCTTTCAGTGTTGGTTTGTTCGTCACGAGCTAGGCCATGCTGGACTGTAATTCTGAGTGACGGTACTTCCAGCTCTATAGGGACTACTGCCTCGGAGCCGTACACCCGTGAATAGGGCGAGCAACCCGTGGGGGTCTTATAGATGGTTCGATATGCCCATAGTGCTTCATACATCTTTTCACCCCAGTCCTTATTAGAGCTGACGACCTTGGCTAGCAGGGTGCACAGCGTTTTATTGAAAGCTTTGGCCAACCCATTTACCTGTGGATTATAAGGAGTGGAGGTCCTCCATTTAATTTTGTACTTCTCGGCAAGCCGATATATTTTCTGGTTCTTGAAGTGACTTCCATTATCAGAGATTATTCTGCTCGGGACCCCGAACCGGAAGATGATATTGTGCTTGATGAATCTGGCAACCAACTCACCAGTCACTTCTCTGAGTGCTACTGCCTCCGCCCACCTGGAGAAGTAATCAGTTATAGCCAGGATGTACTTGTGTCCAACTAAGGAGGTTGGCAAAGGACTGACCACATCAGTTCCCCATTGGGCAAATGGCCAGCTGGGAATTGTTGGGTATAGTTGTACCGGAGGCCTCCTAGCCACAACAGCATGCTCTTGGCACTTCTGACATGATTTCGTGAACTGACAACAGTCCTCGAACATAGTGGGCCAGTAGTACTCTAATTTCTTGACCTCAATTTTCATCTTCGGTCCAGCCTGGTGTGCCCCGGCTGTCCCGGCATGTATCTCTCTCATCACTTGCCAAGCTTCCTCTGTGGATAGGCAGCGGAGCAAGATCTTTTTGTGAGCATCCGCCATTATTCGGAACAATGTCCCGCTTCTACATTCATAGGAATCTTTGATTCTTAATAGTTTTATCCTTTCTTCTCGATTTCTGGGTAACTGCTGATGGAGAAACCATTGTATCAGATGCCGTCTCCAATCAGGCTGTTGTGCTTCTTCAGTTGTATTGACTTCACATTCTTCTAGGCAAGATTTCAGCATACTGGGAACTTGTCGCCGATTTATCACAACAATGTTGAGTGTTTCATCAGGTGGGACTGCTAGTGAGCTGGCTAGCTTTGCTAGGGCATCAGCTTGAGCATTGTGCCCCCGGCCCACATGGTTGAGTCTTATATGGTGAAATCTTGCCATAAGGCGCATAGCTTTCTCATAGTAAGGGCTAAGCTCGGGCTTCCACACTTCAAACTCCCCTTGCACTTGCCTTATTATCAACATTGAGTCACCAAACACTTGAAGCATCTAGATTCCCATGCTGAGAGCGATCTGAGGACCGATTATCAAAGCTTCATATTCTGCTTCATTATTGGTACATGGCTTGTTTATGGAACACGAAGTGTGTACCACTTCCTCATCCGGTGACTTCAGAACAATGCATGCCCCTGCTCGGACTCTGACCTATCCAGTTGAGGTGGTTTCTGTTCTTGATGCCCCGTCAAAATATAGCTGCCACATAATTGGCTGAGCCTGGCAGGCTTCTAGAGTCTCATCATTAGGAAGCTTGGTTTCTAATGGAGTGTCTTATGGTACAGGATGCTCTGCAAAGAAGCTAGCTATAGCCTGACCTTTTATCGCCCTCTGGGGTACATATAAGATGTCAAATGCCATCAAGATCACAACCCATTTGCTGAGTCTACCCTTGAGTGCTGGCTGAGTTAGTATGTACTTGAGTGGGTCTGCTGCAGATATTAATCTGATTTCATGGGATAACATGTAGTGCCGGAGCTTCTTGACAGCGAAGACCAACGCCAGGCAAGTCTTTTCTATAAAGGTATAACTTCTTCAGTCCTCACCAACCTTTTGCTGAGGTAATAAAGGGCCTGCTCTTTTCCTTCTTCATTTGTCTGAGCTAGCATTGCCCCCAGCGAGCAATGAGTGGCTGCTATGTAGAGGATCAAAGGTCTGCCTTTGATTGGTGCCCCTAATATTGGAGGGGTTCTCAGATACTCTTTCAGCTTCTCGAAAGCTTCCTGACATCCATCATCCCAGAAGAAAGGAATATCTTTCATCATCAGCTTGCGAAACGGGTGACACCGACTGTGGACGTCGAAAAATGTCGATGATGATCATACGGCATGCACGTCTCGACACTCGAGAGCAAGCCGAAGACGGAAATGCCAAATAAACCTCATGCCTCGCCCGATCAGGATGAGGACTCGCTTGGTGGTCCGCTAGCCGATGAGGGAGCCCCTCGGGCGGAAGATACGGCCACAACTCTACAGCCGGCCGTGCCAAGAGCCGAATCGAAGAAGAGTCGAGAACTCCGACACAGCCCGACGTGCACCGAAAGTCACGCAGAGTCTGGGACCGAGCCCCAAAGGCTGCGAACGGAACATTGTGGAGGTCATACATAGCAACCGGAACCTTCCGGGAATGTCGACATTCACATAAAATGGCCGCGACTTCGAGAAGAATCCGTTTAGTGTTTAAAACGGCACTAAGGGGCCTTAAAAATGGCACGCCTTAAAACGGTGCGCCCCCCTCTTAAAACGGCGCGCCCCTTTCTTTTGTTTAGCTACACGGCGCGCTTGAGGCCTCCCCCTTTGATGCTTAAAAAGGCGCCCCTTTGAATATGGCGCCGTTTTAACCTCTCACTTCTGCTCTCTGAAGCGCTTCTCCGGCGTGCAGTGAAGCCATCTCGTCATCAATGTGGTCCCCTGTTTCCTACGAACAACACGTCGACGAACTACCTAAAATGGCTAAAACTTCTGCCTCGATCCAACGGGCAACCAAGCATATGCCGTGAATGGAGATTCTCGAGCCCTGCACTGTCGAACGCTCGCTCCGTCGGTCGGCCACCCATTCCCCTGCAAATGATGAAAGCAACGTGGCTAGCGGTGGATATGCCAGCGAAGGAGGAGGCCATGCCTCTGCCCCTCTCCCGGTCACACTGTAGCCGCGGCGGAGGTGACGTCCACGACAGCGGCATTCGACACGGTGACCCCAGCAACGTCAGCAACGGCAACTGCGAACAGAACAAAAAGCCACAGAAATGGGAAGCTTGCTTCCCTACTCTCCCTATAAATACAAGCCCCAGGCAAGAAGCAAAAAAAAAGAGGAGGAAGGGACGCTCTACTAGCGGCGAAGCCCTGCTCCGAAGTGTGAAGAGAGATAAGAGGGTGAAAGAAAGAAGGAGAGGTGAGGGGAAGAGAGCTTGGTCCCCCCCTTTCTTTTTATTTGCATTCCCTTCTGTCCCTTTGATTCCCTTTTGGTTATCTTCATATGTAGACCTTTGTCTTTGTGTTCCTTTTCAATGTAATCAGAGTTCGGTCTGTTGTGGAATGAAAGGAAAACTCCCCTTTGGGAGATCTTGATGCCCCAATCCCCCTCAATACTCAGCCCGTGGTGGCTCTGTTTTCTCCATTCCGATCTACACCTCCCTTCCCCCCTCTCTAGTCGTCCAGGGCCCTTCAAGGCTTGCTTGTCCATAGCATGTCCCTCAAGGGAACCCGTCACCGGATGAACATTCATGGCCCTCGTGGCAAACATATGTCCCGCGTCGAAGATTCATCATCCGTGAGTCGTGGTCGCTCTTGAAGGCTAGCCCTCGAGCGCTCCACACTCACACATGGGTTCGGACCGCCGTAAGGCCACTCCGATTTTTGAGGGTCACCCCGGAGCAATCCGTTTGGTGGCCTTCGCTTCTCTCCGACAAGCCCCGATCTAGGGGAGGTGCTGCCCGATTCTCGCCAGGGCCAAGAACAAGTGAACAAATTGAGCCACTCAAGAACGAACTGAGTTTTAATATAATACACAGTAAACTCTGTGAACTGAACCCCCCGAACGAATACTTAAGCATCCATGCTAATTCACCTCAACAAACGATTAAAACGATTAAACCCCCCCCCCTTTCATCAACTTAATCTTCCAAATGGATGAACAAACCGACCATCAAACCGGCTTTCAGGTGAAATAAAAGAAACACACAGTCAATAGCAATGAAAACAACCCTCGGAAGACTTTATCCCGGCGCGGTTACTTTCCCCCGCGCCGTTTTAACCCACAATCGGAACCCCTTTCGATCCTAATCCGGCGCCGTTTAAACCGGCGCGCCCCTCTCCCCTTGAATGGCCTTAATACGGCGCGCCCCCTCCATCTCCTTCTGTGAACACCCAAAAACGGCGCGCCCCCCATATCCTTCTGTGAACACCTAAAAAAATGGCGCGCCCCCATTTCCTCTTCCCTTGCCCTTCAATTCCGGCGCGCCCCTTCACATCTTAACCCGGTGCCCCTTAACCGGCGCGCCCATCTTCTTGCAACGTGCTAATACGGCGTGGTAAAAGAGAACTAAAAGAATGAAAAGAAGAAAGAAAACTATTGAAATTAAAGAATAAACCAGAGAATAAGGACTAAATCAATAAACAAAATAGAAAGAATGGAATGAGAATAAAACACTTAATTCAATGGTCGGAACAATGACAATAGCATACCCCCCCCCCCCCACAATAGCTGCCCCCTTGACCCCCGCGACCTGACCGGGCAGGTCGAACCCCGCGACCTGACCGCGCAGGTCGATCCGCGTGCGAGGGCGCACATTGCCAAGTTTTGGCTTTACACTTAACAACCCGCTCCCCCGGACTGTGTAATGATGCCCCGTGATGTTGGACGTGGACCTCGGGATCCCCGACATGGTCATGATCCGTGCACCTCTTGGGCCGATAGTTCATCAGCTTGGCCCACTTCTTCCGGGATCCGATCCCGCACCCACATGAAACGTGCCGTACCTACGGTAGATATCTGAATGTCTTTGTTGTTACCTTCGATGCTTCGAATATGGACTCTCGAACGATCACTGGATGGTCCGTTAGTGACTGATACATATATATACGAGGATCTAATCCCGCACTTGCATTAAATTTGCCGCACTCGCAGCAAGTATTTGTATGGTTTTGAACACCATTTTGCATACCGATGCGGAGGGTTTAAATCATGTCAACCCAACTCACATGCTTTAATGAAGAACGATCTTTAGGTCATCTATCCCCTTTCCTTGGTGATTAATCAGAGGTCTTCCTCTCTCCAAGGGGATGTAATTAACGTCGTGGCCTTTATGGCGCGGCGGGTCTCCAGTCCCGACCCGATATCCACAATTGTCTGATTAGTCAGACGGAGCGCACCCCGGGCTTCGGACCACTCCAGTCTTGAAGCCCAAACACATTGTCACCTAGGTGACTGGCACGCCCTCGCACTAGATAAACCGATAAACCGATAAAAAGAACATCCCGATATCTCTACACCTCGAAATTTAGTGCGTTCCACAAGACCCGACAGATTTGAAATGAATCGGCGCATGTATGCCGACCGACCTTGCAGGGACCTCTGTTGTGCCCCTGTGTGGTTTTGATGATGGCGGGGGAGATTATTGTGCCCCAGTGTGGTTTTGATGATGGCTGACACACCATGAGCCACACTGAGGTGTGCTAATTAATATTGATGACTGATTGACTGCTTGAATATCTGATTGTTTGCTTGAATAGCTAATTCATGAATATGGCTAGATTGGGTTAACATAGTGGCTAATTGTTCATGCAGTGCGTTGACGCAGTTGGAGATTGGGTTGACGCATTGGCTGTTTGTTCACTAGCTGCGTGGACGCAGTGGATCAGCGGGGTTGACGCCATGTTGCTTTGTCTCCTTTGTGTTGCTCATTAAGTCTCCAAGTCTGCACACTGACTTTGTGGTCCAAGTCTATACAGCCTCATTCCCACCTACGTTCCAAGTCAAAGTCTGCACATTGTCTTCGAACCAAATGTCTGCACAGTGGCCTTCACACTTGAAGTCCATACATTCGATGTGCAGAGTTGAAGTCCATACTGTGCGTCAGGCTGAGGTAGTCCATACACTGGTCGGTGGCAAGCCTGTACACTGGCCTCAGCATTTTCACTTGAAGTCTATACATTGGCTGAGGGTCCTCAAGTCCATACACAGCTGTCTGATGCATATTGATTGAAGTCTGTACATTGGGTTTTCACATGAAGTATGTACATCCGTTCACTGTTGTAGTCCATACACCGGACAGTTAGGTCATGTCTACACTGGGTCTCAATGTACACACTTATTCATTGTGCTGCTTCACGCACAAAGTCTGAACATCCTTCAATGAACCTTGAAGTCTATACACTGATTCACTGTTCATCGCCTTTGGGCATCAAAGTCTGTACATCACCTTCAATCTTCAAGTCTATACACTGGCTTATTATTCAAGTCTGTACAGCCATCTTGGATTGTATTTCAAGTCTAGACTTTGCACTGTTGCATTCATCGTCTTCGTGTTGTGTTCTGTCTTCGTGTTGATTTTACTTCGTGCACTCTTCTCTAAGTTCAAGCCCGTGTCTGTGCTGTCTCCATGTCGTCCTCAGTTTGAGTCGGTTCTTTGTTATTTCCGTCTTCGTGTTGTTCTTCCTAGACCTCGCGTCTTTCTTGTGTTGAAACCACACTTCGTGTTGGTTTCTGTTTTTCGTCTTCCCGTTGTGGTCAGCTCGTGTCGTTCTCGTTGCTATTTGTTATGTCGAGTTGCTTTTTACTTCGTGTCGTTTTCTCTGAAGTGTTAAGCGTTATTAGTATGTATCTCGTGTCGGTCTCGTCGTAGTGTTTGTTTTGTTACAGTGACACTCCATGTCGTTCTCGCTTTACCTCGTGATGTTTTCATCTGACCTCGTGTCATGCTCTCCTTATCTCGTACTGTAGTAATCCTGTGTTCTCGTGTCATTTACTGTAGCTACTCGAGTCATATTCCTGCTTTCTTTGTTTTATCACGTGTCGTTTCACCTCATGTCGTTCTATCTGTTGTTTATTATGTCGTGTTGTTTCTTTGTATTCGTGTCTTCGTGTTACTCTAGTGTTTATAACCTCGTGTCGTTCTCTGTGTAATACTTGTTTTGTCACCTTTGAACCTCGTGTCGTTCTATGTGTAGTGTTTGTTTTGTCACCACTGTATCTCGTGTCGTCCTCAGTGCAGTGCACCTCTTGTTGTTTCTATACACCTCGTGCAGTTTTAGGTTCTGGTGCCCTAAGTTTTAATCGTGTTAATTCCTTGCAGGAGAAGAAGAAGGTGGTCCGAGGAAATATTCCCGAGTGACTGGCAGCACGTGATCCGAGGGTGAAATGAAGCCTGCTGAGAGACTGCCACGTGGTCCGAATAGTTAGGGCTGGAAATGTGGAGGTCATACGTCGGGGGTGATGATGATGCTGCTGCTATATATATATGGGTCTTCATCCTCTAAAGAAATCATCGAAGCAGAAAGCCGGTGGAGTAGAAAGCCCTTTGATCCAGAAAAAAGAAGAAAAGAAAGAAAAGAAGATAGCAGAGAAGAGAGTGAGAGCAGATAAAGAAAAAGAGAGAGAGATAGTGCTCGTGTGAAGAGAGAAGAAAGAGTGAAGAAGAAGAAGTGCAGCAGAGAGTGAAAGAGGAAGAGAGCAGAGGAGAAAGAAAGATAGATAGAAAGAGAGAGAGAGAGTTCGTGGAGAAGAAGGACGAAGCTACTGAAGATCTGTCTACTAGACCGTGGATCAAATCCAGGCCAGTCAGCTCCGTTGAGAGCCACATCTATGTTTTCATCTTTTACAGCCTTCTGATTGCTGTGTCATTTTCGTTTATTGTTTTTCCTTTGTTTTTTCTGATTATCCTTGGTCTTCCGATTGCCCTGTGGGGATCGGGTTCCTCCTGTTGATTCAGGAGAATGGAGATCTGATCTTCGGGTTGCAAGTGATAGGTTGTCACTTGTGGGTTTCCCTCTAGTTAGAGGAAGGGAGGCTAGCCCTCAAGTTCTGGGCTTGTGGTTGCAAGTCCAGGTGTCCCTCCGGTTGGGAGGAAGAGAGGTCTTCGACCTCTGGTTTGCTGGTGACTGGAAGTCACCGGTTGGTTCCCTCCTGGTCTGGAGGAAGAGAGACTTCGGTCTCTGGTTTCCAAGTGGCTGAAAGTCACTTGGGGTGTCCCTCCGGTTGGGAGGAAGAGGGGAGCGTGTTCCCCTTGTCAAGCTGTTTGGCAGCATTTGTTGCAGACTGAGTCTGCGGTTTCTAGCGTGAGCTAGTGGAATCCTCACTCCGGTTGGGAGTGAGGGGTGGATGTAGGTCTGGAGGACCGAACCACCTTAAAATTTTTGAGCAGTGGTTTGCATGTAGTGTGTTCTTCCATATCTCCTACCACCCTTCACAGATTGTCTTGAGATTTCCTATTCTCATTTGTGCTGCTTCCGCTAGTTGGTCACTTGGGGGCCAGTTACATATTTGCTCTTTTGTTTAAAAGGATTTTCAACTGGTTCATCAGATTGCTTGATTTGCTTCCACTAGATGCTTGGATAGGCACGCTCCAAGTGTTTGTATTTGAGTTGAATCAAATTGGTTCTATTCTGTGTCTATCTCTAGCATCCTAGTTTTATTTGGCCATTATTCATAGAAGGATACATTCACCCCCCTCTGTATCCGGGCCTAGCACCCTAACAGTTGGTATCAGAGCGGTCTCTGACTTCCAGATCCAACGATCTGCAGAGGATCCTGCTGGTTTGATTCCATGCTTTACAGTTCCAGTGTGGTGCATTCTTCTGATATCGCTTTCTAGCTCATCGATCTGAGTCTATTCGATTGTTTGATAATGGCATCACCTACAGTTTTTGATGGTTCTAACTTCAAGAAATGGTCACGCAGTCTATGTGGTTTTATAAACTCTATAGATCCCAAACTGTGGGTTCTCGTTGAACATGGTCCACATGTTTTGCCTCGAGAGAAGAATAAATGGTCCCAGAAGGATAAACAACTGAACAGTGAGAATATAAGAGTTCGGGACATTCTGAAGAATGTTGTAGATGCTAATGTCATTTCCTCTATTCTTACATGTAGGACTGCGAAGGAAATCTGGGATTCAGTGATCACATTTCATGAGAACCAGAAATGTCTAACGGCAAGAGGAAGCACCTCAAGCAATGAAGAAGAAGACCAGGTAAATTCTGAATCTGATTCTGACAAAATGACTTTTGATGATTTAAAGGAAATGTATGCTGAATTGTATGAAAAATATAGAAAAGTAAAATCTGAAAATAGAAGACTAAAGAAAAAGATTGATCAAAATTGTTCTGATTTATCATGTGAAAATTGTTCAAAATTGAAACAATCTCATGATGCTTATCTGATTGATATTCAGAACTATAAGAAGCAATTGGAAGAAGCTGGAAATACAGGCTCAGAAATGAATCAACTGAAGCTTGAAAATGAAAAGGCTAAAAGGCTCCAACAAGAAAATCAAGCTGAACTTGACAAGCATAAAGAACACATTTCTGTGCTGAAAAACAAAAATAATGAACTTACTGATAAAATTTCTGAACTAGAAAATGAGCTGAATTCACTAGGAAAAGATCAAATCCTAATTGATGAACTGGTTCAGAATGAACAAATAAGAAAGGAAAATGAAGAGCTGAAGCTACTGAATTTTGCTATGTCTGAGAGACTCTTAATGCTTGAAAGAGGGAAAAGTTCAATTGAAAATGAATGTGAGAGAGTGACTACATTAATTGAAGAGATTGATAGCTGCAAAGCCATTAATGTCTTACTTAATGAAAAGATCACAGACTCTGAAATTCTCATTTCCTCTCTCAAAAATGAAATCATTGAATTGAACAATTCTCTGTCTGAGTCATTTAAAAACAAAGAAAATTCAAAGACTGCTTCTAAGAAGAAAGTCTCTGATGGAGGCAGTAAACAGGAAGAGAGAAAAAGAATGTATACAACCTATGTGCGTAGCTCTGAGTTAGCTAGCACTTCAGCTTCTCCTTCATGTCTGCCTACTAATCAGATAGAAAAACAAAAGAAAACAAAACAGAATAAAAATTTGTATGCTGAAAATTCTCAGGCCAAACTGTCTCATGTTAAAAGAAGGAATGTGAAATGTTTCTACTGTGGTAAATCTGGCCATGAGATGGATGTGTGCTTTGTCATGAGAAAGGATGAATTGAAATCAGATAGAATTCATGCTAGGAATTCTAAATCGAAGAAACCTTCTCATGATCAAAAGAGAAGAATAAAATGTTTTTACTGTCACAGAGAAGGTCATATCATGCATGAATGCAGGTTAATGAAACATGATGACCTTTCTGCTAGAAAAATGCATGATAAACTGTTCCATGATAAAAATCATACATCTCATAAAAAGAACATTCAATGCTTTCATTGTGGAAAATTGGGCCACATGGTTGAAAATTGCTGGCATGTTCAGAGAAAGAGATTCAATTCTAAACCTGTTAATTTCCATGTCAACAAAAATAATCTTGATAGAAATGACATTGGCTCCAAAGGCAAGCACCCAAGGTGCTTCGAATGTGGGAGGCATAACCATACAGTCAAGGACTGCTGGTATGCTCAGGTAAACCATTTCAATTCCAAATTTGTTGAATTCCCTGCAAATAGAAATTCTCTTGGTAAAAATAAATCTGTTTTTAAAGGAAAGACACTTGTCTGCCTTGAATGTGGGAAACCTGGCCACCGAGCTTCTAAATGCTGGTGGGCAGGTAATGGTAAGTCAAAATTTCATGCATACAACAGAACATTTCACGCTTATGGTCATAGGTCTCATGCTGCTGTTGATTGTCATGTAATGAGAATTGATGACCTTCATGCACAGAAGTTGGCTACCATACCTGCTAGGAATGTCACTGTTAATTCAGGACCCAAGACTTCTTGGGTTCCTGCAGGATCAAAATAATCCAGTTGTTGCAGGTGTGCCTTGGAAATGAATAAAGGGGGTTAATCAACCAAGGCACTCAAGAATGAAAACCCCATGACTACATTTCAGGTTAGCTCTGAAAACTCTGCTTAAATTCTGTCTTCTGAATTTGTGTGCTCTAAATGCCTGCATATCATGATTAATTCTTTTGTGCATCATCTAACTGAATCTAATTGAAAATCTGAAATGCACATGGAAATAATTGTAGTTTACCTCTGAATGCATTACATATCAATGCCATGATGAATGATATGTCAAACTTCTTGTATGTTGAATTGCATATCATGCACTCTGAAATTTCTGAAAATCTGAACTGAATGTGAATGCTGTTTGAAAACTGTCTGTTGCATAATTCATTGAAAACCTGAATTGCATATAGGACTGTTGAGTTTACCTTGTTATTTATGACCTCTATGGTATATCAAATGGTAAGCTACCAAAAGGCAGGGAAATCTGTCCGGAGGTCCTTACTATGTGAGAGCTGGTCTTTTAGACCAAGTGCTCCGCCTAGTACCATGGGTCATTTTGCTTGACAGGGCAGTCTGAATGTGCATGAATCATTTGGTATCATATGTTCAGTTTTCAGTGCAAACATTGCATGTTTTCAGGGGGAGTTAGTTGCATATCCTTGCATAGCAATTCAATGTCGAGTCTTTGCATGTCCCTGCATACATATAGTGCATTGCATTTCCTTACATTGAAAATGCCAAAAAGGGAGTTTGAATGCATATTGTGAGGGGGAGTCATTGCATTGCATATAGGTTGTCAAATGCATACATGGGTCAGAACTCATTGCATATCCTCTCTTACTGATTTTGTTGACAAACCTTAATCATATTCTGAAAACTTTGAGCTTCACAATCTCTCTTAACAATTGGTATTTCTACTATCAATTTGGTATCATTTGGCTTCAGAATTCTATCAGTCTTTCATGAAGATTTCAATGGGCTATCTCGATCATAAATCTGAAAACTCTTGAACTAGAAATCTTCTATTATACGTTTTTATGAATGATTGAAATAACTCATGTGGTTTAAGTTTAATGTATTCAATGAGTTTGGCTTTAAAATCTCTTAAAAATATCTGAAGCATGTTTAATAAACCTTAACCATCTGTTTCATGCTATGTCTTGTAAAATCTTCTGAAATCTGCACTTTTGAATATATGACTTCAACTGATTAAGTACATGAAACTATTATTGATTTGAAGCAAATGAATTTTTCTGAAATGTCTAAAGGGTAATATCTGTCAGAGCAATGGCATTGGTCACTGAGAAACACATGTCCGAAGGACTGTGTCATGAGGTGCCTTAGTTAACTCTAATTAAGAATTCATTGAAATTCAGGCAGAGCAATGGCATGCACACTGAGAAATACAACTCACTCATCAAGAAATGATTTGGAGTGTGTCATGATGTGTAAATGCTATCTCTGTTCATATATAGCATGACAGTTAGTCACACTAAGTGCTTAGGGACATTGGCCTCTGATCAAGGTATATCCTCTAGTTACAAGGTGTGAACTGAACTAGAGTGCTCGTAAAATTTGTAGCATGGAAAATTGTTGAACAAATTGAAATATCTGAATATTGATGCTAAAATCAAATTGCTACAACCCTAGACAAAATCATATGACTTCATAATTGCTTGACTTCAATATTGGTGCATGTAATTCTGAAAGAAGTCAATAGATTTGATTGTGTAAGAGAAAGAGAGATTAATCAAGATAAATATGAGGGCTTGGTTCATCTTTATTAAAACATGGTTTTAGATATCAATACAGAATTTTATTGATAAACTCTGCATACATCATGTTTAAACCATGATGTTCAAAAGGCTCATTCATAAGTCCCTATAATGGAAGACCTTGAAAAAATTATGTTTTGGATTTATGAGATTGATATCTCCTTGAAAATCTTTCTGCTCACTTTCCTTAGATCATTGACCTAAACTTCTCCTTGTCTGCCCCTGTGGTCTCCTTCTCATCTATCTCATAAGATTCCACTTATTGAGGGAGAGCTTCCATGTCATGCATCACTTGCATATCAAGTGGCATCTATTCAGGGGGTGCATTCCTTGTCATACTGAATCATGTTCATATCATTTGTGACCTTGAATTCAAATCCCTCATGATCAGATTTATGCATGATCAACAAAAACTGTATAGTCAACTCCCTTCTTATCAGTTGACTGATTCCATCTGCATTTTTCTGACCATACAAATGTGAGGTGCCACTCCCATTATTACCTTGTTCACTTGTAGCCTTCTGAACCTCAGAATCTTTATGATGGTGGATTTCAGATTGATTCCTGAGATGTATTTCTCTCTACACTGTTGGAATCTTCCATCTTGTTCTGCAATAAGTTCTGATTCTGTGGTATCTTCACCAGAATTCAGATTCTTTGTAATGGCTGATTTCAGATTGATTTATTGGATAACCAGAGTCCATTTCTGTGCTTCCAGAGGAGAGTAGTCAATCATGCATGTTGATAGGGGGAGAGCTGTCTCATTGCATAAGGGAGGTCTTCATTTTTTTTTTTCATGACTCATTCTCTGCATTAGCTCTATATTTTCTGCCATGTCAAAGGGGGAGTATTTGTTGCATTTGCATCTCTGCATAAGTTGTTTGACAAAGGGGGAGATTTTGATTGCTTCTGATCTTGAGCTGCCCTCATAAGTTTTTTTTTTTGTTTGTTTTTGCTGAAGTAAAATGGGCAGTTTAGTCAAAGGGGGAGTTTTTTAATTCTCTCATCAACTCATGTCTTTTTGCTGAAGGCAAAGGGGGAGAAGAATCTAATTTGAGAGTCAGTGTAACTCATTGTGTTGCCATCATCAAAAAGGGGGAGATTTTTGTGCCCCTGTGTGGTTTTGATGATGGCGGGGGAGATTGTTGTGCCCCTGTGTGGTTTTGATGATGGCTGACACACCATGAGCCACACTGAGGTGTGCTAATTAATATTGATGACTGATTGACTGCTTGAATATCTGATTGTTTGCTTGAATAGCTAATTCATGAATATGGCTAGATTGGGTTAACATAGTGGCTAATTGTTCATGCAGTGCGTTGACGCAGTTGGAGATTGGGTTGACGCATTGGCTGTTTGTTCACTAGCTGCGTGGACGCAGTGGATCAGCGGGGTTGACGCCATGTTGCTTTGTCTCCTTTGTGTTGCTCATTAAGTCTCCAAGTCTGCACACTGCCTTTGTGGTCCAAGTCTATACAGCCTCATTCCCACCTACGTTCCAAGTCAAAGTCTGCACATTGTCTTCGAACCAAATGTCTACATAGTGGCCTTCACACTTGAAGTCCATACATTCGATGTGCAGAGTTGAAGTCCATACTGTGCGTCAGGCTGAGGTAGTCCATACACTGGTCGGTGGCAAGCCTGTACACTGGCCTCAGCGTTTTCACTTGAAGTCTATACATTGGCTGAGAGTCCTCAAGTCCATACACAGCTATCTGATGCATATTGATTGAAGTCTGTACATTGGGTTTTCACATGAAGTATGTACAGCCGTTCACTGTTGTAGTCCATACACTGGACTGTTAGGTCATGTCTACACTGGGTCTCAATGTACACACTTATTCATTGTGCTGCTTCACGCACAAAGTCTGAACATCCTTCAATGAACCTTGAAGTCTATACACTGATTCACTGTTCATCACCTTTGGGCATCAAAGTCTGTACATCGCCTTCAATCTTCAAGTCTATACACTGGCTTATTCTTCAAGTCTGTATAGCCGTCTTGGATTGTATTTCAAGTCTAGACTTTGCACTGTTGCATTCATCGTCTTCGTGTTGTGTTCTGTCTTCGTGTTGATTTTACTTCGTGCACTCTTCTCTAAGTTCAAGCCCGTGTCTGTGCTGTCTCCATGTCGTCCTCAGTTCGAGTCGGTTCTTTGTTATTTCCGTCTTCGTGTTGTTCTTCCTAGACCTCGTGTCTTTCTTGTGTTGAAACCACACTTCGTGTTGGTTTCTGTTTTTCGTCTTCGTGTTATGGTCAGCTCGTGTCGTTCTCGTTGTTATTTGTTATGCCGAGTTGCTTTTTACTTCGTGTCATTTTCTCTGAAGTGTTAAGCGTTATTAGTATGTATCTCGTGTCGGTCTCGTCGTAGTGTTTGTTTTGTTACAGTGACACTCCATGTCGTTCTCGCTTTACCTCGTGATGTTTTCATCTGACCTCGTGTCATGCTCTCCTTATCTCGTACTGTAGTAATCCTGTGTTCTCGTGTCATTTACTGTAGCTACTCGAGTCATATTCCTGCTTTCTTTGTTTTATCACGTGTCGTTTCACCTCATGTCGTTCTATCTGTTGTTTATTATGTCGTGTTGTTTCTTTGTATTCGTGTCTTCGTGTTACTCTAGTGTTTATAACCTCGTGTCGTTCTCTGTGTAATACTTGTTTTGTCACCTTTGAACCTCGTGTCGTTCTATGTGTAGTGTTTGTTTTGTCACCACTGTATCTCGTGTCGTCCTCAGTGCAGTGCACCTCTTGTTGTTTCTATACACCTCGTGCAGTTTTAGGTTCTGGTGCCCTGAGTTTTAATCGTGTTAATTCCTTGCAGGAGAAGAAGAAGGTGGTCCGAGGAAATATTCCCGAGTGACTGGCAGCACGTGATCCGAGGGTGAAATGAAGCCTGCTGAGAGACTGCCACGTGGTCCGAATAGTTAGGGCTGGAAATGTGGAGGTCATACGTCGGGGGTGATGCTGCTGCTGCTGCTATATATATATGGGTCTTCATCCTCTAAAGAAATCATCGAAGCAGAAAGCCGGTGGAGTAGAAAGCCCTTTGATCCAGAAAAAAGAAGAAAAGAAAGAAAAGAAGATAGCAGAGAAGAGAGTGAGAGTGAGAGCAGAGAAAGAAAAAGAGAGAGAGATAGTGCTCGTGTGAAGAGAGAAGAAAGAGTGAAGAAGAAGAAGTGCAGCAGAGAGTGAAAGAGGAAGAAAGCAGAGGAGAAAGAAAGAGAGATAGAAAGAGAGATAGAAAGAGAGAGAGAGAGAGTTCGTGGAGAAGAAGGACGAAGCTACTGAAGATCTGTCTACTGGACCGTGGATCAAATCCAGGCCAGTCAGCTCCGTTGAGAGCCACATCTATGTTTTCATCTTTTACAGCCTTTTGATTGCTGTGTCACTTTCGTTTATTGTTTTTCCTATATTTTTCTGATTATCTTTGGTCTTCCGATTGCCCTGTTAGGGATCGGGTTCCTCCTGTTGGTTCAGGAGAAGGGAGATCTGATCTCCGGGTTGCAAGTGACAGGTTGTCACTTGTGGGTTCCCTCTGGTTAGAGGAAGGGAGGCTAGTCCTCCGGTTCTGGGCTTGTGGTTGCTAGTCCAGGTGTCCCTCCTGTTCTGGAGGAAGAGAGGTCTTCGACCTCTAGTTTTCAAGTGGCTGGGAGTCACTTGGGTGTCCCTCTGGTTGGGAGGAAGAGGGGAGCGTGTTCCCCTGGTCAAGCTGTTTGGCAGCATTTGTTGCAGACTGAGTCTGCGGTTTCTAGCGTGAGCTAGTGGAATCCTTACTCCGGTTGGGAGTGAGGGGTGGATGTAGGTCTGGAGGACCGAACCACCTTAAAATCTTTGAGCAGTGGTTTGCATGTAGTGTGTTCTTCCATATCTCCTACCACCCTTCACAGATTGTCTTGAGATTTCCTATTCTCATTTGTGCTGCTTCCGCTAGTTGGTCACTTGGGGGCCAGTTACATATTTGCTCTTTTGTTTAAAAGGATTTTCAACTGGTTCATCAGATTGCTTGATTTGCTTCCGCTAGATGCTTGGATAGGCACGCTCCAAGTGTTTGTATTTGAGTTGAATCAAATTGGTTCTATTCTGTGTCTATCTCTAGCATCCTAGTTTTATTTGGCCATTATTCATAGAAGGATACATTCACCCCCCTCTGTATCCGGGCCTAGCACCCTAACAACCTCAGCTCGGACAGATTCCTTGGCGGAGGGAGCTCTTGAATAGCTTTGATCTTGGAAGGATCAATTTCAATGCCCCTGTGTCAGACAATGAATCCAAGGAATTTCCCACTGGAGACGCCGAAGGCGTGCTTCATGGGGTTCATTTTTAGCTCATATTTTCGCAGCCTCTGAAATACCACTCTCAGATCCTGCAGATGGTCTTCTTTCTTCCTGGTCTTTACGACCAAATCATCGATATAGCACTCTACCTTTTTGAAGAGCAGATCATCGAATATCTTTGTCATGGCTCTTTGGTAGGTAGCGCCGGCATTCTTAAGGCCGAACGGCATTCTTTTGTAGTGGAAAATTCCCTTTGGGGTGCGGAATGCAGTGTGGACCCTGTCTTGCCCAGCAATCCAAATCTGATTATATCCAGACGAGCCGTCCATAAATGAAAGAGCTTCATGGTCTGTAGTGGCATCAATCATCACCTCGATGATGGGTACAGGAAAATCATCCTTCGGGCATGCCTTATTGAGGTCCCGGAAGTCAACACAAATTCTGATCTGCCCATTTTTCTTCTTCACGGGCACTATATTTGCTAGCCAGGTAGTATATTGATTTTCTTCAACAAACCCTACATCAATGAGTTTGTCGACCTCTTGGTTAATTTGATTAATCAGCCCAAGCCGCATCCGTCTAGAGGACTGATTTACTGGTTCTGCAATCAGATCAATCGCCAGTAAGTGCTGTGCCACATCGGGACTTAATCACGGCATTTCATCATAGGTCCAGGCAAAGCAATCCCTGAATTCCCTCTAGAACTGTATGTATTGCTCCTGAGTTTCTAGTGTCAGTCGGGCACTGAGAAAGGTAGGCCTGTGCTCTTCTTTAATTCCCAGATTTATTTCTATCAATTCATCGACGGTGGCCTAGCTGCCATCTTCGACTTCAGGCGGAGCTTCTTGTAAGTCAACAAAGCCTCCCGGGATGTAGTCCTCTTCAGTTTCAGATGCTCCCAACTCTTTCGATGGGACGTTGGCTGATGCTGAACCATCATGTCCCGTAGTAGCTGCTGGGTTTTCCATCAGGTTCTGTTCAGCCTGGCCATGTGGTGCCACTGGCTCCGCTTGTGATTCTGAGGTGCAGACCTCGGCTTGTAGGGAATTGGCTGACACAGACTCTTCTGCCAGGCTTTCTAGCTATTACATAGCTCGAAATTCCTCCAAGATGCGTTCGAACTCGAGACATTCCTTTGCTTCATCGGAAGTCTGGTCTTCATCGGGCGTCCCCGTATCAAACTTGGCTTCAGTTTGGAAAATGTCTTTCTTAAAAGACAACTCTTCCCAGCATCGGCAGGCTGCTATTTCATTTTGCTCTTCTGCGCCTTTCTAGCTGCTAGAGGTTTCATCACCAATAACAGAATGGTATACAATCTCTTCCTCCTCGGAGGGGTAGCTGTCATATCCTGCCTCGAAGGGGTCTTCATGTGAAAAGAAGGTGGAGACGACGTCCACCTCTGATTCATAATACTCTTGCAGAGTATAGTCCAGCCCCAGGTGACGGGTGATTTTCTTCAGTTCTTTATTATTGCAGGGAGGATCCCAGAGTTCCTGAAATGCTTTCTTCTGGTCGGCTGACTATAACAGAGGCATCTGCATCTTGAAGAACATCTGCGTGACCCGCTGTGTAGTGTAGTCCAGGCCTGCGATTGGTACCATCTGGCTAGTCAAGTCTTCAAGGATCCGACAGTCTTGATCATCCTCACTGGTAGGCTCCCCGGTGTAGAATATTACACGGGGCTCGTAGAAGCGAGGAACCTTCATGGTCCTTAGTGGAAGCACTGTCTGGTATTCCAAGGTTGGAATGGGTTTGACCAGTCCTTGCAGGATTTTGATCTGTGTGAGCTTTTCATTCATCTTCTCATCGGCTTCCCGAGGGTAGATATCCGGGGGTGTAGCCCGAGCAAAATCCCTGATCTGAGAAATGTGGGAGACTTCATGTTTCTCCACATAGCCCGGAGGTGGTGGTGGAAGCCAGTCACCTGCTTTTGACATTGTCTTCTTCTGGCCTGCAACAGCCCATTTCTTCCTCCTTGATTGAGAAATCTCTGTGTAGAATGGAGCATCGAGCATATGACACTCGAAGACTTCAAAAGGGTGCAAGTCTGCAAAGACCCTTGTTTCTTTACCATTGTGACAGTACTTGATGCACTGATGCAATGTAGATGGTACTATCTGGTACTCATGCAGCCAGGGCCACCCCAGCAAGGCCTTGTATGTGGTATTGGAATTTATTATGTAGAATTGCATTGTAGTGGTGAAGTCCCCCAATGTGAGGTTGAATTCTGCCAGCCCGATCGGAGTTTCGCACTTCTGGTTGAAACCCTCTATCCTCATATCTTTCACCTTGGTGAGGTGTAGATCAAAATAATACTTCTGATAAATCCGACATGGCATAATGTTTACAACAGCCCCTGGGTCTATCAATATCCGGCTCAATGGCTGACGGTTGAGATACCCCCCTCATATATAGGGGCATGTTGTGGTTGAGGTTAGGAATCAGCATATCTTCTTCTGTGAATGTAATAGCTGGCCCCGAGTTGACCTCTGTCAGGAGAGCCACATATTGAAATGGTGATTGTAGAGCATCAATAATAGCTTGGCGAGCTTCCTCGCTCAAGGAAAGAATTTGCCATATGGTGAATCTTGTAGGGAGCTTTTTCAACATCTTCATAATTCTGCTGCCCACATAGACATTAGATAGCCGCATCTCTTCTGCCCAACGGGGCTTTGGAGGTTCATGGGGTGCTTGGGGCATTGACTGCCTATCTTTTGCCTCTTCTTTCCGAGGAGACAACTGAGGGGTTTCCACCGGGGGAGTAGCCTCTGGTGCCGAGGGAAGATCAGTGCCCATTTTGCCTTTCTTCTTGAGCACTGGGACAGGCGGTTGATGGGGCTTGTTGCCCTTATCTGTAGAATCTGTGCAGGTTTCTTGCCTTCCAGGATAGCCTGAAACTCGACAAATGATGGAGCTTCATCAGTTTTCTTTGTATCTGCATAGAGGCTTGCTGGAGGAGGAACTTTCGTGCCTCGGACTTCGGGCTCTGGCAGCTGGTAAGGTTGTTCTCCCTTGAAAATAATATTATGGTTGGACGGAGGTTGGCGTCCCCATTTTCTCCCAGAACGGGTAGCATGCACTGGGGCTAAAGCCTCGACCTGATTGGCCTTCAGTGGTGGAGTAGAAGACTCCCCTTCCTCATCCTGGCCTGGCAGGGCGAACAGTATTGATAGAGTGTTACATTGAACCGTCACTGCCTTCTCTTTGCTTTTAGACTTCTTCCTCCTCCGAGATCTCCCCTTAGCAGGCTGGTGCCCCCAGAAGAGTTCAGCTTCAGCTTTCTCTTGTTCTTTTTCCAATGTCTCTTCGACGGTCAGTCCTTCTAGCTGTTCCCAGAGGACATGATCCTTTACTAGTATCAGCTTAGGCTCGGACTGTTCATATTCATCCAGCTAGTCAATGTACTGCTGCAGGCGCCTCACCTCGGGACTTATTTTCTCATGAGCAGGCGGCGAAGGCTGCTTCCTCCGGTTGTAAGTAGGTATCCGGATAACTGGCGGTGACTCCGCAGTTAGCCATACCGGCTCTATTGCTGGCAGAGTTTACTTCGGAGTAACACCCCGGATGGAGACCCCTGGCGCTGTCTGGGCTGAGGGCTTTCTTATGGCTTTAGTTGGCACTGCTTGTCACCCTATCTGCTCCTTAATTGGGGTAAGGAAACAGGATTCATATGTATGCCGAGTGCATTCTTCAGCGGCTTCTTTAGACAACGGCTGGTATAGAGGAATCATATTAGTGGCTAGCCTCAGCACTAGGGGCTCATGGGGTCATGGAGGATCCACTAGGTGCTCCCCTAGTTGTAGCTCACCCTTCTTGATCATGCTTTCTATAACATCCTTGAAGACGTAGCAGTCTTCAATAACATGTCCTAGTGCCCTGTGATAAGGACAAAACAAAGGGTCATCTTTCTTGGCTGCATCATCGGGTCTTTTCGGCTCGGGCAATGTTATTTTGTTGTATTTGTATGCCCACTCGAACAACGCCCGGGTCTTCTCTTTGGTGAATGAGTGTGGCTTCCTCATCTTGTTTCTCAAAGAAACATCTTCTTTTCTCTCTACGGAGCCTGCTGGTGGCGGGACAGCTGTCGTTTGGGCTTTTCCCTTCTGCTGGTCAACAGTTCTGAAATCAACAATGTGTGCTTCTGTTGGCGCTGACTGCCGCTCTATAGCTTTTCCTTTCTGGATAGCAGGGACATTAGCTGCTGCAGGGCACCTGGATAGGAATGTTTCGACCTCTGCTACCACATTATTGAGTCGGTCGAAAGTCCTGACATCTGCCCCGATCATCTTTTCAAGCACCTCTCTTCGGAGATTCTGCTTGCATATCAGGGCGGCATCTTCTTGATGGGGAGGTCGCCTGCATCTCATGCCCAAATCTCTCCATCTTTTGATGTAGTCTGATGCAGTCTCATCCTGCCTTCGCTTAGTGGAATACAACTCAGCCATTGTAATTTCTCTTTCTGTAACATGAAATCTTTCACAGAATTTTCGCTGCATATCGGATCAATCAGCTATGGACCCGACCGATAGGCTAGAGTACTATTCAAAGGCCAACCCTGTGAGGGATGAGCCAAAGAACTTCAACAGATATGCTTCATCAGCAGTCAGGTCCCCCATGACTGTTGTGTAATATGCTATATGTTCTCGGGGAGATCCCTGCCCATTCAACTTTTCAAATTTTGGTGGCTTGCTGATCCCCTGGGGTAATCTTTTCACAGCATATTGTGCAGGGTATGGTACTTTGTAAACATCATAAGTACCAGAGTCACCATCAGCCTTCTCAAATAATTTCATCTCAATCATCCTTTCTATCATCAACTTATTCACCACTGTTGGGTCAACAGGTTTTGGAAAGAAGTTTGTCTGTTGCTGTGTGAACGGGGTCGTCACGACCATCGCATGCAGACTGGGCTGGACTGCTGGCAGGGTAGACTGCACTTGTGATGCAGAAGGTTGCGCTGTTGCAGGTTGTGGGAGAGGCTGACATGGAGCCTTCCCAGGGTTGGCTTGATAAGAGACAGCGGGGATGACAACCTCTACGGAGCTGGAAGTCTCCTTTGTTGGCTCGGCATGCTTGGAGATGGGTGTCTGCTCATTCCTCTCATTCAACTGTTTCTTGAGAGAGTCAATCTCTTGTTGATACTTTCTGAACATCATCTGGATCATCGGATCCAAGGTTGAGGGGATGTGTATATCTCCCGAAGTTCCTTCAGCTGGGTCCATAGCAGAAATGTCTTCTTCTTCAGAGGTTACAACATTTACCGCCATAGTAGCGACCCGTGATGCTAAATCAACAGTCATAGACATCTCTTCATCGGAAGCCATAATCTTTTCCCTAGCGGCTTGACTTCGTCTTGTGATCACGCCAGGCCTTTGGGCTAGTTCGGCTAGCTCCTTAGGTTGACCGGGTAGAGCACCATATCTTTTGGCAACACCGGCCATGTTACAGGCAAAGGTCTGCATTCTCCCTCTTTGCCTTTGGATTCTTCTTCTGGTTTGACTAGGGTAAGTCAGCCGGTCAAACACTGAAACTCTTTTCTTTTCTTCCTCCCTCTGCGGGACATCATTCGAACATCTAGCCCTACGGCCGTCTTCTAACTCATTGGAGCCCGAACACGAGACTCCTTGCATCATCTTTTCATTTTTATCCTCCTCTTCTTCTTCGACGCCCATGGCGCGGAGTAATCTCTGTTGCCCAAGGGATGAGTTCCCGAGGCAATGGAAGTAGTCCTGGACTACTTTGTTTATCTCTTCTTGGTTGTGCCTCTGGGGATCGGCTTGGGGCAGCGACCTTTCTTGAGTCTTCGGCTGGTAGGCCAACCTTTCAACTTGTGCGGTCAAATAATCTCTTCTGGAGTATCAGAATACATCAGCCTGCCTAGCACAGGCCCTCGGTCTGTATTGAGTAGTAGCCGGGATGGCTTCTCCTGGCTCATCTTTTCTCATTTGGATCTTCCTGCCCCCTCTCCTAGGGTGGATGATAGCAGCATCTATTTCTCTCTTCGGGAACCTCCTGCCCCATGCTTTAGGGTGCATGACAGTAGTGTCTTCTTCCTCTCTCTGTGTTCTTCTGCCCCCTCTCCTGGGGTGCATGACATCAGCTTTTCTTTCCTCATTGGCCGACGCCGGGCCTTGAACCCTCTTGGGTACCCAGACCTGTTTGAATCTTGCCGGCTTAAGTGCCAGCGGCTTCTTTCCTTCTCTTTCCACATTGGCCCTTCTAGTGGCTAGCACTTGGAACTTGTTGTCGGTGCGGACTGATGGGATGACCATGTCAGGCCGTGCATCTATGGGGCGGCCGTTGAGGTTCACCCTCATATTCCCGACCATCATTGTCTTTCCCGAGGCCGAAAGGTGACCTCCAGCTGCAGCAAATCGGCTTCTCCGGTTGTTTCTTCCTCCCTTACCAGCAGTGGCAGGGGCAATAGTCTTCTTCTCCAGGTGATGGACAAGGCAAGAAATGACGGTAGGAGCAACCATCGTCTTCTTCTCTTTAGCTCTTGGTGCCTCGGTGGCCTTTACCGTGGTGGTGTTTCCAGCTTCATTGTAGACTTGCAGCAGGTCGACGAACACTAGGCCCAAGCAGTTGGGCAGACCCACCGTCGGAGGCATGGATCCGAACTCCATCGGTACCGCCAGGTACCCTCCATGGATGTGGCCATCGACCACTTGCTGGCCGAAGCGAATAGCGGTTAGTCCAGTCTCCATTGAGGTTCCTATGTGATGTGACACAACCTCGGACCTAATTTAATAAGCACAACCACAAGGCTATGAAGCCTACGCAAGCGGACCTTTGTATGGCACACACACTTAACCCGGGGGTAACTCGGGGATGCCGAGTTGCGGAAATGGGACAAGCCCCTTGCTGGTAGAGGGCCAGAAAAGTCTAAGTCAAACCTCCCCTTGAGGTGCGGATATTCAACTCAATGTGTTGGCCTTGGTCAAGGGACGCGGATCACTCACTCACACCCACGGGGGTCGCACAAGTGCGGTGGAGCCTTAAGATCGGGCGCTCTCTTCCTTACCGACGGAGCAATTGGAGAATATTAAATGAACAAGAATAATTGAGAGCAAGGGACGAGTTCTCACCTAGCCGGTTTGAAGAAACCGACTCCGGTCGGAGACGGGGGCGAGCGGGGAGGCGAGGGGAAGCACCTGCACGCCGCGTCGATGAAGCTTCAAACCTGTGAGTGTAAATAATACATGAACTACCCCCATGCAAGGGGGGGGGTCTCGGGGAAGAGAAGCCAATGAATACACTCAATACGACCTCCACGCAGGGAGGGGCCTTCAGCCGGCCAAGCGGGGAGGGGAATTCGAGCTAGAAGTGAAGAGAGGGAAGTCGAAGCCGAATCTGCCCGCTGACTGTGTCTCAGGACAGACCGTCAGATATTTAGACGCTGTGATCAGCCCCGAATTTTTTTGCAGACGAAACCACTTGGAGATTCTTCGTAGCTGGATCTGGATGATGCTTGAATTTTGTAAATTTCTTCAGGCACTGCTGCTGGTCGGGGTAGGGGCTTGAACAGGGTGGCAGACCCTTAGATCTGACAGCTTCAGGTTCCCAACATCAGGAAGCAGAGGTTGCCACGGTCTCTCCTGAGCTCAGAATCAGGTGCCGCCAGAGTCGTTGGAACCGATGACGAGTCCTCTTCGAATCAAGATCAACGGGGATGCCAGATGATGTCGGGGTCGACCGGTAGGCTCTGAATACTAAGGAGGGGTCGGTGTAGACTAAGTGGAAGCAGAACCGAGCACCCGAGGGAGAAAATTGATAACTTTCAAGTCCGGTCACCAAATGGGGCTATGCTTCTTGGAGATGTTAGAAGACTCGTAGTAGAAGATGTTTGAAGAAGAACTCTTGATACGATTCCCAACACGATCGTCGCAGTCAAGCTTCCAATCCGGCTCTGGTCTCCTGCCAGGGGGGATCTGCACAGTTGTGGGAGAATGGCTCTCCTGGTCGATCTCAAACTCGGAATGGGACGGACCACCACTGTTGCGAAGAAGACAGGCAGACGCTTCCGTCGGTATATGATATGCCACCTGAATCTCCCAAGGGACGACAGGGTGGCCTCTGTAACCTGCGGCCAATATGCTGCCTGCAACCAGAACTTGAGAGGGTGGAGATAGGTAATGGGGAATGGGGTAGATGGGAGGGGAAATGAGGTGGTTGTGTGTAGGGGCAACCCCCAGCTGTGAGGGGGTCTAGGAGAGGGGGTTTCAAGGTGTGGGAAGGGGAGAATGGGGGCTGGAAGGGGGTGTTTGCTATGGGTGAGAGAGGAGCTGTGAATTTGGGCTTGGAGGGAGAGGGGAAGGTGAGGGGGGCACAAGTGGGTGGAGGGAAGGTGAGTTTGAATTTTCCTTAATGGAGGGTATTCAATGGTGGTCTTGGGGATGGGAGGGGATGTGTTGGGGAAGGGAAGGGGTGCTTGGGGTAGTGGGAAGGGTGCTTGGGGAAGTGGGTGGGGTAGTTGGGGGTTGGGAGGTGGAGCTAGGATTGGTGGAAGCTCTCTTGGGACTAGGGGGTGGAGTAATGGGATGTGTGGGGAAGGGGAGTGGCCTTTAATGAGGGTGGGTGAGAGAGTGGTGGTTGGGAAGGGAGGAGAGAAAACATTTTTGAAATTGGGTGTGGAGGAGAGAGAAAGGGGAGTGAAAGAGAGATATTAAGAGAGGGATAGGTGGGGAATCTCTCCCCTAGGGTCTCTCACCCAAATAATGGAATCTCTCCACTAGATAAGAAGTTTGAACTCTCAAAATGGCAAGTGTTTCATTCATTGATTCATTACCTCAAAATGGAGAGAGTGGGGTCCTATTTATAGGGATCCCATAATTTACAATAAGACCCTGACTTTTGACACATTGACTATTAACCAACAAGATAGGGGCGCCCATGGGCCAAGCCTAATGAATTGGGCCCAATAGCTAACTAATAAACCTAATGACACTCAAACCTAGGGAAATAAGCACAAGACCTAGGGACATGACTCAAATAAAAGGGAAATTACAATGATATGACTCAAATAAAATAAAGAAACATACATAGGACTCAAAATAAATGACTAGACCATGATGTACGCCACCGGGGTGACGAGAATGGTCGAGAGTGTCTAGACGGATGGTGATGACCCCATCATACTCCCGGGGTGCGGAGAACTCGACTCCGTCGAGTAAGAGGTGGTGGCGCTCACATGTCTTCCGAAAGAAGCCGATTCATCCACCTAGCGAAGTAGAGCCCGTTCACCTTGCTCAGAGTGATGATTACCTATTCATCCAATATTCTCTCAAGTTGCTTACATCAGGCTCTCTGGGCTGATGGTGCTCACATGGGGAGGGGTGGGTGCTCTCTCAAGGGAGGAAGGGGGCTTGAAATTCTTACTTGGTGCCACCATGGGTCCCTTCTGTGGCACAAGGCTTTCCACATTGAAACTGAAGTTAACTCCGTATCCCTTGAGGAGGCCTAACTTAGTAGTGGGGCTAATGCACCTCAAAACCTGGAAGGGGTAGATCCCACAAAACCTCAATCTTGAGTTGTCTCTATGTGAGAGCCTCTCATTCCTCACCATCCCGGAATCACCCATTTGGATTTCTTGGTGACGCCATTGAGTCGGTCGGCCTTTTGTAGATTTCATGACTCTTGTTGATGCGCTTGCAAGGTTATCATGCAATTTTGTGAATGCTGTCCTTTTAGTGGTTATGGGTGGACCTGGACAACCATAGATGGACCTATCATGCCATGATGCCATATGGACCTTGATGAACCTTGGTGGGCCGGGGCAACCATATGTGGACTTATCATGCAATGTTGTCATGTAGACTTTGGTGGGCCTAGGTGGGCCGGGGCAACCATATGTGAACCTATCATGCAAAGTGGTGATGAATGTCGGGGGACCCGAACATCCATAGATACTTTTGACATGCTTAAGACCCATGATGAATGAGGGTGGACCAATACATCCGAATACGGACCACTCATGCTTTCTACTTGGCATGTGGGTGATATGAATGAATGGACCCAACATAGTGTTCATGCCAAGTGGTGTGGTAAGCCTAGACACATGCATGTTTTTCCTATGGGTGACTTCCATGTGTATAGGTGTGGGACAACCTTTGAACTCCCATTGGAAAGGGTCGAATGGATCTAAGAAGGTGGTCATCATGGGGTGGAGCACAACCTCATTACCAAGGGATATGTGGCCCAAGGTCATGGATCCCAAGGTGTAACCCGGGTCTAAGATGGAGTGAATTGGGTCAAACAGGGTGAGTTGGTGTAGGGAAAGGTGGATGGTGGATAAAGTGTTTGGGTCACACGAGTCTCTTGACTCCCATTGGAATGGATCATATGGATCATAAAATGGGTTACCTAGGGGGAGGAACTCTATGTCCTCAAGATCCTCAAAAGGTGCTAAGTCATCCTTCTCCATGATAGTTGGGCCAATGTTCTTGGCAAGTGGGTCGGCCATGAGTGGAGGGCTTGGCTTTCTACCCGAGATAAGAAGCTCTAAATCGAGGAGAATGTTGGGCTCATCGGGTGTAGGGAGGAATAGAAGGAGGTCGCTAGTGTAGCAACCAATAGTGCAAACTGAGGTGATAGACCCTATGCATAGGTGTAGGAGGCTAAGGCTCCTAGGTTGTTCGACCATAGGGGTCAACATGCTAGTCATCTCTAATTGCCATGCTATGCCCTTGAGAAGGTCCTCTAAGATCTCCACTTGATAGGATGCTTGGATTGTGGTGTGATAGGAGAAGAAGGGCACTATGGGAAGGTCTTGTTCTATGGGAGGGAAAACATGGGCTGGGATCTCTCTTATTGGGCTCTCCTTTAGCCAACTAACAAGGGGTTCTCCTAAGATGAGCTTGGCCCCAACTAGAGAGGGTGATGTAAGGTGAAGACCATCGTGTGATGTTTCCTCTTCAACTTGGACTTGTGTTTCCTCCGAGGTGGAGAGTGGATTTGGAGTGTTCACAACTATTGGATCGGGTATGAGTTCTTCTACCAAGGAGGTGAGAGGGTCTTTTGGGGTGATGAGGGTTGGTGTGTGGTGCTCCCGGGGTGGAGGGTAAAGGGAAACTTGGTTTGGGATTGGTAGGGTGGGGTTTGGGAGTGGAAGTATTGGAGGCCTAGGTTGGGGTAGGATTGGGGTTGGAAGTGGAAGGTGGGTTGGGTGATGGGATTTGGGTTGGGTGGTGGTGGCCATCATGGTTCTAGGTGGAGGGATGGACACGGGATCCACTTGAGTTTGAATGGTGAGAATAGGGTGAGTGGTGGTCTTTATTGGGGAAACCGGGTTGGTTAGGGGTCTCTTCCCCTTGGGATCGGACGGTTGTAGAGGGGGGGAGGTGGGGGCCAATTGAGTTTGGATAGTGAGGTTTGCGGAAGGGGGTTTTGGTTGGAGTGTGGTGACCCTTAGGGGATTTGGTGGAGAGGTGGATGCTTGGTTTATTTGGGCCTTAAGGGAGAGGACTTGGTCACGAAGTGTAGTTATGATGGTTGAGAAGTGATTTGTTGGGAGTGGTGGGGGCGGAGGCCTAAAGGTGGTATCAAGTTGGTCGGGTGGGGATGGAGGAGTGGTAGTGCACCTCGGGCTAGGGGTGTTTGACTAGAAGGGGTGGGAATATTTGGGGATGTAGATTTTTCTAAGTTCTTTCTTCATATCATCTCATGAGGAAATGGGTTCTTGTTTCCTAACGTCCCTTAAGCCCACTATGTTCCTCCATTTTTCCTTGGCTTGACCCCGAAATTTCCCCATGGCAACGCGGACTCTTGCGGGTCCATAAACCATGTTCTCTCAAAGTGTTTTTCCATGGTGACCTCCCACTTTAGGTAGGCACTATAGCATGATCCATCGAAGAGGAGATTCTCAAAAGAGATTATGTCAAATGGAGGGTTGATCGGTCCCTTGTGGGGGGTCGAGTGGGATGAATGTGACCAAAGAGAGGTAGACATGTTGATGAATGCAAATGTGCCCAAGGACTAAACTTAGTAGAGACAAGTCTAAAACTTGCTCTGATACCACTTGATGTGACACAACCTTGGACCTAATTTAACAAGCACAACCACAAGGCTATGAAGCCTATGCAAGCGGACCTTGGTATGGCGCACACACTTAACCCGGGGGTAACTCGGGGATGCCGAGTCGAGGAAATGGGACAAGCCCCTTACTGGTAGAGGGCCAGCAAAGTCTAAGTCAAACCTCCCCTTGAGGTGCGGATATTCAACTCAATGTGTTGGCCTTGGTCGAGGGATGCGGATCACTCACTCACACCCACGGGGGTCGCACAAGTGCGGTGGAGCCTTAAGATCGGGCACTCTCTTCCTTACCGATGGCGCAATTGGAGAATATTAAATGAACAAGAATAATTGAGAGCAAGGGACGAGTTCTCACCTAGTCGGTTTGAAGAAACCGATTCCGGTCGGAGACGGGGGCGAGCGGGGAGGCAAGGGGAAGCACCCGCACGCCGCGTCGATGAAGCTTCAAACCTGTGAGTGTAAATAATACATGAACTACCCCCATGCAAGGGGGGGGATCTCGGGGAAGGGAAGCCAATGAATACACTCAATACGACCTCCACGCAGGGAGGGGCCTTCAGCCGGCCAAGCAGGGAGGGGAATTCGAGCTAGAAGTGAAGAGAGGGAAGTCAAAGCCGAATCTGCCCGCTGACTATGTCTCAGGACAGACCGTCAGATATTTAGACGCTGTGGTCAGCCCCGAATTTTTTTGCAGCCAAAACCACTTGGAGATTCTTCTTAGCTGGATCTGGATGATGCTTGAATTTTGTAAATTTCTTCGGGCACCGCTGCTGGTCGGGGTAGGGGCTTGAACAGGGTGGCAGACCCTCGGATCTGACAGCTTCAGGTTCTCAACATCAGAAAGCAGAGGTTGCCACGGTCGCTCCCGAGCTCCGAATCAGGTGCCGCCAGAGTTGTTGGAACCGTTGATGAGTCCTCTTTAACCAAGACTGACGGGGATGCCAGATGATGTCGGGGTCGACCGGTAAGCTCTGAACACTAAGGAGGGGTCGGTGCATACTAAGTGGAAGCAAAACCGAGCACCCGAGGGAGAAAATTGATAACTTTCAGGTACGGTCTCCAAATGGGGCTTTGCTTCTTGGAGATGTTAGAAGACTCGTAGTAGAAGATGTTTGAAGAAGAAAACTCGATCCGATTCCCAACACGATCATCGCAGTCGAGCTTCCAATCCGGCTCTGGTCTCCTGCCAGGGGGGATCTGCGCAGTTGTGGGAGAATGGCTCTCCTGGTCGATCTCGAACTCGGAATGGGATGGGACCACCACCGTTGCGAAGAAGACAGGCAGACGCTTCCGCCGGTATATGATATGCCACCTGAAGCTCCCAAGGGACGAAGGGGTGGCCTCTGCAACCTGTGGCCAATCTGCTGCCTGCAACCAGAACTTGAGAGGGTGGAGATAGGTAATGGGAATGGGGTAGATGGGAGGGGAAATGAGGTGGTTGTGTGTAGGGGCAACCCCCAGCTGTGAGGGGGTCTAGGAGGGGGGTTTTCAAGGTGTGGGAAGGGGAGAATGGGGACTGGAAGGGGGTGTTTGCTATGGGTGAGAAAGGAGCTACGAATTTGGGCTTGGAGGGAGAGGGAAAGGTGAGGGGGGCACAAGTGGGTGGAGGGAAGGTGAGTTTGAATTTTCCTTAATGGAGGGTATTCAATGGTGGTCTTGGGGATGGGAGGGGTTGTGTTGGGGAAGGGAAGGGGTGCTTGGGGTAGTGGGAATGGTGCTTGGGGAAGTGGGTGGGGTAGTTGGGGGTTGGGAGGTGGAGCTAGGATTGGTGGAAGCTCTCTTGGGACTAGGGGGTGGAGTAATGGGATGTGTGGGGAAGGGGAGTGGCCTTTAATGGGGGTAGGTGAGAGAGTGGTGGTTGGGAAGGGAGGAGAGAGAAAAATTTTGAAATTAGGTGTGGAGGAGAGAGAAAGGGGAGTGAAATAGAGATATTAAGAGAGGGATGGGTGGGGAATCTCTCCCCTAGGGTCTCTCACCCAAATAATGGAATCTCTCCACTAGATAAGAAGTTTGAACTCTCAAAATGAAAAGTTTTTCATTCATTGATTCATTACCTCAAAATGGAGAGAGTGGGGTCCTATTTATAGGGATCCCATAATTTACAATAAGACCCTGACTTTTGACACATTGACTAATAACCAACAAGATAGGCGCGCCCATGGGCCAAGCCCAATGAATTGGGCCCAATAGCTAACTAATAAATCAAATGACACTCAAACCTAGAGAAATAAGCACAAGACCTAGGGACATGACTCAAATAAAAGAGAAATTACAATGATATTACTCAAATAAAAAAAAGAAACATACATAGGACTCAAAATAAATGACTAGACCATGATGTACGCCTCCGGGGTGACGAGAATGGTCGAGAGTGTCAGGATGGATGGTGATGACCCCATCACTATGGATAAATTTAACACACAATTAGAATTTTGGGAGAGGCTGCTGGGCCCCTTACTTTGGCGTAAAGATGAAGGGAGACTAGGTCCCACCGGGCGTGCCAGACTTGTGGATGCACTTTTCGTTTGATTTTTATTCTTTTATTTATGTTGTTTATTTATTGGCGTGCCAGTCACATATGTGACAATTTCATTGTGCGCTCAATCTGACTTCTAATCAGCCGACTGTGAGTGATCGTGTCTGGACCAAAAGTCCGTCATACCATAAAGGTTATGACGTTAATTACGTCCTCCCTAAGAAGGATAACCCTTGATTAAACGCCAAAGTAAGAGGAGACCGGCGGCAAAAGCCCAAATGAGAGCATGCTAATTTATCTGCAAGACATTGAGTAGACCGGATAAAGCGAGGGTATATTAGGTGTGGAGCAAATCCGGCAGCATATCCCCATTATCTTGGACTATGCCAAGTGGGAATAGGAAACCATCCATGCAGCGGCAAGATGGAATCCATGAAAGATCGGGTATATTTGACCGGGAATCCGGAGAGGGACCGATGTACCATGATACACCATATGCCGGTGCGATGTTTTATTGATATCCCCCTTCGAGGGACCATCGGAGGACATGCAGTGGCAGAACTTCGTGGGCCAGCGGGGTTAGGAGAAAACACCATAGTCACTCGGTGTGATGTGGGCGAATTTAGGCAGCATATCCCTTTATCTTGGATCATGCCAAGGTGAGATAGACCATCATCTACGGGATGTCGGGATGAAGGCCGAAAGAGAAGGGCACTATGCCCGAGAACACTGTTTGCATTCGTAGCACCGGTCGATATTCCCTTGGAAACCATCAGAGCAGATGCAGTGGCAGAGCTCCTTAGGTTCATAGGGTTACATACGGATCTGATTCGGGACGAGGTAATGTAGGGGAAGCCATTCCCCGTTAATTTATTTCCTGAGGATTGCATGATGACCTCTAGATATCCCTCAGACGGGTACAATAGGGTGGTCGAAAGTTGGACTGAGGTGGAGAGGAGGCACTCGGCGCAGCCAATGGGAGTGTAGAAGGGTTTCTTGGCGCGTCTTGGTTGAGTGGCTTCTCTACGTGCCTTTTAGCATGTTCTCGGCGCGCCTTTTGGAGTGGAGGGGGGGTAGTCGGCGCAGCTTTCACATAGAAAGAAGGGGTTCTCGGCGTAGCCAGTTGGAGTGGGTTTCTCGGCCGGCTGACTGGTGGGGTTCCCGGCGCGCCAGGTTCTCGGCGCGTAAAGTGCCGCGCCGGGAACTATTCACCGCGCCGGGAAGGTTTCGCGCCGGGAAGGTAGGGGCGCCGAGAAGGATTCTCAGGATTTCAGGGTTCCTACGGAGCTCTATTCTAAGGTTTTTTTGAGATTTAGGCTTCGATTGAGGCAGAGTTGGGATGCAAATGGGGACTGGATCGAGGCATGTGCTGGGGCAGTGCCAGGGAATCAAAAAATGGGGTAGAGTTCGTTGAGGGATTGAGATCAGCAACAATTTAAAACCCTCTGGACACAGGTGTCCTCTTTCTATCGTCGGTCGCCCAGGGAAATCAAGAGATGACTGTCTCTGATTCCTGGGGTGACCTTGATGGCTTGGGAAAAGAAGACTAAACGAGAAATAGGAGGGCTTCGTGGTGTTGATATCACTAAAGGGGGGAAGGATAGAGTCCAATAATCCATAGAAATGAGGGTTGGGACTCATCCATCTCCGTTCCTCCAGGAAGAACAATCGGAACGTAGAAACTCGAAGCATCAAAATGACCATTCACTACATTGAATAGCATTCATCCGAGAGAGACAGAGAAAGGAAGACTTCATTATTTCACATTCAACCGATCCACCATAGCACTGTATCTCATCCTCTCATCTCATCGCTTACGTCATTTATGAAAAGAAAGTGGGAAGAAAGAAAGAAAGCACAGAAGCTATAACATCTTATCGGTAAAAGAAGGACTTGAATGCCTTAAACATAAATAGAAATACATATGAAGAAGAAAAAAAAAGAAAACGGGGGAGGGCGGAGCATTGACTCCTCTCCCTCCGCGTTTGCCCACCTACGGGTCTCTTCTCTTGGCTCTCTTCCTTCTGGCTTTTTCTCTGGCCTCTCTTCTCTCTTTTTTTGTTTTCTCTTCCCTGTTCTCTTCTTCTTCTGTTACTATCTTCTCTATTCTCTATCCTTCTATCTATCTATCTCTCCGTATATTTCTCTTCTGTATATCTCTTCTTCTTCTTCTTTTTTTCTATATATCCATCGAGAGAAAGGGGGGGTTTTATAGCCCCTGATGAGTATCTTCTCGGCGGGCATATCTCGGCGCGCCTCCGTCGATGGGATACCTCCCGGCGCACAAGAGTCTAGCTTCCCGGTGCCAGCTTTGGGCCTTGGTGAGGAGATCTCGGCGCCACACTTATGGGCCCATTTAGGGCTTTTGACGCTTCAATTCCTCTTATCAGCGGGTTCAAGCTGTCAAAGCTGTCCAACTTGTCTTTTCATTTGTTAACCCTTCTGAGTCTGTCAGAACTGATGAAGGCCTCTTCGTTGGTGAGTTGGTATAGTTTCATCAGAGCATTTCTGGAGGTTTTCATCAGTCAATAGACTACAGTTTTCATCAGTACTGTCATCTGGGCGATGACAACACCGGACATCAGCTTGGCCAGGGAAGGCTTCAGCCGGGTAAATAGCTTTAGTGACGGCTCTTCTTTAGTTCTGACTCTGCAGGAATTACAAAGGTCTTCATTGCTGGTTCTGCTCTCATCCTTGTCCCACCGGGCGTGCCAGACTTGTGGACGCGCTTTTCATTTGATTTTTATTCTTTTATTTCTGTTGTTTGTTTATTGGCGTGCCAGTCACATATGTGACGATTTCATTGTGCGCTCAATCTGACTTCTAATCAGTCTATTGTGAGTGATCGTGTCTGGACCAAAAGTCCGTCATACCATAAAGGTTATGACGTTAATTACGTCCTCCCTAAGAAGGACAACCCTTGATTAAACGCCAAAGTAAGAGGAGACCGGCGGCAAAAGCCCAAATGAGAGCATGCTAATTTATCTGCAAGGCATTGAGTAGACCGGATAAAGCGAGGGTATATAAGGTGTGGAGCAAATCCGGTAGCATATCCCCATTATCTTGGACTATGCCAAGTGGGAATAGGAAACCATCCATGCAGCGGCAGGATGGAATCCGTGAAAGATCGGGTATATTTGACCCAGAATCCGTAGAGGGACCGATGTACCATGATACACCATATGCCGGTGCGATGTTTTATTGATATCCCCCTTCGAGGGACCATCGGAGGACATGCAGTGGCAGAACTTCGTGGGCCAGCAGGGTTAGGAGAAAATACCGTCGTAACTCGGTGTGATGTGGGCGGATTTAGGCAGCATATCCCTTTATCTTGGATCATGCCAAGGAGAGATAGACCATCATCCACGGGATGCCGGGATGAAGGCCGAAAGAGAAGGGCACTATGCCCGGGAACACTGTTTGCATTCGTAGCACCGGTCGATATTCCCTTGGAAACCATCAGAGCAGATGCAGTGGCAGAGCTCCTTAG
Organism: Amorphophallus konjac; assembly: GCA_022559845.1. Taxonomy (NCBI): domain Eukaryota; kingdom Viridiplantae; phylum Streptophyta; class Magnoliopsida; order Alismatales; family Araceae; genus Amorphophallus; species Amorphophallus konjac. The sequence goes on from CM040118.1 coordinate 116,323,028, forward strand.
GTTCATAGGGTTACATACGGATCTGATTCGGGGCGAGGTAATGTAGGGGAAGCCATTCCCCGTTAATTTATTTCCTGAGGATTGCATGATGACCTCTAGATATCCCTCAGACGGGTACAATAGGGTGGTTGAAAGTTGGACTGAGGTGGAGAGGAGGCTCTCGGCGCAGCCAATGGGAGTGTAGAAGGGTTTCTCGGTGCGCCTTGGTTGAGTGGCTTCTCGGCGCGCCTTTTAGCATGTTCTCGGTGCGCCTTTTGGAGCAGAGGGGGGGTAGTCAGCGTAGCTTTCACATAGAAAGAAGGGGTTCATGGCGCAGCCAGTTGGAGTGGGCTTCTCGGTCGGCTGACTGGTGGGGTTCCCGGCGCGCCAGGTTCTCTGTGCGCAAAGTGCCGCGTCGGGAACTATTCACCGCGCCGGGAAGGTTTTGCGCCGGGAAGGTAGGGGCGTCGGGAAGGATTCTCAGGATTTCAGGGTTCCTACGGAGCTCTGTTCTAAGGTTTTTTTGAGATTTAGGCTTCGATTGAGGCAGAGTTGGGATGTAAATGGGGACTGGATCGAGGCATGTGCTGGGGCAGTGCCAGGGAATCAAAAAAGGGGGTAGAGTTCGTTGAGGGATCGAGATCATCAACCATTTAAAACCCTCTGGACACAGGTGTCCTCTTTCTATCGCCGGTCACCCAGGGAAATCAAGAGATGACTGTCTCTGATTCCTGGGGTGACTTTGATGGCTTGGGAAAAGAAGACTAAACGAGAAATAGGCGGGCTTTGTGGTGTTGATATCACTGAAGGGGGGAAGGATAGAGTCCAGTAATCCACAGAAATGAGGGTTGTGACTCTTCCATCTCCATTCCTCCAGGAAGAACAATCGGAACGTAGAAACTCAAAGCATCAAAACGACCATTCACTACATTGAATAGCATTCATCCGAGAGAGACAGAGAAAGGAAGACTTCATTATTTCACATTCAACCGATCCTCCATAGCACTGTATCTCATCCTCTCATCTCATCGCTTATATCATTTATGAAAAGAAAGCGGGAAGAAAGAAAGAAAGCACGGAAGCTATAACATCTTCTCGGTAACAGAAGGACTTGAATGCCTTAAACATAAATAGGAATACATATGAAGAAGGAAAAAAAAATAAAACGGGGGAGGGCGGAGCATTGACTCCTCTCCCTCCCCGTTTGCCCACCTACGGGTCTCTTCTCTTGGCTCTCTTCCTTCTGGCTTTTTCTCTGGCCTCTCTTCTCTCTTTTTTTTGTTTTCTCTTCCCCATTCTCTTCTTCTTCTGTTACTCTCTTCTCTGTTCTCTATCCTTCTATCTGTCTATCTCTCCGTATATTTCTCTTATGTATATCTCTTCTTCTTCTTTTTTCTGTATCTCCATCGAGAGAAAGGGGGGGTTTTATAGCCCCTGATGAGTATCTTCTCGGCGGGCATATCTCGGCGCGCCTCCGTCGATGGGATACCTCCCGGCGCACAAGAGTCCAGCTTCCCGGCGCCAGCTTTGGGCCTTGGTGAGGAGATCCCGGCGCCACACTTATGGGCCCATTTAGGGCTTTTGACGCTTCAATTCCTCTTATCAGCGGGTTCAAGCTGTCAAAGCTGTCCAACTTGTCTTTTCATTTGTTAACCCTTCTGAGTCTGTCAGAACTGATGAAGGCCTCTTCGTTGGTGAGTTGGTATAGTTTCATCAGAGCATTTCTGGAGGTTTTCATCAGTCAATAGACTGCAGTTTTCATCAGTACTGTCATCTGGGTGATGACAACACCAGACATCAGCTTGGCCGGGGAAGGCTTCAGCCGGGTAAATAGCTTTAGTGACGGCTCTTCTTTAGTTCTGACTCTGCAGGAATTACAAAGGTCTTCATTGCTGGTTCTGCTCTCATCCTTGTCTCAGCTCATATTTCATCTGTCAACAGCTATGTCTCTGCAAAAATCAGTTTCAGATTTATTCTAATGTTCATCAAAGACAACATGAGGTGATTCCTCAATAGTTTTAGAATTAAGGTTAGAAATCCTATAGGCTCTGGACATTTCAGAATAACCTAGAAAGATTACAGGTTCACTTTTAGGTTCAAACTTATCAAGGTCTCTTTTAGAATTCACATGAATAAAACACTTACAACCGAAGACCTTGAAATGTGCTAGTGAAGGTTTCTTACCTTTAAGTATCTCATAGGGAGTCTTTTGTGTGGAAGGTCTTACCAGAGGTCTGTTAATTATATAACAGGATGTGCTCACAGCCTCGGCCCAGAACTTCCTTGGCAGACTCCCTTCAACCAGCAATGTCCTAGCCATTTCCACTAAGGCTCTATTTCTCCTTTCAACTACTCCATTCTACTCTGGAGTTCTTGGAGATGAGAACCTGTGGTTGATTCCATTATCCCTGCAGAAATCATCAAATTGTGAGTTTTCAAACTCACCTCCATGATCAGACAAAATGTTTAAAATTGAATGCTCATTGGTCTGAGTTATTTTATGGTAGAATTCCTGAAACTTCTTAAAAGCATCATTTTTATGTGTCAGGAAATATACCCAGGTAAATCTAGAGAAGTCATCTATTAAAACAAAACCATATCTCCTACCAGATAAGTTGGCTGATCTAGATGGTCCAAACAAATCCATATGAATCAGATCAAATGGCTTAGAAGATAACCTTTCAGTTCTAGACTTAAATGACTTTCTAGTTTGCTTGCATTGAGTACAGGCCTCACAAATTTTATTATTTGTTTTGAATGAAATTTTAAGGAGACCTTTTACCATGCTGTGTTTTGTCAGTTTGTGCAGCACATGATAGCTAGCATGACCGAACCTACGGTGCCAAAGACAGGCTAAGTCATCCTTACTAACAGTGAGGCATAAATTTGTGTGTGCTGCATCATCTAAGTCTACCATGTAGATGTTATTGATTCTCTTACCAGAAGATTTGACAGATTTAGAATTAGGTTAAAAGATTGTGCATGCAAGAGATTCAAAAACTACTTTGTGACCTTTATCACACAGCTGGCTAATGCTAAACAAATTATAGGCAAGCCTTTCTACCAATAACACTTCATCAACACAACATGAAGAACACTTACCTACTTTACCTGATCCAACTATTTTCCCTTTGGTATTACCTCCGAAGGTAACATGACTTGCATCCTTCTCCACCAACATGCAAAATTTGTCTTTGTCCCTGGTCATGTGCCTGGAGCACCCACTATCAAGATACCATCTATTTTGATTGGCCGCCAGGCATACCTGCATGGAAAATCAAGTGGAAAGATTTGGAACCCAAAGCTATTTGGGCCTTAGAAAAGCATTTATTTCATGCAGACTTGTGACTAGGTGTTTTGGTATCCACATATGATTTAGTTTCTTCATTGTGGATTTTTTGTCATTCAGTTCAGTCTGCCTTTTCTTGCCACTTTTAGTTTTTGAAGATTGTTTCTGTGATGTGGCTTGTTTCTTCTTTTTAAAATCTTTTTGAAACTTTCTTTGCCAGTGCTTAGTCTGATAGGCTTTGGGAGTAGTGGGTGCACCGAAGACCTTAGGCTGACTAGACATGAAATGGTAAAAGCCATAAGGGTTCTGGCTTCTGAAGTTGTTGTGCCCAGGTTGCACATAGGAGTTCCAAGGTTGAGGTTGATGCATCTGAGTAGTATAAGGGTTCAGAAAATGATGCTGCATCGGCCTCATATAGAAACTGCCTTGACCTCTCTCATGAGAATTGTGGTAAGTAAAGTTATGACATGAAGAGTAGGTCGGACCAGTATTGAAGTAGCCTCATCCAGAGGTACTTCTGCTCGGTCCTGAGTTCCTAGAGGACTTGTACCCAGAAGTAGTAGAAGTCGATGCACCTGAATGGTTGCCTCGACCTTTCTGTGAAGACTGGATAGTTTTGGCCTTGGGGTTTTCTTGGATTCTAACATTAGAAAACAGACCCCTAGCCTATCCCTTGGATTGAGGTATGGGAGTATGTGAGCATGATCCCATAGACACCTCTATCTTCCCTTTGCCCTTATCCTTGGCACTGGGCTTAGCTTTTTCAATATTTTTTGTTTTGTTCTTATTCTGACCTTCTCCAGATGTCATGTTTATCAGGGGTTGAAATGTCCCCTTTTCTGTCACAAAGGTGATGGTTCTCACATCAAACCTCTTCTTATTAGTTGGGTTGAAACCCAAACCTTCCTTTCTGAAATTACTTTTTGTTTCCAAGATGGCATTCAGATTTTCTGTACTTTGTGTCATGCCTTCAAGGGAGTTTTGTTTGTCTGTATTTTCTTTTTCTAAATTTTCTATTTTCTTTTTCAATTTAACATTCACACCATTGACAACTTCATATTTTTCAGTGGCTATCCTAGTTTCTTCCTGAAATTCATGTATTCTAAGTTTGAGTTCATCAATGGTGTTTATCAGATTTTCATTTTCAGATCTTAAGTCAATCAAGATGACTTTATCACACGCGGCTTCATCAAGAGATTTTTTCAAATTGAGATTTTCAATTTTCAGACATGCAATTTTATCATTCAAAGATGTATCATGAATTACATAATTAGTTCCTTTTCAAACGTCTGTATTCTTTTCTCCTATCATCATATTTATCGAGTAACTCAGCATATGCTTCTTGCCAATCATCATGAGTGAAGTTTTCAAAAGGTGAAGTTACCTCATCACTGTTTTCATTGTCTTCACCACTTTTGGCCATCAAGCATAGCTGGTCTTCTTTCTCACTGTCAGAGGAGCTACTCTGACTTCCTTCATCTTAATCGCTCCAGGTGCTAACCATAGCCTTTCCTTTCTTGTTATTCCACCTGGGCTGCTTGTCTTTCAACTCCGGACAATCTGCCTTGAGATGTCCTGCCTTCCTGTAATTATAACAGACATTGCTATCAGTTTTCTTGGTAGTATCATATTTATGCTTGGACTGCCTTTTCCCAGAAAAATATTTTCTCCTAAAGCCCTTTCCTTCTTTTCTCAAAAACCTCTTAAAGTTCCTAGTAAACATAGCAAAATCATCATTGTCTTCACCTGAACTAGACGAGCTGTGTTCACTAGCAGACCTTTTGTTACTAGCTGAGACTTTAAGCGCTAAGGGTTTCTTCCTTTTGTCTGACTCATCTACACTCTTAAGATTCAGCTCATAAGTCATGAGGGAGCCTATGAGTTCATCTACAGTCGTGGTTGCAAGGTTCCTTGACTCCTCTACAACGGTGGCCTTAGTATGCCAAATAGGTGTCAGAGACCTAAGGATTTTCATAACCAGCTCGTACTCACTATATACTTTACCCAAGTTTCTCAAGCCATTAGTGAGCACCAACAGACGGGCATAAATTTCAGACATGGACTCATCAGGCTTCATTCTGAATGCCTCATACTAAGAGACCAACATGTTGGCTTTGGTTTCCCTAACTTGAGAAGTCTCTTCATAGATAACCTTCAGCTTATCCCACATCTCCTTGGATGTGGTACAGGAGAAAATTCTGGAGAATTCGGTGGGATGAAGTGCACATTGTATGGCATTAATGGCCTCCCAATTCATGGTGGACCTACAGATGTGCTCCTTGGTCCAGAACGTTTCATCTGGAGGTAAATCAAAAGGACCATTACTGACAACCTTCCAAATCTCATAGTCCCTAGCACGAAGGAATACCTCCATGCGATTCTTCCAATAAGAATAATTAGATCCATCAAAGAAAGGTGGCTTACTGGTGGAGTGGCCCTCAGCAGTTAACCCTCTAACATCTATTCTAAACTCTCCGGGATGTAAAGCCCTAAGGGAGAGGTAGGCTCTGATACCAAGTGATGGTTGAGTAGGAACAGATCTAGAGGGGGGGTGAATAGATCAAACCCCAAAGAAAACACACAATAGCAGTTTAAAATAACTAGTGCGGAAATTAAATGAACTGCTATAAACTCACACACAAATTTAGAAGATGAACGATCCAACAAGCGCGTTAAATCGACCAGCAGTAGAAACTTAGTTGAAGGCGCAAGAAGGAACCAACCAGAAGATAATAGCAGATGAACGATTAACTAATCAAATCCATGCTAAACCATTTAGGCCAGCCTAAGCATTCATCTACAGAAGAGAAGACACAAATGCAATCACACAGGAGACAAATATTTTTAAGGTGGTTCGATCTCTATCCAGAGATCTACATCCACCCCTTACTCAACTGAGTAAGGCTTCCTGCTGCCACATAGCTTGAACACTGCTGATCCATAGCTTTGGGGATGGAAATCCCTACTACCACTGAGCCTCACAGCTTGCTGTCCGAGGAACACCCTCGCTCGCTGAGCAATACAGCTTAGCTCTGCTGATTCACAGCTTCCAAAGATTTCAAAATGAAAAACTAATGGAATGAAAGAAACAGATATAGAAGATAGAAATGTAGCTCTATAGAAAGAGCAGTCTGACTCTGGATTTGATTCAGAAGTCAGGAAGAGGCCACCTCGCTCAACCCTTCTTCTCCTTACGGCACTTTATTTTCTGTCCGAAGATGGCTCTCACTCTCTTGCTCTCTCTTCTCTTCTCCTTCTGAACTCTCCTCTTCTTCTCTTCTCTCGTGCTTCTCTTGCCCTTCTTCTGTTCTAGGTTGCCGCCTTTGATCGCAGGAGCGGCCTTCTTATAGGGCTGTAGGTAGGGTTCCCATGAGCTCACGCATCTGGCGTGTGTAGGGTACGTCTCAGCCTTTTCCAGAGAAGCCACGTGTCAAGAGTAGATTGAGGCATTGATCCATGTGGCAGAATATCAAAAATATTCTCCCTTTGGATCACGTTCCAATCATTGGTTCCGTTATCCTCCGTGGACTCATGCTTCAGGCATGACTAAAAGATCACGTGAGGAAGGAAGATGCCTGCCACGTTGAAGGAGATGCCTTAGCCTGCAGAAGAAAGATGAAAACATGCTTAGACCTTATAATGAAAGATGCACAGACTTCATAGTGTAATATGCAAACATGCACGGACGTATAATGAAAATGTGCACATACCTTATGAAGCATTATGCAAACATGCACAGACTTTGTACAAGACATGCACAGACGTGATGAAGCATTGTGCAAACATGCACACACCTTGTACAAGACATGCACAGACGTAATAAGCATGAAAACCAAATATGCACCGACATTATGTGTGGAATAACAAAGTATACACCAATGTTGTTTGCCTAAAGGTGTAACTATGCGCAGACTATGTACTCAATCTACAGATGCATGCACAGACGTTAAGAACAATGTGATGCAAAGCATGCACCGACGTTGTTCTGCCTGAAATAGAATATGCGCTGACCTTGTTGGCACAAGGCAAAACTTGCACAGACCATGAGTAAACATATGTGCACCGACCTGCTCAATGCACAATTCAGATGTGCACAGACCCTGTAGTCATATGTGCACCGACCTGCTCAATGCACAATTCATATGTGCATAGACCCTGTAGTCATATGTGCACTGACCTGCTCAATGCACAATTCAGATGTGCACAGACCATGTATGCGCAAGGCTAAACTCTGCACCGACCTTGGTTATGCAGGACAAGAAATGCACCAGCCCTTGTTGTGCACAGATAAAATGTGCATCGACCTTAGTCGTGCCTAAGGCAGATGTGCACCGACCTTGGTCTATATGAACGTGTGAACAATAATGTGCACCGACCCTCTATATGCATGAATAGAAACATGCACCAACTTCATATGCTCGCTATAAAACTCTGCACTGACCTTATGCTTATTTCTACAGACAAATGCACCAACTTGATATACATGGTCAGTGAATATGCACTGACCTTGTGGACATGCACCGACCTTATAAACCATTGCACTGACTTTATCAAGCACATGCACCGACCCATGCATGCAGCAGGAAAACATTGCACCGACCATGAATGAAGTAGCACATGTGTCAATGTGAACAAATGTGCACCGACTGCTATAGTATGTGCACCGACCATGCTATGCTCAAAACAATAAAAGCCTACACTGACTACATGAGGACTAGCACCGACCTTGTCAAAGACTAAAGTTGGTGCATATATTGCACCGACTATACATGCATGACTCTTGTATGCATATAATAAAACGTGCATCGACTATGGACTAAAGTCGGTGCAATATGCACCGACTATACATATATGCAAGATAAAACAATGCACCGACGTTGTATGCTTAAAGATGTAAGATAATGAACAGACCCTTATATATCGGCATGCAAACATGCACCGACTCTATGCCAGTGCAAAACGTGCACCGACCTTGTATCGCACAAGGCAGATGTGCACCGACCTTGTTCAGCACAAGGTAAAACGTGCACCGACTCTTGTAACTGACTAAGGCAAATATGCACTGACCTCATGATGCATTATATCAAACTCTAAGCAACGTGCACCGACCTATATTGCACAGACCTCAAATGTGCAAAAACATGCATGGACCTTAGAGCATGAATGAACATGGTATGCACCGACCTCAAATGTGCACATATTAAAATGTGCACCGACTTAGTCTGCAGAAGGTGCAACTAGCACCGACCTTATTATGAGCAATGCAACTAGCACCAACCTCATGTATGCGAGAGATGCTACTAGCACCGACCTCATTAAGCAAACAAGGCAACTAGCACCGACCTTAGCAGAACTAGCATCGACCTTAGCAGAACTAAGGGACAATGTGCACTGACCTTGCCTCTGCAACATGTATGGACATGATGAAAACATGCATCGACCTGTGACTACCTTAGCATAAAACATGCATCGACCTATAAAATGCAACTTTCTGAAAATGCGACGACCCAAGAATGAAACTGGGACTTATTCTGACCTATAAAAAGATGATGTTGCCAAAGTCAATGATTAGTCAAACCACTATTGCCAATGGTCAAACCATTGTTACCAATCATTAAACAAGACATGAATTACACCAAATCAGAGGAGACTCAACACCGAGGCGGCGATTTCCTGCCAGGTATCATCACCTCGTTCCACAGTGTTGATGGCCAATGCGTACCGTCATCGCCTGCTCGCGCTATCTTTGCCTGCGGCTGGCCCCCCGTAGATCATCATGATCTCCTTCCCGTTGGGTCGGTTGTCGAGGGGCGGAGGTGTTCATTATCGCTTCTCCGCGGCCTTGGCGAGGAACTTATCGAGGAGTCCTCTGCAGACAAGATCCTCGATTGCGTCCCTGAGGTTGATACATTCGGCCGTGTCGTGGCCGTGGTCGCGGTGATAGCAACAGAACTTTTTTTTATTCCTCGCGCTCTGATCTGACTTCATCTTGGGAGGCCATTTGAGGAAGGGTTCCTCTCGGATCTCCATCAGGATCTGGTCAGGATTAGCCGTTAGGGGCGTGTAGTTGTGGTAATTGCCTCTTCCTTCTCTGGGTTATCACGGCGGTCTTGGTCCCATCGTTCCCTCTTGTTCTGCCCTTCTCGTGGTGAGTTGGCAGGTCTCTTCCGATCAGACCGATCGGTTCCAACAGCGTGGCCCAGGGCCACTGTGTTATCCTTGCACCGCGCATGCTTCTGTGCCAGGGCGATAAGATCGGTGAGGGTCATCGGGGCCTCTACCTCGAGCGCTCGTCGAAGGATGTGGTCCCGCGTTCCCTGGGTGAGTGTAGTAGTGGCGAGGCTGACGTCTAGGTGTGGGATCCACAGCGCCTCCATTCGAAAATGGGAGACGATGTCACATAGCATCTCTTCTCGTCCCTGCTTGAGAGCAAGCAGGGTTACCGCAGACTTGGCTACCTTTCGGTAGCCACTGAAGTTCTCCTTAAATAGTTTCTTGAGCTGTTGGAAGGAGGAGATGGTTCTGGTCGGTAAAGACTCGAACCAGGCTCGGGCATTCTCTAGAAGGGTTGTAACGAACGCCAGGCATTTCACAGTATCTGAGGCTCAGTGAAAGACCAGGTGGGACTCAAAGCTGTGCATGTGGTCGGCCGGATCGGTGGTGCCGTCGTAAGAGGTGAAAGATGGCAACTGGAGTTTTGGCAGAATGGGGGCTTCCATGATCTCTCTGGAGAAGGGAGCATGGAAGCCCTGGTCATCGTCGATAAGTCCGCAATTATTGGCGGCTAAGAGGACGTCGTCTAGGTACCGGACTTTGTCCTCAATCTCATCGATGCATTGGAGCCGGTGATCCATCTCCGGGTTGGAGTGTAATGGGTCACGTACCTTTGGTGCGGGTGAGCTACCCAACCGTTGGGTCCTCGTAACAGAGGCATGGGATGCTCTCGCACTTGGCGAGAGTTTTCCCTGGTCTGGACTCTCTCGTCCTGCCGCCGTTCGGCTGGGATGTGCTGGGGGTCTGTGGGCCAGTTCAGGAGTTCCTGACATAGCACTGTTAGTGATTGGATCTACTGAAAGATCTCATCGAGGTCGCCTGAAGTGACCTCCTGGCGTGGGTGGGTAGAAGAAGCTGATGTGTCCCCTGTGGTTCTGGAGTTTTGATGATGACAGATATTGTGCCTCATTATGTTTACATCCTTGATGATATAATCCTGTTGCATTATGAGAAACTGTCAGAACAGGTTTAAGGATGACTCACAGGTCATAAAGTTAACTCAAGTCAAAGTCAAGTCATGACAGGTAAGGTTAATGCTCAGATCAGGTAATGCTCTGTTAGTTCTCCTGCATACATTCAGTTCATATCTGCTATATGCATTCACTTCATCGGTCCATGTTCATTGTGCCTGAAAGTCTGTACATTCTCCGGTGTTTCATTGCATCAGTCATACAGTCTGCACTCTTCACTCATGCCATAGTCTATACAACCCATAGCTTTGCATTTACAAAGTGTGTACAAGCCACAATCCTGCATACAGGAAGTCTAAACATTGCATCACTTGTACATGCATTGCCTTCACGCAGAGTCTACGCATTCCCCCACAGCCTGCACAGCATGTCTATACATTATCTGGTAGCCTGCACAGCAAGTCAATACATCGTTCAGCAGCCTGCACGCCAAGTTTGTACACTGCATACACATCATTGTTGTATGCATGCTTAGTCCATTCACTTGTTGACAGCAAGTATATACATTGTCACCTGCATGCATTACTTCAAGTCTATACAGCCTGCCTTCATGGCATTGCAAGTCTATACATTGTGCGTGGTTCAAAACAAGTCTGCACAATGTCTGTCGCATGTCACTCATTCAGAGTCTATACATCAGTCAGCATTGCCTGTTGCATTGTTCATCAAGTCTAGACATTGTGCATTCCTTCATATCAAGTCTAGACATTGCATGCCACAAGTCTGCACATCCTGTTTGCATTGAGTCTGTACACTGTCTATGCTTTCACGTGTCTGGTTGCATGAGTCATTGAAGTCTGTACATCGCATTTGACGAAGGCATTGGAAGTCTATACATTGATTCACTGTTCATGCATTCATCGAACAGGTCTATACATTCATGGCATATGTGCAACGTTTGTCTAAAGTCTATACATTGTCTCAGCATCTCATGCAAGTCTATGCTAGCCAGAATCTATACATTGTCTAGCACACACACGCTCAAGTCTGTACATCCGATCGTCTCATTTAGTGTCTCACGCTATCAGAGTCTGTACAACGTTAGGCTACAGTGCATCGTCTCTCAGAGTATGTACAGAGTTAGCCAACAGTGCATTCTCTCTCAAAGTCTGTACATCCAGCTCTGTCTCACTTAGCGTTTCACAAAGTCTGTACATCGCCTGGGGCTTGCTAAGTCTGTACATCGGTGAAGTCTATACATCCACCGCTGAACCTTCCAAGTCTATACACTATCCTGTTGCTTTCAAGCCATTCATCAAGTCTATACATTCCCAGTCTTTACCTACGTTCAGAACCCCAAGTCTATACATTGGTAAAGTCTGCACATTGTGCTTTGAAGCTACATCAAGTCTAGACATTGTCCTGTAGCTAGCACGAAGCCAAGTGTATACATTGTCTCGCTCGTTTCTCCAAGTCTACACATCGGTGCACTGTTCATGCAACGGTTCTCCAAGTCTATACATCGGCGCACTGTTCATGCATCGGTTAAGTCTATACACTGGCCATGGCTTGTTCATGCATCTTACCCACGCAAGTCTGTACATTGAGGTCGCATGAAGGCTTTCAAAGTTTACACATTCTCACAGTGTACATACTTGCCTATATGCTGCATCCAAAGTCTATACATCGTTGGCCTGTGCATGCTTCGTCTTCTAAAGTCTATACATTCGTCACACTCCAGCCTTTGCATTGAAGTCTATACTTTGCTGTCTCATGCATTCTAAGTCCATACACCATGCTGTTGGGCATCGTTCATTACAGCAAGTTTGCACACTGTTTGCACGCTCTCAAAGTCTATATAGCATGTGTCTGCATCAGTTCATAAGTCTACACATTGTAGCATGCACGAACAAATAGAGTATGTACACACTTTAGTGCACATGTGCATCTCCTTCAAGACGAAGTCTATACACTCGTTTCCAAGGCTTCAAGTCTATACACTCGTTTCCAAGGCTTCAAGTCTATACACTCGTTGTTAAGGCTTCAAGTCTATACACTCGCTATCAAGTCTTCAAAGTCTATACATTCTATTTTTCACACTAAGTCTGTACACGGTGGTCTTCAGTTACCCAGCAAGTCTGTACATCCTTCTGATTATTTTCTTATGACTGTGTGACAAGTACTGTTCGTGAAGCCTATGAAGGGCACATGATCCGAGGTTGGCACCTGGCACGTGATCCGAGGACAATGCCCTAATTGCTGCTACTATAAATACGAAGCCTCCTCCATGGAGAAGACTGATCAAGAGAATGAGAGACTGATCAAGATCAAGGAAGAGTGATCGAAGTAGAGACAGAGAGCAGAAAAAGGCAGAAGAAGAAAAAGGAGAGAGCATCAGCAGAGAGGCTGAAAGCAGAAGAAGAAAAAGAAAAAGAGATTGAGATCGAGAGTGAAGAAGAAGAAGAATAGTGTGAGCCTGATACTGAGAAGAAGAAGAAGAGAGAGAGAGAGTTCATGGAGAAGAAGAAAGAAGCCTTTATTGAAGATTCGTCTGTCTGGCATTAGATCAAATCCAAACCAGTTTTGCTCCTGCGAGAGCTACTTAGTGTGTCTCATTTCCAGCTTTACGTTTGCTGTGTTTTTCCTTTGTGTTTGCCTTTTATTTTATTCTTTCCATCTATTCACCTTGTTCTTATGATTCCCTTGTTTGGGATCGGGGTTCCTCCTGTGGTCTCAGGAGAAGGGAGACTTGTTCTCTGGTTTTGCTAGTGACTGGGTAGTCTCTAGTCGTTCCCTCTGGTGTGGAGGAAGAGAGGTCTGTGACCTCTGGTTTGCAAGTGGTTGGGAGTCACTTGTGGGTTTCCCTCCGGTTTGGAGGAAGGGAGATTCGTCTCTGGTTCTGGTCTTGTGGGTAGCAAGTCCAGGTGTCAAGCTTCTGTGGGTTGTAGAGCTTGGGTTGAGGGATTTGTTTCCCTTGGTTTGTCAAGCTGTTTGGCAGCACTTGTTGCAGACTGAGTCTGCGGTTCTAGCTTGAGCTAGTAGAAGCCTCACTCCGATTGGAGTGAGGGGTGGACGTAGGTCTGTGGACCGAACCACCTAAAAAATCTACCGTGCAGTGGTTGTTTGATTTGTGCGTTTGCTCCTTGTGTTCTACCTCTTTCACAGGTTGTATGAACACTCTTGTTTCTATCTGCAGTGACCTTGAGCATTACATATTTTGCTAAGTGTGTTTGGTTTCCACTATTCTGTCTTCGGCATTAGTCTTCATCAGGTTCCACTAGTATAGTTAGCAGTTCATCTGGTCGATCAAATGTTTAATTGAGCTCTATAGTTCTTATTCCGCAATTGTATCTAGCAGCAGGTGTCACGCCCCGAATCGATAGCAGCGGAACGTGTCGTTTGCTCAGAACGTGGCAGTTAAACAGTCATGTCAATCAGAGCATAGTCATTTCCACAAAACACAATTTAGACAAAATAATAAATTTATTTTCAAATATAAGTTCTTTACATATTCAGGCCCATAATAAATGAAAAGACTCAATAAAAAAAACTATAATGAGACATAAGACGCAAGATAACCAGACTAGACGGTTCATCTAGATGTCAGAGTTCTCTTCACTCTTGCCCTTGCCCATCATGTTCGGTCTCGTCGTCACTAAGGTCATTACCTGAAAAATATTGGAAAACGCAGCGTGAGCGAATGCTCAGTAGGACTTAATATCTCATGCTTCCAAGCTAGCTTTAAGTCCATTACAGTTTAACATGCTCATGCAGGTCATGCAAGATATAGAAAGCGAGAACTATAATAACACGAGATAAATTCAAGAACTATAATAAACAAACGAGTAAGCAAGATGCTAGATAAACTCATGAAGAGTAAGGACGATGATAATCAAGAGAGTATAGCAAGATCTAATCAAGTACTTTCTCAACTTAGCCAAGAGCATTCATGAGGAAATATAACATTCATCTCTCTATGACGAACACTATCACCAGAGCTTCAATGTATCCATTATTATGAAGGATCTTTGTAACAAGATAACGAGTACTATAAATGGTATAATTCAAGAACATTTATGATGATCGATACAGAAGTAGAACAATTACTTCTACAAGCACTATATAACATTTGCCAAGACACTAAGGGAATATCACGACGATATGATAACCCCTACAATAAGGCAATTCAAGATCTTTTTATGACGAACAATTAGTTGTAGAAAGGTGTACTATGATGGCAATTACTCCCGATCATCACTATCACGAGAGCGTTTACACATCTAGCACTATATAGGATTGGCCAATGCACTAAGGGGAAAATCACGATGATATGACCACCCCTCATGGAAATAGCACTAGGTAGTATTTGGTCGAACACTTAGGAGTTCTCACGACTGTATGATTGCCCCTAAATGCCAATAACCGAGTTGGTGAATGCCAGCACCCGATCATCGTATACCGGTAACGTTTGGACTTTGCCTCGCCCAATAGGGTCAGATCAGGACCCGTAGCATTTAAAATGTCATTTTAGTGGGACCCATAGCCCCTGACATTTAGTCTAGACTAATTCCATATTAATGGCCAAGAATTTCAAGGATCAAGCATGTAAAAACTTTAAGATAGATTTCATGAAACATAGAGTTCAAGGATAAAACTTGTAGTAAGGATGATATATCAATAAACCAAATAAAAACCATGGCATTTTGGAAATCTAGGTGATTAGGTACAACCAGCTCAGTCGGCCTTGAGGGAATCCAAGGCTATGAGGAGACTTACTGAGGTCCCAATGACTAACTTGCCAGTCCGAAGGAACGGAATGTCCAACGGAGGGCTCGTATGTCACCGAGAGTGGAGTGTATAACGTGAACCAATCATGAAACGGAGACTCCATCTATGGACGTGAGATGAGAGTGCCAAAAGATCCGAGGTATAGGTCAAAACCGGAAGAAAACGGTGAGAACATGATTACGTTAATTATAGAATTCATGTCCATCCAATTCTATAATTAACTATAATTAAAAAAAACTTATATTATTTGATGCCCGTGGGTGACGTCATTTATTAATTAGCGTCCCCTTGGAGGGATGTTAATTTTATGATTTTTAAATTAATTTATTTAACAAGAATTCACGTCAATATCTATTTAATTGAATAATTTCAAAAATGTACATTCAAAGAGACATTAATTTACATAAAATAATTTAAAAAAATAGAATATATGATAATTAGGAGAAAAATTCAAGGATTCCAAAAATATATTTTTTATAATTTTCTGTTACATATTTTTAATAAATATGAATTTTCAAAGATATACATACATGATATATATATATATATATATATATATATTAGTTAATCTGACGCCATACTACAGTGGCGTCAAATACAAATTTGACGACCTTCGTTTGGTCGTTATTTCAAAAAAATCTATTTTTCAACCCTCTCGTTTCTCGACGTAACTATGTCGGAATCGAGCTTATAATATACCGAAATGACGGGCTCGAAAAACTCTACCTAACTAGACGTTCAAAATATTTTTTTGTTGAGAGATGGGGGATCTTGAGATAGGGGGCACGAAAAATGGTGTAACCACTTTCACTACCTCGGTCTCCACCCCAATAGTACGCCCATAAATTTTCATAGCCAAATGATACTCCGACGGCCACGAACAAATCGTTAAGGTAAAATCCCATAACTATCAAGCTACAGTAATTTTTATAATTCATCGAATATATAGTTAAAACATATTAAATTATTTAACTAATTAATGTTTATAGTCAATGCAACATTTATATGCACGAAAATTTAAGAATAATCATGGGGATTCTAATCATATGAACTTCACAATTTTTAGATAAAAGGTTAGATAGATATAAAAAAATTTAATGTGCTGTAATTAATATTAACCCACAGGAAATAACGACAGTTGTACTGTCGTTGTTTAATTAGCGCTCCTTCACGTGGGCGTTTCTTATTGAATTAACGACCAGGATGTGGTCGCTAATTCCTTTTTCATGCGAAAACATAAAAACTCAAGCTATAGACAAAGAATCACGTAGCAAGAATTTTCATGATAATACCTACATATTCTATACATCTAGCATGCTAGTTGTTTTATAATTATGCTTGGGAGATTGCCTACCTTTTGATGTCTACGGATGAAGAAGAAGAATTAAGAAGAAGAACACTAGAAGACACATCACCTGCCGCAAAGGAAACATAGTGACAACACTTTAGCCGTTGCCACCCACACTTGAACGCAGGGAAGAAGATGAAGGAAAGAAGCTTATTAGCTTCTACGTGCAATAGCGGCAGCAGTAGGTTTAAATGGCTTCGCCATCGCCCAGGAGTCTTATTTATAGAGTTTTGAAGCCTCTTGAGTCCTAGCATGGCTTGTATCCTAATGGAATTAGGACTTCCCATGATTGAGGGCAACCTTTCCCCATATGCAGCCGCCTGCCCTTTCAAACAAAAAGAAACCTAAAGCTCACGCAAATCCACCATCGAACGTGCATTCTATGTTTAAATATATATATATCTCGAGAACCCCTTTATTATTGCAGTTTCATATATACTCTCTTTAGTGGCCCACTATCTTTAGGTTAATAAGTGAAGCCCACGTAAGTTTAAGTTCTAAGTTTTATAATTTGGGTTGGCCCCTTCCCTACTTTATTAACGGCCCATTTTGAGTTTATCTCTTTTTGGTTGGGCTTTAGTCTTGTATGTTAACATGTGTTAAGCTTTATCCTCTATTAAGGTCCACTCATTATTAAAGTTATAATAAACTTTAACTAAATTATCTAGTAGGACTATATATATATATTATAACTTAAATTATTTGTCTACATCATTGGATTTTACCGTTGTCTCGGTATCAGAGTCGGGGTCGATCCTATAAATATCTTTATGTATATGTGTACTCATCTATTCTTGAATTATATTTTTAATTTCAAACTCAAATAAATAAAGGTTATTCAAATTTTCATTTCTTAATTTATTTACTTATACTTTTATTATTATTTAAGCTCATTAACTATTTAGCTAACTATTACTTTTCCTTTATCGAAATTTAATTTTTATGACGAATATTTATAGTTATTTTATTTATTTTAAATTTTCGGGGTGCTACACCCTCCCCCACTTAAAAGAATTTGGTCCCCAAATTCAAATGATTTTCTTTCCAAAATTAGTGGGGTAAGATTACCATATCTAAAACATGTGTTCTAGCTAGATTATCCTCATAGTTGCAAGGCCTGGGTTAGTCCTTGGACCGTGCATTACATTTCTCTCCATTGGGCTCCTTCGGCGGCCATCTTAGCCTACAAAATGAGTTTTAAATAAATGATTAATCATATCTCTTGGTATTTATCTAACACGGACGTAACATATTTTATTATTTAACCCAAAGCTCTACCCAAATCTCACAGGGTTCCTATAGGATAACTGATAAGGAGAACTCAATCTAAGACTTGGACTTAAGGACCTAGGGATTTAGAAAGCCTAGGCTCTGATACCACCTTCTGTCACGTCCCGAACCGATAGCAGTGGAACGTGTCGTTTGCTCGGAACGTGGCAGTTAAACAGTCATGTCAATCAGAGCATAGTCATTTCCACAAAACATAATTTAGATAAAATAATAAATTTTATTTCAAATATAAGTTCTTTACATATTCAGGCCCATAATAAATGAAAAGACTCAATAAAAAAAACTATAATGAGACATAAGACGCAAGATAACCAGACTAGACGGTTCATCTAGATGTCAGAGTTCTCTTCACTCTTGCCCTTGCCCATCATGTTCGGTCTCGTCGTCACTAAGGTCATTACCTGAAAAACATTGGAAAACGCAGCGTGAGCGAACGCTCAGTAGGACTTAATATCTCATGCTTCCAAGCTAGCTTTAAGTCTATTACAGTTTAACATGCTCATGCAGGTCATGCAAGATATAGAAAGCGAGAACTATAATAACACGAGATAAAGTCAAGAACTATAATAAACAAATGAGTAAGCAAGATGCTAGATAAACTCATGAAGAGTAAGGACGATGATAATCAAGAGAGTATAGCAAGATCTAATCAAGTACTTTCTCAAGTTAGTCAAGAGAATTCATGAGGAAATATAACATTCATCTCTCTATGATGAACACTATCACGAGAGCTTCAATGTATCCATTATTGTGAAGGATCTTTGTGACAAGATAACGAGTACTATCAATGGGATAATTCAAGAACATTTATGATGATCGATATAGAAGTAGAACAATTACTTCTACAATCACTATATAACATTTGCCAAGACACTAAGGGAATATCACGACGATATGATAACCCCTCCAATAAGGCAATTCAAGATCTTTTTATGACGAATAATTAGTTTTAGAAAGGTGTACTATGATGGCAATTACTCCCGATCATCACTATCACGAGAGCGTTTACACATCTAGCACTATATAGGATTGGCCAATACACTAAGGGGAAAATCACGACGATATGACCACCCCTCATGGAAATAGCACTAGGTAGTATTTGGTCGAACACTTAGGAGTTCTCACGACCGTATGATTGCCCCTAAATGCCAATAACCGAGTTGGTGAATGCCAGCACCCGATCATCGTATATCGGTAACGTTTGGACTTTACCTCGCCCAATAGGGTCAGATCAGGACCCGTAGCATTTAAAATGTCATTTTAATGGGATCCATAGCCCCTGACATTTAGTCTAGACTAATTCCATATTAATGGCCAAGAATTTCAAGGATCAAGCATGTAAGAATTTTAAGATAGATTTCATGAAACATAGAGTTCAAGGACAGAACTTGTAGTAAGGATGATATATCAATAAACCATATAAAAACCATGGCATTTCAGAAATCTAGGTGATTAGGTACAACCAGCTCAGTCGGCCTTGAGGGAATCCAAGGCTACGAGGAGACTTACAGAGGTCCCAATGACTAACTTGCCAGTCCGAAGGAACGGAATGTCCAACGGAGGGCTCGTATGTCACCGAGAGTTGAGGTGTATAACGTGAACCAATCATGAAACAGAGACTCCATCTACGGACGTGAGATGAGAGTGCCAAAAGATCCGAGGTATAGGTCAAAACCGGAAGAAAACGGTGAGAACATGATTACGTTAATTATAGAATTCTTGTCCATCCAATTCTATAATTAACTATAATTAAAAAAAACTTATATTATTTGACGCCCGTGGGTGATGTCATTTATTAATTAGCATCCCCTTGGAGGGACGTTAATTTTATGATTTTTAAATTAATTTATTTAACAAGAATTCACGTCAATATCTATTTAATTAAATAATTTCAAAAATGTACATTCAAAGAGACATTAATTTACATAAAATAATTTAAAAAATAGAATATATGATAATTAGGAGAAAAATTCAAGGATTCCAAAAATATATTTTTTATAATTTTCTGTTACATATTTTAATAAATATGAATTTTCAAAAATATACATACATGATATATATATATATATATATATATATATATATATTAGTTAATCTGACGCCACAGTACAGTGGCGTCAAATACAAATTTGACGACCTTCGTTTGGTCGTTATTTCAAAAAAATCTATTTTTCAACCCTCTCGTTTCTCGACGTAACTATGTCGGAATCGAGCTTATAATATACTGAAATGACGGGCTCGAAAAACTCTACCTAACCAGACGTTCAAAATAATTTTTCGTTGAGAGACGAGGGATCTTGAGATAGGGGGCACGAAAAATAGTGTAACCACTTTCACTACCTCGGTCTCCACCCTAATAGTACGCTCTTAAATTTTCATAGCCAAAGGATACTCCGACGGCCACGAACAAATCGTTAAGGAAAAATCCCATAACAATCAAGCTACAGTATTTTTTATAATTCACCGAGTATATAGTTAAAACATATTAAATTGTTTAACTAATTAATGTTTATAGTCAATGCAACATTTATATGCACGAAAATTTAGGAATAATCATGGGGATTCTAATCATATGCACTTCACAATTTTTAGATAAAAGGTTAGATAGATATAAAAAATTTTAATGTGCTGTAATTAATATTAACCCACAGGAATTAACGACAGTTGTACTGTCGTTGTTTAATTAGCGCTCCTTCACGTGGGCGTTTCTTATTGAATTAACGACCAGGATGTGGTCGCTAATTCCTTTTTCATGCGAAAACGTAAAAACTCAAGCTATAGACAAAGAATCACGTAGCAAGAAATTTCATGATAATACCTACATATTCTATACATCTAGCATGCTAGTTATTTTATAATTATGCTTGGGAGATTGCCTACCTTTTGATGTCAACGGATGAAGAAGAAGAATTAAGAAGAAGAACACTAGAAGACACAGCACCTGCCGCAAAGGAAACATAGTGACAGCACTTTAGCCGTTGCCACCCACACTTGAACGCAGGGAAGAAGATGAAGGAAAGAAGCTTATTAGCTTCTACGTGCAATAGCGGCAGCAGTAGGTTTAGATTGCTTCGCCATCGCCCAGGAGTCTTATTTATAGAGTTTTGAAGCCTCTTGAGTCCTAGCATGGCTTGTATCCTATTGGAATTAGGACTTCCCATGATTGAGCGCAACCTTTCCCCATATGCAGCCGCCTGCCCTTTCAAACAAAAAGAAACCTAAAGCTCACGCAAATCCACCATCGAATGTATATTCTATGTTTAAATATATATATATATCTCGAGAACCCCTTTATTATTGCAGTTTCATATATACTCTCTTTAGTGGCCCACTATCTTTAGGTTAATAAGTGAAGCCCACGTAAGTTTAAGTTCTAAGTTTTATAATTTGGGTTGGCCCCTTCCCTACTTTATTAAAGGCCCATTTCGAGTTTATCTCTTTTTGGTTGGGCTTTAGTCTTGTATGTTAACATGTGTTAAGCTTTATCCTCTATTAAGGTCCACTCATTATTAAAGTTATAATAAACTTTAACTAAATTATCTAGTAGGACTATATATATATATATATATATTATAACTTAAATTTTTTGTCTACATCATTGGATTTTACCCTTGTCTCGGTATCAGAGTCGGGGTCGATCATATAAATATCTTTATGTATATGTGTACTCATCTATTCTTGAATTATATTTTAAATTTCAAACTCAAATAAATAAAGGTTATTGAAATTTTCATTTCTTAATTTATTTACTTATACTTTTATTATTATTTAAGCTCATTAACTATTTAGCTAACTATTACTTTTCCTTTATCAAAATTTAATTTTTATGACGAATATTTATAGTTATTTTATTTATTTTAAATTTTTGGGGTGCTACAGCAGGCTTATTGTTTTTAATTTGGGCAATATTTTTGGAAGGGGATACATTCACCCCCCCTCTGTATCCTTCGCACCGTCCCAACAATTGGTATCAGAGCAGGTTGTCTGCATAGAAGGTCCAGCGACCTGTAGATTCGATCATACTGTCTTGGTGCTTTCTAGCTTTTGGTGCTTCATTATTCCTATTGCATTTATCTGATCAGTTTTCATGGGTGATCCACCGGTTTTCAACGGTTCTAATTTTAATGTGTGGTTTGTCAGTCTGCGTAATTATGTTGATGCAGTTAATCCTGATCTATGGAAGTTAATTTCACAAGGTCCTCACACATTACCAAAGAAAGTGTCCAAATGGACCAACAGCCACAGATCAAAGGATGGAGAAAATCAGAAAGCCTTCAATCTGATGAAAGTAGCCACTGACAGAGCCTTACCCTCCTGTCTTTATGATTGCAGATCTGCTAAGGACATTCTGGATGTGCTGAAGCGAGTTCACAGGCTAAATGAAGACAGATGCATGATGGCTAACAGAAGTAATCAAAGTGGCAGTCAAAATGAAGAAGAGGATGATGATGAGGTAAACATCTTTGAGAATTTTTCTTTAGATGATTGGTAGGGTGCATATGGTGAGTTTCTTGAGTCACATGAGATGCTAAGAAAACAATATAAAAAATTGAAAAATAAAATTGATCTGAATAGCTCAGAGTCCTCATGTGAAAATTGCTTAAAACAGAAACAGTCCTATGATGCATGCTTGTCTGAAGTCCAAGTGCTTAAGAAACAAATTGGCTTAGTTAACGAAGAAAATCAAGAACTTGTATGTGAAATTTCTGAACTAAAAGAAAAACTTAGCTCGATTGAGGATGATCAGGTTCATGTTAATAATTTAGTTCAGAATGAAAAACTGTTGAAAGAATTTGATTCTGTTAGCGCTGAATTGGATGTTCTAAAATCTGAAAATGAATGTCTTAGGAAACAATGTGAAAAACTCCAGGTTCAAACAATATGTTCTGGTAAATCTGCATGCAATGAGTGTCCATTTCTCAAGGAAATAAATGAAAATCTTCACTCAAATTTAGAATGGCAGAAGGAGTTTATTGTTTCCCTAAAGGAAGAAAATAAAGATCTGTTAAACAAGATTCTGGAGCTTGAACAGATAGAGGAAGAGCTGAATGATAAAATGAGCTCAATGAAAATTGATAAAGGCTCTGTTGAAGAAATTGAAAATCTGAAATCAAAAAATGACAAACTAACCAAAGAGGTTGAAGGATTGAAGCAGTTGAACACTGCTATGTCAGAGAAACTTCTTCTCTTAGAAAAAGGAAAATTTGTTTACATTGAAGAATCTGAAAAATTGAGAAATCTGGATCAAGAAATTGAGGAATGTAAAATTGCAAACAAGGTGCTAAGCGAATGTGTAAATTGCAATGAACAAGAGATTGCCAGTTATGAAATACACATCATTTTTTTAGAAAATAAAATTGAAGATTTGAATAATTCCTTGTCAAAATTTGTGGACGGAAAAGATAATCTGGACAAGATTCTAGGAACTAAGGTTAATTTTCAGAAGGAATGGTTGGGCTATAACCCCTCAAACAAGAAGAGTTTTTAAAACAAAGTTCAAACTTCCTTTGTGTCCAGCTCAACTTCTCACAGCCCTCAAAACCTTCCTGGTTATCAGTCATCTGCTCAAAAGAAAACAATAGAAAAATAGAAAGAAAAGAATCAACATGTTTCTCCTCCCACTCTGCATGATTCACCCACACACTCACATGCATCTAAAAAGAAAATGATTTATCATTACTGTCACAAGTTTGGCCATCTGATGCATGAGTGTAGATTAATGGAACTAGATGATTTGAATGCCAAAAAATCTTATGATAAAAATTCTTCATCTCAGAAAAAGAAAATAGAATGTTCTCACTGTGGCAAATTAGGACACACGATTGCACAATGCTGGTTTGTAAGTGGTAAGAAAACAGTTCATTCATATCATGCTAAATTCCCTGCAAGCCATCATGGTTTTAATAAGAACAAATTTGTTCCTGTAAACCAGCACATCACTTGCTATAACTGTAACAAATTTGGTCACAAGGCCACCGAATGCTGGTCAGGCTCTTTCAGAAGAAATCCAATTAGCTGCTCTCAATGTGGAAAGCATGGCCATACAGTCAAGGACTGTTGGCATCTTCAAGAGAGGCGGGCAAATTTCAAATATGCTAGACATCCTTCTAAGGAAAACATGTTTGGTAAGATTAACAGGAACAACTTCCATAATAAAAATAGAAACCAGTATGCAGGTGCACAAAAATTCCATGCTAATAATTATGTGCATAACAATAAATCAAAGCATGTTGCTTCCTGTTATTATTGTGGGCAGTTTGGGCACTCCATGAGTGACTATCGTTTAATGAAATCTGATGACTTACATGCCCAAAGATTATGGAAATCACCAATCAGAGGTGTTACTAACAATGTAGGACCCAAGAAGTCTTGGGTATCTAGAAACACAAAATGAGATCTGTGCTTTGCAGGTATGCCTTGGTGATGAGGAATAAAAGGGGGTCAAATAAACCAAGGCATCCAAAGTTTGGTAAAACCCCAACTCTGCTGTTTAAATGCTTGTACACCTGAATTTTCTTTTAGCTGAACATCATGCTTAATATGTCAATTAAGATCTCATGCATACATGTCCAAAACTACATCTGTCATTTGCATTCTTTTCTGATCATGCACTTGCTAGGTGATCTGTGCATACATGAGATTAAAAGGTTGTCTGCATTTGATGCATACATATGCCAATTGCAGTTGGTTGATATTTGTTAAATTACATTCTGAAAAATCTGAAAAGTTGAATTGAATAAATCTGTTGCTTGGATGATGTCTCATGCTTAAAAATGTTCACCTGAACATTTGACATGCACATGCATTTGCAATTGCATATATTACATGCTGTCAGCTCACTGCACTTGCATTTACTGGTTAGAAGTGTCGACATCTTGAGTGCTAGCTCATGCATACATTTAGGGGGAGCATTATTCATACTCTTGAAATCACATCTGACCCATGCATTGCAACACATTTTAGCTTCCTGCTTCAACTG
Source organism: Amorphophallus konjac (assembly GCA_022559845.1). Lineage (NCBI taxonomy): Eukaryota > Viridiplantae > Streptophyta > Magnoliopsida > Alismatales > Araceae > Amorphophallus > Amorphophallus konjac. The sequence continues at coordinate 116,347,885 of CM040118.1, forward strand.
TTAACATCCCTTTTCACTCATCCTATCCACTGCTATATGTTGAATTGGCTGCTCCTAAAAAGGTTTCGGCCTTTCCTGAAAAAATTCAGAAAGATTTCTCTGTGCATATCTTGATCATAAATCTGAAAATAACTTAGAGAGGAATCTTCTATTATATAGGACTATGAATGTCTGATACTTTCAGCCGGTTGAAGTTTCATGTATGTCTTGTGTTTACTTATGAACATATCTTGAAAATATCTGAGTCAGTCTTAATAAACTTTAACCAATATTTTCATGTTGTGTCTTTTTAAACTCTTCTGAATTCTGAAAATTCTGAAATCATGATATTCCTTGATTGATATGTATGAAATTATTATTGATTTTTAAACATCTGAGAATATGGATCAATGTCTAAGGGTAAATCCTGTCAGAGCAATGACTTTGGTCACTGAGAAATCATGTCCAAAGGACTATGTCATGAGATGCCTTAGTTAACTCTGCTTAAGAATGATTGATAATCTGGCAGAGCAATGGCATGCACACTGAGAAATACATCTCACTCATCAAAGAAATGATTTATAGTGTGTCATGAAGTGTAAATGCAATCTCTGTTCCTATGAAGCATGACAGTTAGTCCTTCCAAGTGCTTAGGGATACGGGCATCTAAACAACGTGTATCATCTAGTTACAATGGTGTACTAAAACTCAAGTGCTCATGAAGAATGTTATAAAAATTATTGCTGATCTAGTTTATCATTTGAAAAAGTGTGCAAACGAAATATTCTATTGGAACCATTGACAGAAACAAATGTTTTCTTATGTGTCTAACTTCATTACTATTGATTGCATCTCTTAAAGGAATCTTTGAAATTGAGTGAGTAAGAAAGAAGAAGATCAAACAAGTCTTTCAATATGAAAGTAAGGTTCACTTTTATTAAAATTGATTTCAGATATGAGTACAGAAAGCTTCTGAACAAGCCTTGCATACATCATATTCTGATCTGACTTGTCAATGAAGATCATTCATAAATCTCTATAATAGAAGAGTCTGAAATACCTGTTTAATCAGATTTATGAAATTGATATCCCATTGAAAACCTTTCTCATTCATTCTGAGTGCTTTCTTTCTCACAATGGACTCCATTACTTCAGACCTGACTGTTGACTTCTTTATGTCCTGAGCTTCATTCCAATCACTGTTCATCTGAGGGGGAGAAGTCTTGCATGTCCCTGTGGTTCAAGGTTTACTCAGGAGAGTATCTTGTCAGGGGGAGTTTTTGATGACTGTAACTCACAGCATTGCATAATAGCTCCTTCAACAGTCAATGAACATTCCATTCTTTTTGATGTTGTCAAAGGGGGAGAACTTTTGTGAGTCATCATTTGCATCAATCAACACTTGCATCACATGGTGTTTTACAATGCTCACTTCTGACTGAGCTTTTCTGTGGTGCATGTTCATGAACTCTGTCATATCTGTGGTGCATGTTATATGGTATTTCATAATTATCATGATGAATCTATTGCAATGACTCATAATATTGCCATCATCAAAAAGGGGGAGATTGATGTGTCCCCTGTGGTTCTGGAGTTTTGATGATGACAGATATTATGCCTCATTATGTTTACATCCTTGATGATATAATCCTGTTGCATTATGAGAAACTGTCAGAACAGGTTTAAGGATGACTCACAGGTCATAAAGTTAACCCAAGTCAAAGTCAAGTCATGACAAGTAAGGTTAATGCTCAGATCAGGTAATGCTCTGTTAGTTCTCCTGCATACATTCAGTTCATATCTGCTATATGCATTCACTTCATCGGTCCATGTTCATTGTGCCTAAAAGTCTGTACATTCTTCGGTGTTTCATTGCATCAGTCATACAGTCTGCACTCTTCACTCATGCCATAGTCTATACATGCCATAGATTTGCATTTACAAAGTGTGTACACGCCACAATCCTGCATACATGAAGTCTAAACATTGCATCACTTGTACATGCATTGCCTTCACGCAGAGTCTATGCATTCCCCCACAGCCTGCACAGCATGTCTATACATTATCTGGCAGCCTGCACAACAAGTCAATACAACGTTCAGCAGCCTGCACGCCAAGTTTGTACACTGCATACACATCATTGTTGTATGCATGCTTAGTCCATTCACTTGTTGACAGCAAGTATATACATTGTCACCTGCATGCATTACTTCAAGTCTATACAGCCTGCCTTCATGGCATTGCAAGTCTATACATTGTGCGTGGTTCAAAACAAGTCTGCACAATGTCTGTCGCATGTCACTCATTCAGAGTCTATACATCAGTCAGCATTGCCTGTTGCATTGTTCATCAAGTCTAGACATTGTGCATTCCTTCATATCAAGTCTAGACATTGCATGCCACAACTCTGCACATCCTGTTTGCACTGAGTCTGTACATTGTCTGTGCTTTCACGTGTCTGGTTGCATGAGTCATTGAAGTCTGTACATCGCATTTGACGAAGGCATTGGAAGTCTATACATTGATTCACTGTTCATGCATTCATCGAACATGTCAATACATTCATGGCATATGTGCAACGTTTGTCTAAAGTCTATACATTGTCTCAGCGTCTCATGCAAGTCTATGCTAGCCAGAGTCTATACATTGTCTAGAACACACACGCTCAAGTCTGTACATCTGATCGTCTCATTTAGCATCTCACGCTATCAGAGTCTGTACAGCGTTAGGCTACAGTGCATCGTCTCTCAGAGTCTGTACATAGTTAGCCAACAGTGCATTCTCTCTCAAAGTCTGTACATCCAGCTCTGTCTCACTTAGCGTTTCACAAAGTCTGTACATCGCCTGGGGCTTGCTAAGTCTGTACATCGGTGAAGTCTATACATCCACCGCTGAACCTTCCAAGTCTATACACTATCCTGTTGCTTTCAAGCCATTCATCAAGTCTATACATTCCCAGTCTTTACCTACGTTCAAAACCCCAAGTCTATACATTGGTAAAGTCTGCACATTGTGCTTTGAAGCTACATCAAGTCTAGACATTATCCGGTAGCTAGCACGAAGCCAAGTGTATACATTGTCTCGCTCGTTTCTCCAAGTCTACACATCGGTGCACTGTTCATGCAACGGTTCTCCAAGTCTATACATTGGCGCACTGTTCATGCATCGGTTAAGTCTATACACTGGCCATGGCTTGTTCATGCATCTTACCCACGCAAGTCTGTACATTGAGGTCGCATGAAGGCTTTCAAAGTTTACACATTCTCACAGTGTACATACTTGCCTATATGCTGCATCCAAAGTCTGTACATCGTTGGCCTGTGCATGCTTCGTCTTCTAAAGTCTATACATTCGTCACACTCCAGCCTTTGCATTGAAGTCTATACTTTACTGTCTCATGCATTCTAAGTCCATACACCATGCTATTAGGCATCGTTCATTATAGCAAGTTTGCACACTGTCTGCACGCTCTCAAAGTCTATACAGCATGTGTCTGCATCGGTTCATAAGTCTACACATTGTAGCATGCACGAACAAATAGAGTATGTACACACTTCAGTGCACATGTGCATCTCCTTCAAGACGAAGTCTATACACTCGTTTCCAAGGCTTCAAGTCTATACACTCGTTTCCAAGGCTTCAAGTCTATACACTCGTTGTTAAGGCTTCAAGTCTATACACTCGCTATCAAGTCTTCAAAGTCTATACATTCTATCCTTCACACTAAGTCTGTACACGGTGGTCTTCAGTTACCTAGCAAGTCTGTACATCCTTCTGATTATTTTCTTATCACTGTGTGACAGGTACTGTTCATGAAGCCTATGAAGGGCACGTGATCCGAGGTTGGCACCTGGCATGTGATCCGAGGACAACGCCCTAATTGCTACTGCTATAAATACGAAGCCTCCTCTATCTGGAGAAGACTGATCAAGAGAATGAGAGACTGATCAAGATCAAGGAAGAGTGATCGAAGTAGAGGCAGAGAGCAGAAAAAGGCAGAAGAAGAAAAAGGAGAGAGCAGCAGCAGAGAGGCTGAAAGCAGAAGAAGAAAAAGAAAAAGAGATTGAGATCGAGAGTGAAGAAGAAGAAGAATAGTGTGAGCCTGATATTGAGAAGAAGAAGAGAGAGAGAGAGAGTTCGTGGAGAAGAAGAAAGAAGCCTTCATTGAAGATTCATCTGTCTGGCATTGGATCAAATCCAAACCAGTTTTTCTCCTGCGAGAGCTACTTAGTGTGTCTCATTTCCAGCTTTACGTTTGCTGTGTTTTTCCTTTGTGTTTGCCTTTTATTTTATTCTTTCCATCTATTCACCTTGTTCTTATGATTCCCTTGTTTGGGATCGGGGTTCCTCCTGTGGTCTCAGGAGAAGGGAGACTTGTTCTCCGGTTTTACTAGTGACTGGGTAGTCTCTAGTCGTTCCCTCTGGTGTGGAGGAAGAGAGGTCTGTGACCTCTGGTTTGCAAGTGGTTGGGAGTCACTTGTGGGTTTCCCTCCGGTTTGGAGGAAGGGAGATTCGTCTCCGGTTCTGGTCTTGTGGGTAGCAAGTCCAGGTGTCAAGCTTCTGTGGGTTGCAGAGCTTGGGTTGAGGGATTTGTTTCCCTTGGTTTGTCAAGCTGTTTGGCAGCACTTGTTGTAGACTGAGTCTGCGGTTCTAGCTTGAGCTAGTGGAAGCCTCACTCCGATTTGGAGTGAGGGGTGGACGTAGGTCTGTGGACCGAACCACCTAAAAAATCTACCGTGCAGTGGTTGTTTGATTTGTGCGTTTGCTCCTTGTGTTCTACCTCTTTCACAGGTTGTATGAATACTCTTGTTTCTATCTACAGTGACCTTGAGCATTACATATTTTGCTAAGTGTGTTTGGTTTGCACTGTTCTGTCTTCGACATTAGTCTTCATCAGGTTCCACTAGTATAGTTAGCAGTTCATCTGGTCGATCAAATGTTTAATTGAGCTCTATAGTTCTTATTCCACAATTGTATCTAGCAGCAGACTTATTATTTTTAATTTGGGTAATATTTTTGGAAGGGGATACATTCACCCCCCCTCTGTATCCTTCGCACCATCCCAACAGAAGCTTCTTGCGACCCACGGTGAGAGTTGGGTCCCAGATGGGAACCACGCCCCCAGTTGATGGTGTTGCGGAGACTCCCATGGGATGCCATGGCTTTTCACTCGACTTCCCACAGACGGCGCAAAGAAGTGTAGAGGTTAAAATATGGTTTCTATGCCATATACCACCTTCTCTATTTATTGAATGAGGAAGTCGTCTCGCACCCGTGGAAGCCTGCACACACCAGAAGCAAAGGGCGTCAGAAGGAGTCCCGGGTGTTATCCCAGGGGACAACCCTCCGATGCTTAAGTTAGCAACATATTAGTAAAGAGAGATGAACGTCTAAATGAGATTGGATGGTCACATGGAGTTATGTTGGATGGCAACTGTAGTTGTTGGCATTGAAACCACAGCAAAATAGAACACATGGGAGGAGGTGTGACCCGGCTGAGGAAGCACTTGGAAGGAGGAGTAGGTGTTTGATACTTTGAGGTTACTGGATGTACCCATGTGCCTAGAGATGTGAAACTTGCAATGGCCAAACATCTGCGGGAGAAGAGAGTTGAGATGCAACAAAAGGAAAACAAGAAGAAAATGGATGAAGAGGCACTCGACGGAAGAGCAGGCAGTAGCGACGAGGATGAATACGCGTGGACACCCAGTGACGAAGAACAGTAACCGCGTACTGACCAGCCTAATGTGTATTCCACAGTGAATGATCCATATGAAGCACAATTTTGTGAGGTAGTACGTCAGAGTAGAGATGAGGCAAGACATCTAGAGGAGACGCGAGTGTGAATTCACGAGGCGGTAAGGACCGGAGCATCAGCCAATGGTGGTTCATCGACTACTCAACAACCATGGGGCATCAGTAGTTTTTTTTATAGTGACTCAGGTTCACAAAGAAAATGGACACAATCGATCAACATTGAAGATATGGAGCTCGGTGCACTATCCCGAGAGCATGGCAAGCAAATGAGGATGTATGATGCATATACTCAGAAGGGGCCAAAATGAAAACTCGGATAGACGGTTGCAAAATGGTGGCACCACGTGGGATTACCTTTCAATGTGGCCAACAACCCTTACTACAAGCCAATGTTCCAGGAATCACAAGTTCTTGGGTTACACGTGCAACCACCTACAGCGAGAGAGTTGGCCGGCATATATCTTGAAGAACAAGTTGCTGAGATCAAGAGTTATGTGGACTCCTTCAAATAGAAATGGTCAAAGTATGGAGTCACATTGATATGTGATGGATAGTCAGGTACCACTAAAAGTAGCCTGATTAACTTTCTTATTTATTGTGACAGACATGTATTCTTTCACAGGTCGATGGATGCGTCAGGTCAAGTTCACAATTACCAATATATTTTGTCATTGATGGAACAAGTGGTGAACGAGATCGGAGAGGAGTACATTGTTCAAGTTGTGATAGACCATGGCTCGAACTATAAGAAGCCTAGGGAGGAGCTGATGATGACCAGCCGACACCTTTTTTGGACCCCCATGTGCAGCATAGTGTGTAGACTTGATGCTGAAGGAGATTGGTTAGCTTCGTGTAGTCAATTCTGTGGTCGAGGTGGCACAGAAGGTCACGAAATATATCCAACCACATACTTGTATTGGCATGGATGAGAGAGTATTGTGGTGACAATGGTTGAGACCTGGCATCACACGATTTGTCACCAAATACATCGCATTGTAGAATCTTCTAAAACAGAAGGATGGGTTGAAGCAAATGTTTAGGGATGAGTCTTGGCTGAGTTCCTCTTTTGCCACTTCATGTGAAGTAGGGGAGGTCGAAGGGATCCTCAACACCAACAACTTTTGGGACAGAGTCAAGATATTAGTTTCATTGATAGAGCCACTATATGAGGTATTGAGATGTGTGAACGGGGATAGAGTACTAACCATGGGCTTTGTGTACAGCAAAATTGAAGCTGTAAAGCGAAAGATTCTTGCAACGTCCAAGAAATATGGACCCATCATCTTAGACATTGTGGAAGATAGATGGGACAGGCAAATGAGCCGCAATCTTCACATGACAGGTAAACATTTAGAGTCTCTAATGTTGATATATGTAGTTACATGATAATTTTTTTTAAAATATCCTGTGATGGCAGCGTACTACCTACACTCGACCTTTCAATATGCTCGGGGTCTTGCTTATGACGATACTTTGATAGAATCCATCAACATTGTGGTACACCGACTGTCTCGCAGCCCAACAGATGTTGCTGATGTGTTGAATGAGATATATTTATATACTTTACCCTTTTGGACATGAAAATAATTATATACATATTTTTTTTGATAATGCAGATGAAAACATTTAGAGAGACAATTGGTTCATTTGCGACACCTAATGCTGTTTCCATCCGTGACAGACTTGCTGTAGGTAATGTATTTTGACAACGCATATTCTATAGCTCGACAAGTAATTATTGCATCTAATTATTATAATGTTCATCATCCACCTTAATAACAGCTGGGTGGTGGCTCAATTATGGCACAAGTGCATCGACATTAAGAAAGATTGCAATGAAAGTTCTATCATAAACATCTTCTCGAGTGGGTGTGAGCAAAATTAGTCGACATTCTCCTTATTACATACCAAGCTCAGGAATAGGCTAACACACAGAAGGCTTGACAAAATGGTATATGTTCATTACAACATGAAGCTAAAGGTTAAACATGTACAGATGGATGCAATGAGGGGAGGGGGAGACTATGACTCAACAGATGTTGTGTACTTGCAAGATGATGATGACCTACGGCTTCATGGGTTGCAAGAACAACAATCGACCATGGTGAGATAGAACTTGACAAGGAGAGCGAAGAACCAGGCGACACACCACAGCCTAATACTTTTCTCACAGCAGCTGTGCAGCAGGTAGTGGGAGAGGGAGATGACACCAATGTGCAGACGATTGGAGACGAGTCAGTGGCGGGACGTGATGAGGAAGTTAACTTGGATGAAGACCTCATCATTGGGGGCAGAGACACATCATATGCCTACGATGATGTAGCATGGGAGCGATTGATGCAGCCTCCAGCAAATCCACGTCCACCAGTAGCTTAGGTGAAATAATATATACATATTGAATCGCATATTTAATTAGATAGCGTAGGCATATATCTATGTACCATGATGTAAGAAACAAATTATAGGTCGATTCGAAAGAAGAACAGTGGCCTCGGGTTGCTGCACTGTGACATTCAATATCTATAGAACCTAAAAGGATATTCACTTCTAAACAGGGTAGGGGGAGTTCATTATTTAGAGAGGTGAAATTATATGATTACACAAAGATTTATATGCTATATTTCATTAGTAATTGAATATGTTGCCTATTCAATTGTGTAGCCTTTGACAGCATCCAAACAGCCATCTCAGTCTGTTGCGCTACGGCACTCAGCATCTAAGGTGCCCACTCAATCGTCTCAAGTATACTTATACGTATAGACTTACACAGTATGAAATTACTTGAATTTCTTATCAAACATAACCTCCGCTTCTCAAGCATCCAGAGAGAGACAACATGCAGCAAATAAGTCACTGCCTGCTCTACAGAAGAAGAAATCATCATGGACCACATTATTTAAGAGCAAAAAGGACACGCAACCACTAGCAAATCTGATGGACATTGCAGACTTAGAGACATTAGATCCCAATGCAGATGATGACACTCTCGAGCTATCTATTAAGCCCCGCATCAGTGGAAAGCATGACTCCGATGACGACTGTACATCGATAGGGTCTTCATCCCATAGTCATGGTGGTTCTCGGGGTGGTCAACGGAGTCGTCGTGGGGATACTAGCACTGGTGGCCGAGAGTATAGCAGTGGTCAAGGCAGAGGTCATGGGGGCCACGAACGTGTGGTATGGACATAGGAGCAACACTTCACACATGCCACGCAAGATGAGGACCACGGTGCTCTACTGCCAGGGGCGAGGTGGGCAGCTGATTATTGGGATCCCTACTATGGAAGTTCTGTTACAAACAGTACCAGCTATCAAGACATGCTGTCTAATTTTGATAGGATGAGCACACATGACTCTCAAGGATCTGGAAGTGAGTATTGACAGTCATGGCAGTAATAGTCTAGATATCATGATGATTCTAAGAGCAGTAGTTCATTCTTCCCATCATATCCATATCCTCATGCCCATGCTTCAATGCCGCAATATACCGAAGGATACGGCCAGCTCTCAACTGCGCCACTGCCAATCGTGTACTCACAAGTTTCCCAATAGTATGAATACTATGTATACATGTACTGGGAGCACTATGTTGGTTTCATGCATTATGATGACTATTTGTCCTATCTGCGAAGCATGCATAATGTCAGATTGTTTGGAGATGGGATGTGGCCAAGTTTGGGCCCATACGATTAGGAGTATGTATCATTTGTTTATATTTATACGCAACTATAAATTAATCATTTATTTATTCATGTCTTGAGTTTTGCACTTGCCATTCAAGTTACTCATGCAAAATTTTTCAACATTTGCAGGTCATTGATAAGTGTCTATTTTCTATGATAATTCATCGCATGTACACCATTTTATGTGCATATAATTAGGCAATTATGCATGATCTATCGTTAATCTCAACTTCGCATGTAGATTGGACCTTTCAATTATGGGATAGTATTTCCTCACGTTAGAAATATCTCCCCCTCCCACTCTATGCATCAGAGCATGGGATGTGGAGCAGTGGCAGTATCCAGCCACAAGACCAGGTGATGAACGAAAGAGATCTATACCGCTGATTACCTCTTCATTCCAGCATGGTCTGCCTATTTTCAATGTTCTCAATCCCCCAGCACTTGTCCTCTCTGCTCCTCTGTTTCTTTATCTTATCCTCATCATCTTTCTCGTATTTTGTGGATTCCAAACTAGAGGAAGTGTCTATTTCTAGAGGACTATTTTTTTTTTGTGGAGAAAATCGTACCTAGGGTTTGATGGGAGAGTGCACCCTTTACCAAGGGTAAAGAGAAAGCCACTCCACCAGTCAAACACTAGAGGGTAAATTTTATTACTGATCAGAAAGAGATACAATTACATCAAACGAATACTGGGCATACCCAGCTTATCTAATCGAGCTGCTCCCTTTATAGGTGTAGGAAGCTCATCATAAGAAAAGAAAGCATTGCATTTTGAAATGCAGGCCATGGAGGCTAAAGAGTCCGCAACTTTATTTCCCTCTCTGTAGATATGGCCAACAGTATCATTCTGAGTAAGAATTCTCCACATCTCCCTCACATAAGAGAGGATGTACCATGGACATTGAATATCCTTTTTAATAATACTAACAAGAGTGTTTGAATCACATTCAATATGCACTGGCTTAGCATCAACAGTTTATTGGTATTTGAGACCATCAAGTAAGGCATGGGCTTCTGCAATAAGACTATTAGTCTTTCTATAGTAATCAGAAAAAGCCAGTAGAGTATTGCCTCTGCTATCTCTGATGATACCACCACCACCTGAGTCACCATTCATTTTACAAGCACCATCAGTGTTGAGCTTAAGAAAAGGCCAGGGAGGGCAAACCCATTTAATGATTTTCATCTGGGGGCTGTCGGTCAGCTGAAACTTGATGCCAAACTGATCCAAAAAAAACCTCTTAGAATTTTCAGACTCTTTGAGATTTGCAGCAGCACAAGTGTTTTTGATTTGAAAGATGATATGGCTGAGGAGGCTTTGCTTGGAGATGACTTTGCCATCATATTTCAGAGTATTTCTGGCTTTCCATATCTCCCAGAGACCATAGCCAATGGCAGCAAGAATATGCCAGAGGACTACGAAATGAACAAGAATATGTGAGCATGGAAATCTTGAGGTATGCAGTTGTTACATGAATATATTGGCCCATCATTTAAGAAAAACATTTGTTTGACATGTTTTTCCACTTTGTAGCTTTTTTTATATCTGTCCAACATAAATCACATATTTGTAAGCCAGTTTAGGTCAAATCAAGGATGAATCTCAATTAGCTTGGGGAATCTTCCCTTGGTTGATTCTCAAGGTTCAAAACATTGCTAAAAAGAGAAGGTTTGCTATGTTGCTATTATTTTAAAACTAAAAATAGCTAGCGGCAAAAAAACTGTGAGAAGGAATGAGCAACTACGAAATGGTCGACCAGGTGACGAATATTTTATCAACATATTCTTTTTACAAAAAAATGGAATTATATGAGACTAAACAAGCAGGTTGGAAGGAAAGGCTTCTCCCTATGAAGGCAGGTTGGTGCTTTGCAAGTCGGTTGTTAATGCCTCGCTATATATTATGTCTCCATTTTCTAGATTCCGGGGATGGTGGTGCAAAAGCTTGATTCCATCCAAGCTAGATTTTTTTGGCATGGCAATGGAGATCGGGGGAAGGGGTGGCATGATGTAGCATGGGGAAGAAATTGGACCACGTTCAGCCTTATACACTCAAAAGTTCACAATCGGCTAAAGGCTGAACGGTTAGAAAAATTACTTTACTGCCCTACAATATGAGGTTAAAAATAAGGAACATGAAGCTAAGACAACAGCTGTGGGACAAACGCGTCACAGAGGATGCAACTCCAGAAATTGATGTGGAGGCTTTATTTGACGATGACAATCCCTTGTAGTCTTGGGTGGAGATATGAGAGCAGGTTGATGAGCTCGTTTTAGATGTTGATGATAGAACATGGGCAAAAGGCATACTAGATGAAGATGAGCCAAGAGATCCATAATTAAGAAGATCAACAAAGAGGGCCACAGAGACTCATGCGCACTAGAGAAGGGACCAAACTTTATTTGTTCATGACACTAAGTAGCAGCCTGAGTTTGAGCCAGCTACACACTCAGAATCAGATAGCAGGCCAATCACTCCTATAATGGTCAAGCCATCTCCATCCTTAAGAAGAAGTGCATCAGTGCATGAGCTAACTGAGAGGACTAGAGCTGCTGCTCGAGAGGACCCGGTAATTGAGCAATTAAAGCAAATTTATGTGAGGCACACACCAAGGGAAAAAGGACTCATCTCAAAGATGAATGAAATGATCACACCAAAAGAAAAAAAACATCCCTAAAGGCTAAAAGGTGACTGGTTTCTTATAGTTCTGATGATGATGATTATCCCAATGCAGCTGCAGATGCTACTACTGGCGGTGGCACATATGCACCTACTTCCTCCTTCTATGCAGACACAGACAGAGAATACTGTCATAAAAAAGAAGAATATGATTCATAGAGCCAATATGGGCATCCATCAAGTTATGAAGGTGGTCAACAAGAAGCAGACATGTATGGGTGGGGACATCAACCAGAATTTCAATTTCATCTAGTTTCACCCGGTAGCAATTATGGGTCAACATCTTCTTCTCATCCTCAAGGTTCTGCTTCTTATGTTGATTCTGAATTCCAATCAAGCCAACAACCTTACACTCCAAGAGGGATCCAAAGAAGGATGCAAGACTTGGCTACCTCATTATTTGGTTATAGTGAATATACAGAATATATGCAACCTTTTTATGGGTATCAATATCAGAAGCCAGATGATGAGGGAGAATGTTCTTCTAGCTATTATTCATATTAGTGTATCATCATTTAAGTAATGATCATTTAATTTATGTACCATTTACTGTGTCTAATTAGGTTTATTGTACTGCATGAACCTACTTCATGCTTAATATGTACTCAAGAATATCACTTTAACATGTCCAATGCTTACTTCATGTTTATTGCACTTAATCCTATTTCTTCATAGTCAAATACATGTCTAATGATTTTTTTCTGATTTTTATAGTTTTTCTAAAATTTCCCCAAAATTTTCTATATTTTTTACTTTTTTAATGCTTTCAACTGATTTCGACCAGTTTCGGCAAACCGGCCAAAATCGAAATCGGTACGTTTCGATTTCAGTCCCAACCGAAATTGGTACCAAAACTGGTACTACCAACCTTGTATAATTCACCTAGAAATGTGTCATATTTATTCGAAATGTGTCATATTTATACCTCCTTTTAAGAAAGATAAAAATTATTTTAATACAAAATTTTAGATTAAAATCTTATATTGATTGTAGGTAGTCGCAAATTCTTATTAGTTGTCTCCTTATTACTTTGTTATTGCTTGCCATTTACTCTGTTTTTACTATTCAAAATATAGGTATATGTTGAATATTTGTGAATATCAAATTTTCTATTAACCAAAGATAAAACTCATATGTAGAAAATATATGGTAGTAGTTCTCTTACAATATACTTAATATAAAAACTAAGCTTCGCCTAGGCGCCTCGCCTTGTCGCCTAAGCAATAAGACGGTGAGCCACCATCTTGGTCGCCTTGGATGCCTTGACAACCATAGTTCGTAAAGACATCACCTTCTTTGCATCTAAGTCCTATTATTCCCCCCGGCCGCTCAAGGGGAGATTTTGGGTAATGTTGATACCGATACTACCACTCCTTCCTTGGCTCCCTTGTTGCCCTTGCCCTATCCTAACCCTTTTGCCACATAGGGTGTTCAGTCTAATGGTCCTACTGATGAAGGTGTACATGATTCTGATCTGCCAATTTAAGATGTTGTTGCGCCCCCAGATACTAGCCAGCCAATTCTAGATAGTGACTTTGACTTACCTGTTGTTGCTTGTAAGGGAGCTCGTGGTTGTGCCAAGTATCCCATCTCCAAATCTGAATTACTCCTACATCTCTTCTTATTATCTCACCTTCTTGTCCGCCTTGTCTTTTGTTTCCATACTTAACTCTTTTTCTGAGGTGTTAATGTGTTCTGTCGTTCTCTCTCTAGACTTCCCCGGAAAGAGACGCTCTGGGTTTCTCTCAGGGTTGGTGAGGTTGTGTTCGGCGATGAGATGGGGGTGGCCCCAGTTGGGGCTGTCGGAGGAGCCCGGGGACCTCCTCTGAGGTGTTTCCAGTGTAGGTCTCCTAGTCATCTCCATAGGTCCTGCAACTTTTCGACAGGCGAAGAGGGGAATAGTGTGGATGAGGTGCAGAGTCAGCATAGGTCCTATACAAAGGTTCTCCGGAATGCCCCGCCGATTGGTGGTGCCGGATTCGTGGGTAGAGGCGTCACGACCCCTCTCCCTAGGCCTGCTTTGAGGGAGTCCTTAGACCTTGGGGGAGTGATTCTAGAGAGCATCTCCTCCCGTTTGGAGTGACTTTCCTACTGTTTTTACTTATCCCCACACCAAGGCAATCTGGACGCTATTACGGCCAAACACTTTCTAGAGGACCGTTGGAAAATGGGGGCTCCATGGGATGTCTGAGAAGGTCTTCAATAACTCCCTCCTCGTGGTGGCATTGTCGGTGGAAAGGGCAAGGTCTGTGGTGAAAGCTAGAGTGCTTGCGATCGAGGGGCCCATCCTTCAAGTCCAAGTGTGGAACCCGGACAAAGGGACCTTCGCCACCCCCTACAGGCGATCGTGGTGGATCAGACTCTCAAGAATCTTGATCTAGCTCTGCCATGATGTAGGGATTAGATTCTCGATCTACTTCTTTGCTCAATTGGTGGCCGAATCGATTCACTTGAATGTTGAGGGCAAAGTCGTTGTCACGAAGGCCCTTGTTTTCACTCCGACAATCGGTGTGGTGCCGTCGGGCAATCTTTTTCTCTACCGATGGGGTGGAATCTGTTGGCAAGGTGTCTTCCCAGCTGGCAATAGGGTGGCGGCGTGAGACGTAGGTGGGGCTAGAGTTTCTACCTCCCCGGCCCGAGGGGGGAGATGCAGTTTTGGCCTCTTCGGACGGCCTGTCTAGTAGGGCTGTCAATGGGTCGGGCTTAGGTCGGCTCGGCCCAGGCCCGACTCATCAATATTAAAGCTCGATCCTAGCCTGAGGCCAAGCTATGTCAGGTTGGGCCTGACACTATTACAAAAATGTAAAGCCCGACTAAGGACCGACCTGGCCCGACCCGAAAACTTAATTAAAAATAAAAATAATGAAAATAATACATTTAATAATATAAAACTTATGATCTCACTAAATTAATGAAAAATTTGTTGTTAGTTACTTAATTTATTATAAGACATATTTTTACTTGTCTAATTAAGTAAAATACATAATTTTAATTAAGTAGTTTTTAAATTTTAAAGGAAAAAAAAGAGAACGGATCGGGCCGGCCCGCGGGTAGAACTCAAAGCCCAAGTTGCCCGACTAAGAGCCCACGAGCCAAAAAAGGCCTTGCGACCCAGCTCGAAATCAGGCTAGGTCCTTGGGCCTATTGGGCAGGCCCGGCCCATTGATAGCCCTACCGTCTAGGACGTCGATTTGTGGCCCATTGACAGCCCTACTGTCTAGGACGTCGATTTGCGGCCCATTGACAGCCCTACTGTCTAGGACGTCGATTTGTGGCCCATTGACAGCCCTACTGTCCAGGACGCCGATTTGCAGCCCATTCGTGTCTAACCCATAGGTAAAGGGCAAAAAGCCCATAGTCCACCTGGTTAGCCCAGTGTACCGGATCTGGTGCTCGTCGAGTGTCTAGAAAGCTGATGACTTACCTGGATCCGCGAGGGATTGTGTTCCAATTTCGTAAGGACCCGGTAGTGCCAATCTCTTCCGCCTGAACCTCCCGCCTGATCTCTCCTTCCCTCCCTCGGTGGTATGCGGCTCAACCTCTAGCTTCCCTCGGGTGGACTTGTTGTAGAAAGCTTTCAGTCCAGCACCCCTCCTTGAAGCAGACCTAGTTGGCGGGAGGTCTACGGTGAGCCCTGTTAGCGGCCAACGTTTGGTCAGCCCCATCTGCCACCCAGCCGGGAAAGATCAGTGGCAGGATAGAAGCCAGCAAGCGGTGGCGGCCGTTTCGAGGGAGGACGTGGGTCTCTCAGTGTCTCGTCTCCTCCCCAGCCGGGGGGTGTAGACACGCCAAAATTGACGCTATGTTGATCAAATCTCATGTCACTATGTTAACGCCCCAAAGTGAACTTCAATATTTCTATAATATAAAGTTTTTCTATTTTTTGTATATTTTTATGATTTATTCTTGGGTTTTTGGTGATTAACGACTTGAAGAGGGGCGTGTTTTATATAGCGACCTAATCTGGGGCGTGTTCTTAAGAAAGGACGACCACAGGGAAGGGCGTCAATTCCTGGTATTTTATGAGTATCGCTCAAATTGGAAAATCAATGATTAACGTCCTTCCCTAGGGCGTGTTTTTGTTTAACGCCTTTGCTTCAGGCGTCTTTTCACAATTTTTCAAATAAAGAAGGTTTTGTTGTCAAAATTAAATCCAGGTAGTGACGCCGTGATCCCGGTCGTGTTTTGAATTAACACCCTGGAGCAGGTCGTCAATTCTGAATTGACGCCCTTTGGTAGGTCGTGTCTCACCCTTTCGTGTCCTGCTTAAACTCGCCTTTCCTAAAGAGTTCCCTGCCTTTCTTGATCACCTTGCTCGATCTGGGAACTAGAGTCCTTGCCATTGACGACCACTGCCTATTCTTATCTTCCCAAGTTTGTGATTATCTGTGATCGAAACCCTATAAAAGAGTCCCCTGGTTGATCTCGCGCGAGGTTACAGAGAGGTTACGGGTGTAAGGTTAGAAGCAGAGGTGTTAAGAAAGAATTGTGAGTTGTGAGTTGTTACAGAGGTTAGACACACATATACATACAGAAGCTCTCTGCTTCCTCCTGCTGCCACATCCAAAGTGTTTTCCCTTTACTGTTTACAGGAACAGCAGGGATCTTTTCTTCTCTTCGTTGTTGTTTGTCATCATCATCTCATCATCAATCACCATATTATCTTCCTTGCATTAGTTTTCATTGCATCTCTTTTCCTCTCCCTAATTCTCTAGGGGTTTTAAAACAAACAAAAGGTGCACGCTTTATGCTCTTCTTTCATCACCATCTTTCATCTTTGGATTGATACTACACTCACGTTTGGCTGATCTCTTTTTCTTTTACTTGTTTGTTCTTTGTTCAAAGGTAATCAAAGAGGAAGACCCCCTTCATCGGCCGGCCGATAGAAGGTGGAGGAAGGACCCACATCCATCCCGCATCCTATTATCACCAGGTATTCGCGATCATCTTTTCTTCTTATTGAGGTAACACCTCTGGCGATCACTCTCCTTAGTAGCACCACTTGCTCTTTTACTCCCTTTTCATTATTATTCTTATGCATATGCTTATTCTTGTCTTAAAAGTGGATTATTTTCCATGATTCACAAATTGGCGATCACGGTGGGACATCCACTGTTTTTCTGTTGATTACCCCTTTCCTATTGGCACCCACGCGTGCCCTTTCCCATTGGCACCCACGTGTGCCCTTTCCCCTTTGGCACCCACGCGTGCCCTTTCCCTTTGGTACCCACGGTACCCCTCCTTTGTGCTCCACGGGCACCCTCCACTGTGCACACTGCACACTCCCCGGGATCAGCCAGCTTGTGATTAATCTATTGCTGTTTTTGAATTAACGCCTTTCACAAAGGCACCTTTTTATTTAAAGCCTTCATCCAGGGCGTCTGTTTTCTGTTTAACGTCTTCCACGAAGGCATCTTTCATCATATCTGCTGCTTCTGTGAATTTGCGCCCTCCCCTTGGGCGTCTTTTTATTTTGCAGCGCCTCGCACCAAGGCGCATTTTTCTTCGATCGTGCGCACCACTTATATTTGACGCCCTCTGTCAGAGGCGTCTTTATCACGTTTAGCGCCTCACACCAAGGCGTGTGTTGCACGGCCTGCGAGCCTCTCATAGTGTTTCACGACAGCCACACTGTCGTCTCTTTTGTTGGTAGCGACTGCCTCCAGGTCGCCTCTTTCCTGTGTATTTACAGAGCCTTACTGTTTCTGTCTATTCATGCTGGATTCATACTTATATTGATTATTTGATTATATTGCTGTGATCGGCTTATCTTATACTGCATTTTGTGGCATTTGGTTGAGAGACCTCCTCTCTCTACACTAGGATTCCACACACCTCTCTTGGAATCGGAACAACCCTCCATTGAGCATTCCGTCTCTTTGGATCGGAAATCCCTTTTCCAAGACCTCCGTAAGTCCCCGCACCCGTGGATTCCCTCACGGACGCTGGGCTGGTTGTACCTTTGAAGTACCCGGAGTTTAGAGAACCTATCGTTGGTAAGAAGAGAGAGAACCTAGTTAACCCGGAGACTACACTTGGGTCCAAACTAGGTTTCACTTTGCAAAGAGGAGTGAATTTTTCTGCAATTTAACTCACTCTAATCTCAAACATAACACTAAAATCTTGCGTTCATTTCAACTTGATTGCATAAACTTGGTTGGGTTGATTTGCTTAAGCTTGTTTCGATTGGGTGATTGATTATGTGATAATTCCTTCATAAAGCTTTCTCTCTTTTTAAGCATGCAACTCCGTTCAGGTAAGATTATCAACATGGCAAGCTACGGATATTCCTATGATGATGTGGAGAAGAACATTTTTGGTCAATCATATGAGGTTCCCCAAGATTCTATCTATCATGAGGGGAATTACCCTCCTCCTCATTCTCATTATCCTCAAGTTCATGTGGTTGATACCACTACTCAAGAGGTTGTGCCCTCTTCTCAGGCTTTACCCTCCAACACTTCGGGGAACCCCTCCCCATCTTTCAATGTTACTGATTTGATTAATGCTCTATCTCAGTTAGATGACTCCCAGCGGCAGGCAGTTCATGCCGCTTTGAAAGGGAAGTCTGTTCCCTCTTCATCCTCCAATCCCCCTCCGACCGAGAGTGGCCATCACCTCACTAATGACCAGGCGGTCTTGCACAAACCCCCCTCTTGTCCACCAACGCCTGGTGCGGCCATGCCGGCCCAACAGGCAAGCTACTCAGCGGTTAGGCCTCAGTTTCTCACCTCCCCGAATTCTACGGATGCCTATACCGAATTCTTTCATTCAAAATCTGGCCCCGGTCGAGTCCGACACCAATGTTCTACTGCTCCAAAAGTTGGCTAGCATGGAAGAGCAACTTAAGAAAGTTACTGCAGCCAAGAATGCCCCGGAGATCTCTCTCCATACACTGCCAGTTTTCCATCTGCCGCCTTCTGAGATGCCGAATTTTCGACGATACAATGGAACTGGCAATCCTTTTATTCATTCGAAGGATTTCATGTATGAGACCTCTTTTTGGCAAGATAATAAGGCCTCTTTGGCTTATTTGTTTAGAAGATCTTTAGAGGGGCCAGCCCTTGAGTGGTTTTATTCCTTGGAACCCGCAGATGCCAGCAATTTTGATGTGGTTCAAAGAAAATTCTTGCAGAAGTATAGGGACCGGGTTGGACCCTCCCTTTCAGTTACAGATTTGGTTGCAGAGAAAATGAAGCCCGAGGAGGACTTCATCATATTTGCTGATAGGTGGCGATCAATGGCCGAAAAGTTGAAAGATACGTTGTCTGAACCAGAACAGGTTAAGATGATTAAATCCAATGCAACCCCTCAGTTCCGGCACATATTAGCCATGAACAGATTGACAACCATGGAGGAGCTCTATGAAAGAGCTCGTTATATTCAAACCCAAATGAAGGATTCGCCCATCATGGGCATGTTTGAACCAAAGCCAAAGTTGTTCAAGAAAAATACAAATGTCAACAATAGCAGGCCCACAACTGAGGGAACCGTCATCAATGAGCAGGTTGGCGCGGTCGGCAACCCCACACCTTTTCGCCAATCTAACCCACGACCCCCGCCACCTCCATCACAAGGCACCCTTTTCAATTCACCCCCATAACACCAATTTACTCCTCAACCTTCCCTTGCTCCTCCACAAAACCAACCGCCCCACGCAGATCCCTCAGTTCCGCAACAGTACCACCAAGTACCGCCACCCACTAACTATGGACCGCAACAACAACAGCAAAGGAGACCACTTGGCCCCAAAAGGGCCCATTATCCGCCATTGCCAGAAAGTCTCCCAGACATATTCAATGCCTTGATGGCTGCCAATTTGCTCATGCTACCAAAGGAAAGGGCCGCGTGGCCTGTGAATGTTGACACGTCCCGTTACTGTGTTTTACACCGTTCTCCTGGCCATAATGTCGACCATTGCTTCCATTTCAAGGATTATATTTATGATTTGAATGACCAGGGTGGCATTAATTGGGACGAGATGAGACAGTTCATTGCCACCATGAAAGTAAGAAAGCCTCCTCGGCAACAGTAGGCTCAGCAGCCGCAACAGCAAGCTCCAGCACCTCAGTAGAATATGGGGATTGTCCACAATCCATTACCGGAGCACCCGCCAAATCAACACGTGAACCCTGTCACGTCTCTCCGTGAGGTGGAGAGAGGACAGGGATGGCATGAAGAAAACGCCTCTATCGGGGCATTTAATCATAATCCAAATCAACAACGCTTCCTTCTTCTTCTACTCCCCAATTGAGCCGAGCTCTTCTACGCCCCGTTAATCCACCTGCTCCCACCAATTCTCCATCCTTGCCAACCCGATCTCTCCTTACCCGCTTACCGCCTCCGCAGCCTACCACGCAGCAAACTCCGCCATCCACTACCAACCCTTCACATTCGCCGTCTAGACCACTCCTTATCCGCTCACCACCAACACCTGTCACATCCACCACCATTACTCCCCCACCGGCAAGGATCCCTCCACCATCAGTCTCCCCATCTTTTATACCCAGATCTCTCTTCATTCCGTTCACTAACCCTTCTCACACTCAGGCACCCTTTCCTACTCCTACGTCTCCTGCGGGGGCTTCTTCATTTAACTTCTCGCCAACACCCCTTACGGGAGCTCCTTCTTCAAACACCCCTCCGCCGCTTCTCAACGCCAATACACCCTCTTCTTCCAATCCTCCCGTACTTGCCCCGACAGAGGCACGGCAAAACATGGCACCGCTCCGCAATGGATGGATGTTCCAGCGCATCTTTCCTCAAAGAGAGCAAGAGCCCGTGCAGGGGCCTAATGAACAAGAACAGGAGCAAGAGTCCGTGCCCGGCACTCAGTATGATTTGTTAAAGCATCTTGACTGGACTCCAGCAAGGATTTCAATTTTAGAACTGATCAAAAGGTCAACCACTCATCAGATGGCCCTGAAAGAATATCTGCAGAAAGTTATGGTCAACGAGGACATTCCGGTCGAGCAGATAATCACAGTATTAATGCCCGCTAGCAGTCAGCCGGCGATTACTTTTCATGAGCATAAACTGGCACCACTCTCAGCAAGGAAATATGCTCTGTGCATCACGGTTGATATTAATAAGGTGGCGGTGAAAAAATGTCTAGTGGACACTGGGGCATCTATCAATGTATTGCCGCCGAGCACTTTGAAGATGTGCGGCATTCCTGAAAACCTGATTCGGTCATCTACCATAACAGTCACAGCATATGACAATACCAAGAAGCCTCCTCTAGGCATGATCACATTAAAAGTCAGTTTGGGTCCGGCTACAATCACATCAGACTTTCATATCTTGGACATGGATCCAACATTCAATGGCATTCTGGGCCGCCCCTACATTCAACAGCTCAATGCAGTGCCCTCCACAAATCATCAGTGCCTTAAGTTTCCACACAAGAGCCGCATTATCAAAGTTACCAGTGTCCCAATTCTGCCAGAGAAAGATATACACTTGGCTTCATCAGTTCCTTCTATTTGGCCTGCCAACAAGCCGTTGCTATCAATGCTAGACCTCCCTCACCCACGGCCAATGTCGCCCGAGACAGTCACGACAATTGCTATGACACCCTTGCCTTCCAAGGGGAAGAAGAAGAAAAGCATGATAAACACCCCTGGCTGGAAAATTCTAATGAAAATGGGGTATCAAAACGGTAAAGGTCTGGGTGCCAGTTGTCAAGGCAGGACTAGGCCTATTAAGCCTCGGAGATTGATTACACGAGGCGGCCTGGGATACAAAGGGCCGGGCAAAAATGAAGATGAACCATGGGCAGTTATGACATCCACCTTGAAGACAGATCGCCAGCCGCTTACTTGGACATTGAAGACACATTTTGTCACAGGTGGCATTCAGAATCATGAGCAGACTACAATAATCACCTCCATTCTAGACTGTCAAGATGTTCATGCGAGACAGTTTGCTCGCCATATTGCACCATTGGCCACTTATAAAGCCCTGGAGTCCTTAAGGCCTGATAAGAGAAGGAAGATGGATGATCCAGAGTGTGATTGGTACAGATGGTTCGATATGCATGATATTACTATTGCCTTGAGCCGTCTCTTTATGTCGACTGATCCGGAATGGCCGCCACTAATACATGAATTGATTGAAAGACCGGCTGTGATTACAGATAAGAGGTAGTTGCTGAGTGATTATACGGACACTGGAGAGCCAGATGTTCCATATGAAGAAGGATTTACAATAGACAGGCTGTGGGCCGGCCTTTTCTCTCTCACTTCCATGCATCCGTCTCTTCTAGCTTCTCTACATTCTCAATTGTTCTCTCGCGTGCCGAGACCGCTGCCAATTATGATCAGCTTATCTTCATATTCATTACAAGTTTCTCTCCCGATTCCTCCCTTGCTCCTCGAGCCATTCTCCAAACTCTCCATCACACCCCCGCGCGGGTCATCTCTGATTCAATCTTTCTCTAAGCTTTCAATCTCCACTCCTCCTGTTATTCTCCCTTAACATTGCTTTCTTCTAGAAAAGGAAAATAAAAATGAAGATAAAGATAAAAACGAAAAAAAATGCCCAAATTCCAACTCTTCAATCATCCATCTCCGTTGAGGAGACTTCTTATCTCTTTTCCGAGTGTGTCCCAAGCCAGGGGCCACTCTTCCATGATTCATTGATAAATCCTTTCTCCCCCTCTGGTGAGGGGTCCTCGTCTGTATCACCTCCTGTATCCACTTTTTCACCTCCTTCCTTCGATCAAGCTAGTTGCTCTTCCTCCTCCAATAATAAAATCCATGGGGTAGATTTTCATAAGAAATCCAAGGGTAAGCAGATTCCCCGCAGATTTTTGTTGGAGTTAGCCAGAAGATGCCAGGCTTGTTTAGCTCTTCCTGAATTTGTGGAGAATCCGATTATCCTGCCAGAATTGGAATATGAGAGTACTGATGTTTCTTATGAGGGTTTTGGTGTCTATGAGATTATGAATGATGAAGACCCTATTGAAGAGGAGGATGGAAGTTATGAAGAATATGAGGACGAGGCAGATGCTTTTGCCAGTGGCATGAGAAGATTTGATGAACCATCAGCCTCAGTAGAAGAGCCTACCAAAGAAGTTAATTTGGGTACCAAGGAAGACCCTAGGATTGTCCTCATCAGCAAGAATTTGCCGCCCTCCGAAGAGGAGGCGCTTATTTTGATACTTCAAGAATACAAGGACACGTTTGCGTGGAGTTATGAGGATATGCCTGGATTAGACCCTGCGCTCGTTGAACATCGACTTACACTTAAGCCGGGGTCTGTCCCTATCAAACAACGGTTGAGACGTTTCCACCCTAACATGGCTCTAAAGATGAAAGAAGAGGTCGACAAGCTTCATAAGGCTAGATTTGTTAGAGTTGTCCTCTATCCGAATTGGGTGGCTAACATCGTCCCGGTCATGAAGAAAGATGGGAAGGTTCAAATTTGTATAGACTTTCAGGACCTCAACCGTGCGTGTCCTAAAGATGACTTCCCCCTCCCTCATATTGATGTTCTGATTGATAATACGGCAGGATTTGAGACTCTCTCTTTCATGGACGGTTTTTCAGGTTACAATCAAATTCGTCTGGCTGAAGAAGATCAGGAGAAAATATCATTCACTACGCCATGGGGTACTTACTGCTATGTGGCCATGCCTTTTGGACTCAAGAATGCTGGAGCCACCTATCAGAGGGCAATGATGGCAATTTTTCATGATATGATCCATATTTATATTGAGGTGTATGTGGATGACCTGGTAGTAAAATCAAGGACAAGGATTGAGCATCCTGGGGTTCTAGCTAAAGTCTTACAAAGATCACGAGAGTATCAATTGAAAATGAACCCCAAGAAGTGTGTATTTGGCGTTTCATCAGGGAAATTGCTTGGATTTATTGTTAGCAAAAGGGGAATTGAAGTTGATCCCAATAAGGCGAAGGCCATCAGAGACATGCCTCTTCCCAAGAATTTGAAGGAAGTTCGAGGATTAATCGGGAGGTTGTAATTTATTCGCCGCTTTGTCTCCTAGCACTCACAAAGATGCAGGCCGTTTTACGATCTTACTAAGCCGGGAGTCAAGTTTAATTGGGATGACAAGTGTCAGGCAGCTTTTGACAGATTGAAGGATTATTTGGCCATACCTCCTATGCTGAGGCCGCCGATTCCAGGCAAACCACTTATTCTCTATGTTTCGGTCTTGGATGACTCCGTAGGTGCTGTCTTAGCTCAAGTGGATGAAGAAGGTAAGGAAAGGGCAGCATACTATTTATCTAAACTTCTCAACCCTTGTAAGTAGAGGTACTCAGCCATGGAAAAGACTTGCGCTGCTTTAGTCTGGGTAGTTCAGAAATTAAAACACTATTTCTTAGCTCACGAGGTTCACCTCATTGCTCGCATGAATCCGATTAAATTCCTTCTTGAAAAATCTGTTCTTACCGACCGATTGGCATGCTAGCAAAGCTTCCTTTCACAGTTCGACATCACTTACATTCAACAGAAAGCAATCAAAGGTTATGCCATCGCCGAACATCTTGCTCACCACCCACTCCCTTGATTTGATCCTGTCAATTCGGAGTTTCCAGACGAAGAATTGATGTCCATCAATCAACCCCACGATCCTATGTGGACATTACATTTTGATGGAGCTCTAAATTCCCAAGGAAGAGGGATCGGCATGGTTCTTTTAACACCAGAAGGGGTCACCATCCCATTTGCTGCTCAGCTTACTTTCCCTGTCACAAACAATATAGCTGAGTATGAGGCTCTTTTGGCCGGCCTTCAAACCGCTCATAGATATGGTGTTACCCAATTACGAATTGTTGGTGATAGTCAGCTCATTCTGCGCCAGGTGCTTGTCAAGTGCTGCACTATCAATCCTAAGCTCAAGCCCTACCAGGAACTTGCTTCAGCTTATGCCAAACTTTTTACCAAGTTAATCTTCATTCATGTTCCTCGAAGCCAGAACATCCTAGCCGACGCTCTTGCCTCTTTGGCCTCTGCTCTAGTCTTCCCTCCTGAGTGTGATTTTCATGTTCCTCTTATTCATCAGCGTGACACTCCAGCTATTAAGGATCGTGCATTCCTCGATATTAGGGATAAGGTGCTCGAGAAGGTCAGGCGGAGTGAAGCTCTTAAAGGCAAATAGGTCATGCTATTGGATTGGCAAGAAGAGTTGTCTGATGAAGAGAAACCTTGGTATTATGAGATTGCCAGGTATTGCAATGATCAGTCCTATCCCGAGGAAGCCACTGTGGAAGAAAGGAAAGCAATCAGAAGAGTGGCTCAATGTTATGTTTTGGTTGGAGGTGTGCTCTATAGGAGAGGGCTCACGGGTGTTTTGTCAAGATGCCTCGACGATGATGAATCTTGGAAGGTTGTGGAAGAGGCGCATTCCGGAGTGTGTGGTGGTCATGTGAACAGCCAGATGCTAGCTAAGAAGATCCTTAGGCTAGGTTTCTATTGGCCAACTCTAGAAGAGGATTGCTCCATCTATGTTCGAAGGTGTGTTAAGTGCCAACTGCACGCCGACAAAATTCATTCTCCTGCTTCTTCACTCCATCCTATGTCCTCCCCATGGCCTTTCTCCATGTGGGCTTTTGATATCATTGGACCTCTGGGTGATTCGAACCTCCTGACCAAGCAAAAGTCGTTCATCCTGACGGCAACGGAATACTTCACCAAGTGGGCAGAAGCGGAAGCATTCGTAGAGATCAAAGCATCAACTGTCTGCAAGTTCAAAATGAAGAACATCATCGCAAGGTTCGGCATCCCGAGTACCATCGTCACCGACAATGGACCTCAATTCATCTCTCAAGAGCTCAAGGATCTCTGCAACAGGTATAACATTGCATTGCATCATTCTTCTCCCTATTATCCGCAGGGCAATGGCTAAGCAGAGGCAACTAATAAAACCTTGATCAAAATTGTTAAAAAGACGTGTGAGGCTAATAAATTTTCGGATTGGTCAGACAAGCTAGTTGAAGCTCTCTGGGCCTATCGCACTTCCATTCGTACCCCTACTGGGCAAACCCCTTTCGCCCTTACTTATGGAATGGAGGCGGTGGTCCCTTATGAGATTCTCATTCCATCTCTGCGAGTACAATTGGACAAGGAACTCTCTATTGATGAGCGTCGTGATTTACTCCTTGCCCAGTTGGAACTCCTAGATGAGAAGCGTCTGGTCGCCACTGAGCATGCGCGCGTTTATCAAAATAGGCTGTCACGTTTTTATCAAAAGAAAGTAATTGAGAGAAAATTCAAAGTCGGTGAGATGGTAATCAAGAGAATCTTAGTAAAACCTGGTGGGCCCCGTTCAAAACTCCAACCAAACTGGGAAGGACCATTTGTTATAAAAGATGTTTATCCTGGCAATGCTTATAAACTGATTAATGCTGAAGGACAAGAGCTAACTCATCCTTGGAATGGTCTGTACCTTAAGAAATACTATCCCTAATTCAAAATAAAAAAAACAAAATATATATATATATAGAAATCTATCCAAAAAAAATAGAAATTTTCCAAAATCTAAAAAAATAGAAATTCTTCAAAAAGAATGAAATTTTTAAGATGGTTGCCATGATTGCAAGGACGCAAGGTCTGAAAGGTCAAAATTTCAGTATTCATTCATCAGTCTTGTTAACTAAAATGGGGTCGACTCCCGCACACACTACACGCTTACCCTTGAACTCAAGCGATGCAAAATCCGATGGAAAGTCAAAACCTGACTAAAGGTGAAGACAATACCCATTCTTTTCCTCTTCGGCCCATAAGGGAGGAAGGAAGGTCTCGGGGTAGACCCGCCAAGCCTATCCGCCGCCCTAGTAGGTGGAAGTCAGGACCCAAAAGGGAACAAATGCCACTAAAGCCCAAGTACAATTAGGTTTTTCATCAATGCAAATTAGTCTCGAAGTGAAAGTCAAATCATGAAAGAAAAGCATGACAAGAGGGTAAAGTCCCCGCAAGGAAAACCTTGGGCGTATGCATGCAATACAAAAAAGGCAAAAGGCAGCAAAATTTCCCTATGCCAAAGACCGAACCCCAACAGGCATAGGGTAGGGGAGGTAGTTTTACCTTAAGCTTTTCAGAATCCCTTATGGGCTTCCTTATATTTTCTTCCATCTCTTTCTTGGTGGTAAGTCATAAACCAGCAGAATGGTTGAGGCTGACCCAGGAGATTGCACCGGGCGAGATCTTGCATACAAGTTTAACCACTGGCACGACGACCCCCTTTTGATTAATCAAGAAAGGTCAATGAATCCTCAATGATGACCATGTAGGACCCAGTGCCCTAGTAGCTTTGTCAACCTAATGCTGAAAACAGGAAAATTAACGCCTTTGAATAAGGCACCTTTTCTGAAATTAACGCCTGTGGAGAAGGTCGTCCTTTTTTAAATAACGCCCTTGTGTGGGCCGTCTTTTCAACAAAATTCAAAAACGTTTTCAAATTCACGCCGTCACCTAGGGCATCTTTTGTTTGAATAACGACCTAATCTAAGGTGCGTCTTTTGAAAAACAAAAGAAAAAAAAATAAATATAAAAGGAAAAGAAAAGAAAAGAGGAAATAGGGTTTATTCTTCATGAGCGTGCTTGCATTATTGCATAGGGCATCTTTTATTATGGTTTGCATATGACTGCTTGTGTGTTGCATCTCCCTTTATTGGTTATTTCATTTGCCTTATTTAATTAAAGGCTTGGCCCCTTGACCCATTATCAAGGTCAAAGTAGAGACGTCCCTTGCTTATTGAGCAAGGGGCCAAGTCGAACAGATGAATTAACCTGTTTATTCAAGTGTGAACCACAGCTGCAGGTATAGGGCAAAGTAAGGTAAAACAAAGAACGTGGAAAAGAAGCAAAGTACACAACCACAAGTACACAACTACACAAGTGCTCAGGTAACAAAAATCTCAATCTCATATATATATACATCATGAATATCTTAGTACAGATGTGAGGGTGGGGGAGTACAAGTAAGTCTCTCAGCTCTCGCCTCCACCCTCCTCTCTCCTACTCTCTACCTCGTCCTCGCCATCCCGAGGAGGCGCTGGTGGAGGGGGCATGGGCCCCCGTGAAGAAGATGGAACTCGAACCTAGCCCTCTACCTCGCTCCTCTCTCGAAAAGAAGAACCCGCCACAAAGGTGGAGTTGGTGAAGGAGTACCCCGCAGCACGCGCTCGCTCACGCCCTCGCTGGAGACGCTCCTCAGACACTCGTAGCCGCTCCTGAGAAAGGGCCAGCTGCGTCCTCAGGTCTGTCAGCTCACGCTCGCGCGCCACCACCTGCTCCTGGTACCGGGCACGGTCCGTCTGTTGTTGCTCGTGGTGCCGGTCACGGTCCGCCAGGTGCTCCACTCGCTCTCGAGCGCGCTCCCTCCGCTCCAGCTCAAGGGCAACCCGCAACTTTGCCACGTCCTGAGGCAGCTCCTCCCGTCACCTCAGGGACCGCTCCAGCTCTATAATCCGCTGCTCGCGGATCGCCAACTCTGTCCCGGCCAGGGCAGCCTGGGTACGTGCCACCTGTAACTGTCTGGTCTACAAACAGGTAAACAAATCATCAGTTCCCTTGTGTAATAATTCATGAAATAAGCAATACATGACGGAAAGTAAATCACTCACCTGGGCAGTCATCGCCTGCTGTCCCTCGCAGACGCAAGTGAGAGCAGCTCGGAGCTCCTCAGTCTGAAAAATGAATTTCATCAGTGCACATTAAAATATATAATCAATAATTGAATGAGGTTTGAGTTTTTGAATTTTACCCGTGAGGCGAGGTCACGCTCTGCAGCCTCGGCCCGTGTGACCGCTCCCGCTAGCTGCTCTGCTAGTGCGGTCACCTCTGCACTGGGTCCCCCCGAGCTGGAGGCTTCCCTCGTGTCTCTCCCTATGGCTCCCTGCTGGGCACGCTGCATTCATTGAAATCGTCAGTGGCTAATCATCAATAATTCAACAAAAATTCATTTGCATATAGAAATAATTTAAACACTTACCAGGGTCTCGAGGTCGGCCCGTGTGGCAGTTAGCTGGTCCTCCAGGCTGTGTAGATGGGCCTGTGCATCCATCGCCGATATGTCCCGTGCATCCTGCATCCATTTCACATTAGTCATATAATAGAAATACATAAGCACTCGCATTTAGTTTAGAAGCAATTGCATTCATACATACCCCTAGGACCCTCATCTGGGGTCGGTCGGCGTAAACCTCCCAGTAGCGCCGGAGGTACTCGGAGCTGTCAGTCGCCCGCGAGGTGACTCGGGTCCCGCCTCGCTGCCAGTCGGCATACTGGTCCTCAAACCGCACCCTCCAGTCGATCACATTCGTGCGACCGCGCGTCTTCTTCCCGATCCCTCGCGGCTCCCCGACCTCTATCCACTCCTGGTGTAGGCCCAGGGTCCTCATCACCAGTCTAAGCCGTAATGGCTCGATCTCGCTCAAGCAGTGAACCCAAAGCTCATGCTCAAAGCGAGGTCGCCCTGCTACGACCCATGGCTGGCCCTCGTCGGTCATCCCCTCGTAAGGCCTCCATCGTACCTGCATCCATGAACATGCATGTCATCTCATCATAATCATAATAAATTCAAATAAACATAAAAAAAAGCATAACATTCATACCAGCGAGGGAGGGAAATATCGGAACTCTCTCCGTAGCACCCACAACTCGTAGCCGAGTGGGGCTCCAAACACCAACGGCAGCCAGCGCCGTGCTATCGGGAAAAGTCCCTCAC
Source organism: Amorphophallus konjac (assembly GCA_022559845.1). Classification (NCBI taxonomy): domain Eukaryota; kingdom Viridiplantae; phylum Streptophyta; class Magnoliopsida; order Alismatales; family Araceae; genus Amorphophallus; species Amorphophallus konjac. Next base: position 116,377,682 of record CM040118.1, read on the forward strand.
CTCCTGGCCGTGGGTCGGTACGCCCCATGGGCATGTACAGATGGCTCCAAACCTGCATCCATGCATTGCATTAGTGAGGCATTCACATGCATAAAAAAGAAGAAAAAAGAAAAAAAGAGAGAGAAAAATATATAAGTGCATACCTGAAGAAAAGGTGAGAATCCACTGACGGTCGTCTCTCGTCCTGTCCCCGTGGACAGGTCGGCTAGTAAGTGCGCCAGCAGCGCCGCTCCCCAGGCGTATCTGCCGACTCCCTCTAAATCCTCGAGGATCCCTAGGAATCGGAAATTGATGACGTCGCCCTTCGTACCGAGCAATAGCCTCCCAAGCAACAGCAGTAGGAACCTCCTCAAGTCTCAGTCTGCTCTCTCCCTGTCGGCTGGATCCTGGCAATAGGCTGCCCTAGCCCCATCGATCAACCTCTGTGAGAACTACTCTAAGGACTCCCCTGACCTATGCCTAGCATCCCCTAAGCCCATCACTGTAGTCAGATCAGTGCGGAAGATAGTCCTACACTCGCTAGGTGTCTCGTAGACCATCTCTAGCCCTAGCAGTCTCTCGGCCAGCTCGGTATAGTCTGGTAAGGTGATCCCGCTCACTGCCTCACCATCTACCTCAACCCAGTAATCCTAGCCACATCCTCTAGGGTAGGAACCATATGACCCCAAGGCATCAGGAATGCCCGGCTAGTCCTATCCCATCTCTCCCTCAGAACCTGGATAAGTGGTAGGTCGGGTCTGACTGGCTCTATGCTAAGGAAGGCCCCGAACCCCATAGCATCTACCCTGGCTCTCTAGAACTCGGGGATGCCGTAATATGCTGCCCGGACCATGACCCAGGAGATCCGTGTCCTCATAAACCCCTGCATGCATAAAGAAAGAAATTTGGCTTAATTATTTTGATTATTCCTGAGGAAGTCTACTTAATTGCCTTGGTTTGAGTTGTTGATGTTTGATTCAATTAACGACCATCCCCAGGTCGTGGTTTGTTTAATTGGCGCCCCTGAGGAGGGCGTGGTTTCTAAGTGAGCTTTGAGTTAATGACCTACCCTAGGTCGTTGTTTATCTAGGAGACGCCCCTGTGGGGGGTGTGGTTTTGAGGTTAATTTCTAATTTCCTAAAGATTTTTTTTAATTGACACCCGTACCAGGGTCGTCATTTGCTTAAGTAACGCCCCTGTGTAGGGCGTTTTCTGTTAAAATGGGCTTTGGGTTTTAATAATTTATTCTAGAGTTAATGAAATGGACGACCACTCCTATGGTCGTTATCTGTTGAATTGACGCCCCGATGGGGGGCGTTGTTTTCCAGGGTTTTTGAAAATAAAATAAAAACAGCATGCGAGATATAAATCAAGGCATTAATATTGAAGAGGTAATTGAAAAAAATGAGAAGTATGAAATTAACGGCATGATTGATAAAACATGATGATTCCAATTAACGACATGCTACAGGGCGTGTTCTCATGAAATTAATTTGTTTCAAAATAAAGAAAATGAATTGACGACCCCAGGTGTGGGCATCTTTTCTTTAATTCACGACACCCCTGGGGGCGTCTTCTTTCTGAATCTCTGGTTTTCTCCCCCGATGGCTATGGAAATGGAGTGAAATTGGAAATAAAAATAAAAAAAATGGGAAATGGGGTTTTGGGGGCTTACCTTCTGTCGTCTAGATTCAACAACCCCTTCACGGAGTTGTTGCCGGGGTTGCCGTGGCCGCCGGAGTTGGCCACGGCGAGGCACGACCACCGCCGAGGTTTCTTCTTCTCCACCTTCTTCTTCATCTCTTTCCTCTTCGTCTTCTCCCTCATTCTCTTCTTCTCCTTCGATCCGTTCTTCCTCGTTGCCGGCCTCCGCCACCGGAGCCTCCTCGGCTGCCGCCGGCGGAGCCTCCACGGCGTGATCTTCCTCGCCCAAGTCCACCACCTCCGGGGCCGAGACCCTCTACTGCTTAAGTCCACCGGCCATGGCTAGGGTGTAGAGGAGAGAGAGAGATAGAGAAAGAGAATGAGAGGGATGGGGGAGGGTTTTCGGTTAGGGTTGCAGTTGGGAGAGAAGAGAGAACGAAGGAAAAAGGATGAAGGAAGAAGAAGAAAGGAGGGAAAGTTAAGTCGAACGGTCAAAAAGAATTAACGACTCCAGTAAAGTCGTGTCTTGTTAAGAAGACGACTGGCGCTGAGGGCGTCTCTTCTATGGTTAACGACGCGTTCTGGGACGTGATTTCTTTTCGCATGGGGAATGGCAGACGTCGTTAGAGGCATTTAATGGGAATTGATTGACACGATGGGAATAATGATTATTGTTTTTGATTAACGACGTGTCTGAAGCCATGGTTTACATAAAACGTGGCTTACCCTAAGGCGTTACTTTTGGGACTTTAACGAATACTTTTTGGAATATAAATCGAATTAATGCCTTGTCTTAAGACGTTATTCAGTTAACGCCCACAGGTGAAGGCGTCAATTATGAGAGATCAATCATTGAAGACGACGTATGCTGAGGCGTCATTTATGGAATTAACGACATTGGCTGAGTCATTATTTGCAACAGAACCGCAAGTTATTGGAAGATTTGATCAGAATCACTATGTTATTGGCTCAATCAAAATATCATTATTGTTTATTGAAAGATTACATTGCTTCAATGAGCCATTTTGGGCCTCAAGCTTCTTAAAGCAATTACATAAGACTTCCACTGTTCTCTGTCTTCTTCTAAGTTCTCCATAGGATGATGAGCCTTGTTGATTTTCCACAGAGCTTGGATAGTTGTGCACTCTTCTCCATCTTCGTTGCTGCCAAGGTCCCGTGTCTTGATCGGAGGGAGATGAGATGGATCTTCAAACATTTGCCGTGGAAGCCCAAGTTGAGGAAGGCACCGATGTGAGTTATACAGAACGAATTCTGAAGCGCCTATGAGTCGAAGGTCCGTCCCGGGGGAGAATCGTGCGCGGAGTTCTTGAGTCTTAAGTATTCCCGGGGCGCAAGTAAAAAGGTTCTTTGACATTACCTTGAGATGTTCTCTCCATTCCATTCTCTTTTTGATTTGAGGTATCCGGTTTATCACCCTATTGCTTATTCCTAATGAACTGGTCATGTAAGAGAGTGGGCTTTTGAGAAGATTCTAGAAGGTTGTTGGGCCTCCTCACAGGGATCGAACTTGAAGTGGAGATCTACCCAACTTGAGAGTGCTAGCATGCACCCATAGATGGGTCTTCCCATTGCCGCCGAGGTAAGCCCGCTATAGAGATAGGCTAGAATTGCCGCTCCCGCTCTCTCTCCTTCCCATAGGCTCACTATTGTGCTTAATTGGGTTTCCTCTAGGAAGTCTTCCGTGGATGGAAATAGGATTGCTCCTGCCAAGCACACCACGAAAGCCTTCGCCACCCGCTCTATCTCTTCATCTTCTTTAGCTTGATCGGATCTCTTGTACACCCAAGAAGCAAGCTTTAGGAGATTGATTCCCTTGGAAGCCTTGATTTGGTTCACTAAGTTTGGGCTGGGAATTAAACTTGTTAGTAGCTCATGTGAAGATATTTGCTTTGGCATGATGGCCATCTTCTCCTCGTCTCCTGGCTTCATCCTCTTTAAGCCTAAGATCATCTCTAGCTCTTCTAACAAGATTGAGACCTCAAAAGTCGAGAAAAGGAAGGTATGAGTGGAAGTGTGCCATATTTCAATTAGAGCTCCTATGGCAGCCCAATCGAGGTGAACTTGATCATAATGTTTGGCATGAGTGATTAGGCTTAAGAGGTGCCATCTTGCTAAGTAGACCCTCATGTCTGAAGAGAACTTGGAGAGAAGAAGAGGCAGCCACTTAATCTCTGTGAATCTCCTGGCTCCTGGAACATTTGGATAATCCTGTAGGTAAAAGAAAGGAACAGAGAGAAGGATGAGAATACAGAACAGAAGGACTATGAAGATATGAAAGAAAGAACAGAAAGAAACAATTCCACTTTACCTGGTTCATGGCAATTCGACTGCTGATATGCCCATTGATTTTGGTTAGTCTGAGAGTGGAACTATTGGATCTTTTAATAGCTCTCTCCATCTTCGGTCTGCAAGTAGAGCTTGAGCGGTCGCAGCACCTGTGAACAGACAGAGGAAGCAGAAGAAGCAGGAATTCGATGAATGTGCTTTGATCATAAGGAAGTTCCTTCCTTTTTATAGAAGTTTGGAGAGTTTAATGCCCGTTCGGAGTTGCAGGTTGATTACTATTAGGATTGGGCTTAGCTTTCGAATCGGAGACGGAAGCGCGTTGTTAATTAACGTCCTCTCTTGGGGCGTCAATTGTTGAATTGATGACTTTACCGAGGTCATGTTTTATTTAGCGTCTCCAGGAGGGTCGTCTTCTTCTTGAATTCTCGGTGCATTTAACGCCTTGATGAAGGGCGTTTTCCATATTTTGACGCCTTGATGTCAGTCGTCTTTCATATTTTGACGCCATGAACTCCAGTCGTTATTTTGTTGACTTGCATATTTGATTCTCCATATGCTTTGATGAACTTAAGTGCTATTCTTTAGTTGGAGTTATTTATGATATGCACTTATGATCATTTTTGTGGATGATCATTTTATTATGGGGGCTAATGAATTTTCAAGTGTAGAAGATTGCAGGTTCGAGGAGCATGGGTCACTCGTGGAGTAACATCATCCTATTTCTTGTGTTTCTTTCCTGTAAGCATTGTTATTATATGGTATCTACGCTATTATAGCATATCAAGGACCTTGTGATTCTGATGAACCTGGAATTTGAGTTCCCCTTCATCAAAAACGGTGATAATTCCAGGAGAGTCTTGATCACACGGATAGGCCGTTGAGTCATTAAAGGTCTGGGACGATGGTTCCACTTTCTGAGTTGATGCGCGGACAAACGGGCTTCGGTTTAGTGTCAGCTCGGAGAATTGGATTCTTGACCAAATCTAGATGGCTTAGTAATATTATCCTTGATTATTTTCTATTTTTAGTTTGTTTTATCTTTTCCTTTTAGCCCAGCATGCATCATATAAGACTTTGAGCTTCATGATGAAAATCTTCATATTATGGCAATAATGAAGGTCACTCGCTCTTGATTGAGTTAACATGAGAAATTCCACTCCAAATTGAGTACTTTATTCTCTCTGAAGCCGCTCAGGCTAGTTCCTTGAAACTGTTCTTTTGCTGGATCTTCATCTCAATTCTCTTTATTTTTCTACAAATCCACCTTGGTTGTAGCACGTCCACATTGGCTGGTAACCGCTCTCCAATGGTGTCTCCTTGTCGTGCCCACGTGCACATTTTATTTACTTAGTTTAGTCTCCTATATCCAGCAAATCGATGCTTCCTTGGAATCACCTAGAGTTGTTTCACTTTGAATCTTGGAAAGATTTCCAATGCTTAGTGTCTGAGGCGTGTCACATCACACCTTGGCATCTACTTATCAGTTCGCACTACTTCATTTCGCTTGTTGCACTTTTCACCTTCATTTCATCTCACTCCCTTCCAAAGCAGACGCCAAGGCGGGGCAGCTGTAGACACGCCAAAATTGACGCTATGTTGATCAAATCTCATGTCACTATGTTAACGCCCCAAAGTGAACTTCAATATTTCTATAATATAAAGTTTTTCTATTTTTTGTGTGTTTTTGTGATTTATTCTTGGGTTTTTGGTGATTAACGACTTGAAGAGGGGCGTGTTTTATATAGCGACCTAATCTGGGGCGTGTTCTTAAGAAAGGACGACCACAGGGAAGGGCGTCAATTCCTGGTATTTTACGAGTATCGCTCAAATTGGAAAATCAATTATTAACATCCTTCCCTAGGGCGTGTTTTTGTTTAACGCCTTTGCTTCAGGCGTCTTTTCATAATTTTTCAAATAAAGAAGGTTTTGTTGCCAAAATTAAATCCAGGTAGTGACGCCGTGATCCCGATCATGTTTTGAATTAACACCCTGGAGCAGGTCGTCAATTCTGAATTGACGCCCTTTGGTAGGTCGTGTCTCACCCTTTCGTGTCCTGCTTAAACTCGCCTTTCCTAAAGAGTTCCCTGCCTTTCTTGATCACCTTGCTCGATCTGGGAACTAGAGTCCTTGCCGTTGATGACCACTGCCTATTCTTATCTTCCCAAGTTTGTGATTATCTGTGATTGAAACCCTATAAAAGAGTCCCCTGGTTGATCTCGCGCGAGGTTACAGAGAGGTTATGGGTGTAAGGTTAGAAGCAGAGCTATTAAGAAAGAATTGTGAGTTGTGAGTTGTTACAGAGGTTAGACGCACGTATACATACAAAAGCTCTCTGCTTCCTCCTGCTGCCGCATCCAAAGTGTTTTCCCTTTACTGTTTACAGGAACAGCAGGGATCTTTTCTTCTCTTCGTTGTTGTTTGTCATCATCATCTCATCATCAATCACCATATTCTCTTCCTTGCATTAGTTTTCATTGCATCTCTTTTCCTCTCCCTAATTCTCTAGGGGTTTTAAAACAAACAAAAGGTGCACGCTTTATGCTCTTCTTTCATCACCATCTTTCATCTTTGGATTGATACTACACTCACGTTTGGCTGATCTCTTTTTCTTTTACTTGTTTGTTCTTTGTTCAAAGGTAATCAAAGAGGAAGACCCCCTTCATCGACTAGCCGATAGAAGGTGGAGGAAGGACCCACATCCATCCCGCATCCTATTATCACCAGGTATTCGTGATCATCTTTTCTTCGTATTGAGGTAACACCTCTGGCGATCACTCTCCTTAGTAGCACCACATGCTCTTTTACTCCCTTTTTCATTATTATTCTTATGCATATGCTTATTCTTGTCTTAAAAGTGGATTATTTTCCATGATTCACAGGGGGGTGTCATCCTCTTGCCTCTTCCATCCACCGGAAGTTGCAGCGGTCAGGCTGCCTTCTTCTAGTTGGGGTTGCTGGTGCTGGTAAAGGTGCGTAGGTGGATAAGGCTGCAGAGCCTCTTGCGGCTAGTGTAGTGGTTGTGAGGGGTCAACTCTCCTTGTCGTTGGTGCTGTACTAGCCGCCTATCACCTAAGAGTCTAGTGGCTCTTCTAGCCCGGAGCTACAGTTAGTGGATGCAGGGAATGGAGAGGAAGTCAATTTGTTTCTAGATAGAGTTCGGCGAAGAGGTAGGGTTTCCCTCAGAATGGAAGAAGTAAGGGGGATGTTGGGGATAGTGGAAAAGATGGTTGGGGAACAAGTGAGGGAGGTGGCAACTAAGGAAGGTATCTCCTATGCCGCCTTGAAAAGGGATGTGAATGGGTCCTTCTCTAAAATCAGAAAGAGATGGGGAACAATTATTAGAGCATAGGCAAAGACGGATATGGGAGAAAAGGAGAGTGGGGAGGAGGAGGACATCCCTAATTTCTAATGAAAATCGTCTTGTGGAATGTGAGGAGGTTTGAGGGGTAGAAAAGAAGAGGGAGGTGAGGGAGCTAGTCGGAAGGTACAAAATTGATATTCTTTGCATCCAAGAGAGCAACTGTGTAGCACCCCAGAAATTTAAAGTGTAGAATAGATAAAATAACTATAAGTATTTGTCATGGGAATTAAATTTCGATAAAAGAAAAGGCGATAATTAGCTAGAAAGGGAAAATTAGCCAAAAATTTGATAAATGTTTATAAAGACATAAATAAATAAATGAGGAATAGAAATTAAATATTCCCTTTTATCTATGAGAAATATCATTCAAGTATTTAGTAGGAATATCATTCCAAAATATAATTATATGTATAAAGATTTCATAGGATCAAACCCGACTTCGATACCCGAGACTACAATGGTAGCTAACAAGGAAAATAATTAAATATAGGAAACAAGGACTATATGTGTATAGTTCTTCCAATTAATTTATAGTAAAACTATTTACAATTCTAATGAATATAATTAATGGGCCATGAAGATAATGATTTGGGTTTTTAAAAGAGTATATAAATACCTAAAATAGGCTAAGATATATATATATACATATTTATATATATAGATATAAAGGTATATATATATTATACCAAGGCAAATGAATAACATACACACACACATATATATATATCTAATGGGCCAAGCCAATATATATATATATATATATATATATATATATATATATATATATATATATATATATATATATATATAGACATAAAAAGGCCAAATACCTTCAGATAACCGAACCTTTATAAATATATATACTTATATGGGCCTTTCCTACTAGAGCAAATGAATATATCAGACATAGCACACTCATGCATTCTCCACAGAATAGATCAGTCATATGCATTCATGTTGCTATCATTCAATGTGATGCTGAAGCAAAATAATATGGTGACTCATTCATGTTGGTATCATTAAAACACCACATCATCAACAAAGCACAAAGGGCACAACAATCTCCCCCTTTTTGATGATGGCAACATAATGAGTCTCACACTGACTCGTCAAACTATTCTCCCCCTTTGACATAATCAAAAAGAAAGAAAATGGTTTGAGAGACAAAAATCAGCACACAAGGACAGAGAATGAAACATAGTTCATTAAAATAGAGTTCCCCCTATCAACATGCATGCAGAACCACTCTCCACTTAATGCAACTAATAACCAAAGCTCCCCCTGAGAACATGAGTGAAATCAGGATGGAAGATTTCAACAGTGTGGAGAGTAAAGTAATTGATGATAGAAGAGAAAAAATAGACAACAATGATCATAAGGCATCTCAATGAATAATCAATAACAACCCATTCTCCCCCTGAAAGTATAACTTCCCTTGAATTATTTCCCCCCCTTTGAGAAAGGAATATGAACAGATGAAACAATAAGGTAAGGGGTCAATACACAACAGCTGAAGCAATGGTTCAGAAGGTGAGCATGATTATAAGCAACTGTTAAGGCATAAGAATCAGCAATATACAGTCTTAAAAAGAATTCAGGTTTAACAATGATAAAGATAAGTAAGACAGCTGACCACTGAAAAAGAGTTATAGACTCCATTTATAGCAATGAATCTAAGGCACATGGTTTTAATAGATAAGTCAGTAAATAATACCCTTTGTGATTAAACATGGAAGATCAAGAAAGGCAACTTGAATATGTATTGAGAAAAACAATTTTCACTCAATGACTTGATTTCAAGAGGTTACAACAGTTTGATTTTCACTTTTTAATTTTCAGAGACTGAGCTAAGTGAATAGACAAGTGGCATTTATGCTGTTGACATTAGGTGTACACCTTGATTAGAGGCAGGTACCCCCAGTTACTAGGCATAAACTACTAGATCTATTTCAGATCAAGACCTACAAGGAACAATTTTCACCTTTGACATTAAGGGCACACCTTGATCAGAGGCCAGTACCCCCAGTTACTTGGTGAAAACTCCCCCTATAGATCTGACCCTATGAACAGAGATAGTCTGAAGCACTTCATGACTTATGAATTCTCCTGCTTCTTTGGAGGAGATCACAGTTTCTCAGTGCAATTCAGCCATTGCTCTGTCACCTTGATCAGCTCATTACATTGATGATCTTATTTACTGCTGCCCTTATTTCTTTTAGAGTGATTGAAAAAAAAAATAGTACACACTCTATTTACCTTTTCTAGACATATCCAGATTAACACATTCAGGCATTAAAAAAAATTTTTTCTATTCTAACCATGAGACAGAGATTAAGAGCTATAAAAGTTTTCTTTTATCTCAAGTTCTGAAGTGCAGACACTGAACTCTTCTATTTATAAAAGTTAAACCTTTAGTTCCTTTCAATTTGTAAATGTGATTCTTATGAATGAACAATTGCAATAACCACAGCTCAATGCACTAAACAAGAAGCAATGCTGTTGTTCAGTGAAAGTTAAGAGAATTGATAGCAATTGGCAATATGGTTCAATAGCATCTGATGTCAAAGAATATGATAGAATTGAATGGGGACTATGAGAAGTGAAAAAGATTCAATGTATTGAACAGAATTCTCAGCTCCCCCTGACACCAAGATGCAAAAGATATGCTATGCAATACACTGTTCTACATGCAGACTATGCAACAATTATACATAGAGCAAGTATGCAATCATTTCAAGTTTATGCACCCAAGTCATGAACATTTTTATCCTTTTTCAGATTTTTCAAAATGGATGATATGCAATACACTGCTCTATATGAAGACTAGACCCTTGGTACTTGGCGAAGAACTTTGTCTCAATGACCATCTCACACATAGTAAGAACCTCCAGACAAATTTCCCTGCCTTTTAGTAACTTACTATTTGATATACCAGGGTTATGCAAGGAGATACAGTGCAAAGCAGATTTCACAAATAGTCATGCAAATGATATATGTAGACATGTGACACATGCATCGACTTCATGCACTAAATGACCCATTCTAACACAGTGCAAGGTATGCATCGACTACAACAATGATTGTGCAGTGCATCTAGCATCCTATTTACATAGTGCAATCAGTGCAAGAGAAGAGCATCAGATATGTGCAGAGTAAATTCAGTAGCTGAGTCTGGAATGCAGACTGATCAGCTAAACAAGAAGAGACATCAGAGATTAAATGAACAATTCAACATGACATTCACATCTTTCATACTCACAAATTCAGATGATGGAATTTAAACACAGAGTTTTGGAACTGACCTGAAATGGTGCAATCATGGGGTTTTCATTCTTGAGTACCTTGGTTAACCCCTTTTATTTCTCCCACCAAGGCACACATGCAAGTTAGCACACTATTTGGCATGGGCAGGTACCCAAACATTCTTGGGTCCTGCACTAACAGTCACATATCTAGCAGGTATGGTAGCCAATTTCTGTGCATGAAGGTCATCAATTCTCATCACATGGCAATCATTCATTGAATGACCTATCTGACTACAGTAGTGGCATGATGCAGCAGTTCTGAAATTTATTTTGTGCACATTCCTATGAGCAAGAGTTCTATGTGCATATGCATAAAACTTTTTGTTAACAGAATTAAAATTCTGTTTACCAAAACCAGTTTCGTTTTGATATCCTGCCACCCAACATGTTGCAGCCCTGTGGCCAGATCTTCCACATTTGAAACATGCAAAGGATTTTTCTTTAAAAGCAGATTTGTTTCTATCAGCATCATAATGAGCAGGGAATTTTACAGATTTAGAATTCAATCTATTTCTTTGAGCATGCCAGCAGTCCTTGACTGTATGGCCATGCTTTCCACATTCGAAGCACCCAATGTATTTTTTCTTAGAACCAAAATTTTTCCTTTCAAAAATATTTTTATTTTCATGGAAATTAACAAATTCAGAATGAAATTTTTTCCCATGAATGTGCCAACATTGAGCAGCAATGTGGCCCAGTTTGCCACACTGAAAGCATTGAATGTTCTTCTTATGATTTACATGATTTTTAACATGAACATTCCTATCATGCAGTTTTCTAGCATTGAGATCATCATGTTTCTTTAATCTACAATTATGCATAAGATGACCTATCTCATGACAATAAAAATATTTTATCCTTCTATTTTGATCATGAGAATGTTTCTTCGTTTTAGAATTCCTAACATGAATTCTATCAGATTTCAATTCATCCTTTCTCATGACAAAGCAAACATCCATCTCATGGCCAGATTTACCACAGTAGAAACATTTAACATTCTTTCTTTTAACATGAAGGAGTTTGGCCTGAGAAATTTCCGCATACAAATTTTTATTCTGTTTTGTTTTCTTTCTCTCAGTTTTCTTTTGTTCTTCTATCTGATTAGCAGGCAGACATGAAGGAGAAGCTGAAGTGCTAGCTAAATTAGAGCTACGCACATAGGTTGTGTACAGTCTTTTTCTCACTTCCTGTTTACTCCTTCCATTAGCAATTTTCGGATTTTCTTCATTCTTGAAAGATTTAGATAGAGATTTGTTCAATTCAGTGATTTCATTTTTGAGAGAGGAAATGAGCATTTCAGAATCTGTGATCTTTTCATTAAGTAAGACATTAATGGCTTTGTAGCTATCAATCTCTTCTATTAATGTACTCACTCTCTCACATTCATTTTCAATTGAACTCTTCCCTTTTTCCAGCATTAAAAGCCTCTCTGACATGGCAGAATTTAGAATCTTCAGCTCTTCATTCTCCTTTCTTATTTGTTCATTCTGAACTAGTTCATTAGTTAAGATTTGATCATTTTCCAATGAATTCAGCTTATCTTCTAGTTCAGAAATCTTGACAGTAAGTTCATCATTTTCAATTTTCATTAAATTATTCAGCTCAGTGATTTTACTTTTCAAGGAAATTATGAGATTTTCTGAATCAACTTTCTCCTTCTCATAACCAGCCAGTTTTTCTTTTAACAAACCAATTTCATTTTCCAAATCAGCAATGTGTATTACAAAACTGACAGTCTCTTCTTCACTGCAATTGATACACTCTTTCAATACTTTATTTGCAGTTTTGTACTTCTCAATTTCTTCTTCCAGTTCAGACATCTTATCTGTGAGTTTCTGATTCTTAATTTCCGACAAAGAAATTTGTTCCTCACTCATATTCAGATCAGCTAAGCACATATCATGAGATGTTTTCAGTCTTTGACAGTTTTCACAGGGAACATTAGAGTTAATCTGTTCACATCTCTTTTTCAACCTTCTATTCTCAGATTTTAAATTTTACATCTATCAGACAGTTCTTCATTTATTTCCCATAATTCATCAATTGAAATCTCTTCGGATTCAGATTCAGAATTTACCTTGGATGAGACTTCCTCATCATCATTTCCCCGGTTTGCCATCATGCAGCTATCATCTTGTTCGTTATGAGCTGAAATGACTCTGTCATATATCTCCTTTCCAGAAGTGCACCTGAGAGCAAAAGGATATATATCAGTATTAATCGCAGCTCTCAAGATATTAAGAATTATGACATTGTCACAGTTCTTTATACTGTCCTCTCTAGACCACTTGGTCTCATCATGAGGCAATTTGTGTGGGCCTTTAGATAGTAGCCTCCATAGTTTGGGATCAATGGAGTCTACGTACACACATAGGCCTCCTAGCCAACTATTTAAGTTAGAACCATCATAAATTGGAGGACGACCCATTTGGATAGATGGCAAACATATTCAAAGTGCAAAACAATCGACAAGAAATGTACCAAAATTAGATAAGCAAAGCAAGGCACAAGTCAATGAAACTAAACACCGAGCATGAGAAGCCCACTATGAAATGCACCACGAACTAGCAGGATCCTCTGTAGATTGTTAGATCTGTTAGATCAGATACCCGCTGTGATACCAAGTGTTGGGTTCGGTGCGTTGGATCTAGAGGGGGGTGAATGGATCAGCCCTTTAAAATTTTCGCTCAATAAGATCTAGAATGCTAACTAGACAAATTCAGCCAATCTGAAAAGCTAATTAAAGTTTCAGCTGAACCAGTAAACAAACATATATAGCGCGCCTAAGCATTCAACTAGCGGAAGCACAATTAGACAAAACAAACCACAATGGACAAGAGGGTTTTTAGGTGGTTCGGTCCGACAGACCTACGTCCACCCCACACTCAAACCAGAGTGTGGATTCCGCTGACTCACAGCTTGAACAGCTGGGCATCACAGCTTGCCATACAACCCGCTGAGTCTCACAGCTTACTCTCCGAGGTATCCACCTCGCCCGCTGAGCAACACAGCTTGCTGTCCAGTGGAATCCACCACTGCAACCGCTGGGGATTACAGCTTGACCTGCCCAGAGGCAGCACCTCTGCAAACGCTGACTAACGGCTTGAAGAAAGGTAAAATATGAAACAAGAAAATGGGAAACAAACAACGACTGAAAGCTATAAATGAAGCACAAATAATATGGCTCTCAACAGAGCTGATTGGCCTGGATTTGATCCACGGTCCAGTGAAGACTGATCTTCAGAATGAAGCCTCTCTCTGCCCTTCTTCTTCTTCCGATCACTCTGTCTCTCTTTCTTTCTCTTTTTTTTTCTCTTCCTCTTTTATCTGCTCGAGCTCTCTATCTCTCACTTTTTCTCTTCTTTCTCTTCTGCTCTTCTTCTCTTTCTCTTTTTCTTCTCCTTCTCTTCACACTAGATCGTGCAGGCTATCCTCTGCTTCTGCTTCAATCACGATCAGTCTTCTTCTAAGGAAGAAGGCTTCCTTTTATAGCAGCAGTAGCTAGGGCGTGTGCTCTCCACATTTCCCGCCCAAAGGCCTCAATCCACGTGGCAGCTTCTCAGCCTGTTGCTGTACACGTGTCACGATCTTGGGCACCTCATCCATCCTTGGATCACATGCCCTGTCATCAGTCTCTACAAAAATCCCTGTCAGACAGTCGAAATAGAATTGTCAGTTGAAGGTTTAAGCGATGTACAGACTGTATGAAGGCAATGCAATGTGTAGACTTTGCAGTGTAAAGACAAGGCATGTACAGACTTCACGTTGTGAATGCAAAGCAAAGTATGTACATCAAGAACGAATGCACAATGGCTGTATGGACTTGTGTTCTGAACAATGTACATACTTACCACTTGAAGCGTGTACAGACTTCATGTTCACTATGCAGACTTTGTAATGTATGGAGCAATGTATATACTTAGAGTGAACAATGCACAAATGCATGAAGCACACATACTGTATAGACTTAGTGTGGCTTGAAGCACAGAATGCAATGTACAGACTTGTCAGCACACGATGCATAGACTTGTTAAAGAAGAGATGCATGTGCAGACTTCGTGAATGCAAACTATGTAGACGTTGTACAGACTTTGTATGCAATGCATGAACCAATGTCTAGACTTTGTGAAAGAAGCACACAGGCTGTACAGACTTGTGCTAATGCGGCAAGAGGACAATGTATGGACTTCAGCTCGTGCAAGCAAGGCCAATGTATAGACTTGCCGTTTGTGCAAGCAGAACGATGTACAGACCTTGTGTTGTGAACACAGGCTGTACAGACTTGAATGATGCATGCACAAGACACTGATGTATAGACTTAGTCTATGCAACACTGTATAGACTTCGTGTGTGTGCTACAGAACAATGTCTAGACTTTGAAAGCTTGAACACCTAAAAGACGACTCTTTCCTAGGCGTCAGATTCAGAATGGACGCTCCTACTGATGGGCGTCAAATTTCAAGCAAAATCAACCATGATGAAGTGCAATGTTCAGACTTGACAATATATGACTAACATGTGCTGTACAGACTTCGAATCACTATATGCACGATGTACAGACTTCAACTCAAAGGAGAAGGTGGATGTACATACTTTAAGTTCAACTGAGACGGTGCATGTATATACTTGACACTGTATAGACTAGTATGTTCAGAACAATGTATAGGCTGTACAGACTTGGCATGAGACGCAAGTTGAGACGATGGATGATGTACAGACTTCAAGTCCACTTGAGACGCTAAGTGAGACGGACGATGTATAGACTTAGCCAGACTTCAGCTCGATGTACAAACTTCATGAACGATGCATGCAATGCACTGGACGATGTACAGACTTCCTATATGCTCAAGACCATGCACAACGAATGTATAGACTTGCTGTAAGGAATGTGCAGACTTGATGCATGAAGCAAGGCACTGAGGAATGTATAGACTTTCACAATGTATGGACTTGCCAAAGGAAAGGCTGTACATACTTGATGCAATGCAAGACAACGAATGTATAGACTTCACGATGTGTGGACTTGCCAAAGGAAAGGCTGTACAGACTTGATGCAATGCAAGATGTATAGACTTTGGCGAAGAAAAGGCTGTACAGACTTCAACTCAGCTGCAATGTATAGACTTGTAGATGCAACGTAGGTAAAGGTCCCAATGTATAGACTTCCAATGCCTTCGTCAAATGCGATGTATAGACTTGAAGAAAGATGCATGACGCTATACAGACTTGGAGAGTCAAGCTGCTGAATGTACAGACTTCACCTGAAACAGTCTGATGTACAGACTTTGCCTAAAACAGTCCGATGTATAGACTTGCTAGTGTGCATGCCACAATGCACTGTATGGACTTTGAGTGTTCTTGCAGTGCTGCAATGTATAGACTTTGAGAGCTCTGACTATGCTCATGCAATGTATAGACTTGCCTTAAGCAAGGGCTGTACAGACTTTCTGCCTAGCCGATGTATAGACTTAGCAGACTTATGCATTGATGCACGAACATATGCAATGTGTAGACTTGTGACAGTGTGCAGACTCTGTATATGCATGAGCAGCGTATGGACTTGCTAGCCAGACACTACACAGACTCTGTATATGCTAATGCATGCAGCAACTGTTAATTCACTGATGCAGTGTATGCTAACCACAATGAACTATAGCAATGAATATATCAGACATAGCACACTCATGCATTCTTCACAGAATAGATCAGTCATATGCATTCATGTTGCTATCATTCAATGTGATGCTGAAGCAAAACAATATGGTGACTCATTCATGTTGCTATCATTAAAACACCACATCATCAACAAAGCACAAGGGGCACAACAAATTCCACCCAATTTTTTTCGACATGTCATAGTTTCTATGCTTTCACGTGGATTTTATCGCAAGTCTGTCCCTACTCAAGGGCTTTGTCCTTGAATTCCGTGAATTCTACGTTATCGTTCTATTTAAAGCTTGATCTTGAAACTCCTTATTGGCTATAAACTATCATGGATGTCTAGATCTATCTTTAAATGCTGTGCATATAGGGCCCGATCTGGTCCTGGGAGGAGCACCCGAAAGTACTAGTGCCCATGGGAGTTATATTGATCACGGTGTCTAGCATTGCACCGAAGTGCTTGTCTCTCTTGATCTTTGGCATTCCACACTCTCTCTTTCTTTCGTGACTCGCGTGCGTGACTTGAATTGCGTGACTTTACTAGCGTGGCCCGAAACGGGCAAAGTACTTGCGTGAAATAGCCAATAATCTATAAATTTTCTCATGAACATCTCTTACTTGCTTGGAAGTTTTGCATACCGTTGATTAATCTATTGCTAGTTTTATTTTACTTGCTCGGTTAAATTTACATGCATAGTCTTACTGCATTTACATGTGAAAGATGTAATTACTTAAACTAATTGCTTGTTCTTGAGATATAATTCCTACTGAGCGTTCGCTCACCCAGTTTTATTCCAACATTTTTCAGGTAATCAGGTGGCTAGCGAGACCGAGACTCACATGGGAGGGACAAGTGTGCAAGCGAGCTTCGAAAACTAGTGAACCTGTGTCTTTTATCTTTCTTGAGTCTAGCATGGTGTCTCTTATGTAGTTATCTTGTCTAAGTCTGTTAGGGCGTCATTTTCTTTTCTTTCATTGTGATGTAGTTGAGTCTTCTTCAAGTTTTTAAATTTAAATTGTAAGAGACTTATATTTGAAATAAAATTTTATTATTTTCCTAAATTATTTGGTCTCATGCCACTGCTCTTGATTATTCATGACTGTTTAACTGCCACGTTCCGAGCAAACGACACGTTCCACTGCTATCGATTCGGGGCGTGACAGAGGTGGTATCAGAGCTTCGACTTTCACATCCTCAAGTTATTAGGTTCCAATGATAGGTCAAGTATCCCTGTCAGTCATATCAGAGCTTCGGCTTTCATATCCTCCAGTTATTAGGTCCCAAGGATAGGTCATCCTTGTCAGTCATATCAGAGCTTCGGCTTTCATATCCTCCAGTTATTAGGTCCCAAGGATACGTCATCCTTGTCAGTCATATCAGAGCTTCGGCTTTCACATCCTCAAGTTATTAGGTTCCAATGATAGGTCAAGTATCCTTGTCAGTCGTATCAGAGCTTCGGCTTTCAAATCCTTAGGTCATTAAGTCCAAGAGATAGGTTGAGCCATCTTTGTTGGTCACCCTATAGAAATTCCGTGAGAATGGGTAGAGCCTGGGGATATATTATAAAGAATGGATAAAATATTCAAGTCCCATTCCTACTAATTATAAAAATTTCTAAGTCCAAAATTAATCTCCCCATTAATCTTGCAGGAACATAAATAGAATGGAGGCAACCAAACTAAACGTTATCCCCGAGATGGTCTTGTGTAGTATCATGAATAAAATTATAACTAGTTGAATGGAAGATGGTGTGAATTTGGGGAACAAATTCTTTTTAAGTGGGGGAGGGTGTAGCACCCCAGAAATTTAAAGTGTAGAATAGATAAAATAACTATAAGTATTCGTCATGGGAATTAAATTTCGATAAAAAGAAAAGCGATAATTAGCTAAAAAGGGAAAATTAGCCAAAAAATTGATAAATGTTTATAAAGACATAAATAAATAAATGAGGAATAGAAATTAAATATTCCCTTTTATCTATGAAAAATATCATTCAAGTATTTAGAAGGAATATCATTCCAATATATAATTATATGTATAAAGATTTCATAGGATCAAACCCGACTTCGATACCCGAGACTACAATGGTAGCTAACAAGGAAAATAATTAAATATAGAAAATAAGGACTATATGTGTATAGTTCTACCAATTATTTTATAGTAAAACTATTTACAATTCTAATGAATATAATTAATGGGCCTTGAAGATAATGATTTGGGTTTTTAAAAGAGTATATAAATACCTAAAACGGGCTAAGATATATATATATATACATATATATATAGATATAGATATAAAGGTATATATATATTATACCAAGGCAAATGAATAACACACACACACACATATATATATATATATCTAATGGGCCAAGCCAATATATATATATATATATATAGACATAAAAAGGCCAAATACCTTCAGATAACCGAACCTTTATAAATATATATACTTATATGGGCCTTTCCTACGAGAGCAACTCCCTTTAATGGTCAAACCTCATATAAACGCATATATATATATATATATATATATATATGTACAAGTGGCTTCTTATTATTAAACCAATAGCCCAACCCACGTACATGTTCGACGTGCATGATGTTAGCTTTAGGTTTTCCACACAAACCATGGCAAGCGGCTGATATTATGGAAGGTCAATAAACCTTCCGTTTGTAGCTTTCTAACCCAATAGAAACCCCCATAAACCCATAAATAACTGTAAGATTTATATTAACA
This sequence comes from Amorphophallus konjac, assembly GCA_022559845.1. NCBI lineage: Eukaryota > Viridiplantae > Streptophyta > Magnoliopsida > Alismatales > Araceae > Amorphophallus > Amorphophallus konjac. The sequence goes on from CM040118.1 coordinate 116,396,680, forward strand.
CACACACACACACACACACACACACACACACACACACACACACACACACACACACACACACATATATATATATATATATATATATATATATAAAGGAGATTCCACCTATATATCTTGGATAGGTTTACACAAGTATACATATAAATATATGGGGAGGCCTTAACAAATCTAACCCATATACATATATATATATATATATCTTATAACCCATCGAACAGCAACCCAACCTCACGTATGTAATATAGGGCCATAGCCCATGAAATGAATATGTATATATATATGTATACATACCCACAACCCAAAACTGACTTACAGGTTCGACGTTGCCTGAGAAGCCTTAGGGTTTTTAATACAAAAAGAGGATAGCGGCTGTTATTACGGAAGCATCAGGACTTATCATGGCAAGTTTCATTCAAACAAGGACTCCATGATCGTATTAGGACTCTTGGGGTATCAGGACCTTATAAATAAAGCCCTTCGTGCACAGTAAAAATCTATTGCCGCATTCGTAAGGGAGTTTCCCCATTTGCCGTCGTCCTGTTCGGGAGAGCGTGCTGCTGTTGCTGTACGTGAGGAAGAGGCCATCATTCCTCTTCCCTGGGCTCGAGTGCTGCTGCGACTATAGTTCCTGCCGTTGCTGCTATTCATCTTCCTTCTTCTTTCCATCATCTTGTTCGTGTAGAACTTCATCCGTCTTCTTCCTGGGTTATTTTCTCTGCGTCTCCAACTTCGTTCCCATCATCATCGACCCACAAGGTAGGTTTTCTCAATAATTGAAGCCCAAAGATAGTAGTAATTAATTTTACATGTTTAAAACTCATGTTTTGTTATCATCGCTTGCTTAAGTGTAGTTTACCGTTTAATTATCTTAATAAATTAAATAATTACATCATGTTAAAATTTTATACCCAAGTAATCACACACAAAAATTTTGGATAAATATACTTCTAAAATCTTCATGGTTATTCCTAAATTTCCATCCCTTATATGGTATATTTACTATAAGTTTAAACAAGTTAAATCATTTAATATATATGATCACGTTACCCGGCGAATTCCAAAGGTTACTGTAGCATGCTAGTTATAGGTTTTTCTTTTGACGACTTGTTTCTAATCGTCGGAGCGTCTTTTGGCTATGAAATTTTATGAGTGTATTGTTGGGAAGGTGACCGAGGTAGTGAGAGTGATTACACCATTTTTCGTGCGTCCTATCTCAAGATCCCCCATCTCTCAACAAAAAATTATTTTGAACATCCGGTTAGGTAGAGTTTTTCGAGCCCGTCATTTCGATATATAGAACGCGTGATTCCGACATGTGTACGTCGAGAACCGGAGGTTTGAAGTTTGACACTTTATTGAAATGACGACATGTTAAATGTCGTCAAATCCTTTTGACGCCATTGTACACAGGCGTCAAAATATTTATTATATATATATATATATATAACTTATAATTATATCTTGAAAAATCCATATCTACTAAACTATGCAACATAAAATTATAAAATATATATTTTGGAATCCTTGAATTTTTCTCCTCATTATCATTTATTCTATTTTTATAATTATTTTTTATAAATTAATGTCTCTTTGAATGTATATTTTTGAAATTATTCAATTAAATAGATATAAATGTGAATTCTTGTTAAATAAATTAAGTTAAAAATCATAAAATTAATGTCTCTCTATGTAGATGCTAATTAATAAATGACGTCACCCACGGGCATCAAATAATATAAGTTTATTTAATTATAGTTAATTATAGAATTGGATGGACATGAATTCTATAATTAACACATTCATGTTCTCACACTTTCCTTCCGATTTTGACCCATACCGCGGGTCTTCTGACGCTCTCATCTCACGTCCGTAGATGGAGTCCCTGTTTCATGATTGGTTCATGTTATACACTTCAACTCTCGGCGACATACGAGCTCTCCGTTGGACATTCCGTTCCTTCGGACTAGCAAGTTAGTCATCTAGACCTTCGTAAGTCTTCTCGTAGCCTTGGATTCCCTCAAGGCCGACTGTGCTGGTTGTACCTTAAACACCTTGTGTAGCGACCCGGATCCTAGATACCAGATGTACCTGGTAGAACTACCGAATACACGTGATACCACTTGGAACCCGCGAGGCCTCCCAAGAGCGGGAAAGCTCCGAAGGGAAAAATGCATGTGTAGAGTACATTGAACCCACAGAGATATAACAGAAGTAATTAAATTTCATTAGATCGGTTTGCTAAAGTAGCATAAATAAAATTACTTTTTAATTAACAGTTCAATTTTAACAATTATACACCAGAGTCAAGTCCAAAGCTAAAGACAGCAAGTCTAGCACAGTACAGTCGACAGAAAGGAAAGACGTACCGAGAAGTCGGGGGAAGCCCGACGCAGGTACCAGCTGGCCACAACGACAGGCTACGAACAAGCGCTCCAGGAACCACGCGGAAGCAGAACGAAAGACGTCACCCCACCTGAAAAATAGGGGTGAGCCTCGTGTCACTGGCTCAGTAGGGGTCACGCGGATCCCCACTGAAAAATACGCAGTAACATGGAACACAAAACAACTGGTGTAGTAAAGCAGGAAAACTACACTACAAAGCTGTAAAGCTACTCTAGAAGCCGTAGAGAACAGACGGGGAGTAGGAGTAGGGAACAAGTACGAAAGGGGAAGAACCCGCGCCAGACAAGTGGCGGCTGAACTAACCTTGGCACCCCAAACTACTCCAAACAGCGACAGAAGGGCGACTCTGATCTAACAAAGTCAGAAGTTATCGATCTGCCAACTCGGCACCAGGCCTAAGACGAAGACCTACAAGGACCGACAGAAGGTCTAGAAGAGACCCACGTAGACGACCGACAGACTCGACGACACACACGACTAGAAAGTCATGCACACCATGCTGACCTCGAGTTGGGCCACGAGAGGGATAACTCGGAAAGGTCACGACGCGCAAGAAACGTCGAGAGTCACGTGTCACCTGACGGAAGCACCTCCTCACATGAAGAACAGCCAGCTGCGTCCACTGACGTCTTATGCTGTGCTAATAAGCGTCTCGTCAACACTGTCATCACAAGGAGCCGACAGGGACTAAGACACCCCCAGAACCAGGTCCAAGGAACCACCATTCCGAGTCCAAGGAAGAACAACGGTACCCACGGGAAGCGGAACCGCGGTACCAAATCAACGAGTACCAGTCAGGGTCACGCCCATCGGCGCCAGTCCTAACGCCCCTGACCACGTGTGCACACACAAGCTTTATGCCCAAGCCAGGCCTCTAGCTAGTTTTCTCCTCGTAGTGGACGCTACTACCACACAGGAGCCCACGGAACTAGCTTACAAACCGTTTGTCGGGAACACCACTCCGCCATCCGCAGGCGGGTCGACAACTCAAAGGCCTTAGGGTTACAATAAATGGAGGCTTACAAGAAACACGAGTGCTAGAGTACAGACCGTCTCATAAAGCCCCGTCACGCGTACTGCCAAGCACCAAGTAGCCAACCAACTGCCCCACAGACTCAGGACTAGGCAACTCGACCTACCACGTAACGATCCTTGAGTCAGACGACTCAAAGGCAAGATCATCACAAACGGCGGAACAAGCCGCCAATCGGTCTAATCCTAAGCCACGGGAAGCAACGCTCCGCAGAAAATGACTCACGGAGACCTGAGGGAACACCGGAGACCCTCAGACATGCCTGGATACGCAAGCCAAGGTAAAACGATACCTCGAGGCATCCAGAACCAGTGTCTTGGATTGGACAGAACCGCCAAGACACCCACACAAGGTCGCCTGTCAACCCCTGGGTCACCCCGGGTTGACCGGAACCAAACAACGACGACTCAATCAGTAGGAAAGAGAATCCTACCTCAAGCAAGAAGACTCCTGGCCACCTCACAACGTAGTCTTAGCCCTCATAGGGTGTCAGGAGACATCCACGGGAAAGCGGGCAGACCACATGGATAAGCCAAGACAGTCAGAAACCAAAACGACAGAAATCGGAGCTTAAAGGCTGTAACGCACTACCCCTAGACCGTTATACAAACCTGACGATCTAACGCTGGGCCGTTACACACCCACTGTGGCGGTCTATCGCAGACGCGCTACAGAAACGTGACGGTCGCCTGGGGAGCCGTCACACACACCGCCCTAACCAACATCTAAAACACACAAGGCACGTAACGACCTGCACCAGGCGCGTTACACCGCTCTGACGCGCCCGACCCGGGCCGTCAGGGCCAACAGACCTCAAACTCAAACCGACAACTCGAACCACGTAGCGCACGAGACCAAGCACGTTACACAGCCTAACGCACCAGGGCAGGCGCGTCAGGGCCAACTGGCTCAAGTCAAGAAAATAATGGCCGAAAGGCACGTAACAGTCCATCACGGACGCGTTACACAAGCCTAACGCACGAGGGCGTGGCCGTTAGAGCCAACGGCACAACCACCCAACTCGGCCAAAACAGCACGTAACAGCCTGGGGCAGGCGCGTTACAACGCTATGACGCACGGGGACACCACTGTTACACAAATCGCCTCAACGGTCAAAATCCAAGTCAAACGCAACGTAACGGCCTACACCAGGCGCGTTACACACACCTGACGCACTAGGGCAGGCGCGTCAGGGGAACCGACTTAACCAAACTACTAAACGACAAAACAGGCGTAATGCATCACACCGGATGCGTCAGGAGGCTGTGACGCGCCACCCCTGGGCCGTCACACTCCCAATACAACGAAAAGCTTTAAAAATGCCCAGACGCTATGACGGTCTGTCGTAGGGCCGTCAGGGACCTCTGGCGGTCACTAAAACGACCGCTACACCGGTCATGGCAGGAAAACAGTGGATTGGCCAAATCGATCCGTTCCACGCCCCATTCACGCCGAAGCGTAGGGGAAACAAGACTAGACGATGAAGAACCACTCTAGGAGGCTAAAAAGCCCACATGCATGCATTAAAACGCTAGATCGGGGCGATTTAGACAAATCGACCCTAAACGAGTCACCGAGGTTCCCGGACTCCTACAGGCCCCGAATGACAACCGATCGACATGAAACTAGCATGGATGGGATCCAGGCATCCCAGCGGTCAATTAGACACTAACCACACCATGAATGGTTGCCATTTTCTGGCGAACCCTGAAAACCCCAAAAACCACGGTTTTCACAAAATCGGCCCGATCTCCCCCGATCGAGCACCAATTCATGCACGGAAACAGAGGAAACGTGCAGAACAAGGTGGCGGTCCGTCTCCCTACCTCCACCAAAGAAACCATGCCCCGAAGGGACTAAACCGCGCTGAAAACCACGCCGCGAGCTCAAACACCGGCTTTGAATCCACCGTTTGGGATCGCACCAGAACCACTCCATCCTCGCCCTGTCGCGCACCCAGTCAGCTCCACAGCATCCCCAACACTCGCTCCTAGGTCCTCCTGATGTGACACCACCTTGGGGTGATAGTCACAAGATCAAATGCCCCTTGGACCTAGCAAGCAACCAACGCACGGACCGGTGACTTTACTCGAGCGGACTCACCCGCTAAGCGCACTCTTGCGCCCGTAGGCAACCTGGTGATGGTGGTGAGGGTTCGGGATGGGACCTCACTTCTCCGGAGGTTGGCTAGCTTTGGATTGAACCCCCAAGGATCCTGGGATGCTGTTGACACCTTGAAAATGAGCAAGGGCAGAAACAGAATTGAAAGGAAGATCAGACCAACAGTGAAAGATCAATGACAAAGTTCGTCAACCGTCCACCCGGCTGAAGTCCTTTCCGGGCCAAGCTGATGTCCGATGCCATTATCTGTCAGACGACGGCACTGATGAAATAGCAGTCACCTGGCTGAATTCTTTCCAGGCTAAAGCTGATGTCCGGTCTTGTCACTGTTCCGGTGACGATGCCAATAAAATGATGTCCGGTTTTGTCATCATTTAGACGGCAACGCCGATGAAACCCCGGTCTACCGACTGATGAAAAACCTATGAATGATCTCAATAGAAACTATGTGACCAATGGAGGGCCCTTTTGGGTGTTGATGCACTTGAAGGACCAACAAGATGCCTAGTCTAAAAGGCCTAAATGGACCTATAAAGTGGCGCCGGGACCCTCTTGTCGAAGCCCAAAAGCCGCGCCGAGAAGCGGAAGTCCTGCGCGCCGGGAAGCCCCTCATTGAGGCGCGCCGTGACAGGCCTGCCGAGAAGACACAAGATACAGTTATAAAACCCCCTTCCCCTCGAGCAAGAAAGAGGGGGGACAAAAAAGAAGAAGCTCAGAAAATCCTCACCATCACCACCGCCAGAAGAGAGAAGAGAGAACCTCCTCCACTGAAAGAAGGAGAGAAGAGACTAATCCCGAGAGAAGAAGAAGAAGAAGAAGCTCCAGGTGGGCAGCTGGGGAGGGAGAGGAGTCAATGCTCCGCCCTCCCCCATGTTTTCTTTTATTCTTCCTGTAATCTTATGAGTTTTCTCTCGATTCATCGTATGTAGCCGGGATATCCCGGCCTCTGTTTCATCTCCCTTTCCCCATTCTCCCCTCGTGATCGGTGTGAGTCTTGGAATGATTTGATGAAATGAAATGCTACCATGGCCCGTTTGGGTGCTGGGTAATCGAGATATCGGCCGTCTATCTTTCCATCTGCTGCTATGTCTTTCCCTCATGCGTTTTCTTTCTTAGCTTAATTGAAGCGCACCTGATTCTCCGACGGGTCTTCGGGCTCAGTTGTCGTCAATGGAATAAGTGTGGCTCTAGATATACCGATGTCCCTCGCCGTTCGTCGTTGTCTGCATAAAGCCTCCCAGGCTTGCCCCAGGGCCAGAGACAGACCATCTCTTGGCTTCTGGGGCAGTCTGCTACTGATATTGGCCATAACCCTAACGGCCTGCTCGAGATCCCCTTCCCACAGGAATAAGTAAGATACTTCGATGGATTGATACCGAGGGTTTCCAATCTGAATCCAGTATAAACAGTTCCATCAGGGTCGTCCCTGGGGCCAGAGATGGCCATCTCTTGGCTCCCCGGGCGACCAAAGATGCCAGCAAATGAGCTCCTAAGGGTCAATAACATATGACGACTCAAAACCCCCCCAGTAATTGGCTTCTCCGATTCCCGTTGAGCCCAGCCTATCTTTGGCAAATTAAACCCATGCCCAAGTAACCCAACCGGAATCCCAGCCTAAAACCCCCAAAATTCCCTCTAATCAGGACTGAAATCCAAGAGAACCTCAGAACAGAGTATCGTCGAACCTCCTCAAACCTTGCCGGCGCCATAGCTCCCGGCGCGGCCCGCGCCGGGAACCTCACGCCGAGAGCCCCTCCTCCTTCCTTAAAACCGCGCCGAGAAGCCCCTCGCGCCGGGAACCCCCTTTGCCTCCCAACTGCGCCGATAACCAAGTTTCTACCCTTTGTTTTCCCCTTCATCGCTTCGTCCACGTACCCCGAGACATTCTTGAGTCGTCATATACACCCTCGGAGATAAATTAACAGGGGATTGACCTCCCCTACATTCCTATGTCCTGAATTGGATTCGCATGTAACCCCGTGGGTCCGATCGACCTTGTCTTTACAAGGGTTTCGTCGGTCTCGAGAAGGGGAATAGTGACCGATGCTAGAGACATGTACAGTCTCCTTGAGCCTTAGTGCTCCCTCACTTTCCGGCTTTCATCCCGGCACTCCGTGGATGTCAGCCTATACCACTCCCTGGCAAATGCTCGGTCCGGGGGAGGTGCTGCCAAAATTCTCCCGGGAGCTGGCTATAAAAGACGCATGACTCATGAAACCTAGTGCACATTTGGTGCACTGATGCATTCATATACCCCGTGCATATTTTATGCATTGACATTTCCATGAGTCCCGTGCCTATTTCCTGCATTGATGCTTCCGCATCCATACACATCTTTGCCTCTACGTGATCCACCAGTGCATATTTTTCTCACATATAGACGTGTTTCATACGTGATTCTTCTTGCATTCACATATACCATGCATACAGAATGAAATGAAAAGAATAATAAAACATAATAAAACACAATAAGCCACGCACCTGGGGGAGTTCACGGACTTCCCATCTCTCTCGTACCCTGCGAAGGGGATATATTTATTAAGTCCCTGTAGCTGTGTCTGGATTCCAGGGGATCATCCCTATCATGGCCATGGCTCAGTTTACCTGTGACCAATAAATTTTTCCTTCCCCCTTAAGCCCGGTCTGTGAACCGCTGACCTAACGATATCGTCTGTTTCGATAGTTAATGTTATTATCTTGCCCATCTTCCTGGCTCTGGTATGAAATTCAAACTGCGGACACGAGTATCTGTTTGCCTCTTGCGGCCTCCTATTTCGGTGTTTAATCAAGGGTTGTCCTTCTTAGGAAGGGCGTAATTAACGTCATAGCCTTTATGGTATGACGGACTTTTGGTCCCGACTCGACTTCACAATCGACTGACCAAGTCAAGTCGAGCGCACAATGAGATCGTCACACATGTGACTGGTACGCCAATTAACTAAACCAATAAATCAATAAAACAAATAATAAATAAAATCAAACCAGATTTAAAAAAAAGAGAGAGAAAAAAAATCCCGCGTCCACAAGTCTGGCACGCCCGGTGGGACCTAGTCTCCCTTCACCTCTACGTCGAAATGGGAGGCCCAGTGGGCCCCCCCTCAAATTTCTGATTCCGTGCTTTCTCTATTTCCAGGAAACTACAATGACGGCTGGAATCATCTCTATACACTTTGATCAACAAGTGGTCGATGCACATGTGCGAGAGGGCTACTTGGCGGTACCTCTTGCGTTCGGATCGATGCCGCCTGCTGTCGGGATGCCCAACTGCCTGGGCCTCATCTTCACCGACTTGCTCGAGATCGACAACCAGGAACAAAAGACGGTTGTCGGTACATTGCCGCAAGCTACCATCCCCAAAATGAGCCGGGGGATGCAGGATACTCCAGAGGTCGTGGCCTGCTTTGTCCATCACGAGGCGAAAAGGGGCGCACCCTCTGCTACTGGAAGGAGGAGGAGATCCGACAGGAAAGCCCGATCCACTGTTGCGGGACGTCGGATATCCAACTCAGGAAAGACAATGATGATCGGAGGAATCCGGACGAACCTCAACGGCCGCCCGAGGGGGGTCAACCCAGATGTGGTCGTCCCGAGAGTACCCACCAGCAATAGATTCCAAACTCTGGCTACTAGGAGGGCCGACGTCGAGAAAGAGGACCGAAGGCCGTTGGCACCAAAGTCGCCCAAGTTCAGGCATATCTGGCGGCCGAAGAAGATCCAGAGCTGGGTCCCAGCTCGAGAAGAAGAAAACATTGTTGATACCACTGTTGCCCGTTTCAGGGCGGGAAGCAGAAGAGAAGAAGGAAGATACATAAGAAATGCTGCTGCTGTTCACCCCAGGGCTCGGGGTAGGAGAGATGAGGAAGAGAATGAAGAAAGAAATCTGACTACTACTCGCCCCAGGATGAGGGGCAGAAGATATGAGCAGAAGGAAGACCTAATGGTCACTCACCCCATGGCTGGGGGCAAAAGATGGGAAGGAAAGAACTACGCTGCTGCTGCCAACTACTGCCAGGATGGGAGTAGAAGGTTCAGGGAGATAAAGGAAATGAGAATAAGCGAACCAGTCGCTGCTGCCACTCTAAGAAGACCAAGAGCCTGCGCCAGACAGGCCGATATACTCAAATACTGCAAAGCCGAGCACCTGACTGCTCAGGTGGGGAGACTGGCTTATCAGCAGAAGAACCAGGAAAGATTGATGCTCCAACCAAAGCCACGAAGGCACAATCAAGAAGAGATGAAGCAAGTGGCTCAAGACTACTTCCACTACCTGGGGAATTCTGCCCTCGGTCAGCAAAGATTATCCCGTGCCTTGGGCACCATGGATGAAGAAAAAGAAGAAACCCTTCAAGAAATGATGATCGGAGTCTCCTCCTCCGACTCTAATGATTATGAAGAAGGCCACAGAGCCTGGTATGGGAAAGAAGACCTGCATAGGGAAGAAGCCAGAGAAAGAATATCAGTCTTTGACCGGCTCAAATACCCCGATCAGATGAGAAGGAAAGTCTACAGGCAGAGGGAAAAGATGCAGATCTTTGCCTGCAATATGGCCGGGCTTATCAAAGGGCAGGATATGTTACCGACACAGCCAGAGGAACTGCTCAAACTAGCAACCAGACCAGGCCCCGTCACAAGGAGAGGCCAGGCGGCAAAGGATAAGATGAAGACTAATGATGAAGTCTGCAAGATCACCACTATGACAGTTAATGTGGTAACAACGGAAGAGGAAGACAATCCCTTCGTTGATGATGCTGAAGGGACTTCAGAAGATCTACAGATCCCGTCAACCCTGGATCCCTTGATCCAGATGATGTTTAGAAGATATCAGCAAGAGATCAATGCTCTCAGAAGACAGTTAAATGAGAGGCATGAAGCTACACCGGTCTCCAAGCAAGCTGAGCCTGTGGGGCAGACTGCCAGTTCAACAGAAATGGCTATTCCAGCTAATCCTCTCCCGGCTGATAAGGGCAAAGCACCGAGCCAACCCGTTCTGCAGCAGACGGTAGCTCAGCCCTCTGTATCTCAGACGCAGCCTGCCGCGCCAGCCTTGCGCGCAACTGTGATGACAACTCCTTATGGTCAGCAACAAGCTCACTTCTTCCCGGAAAACATAGATCCGGCCATAGCCCAGAAGCTGATGATTGAAAAGATTGTGGAGATGAAGCTATCTGAAAAGACTGGTGATGATGCTAGTACCTACGATGTATACAAGGTACCATATCCTCCCCAGTATGCTGCTAAGAGACTACCTCCAGGCGTCAGTAAGCCGCCAAAGTTTGAAAAGTTTAATGGCCAAGGCTCTCCCAGGGAGCACATAGCTTACTACACCACAATCATGGGTGACTTGGCAGCTGATGAAGCTTATCTTCTTAAGTTCTTCGGCTCATCCCTCACCGGGATAGCCTTTGAATGGTATTCAAGCCTGCCGGCTGGGTCAATGACCGATTGGCTTGATATGCAAAGAAAGTTTTGCGACAGATTTCACGTCACGGAAAGAGAAATTACAATAGCCGAACTATATGCAACCAGACAAAAGCAAGATGAAACAGCACTGGACTACATCAAAAGGTGGAGGAACTTAGCTATGAGATGCAGAAGACCTCCTCATCAAGAAGATGCAGTGCAAATATGTAAGCAGAGCCTCAGGAGAGAGGTACTGGAAAAGATGATTGGTGCAGATGTCAGAACATTTGACCGATTGAACAATATAGTAGCGGAGGTCGAGACGTTCCTGTCTAAGCGTCCGATCGCCAATGCTCCAACTGTGCCGAAAGGGAAATCTAATGATCGACGACCAACGCACTCTGAGGCCAACACCGTCGATTTCAGAACCTTCGAGCAACAGAAAGGGAAGAAGGGGGCAGATGAAGCTCCCCCACCAGCAGACACAGCAGAAAGAAAAGATAAGGTCTCTCTGAGAAACAAAATGAGAAAGCCGTACTCTTTCCCGAAAGATAAGACAGCCGCACTATTCAACTGGGCATACAAGTTCAACAAGGTAACATTGCCTGAGCCAAAGAGACCCGATGACGCGGCGAAGAAAGGTGATCCACTGTTCTGTCCATATCACCGTGCGCTGGGGCACGCAATTGAAGATTGCTATGTCTTAAAAGATATTATGGAAGGCATGGTCAAAAAGGGCGAGCTACAGCTGGGAGATTACCAGGTAGAGCCACCTCGTCCACATGAGCCTCCGGCATTAAAAATGGCCGCCAATATGATTTCAATCTACCAGCAGCTACCTAAGGAGGCCGTTGAAGAATGTACCAGGCATACTTATGAAGCTTGCTTCCTCACCCCACTGAAGGATCAGGAAGGATGGCAGATGAAACCCATAAAGAACAGAAAGAAGACTTCCGCAGTCAATACCAATGGAGCAGTTATCCGCGGTGTCACACCAAGACCCGAACCACCTCCAGTAAAGCCAATATGGCACACAGTTGAGACAGGACCAGTCATCCGGATCCCCACTCATAACCGGAGAAGACAAGTCCCCCTACCTGCACATAAGGAAGTAAGTCCTGCAGCCAGGCGTTTACAACAGTATATTAATGGGCTCGATGAATATGAACAGAAAAAGCCCGGGCACCTGCTGGTGAAAGACTGTATACTCTGGGAACAGCTCGAAGAATTGAAAATTAAAGAGCAGTCAGAGGCAGAACAAGAAAAAGCTGAGACTGAACCCTTCTGGGGGCAGGGGCCAATAAAGCCAAATTCCCAGAAAAAGAAGAGACGGCTCAAGTCCAAGAAGGGAAAGAGGGTCGTGACAGTACAATGTAACACCCTGTCAGCACTCTTTACCTCGCCCGGGGAGGATGATGAGGATGAAACATCAAATGCCCCGCTAGAAGCCAACCATGACGAGGCCTCAACCTCGGCACATGCAACACGCTCCGGAAGAAGGTGGGGGCGCCCACCACCAGCTAATCATAACATTATGTTCAGAGGGGAACAACCCTACCAGATTCCCGAACCGGAGGTACGAGGTGTCCAGGTTCCTCCCCCTACCAGCTTGTACCAAGAGAAGAAGAAAGGAGGTCAAACCCCAACATTTCTGGAATTTCTGTCTAGTCTAGAAGATGGGCAATCGATACAGGCTGGGCCAGATAAAGGCAAGGGACCCCAGCAATCGGCGTCTGTAGCCTACAAGCAGAATGAGAAAGAAGGGGATAGCCCTCTGACGGCACCAGGGTCCATTGCTATAGAAGAATCCTCCCAGGAAGTCAGTCCAGAGGTTGAGGCCAGCACTGGTCAGCAGAGGCCACGGGCACCACATGAACCTCCAAAGCCCCGATGGGTAGAGGAAATGAGACTGTCTAACGTCAGGGTGGGCAGCCGGATCATGAAAATGCTAAAAACGCTCCCTACCAGATTCTCCATCTGGGAGATTCTCTCTCTGAGTGAAGAGGCTCGCCAGGCAATTGTTGATGCCTTGCAGTCGCCGGCACAATATGAAGCACTCTTGACAGAAGTGAATTCTGGGCCGTCAGTTACATTCTCAGAGGATGACATGCTGATTCCAAATACCGGCCATAACAGACCGCTGTATATGAGGGGCTCCCTGAACTGTCAGCCACTGAACAGGATACTGATAGATCTCGGGGCTGCCGTGAACATTCTCCATAACCGCATCTACCAAAAACATTACTTTGATCTGCAGCTTACCAAGGTCAGAGACATGAAAATTTCGGGATTCAACCAGAAATGTGAGACACCCCTTGGGGTGGCTGATTTTAACCTCACATTGGGGGATCTCACTACCGTGGTACGATTCTATGTAATCGACTCCAACACCACATATAAGGCCCTACTGGGGAGACCGTGGCTGCATGAATATCAGATAGTGCCGTCCACGCTACATCAATGCATTAAATACTGCCATGAGGGAAAAGAAGAGAGGGTGTTTGCGGATCTGCATCCCTTCGAAGTATTCGAGTGCCATATGCTCGATGCATCCTACTACACGGAGGTGTCGCAAAAGGATGAAGAGAAAGAGGCTGTGGTCAGCCAGAAAAAGCCGACGACGAAGGCAAAAAATTGGTCTCCACCGCCACCAAAGGGCTATATTAAAAAGCATGAGGTATCGCACATCTCTTATGCCGGTGACTTTGCTCGGATCACTCCTCCTAGCATTCACCCGGATGATATCAATGAAGAAATGAAAGAAAAGTACACACAAGTGGAGGTGCCGTAGGGTTTATTCAAACCCATCGTCAACCTTGAGTACCAGACGGTGCTATCACTAAAGACTATGGAAGTCCCTCGCTTCTGCGAACCTCCTACCATATTCTACACTAGGGAATCAGTCGAGGAAGATGATCAAGACTGCATAGTCCCTGAAGAGGCTGTAAACCAGATGGTGCCAATTACAGGCTTAGATTATACTACCCGACGGGTTTCGCAGATGTTCTCTAAGATGCAGATGCCATCACTACAACCTGCTGCCCAAAAGAAGGCGTTCCAGGAGCTATGGGATCCGCCTCGGGATAATAAAGAACTGAGGAAGATCACTCAGCACCCAAGATTGGGTTATACCCTTCAAGAATACTATGAAGCTGAGGTGGATGTCATATCTGTCTCCTACCAGCATGAAGACCCTCCCGAGGTGGGATATGACAAGTACCCCTCGGAAGATGAAGAAATCATTTATCAATCCATAATGAACAATGAAGCCCCAGACAGTCAGCCGGAGACGGGGACGTCTGATGAAGCAAAGAAAGATTGGTGCTGGGAAGACCTACCTTGCAAAGAAGATCTGTTCCATGCTGAAGCAAAGTTCAACACGGGAATCCCGGATGAGGATCAAGCAGCCAAAGAGCTGAGGGAATGCCTGGAGTTTGAGCGCATCCTAGAAGAAGTCCGGGCTCTACAGAATGATGATCTCTCAAGGGAGTCTGCATCAGAAGAGCCTCTAAGGGCGGAAGACTCCGTCTTCGAGTTTCCTGCTGATCCAGTTACGTCCTCGGGGCGTACTGAACAGAATACAGCAATATTGGCCGTATATGATGAGCCAGCAACCGCTGATGACCAGTATGATGAAACAGAAAATCATGAAACTGAAGAAGATTATATCCCGGGAGGCTTCATTGACATGCAAGAAGCCCCGCTCGAGGTCGAAGATGGAGGTCAGGCCACCGTCGATGATCTTGTAGAAATAAATCTGGGAACCGCAGATGAGCCAAGGCCGACATTCCTCAGTGCACTGCTGGAGCCAGCTATCAGGGAACAGTATATACAATTTTTGATGGAATTCTGAGACTGCTTTGCATGGACATATGATGAAATGCCGGGACTAAGTTCTGATGTGGCACAGCACCGATTGGCAATAAACCCAGAGGCTAGCCCTGTAAAGCAGCCTTCCAGGAGAATGCGCCCTGAATTAATAAATCAGATTAACAAAGAGGTTGACAAGCTAATTGATGTAGGCTTTGTTGAAAAAAATCAATACACTACATGGCTAGCCAATATAGTGCCCGTAAAGAAGAAGAATGGGCAGATCAGAATATGTGTTGATTTCTGGGACCTTAATAAGGCTTGCCCGAAAGATGACTTCCCAGTACAATCACTGAAGTGATGATCGATGCGACTACTGGTCATGAGGCCCTATCATTTATGGATGGGTCATCCGGATACAACCAAATCTGGATTGCTGAGGAAGACAGAGTGCACACTGCATTCCGTACCCCGAAGGGGATATTCCACTACAAAAGGATGCCGTTTGGCCTCAAGAATGCCGGCGCTACCTACCAAAGAGCTATGACCAAGATCTTTGATGATTTGCTCTTCAAAAAAGTAGAGTGCTACATTGATGATTTGGTAGTAAAACTAAAAGAAGAGAAGACCATTTGCAAGACCTGAGGGTAGTATTCCAGAGGCTGCGCAAATATGAACTCAAGATGAACCCCATGAAATGCGCCTTCGGCGTGTCCAGTGGAAAATTCCTCGGGTTTATTGTCCATCATAGGGGTATTGAAATTGACCCATCCAAGATTAAGGCTATCCAGGAGCTCCCTCCGCCAAGGAATCTGTCCGAGCTGAGATCCCTGCAAGGGCGTCTGGCCTATATCCGACGATTTATATCAAATCTGTCGGGAAGATGCCACCCCTTTCACAAGCGCATGATGAAAGATGTACCGTTCCTTTGGGACGATGGCTGTCAGGAAGCCTTTGAGAAGCTGAAAGAATATCTCAAGACCCCTCCGGTGCTGGGGGCACCAATTAAGGGCAGGCCCTTGATACTGTATATCGCAGCCACATACTGTTCCCTGGGGGCAATGCTGGCACAGATAAATGAAGAAGGCAAAGAACAAGCCTTGTACTACCTGAGTAGGAGGCTGATTAGAACTGAAGAAAGCTACAGCTACATAGAAAAGACCTGCTTGGCACTAGTCTTTGCTGTCAAGAAGCTCCGACACTATATGTTGTCACATGAAGTCAGATTGATATCTGCAGCAGACCCGCTCAAATACATATTGACTCAGCCAGTACTGAAAGGCCGGTTGGGCAAGTGGGCAGTGATCCTGATGGAATTCGATATTACCTATACACCCCAGAGGGCGATAAAAGGACAGGCCGTGGCTGAGTTCTTCACAGAGCATCATGTGCCGGAAAATGATATGCTAGGGACTGAGTTACCCGATGATGAGACACTCGAGGCCTGCCAGGCCTAGCCAGTTATGTGGCAACTATTCTTTGATGGAGCATCTAGAACAGAGACAGACTCTGATGGAAAGACCAGAATACGGGCTGGAGCCGGTATTGTGCTGAAATCACCAGAAGGGGAGGTCGTGCATACTTCCTATTCTATAAACAAGCCCTGCACCAATAATGAGGCCGAGTATGAAGCTCTGATAATCGGGCTATATATAAGCCTCAACATGGGTATCCAAGTGCTTCAAGTGTTCGGGGATTCGATGTTGATAATAAAATAGATCCAAGGGGAGTTCGAAGTGCGGAAGCCAGAACTGAATCCCTACCACCAAAAAGCTGTGCGCCTCATGGCGAAATTCTACCATATTGAGCTCAAGCATGTGGGCCGTGGACACAATGCCTAGGCGGATGCACTGGCAAAGCTGGCCAGCTCACTAGCAGTCCCGCCAAATAAGACACTGAACATTATCGTTATGAACCGGCGGCAAGTCCCCAGTATGCTAGAGGGGTGCCCCGAAGAAGATGAAGTTGCCACCATCAGCACAGAACAAGCGTCTGATTGGAGACAACACTTGCTGCAGTGGTTTCTACACCAACAACTGCCGCAGATAAGAGAAGAAAAGATGAAACTCCTAAGAATCAAAGATTCTTATGAACTCAGGAATGGAATTTTGTTCCGAATAATGGTAGATGCACGCAAGAAGATTCTACTCCGTTGTCTGTCCACTGAGGAAGCCTGGCAAGCGATGAAAGAGATACATGCTGGGACAGCAGGTGCCCACCAGGCTGGTCCCAAGATGAAGATAGAAATCAAGAAGCTGGGCTACTATTGGTCCACCATGTTTGAAGACTACTGTAAATTTGCAAAATCATGCCAGAAATGCCAGGAGCATGCTATTGTGCCTAGAAGGCCTCCTACAACTCTGCACCCTACAGTTCCCAGCTGGCCATTTGCACAATGGGGAACTGATGTAGTCGGGCCACTGCCGACTTCCTCGGCCGGACATAAGTACATACTGGCCATAACAGATTACTTCTCCATATGGGCGGAGGCTATAGCATTAAGAGAAGTGACTGGTGAACTGGTCACCGGATTCATCAAGCAGAACATTATCTTCCGGTTCGGGATCCCCAGCCGAATAATATCTGACAATGGAAGTCATTTCAGAAATCAGAAGGTCTATCGGCTTGCTGAGAAGTATAAGATCGAGTGGAGAACCTCCACTCCTTACAATCCACAAGCAAATGGATTGGCAGAAGCTTTTAACAAGACTCTCTGCACCTTGTTGGCCAAGCTCGTCGGTTCCAATAAGAAGGATTGGGAAGAGAAAATGTATGAAGCTCTGTGGGCATACCGCACCGTCTTCAAGACACCTACAGGGTGCTCACCATACTCGCTGGTATACGGCTCAGAGGCAGTGGTTCCGCTAGAGCTGGAAGTCCCGTCACTCAGAGTGGCAGTCCAATATGGCCTGGCCCGTGGCGAACAGACCAATGCAGAAAGAAGACTAGAAGAACTGGCTAAATTGGAAGGGAAGCGCCTCCAAGCCCAGAAGAGTATCCAAATGTATCAGGCCCGCATGGCCGCTGCATTCAACAAACTCGTAAGAGGACGAGAATTCAAGAAGGGTGACCTTGTCATGGTCAAGAAAAAATAAGTCATGGCGTCCAACCCAAAAGGAAAGCTGAATGCTAATTGGGAAGGTCCTTATGTGATACAGAGGGTCTACGAAGGAGGGGCCTACGTGGTTGTTAACCATCGAGGGGAAATCCAATTCTCCCCACTCAACGGAAGACATCTAAAGCTGTATCATGCAGCACAACCGGCATTCCCCGAGTGATCAGACAAAGCTACCCCTTCCTTGGTCGAGCGGCACTCCGCCCTAACCAAGCTACCCTTTCCTTGGTCTAGTGGCACTCCGCCCTAGCCGAGCTACCCATTTCTTGGTATAATGGCACTCCGCCCTAGCCAAGCTACACCCCTTTCCCGGTCTAGCGGCACTCCGCCCTAGCCGAGCTACCCATTTCTTGGTCTAGCGGCACTTCGCCCTAGCCGAGCTACCCATTTCTTGGTCTAGCGGCACTCCGCCCTAGCCGAGCTACACCCTTTTCTTCGTCTAGCGGCACTTCGCCCTAGCCGAGCTACCCATTTCTTGGTCTAGCGGCACTCCGCCCTAGCCAAGCTACACCCTTTTCTTGGTATAACGGCACTCCGCCCTAGCCAAGCTACACCCATTTCCCGGTCTAGCGGCACTCTGCCCTAGCCAAGCTGCCCTCATCTTAAGCTTGTGGCATTCCCACCTGTCACCTTCTAAAAAGGGAGGGAAAGAAAAAGAAAGTAAAGAAAAAAAATGGGGTTAAAAATAGAGATACCCCGCCAGACTTGCTCCTATATTAGGGACAAGTGCAAAAATGGCCCAAAACCCAGCTGTGGTGAAAACCCGAAAGGGCACTGCAGGCAAAATTGGGTACCCCGCCACGTGAAAACCCGAAAGGGCGCGTGGGCAAAAGCAAGAGGGGGCCGGCTCCGGCGAAAACCCGAAAGGGCGCTTGAGTCGGTAATGTGGTGATTCCAAAGAAAGCCTCACCTCCCACCATAAAACTCCTCGTCGATCGACCGGTGCTTTGCCCGATCAACGATTAAACCCATCCGGAATGGACCTTACGTCTATTCTGTTGAAGCCTTCATGCATTGCTCGAGAAAAATTCCCTCGATAATAGGCCCACCTCGGGATAGACCTTCCGTCTGTCCTGATAAAACACTTTCACTTGTTTCTGTCTAAGACCCACAACAATGAAACCCCATCTGGTTTAGACCTTACGTCTATCCCAATGAAACCTATCCTACGTCTCACCGCGATGAAACCTGCTGTTGACCGATTGGCACACTGCCCGATCAACAATGAAACCCTGTCCGGTTTAGACCTTACGTCTATCCCGATGAAACCTATGAAATCCTTGCATTGGTATAAACCCAATACTAATGATGAAACCTGATGCTGATCGACCGGCACTTTGCCCGATCAGCGATAAAACCCTGTCCGGTTTAGACCTTACGTCTATTCCGACTAGATCTATAGGTCTCTTTACGTCCCGCCGTGATGAAACCTGTTGTTGATCGATTGGCACACTGCCCGATCTATGATGAAACCTATCCAGTTTAGACCTTCCGTCTATCCTGATGAAATCCATGAACTCCTTGCATCGGTATAAATCCAATACCGATGATGAAACCCGCCATTGATCGATCGGCATCTCGCCCAGTATCAATGATAAAACCTTATCCAGTTTAGACCCTACGTCTATCCTGATGAAACATATGAAATCCTTGCATTGGGATGAGCCAATACCAATGATGAAACCTGTTATCGATCGATTGGCACGCTGCCTGATCGACGCTAAAATCCATCCAGGGTGGACCTTCCGTCCGCTCTGACATAGCACAACACTGCTCTTTAAATCTATTTAGAACCTCCGTCTGGATAGATCATGAAACTCTATTCCCTTGCGTTAATGTTAAACCCCACATTAACGATGAAACTCATATTCTCAGCAAACGGCCTCGTGCCTGAGCTGCTACTTATATCCTCTAAATCGATTCGGACCTTTCGTCTGGATAGATCATGAAACCCTACTTCCCTTTGCATTGATGTTGGCACACACATTAATGATCGTGTGTCCACAATAAACATATGGCACCATGGTTCATAGGATGAAAGTTCTGGTCCCAGAAAAGATAATGAAAAAGAAAAGAGAAAGAAAACGACAAAAAGTATATATATAAAAAAAATGGGGTTGAAAATAGAGATACCCCGCCAGACTTGTTCAGGCATTCTGGACAAGGGCAAAAATGGCTAAAACCTAGCTGTGGTGAAAACCCGAAAGGGCACTGCAGGCAAAATCGGGTATCCCGCCACGTGAAAATCCGAAAGGACGCGTGGGCAAAAGCAAGAGGGGGCTGGCTCCGGCGAAAACCCGAAAGGGCACTTGGGTCGGTAATGTGGTAATTCAGAAGTTCCATGCCAACCGGCACGTTGCCTTTACCTCCCCTTCACTGATGAGGCCTTCCGTCGGTCATCTGGCTCTATGCCCCGCCGATGATAAAGCCTTTCCGGGGTAGATCTTACATCTACCCTGATGAAATCTACATACCCTCTTTTCACATGTCCCACCGACAATAAAACCGGTCACCAGTCTGATAAAGCCTGGCCAGTTCAGACCTTACGTCTGTCCTGATCAAACTCCTAAACCATCCCTTGACCGATCGGCTCCTTGCCCGGTCAACGATAAAACCCTACCAGGATAGACCCTACGCCTATCCCGATGAAACCTACGTATTTCTTGGCAAAGTCCCACCTGCAATAGAACCTGTTGGAATAGACCTTACGTCTATCCTGATAAAACTTATGAGATTCCTTCGCATCGATATAAATCCAATATCGATGATGAAACCAGCTATTGATCGACCGGCACCTTGCCCGATCAATGATGAAACCTTATCCAGTTTAGACCTTACGTCTATCCTGATGAAACTTATGAGATTCCTTCACGTCGATATAAACCCAATATCGATGATGAAACCAGCCATTGATCGACCGGCACCTTGCCCGATCAATGATGAAACCTTATCCAGTTTAGACCTTACGTCTATCCTGATGAAACTTATGAGATTCCTTCGCGTCGATATAAACCCAATATCGATGATGAAACGAGCTATTGATCGACCGGCACCTTGCCCGATCAATGATGAAACCCTATCCAGTTTAGACCTTACGTCTATCCTGATGAAACTTATGAAATCCCTTTCCATCGATATAAATCCCATATCGATGATGAAACCAACCATTGGTCGATCAGTGCATTGCCCGATCAATGATGAAAACTTGTCCAGTTCAGATTTTGCGTCTGTCCTGATGAAAACCACATACCATTTTCACGTCCCACCTGTGATCAAGTCTACCCAGTTTAGACCTTACGTCTATCCTGATGAAACTTATGAAATTCCTTTGCGTCGATATAAACCCAATATCGACGATAAAATCCGTCACTGGTCGTTTGATACATTGCCCCGACCAGCTTTGAAACCTGTCCGAGGTGAACCATCAGTTTGTTCCAAACGATGTTCTAAACCTCTTTTATTCAGCTACCCCCAGGATTGGGTTTAGGCACCCTCCGGATACCGTCGCGCGGTGGAGCGAGTTCCCCATCCTTTCTCTGAAAGGGTGGACGCTCTCCTGCTAGGTACGGGCTATTCCCATAGGGACCGCTGAAACCGCTGCCAAATCGTCGTATATTGACGGTGCGATAAGTTAAGAACAAACCACATATGAGACTGGTATAAAGATTCCTTTTCATTGAATAAAAAATGGGAATACAAGAAGGGCCCCTGAGGGGGAATTGTATTACAAAAAGGGGAAAACAGATATTCACGGGCGCCGGAATATGTCTTCGAAGGCCAGAAGCCCTACATGCGGGGCAGCCCCCAGCTCATGAAGTCGAGCCTCCTCCGCCTGCAACCGAGCAGACTCGTCCTGAAAGGACGCCACCTGCCCCTCCAACAGGGGTACCTCCTCCGTAAGCTGCGGCTGAGAAGTTGTTATCTGCGGCAGTTCAGCCCGGAGGTCAAACAGTTCAGCCTCCAGGATGGCCATCCAGCTGCGCACGAACTGCTCCCGCTGCGCCAGAGATTGCAGTTGGCATTGGCGCTCCTAGAGAACAGAGCCCACCTTCTCCAGCTTAGATTTGCACTCCTTCCTTTGCAACTTCAAAGCTGCCAGTCTGTCAGACATAATATGTGCCAAGAAGTCCCGGCGATGTATAAACTTTAACAACAATATAACCCGTTGGGTCCATATTTCCATGGGACAGCCCATCGCCTATAGACCAGCGGTGAAACGCTCGGCTATCTCCTTCAGCCGCAGATAAGTCAGTCCAGGCTGGGACTCCACCAACTGGCGCAGCATGTCAAGATTTTGCCAGACAAAACTCTCAGAGGAAGCGAAGCCAGGAGAAGGAACTGGAGCTACTTCGAAAGTCACCTCACTGTCAATGTCCGCCCATGGCGTAACATCAGGTTGGGAAGAGGAAGACGGGAGGTCTGCGGAAGGTGCCAGCTGAGCTCTCTCTGCAACCCCTAACGAGACCAAGAGGCCTTCCACCTCCTTCTCCTCGGGAGTTGCTATTTGAATGCTCATAGGGGCAACTTTAATAAGTGCTAGAGCGGCTGCTTCCTGGGTCCCCAATATGACACCCGCATCTTCAGCATCCTCTTCTCGGGGCACCTCCTCCTCAGATTCCGAGAGCAAGGAGATCGATTCTGGGTCGATTATAGACAATACTCCGGTCTCTATGGCAGCTACCTCCCCTTCTTCCATCTCTGCTTCAGCAGCCAGTTCCTTCAATGACAAGGCGGTAGGGGCTACGGACCGTAAAGGCAAAAGTTCAGTTTCCATAATTACTGTTACGGGAATTGCTAACTCCGGCGCAATGGTCATCACTGCGGCCGGTATAAAGGCAGAACCCCTAACGGGGTCCGTCTCAGCTATGAAATCCAAGACCCGGATGAGGGCCGAACGTTCCCCCGAGGTCCTCAAGTCCAGCAATGCTAAGTCTGTAGAAGGCTGTACCCTCACCGGCACAGGGCGAATTATCTCAGAAGCGCCTGCGCAGGTGGCTAACGAAGCAGGAACAACAGCCAGGGTGTCAGATAGAATGGCTTCAAGGGCTGCAGTCGCTACCGGGCTGGCAACAGGGGATTCCTGTGAACAGATCAATGCAACATCAAGCAGCAGATAAGAAAAATGATAATAATGACAATGAGGAAAAGGAGAGAGACCCACTTCTAATGTGATGGCGATATCCTCAAAGGAGTGTAAGGAAGAGGAAAGCTCCGCTGCTGAAGCAGCAAAGGGAGGAGTTATATCTGCCTCGGTATCCAAGCCAGCAAATTCTTC
Organism: Amorphophallus konjac; assembly: GCA_022559845.1. Taxonomy (NCBI): domain Eukaryota; kingdom Viridiplantae; phylum Streptophyta; class Magnoliopsida; order Alismatales; family Araceae; genus Amorphophallus; species Amorphophallus konjac. The sequence goes on from CM040118.1 coordinate 116,419,837, forward strand.
CGGTAGTTCCTCCTCAGAAGATGGCACAAGCAGTTTGGGGGGGGTGAATAGTGGGACAATGGCAGTACATACGAATGGGGCCTCTGATTTGGAGATATTCTCTGGCTCGCTCTCACTGAAATCTGCTCCTTCTCCCTCTGCCTCGGAAGCGGTCGCGGAACTGCTAGAAGAGATTTCCACACTATCCACGGGAGGGACTTGCGTCCCTAACGTCTGCCTGGAGGAAGACCGGGTAACTATGTGCCTCACAGGGACAAGGCCCCGTTTCGTCTGGGTCTTATGACCCTCTTGTGACTGAGTCATACCGCCAGCTGCTCCCATAACTACAGCCCCCTCGCCGGCCGTCACTGTAGGGAAAAGCTTGTGAGCAAGACAATGAAAGAACAATTGAAATGTACAAGAAAAGATGGGAAGGCACACTTACCCTCCGCCTCGCTAGCCGGCGTAGGAGAAGGCAATCTGGTCTCCACCAAAGAAGGTGTCACAACTGGATCTTGGGCTGTGCAAAAAGGGGGGGTCAGATTCGAAGACTTCTATAAAATTCAGCAAAAGCCGATGAAAGATACAACTACGGGCTGTTGATGTTACCCTCGACTGACGTCTGGGCGCCCTCCCTTTGAGATTCAAACTCATCAAAGGAGGGGATATCAGGAAGAGGGGTCCCAGGGTCCGTCACTGCTGAAGCCGACTGCCGAGCATGGGCCTTCTTGGCCTTCCTAGCCTTCCTAACTGCAGTCTTCACTGCAGAAATCTTTCTCTTCTTGCCCGGAGGCAGGGGAGTGGTCGTCGGTGCTGCTGCAGGGACTTCGAAATAAGCAGGCTTCTCAGCTTACGCAATGATTTTTCTGTAAAGCCCCTGTCGCTTTATATCTGGCCTGTCTGTCGAAGACATCAAAGAAGCAATGAGATCAGCGGATGCAGAGTTTAAATACTAAACAGAAAGCACTACAGTCAGAAAGAAAAGATCATACCTGCTGGGCCATCATAAAAGACAGAAAGTGGCCAGTACAGATAAGCTACCTCCTTGGAGCAGAAAGCAGCCTCCTTGACAAGCCAGCAGACATCACCAAATGTCTGGCACTTCTCCACTAAAGATGCCAGATTGCTATGACCATGAAAATCAAGGCATCGAAATAAGTCGAGGTGGTCCATGCCCCAGCCGTCGACATAATGAAAAGAAACGAACAATGGCTTATTCAGTATGCCGGCTATCGACTCTCTGCAGATAGCCCATGCACATTCAGCAGAACAAACAGCCAGGACGTGTGCTTGTAGTATGTCTGAGTCCTATCTTCCCTGCGCATAAACGTCCTGTAGGGATGAAATCTATCTGTCGGACCCTTCCAAGGGACGACCGTCAGGAGCGGCTCTTCAACAGGGAAAGGGTACTGCTGCGCCTCCAGACGAGCGTCTCCTACATGACACAGATGTTTCAAGCTCCTCATAAAAGTATCTTCATTAATGGAAGCAAAGACAGGCGCGGGCGGCTCGGAGCCTCCTTCTTTCAAAACCCGACGCTGAGTCAGATAGTTCTCGGCCTCCCTCGGATGTTGTGAATAAATCCTTTTCAGGTGGTCCTCGGGGATCTCAAATACCGGCCCGGGCTGTTATTTCAAGAAAGAACGCTCGGCCATGTCCCAGAATGCACCCCTGCCATCCCTGTAAAAGCTGGTCCGAATGTTCCACCATTTGATATACTCGGATGTAACACGGGGAACACGCTTGGAAACAGTGGGAACTCTGAAAACTGCACCATCCTGGCGATGATAGAAATCCCACCACAACCGGCCATCACCAACAATGGTGGACCCATGCTTGGCTCGGCTATCCAGGGGAAACTAAGCAACTGAGGTAGGGATGTGCTGATCATAGCCAAAATTTCGCCCAAAGCAGAATGGGTAGTATGGTTCCAGGAGAAGAAGACCACCCTTCCTGAAGACTAAAACACTGGGTCGAATGGCCATGGCCCATCTAACCAGCTCCGGCTCCAGAATAGACCGAACAGCATTAGCCCCTGAAACGGGGTGAACATAGGTCTCTACCTCTTCCATCTTGCATTCTCTTTGAGAATGAACCAAAGGAGCTGAACCTGCTGCCAAGCTCCAGAAATGAATGCTGCCAGGGGCATCCACTGGTATCCTTGTCAGTCGGCCCCTTATTTTAAACAACTGGTCAGAAAAAGAGCCAGGTTCGGCACTGGCAAATTCAATCATTCTGGGCAACACTGTATCTGCCTGCAGAGTTCTAGGGGCTAATTCAGGAAATAGACTGCAGACCCAGGCATTGAAGAAATAAAAGGGGCCCACGGTCCTCAAAGAGCGGGGAGTCCGATGCTTGTACAGATCCCCCAAAGATTTATAGATTAAACACAAGGCCACTGGGCAAAGTGACAGCCTCATCCCCCAGGCCATCTGGCATGCCGGGTATATGGCTTCGGGCCGAATGATTGTCTCGTCCCCTTGAGGGAGAGCGAAAGTGCACAACCAGAATGTGAAATAAGCCGCATAATGTGTGATAGGGTCCACCCCTGCTGGATTTGGACCACCTTTACCTACACGATGCAGTGAAGATGGCAACGCTGACTTATAGCGAGGAGCCCTTATCTGCTTGCTGGTCGTCGGACCCATGGAAGGGAAGTCTGCATATTTCAAGGGGCCGTCAAAGAAATACTGAATCCACTGCCCTATCCGGACCCTCAGCTTGCTGCCTTTCTCTCTATGATGGTAACCCTTGGAGGATCCTCTGCTATACGCCAGACAGATGGAGCGATACACCTTCATTAAATACCGGTAGGAATAGCCAAGTGAATACTTGCCTTCGCCATCTGAGCTATCCTTCTCGGAATCTGCCAAGTAGACCTCTTCATACGGCTCGCCGTCAATAGGCAGACCAGAAAGCTGTGACAAACTCCAGAGGTCGAGAGATGTTTCACCCTCTGCTGTATAAAATATATTGAATAGAGGGCAGAATACTTCAAACATTCCACAGCATAACCCTCGGGATATGGGGTAGCGGAATCTAGAAGCAAAGATACTGTGATATACCCCGGCTCTGATCAGCAGAGGGGCATATTCCTTTAAAACAAACTCGGTGAACTCCACCGCTCCCACCCAGAATAAGTGGGCGTCAGTGATCTTGGTATCTCCAAACCAACCAGCAGCTAGATGATACTTGAACTGGACGGCCGAACAATTCAATACAAAGGGCTCTTCACGGTATCCCCACTTTATCGGTGCCAGGAATAAACCATAGCCAGGCTTTTCCCTATGAACCCGGCCGCTAGCATTATCCCACCGGGCAGGTGTGAATTCCGGGGCCCGGGTCAACATTTTCTTCTCCGGTTCCAGCTCCGAGATACCGAGGACTGCACCCCAGTCGCGCTTCTCCCCGGGAAGATAGATGGCTTTGCCACGATACACTGAGTCCTTCAGACTGTCCCTCTCAGCTAATATAGCAGCTTCAACTGCACGAGCTATCCGATAGTCTCACATGCCACCTACGGTAAAGGTTCGGATGAATGGCATCAAGTGGCGGTCTTTCGGGAGATCCGGCCGATAGTCTTTGCCCCGTCTGAAGCATGTCTCCATTACAGTGGAATATACCCTCGATGTTGATACTGTATCCGTCTCAGAATCAGATGATTCGTCAACGGTAGCAACTTTGTCATACCCGAAGTCCAGGCTATGCACGTTCAGAAATTTACTACAGCCCGTGATATATCTGGCTGCGCTGACGAGCTCGCCCCGACAGCTCCAGAAGATGTAGCAGCAGAGCTGGAAGCCATTGCAATGTCTGCAGTCAGAGAAAAGATGTGAATGAAAGTCCCAAAATAAGAAACAGTCTTACGAAGATTAAAAGTATAAGATTCTGTGGAAATTTTGGCAGTATTTCCCCTTGTTTAGGGTCTGCCCAAAGAGAATAGGGAGTCACCCACCAAGAGGGAGTGATCCCGCAATCAATAGGGATTTAATCCCCAAATAATATCCTACCCGGACGAAATCTACTGAAACGGGGAAGAAACAGGATGGGAGCGCTCGCGAAGAGGAGCTCGCCACTGCCGAGAGGATGAAGAGAGAGAAGGGACCGTGAGAAATGAAGGCAAATGGGGCTCTCGGCGGGTTAAATACGCCCCGCCGAAGAAGGGTTCTCGGCGCGGCCTTTAGCGCGCCGAGAACCCCCTCAATTCGAAAAAACCCGCCAAAAAAAGGGGCAGGCCGAGAGCCCCCCATATGCCAAAAGGCGCTCCGAGAACCCCTGGGACCGGGCGCGCCGATAAGCCCTGCCGAAAGCCGTGCGCCGAGAGCAACGCGCCGAGAAGGCTGTGCCTAAAGGCCGTGCGCCGAGAAGCTCGCGCCAAGGGCGTTCAAGGCAAAGAAATTGAGAGAGATCAAAAGAAATGCCAAAGTAATAATGCTTCCAAGCTGCAAAATGAAAGATGACTAGCAATGCCAAGCTGATAAATGGGTTCACATGCTGAATGATATATGCACCTGCAGGCACCGTGTCGCTTATTCTGCGCTTACGCTGCCCGCAGGTGGGGGGCATTTGTTGACACCTTGAAAATGAGCAAGGGTAGAAACAGAATTGAAAGGAAGATCAGACCAACAATGAAAGATCAATGACGAAGTTCGTCAACCGTCCACCCGGCTGAAGTCCTTTCCGGGCCAAGCTGATGTCCGATGCCATTGTCAGTCAGATGATGGCACTGATGAAATAGCAGTCACCTGGCTGAAGTCTTTCCAGGCTAAAGCTGATGTCCGGTCTTGTCACCGTTCCGGTGACGATGCCAATAAAATGATGTCCGGTTTTATCATCATTTAGACGGCAACGCCGATGAAACCCCGATCTACCGACTGATGAAAAACCTATGAATGATCTCAATAGAAACTATGTGACCAATGGAGGGCCCTTTTGGGTGTTGATGCACTTGAAGGACCAACAAGATGCCTAGTCTAAAAGGCCTAAATGGGCCTATAAAGTGGCGCCGGGACCCTCTTGTCGAAGCCCAAAAGCCGCGTCGAGAAGTAGAAGTCCTGCGCGCCGGGAAGCCCCTCATTGAGGCGCGCCGTGACAGGCCTGCCAAGAAGACACAAGATACAGTTATAAAACCCCCTTCCCCTCGAGCAGAAAGAGGGGGGACGAAAAAGAAGAATCTCAAAAAAATCCTCACCATCACCACCGCCAGAAGAGAGAAGAGAGAACCTCCTCCACTGAAAGAAGGAGAGAAGAGACTAATCCCGAGAGGAGAAGAAGAAGAATAAGCTCCAGGTGGGAAGCTGGGGAGGGAGAGGAGTCAATGCTCCGCCCTCCCCCATGTTTTCTTTTATTCTTCCTATAATCTTATGAGTTTTCTCTCGATTCATCGTATGTAGTCGGGATATCCCGGCCTCTATTTCATCTCCCTTTCCCCATTCTCCCCTTATGATCGGTGTGAGTCTTGGAATGATTTGATGAAATGAAATGCTACCATGGCCCGTTTGGGTGCTGGGTAATCGAGATATCGGCCGTCTATCTTTCCATCTGCTGCTATGTCTTTCCCTCATGCGTTTTCTTTCTTAGCTTAATTGAAGCGCACTTGATTCTCCGACGGGTCTTCGGGCTCAGTTGTCGTCAATGGAATAAGTGTGGCTCTAGATATACCGATGTCCCTCGCCGTTCGTCGTTGTCTGCATAAAGCCTCCCAGGCTTGCCCCAGGGCCAGAGACAGACCATCTCTTGGCTTCTGGGGCAGTCTGCTACTGATATTGGCCATAACCCTAACGGCCTGCTCGAGATCCCCTTCCCACAGGAATTTGTAAGATACTTCGAGGGATTGATACCGAGAGTTTCCAATCTGAATCCAGTATAAATAGTTCCATCAGGGTCGTCCCTAGGGCCAGAGATGGCCATCTCTTGGCTCCCCGGGCGACCAAAGATGCCAGCAAATGAGCTCCTAAGGGCCAATAACATATGACGACTCAAAACCCCCCCAGTAATTGGCTTCTCCGATTCCTGTTGAGCCCAGCCTATCTTTGGAAAATTAAACCCATGCCCAAGTAACCCAACCGGAATCCCAGCCTAAAACCCCCAAAATTCCCTCTAATCAGGACTGAAATCCAAGAGAACCTCAGAACAGAGTATCGTCGAACCTCCTCAAACCTTGCCGGCGCCATAGCTCCCGGCGCGGCCCGCGCCGGGAACCTCACGCCGAGAGCCCCTCCTCCTTCCTTAAAACCGCGCCGAGAAGCCCCTCGCGCCGGGAACCCCCTTTGCCTCCCAACTGCGCCGATAACCAAGTTTCTACCCTTTGTTTTCCCCTTCATCGCTTCGTCCACGTACCCCGAGACATTCTTGAGTCGTCATATACACCCTCGGAGATAAATTAACAGTGGATTGACCTCCCCTACATTCCTATGTCCTGAATTGGATTCGCATGTAACCCCGTGGGTCCGATCGACCTTGTCTTTACAAGGGTTTCGTTGGTCTCCGAGAAGGGGAATAGTGATTGATGCTAGAGACATGTACAGTCTCCTTGAGCCTTAGTGCTCCCTCACTTTCCGGCTTTCATCCCGGCACTCCGTGGATGTCAGCCTATACCACTCCCTGGCAAATGCTCGGTCCGGGGGAGGTGCTGCCAAAATTCTCCCGGGAGCTGGCTATAAAAGACGCATGACTCATGAAACCTAGTGCACATTTGGTGCACTGATGCATTCATATACCCCGTGCATATTTTAGGCATTGACATTTCCATGAGTCCCGTGCCTATTTCCTGCATTGATGCTTCCGCATCCATACACATCTTTGCCTCTACGTGATCCACCAGTGCATATTTTTCTCACATATAGACGTGTTTCATACGTGATTCTTCTTGCATTCACATATACCATGCATACATAATGAAATGAAAAGAATAATAAAACATAATAAAACACAATAAGCCACGCACCTGGGGAAGTTCACGGACTTCCCATCTCTCTCGTACCCTGCGAAGAGGATATATTTATTAAGTCTCTGTAGCTGTGTCTGGATTCCAGGGGATCATCCCTATCATGGCCATGGCTCAGTTTACCTGTGACCAATAATTTTTCCTTCTCCCTTAAGCCCGATCTGTGAACCGCTGACCTAACGATATCGTCTGTTTCGATAGTTAATGTTATTATCTTGCCCATCTTCCTGGCTCTGGTATAAAATTCAAACTGCGGACATGAGTATCTGTTTGCCTCTTGCGGCCTCCTATTTCGGCGTTTAATCAAGGGTTGTCCTTCTTAGGAAGGGTGTAATTAACGTCATAGCCTTTATGGTATGACAGACTTTTTGTCCCAACCTGGACTTCACAATCGACTGACCAAGTCAAGTCGAGCGCACAATGAGATCGTCACACATGTGACTGGCACGCCAAATAACTAAACCAATAAATTAATAAAATAAATAATAAATAAAATCAAACCAGATTTAAAAAAGAGAGAGAAAAAAATCCCCGCGTCCACAGATGCCCACTCTCATAGGCGGTCAGCACGCCGAGGGCGTGGGATTTAATGGCTCTCTCGCAACTCGCCCGCGGTAGTCACTTAATTATATGCAAATTCGGGTTCGGGCACTCTCTTATCGCCGACGGCACTAAGATGCAATACTAATTAAGCAAGGGAATCCAGCAAAGAGAAGTGTTCAGTGGCTCACCTGATCGGTGTGAAGACACCGATCCCGGCCGGAGACGAGGGCAAGCGAGGAAGTGTGGGCTTACTCGCACGCCGCGCCGGAGAAGCTTCAACCTGTTTAAAGTGTTACAACACTATACCTCTCGCAGGAGGGGGGATCTAGGGGTGGGGGTTAACTGATATTATATCCAAAACTACCTCCACACAGGAAGGGGCCTTCAGCCGGCCAAGCGGGGAGGGGTGACGCCGGACTAGCGATCAACAAGGAAGCCGACGTCGGTTCTGTCCGCTGTATGTGCTTCAGGACTGACTGATGGTTATCACAATGCTGTGACCACTCCGGAATTTTTCCGAAGATGAAACCACTTGGAAATTCTTCGTAGCTGGATTGGGATGACGCCTGAATTTCTTTGATTTCTTCGGACACCGCTGCTGGTCGGGGTAGGGGCTTGAACAGGGTGGCAGACCTTCGGTTCTGACTGCTTCAGGTTCCCAACAGTAGGATGAAGAGGGTGCCACGAGCGCTCCAGAGCTCAGAATCTGGTGCCGCCAGAGTCGTTGAAACCATTGACGAGTCCTCTTCGAAGAAAGACTGACGGAGATGCCAAATGTTGTCGGAGTAGGCCTGTAGACTCTGAACACTGGGGGAGGGTCGGTGCAGACTGAGTGGAAGCAGAACCGCGTACCCGGGGAAGAAAATTGATAACATTCAGATCTGTTCGCCAAACTGGGCTCTGCTTCTTGGGAATGATAGAAGACTTGTAGTAGAATATGTTTGCAGAAGAACTCTCTCTCAGATTCCCACTAGGGTCGCCGCAGTTGAGCTTCCCATCAGGTTCAGGTGCTCTGCAGGGGAAGCTTCGCGCAGTCGAGGTAGAAATGCTCTCCCCTCGGACGATGACGAAACCACCGCCGTTGCAAAGAAGACATGCATAAGCTTCCAACGGTGCCTCTTGAGCCTTTAGGAACGTCTGGAGGAAGCCGTGGTTGCCTCTGAAAACTGCTACTCATCTATAGATCTTCAGTTGAGAGCTGTAGGTTGAAGATGATGGGGGGGAATGGGGTATATGGGAGGGGAAATGGGGGTGGATGAGTGTGGGGAAAGCCCGGGCTATGAGGGGGTCTAGGAGGGGGTGTTCCAAGGTGGGGGAAGGGAAGAATGGGGTCTGGAAGGGGGTCTAACAGGTGGTGGGAGGAGGAGCTACGAATTTAGGAAGGTGGGTGAGAGGGAAAGGGTATTTGAAAATGGGTTTAAGGGTGGGATTAAATTTTGGTCTTGGGGGATGGGAAGAGGTGTGTGGGGAAGGTAAAAGAGGGCTTGGGGAGTGGGAATTCTCCCTTGGGAGATGAGAGGGTGCTTGGGGAAGGGGAGTGGGTGGTTGGTGGTTGGAGGGTGGAGTGGGGAGTGGTGGAATCTCCCTTGGGGCTGGGGTGGAGTTAAGGTGGGTTGGTGGGGAGTTGGGGACGAGTTATTGGAGGGGGGGAAGAGAGAGAAAGGTGGTTGGGAGGGGAGGAGAGAGAAAGGGGCGCAAGTTTTAGAGAGAGAAAGTGGAGGAGAGAGAAAATGACTTATTTGAGAGAGAGAGAGGTAGAGAGAGAGAGGTAGAGAGAGAGAGGGGGGGATAGGGGCTTCTCACCCACTCAATTGGCTTCTCACCAAAAGAAGAAGATTTAAGTTGGACACTAGAGAATTCAAATTTTCATTCATTCATTGGTTCATTAACCTCAAATGGGGAGATGGGAGTCCTATATATAGGCAACCCACAATTTACAAAAAGTCCCTGACTCTTGACACAAAGATAAATAACCAAGGGGGGTAGGGGCGCCCTTGGGCCTAGCCCACAGAATTGGGCCCAATATGCAACTTAATCACCCTAATGACACTTAAGCTAGGTAAATGACTCATTAACCTAGGTACAAGACTCAAATAAAAGGAAAATTACAATGATATGACTCAAATAAAATATGAAAATTACATGACTCGACTCAGAAAAATATGACAAACACAATGGAGCCATGCTGGTGAGCAATCAAAGCTGTGAAAAAATGTGAAGGGCGAGAGATGCCCCCATCATACCCCCGGGGTGCGAAGCTCCGTCGAGTATGGGTCCGCCAGGGGAGAGGTCCTCCAATGCAGCTCCGGGCGAGCCACAACCTCTAAACTCACCCTCGCATCCTTAGCCGGGGGACGGCTCTTCATCCTCTCAAGGTGGCTTGGGCACACCCTCTTGCTGGCGATGGTACCCTGCTTGCCTAGTATTGCCTCCGTGTGCACACGTCGGACTCTCAAGCTGATATGTGGAGGCTCACCGAGGGTGTCACTCACAAAGGTGGGGGTAGGTTCAATGTGCTCACTGGGATCCACCGCGGTCCCCATAGAGTGTGCTAGATCTGCCACGTGAAAAGTGGGGTATATCCCAAAATCCCATCGGTAAATCCAACCCGTAAGCCAGGTTGCCAAAGCCACTCGGAACATGGAAGGTCCAAGTCCTCGTGCCCTCGATTTGGAGGTGACCTTATGGTAGAGCCATTCCAATGTCACCATTACCAAGTTGCCTTCTTGGAATCCCAAGTGGCGCTTACGAGCTATTGCCCGCCCAATATGAACCTCACCGCTCGTTGCTAAATGCTTGCTTGGATACACATGCCATGCACTACGGGGTGTTGGGTGTGTGAAAATGTGTGTGGATAAAGGTGGACTAGGACATCCATAGATCGACCTATCATGCCATGATGCCATATGAACCTTGATGAGCCTTGGTGGGCCGGGGCAACCAAATGTGGCCCTATCATGCATGGACTTCCTAACAAAGGTTGGAGGGCCGGGGCATCCGTAGGTGATCCGGTCATGCATGGGGGTGACAAATGCTGGGGGACCCAGACATCCAAGAATGCTCCTATCATGCTTAAGGCTCATGATGAATGAAGGTGGACCATTACATCCGAATATGGACCACTCATGCTTCCTACTTGACATGTGGGTGATATGGATGAATGGACCCAACTTATGAATCATGTCAAGTGGTTTTGTATGTCAAGACTTATGCATTCTTGTGCCAAATATGTCTCCTATTGTGAGCGACGTCACGCGGTTCGGAGATGAAGACGGAGAGGGCGGAGCGCGCGGGCTCCTCTTTTGCTTTTATCCTGGTGCTTTAAGCTGCAACACAAAGAGATCAAGAGAGAAGAGAGAAGGGGCCACCACGGGAGATTGCTCCGGCGGGGCGAGCGGGACAGATATAATGCAAAAATCAAATAACGGAAATTGAAACGGCCATTGCGGGAAGCAACTCGCCGCGGCCTCGAGAATATAACAGTTGGAAGAATAACACGTAATATAATGGCGGGAATTTAAATGGCCATTGCGGGAGATGACCCTCCGCGGCCTCGAGAATATAACAGATATAAGAGACAGATATGAAGAATAACACGTAATATAATGACAGAAATTTAAACGGCCATTGCGGGAGATGACCCTCCGCGGCCTCAAGAATATAACAGATATAAGAGACAGATACGAGAGTGATGCAGATTATGAAGAACAAAATTTAAACGGCCATTGCGGGAAGTAACTCGCTGCGGCCTCGAGAATATGGCAATTATAAGAGACAAATGTGAGAAAGAGGCAGAATATGAATGAGAAAAATTAAACGGCCATGGCGGGAAGTAACTCTCCGCGGCCTCGAGAATATAAGGTGATCGCCAGGGGTCGAGGACCCCAAAATAGAAAGAGATCGCGCCTACCTCAAGAGCGGGAGACGGTGGGCTGCTTCTTCCTCTCCTACCGACCGGCCGACGGACAGGGCTTTCCTCGGTTACCCTTGCAAAATAATAGACAATAAACGAACGGAATTAGAAAATGGCAGTGTAGTAACAATTCCTTGCAATAAAAGTAACGAGATTGTGACCTGACACACACTTGGTTGGTGTGGTTTTAAACCCCTCTCGGACTCGAGTAGGAGGAAAATGCGATGACGAATGCAAGAAGTATGCAAGAGGCGATGCCCTTATGAAGGGAGATAGAGGATGCGGTATGATGAATGTAAAGAACTATAGGGAAAAAGGGGAAGAAATGGCTTATTGGATGAGCCGATGGTGAGATCCGGCGGAGCTTCGGCAGCGTGGGGACGACGTGGAAGCGCGGTGGACGAAGACAGCCTTCCTCTCGTGAGCCTGGACACCCGAGAAGTCGGCAGGACCTCCTCCTACAAAAAGACCCCACGGGTTAGAAAAATGACTCCGGCAGCCTCTGGGCTCCGGCAGCCTATCGGATCGCTTCTTAGCCCCCTCAAAACTGAGGGGGTGGGCCTCTATTTGTAGGGCTCCGGAGGGTGGAGGCGTCCAGGACCCTGGACACCTCCATCAGGGCCGAAGTAATATTTTATTCTATTTTTATTCATTTTTTTGAATATTTTCGTGGAGGCGTCCAGGGTCCCGGATGCCTCAATAAGGTCCACCGAACTCCACCGAAAGCCGCACGCGGTTTGGCACAACGCGTGGTTTTGTGAGCGGCGCCTCGTGATTCGGAAATGGGCGCGTCCAGTTGTCTGGACGCTTCCACAATTGGCTTTTTTCATACATGACAAACCGTCGGTCGGTGGACGGGGCCCAATGGGCAAGTTGATTGAGGCGTCCAGGGTCCTGAACGCCTCAAAAAAATTTTTTTTATTTTTGTTTTATTTTTATGTCAAAGCTGGCATTTTTATATTTTTTATATTTGTTTTCATGGAGGCGTCCAGGGGCCTGGACGCCTCCATTAATATATCATTTTTTTATGTATTTTTGGTCTTAAGAAATAAATTAAAGTAATGGAGGCGTCTAGGAGACTGGACGCCTCCATTAAGACCACCCCGGGTCCACTGAAAAGGCATCGGCAGCTCCCCGACAGGCACCCTTCCTGGTTCCAGAATTTTTTGGCGTGTCTGAATGGTGTTGATACCGTCCGAATGCTGCAACGAGACGATTCCGGATGCTGAAAAGGGTGGAAGAATACTCAAGAAAAGGAAGCACTCGAGTGATTCAAAATGCGTAAGCCGTCGCAGGGCGTCGTATAGTAATATGAGACTTTCTCAGGAGACGTCAGGAATGGCGTGTCTACAGCTGCCCTGCCTTGGCGTCTGCTTTGCAAGGGAGCGACACGTAGTGGAATGGTATCGAAGTGGAGTGAAATGAAGTGGGAGCGGACTGATAAGTTGATGCCAAGGTGTGATGAGACACGCTTTTGACGTTACTGTTTGGAATCTTTCCTGAAGTTTCAATGAGGTGACCTTGAAGAAGGTCTTTCAAATATTGACGATTGCTTGGACGGAGATCAAATAAGGGAGGGTGAGATGTGTGCTCAGGCACGAAAAATAAAGGAGACCAACTTCTCGGTGTGGAAGTACCTAGGTCATAAACCCGCAGGTTTCACCTTTGGTGAGCGGTTATCAGCCAATGTGGAAGTGTTGCGGTCAAGGTGGGTCAAACAAGGTAAAAAGTAAAGAAATATCTGAGAGTCTGTCCAAACAAGGGTCTCCTTTGGAAGAGCAGCATAGGGCCATTTCAAAGAAACTCGGTATTTCATTCGGAGTGGAATGTCTCACATTGGTAAGAATTGAAACACAACGGCTTTCACAATCGAATCACTTGAATGATCTTCCGCAATAAATTCAAAGTCCTATATGAATGCATGCTGGGTTTAAAGAAAAATTTAAAACAAACTAAATAAAAAATAGCCAAGGATAATATTGTCAACTCGTTAAGAATGGGTCAGGATACCGATCCGGTGAGCCGATACTGGGCTGGGGCCCGTTTATCCACGCACCAACTCACTGAATGGAACCGTCGTCCCCATGCTATCACAAGTTAACGACCTATCCGTACAACCCAAATTCTTCCGGGATCATCACTATTTTTGTTGAAGGGGAACTCAAATCCCAGATTCGTTCGGGCCGCAAGGTCCTTGACATGTTCTAGTAGCGTAGGTATCATATACTATGATGCATGACAAGGTGGGACCAACCAATGAAAGGCGGGATAGGAGATAGGACAAAGACGTTCGTTAGTAAAACCTGCACAGGCCAGCATGGATTAATAACATCATAAAGTAATAAAATCGTAACAGAATCGCACCAAAATTCAAAGGAGATCTAGCCAAAATCCTGACACTGACCACTGATGTGACATGTTCTGTCCTGTAGCGATCTTCCCTTCCTACACTTATTCTCTTGCACCAAGTTGTTTCGAGGCACGCTTCATAAGACCTTGCCCTAAACAGCAGGGAACTACGCCTCGCACGGAGGGATCCCCTTTTCTATTTCTTTTGGGCGCGTCCAGGCGTGAGGACGCGTCTTAACCTTCAAATTTAAATTTAAAGTGCCGAGCGGCCTTTCTTCTCCCGTGCCTTACCCGCAAACGAGCCCGCTTCCTGCCGAAATCCTCCCGCCTATCTTCGTCTTCTTCCTCTCTTGATCAATGGAGTTCGGCGGTTTGGACCACGGTGAAGGTGGAGAGGGAAGCGGGACCCCTCGCCCAAGGAGGGACGCGCAAGAGCACGGAACGGTGTCCATGGAGGAGGAAGGGCCGCTTCGGGCCCCCGAGGGACCCGAGGGGCCCAATGGCGCGGAAGGAGGTGAACACGGCTCGGTGAGTGCTTCGGTTTCCCCTTCTTTGATCTATTTTGAGTTTTGAAGCGAGACGTGCGAGGGGGGAAAGGGTTCGGTGAGTGTTGCACTCAAATGATGGACGCGTCCTAGACAGGGGACGCGTTCTTGTTATGACGTGCGTACCTTCTTTCTTGATGTAGGACATGGCAGAGACCCCGGGTTTGGCCGATGAATGGGCGAGTGCAGATGAGCCAAGCCGTGTCAAGAAGGAGAGTCGCGGCAAGGCGAAGCTCAAGGATTGGCGCATACGTCTCCCTGGACAGCAAGGGAGCGTATTGGTGCAGGACAGTGCCGACTTCCTGCGGCAGCAGAGAGAGAGTTACGTGGGTCTTCCCCGAGCCGGGGATACACGCGACGTCAACGGCTCGCGTGCCCAATTAGCCGAGGTCAGGCGGCAGCTGGCCGCCACTCAACAGGAACTATCGCTCCTGGTAAGCTAAGTGCTGCATTTTCTATTTTTAAATGTGGAGCTTAGCTGACGGTTGTTGTTTGTTCGTTCTAGCGTGCCCAGCAGATAGCGATGGTGGGAGTGGCTGGCGGAGCATCTTCCAGTTCCTCGGCCCCTTTTCTTGAGATTGCCTCCCTCCGGGAGCAACTTGCCAGTGCGGTGGCTCGGGTTGCCCGGGCGGAAGAGGAGCGTGATGCCTGGGTGGCGACTGTAGCAGAGCTGCGACATCGCGGTGAGGAGAGACCTTCTCCAGACATCCTGGAGTTAAGGGTTCTTCTGCAGATGATGAGGAGAGAGGCAGAGAGATAGAAAGCCGAGAGAAGGTCCGAGCGACAGCGAGATCAGGCCGAGAGGAGGGCCTTGGAGGCCAAGGTGAGGGAGCTCCAGCTGGGCCTTCAGGTCACGGTGCAGAGACTAGGAGCGATGGAGACGCGCTACGAGAGAGCGCGAGAGTTCGGGGAGCGACTGCGCCAGTCTGGTCGCTTTGCCGCTAGTGGCTTCTTTGCCACGCCAGGGGAGGAGCAGCGAGTCATTACTGTGGAGCCGGCGCTACGAGGCGAAGCGGGTGCTACTGCACGGGGATCCAGGAGGCTTCTGAGGGACCCTCACCTCAGGGGAGAGGAGAGGGACGCCTAGAGGGACGAGCATGAAGATAATGGCAAGAGTTGGCGAGCTAGTGGACCCACCTCCTCTCTATGATTGTGATGTTTATGATAGCTTATGTAGAATTATGAATGGAGTGATTTAATTTTCTGCTGCTTGTTTGTTCTCTTGTGTGTTCCCTCTTCGCCATGCTTCCTTTGTACTGTTTCCATGTGATGTGCCTGCCGAAACCTCGCCCTAGAATGGAAAAACGTGTCTCGCTCTGATCCCCTTTTACAGAAATCTATTGCGGGAGTCAACAAAGACGGCCCTAGCTTTTCTTCTCGGGCGGTTTGCCAGCCTTTGCAGACAACCTTCAAAAGGATAGGGCATCTTGTCCAAACAATTACCTTGTGTGAGTGGTGAAGTAACACATGTGGGACCGTATGGTAGGTGCCTTACCAAAGGGCTATTGGAGGGATCTTGCTCGGCACTCCTCCCTTTTTCTATAAATATCCGCTCTTTTGTTCTCCCAGGGTCCTTGAGAGCCAACTCGAGGAGTACAGATTCCCACAGAAGAGGAGGGATTCAAAATCCTGAAGTCGAGATGGAGGGTGAATCTTCCCATTCCTCGAAGAGGAGCAGGTCCAGCGGTAGCAGTTCCAGGAAGCTCTCGGATCTCGAAGGGCACTTCAGCGAAAGGACCCGATCGCAACTCGTAAGCCAAGTTTTCCTGCCCTTTTTTCCATTCTTTTTTCTTCCTTTCTTTCTGACCAAACCTCCTCTCCATTCCCTGCATGCGTAGAGTGTGATGAAATCACAGATCTCATGGGAGTTGGTTGTGGCAGCATACCGAGGTCTCCCAGATTTTCAGAAGGCGAGGCTAGACGTGATGGGATTTGGCACCTTTTTTCGGATCGAGCCGCTCGAGCTCGACCTAGTCCTGATCCTAGCCTTGGGGGCACATGGTACCCAGTTATGTGAGAGATGGGACCCAGTGAGTCGGGCATTCCTGATGCCCTGGGGGCACATGGTGCCCAGCTTGGAATTTGTTGTCCGGATCACAAGCCTGAAGGTGGAGGGCGAGGCAGTGACCGGGGTCACTTATGCGGATTACCGAGAAGGTGCTCGGAAGCTACTGGGTTTGGACCTAGATGGTCGGAAAAACAGGTCGGTAGCTAGGGCGTCCCTCGTGGATGCATTAGGGCTCACCAACACTCATCGACGAGACGATGAATCCTCAGAAGAGTTCATGGAAAGGATGAAAATAGGATGCCGTGCCGTGTACTGCACAGATTTTGGCAACTGGGAAAGATGCAACATAGATTTGAGGAGATTTTTCCTCTTCCTTTTGGGGAGATTGGTACTGAGCTCGAAAGGGGACGGTATCCAATGTCACTTCCTGGAGCTGCTATCAGACCTTGAAAGAGTAGGATACTATGCCTGGGGAGCTGCCATGCTGGCACACTTGTTTGCAGGCCTGTTCCAAGAAGCGGATCGTGAGATGGCTGTGAGTGGTTTCACACCATTCATCCAGGTATTTTTGGTTTTGCTTGTTTTGTATTTTTTTTTTTTGTTGTTGCAAGGTACTGATGACCTGCGCCGAGCAGCTGTGGAGCTATTATTACCTCCCCATGGGGAGAGCTCGGCATTGGCGACCCGCGATGGTGCCGCTAGCCAGGCGGTGGGAACCCATCATGAGTGCGGCACCCCTAACCTACCAGCTGATGGTGCTAAGGCGGGAGCTACAGGAGTTCCCTACAGCGATGGTAAACTGGAGACCCTACTCAGACATGGTCGACGTCGACCAGTCGTCGGTGCTAGCAAGTCGTGCCCGGTTCGGACGGGAATTGTGGATGCACTACCTGAATGAAATCGAGCCGCTTCGGCTACGATTGGTTATGAGGACTTTGGGACTGGCTCAAGAATGGGTGGATTTAGCTGCGCCACCTTGCGTTGGGAGAGAGACGCGAGGACCGGCGACCTGCATTGACTGGCGTGTGTGATTCCCCGAATAGTACGAAGACTGGCAACGGGGTGGCATAATCGTGGAATCGCAGGTACGGGATAGCGAGGATTACTTGCGTCTATACAAGACAAGGTACGCAGAGCGGTTCCAACCCCGGGGACTTGCGGAGGTAGGTATCCCCTTTTTCTCTTTTCTTCTTTCTCCCTTTTTTGGTTTTCTGGTGGAAATGCTGACTCGTATGGCTGCAGGATATCCGTGATACGATGATAGCAACTTTACGAACTCGCTTGGCAGAGATGGAGCAACGGTTGGGCGAGGCCCACGGAGCTACGAGCACCTTGGTAGGTGTACAGTGCGTTCCTAATTAAAACCCCAGATTCCAGATGTTGGCTGCTAATTCACGCGGTCGTAGCATGCCCAGATTGGCACGGCTTCCCCAGCGATGGGAGTAGGTGGTGCCTCTTCCAGCTTGTGGATTCCCACCTCAGAACTTGACTTGCTTCATGAGCAACTTGCTCACGCCACGCAGCGTGCTGCGGAGGCAGAAGGGATGCTTTATATACAGGTAAAAGTTTCAGTGTTGAGTTGTCTTTGTTTACGCCTTATCGCGTATCTGAGATGGTACCCTCGGCAGGAAAAGGAGACGGAAGAAGCGCTTGCCCAAGCTGCGTAGAGGGAGGCTAGGATAGCAAAACTGGAGAGGGAACTGCGGCGTCGTCCTGATGACGACTACTCTAGGGATGCCGTGGAACTGACGATCACTCTCCAGTTGGAGAGGGAAGACCGTGAGAGAGAACGTGCAGAGAGAGAAAGAGACGCAGAGAGAGAAAGAGCCAACAGATTGACTGAAAGGGAGGAACGAAGGGCCACGGAGGCCCAACTATTTGAACTCCGAACCAGCCTTGGTCTTGCTGAACAGTGGCTGAGAGATGGTGAGGAGCGCTACCGAAGAGCACGAGAGCGTGGCTTTCGTGTTGGTAGCTTCTCTGCTGTTTCCGTGGATCAACGCCGGTGTGTGGGAATAGGAAGGGGAATACAGAGCGGTAGGAGTACCACTTTTCATAGTTGGGTGGCACCCTTGAGAGCGTTTTGCCCGGAGAGTAGTGGGACGAGTGATGCAGAGAGAGAGGGCGGAACTTGATGTAATTTTTTATTTTGGAAAGTAATAAAATACAATGTTTGGTCTGTTTGGTTTTCACCTTTACTTTTGTCGCCTCGAATCCCTGCACACATCACTGAAACAAACAAATCAGAATTTCTGTTCTAACTTGGCCCCTTGCTCAATAAGCAAATGGTCACATTGACTGTCCTTGATAACTGGTCATGGGGCCAAGCCTTTATTTAAGGAAGGCGAGAAAGATGCAGTGATGATAAATGCGACAGGCAAGCACACGAATGCAAGCGGTATTAAAAGTGAGATGATGCACGCAAATGCAATCATGCAAAATTTATTTGTTTTCTTTTTTATATTTGATATTTTTTTTGTTTTATCATAAAAAAGATTTTTTTTGTTTGCAAATATGTACATTTTCTCTTTTCCATTTTTTTGTTACTTTTATTATAAAATTTTTTTGTTGCTAATGCCTATCAAGCACCCAAATGGCACCCAACCTATACGAGAACATGGGTTTCTTACTAACCTCCCAAGTATCCTAAGTGCATATCTAGGTTGATTTGGGCCTCTAGACCCCTCGAATGATGATCCCGCCGGCTAAGACTTACCCTGATGACAATACCGTCATGCCATGCTTAGGCTCCCAGTCGCTTCCGACCATAGGGATTCACCCAAAAGGTGTTTGAGGTAAGAGATTTGCCCGACCCGGGTCTGTTTCCTCACAACTCTAGATGGTATATGATGGAACACCTTGGAACCCCAATGACTAACCGCGCAACGCTGACCCGGAATCAGACGCCGTCGCACCCATAGGTGACGCGCTTGCATTGGCCTAAGCCCAGGGTTAAAAAAGAAGACATCAAGGTGGTAAACAGGGGTCTTGACCAGCCAGAAACACGGAGACTCCTTCGCAGCGATAGCTTTTACTTTTCAAAGTAGGCAACCAAATGTGTATATTAAAATAAGGTCGCAGACCCTGGGCAGTTTTCACCCTTCAGAAACTCCATCGAACCTTCATCTTTAGAGGGAGAAGGAAGAGTGTAGGGGATAAACCTCCTGAGAGGACCGGCAAAGCCGTTAACCTGGCGAGCGAATAAGGGCCCATTAACTCTTTCCTTTCGGACAACTTCGGACCAAATCTCGGGCATTTACATTCCATAGCCCCCCCCCTTTTGTGGATTCAAACTTTTGCTTTGAGGGGTTCCATTTATTGCATCAGGCACGGTCACGACCAGGCTCTTGATTTTGATTTTGTATTTCTTTTTGTGAGGGAGATATAGTCGTTTGACGTTTGTGGGCTCCCTTTCGTATGTCTACGGGGACACTGCCCTCTTCTCATGCTCTGATCGATGCTCGAGGAAATGGATCCTACTCTTGCCCTTGGGGTTTGAGTTTCGGTTTCTCATGCTCAGCATTTTAAGGGCGCCGACTGTCTCATTTGGTCGAAGAGAAAAGAATAAAGATTACAGCTTCCGGAGATCTTCTGGGTGGGGCCCCACCGTAGGTGATGCTATCGACTTTTTTTTTGAATAAAATACATAAGTGAGCACATGTTAGCTTCCTTCGAGCGAGCATAGGCCGACGTGGCCGGACAGGGATCTCCACAGTTCTGGCAAACCAAGACCCGGTGCCTACCAAGCCTTAATGGGCCCTATCCTAACATGAAGGTTAGATGCAGTGACTTGACTACATGGTGACCACCAGGCATTGGCATTTTGAATTTTCCATACTTTTAGTGGTTTTCAATATTTCTTTATTTTTGATGTTTTCTATCTTTTCATCATTTTTTTGTTTTGTGCTAAGGGTAGTATTTCTTAAGATAAAGCCCATTCCAAGGGTGGGGTAACTCGGTCCCTTCGGCGTTGACTAGCTTGTAGGCATTACCAAGGCACACGGCTTGAATTACAAATGGTCCTTCCCAATTGGGTTGGAGCTTAGAACGCGGACCTCCAGGTTTGATAAAAATTCTTTTTATGACCATCTCACCGGCTTTGAATTTTCTCTCAACGACTTTCTTTTGGTAAAAGCGAGCGAGTCTATTTTGATACACACGCGCGTGTTTGGCAGCGGCCAGCCGCTTCTCATCCAAGAGTTCCAACTGGGCGAGGAGTGAATTACGACGATCGTCGAGGGGAAATTTCTCGTCCAATTGTACCCTGAGAGAAGGGATCAGAGTCTCGTATGGGACTACCGCTTCCATACCATAAGTATGGGCAAATGGAGTCTGCCCGGTGGGGGTACGGATTGAAGTGCGATAGGCCCATAGGGCTTCGATAAGTTTTTCTGGCCAGTCTGAAAACTTACTAGACTCGCAGATTTTTTTGATGATTTTGAGCAATGTTTTATTGGTGGCCTCCGCTTGGCCGTTACCTTGTGGGTAATAAGGCGATGAATGATGCAATGCAATTGCGTACCTTTTACAGAGGTCGTATAGGTCCTGAGAAATGAACTGTGGCCCATTATCGGTGACGATTGTGCTTGGGACGCCGAATCTGGAGAGGATGTTCTTCATGATGAACTTGCAGACTGTTGATGCCTTGATTTCTGCGTAAGCTTCGGCTTCGGCCCATTTGGTGAAGTATTCCGTCGCAGTAAGGATGAAAGATTTCTGCTTGGTGAGAGAATTGGGATCACCTAGGGGACCAATGATGTCGAATGCCCACATGGAGAAAGGCCACGAGGAGGATATTGGATGAAGTGAGGAAGATGGTGAATGGATTTTATCGGCGTGAAGTTGACACTTGACACACCTACGGACATAGACAGCACAATCCTCTTCCATAGTGGGCCAATAAAAGCCTTGGCGAATGATCTTCTTGGCGAGCATCTGACTATTCACGTGGCCACCGCACACACCCGAGTTCGTCTCCTCTACACATTTCCAAACCTCATCGTCACCAAGACATCTTAACAGAATACCAGTAAGGCTCCTCCTATAGAGTAGACCTCCAACCAATGTGTATTTCTGAGCCACCCTTCTTATGGCTTTCTTGTCCTCTGTGGTGGCCCCTTCAGGATAAGACTGATCTTGGCAGTATTTGACTGATTTTATAGAACCATGGTTTCTCTTCATCAGCCAGTTCTTCTTCGGCCTCTGCCAACATGATTTCCCTCTTCTCAAGGATATCTTCCTGCAGGATCTTCCTTGCTATCCTGTCTTTGATATTTACGTAGGAAGCATCATCGATTGCAGGGGCGTGAAGTTTGTAGATGGAAATGGACTCAAACCATCTTCCTAGAGGGAACCTTATGGATGATGCCAACGAGGCGAGGGCATCGGCGAGAATATTCTGATGACGAGGGACATGAACAAAGATCAGTTTGATGAATAGTTTGGTAAAGGCAGCAATGAGTTCTTGGTATGGCTTGAGTTTGGGATCGCGAGTGCGATATTCAGTGAGCACCTGGCGAAGGATGAGTTGACTATCACCTACGACTCGCAACTCAGTGATACGAAAAGAATGAGCGAGTTCTAGGCCAGCTAGAAGAGCTTCATATTCGGCTATATTGTTGGTAACTGGAAATTTGAGCTGGTATGCCAATGGGAATGTGAGGCCTTCAGGCGACAGGAGGGCGACGCCGATTCCTCTCCCTTGAGAATTCAGAGCTCCATCAAAATATAGCGTCCACATTGGCTCATCTGATTGGTTGACGGACATTAGTTCCTCATCTGGAAACTCTGATTGGACGGGATCGAACTTGGGAAGAGGATGGTGAGCGAGATGCTCGGCTATGGCATAGCCTTTAATCATCTTTTGCTGGATGTAGGTGATGTCGAACTGAGAGAGAAAACTTTTCCAGCGTGCTAGCCTATCCGTAAGGACGGATTTCTCCAGAAGGAATTTGATAGGATTCATTCGAGCAATCAAGTGGACCTCATGAGCCAAGAAGTAGTGCTTCAATTTCTGCACTACCCAAACGAGGGCAGCACAGGTTTTCTCCATGACGGTGTACTTCTGCTCACAGGGATTGAGAAGTTTGGACAAGTAATAGGTTGCCCGTTCCTTGCCTTCTTCATCAGCTTGTGCGAGGACGGCTCCCACGGAGTCATCCAAGACTGAGACGTAAAGGATTAGAGGTTTTTCTGGTTTGGGTGGAATGAGAACGGATGGACTAGCCAGATATTCCTTCAACCCTTCAAAAGCTTTCTGACATTTAGAATTCCAGTGGAATTCTACTCCTAGCTTAGTCAACTCGTAGAGAGGTCTACACCTTTGTGAATGTTGGGACACAAACCGACGAATAAACTGTAACCTCCTGATTAAACCTCGGACTTCCCTCAAATTCTTGGGAGGTGGCATATCCCTGATAGCCTTGGCTTTGTCGGGATCTATCTCGATCCCTCTTTTACTCACAATGAAACCCAGCAATTTACCCGACGACACACCAAACACACACTTCTTCGGGTTCATTTTCAATTGGAACTCCCTTGACCTCTGCAAGACCTTAGCCAAAACTTCTGGATGTTCCATCCTGGTCCTTGATTTCACCAACAAGTCATCCATATACACTTCCAGGTATATGTGCATCATGTCATGAAATATGGCCATCATAGCTCTTTGGTAAGTAGCTCCAGCATTTTTTAACCCAAACGGCATGACCACGTAACAATATGTTCCCCAAGGGGTAGTGGATGACGTCTTCTCCTGATCCTCTTCTGCCAAACGAATTTGATTATATCCTGAAAATCCATCTATGAATGAGAGGGTCTCATAACCTGCCGTGTTATCGATCAACACATCAATGTGAGGCAAGGGAAAATCATCCTTTGGACACGCACGGTTAAGGTCTCGAAAGTCGATGCAAATCCTGACTTTCCCATCTTTCTTCATGACCGGGACAATGTTCGCCACCCATTGAGGATAAAGGACGACTCTAATGAACCTGGCTTTGTGGAGCTTATCGACCTCTTCTTTCATTTTCAAAGCCATCTGAGGATGAAAACGCCTTAACCTTTGTTTTACCGAGACGGACCCTAGTTTTAGGGTTAAACGGTGTTCGACCAAGGTTGAATCTAGACCCGGCATATCCTCGTAGCTCCATGTAAACGTGTCCTTATATTCCTTGAGAACTTCAATTAATGCCTTTTCTTCAGAGGGTGGTAGATTGTCACTTATGAGGATGATCCTAGGGTCTTCCTCAGTTCCCAAGTTGACTTCTTTGGTGGATTCTTCTACGGCGGTTGACGGCTCGTCGAATCTCTTATTCCACTAGCGTATGCGCCCGCCGCATCCTCATATTCTTCACCCTCATCTTCAGTGGGGCATTCTTCATCCGTGATCTCGTAGACTCCATACCCTTCATCAAATGCACAGTCGCCCTCACATTCTATTTCCGGTAGCCGGATGGATTTTCTAACAACTGGGGGATGGCAAGAGGGCCTGACACCTGGCGGCTAAATCCAGAAGGAATCGACGAGGGATCTGCCTACCCTTGGATTTCTTCCTAGGTACTACCCTTGACCTATCATTCCTAGATTGACTGACAATATTTACAGAAGAAGAGGAAGACGAAGAGGATGGTGTAGAATGTACAGGAGAAGACCCCTCAGAGGAGGGGTAGAAAAGGTCGCTCATCGGACCTTGGACGGGTGGTCCGCAGGGCGGGACGCACCCGTGGAGATGTAGGAGGTTTCCTCAACGAAGATGTGTTGTTGAGGAGTTTGAAAATTGACGTTTTTTTTTCGTTTTCATTTTTATGACAAAGCAGTGAAAAGAGATCGGAGGAGAGAGAAAAGTGGTTATGGCTAGAGGATTGCGAGGCTCATAGAGCAGATCATGGTTGAAGACCTGGCACGGGTTGAAAAGCCCGCGTAGGTATGTAAGCAAAGAAGGGGACCTGGGAAGATCATCAGACAACTGTCTGGCCCAGGAAGAAAATATCAGCAAAGGCTGAGATGAGTGGATGGAGAAGATGGCGGCTAATGAGCCGTCGATGGCAATGTTGAGGACGGATGAAGATCTGTCGATGACAGGGTCCTTCTGGCGATGATGAGGATAGTTTGGAACCTTGGCAAGAGTGGTAATATTCTCTGGTATTCTGGAGATCAATGGTGGTCCTTCAAGCTGCGGAGACGAGAACATACTTTCCAGTGCAACGAAAATGTCCCGTATGTCGAACCATTTGTTCCACTCGCATTCCGGATCTTTGATCTTGCCACTTTTGGTGATCCTCGGACATTTTTCAGCCAAATATATTGCATGTGATCCCCCATATGCTTCTCGTGGGTAATCTCCCATCTGAACAACGGGCCCTCTGTTGAAGTGGTTTGATAGAGTCCATGTGAGGGGCTTCCAATCCGCCTTGAACGGTCCTTTGAAGCCTAGGCCAAACCTGCGGTTCGGCCTAATTTCCTTTGGCGGTTTGAGCCTACCCTGTAACTGTGCACCCAGACCTTTACCCTGTTGGTAGCCGATGTTCCTCATAATCTCCCAACCTTTGGAGTGAAAAGGGAGATATGATGTTGCGGTTGCCCTGACCGGCTCCTTTGGTGCTAGTGGAACGTGAGATAGATCACGCACGTCCAGCAATGACAATATGGGCCGATGAGATGGCCAAACAGAGGGCAGAGAGGTGTTGATAGCATCTACTATGTGAAGGACAGGTGTGCTGACCACTTTAATAATCCTCCCATTGTAAGGAAACTTCAGGCACTGATGGTTGGTGGAAGGCACAACGTCCATGGCTTCAATGTAGGGGTGACCCAGTATAGCCTTGAATGTGGGGTCCATGTCGAGGACATGGAATTCCGTGAGAACTGACATAGGGCCTAGTTCTGCCTTCAGAATAATCATCCCCTGCGGCGGCCTTTTGCTATTGTCATAAGCCGTGACCGTGATCGAGGAAGGTCTTATTTGTTCCTCGTTGACCCCACACAACTGAAGAGTGTCCATGGAGATCACATTTATGGACGCACCCGTGTCCACAAGACATGGGTTTATGAATACCCCATTAATTTTTATTGAAATGCACAATGCATATTTTCGAGCTTCCTTGGGAGCGAGCTCATAGTTGTGGAACATGATGGCCGGTTGTGTGTCTGTTGGGGTCAGGACGGTCGAAATCTTCTTGATGGGGACATCACCTCCCATGTCCACGTTCACAGCTCGTCTCCTCGCCCCGGTTGCATCCGGCATGATCTAGTTATCTAATTTTGAGTCCTATGTAATTTTTATTTGAGTCATTGGATGTAATTTTCATTTTACTTGAGTCATGTCCCTAGGTCTTGTGCTTATTTCCCTAAGTTTGAGAGTCATTATGTTGTTTAGTTAGTTATTGGGCCCAATTCATTGGGTTTGGCCCAAGTTCACCACCCTACCCCCTCGGTTATTTGTCATTGAGTCTTTTGTTAGGGTCTTATTGTAAAATATGGGTTGCTTATATATAGGGCCCCATTCCCTTCATTTTAAACTAATGAATCAATGAATGAAAAACTTGCCATTTTGAGAGTTCAAACTTCTTATCTAGTGGAGAGATTCCATTATTTGGGTGAGAGACCCTAGGGGAGAGATTCCCCACCCATCCCTCTCTTAATTTCTCTCTTTCACTCTCCTTTCTCTCTCCTCCACACCCAATTTCAAAAATTTTCTCTCTCCTCCCCTCCCAACCACCTCCACCCTCCCACCTACCTCCATTAACTCCTCTACAACTTCCCACAAGCCATCATTACTTCCCCCTAGTCCCAATAGACCCTCCACCAATCCACACCCCACCCTCCAACCCTCAACTACCCATCCCCTTCCCCAAGCAGCCCTCCACCTTCCCAAGGCACCTCTTCCCATCCCCAAGACCACCATTGATCACCTCACATTAAAATAAATTCAAACTCACATTCCCTCCACCCACTTGTGCCCCCCTCACCTTCCCCCTTCTCCCTCCAAGCCCAAATTCGTAGCTCCTCCTCCCACCACCTGTTAGACCCCCTTCCAGACCCTATTCATCCCCCCCCACACCTTGGAACACCCCCTCCTAGACCCCCTCACAGCCAGGGTTCTCCCCACACTCATCCACCTCCATTTAACCTCCCATATACCCCATTTCCCCCCATCATCCTCAACCTCCAGTTTTTAGTTCGCAGGCAGCAGAAGAGTAGCAGATTGCAGAGGCGACCTCGACCACATCCCAGCGAATCTGAAGGCCCAAGAGATATCCACGGAAGCGTCTACTGGTCTTCTTCGCAACAGCAGTGGTTTCATCTTCATCCGAGCTGTGTGCTGCCCGGGAGCTCTGTTCTCCCACAACTGCGCAGAGCTGCCCATGCTGAGTACCAGAACCGGAGTAGAAGCTTCACCAAGACGAACCTCGAGAGAATCAACTCAAGAGATCTTCTGCAAAGTTCTTCCTCTCCCTGTCTACTTTCAGAATCAAGAAGTATAACTCCGTTCGGCATCCTTTAGCAGGAGTTATCCATTTTCTCCCTCAGCTACGTAGTTCTGCTACCCACAATCTGCACCGACCTGTCAGCAGTGTTCAGAGTCCCCTGGCCTTCTCTGGCATCGTTTAGCTTCCTAGTCAGTTTTTTGGCGAAGAGGGCTTGTCCACGGTTCCAACGACTGTGACGGTGCTTGATTCCGAGTTCAGGAGCTGTCGAGACATCCTCTGCAACCTGCTGTTGGAAATCAAGAGTTGCCAGTCCGAGAGTCTGCCTCCTTGTTCGGGCATCCACCCAGACCGGCATCGACGACAGAAGAAATTAACAAAATTTGGACGACTTCCCCTGCCTCCTACGAAGATTTCCCAGGTGGTTTCGCCTCCAAAAAAATTCGGTAGCAGCTGCAGCAGTCAACTCTTCAGCCACCTGTCAGCACCCACAGAACCGGGCAGAATCGGCAACCTCCCGTCTTCGGTGTTCCTTTCTCCAATTCCCCTCCCCGCTCCGTCGGCTGAAGGCCCCTCCCTGTGTGGAGGTAGTTTTGGCTGTAATATCCATTAACCCCCACCCCAAGGTCCCCCTCCTGCGAGAGGAGTAGTGTTGTAATTGGATTGAGCAGGTCAAGCTACACCGCCGCGGCGTGTGGGGATCCGCTCGCCTCCCCTCTCGCCCTCGTCTCCGAGCGGGACAGGTTTCTTCAAACTGGTCGAGTAAGTGCTCAAACCTCACTCCCTTTAGTGCTTGTCTTTCAATATTAGTTCTTAGTTCCGCTGGCCGTGAGAGTGAGAGCTTGATCCTCAAGCCCCGTTGTCTTGAGTGAACACCGTGGGAAGAGAGTAACCGGTGCCATTGGCACTTTGTCGGCCCCATTGAATTGGGCATCCACATCCATTGGGAATCAAATCTTGGCCTTGCTGGTCCTCTACCAGCAAGGGTCCAACCCCTCAACCTCACCTTGGCATTGCCAAGTTACCCCGGGACTTGGGTGAGCGACGGGAGAGCGGTGGCCCAAATTGGCCCTTTTGATTGTGAATGTGCTTGCTTGTCTAAGTCCTAGGGGGTATCACATCACTTCTCCACGGGGAGGTCTTCATTAACCATGACTTTTTGAAGATATTCCATCAAGGCCGCCTGGTGGGATGTGGATCTTTGAAGTAGCTCCAGGATGGAGATCCGAGCAGGCGTTTTGTCCAAGTGTTTCAATAGATCATATTGTGTTCCAAGGATAGCTCTTTCTGGTTCTTCTCCATCATCCTTCTCTGGCTAAGATTGCTCACGATTCTGACTGTTGTGGGGGAAAACCCTGTGGAAAATCCTTCCACTCCGGAGCACCATTGCCTGCGGCTTTTGTACCTCTGTGGGGGTAGCAGTGGGTTTTAACAGGGATTTGAGGGGTAGTGGTGGAGGAATGGTTGATGAAGCAGGGGTGATGACGGGAGCAGGGATTCTGATGAGGGGTTTGTTAGGTGGAGGCATGGTGGAGGTAGAGGGGATATCACACGGATTATGAAGGATAAGGGGTCTGGAAAGTGGAGGTGGAGACGAAGTAGAAGTGGGTAGGGCTTGAAGCGGGCAATGATTTTGAGGTGGGTGATGGGTAATGAGTGGTTTTGAAGGCATTAGTGGTGATATTGTGGAGAAAGACGGGGTTATGTATGGTTGACGGATGATAAGGGGTTTAGAAGGCGTAGGGGTAAATATGGTAGAGGTGGATGGTAAAGTGGCGGAGTGAGAGAAGATGAGAGGGTGTGAAGGCATAGTGGAGAGTGTCGGTTGATAGGAGATCGGGGTGCGGATGAGAGGGCGTAATGGTAGTGGAAATGGTGAAGGCGATACTGACGCGGGTTGATGAGAGAGAGGTGCTACCCGGGCAAGGCAAGGGTGTTGCGTGATGATAGGATTGGCGGTAGAAAGACTGGAGGTACTTTCCGGGTGCCACACCTGCTCTCTCCCGACTTCCGGGAAGGTGGAGATGGGGTTAACCTGATGATTGGGCTGTTGGTGCTCCGGTAATGGATTCTGGATTATGCCCATGTTGGGCTGTTGTTGTGGGGCCTGCTGAGGCTGTTGTTGTTGTTGTTGTGGTTGCTACTACTGCTGCTGTTGTAACTGCTGCTGTGGTCTATGAGGAGGTCTCCTAGCCTTGAGAGCGGCGACGTATCATCTCATTTCATCCCACTCTATTTGATGTTCATCATTCATATCGTGGATGTAATCTTTGAAATGGAAGCAGTAATCTACTGTGTCCTGGCTGCCTGTGGTAGACGTAGTATTTGGAGGTATCAACATTCGGGGGCCACACGGGCCTTTCCCTGGGTAGCACAAGTATGTTTGGGGCCATGAGGGCGTTGAAAATATTCGCCAGAGTTTCTGGCAACGGTGGATAGTAGGCTCTCTTGGGACTGACCGTCCTCCTTTATTGCTGTTGGGGACCATAATTCCCCGGGGGTGGAACTTGGTTGTACTGAAGTGGTGGTTGTTGTTGATGAGGTTGTGGTTGTTGTTGTTGGGGTTGAAGTAATGGAGGCATATTATCCTGGGGTGGATTATTTTGGGGTGGAGGACGAAGAGGGAAAGGACCTAGTTGGAGGGGAAGTCAGGGCATTTGTGGAGGCCTTGGGTTGACTGCATAGTTGGCATTGTTGACTGCACCCACTTGCTCATTTGTCACGACCCCTTCTGTGGCTCCGCCCGGGACACCAGCGCCTGTCTTTTTGACCACTTTGGGCTTCGACGACTCAAACATGTTCATAATGGGGGAGTCTTTTAACTGGGTTTGGATATACCGGGCCTTTTCATAGAGTTCCTCCATTGTAGTAAGTTTATTCATGGCCAGGACGTGTCTGAACTGTGGGGTTGCATTAGACACAATCATCTTCACTTGTTCGGGCTCGGAGAGGGTATCCCTTATTCTTTCCGCTAGAGACCTCCATCTATCAGCATAGCGGATAAAATCCTCGTCGGGCTTCATCTTTTCGGCCACTAGGTCGGTAATGGAGAGTGAGGGACCGACCCTATCCCTATATTTCTGCAAGAACCTTCTCTGGACTATTTCAAAATTATCGGCCTCGCGGGGCTCCAAAGAATAGAACCACTCTGGCGCGGGACCATCCAATGATCTCCGAAAGAGGTATGCCAGGGACCTCTGATCGTTTTGCCAATAGGAGGACTCATACATGAAATCCTTGAGGTGAATGAAGGGGTTGCCGGTGTTGACACCCGTTTTATACCCAATAAGTCGGGTCATCTCCTTATTTATTCAATATGATGCTCCGAGTTATTCACTCTTCATTGAATTTCTTTTAATCAGTTGAAGCCTATTTTCTGGGTCTCAATTCCTGGATTAGACCTGGTTCCTGGTGGCACTTCGTTCAAAAGCTTGGCAATCCCTCCATTCTATTTTCTTGAAAATCAATGATAAATAACGGTCTGGACTAGGCGCGTCATTTCATAATAACGCATGAAGACTGGGCCGTTACTCTTTGAAGAGTCCTAAGACTTAGGGCCTCGTTGTCCTTTGATAATAACGGTCTACTCTCTGGCCGTTGTTTACTTATGACGCCCTATGCCCTGGCCGTTACTTACTTGCAGAGTCCTATTGTTTAGATCTTCTTCCCATCGATCTTATCCTTTGGATAGGTTGAAAATGACGGTCATTCCTTGGAGCGTTATTTCCAAGTGGCGGTCTATCGTAAGGCCGTTACTTCCTTCAGAGAGTCCTGACAGTTCAGGCCTTTTCTCTGCTACTCCGTGGACGAGATAGGGTTTTGGATTGGCATTATCTCCTTCAATTCTAATCCTCAGGACCTCTCGTTTGTTTCTTTGGACTCTTGTTGATTTTATCCTCAAGGATTTGCTAAGGATTATCCTCCTTTCTTGGCTGATTTATCTTCAACTCGACCTGAGAGTTTGAGGGAGTCTATAAATAGAACCCTTGATTTCATGACCCAAGAGAGGAAGATTTGATTCACGACGAAGTGCTGCCAAATTCAGAAGTCATCTACATCCAGGAGGAGCTGCTTCCCACGTCCATCTTCCAAGTCAAGGGAGTAATTTTGGGTTTTAGCTTGTCAAGATCATATCATTGCATGCTCAAGTTTCCCTTGGTTTTATCAATCAAAAGCATTGTCCCTCCTCTTCCTCCACGTTTTTCACTGTTGCTAAGCATACACATATCCTCCTAAACTTAAAAAAACGCCCAGAGGGGTTAAAAACCAACAACTCCCCGGTAATCCCCTCTCCTTTTGATGTTCTTAAGCTTTTTAGGGATTGATGCTATACTTATGTTGAGGGCTAATTGAGGTTGTGTTGTTTTGCTTTCTACATCCTTGGCAGGTTTTACAGGATCACTAGCACGAGGCCCAAGCCTTCTAGCCGGCTGGAAGGGTTGGAGTTCAAAGAGTTCACATCTTTTCACTGCAGGTTATCTGACGGTCAGGTGCAGGAGCGTTATTTCTTTCTGGCGGTCTATCGCACGACCGTTACTTCCAAGCGACGCACAGGGTTTGGACCGTTATTTGCAAGTTGATCTGCAGGCTTTCCTTGGTTTTCTCTCCCGTGGGCGGGTGTTTCATCCACCTACTTCCAAGGTATATTCGAGTCTTTGACTTGTGTTTACTTTGGTGGCGATCATGACTTTCCTTAGTGTTGGGCACTAGCTGTCTTTTTCATCAAATCTCTTTATTCCCCTTGATTGTTCCACCCCTAGCGGTGTGTTTTTATTTATCTTTGCTCCACGCCCCGGCGTGTGTTTTTATTTTTCCCTTAGCGTAATTTGATTGAGATAGCATGCCCATGCTAGAGTTAGATTTGATTGCCTAGGTTCATGTTCACATGTGCATAGGTTGAGCTGATCTTTGGTAGTTTATTTATCATCTCGCCATATCATTTTTCAAAACCCTCACAATCAACAAAAAAAGAAAGAAGATAAGAAGAGATAGGTAAACAAACAATCAACAGATAATTTTTTGGCGATCACGGTGGGACAACTAGTGCCAATCGTGCTTCTGATTCCTGTTTAACCTTGCCATCATCTGTTTGTTCAGTTGTCTTTTGATCCCTTTATTTTCACCCCTCTTTCTGGTTTTCTGAATCATATGACGGCCCTGTCTCAGCGCGTTACAGTGTTCTGACGCGGGGACATCAGGCCGTCGCTTGTCTCTGTGGTGTGAGCTTTCACGGGTTTTCTGTTACTTTAGTTTGTTTTTGGTTCCCTGGCTCATACGACGGTCTGGAACCCCTGCGTTACATTATTTATGGCGGTCTGGTCTCTGACCGTTATTTGTCTCTGACGCTGGGGCCTTCGTCCGTCACTCTCCTGGCAGGTACGCATCCGAGGTGCAGTTATTTCCGCAGTTTTTGGCTGTGATTTATTGCTTGGGTGCTGCTTGATTTCTGCCATAATTCCATTCATATCTTCATATCATTATGTGCACTGTTGTTTGCTAGATTCTAGGCTAGACTTTGCATGCACTCCGGTGCACATAGGGTCATCCATCTTTTCATATATTAGACTGCATTTTCCTACCTTGTTGTGAGGACCTCTCGTCTCCATATTCCTTGGGGCCGACTAGGAAATCACAGCAGGGACCTCCATAAGTCCCCGCGAGCCGTGGATTCCCACACGGACGCCGGGCCGGTTGTACCTTCCCCCCTTGTGTCTAGGGTTGCATAAGTGAAGGAGTGGTCACACTTAAAGTCAAGCCAAGTCCATATCCACCTCCTATTAGGAACCCATTTGGAGAGAGCACATATCAATCAATTCACTAAAGTTCCAAAGGAGAAACCATAAAGAAACTTTGTTTGCATCATCTTAAGCAACTTGGTTGGCTTTTGAGTGTCTTCATTCCCTATCACTTATATCTTGTTTGAATCACCTAGGTGCGGTTGCTCATTGTGTGTTTGTTGTGTTTGTTGTTTTGCATTTATCAAGGTTGTCCGTTGCATGTGGAGTTGTTTTCGTTCGTCCGAATCATCTCCTCGAGTCGCTTCCTCCTTCACATTCTATTCCAATCCCCTCTTCGAATCTACCATGGCATCCTGCAATCCTCCTCGCTCCCAAGAGGATTCCCTTCCTCAAGGGCTCCTTGAGAACCCCCCGA
Source organism: Amorphophallus konjac (assembly GCA_022559845.1). NCBI lineage: Eukaryota > Viridiplantae > Streptophyta > Magnoliopsida > Alismatales > Araceae > Amorphophallus > Amorphophallus konjac. Next base: position 116,452,700 of record CM040118.1, read on the forward strand.
GGGTTATTTCTTTCTCCGCTGGAGAGGGGACCGCCCCTCTCTCATCCTCCACTCCCATAGAAGGTGGTCAGGTCATCCCTTCTTTATCCACTCCTTCCGCGGGCTCTGTCCTCCATATGATGGCCCAGTTGGATCCGACCCAACTCCAGGTCCTCTATCAGGCCATGCAAGGGTCCAATCCTCCTCCCTCCGCTACCGTCCAGGGGCACTCTAATTCTTCCATTATTGGGCCGTCTGTTCAGCCCACCCCGATTGAGCTCACCCCGGTCCAGCCCCGGACCATCACCTTTGCTGGCATGGAGATGGGTCAATCCTCCAATTCGACCCATCAATCGTTTGATAAGGGGAAATCGCCTATCCCCTCTCTTCCGATGGATTATCACCCCTCTGCTCTGGCGGCTCCACAGGTCCTCGTGGGCCCATCCGATTTCTTGCCCCAACAGCACGGGGTGGCCCAATTTCACTCCAATCCGGGTCTATCTCAGGCCCAGTATCCTTCTTACGGCCCCCCTAATTCCACTAGTTATCCTTCTGCTCCTTCCTATGGGCTCCCGCCCTCGGCAACCGCCATTCCTCCTGCTCACCAGATACAATCAACTCCCTTCACTGCCCCTGCTCCCTCTCGAGAGCAGGATTTGCTTAATAAGTGGGCCACCATGCAGCAACAACTTGATTTTCTTCAGAAGAAGGTGGGCCCACAATCCTTGGCTGATATTCCGTCCCAAGCTTCCAGAACATCCGTTTCCCTCCGCAGTCTGAGCTCCCCAACTACCGTAAGTATGATGGGAACAGCAATCCCTTCATCCATGTGAGGGATTTTCTGTATGAATCGGCGCAGTTCCAATATGATGATCGCCTTATGGCGTACCTATTCCGCCGATCATTGGATGGCGTTGCTCTGGAATGGTTTTATTCTCTGCCCCTAGAAGAGGCCGAGAGCTTCAAAGTGGTCAAGGACAAGTTTATTCAGCGGTTCCAAGACCGGGTCGGCCCGGAATATTCATTCACAGATCTGGTGGCCGAGAAAATGAAGTCGGATGAGGAATTCGCAACTTATGCAGATAGATGGAGGCAGATGGCCGCCAGGGTGCCCGGCCATATTCCAGAGGAAGAAAAAGTTAAACTGCTAATTTCAAATGCTACGCCCACCTTCAAGAACATCCTGGCAATGAACGATATAGCCAATATGCATCAACTGTATAGCCGGGCGCGATTTATACAAACTCAGTTTAAGGACTCCCCTATCCATTCTCTTTTCGAAAACCAAAAGCCCAAGTACCATAAGAAACCACAGGGGCCGGTTACCGAAGGAGTCCAGACAAATGAGCAAGTACAAGCTGTTGCTTTTCCCTACCAAGCCGCACCATTCTGCTACAACCAAAGCCCCCGCAATCCGCAAAACTCCGCTCCGCAACACTTTCAAAACACTCCACAAAACCCTCCGCCTACCTTCACATCCCGCAAAACACCTTCACCGCGCCACAACAACCACCACCATCACCGCAATACCATAACGTCCCTCCACCCGGCGGCTACAACAATAATAATCCCAATAGCAAGCGCCCGGCTCCCAGAAGAGCCCAGTATCCTCCATTGCCAGAGACACTTACAGACATATTCTCAGCGCTCATGGCAGTAAATGCAATTCAACTTCCTCCAGAAAGGACTGTTTGGAACCCAGCTGTTGATCAAACTAAGTATTGCATGTTCCACCGGCAGCCGGGTCACACTATAGAAGGATGCTTTCACTTCCGAGATCTCGTGTACGACCTACACGAAGGACAGAGAATAGACTGGGCCGAGATGCATAGGGCCATTATGGAGATCAAAGAGAAGAGAAGGCAGCCGCAGGGGCAGCAAGTGCAGCAGCATCCAGCACCGCAGCCGCAGCAGCCGCCACAACAGCAGCCACCGCAGCAAGCACAAGATCTGGGCATCCATCAGAATCCGATGCCAAACCATCAACCCGCTCCTCCGCAGCAGCCGCCAGCACCGGCACAAGTTAATGTAGTCCAACCACCGGCCTCCAACGCCGGGTGGTCATTTGATGATGATGGCGCCGCACCACAGGTCATGGCCTTCCACCACAAACCTTCCTTCATCCTCCCTACACAACCAACACCCTCTCCGCTCATCCCACCATTCACACCCGCTCCACCAAAACCGCTCACCATCCCGTCGTATCCTTCGCCAACCCCCATCACCGTCATCACACCACCATCCAATCTCGCACCTATCCTTACCCATCCATTCACCCTGCCTTCACCAGCATCCACGTCCATCACCACCCTACCACCCACCAATCCTTCACCTATCATCCGCGCATCCCCCATTAACTTCACCAACCCTCCGCTTTACCAAACTGCCTCCCCCACGCCACCTATTCCACTCATTCGCCCCGCAGGGCCCATCATACTATCCCCCGATGCCGCGGCGAATTGTGCTCTAAGGAGCGGGAAGATGTTCCATCGGAACTACGCCACTACTAGCAATCCCCAGTCTTCCCAACCGGTGGCCGAGCAAGAGGAAGCTGAACCGTTACCGGGGACTCAATATGATTTACTGCATCATCTAGATCGGGTACCCGCCAAGATATCTGTGCTGGAGTTAATCAAGAGGTCCACTCTCCATCAAGATGCACTGAGGGATTTTTTGCAGAAGGTCATGGTTAGTGAAGACATGGCAGTCGACAGTCTACCAACGGCACTAGCAACTATCTCTAAAGGGCCGGCAATCACATTCTCTGAGACCGAGCTTGCACCTCCGGGGGCTCGGCAAATGCCGCTCTGCATAACAATTACTTTGAACAAAGTCGACGTTGAAGCAGCACTGGTCGACACTGGGGCCTCAATTAATGTCTGCCCCCTCAGCACTCTCCGAGCCTGCAATATATCTGAGGAGTTACTACGGTCTACCCCCACCACTATAGCAGCATACGACAACTCAAGGCGGGCATGTCACGGGGTAGTCACTATTCAGGCTGAGCTCGGGCCTCTTTCCATGGCTGTAGAATTCTATGTACTTGATATCGACCCTATGTTCAAGGCTATCTTGGGTCGTCCCTGGATCGACACACTTGGCGCCGTGCCCTCTACCGCGCACCAATGCATTAAATTCCCTTTTCAAGGGAGGGTCGTCAAAGTTAAAAGTTTATCCACGGTACAGTCAGTGAAGGCCATCTCTGAACAGATTCTTCCTACTCTCTGGCCAAGCAGCCGGCCCGTGCTATCAGTGCTAGACCTAAACTTTCCTTGGGCATACACTACTCCTAAGCCCGTCGCTACCCCGGTCAATATCAAGGCAAAGCCGCAGATTCGAGATTCAAAGGGGTGGAACATTATACTGAAACTGGGCTATCAACCAGGGAGAGGCCTCGGTGCACAGCTGCAAGGGATGACCAAGCCCATACCAAAAGGAAGAAAAATGGGCAGACGAGGTCTCGGTTACAAGGAGACAGCATTATCAATGATGGGTGACTCTGGGCCGCTTACCTGGGATTACCGTCAGCATTTTGTCAGAGGGCCCCCACAGCCGGGCACGTTAGCTGCGAAGCCAGTCCAGTCAGAAATCGACACGGTTTGTCCAGTCGCCAGTCCACCCCCGTTGCCAAGGGGGCTAAATGACGATGTGATCGACTACAGCTGGGCCCTCCAGGGGCTGTTTTGTGAAAGAGGCGGCCAGAAGCCACAGAAGGATCAGCTTATGCAGTGGAGGCCGAAGAAGCGGCCTGGTGATGATTCAAAGAAAGAAGGGAGCTCGCTGATTTCTCTATCTCCCTCTCATTTTCAGCGCATGATCCAGCTGAGGGGTTTGTACCCCGTCCTCCTCCGATTATGATCAATCCATCCTTTCAGTGATCCATTCCAGATTCCAATCAATCCTCCTGCTTATGGGCCTCGCTGCCCCATTAATCTGCCTGCTTTCCCCATCCCTCCGTTTTTTAACTCTCAAATCCACAAGATGTGGGGTTCCTCCTCTTGTGATCTTTTCTTCGATTGCATCTTTCCTGAGCTGTTCCCTATGCAGCTCCCGCCTCCTCCGTCGTGCTGCGTGGTCTCCACTGATCTCCAAAAAAAAACGTCAAATTTGAAACGGAGATTTCAGTGGAAGATTATGCTATCCTGTCTCCATCCTCCTCGTCCCAGGGGCACGAGTCCCCTGCTCCTTCCCTTCCATTAAGCTTCCTCTCTCCTAGGTCAGAGTTGGGGTCTAGCGAGTCTAGAGAAGTAGAGTCTGTTAGGTCTAAAGAAGTAGGGTCTTGTTCTAGGTCGTTCAACCCTTCCCCTCCCGAGCAACGCTCGCTTGCGCATCCTTCCCGATCTATTCCTGATAGGTTCTTGCAAGATCTAGCTCAGCGGTGTCATGCTCTTTTGAAGTGCCCAGAATTCATCGCCACGGCGATTGCGATTGAAGATGAAGAAGAAATAGAAGGGGTGTGGAGCGATGACGGATTAGGCGTCTATGAAGTGCTGGATGAGAAAGACCCAATTGATGAAGACAGCGATGTAGAGGACACTGCCGACTTATATGCAAAGGGACTGAAGAGATTCGACCAGCCGTCGACGGCAGTGGATGAACCTACAAAGGAAATCAACTTGGGAACAGAAGAAGATCCAAGGCCCATCAATATTTCAGCTAATCTCCCTCCACAGGTAGAAGAGGATCTAATTAAGGTACTGAGGGAGTATAGCGATTCTTTCGCCTGGTCTTATGAGGACATGCCAGGTCTTGACCCCTCCTTAGTGGAACACCGACTCGTGCTTAAACCAGGGGCAACACCTGTTAAACAAAGGTCGAGAAGATTTCACCCCCACATGGCCTTGCGGATTAAGGAAGAGGTCGACAAACTTTACAAGGCTAAGTTCGTCAGAGTAGTTTTATATCCTCAGTGGGTGGCAAACATAGTCCCTGTTCTCAAGAAGGATGGGAAAGTGCGCATATGCATTGATTTCAGGGACCTTAACAAAGCATGTCCTAAAGATGATTTCCCGCTGCCTCATATAGACGTCCTTGTTGATAACACTGCCGGGTACGAAGCTCTATCGTTCATGGATGGGTACTCGGGCTATAATCAGATCCGTCTCGCTCCTGAAGATCAAGAGAAAACTTCCTTCACCACGCCCTGGGGCACATACTGCTATGTAGTTATGCCTTTTGGATTAAAGAACGCAGGCGCCACTTATCAAAGGGCGATGATGGCTATCTTCCACGACATGATGCACGTCTATATGGAAGCTTATGTGGATGACATTTTGGTGAAGTCAAGATCAAAAGAAGAACACCCCTCTATTTTGGCTAAAGTGCTGCAGAGAGCCAGGGAGTACAAGCTAAAGATGAATCCGAAGAAGTGCGTATTCGGAGTCTCCTCGGGAAGCTGCTAGGTTTCATAGTGAGCAAACGGGGGATCCAGATTGATCCTAACAAAGCACAGGCCGTCATGGATATGCCTCCGCCGAAGAACATTACGGAACTTCGAGGACTGATTGGTAGATTGCAATTCATTAGAAGATTCATATCCCAGCATTCTCAAAGATGCCGTCCGTTTTATGAATTGCTCAAGGCGGGGGTCAAGTTCGAATGGAATCAAGATTGTCAAAAGGCCTATGAGGACCTCAAGGAATATCTATCCAATCCCCCGGTTTTGCAACCTCCTGTCCCTGGGAAACCCCTGATCCTATACATCTCGGTCATTGAGGACTCCCTAGGGGCGGTTTTAGCACAAGTGGATGATGAAGGAAAAGAGCGGGCTGCGTACTATCTTTCTCGGTTGTTTAATCCAGCTGAATCCAGGTACACCGCTATGGAGAAGACTTGTGCCGCCTTAGTGTGGGTAGTTCAGAAGCTTAAACATTACTTTCTCGCCCACCCAGTTAGGCTGATCTCTAGAATGGACCCGATCCGTTATCTCTTAGAAAAGCCCGTTCTTTCTAGTAGGTTAGCTCGCTGGCAGAGCTTCCTCTCTCAATTCGATATCACCTTTGTCGTTCAGAAGGCAGTCAAAGGATATGCCATCGCTGAGCATCTTGCACATCTCCCTATTCCTCACACCGACTCTATTCAGGACGATTTCCCTGATGAGCATCTCTCTGTCCTTTCTCAGCATCCCTTCTGGTCTCTGCACTTTGATGGTGCGCTTAACTCACAGGGCCAAGGGATCGGTGCTGTCCTGCTTACTCCTGAGGGAGTAACCATCCCCTTCGCTTATCAACTTCGATTTCCTGCTACCAACAACATCGCTGAGTATGAGGCTCTCCTAGCCGGCCTGAAGCACGCCTACCTCTTAGGCGCGCGTTATTTAAACATCATAGGAGACTCTCAGCTCGTCTTACGGCAAGTTCTGTCCACTTACCGTACCCGTGACCCCAAGCTCAAACCCTATCAAGATTTGGTCACGCTCATCGCTAAGCGATTCGCAAGCTAATCTATATCCATACTCCCCGTTCTCTGAACATTCTGGCGGATGCATTGGCATCTCTGGCCTCCTCCTTATCCTTCCCTCTCAGTCGTAGTACTGAGACCGTCGTCGTCCAGAGGATGGACGCACCCTCTCTCCAGGATCCTTGGTTCACCAACCTTAGGAAGTCTGCAGAAGTGAGAGCTGAAAAGGAAGATCTCGAGGAGGTATCATTGGCAGAACTAGAGGAGATTTTGGATGAAGAAGAATTGCCTTGGTACCATGAAATCGAGTTATTTTGCAAAGAAGGGGCATTCCCAGAAGGGGCAAGAGTTGAGCAGCGCAAAGCAATAAGAAGAGCCGCCGCAAGGTACACTATCATTGCAGGAGAACTGTACAGGCGCGCTACTAATGGAATGCTCATGAGATGCCTAGATGATGTGGAAGCTTGGAAAGTAGCAGAAGCAGCACATTCTAGCGAGTGTGGAGGTCATGTCAATGGCCAGGCTCTAGCGAAGAAGATCCTTAGGCAGGACTACTATTGGCCCACTCTAGAGGAAGATTGCTCCCTCTATGTCCGGAGGTGTCTTAAATGCCAACTCCATGCTGATAAAATCACTCTCCAGCTTCATCCCTCATCCTATGACTGCTCCTTGGCCATTCTCTATGTGGGCTTTCGACGTCGTCGGCCCACTCGGTGATCCTAATTCTCAGATCAAGCAGAAATCCTTCATTCTCACAGCAACTGAGTACTTCACCAAATGGGCCAAAGCCGAGGCGTACGCAGAGATCAAAGCTACAACGGTGTGCCGCTTTATCATGAAGAATATCATCTCGCGATTCGGAGTGCCAAGCAGCATCATCACCGACAACGGACCCCAGTTCGTCTCCCAGGAGCTTAAAGACCTCTGTAAGAAGTTCAAAATTACATTGCATCATTCATCACCATATTACCCTCAAGGCAACGGTCAAGCCGAAGCCACTAATAAAACTCTTCTTAAAATCATTAAGAAAACATGCGAAGCACATAAATTTTCTGATTGGCCTGAAAGATTGGTGGAAGCTCTGTGGGCTTACCGCACCTCCGTCCGTACTCCTACGGGACAAACTCCCTATTCTCTAACCTACGGGATGGAGGCGGTGCTCCCATATGAGATCTTAATCCCTTCGCTCAGAGTACAGCTCGATAAGGAGCTTAATCTCGATGAACGTCGAGAGGCGTTGCTGGTCCAACTGGAACTCCTAGATGAGAAGAGGATGAATGCGGCCGATCACGTATCTGTTTATCAAAAGAGAGTTTCACGTTATTTTCAAAAGAAGGTAATTGAATGAAAATTTTGGAAGGGTGAAATGGTTTTGAAACGCAAATTCATTCGATGTGCAGGTCCTAGGTCTAAATTGCAACCTAACTGGGAAGGGCCGTTCGTAATAAAAGAAGCTTATTCAGGGAATGCTTATCGTCTAATCAACGTGGAAGGTGAGGAGCTCTCTCACCCGTGGAATGGGTTGTATCTTAAGCGTTTCTTTCCTTAAAAATCTAAACCATGTACTTTTCCGGCAATAAGAAATGCCTCCCTATCTTCAAAAGAGAGTCTTGAGTAAGGCAAACACACACTACACGACGCCCCTGGTCGGGTTCCTTGCTTAAAAAGACACCATTTTTCCTCGGCCATGCTTTGGGGGAAAGTCAAAGTCCCTGTACGTTTCATTCTTCGGCTGCATCCAGGGGCAAGGAGTAAATAAGAAGGAGACAACCGATCCAAACTCCCTAACGAGAAGACGTCTCAAATAGGGGCAAGTCCGTTATGACCTGACTCCACAAGAAAGTAAAGAAAAGAAAAGCAAAGGAGTGCTCTTTACCATGAAATCAAAAGCATCATCTCAAGGTCTGTGAGTGAATTCTCAAAAGCTCCAAAGGAAAAGAAATTAGGCATGACAAGAGTGGCAGTACAGTTCCCCGCGGGACGTTATGAGCCCGGTCGCATGCATACCTAAGTGGATAAAGGTTCGATGACGGACATAAAAAGCCCCGGCACAACAGACCAAATCTCTAATAAGGTTGTACGGTGAGGGAATCAAGTTCTAAAAACTTCCATATCTGGCCTAAGCTTACCCCCATATTCCTTTTTCTTTTAGGACTGAGACGAGTACCCTGGGCATGGCTTTGGTAAAAACACCGTCGCAATGACCAGGTCTTGGCCAAGGGATGTCACATTATTTGCACGCCGATCTCGAGACTCAAGCTAAAAATAAGGGAGGTCTCGTGTTGCTAGAGAGGCACTGGTGTTTCAAAATCCAAAAACAATCAAATATTTTCAAAATCCAAAAACATCAAATATTTCAAAAAAATCCAAACAAATCAAATCTTTTCAAAAAAAAAAAGAGCATTCAATACTTCCATCATCTGCATAACATGCATCGCATTTTCATTATGTTTTTTTTCGCCTATTTAATAAGGCTCCACCCCTTGACCAAATATCAAGAAACGGTCATTATCTAACTTGCTTCGAGGCAAGGGGTTGAGTCTAAGAACAGATATAACTTGTTTTCATGTCTAAGTGTGTGCAGAATACAGGAACGAGCCCAAAAGCAGAAGCTCACAGCTATGCAGGTTCAGAGCGTGTAACGCGCCAGGATCGGACCGTTACAGTCATGTAACGGGCCCATCTAGGACCGTCACTTCCTTCAGGCGTGGGCCTTCTTCCTTTCAATTAAACCATCATCATGACGGTCTGGGAACATACCGCTACTTTGAATAATGGCCCAAGAGCCATCCGTCACCTCCTTCAGAGATTGAGTTCTTGTTACTTCCATTATGACGGCCTACTTCAGACCGTCGTTTCCAAATAACGCCCCAGAGTACATCCGTTACTCCCCCCAGAAACTCTGATTATTCACATCAATCTAATCTTCCAAAGCACACAACTCAAGTTCTTTCAATTGAGGCAATCTCATCTCATTCAAGCAAGCTTAATAAAATATAATTCATGATAAACCAAGTTCTGAGTGGCAATCTCATAACATCTTTCATAAACAAAGGAAAATCAAAGTACATTCAACTTCTTATCCGCAAGAGGGCGGATTCTTCTCAACTCTTTCAAGTAATCTCGGCGTGTTTCGTCATTTTCTTCAACTTCTGCTTGCCACGGACGCACCTTGCTGATCTCCCACATGGTCAGCGCGTTCCGGATCGCTCTTTCATCTTCCTCGGTCCCCATCTTCCTAGGTAGAAGGGGAGGGTAGTGTGATAGTGCAGAAACACTAATTCGAGGTAATCCGATCTGAAGATGGCATCGGTGTGGGTTATAGATCGCCATGGTAGTGTTCCCTACTAGCTGGAGGTCGAGGCCTTGACGCCGCGGTAGTTGAAGAAGAATGCTTCGAAGAACGCATGGTCGCATAATGAACTTTTCGAGAGGCAAAGCATTGAAGAAGAGGCGCCATTCATCTCGCGTTTTCTTATCCGCCGTCCTGCATTCAACATGAGAAGAATATCCAAAAGACCCTCCAATGAAGAAGAGGGGGTGGCCCCCGAAGATCCGGCTCTCCGAAGTTATATCTTCCTTGGGAAGGAATTTGATTCTCACTCCTATCCAACACTCAAGGAGTATCATGGAACCGAACAAAGGCCCTCCAAGGCAAGCCGAGCTTAGTCCTTCATAGAGGTATGAGAGGACCGCTTGAGAAATAGACATACCCCGCCACAGTCCGCTAATAATGCTAAGATTTTGGATATCTAAGAGGTGGTCGGTTGTGGAGAAAAGGAAGACCCCGCACAAGCAAACCGCCACTGCCTTGGCTATTGCTTCGTGTCTCTCCCACTTGTTTTTACAGTGAGACACTATCCATTGTGCCATAGGGATCAAATGAATGTGGCGCGGGCTGATCATGGTCCGCACGTCCTTTGGGTTATGAATGAAGTCGCTTAAGATCAAGGACGGATCAATAGGTTCTATTGTATAGCAAACCCGATCCTCATCCCCCACCTTAGTCTTAGGAAGGGCTAGGTAGGTCTCTACCTCCTCCAATAGGACGGTTGCTTCGAAGGAAGGGAAGATGAAGGTATGAGTTTGTGGATGCCATAGTTCCACAAGGGCTGAAAGGCATGGCCAATCCAAAGACAATTTCTGGAAGTTTTTGCCTAGAACCAAGAGGGGTTGGAGGTGCCATGCTTTGAGGATTGATACCACCTCTAAAGGGAGTGCCTTTACCATGGGAGCCACCCACTTCAGGTTGGAGTAACACCTTGGGCCAGGAAGAGGCTTGAAGAAGAAAAGAAGAAGGAAGGTTATGAAGAAAATTAAAGTGCAGCAAAAAATCTGAACTTTGGATGAAGTCATGCAAGCTTACCACCCTTTGGACATTAGAGCTTAGATGCTTGGGGATCGAGGACAGCCGTTGAAGCTCCCCATGTTCCCTCCTTGCAGCCTTAGGGCCGGTGTAGATCTTCTCTTCCATAGCCACCATCTCGAAGCACCTCTTCATCTTGATTTCTGCTTGTTAGGGAGAATTCTTCAACCCTAGAACAGAGGTTTTTTGTAAGCTGCGATTTTGGATAAGTTTCCCAAGTTGTTGGGGCTTTTTAAGGATAAGATTGGAGTTGGGAGGCTTTATCTGAAATTTAATAAGTTCTAGCAAGAGATTAAGTGGCTGAACCTCGGACTCTAAGCTCTCACGGCCGAATCCGTTTTGGAAACGACCCAGACTCTGACGGTCTGTCGTAGGACCGTTACTTCACTCTGGCGCGCCTACCTTGGGCCGTCACTTTTTCTGTGGGTTAGGTCTTCCTTAAAACATGTTCTGTGGCTGTTTACGGTCTGGTCTCAGACCGTCGCATTCCAACGGACGAACCCTAATCCGTTATATCCTTCAAATCGCTCAAGTCTCTCTCTTCTGGGCTGAACTCCATGTAACGGTCAGGTTAGGACCGTCTTTTATTTATGACGCGTCTCCTTCAGGCCGTCGCATTTTCTGCGAGTAGTTCTAAAAACCATGTTCTGCCATGAATAACGGTCTGGTCTAGGGCCGTTGTTTTCTTTTTAACGCTCCTACCATGGGCCGCTATTTCTTCTGCAGCCCGGCTATCAGGAAAAGATACTTCATGAATGACGGCCTAAGGTAGGCGCGTCGTTTTATTATGACGGTCCAAGACCAGACCGTCATTTCCTCTGCTACTAAATTCAGGCAGTTGGTCTATCCTTTGCCTAGACCTGGCGGTCTTTCACATCTGTACACTACACCTTCTCCACACAAGCATTCATTTCACATACACATCCATCATACATATTCTCAATCACTCATTCGTGCATATCCATTCATACATCCACATAAAGAAAAGTCAACAAAAATTTCATTTTCATAAAAAGGCATGTACAAGTGGTAAGAAAAGCATAAAAATACATCATTCGGCCGGCTTATCCGTCGGGCCGCCCTCATCCTCTCCACCCTCGGGTTTTCTGGGTGGCGGTGCTATGGAAGCACTCTCCTCCTGCTGTCCTCTCTCCGCCCTCTCATTTCTCTGTTGGCCAGCGGAACTAACTAGGAAATCCCCAACCGAGCCACTAGGGGCAGCACTCCTATGAGCCCCGCTCCGGGAAGAACTCCGCTCTGGTGCCCGGCCTAGCATCCGGACCGTCTGCTCCATGGTCTGCAGCCTGATCTTCAGATTGAAGATCTGGCGTCGCGTCTCCCGTGCCTCGGTCTGGTAGCGATCAAGATCCGCGGTCCCAAGGCGAAGGTCCTTCACCTCGGCCTGCGCCCGTGCTAAATCTGCCCGAAGTCGCTCCATCTCCACGTCGTCCGCATGACGAGGGGTCTCCGCTCTCAGTCGGGCTATCTCTGTCCGCACGAGCTCTGTCTCTGCTCGAGCTCGATCAGTCTCGGCCCGGCTCCTCTCTACCTCTGCCCTCACCTGGGTGGCCTCCGCCACTGCTGCTGCCAGCTCTATCGCCTGTAGATTGCATTGCATTGCATATAGGTTAGTCATATAAATTTAATTAGCATAAGCATAATCATAAAGCATGTAAGTATCTTACCCGCTCTGCGAGGGTGGCCTCCGCCTCCTCGGCCCGGGCGACCGCCCGAGCAAAATCAGCATCTCGCCCAGCCCTGTCTCCCGCAGGCTGCGAGGACGACGATGGGGCATCCGGTCCTGCTCGTTGAGCTCCCTCTGCCCGCTGCATTGTCATAGCCGAAGCATTAGCATCATGCGTAATCATAGTCATATCATGAGCATTTAGAATCTCACCAGGAGCTCCAGAGCAGTCCGGTACTCATCCCGCTGCAGGATGGTAGAGTGGAGTAGTCCCTCTAGCTCAGCTATCCGCCCCTCAGGATCGAGCTGCATGTAGAAAGCATGAGCCAGCATGTCACATCCGCATTTCATCATATAGAAAGAGTTTCTTAGTTTAGAATTGCATACCGGTCGTCGGGTACCTCGGTATACCCGGTCGCCGTAGTGTCGAGCGAAGGCCTTCAGGTAGGCCTCGTCGCTCTCGTCCCGCTCTTTCACGGCCCTGCCTCGCTGCCTCCAGTCGAGGACGTACTTCGCCTTCCGGGCGCGCCAATCCACACTCCCACTGATGCCCCTCGCCGACTTGCCTGGGCGGTCATCGTTGCGATGTGGAAAGGCCACCTCGGGCTGGTGAAGTCCCCGAGTCCGCAAAATCAGCCGGTAGTGCAGAGGCTCGATGATGTGGAGGCAGTGCAGCCAGACGTCTCGTCCCCGATACGATAGAGACGCCTCCACCCATGGTTGTCCTGTGTAGCCCTCACCACGGTAAGGGGTCCACCTCACCTGCAGGCATTTAGATCTATTAGCATTCGCATGGCATGAGCACATATAGGCATATAAAGCATTTAAAGCATTTAAGTTTTGAGCTCACCGATGTGTGTGGGTAGGAGTCCAGGTCCTCCTGGATCATCCGGGTCTGTCTCAAGACCGATCCCGTATCCCTCGCCACCGACCATCGCCTCGCGATCGGTATCAGGCCCGGATGGAGTAATGCGCCTCTCCCAATGCCTGGGAGGTACATATAGCTCCAGATCTGCATTTAGGAATCAAGTCAGTTGCATAAATCATCAATTATAGCATACATCATGGCATAGCAGAAAGCACTTAAGCGCATTTTTACCTGTAGGAAGGGCGAGAAGCCTCCCAGCATCGTCAGTCGGTCTGTGGTACTCAACAAGTTGATCAGGAAGGCCAAGACCGCTGCTCCCCAGGCGTATTTCCTCACTCTGCTTAAATCCTCTATCAGCGGCAGCAGTCTGCAGCTGATGATATCCGCTCTGGTCGCGAACAGGAGCTTCCCGAACAGTAGCATCAAGAAGCGCCTCATCACTCGATCCCCCTCCTCTCCTGCCTCTGCCGCCACGCGAGGGCGCACCTGGTCTATCACTCTGCTTAGATGCTCCTCGGGCAGTTCTCCCACGGCAATCGCTGCCCCTCTCAGCCCCAAACTCTCCTGCAGCACCGATCTCGAGAGCTGGGATGAGGACTGGCCCGGCCGGATCAGGTCCAACCCCAGTAGCTGCTGCGCTATCTCCCGATAGTCGCCGTACGTCCACCCGGTCACTGCGGCGCCGTGGACTCTCAATCCTGTAATCCTCGCTATGTCTTCCAATGTGGGGATCATGTGGCCCCACGGGAAGATGAAAGCACGGCTGATCGGGTCCCATCTCTCATGAAGTGCGTATAGCAGTGGCGTATCCATCCGGATCACCTCGATGCTGAGCACCTCGGCGAATCCCATCTCGGCAAGTCTCTCCTGATGTGGGACGGAACTGACAAATGGACTAAACCTATGATGAAGACCAAGTGCGGCCAGCACTCACACGAGACAAGGCAAGCCGAGAGATCGACCTCCGTACTATTCCTCCGAAGAGAGGCGTCTCTCAACAAGAAACCCAAGTCCACGGTCGTCCCTATGAGGGAAGCGAGTGGATCAAAGCGGCAAAGGAGCCGACGCGCAACTATAGGAGTCTAGTCCGAGCTCGGTGCTCGACTAGGGCCACGGAATGGGATACTCTCACTCACGATCTCGCGGTGTTGAATGCTAGCTAGGATCCCTACACTCTCACGCGGCATACAAGATCACATACTAGTAAAGCAAACTGCCAAGGGGGGGGAGCGTCGCACGTACCTCCACGCCTAGGCGTGGGGAAGGAACCCCGGCCGAGACCGACAACCCCGATACACACAATGAAAGAATAGGTACAAGCCAGCAATGGTGCCCACTCCTCGCAGGGAGATAACAGGCTACAACAATTCCATTCGGGGCGGCCGATACACGGGCTGACGGGCGGCACTCGGTGAAGGGTTGGCCACGAGGAGGGTCCGGATGACGATCGGCAGAATCGCAGCAACGCGCGACTCGGTGGTAAACGTTCCCACGAATGGATCCGGAGTCCGATTGGGGCGCCATCAGCGAGGGCGCGTAGTTAGGTCGCAGGAAGAAGCCTCGGCCAAAAGGCGTGCTCAGATTCCGTCCGTGGAAGCCGTGGCCGCACCTGCAAGTGGGGACAAGGAATCTGCTCCCAGAACTGCGCTGTCGAGCGGGGAAAATGGTAACTCGCTGCTCCGGTAGGCGAACGAGGCCCCGCTTGTGGGAGGACTTCGGGGACGCAGAGCAGCAGGTCCGGACCAAAGAGCTCGATCAGATCTGGTCGTGGTTGGACGCTGTGAACTTTGGAAATCGCCGGTTGTCCTGGCACCGGGTGGACTGGGCAGACCCGCGCGACCTCACGGGAACGGACGCCACGAACAGCTCGGACGTTGGAACGAGACGAGGTTGGCGGCGTTGGAAAGAGGACGACGAGAGGTACAAACCCTGAAGAAATCAGCTCCAAACTCGGAGTTTTCCGTCCTGTGGGATTTTCGCAAGAAGGAGGGTGGATCTGGGCGCGCAGAGAGGGAGGCTCCTGCGCTAGCTCACGAGAAAACTCGCCACGGGTGGTGCCGACCTCGGATCGAGGCGAAACCAAAGCCCACACGCTGCCGACTCGTAGAAGTATCCACCAAAAAAAGGAGGGGCTCGGATTCGACCCGCACCGGATGGAGACGCCGCTGCAACTCGGGGCCGAATCTGGAACACGCGAACTCGAACCGGAGATGAAGTAGAAGGGAGGAAGAACCTCGGCGTCGCACCGAGGGGATGGGGAGTCGCACCCCGGGGTTGCTCCCGTCGCAGGAGCAGAGGAGGAAGAGAGGGTCGCCCTCTCCAAGGGGTGGCTGCGCAAATGGCTGCTCAATCAAAATATTTCATTCATTAATTAATTTCTTCCAAAGAAAATGCTAAGACTATATAGTTGGGGAGGGGAGCTAGGGTTTCTACCACCAAATGGGGAGATGGGGGCGCAAATGGGAGGGGGTAGGGGCGGCCAGCTCTCCTCCCATCAAGGAGGGAATCTCTCCTTCAATCAAGGAGGTTCCTCCAATCAAGGAGGGATCAAAGGAAGGGGCGGCCAAAGGAGGGAGTGGAGAAAGGGGAAGGCGGCTGCCACCTCTTCCACTTGGAGGAGGTGAGAGGTGCGCCCAAAACCCTAACCCTAGGGGTTGGGTGCGCAAACCCCAAATGGGCCAAGAGAAGTGGAGCACAAGATGGCCCACTAACCCCTTTGCCCTCTAAATAAGCCTACAAAGCACAAAAGATGTCTAATTGGCCTACAAAGGCCTACAACTAGATAGAAGTGTCCACGCAGGGACTAATCCAAGGCCCAACATGGCCTAAAGCATGAAATAAATGGGGATAACTCTGCTAGTCTGCTAAATGATCGCCGAGCCAAAGGGATGCCGGCGTGCTCCGTGTGCTCCGTCGAGTGAAGCGGCGCGTGTCCTCACCAATTCTCCCCGGGTGGGAAGAACTCGACCCCGTCGAGTAAGGGTCACGGTCGCTCAAGTAACGCTCCAGCAGGTCCGGGTCGATCTGCTCCAGCTCTCCACGTGTGATCCAGGTGTCGTCTGTCGCAGGGTGCCCTCTCCAACGCACTAGAAAGCGCTGGTAGGCTCCGCTCCTGGTCGTGGTCACCTGCTCTTCCAGTATGCAATCTATATGCTCGCGTGTCTGTAATGGGGCTGGAGGAGGTGGACGCTCAGATGGTGTAATGCTCTCAACAGGAGGGGTAGGCCCAAAAAGCTCACTGGGAATCACCGCGGGATCCCGATATGCCACCAGATCAGAGACATTGAACGTCGAACTGATCCCATAGTCGTCTGGTAGCTCAATCTCATACGCATTCGTCCCTATTCGCTTCAGAACTCGGAAGGGTCCTGCACCGCGGTCCTGGAGTTTCTTCACAGCCCCCGAAGGGAACCGTTCAGGTCTAACCCTGATCATGACGTACTCTCCCACTTGGAACTCACGGGTGCGTCGATGCGCATCAACTAGATCCTTATAACGTGCGTTGCTGGCCTCGAGGTGGTGATGATGCAGACTCCGAACTAGCTGTGTTGACTCATACCTATGTGAATGCAGTGGTGGTCCTGGACATCCAAACACAGACCTAGCATGCCTATGACTCCTACATGATTGGACAACACGGGGAGGACCAGGACAACCAAAGTTGTATCTATCATGCATGGGTGTCCTACGGAATGTGGTAGACTCATGGGGACTAAATTGCCCAAACTCACTCATGACATTCCCTATATGAGACAAACCCCTATATGATGGTGGACATGAAGAAACATGGGGAAGAGACATGTGTCCCTGGCCTCCTAAGCTCGGGCATCTGGATGCCGGTAAGGTGAGGTGTTGACTAGAAGGCCTAGGTGGTGTATGATAGTGGACCTCCTCGACAAGGTGGGGAAAAGAATATGGGTCGAGAGGCTCACTAGGGAGGGGATCGAAAGGGTCAAAGAAATGATGACCCCTCCCGACAGGTCCCTTCACTATACTTGCCCATGTGCGACATTCGCCCAGGTGCAGATAATCACCTTCAGGCACTCTCATGTATGGGGCAAGAGGCTCATGAGGAAGGCAAGGAAGGCAAGGTTCCTCCCTCGGGACCGTGAAACCATAAGCGGGGACAAAATCAACCTCCACGGGTATGGGAAATAATAAAAGGACCTCGGATGTGATATGTCCTATGGTGTAGACCGAGGTAATAGACCCCAAAGCAGGGAGTGTAAAGCTATGACTATAGGGTTGGTCAGACACTAAGGTCAACATATAAGTCAGCTCCCATTGATAATCTAAACTCCTAAGGAAGTCCTTCACATTTTCAAGAAAGCAGAAGGACCGAAAAGTGGTGTGAAAGGAGTTAAGGGGTATTATTGGGAGGGCTGGTCCCATGGGTGTATAGCAAGGAATGGAGACATCTAGAAGTGGACCCTCCCTTAGCCAGCTAGCTAAAGACTCTCCAATGACCAGTTCACCCTCGGAAGGTAAGAATGTCTCTATATGAGGGTCTAAGGGTGAAGCCTCTCTCTCGGGAGGGGAAACGGAGTCCTCTATGATGTGGAGGGGATCACTCCCTAACTCCTCAACCTCAGTTAGGTACTCCTCAATCAACTCCTGTTCAGCCTCGTAACTCACTGGAACAAACCCAGGTGATGACATGGAGGTGGTTGGCGTAACGCCGTCATGGAAGACAAACTCACCGGGAAGGTGAGATGGGTGTAAGGTGCAGGTCCTCCTATCCAGGTCGATGGTCGCACTTCTTTCCTCCAACCAAGTTCGCCCTAAAATGATGCATGGACCAGCAAGTGTGCTGATCTTGCACCAAGCGCCATCGGAATATTTAACGGGGCCAAACCACCGTTGAAACTCGATAAAAGCTAAACCATCACGGAGAACAATCTCCCCAGTCTTAGAGAGTGACTCAATAATGTCTTGTGAGACACAGTTAGACGACACCCTACTGATGAAGTCGATCTCCGTATGCTTCTCATTAGGTAGGATGGCAGTGGACATGATAGGGCGCTGGAATGACTCGGTCATCGGTATAGGGATCGGGTCTCCCGACGACTGAGTGGTAGGGGCGACACTTAGGGGTCGTACCATAAGAGCATCGAATCGGGCCAATAGGGATGACTAATCTGACATGTGGGCTCGAGGAACCACCATGGGGTTGGCGCGGAGCTGGACATGCAAGACTCAACGAGACAAGGACAAAACTCTAACTAGACACAAACCTAACATTACAATGCAATGGTGGGTTACCTAGATGAACTAAGAGACTCAATGCAACCTAGATAACTCTAAGGCCTCAATTGCACCCTAGACAACCTAAAGACTCGCATGACCTAAGACCCCAATTTGCTAGAACAAACTGGTTCCCTAAGCTCTGATACCAAATTTGATGCGGGACGGAACTGACAAATGGACTAAACCTATGATGAAGACCAAGTGCGGCCAGCACTCACACGAGACAAGGCAAGCCGAGAGATCGACCTCCGTACTATTCCTCCGAAGAGAGGCGTCTCTCAACAAGAAACCCAAGTCCACGGTCGTCCCTATGAGGGAAGCGAGTGGATCAAAGCGGCAAAGGAGCCGACGCGCAACTATAGGAGTCTAGTCCGAGCTCGGTGCTCGACTAGGGCCACGGAATGGGATACTCTCACTCACGATCTCGCGGTGTTGAATGCTAGCTAGGATCCCTACACTCTCACGCGGCATACAAGATCACATACTAGTAAATCAAACTGCCAAGGGGGGGAGCGTCGCACGTACCTCCACGCCTAGGCGTGGGGAAGGAACCCCGGCCGAGACCGACAACCCCGATACACACAATGAAAGAATAGGTACAAGCCAGCAATGGTGCCCACTCCTCGCAGGGAGATAACAGGCTACAACAATTCCATTCGGGGCGGCCGATACACGGGCTGACGGGCGGCACTCGGTGAAGGGTTGGCCACGAGGAGGGTCCGGATGACGATCGGCAGAATCGCAGTAACACGCGACTCGGTGGTAAACGTTCCCACGAATGGATCCGGAGTCCGATTGGGGCGCCGTCAGCGAGGGCGCGTAGTTAGGTCGCAGGAGGAAGCCTCGGCCAAAAGGCGTGCTCAGATTCTGTCCGTGGAAGCCGTGGCCGCACCTGCAAGTGGGGACAAGGAATCTGCTCCCAGAACTGCGCTGTCGAGCGGGGAAAATGGTAAATCACTGCTCCGGTAGGCGAACGAGGCCCCGCTTGTGGGAGGACGTCGGCGACGCAGAGCATCAGGTCCGGACCAAAGAGCTCGATCAGATCTGGTCGTGGCTGGACGCTGTGAACTTTGGAAATCGCCGGTTGTCCTGGCACCGGGTGGACTGGGCAGACCCGCGCGACCTCACGGGAACGGACGCCACGAACAGCTCGGACGTCGGAACGAGACGAGGTTGGCGGCGTTGGAAAGAGGACGACGAGAGGTACAAACTCTGAAGAAATCAGCTCCAAACTCGGCGTTTTCCGTCCTGTGGGATTTTCTCAAGAAGGAGGGTGGATCTGGGCGCGCAGAGAGGGAGGCTCCTGCGCTAGCTCACGAGAAAACTCGCCACGGGTGGTGCCGACCTCGGATCGAGGCGAAACCAAAGCCCACGCGCTGCCGACTCGTAGAAGTATCCACAAAAAAAAGGAGGGGCTCGGATTCTACCCGCACCGGATGGGGACGCCGCTGCAACTCGGGGCCGAATCTGGAACACGCGAACTCGAACCGGAGACGAAGTAGAAGGGAGGAAGAACCTCGGCGTCGCACCGAGGGGATGGGGAGTCGCACCCCGGGGTTGCTCCCGTCGCAGGATCAGAGGAGGAAGAGAGGGTCGCCCTCTCCAAGGTGTGGCTGCACAAATGGCTGCTCAATCAAAATATTTCATTCATTAATTAATTTCTTCCAAAGAAAATGCTAAGACTATATAGTTGGGGAGGGGAGCTAGGGTTTCTACCACCAAATGGGGAGATGGGGGCACAAATGGGAGGGGGTAGGGGCGGCCAGCTCTCCTCCCATCAAGGAGGGAATCTCTCCTTCAATCAAGGAGGTTCCTCCAATCAAGGAGGGATCAAAGGAAGGGGTGGCCAAAGGAGGGAGTGGAGAAAGGGGAAGGCGGCTGCCACCTCTTCCACTTGGAGGAGGTGAGAGGTGCGCCCAAAACCCTAACCCTAGGGGTTGGGTGCGCAAACCCCAAATGGGCCAAGAGAAGTGGAGCACAAGATGGCCCACTAACCCCTTTGCCCTCTAAATAAGCCTACAAAGCATAAAAGATGTCTAATTGGCCTACAAAGGCCTACAACTAGATAGAAGTGTCCACGCAGGGACTAATCCAAGGCCCAACATGGCCTAAAGCATGAAATAAATGGGGATAACTCTGCTAGTCTGCTAAATGATCGCCGAGCCAAAGGGATGCCGGCGTGCTCCGTGTGCTCCGTCGAGTGAAGCGGCGCGTGTCCTCACCATCTCCCTC
Source organism: Amorphophallus konjac (assembly GCA_022559845.1). Classification (NCBI taxonomy): domain Eukaryota; kingdom Viridiplantae; phylum Streptophyta; class Magnoliopsida; order Alismatales; family Araceae; genus Amorphophallus; species Amorphophallus konjac. The sequence continues at coordinate 116,473,475 of CM040118.1, forward strand.
TGGTAGTCGGGCAGTGCCTGGTACACCGCCCGGATCTGAAGCCAGGAGATCCGTGATCTCCTCTTTCCCTGCATTGCATATTAGATCATTAGTTAGTCCATTTGCATCATATAATCATGGCATAAACATTCATAATTGAAAACAAAACAAAAATTAAAAATTGAAAACCCTAGAAAATAGTTTGAATCCCTGGCAGAAGTAACGGCCCTGTATTAGGGCGTTACTTGTTTCTGACGCACCCAGGATGGAGCGTCAGGGGAGTGACGGTCGTTGGCAGGACCGTCACTTCGTCTGCCAGTGGGGAATTTCTCCCCTGCATCCCCATGATTTCCCCCTTTGGCCAAATGGCCTACAAGTGTTCCTAGTGGGTTCATAGACCCATTTCTACCCTTATCCCCCACATGCATTCATAAATAAAAACATAAAAATCAAAAATTTAAAATTTAGGGCGGAGGGCCTACCTCATGTTCGAGGACCTTCCTCTTCTTCTTCTCTGGTTCCTTGGGCTCCTCTGCACCCAAGGAAGCTTCGGTTGGTTCTTCCACGACCGTGGGGACCTCCTCCTCTTCCCTTGGCTCTCTTCCCCTCGGTTCTTCCTCCACGAATGGCGGGGTGGTCTCTCGTTCGAGCCGGTGGTGGAACCGCCTTATAGCCATCTTCTTTCCTCTCCCTCTCTTCTGAGGTGGTGGCTGCGGTGCCTCGTCGCCGGCCATTGGAAGGTGGAGGTGGAGATCGCCGGTGAGGTTTTTCTGGTTTGGCGTTTTGGTTGTTTGAGCGTGAAGTGAGACCGAACGGCCGTTCGGTTTGTTTTTTTGAAAACTCAGGAGAAGCGACGGTCTATCGTTAGACCGTCACATCATCCTGACGCTCCCCTCTAAGGCCGTCGCTTGTGACGAACTATTTTATTGAAGAATTTGAACCGACTTGGTGTTGACGGACTAGGCGTAATCCGTCATTTTCATGTGACGCTCCTGAGTCAGGCTGTTATATGCTTGCAAGTTTCTTGATGAATGAATGGTCCAATTAATGCTTGAATATTCCTATTGTCTATCATGTTGTTCCTTATGGGTACTTTTTGCTCAGACAATGGTTATGCCTAAACTCTTATTTTGATGGATTATTGTTGGAACTATGAACAGAAGGCACGCTTCGCCGTTCGTCAAGCAGGTAAGTCAGGTATTGTATCTCGTTCCCTTATCCCTTAATGCATTACTATATGTTATCTATGATGTATTATCTCGAGAACCGGCTGGTCATTCAGGTGTCCTGGGATCTGATGTTCCCCTTAAACAAAAATGATGATGATCTAAGTTCACATGAATAATCGTTGGACAGGCCGTTAGGTTGGAAAATTTAGGGATGATGGTTCTATCTTGCACGCCGTGGTTGCAGATAGTGTCTTGACTCTGGTTTCCCCAATCTAGCAATATTATTCTCGAGTATTTGATATTTTATCTTTCTTTACATTTGCTTTGAAGATTTGTTTTTCTTTAGCCCAGCATGCATCATACGCATTCTTTGAGCATTCATGAGTTTCATTTGTTCAAGAGGTCTCATTGACGGTGAACAGCTGTGTTCTTGATCCTGGATAAGGAGAATTATTCCACTCCGAATTTGAAGGTTTCCTTCGATTTGCTCGCTTGATCTGGTTGACTGAAGATTCCTGTCTGGAGTTTAGTCTCTTTCCTTTCCGTTGCCTCCGGCGGCCAGCCGTGTTTCCTTTCCTTAGTTAATTAAATCCTCCAGACTTGCATCCTTTGGTTAGCTATTTCCTTGTGATCAGTTTTGAAGTTTTTCCAGAAAATTCTTATCGCTTGTTGATGAAAAACGGGTGTCGTTTACCTTAACGCCCTCTTTTTGATCCACTCCGCTTCATTTCCGCTTCATCTCCATGTTCCATTGCACTTTCGCTTCACTTCCGAACGTTCCCCTGCAAAGAGGACGTTAAGGAGGGGCATCTGTTGACACCCGTTTTATACCCAATTAGTCGGGTCATCTCCTTATTTATTCAATATGATGCTCCGAGTTGTTCACTCTTCATTGAATTTCTTTTAATCAGTTGAAGCCTGTTTTCTGGGTCTCAATTCCTGGATTAGACCTGGTTCCTGGTGGCACTTCGTTCAAAGGCTTGGCAATCCCTCCATTCTATTTTCTTGAAAATCAATGATAAATAACGGTCTGGACTAGGCGCGTCATTTCATAATAACGCATGAAGACTGGGCCGTTACTCTTTGAAGAGTCCTAAGACTTAGGGCCTCGTTGTCCTTTGATAATAACGGTCTACTCTCTGGCCGTTGTTTACTTATGACGCCCTATGCCCTGGCCGTTACTTACTTGCAGAGTCCTATTGTTTAGATCTTCTTCCCATCGATCTTATCCTTTGGATAAGATTGAATATGACGGTCATTCCTTGGAGCGTTATTTCCAAGTGGCGGTCTATCGTAAGGCCGTTACTTCCTTCAGAGAGTCCTGACAGTTCAGGCCTTTTCTCTGCTACTCCGTGGACGAGATAGGGTTTTGGATTGGCATTATCTCCTTCAATTCTAATCCTCAGGACCTCTCGTTTGTTTCTTTGGACTCTTGTTGATTTTATCCTCAAGGATTTGCTAAGGATTATCCTCCTTTCTTGGCTGATTTATCTTCAACTCGACCTGAGAGTTTGAGGGAGTCTATAAATAGAACCCTTGATTTCATGACCCAAGAGAGGAAGATTTGATTCATGACGAAGTGCTGCCAAATTCAGGAGTCATCTACATCCAGGAGGGGCTGCTTCCCACGTCCATCTTCCAAGTCAAGGGAGTAATTTTGGGTTTTAGCTTGTCAAGATCATTATCATTGCATGCTCAAGTTTCCCTTGGTTTTATTAATCAAAAGCATTGTCCCTCCTCTTCCTCCACGTTTTTCACTGTTGCTAAGCATACACATATCCTCCTAAACTTAAAAAAAACGCCCAGAGGGGTTAAAAACCAACAACTCCCCGGTAATCCCCTCTCCTTTTGATGTTCTTAAACTTTTTAGGGATTGATGCTATACTTATGTTGAGGGCTAATTGAGGTTGTGTTGTTTTGCTTTCTACATCCTTGGCAGGTTTTACAGGATCGCTAGCACGAGGCCCAAGCCTTCTAGCCGGCTGGAAGGGTTGGAGTTCAAAGAGTTCACATCTTTTCACTGCAGGTTATCTGACGGTCAGGTGCAGGAGCGTTATTTCTTTCTGGCGGTCTATCGCACGACCGTTACTTCCAAGCGATGCACAGGGTTCAGACCGTTATTTGCAAGTTGATCTGCAGGCTTTCCTTGGTTTTCTCTCCTGTGGGCAGGTGTTTCATCCACCTACTTCCAAGGTATATTCGAGTCTTTGATTCGTGTTTACTTTGGTGGCGATCACGACTTTCCTTAGTGTTGGGCACTAGCTGTTTTTTTTTCATCAAATCTCTTTATTCCCCTTGATTGTTCCACCCCTAGCGGTGTGTTTTTATTTATCTTTGCTCCACGTCCCGGCGTGTGTTTTCGTTTTTCCCTTAGCGTAATTTGATTGAGATAGCATGCCCATGCTAGAGTTAAATTTGATTGTCTAGGTTCATGTTCACATGTGCATAGGTTGAGCTGATCTTTGGTAGTTTATTTATCATCTCGCCATATCATTTTTCAAAACCCTCACAATCAACAAAAAAAGAAAGAAGATAAGAAGAGATAGGTAAACAAACGATCAACAGCCGGTACCATTGTATCTGCGGTACGTGGGCATTTCGGAGGGAGGAAGATGAATGACCGGAAGGTTGGCAAAGCAACCTCCGGGGTGGCTTTCACGTCCACCATTCTTCTCAGATTTTGAAACTGCTCGTCCATGCGATTGAACCTATTGAGGAGCGATTGGGCGAGCACCTCTGGAGGTGAAGGCGGCACTTGCCACTGGGGGAGAAACTGTCTCCCGGAGACTTGAGGGGGGAACCCCGAATGAGAGGGAGCTGTCGGACCGCCGACAGTCGGCCCCGGCTGAAGCGGTATGTGGGGAAAAACGGGAGTTTGAGATTGTGACGGGAACTGGAATGAGGGTGGTTGTTGGCTCGCTTGTTCTTGAAGCGAGGGAGACAGGATGGCTTGCGCCAATGAAGGAGATGGAATGGCCTGCACAGACTCTTGGAGAGGTGCGATGGCCGGAGTTGATTCCTGGGGCGTGGGGGAAACAGATTTTGCCTTCAGAATGGCCTGGAAGGCCCGGAGCTGTTCAGAGGTAAGCTCCGTGTTGGTGAGAATGTCCAGTAAGGAAGAGATATCCTGTGGTGGGGATGTGTCCCCGGCAACAACTTGCACCTCATGCGAGGGCTCATGAGAAGGACCCGAGTCCATAGCATAGACTCGTGGGTCGGCTGACAAACCACGACTAGGGTGGTTCTCCTCAAAAGACTCGTGAGCCATGCTCACAGTTTTCCCAGAACGGAAAAACATACACTAGCAAGCAGGTAGCAGAGATTATCAAACAAGTGGATGCCTTTACGCCTTTTTTGTGTTTTAATTTTGATGATTTTTTTGTGTTTTTAGCGAGATCCGAAGTTCACACAAAATAGGGACCCTAGTTTATTTTTGTTTCACCGCCGTGTCAGCTAGGGTCTCTCGTCTCACCACGAATGGGATGACTAACTCCGAGGAACTTCAATGGTACAACCAGCCCAGTGAACAAAGAGGAGATTCTTCGATGTCGGGGACTTACGGAGGTCCCAGTGGAGGAGATTCTAGTCCGTTAAGAAGAATTCTCAAACGGAGAGTCCTTCCTTCACCGGGAAAGGGTGATCCTTAGAAACAATGAAAAAGGATATAAAAGAGGGATGGATGTATGCAATGGAATGCTGACAGAGATATAGAGTAAGAAAATAACAAAAATAACAAACATATAATAAACACCAAACCAATCACAACTGACAATGCTGTCGTGAGCATAACGGGGGCGCGCGAGGGCGCCAAGGTGGAGAGGCACGGATGGTGCCGAACTTGCAAGGGTAGCCAAAAGGAAGCAGTAGACGTCACACCGTGATCGCCAATCTGTGAGCGACGTCACGTGGTTCGGAGATGAAGACGGAGAGAGCGGAGCGCGCGGGCTCCTCTTTTGCTTTTATCCTGGTGCTTTAAGCTGCAACACAAAGAGATCAAGAGAGAAGAGAGAAGGGGCCACCACGGGAGATTGCTCCGGCGGGGCGAGCGGGACAGATATAATGCAAAAATCAAATAACGGAAATTGAAACAGCCATTGCGGGAAGCAACTCACCGCGGCCTCGAGAATATAACAGTTGGAAGAATAACACGTAATATAATGGCGGGAATTTAAACGGCCATTGCGGGAGATGACCCTCCGCGGCCTCGAGAATATAACAGATATAAGAGACAGATATGAAGAATAACACGTAATATAATGACAGAAATTTAAACGGCCATTGCGGGAGATGACCCTCCGCGGCCTCGAGAATATAACAGATATAAGAGACAGATACGAGAGTGATGCAGATTTTGAAGAACAAAATTTAAACGGCCATTGCGGGAAGTAACTCGCCGCGGCCTCGAGAATATGGAAATTATAAGAGACAAATGTGAGAAAGAGGCAGAATATGAATGAGAAAAATTAAACGGCCATGGCGGGAAGTAACTTTCCGCGGCCTCGAGAATATAAGGTGATCGCCAGGGGTCGAGGACCCCAAAATAGAAAGAGATCGCGCCTACCTCAAGAGCGGGAGACGGTGGGTTGCTTCTTCCTCTCCTACTGGCCGGCCGACAGAGAGGGCTTTCCTCGGTTACCCTTGCAAAATAATAGACAATAAACGAACGAAATTAGAAAACGGCAGTGTAGTAACATTTCCTTGCAATAAAAGTAACGAGATCGTGACCTGACACACACCTGGTTGGTGTGGTTTTAAACCCCTCTCGGACTCGAGTAGGAGGAAAATGCGATGACGAATGCAAGAAGTATGCAAGAGGCGACGCCCTTATGAAGGGAGATAGAGGCTGCGGTATGATGAATGTAAAGAACTATAGGGAAAAAGGGGAAGAAATGGCTTATTGGATGAGCCGATGGTGAGATCCGACGGAGCTTCGGCAGCGTGGGGACGACGTGGAAGCGCGGTGGACGAAGACAGCCTTCCTCTCGCGAGCCTAGACACCCGAGAAGTCGGTAGGACCTCCTCCTACAAAAAGACCCCACGGGTTAGAAAAATGACTCCGGCAGCCTCTGGGCTCCGGCAGCCTATCGAATCACTTCTCAGCCCCCTCAGAACTGAGGGGGTGGGCCTCTATTTATAGGGCTCCGGAGGGTGGAGGCGTCCAGGACCCTGGACACCTCCATCAGGGCCGAAGTAATATTTTATTCTATTTTTATTCATTTTTTTTGAATATTTTTGTGGAGGCGTCCAGGGTCCCGGACGCCTTAATAAGGTCCACCGAACTCCACCAAAAGCCGCACGCGGTTTGGCACAACGCGTGGTTTCGTGAGCGGCGCCTCGTGATTTGGAAATGGGTGCGTCCAATTGTCTGGACGCTTCCACAATTGGCTTTTTTCACACACGACAAACAGTCGGTCGGTGGACGGGGCCCAATGGGCAAGTTGATGGAGGCGTCTAGGGTCCTGGACGCCTCCAAAAAAATATATTTTTTATTTTTCTTTTGTTTTTATGCCAAAGCTAGCATTTTTATATTTTTTATATTTGTTTTCATGGAGGCGTCCAGGGGCCTGGACGCCTCCATTAATATATCATTTTTTTATGTATTTTTGGTCTTAAGAAATAAATTAAAGTAATGGAGGCGTCCAGGAGACTGGACGCCTCCATTAAGACCACCCCGGGTCCGCTGAAAAGGCGTCGGCAGCTCCCCGACAGGCACCCTTCCTGGTTCCGGAATTTTTTGGCGTGTCTGAATGGTGTTGATGCCGTCCGAATGCTGCAACGAGACGATTCCGGATGCTGAAAAGGGCGGAAGAAGACTCAAGAAAAGGAAGCACTCGAGCGATTCAAAATGCGTAAGCCGTCGCGGGGCGTCGTATAGTAATATGAGACTTTCTCAGGAGACATCAGGAATGACGTGTCTACACCTATGTGTGGGCTTTTGGACCTCCATTGGAATGGATCATAGGGATCATAAAATGAGTTACCAAGGGAGAGGAGCTCTATGTCCTCAAGGTCCTCAAAAGGTACTAAGTCATCCCTCTTCATGATAATTGGGCCAATGTTCTTGGTGAGTGGGTCGGCCATGAGGGGAGGGCTTGGCTTTCTACCTAATATAGGAAGCTCCAAATTGAGGAGAAGGTTGGGCTCATCGGTGGGTGAGGGTAGGAAAGGGTGGGTGGTGGATAAGGTGGTTGGGTCACATAGGGGTCTAGGCTTTCATAGGAAGGGATCAAAGTGGTAGTGGAAAGGTCTTCCTAGAGAGTGGCACTCTATGTCTTCAAGGTACCCAAACAGTGAGTCATCCTCCTCCAAGATAATTGGGCCAAGGTCTCTAGTGGGTTGGCCAATCAAAGCAATTGGAATCTTGATGGGTGGGAAGTGGGCCAAGATTGGTTTCTCATCCTTGGGGAGAAAGAGGAGGATTTCACTCGTATAATGGCCACTAGTGTAGATGGAGGTGATGGAACCGGTGGCGGGGTAAGCTAGGAAGGGTCCACTAGAGTAGATGGGGCTAGACTCCAATGGTCATGTGGATAGCATATTGGTCAGGTAGACTTGCCATTGTAAACAGTCCACTATGTCCCCTAAGCCTTCCACAAAGTAGGAGGTTTGAAGTGTGACATGGGAAGACCGGGTGGGCACAATTTGGACTTGATATGCCAAGGGTGAGAGGTAAGGTGGTGATCTAGGAATGGTGGGGCCTTGCTTAATCCATTGGAGTATGGACTCATTCATGGTTAGGGTGTGCGGCTCATGAGGACCCGAACTAGGAGAGGTGGGTGGAAGTGGGGGGTCTAGGATGTTCTCTATGGTGGGAGGTGGATCCGGATTGGCATCCATCTCCACTTGGGTATGTGTGTGGGCCACAACTTCCAAGGATAATGGGATAGGAAAGTCTATTATGGGTGGAGTGATAATGGTCAGTGCATGGTACTCCCGGGGTGATGAAAAAGGGTGGACTTGGGTTGGGCTTGGTTGGGGAAGTTCTTGGGTTGGAGTTGGGGTCGGGGGTGGAAGATCGGTTGGTTGAAGAGGTTTGGATTGGGGTGCATAGATCTTTCTAAGATCGGCCCTCATTTCATCCCAAGATTCAATGGGTGCTTCCCCTTTGGCTTCTCTCAAACCTACAATGTTCTCCCATTCTTTCCTAGCTTGGCGCCAGAGCAAACTCTTGGCATAGTTGACTTGCATAGGCCGTGATAGAGTGAACATCCCAAAGTGTCGATCTATGGAGGCCTCCCACTCTAGATATATACTAGGGTGGGTTCCATCAAAAACAAAGGCTTCTAATTGGCCTAAGAGGGGCGAATATGCCAAGTATGAGGTAGTCATGATGGTGGACAAGGGTGGTGCACCGGGTGACTCAAAATGTAAATGCGCCCTAGGACCAACTTGATAGAGACAAGTTGTGAACTTGCTCTGATACCAACTTGATGTGACACCACCTTGGGGTGATAGTCACAAGATCAAATGCCCCTTGGACCTAGCAAGCAACCAACGCACGGACCGGTGACTTTACTCGAGCGGACTCACCCGCTAAGCGCACTCTTGCGCCCGTAGGCAACCTGGTGATGGTGGTAAGGGTTCGGGACGGGACCTCACTTCTCCGGAGGTTGGCTAGCTTTGGATTGAACCCCCAAGGGTCCTGGGATGCCCACTCTCATAGGCAGTCAGCACGCCGAGGGCGTGGGATTTAATGGCTCTCTCGTAACTCGCCCGCGGTAGTCACTTAATTATAAGCAAATTCGGGTTCGGGCACTCTCTTATTGCCGACGGCACTAAGATGCAATACTAATTAAGCAAGGGAATCCAGCAAAGAGAAGTGTTCAGTGGCTCACCTGATCGGTGTGAAGACACCGATCCCGGCCGGAGACGAGGGCGAGCGAGGAAGCGTGGGCTTACCCGCACGCCGCGCCGGAGAAGCTTCAACATGTTTAAAGTGTTACAACACTACACCTCTCGCAGGAGGGGTGATCTAGGGGTGGGGGTTAACTGATATTACATCCAAAACTACCTCCACACAGGGAGGGGCCTTCAGCCGGCCAAGCGGGGACGGGTGACGCCGGACTAGCGATCAACAAGGAAGCCGACGTCGGTTCTGTCCGCTGCATGTGCTTCAGTACTGACTGATGGTTATCATGATGCTGTGACCACTCCGGAATTTTTCTGAAGATGAGACCACTTGGAGATTCTTCGTAGCTGGATTGGGATGACGCCTGAATTTTATTTGATTTCTTCGGACACCGCTGCTGGTCGGGGTAGGGGCTTGAACAGGGTGGCAGACCTTCGGTTTTGACTGCTTCAGGTTCCCAACAGCAGGATGAAGAGGGTGCCACGAGCGCTCCAGAGCTCAGAATCTACTGCTGCAAGAGTTGTTGAAACCGTTGACAAGTCCTCTTCGAAGCAAGACTGACGGGGATGCCAAATGTTGTCTGAGTAGGCCGGTAGACTTTGAACACTGGGGGAGGGTCGGTGCAGACTGAGTAGAAGCAGAACCGCGTACCTGGGGAAGAAAATTGATAACTTTCAGATCCCGTCGCCAAACTGGGCTCTGCTTCTTGGGGATGATAGAAGACTTGTAGTAGAATATTTTTGCAGAAGAACTCTCTCTCATATTCCCACTAGGGTCGCCGCAGTTGAGCTTCCCATCAGGTTCAGGTGCTCTACCGGGGAAGCTTCGCGCAGTCGAGGGAGAAATGCTCTCCCGGGCAGCACTGTGCTCGGACGTTGACGAAACCACCCCCGTTGCGAAGAAGACATGCAGAAGCTTCCAACGGTGCCTCTTGAGCCATCCGGAACATCCAGAGGAAACCGTGGTCGCCTCTGAAAACTGATACTCTTCTGCAGATCTTCAGTTGAGAGCTGTAGGTTGAAGATGACGGGGGGGAATGGGGTATATGGGAGGGGAAATGGGGGTGGATGAGTGTGGGGAAAGCCCGGGCTGTGAGGGGGTCTAAGAGGGGGTGTTCCAAGGTGGGGGAAGGGAAGAATGGGGTCTGGAAGGGGGTCTAACAGGTGGTGGGAGGAGGAGCTACGAATTTGGGAAGGTGGGTGAGAGAGAAAGGGTATTTGAAAATGGGTTTAAGGGTGGGATTAAATTTTGGTCTTGGGGGATGGGAAGAGGTGTGTGGGGAAGGTAAAAGGGGGCTTGGGGAGTGGGAATTCTCCCTTGGGAGATGAGAGGGTGCTTGGGGAAGGGGAGTGGGTGGTTGGTGGTTGGAGGGTGGAGTGGGGAGTGGTGGAATCTCCCTTGGGGCTGGGGTGGACGTAAGGTGGGTTGGTGGGGAGTTGGGGATGAGTTATTGGAGGGGGAAGAGAGAGAAAGGTGGTTGGGAGGGGAGGAGAGAGAAAGGGGTGAAGATTTTAGAGAGAGAAAGTGGAGGAGAGAGAAAATAACTTATTAGAGAGAGAGGTAGAGAGAGAGGGGGGGGATAGGGGCTTCTCACCCACTCAATTGGCTTCTCACCAAAAGAAGAAGATTTAAGTTGGACACTAGAGAATTCAAATTTTCATTCATTCATTGGTTCATTAACCTCAAATGGGGAGATGGGGGTCCTATATATAGGCAACCCACAATTTACAAAAAGTCCCTGACTCTTGACACAAAGAGAAATAACCAAGGGGGGTAGGGGCGCCCTTGGGCCTAGCCCACAGAATTGGGCCCAATATGCAACTTAATCACCCTAATGACACTTAAGCTAGGTAAATGACTCATTAACCTAGGTACAAGACTCAAATAAAAGGAAAATTATAATGATATGACTCAAATAAAATATGAAAATTACATGACTCGACTCAGAAATATGTGACGAACACAATGGAGCTATGCTGGTGAGCAATCAAAGCTGTGAAAAAATGTGAAGGGCGAGAGATGCCCCCATCACCTCCGTCTGCAGCCGGAGCCGAGGAAGCTCGAGAGGAGAGAAAATGGGAGAGAGAGACGACGGCAGCGAAATGAGAAGGGAGGAGAGAGGAAGGAAAAGAAATTAGGAATTTTTCGAATTTCTAAAAAATCCAGTTTCTGGCCCTATCTCCGAAAAATACGCAAAAATAGTCGAAACGACCGGCTCGAAGAGTACATCGTCGCTGCAGCATTTATGAGTCGAGGAACTGACAACTAAACTCACCGTAGGGTTCCATAACTAGTACGAGAGAAAAACCCACATGGCTCGTAAAGCTCAACTCGGAAGCCACAAAAGCGAACCAAAACTCACCGAAACAAATCCGAAAGATCCAATAAAGATCTAACGAGACCAACAAAGGATCCAGCAGAGATCCAGGGCATTACATCCTCCCCTCCTTTAAGAAATTTCGCCCTCGAAATTTAAGGACTAGCAAAGGAGAAGCAGGGAAGAACAACCCAACAGCACAACCACGGAAACAACATCAATCTCGAGAAGCACATCTCAGAGGAACATCGTCAGACTATAATCACGAGCACATGCTCTGGATCGAGCACGGCAACTGAGTGAACACAAGTCCAACACCTCCGAAATAAGGCAACATCGCTCACGTCTCGCAGGGAAAGAGACACGACTGCCACAACCACATCACGGCGAGCATCAGCTTACACAAGGAGACACAGTCCTCACAGCTGACCGCTCGACCACATCATCGGCTCCGGTGCCAAAGGCAACAGGGAACACCTGGCACATAGGACACCAATGACAACACTGGACCACAGGCACAACCAAGTCAGTCCTCACTCAGATATTACATCTGATCAAGTCGCAAGCTAACTCTAAGGAAAAAGAGTACAGCAAGGCTAACTGACAAGACCTGGTCCAAAATAGAGACACAAAATCATAGAGAAACAGTGCCAAAACACCCACAGCAACAGTAACACTTGCAGAACTCTGGCTGCGCACGGAACATAGAACCATAGAACACAACTGCAAGCAGGGTCACATCAAGCCACAAGAACAGCTGAGCACACGACCACAAGGGATGGGTCACGCATCAGACTGCTCACCAAGGAGAGACCCACGACAACTAGAAACGACAATAATCTTGGGGAACGCACCTCAAGGACCACGATCACGCCTCGAGAGCACAACACCCAAGAGAAGAAAATGCAGAGTAGAGGGTACTCAATCAGCAGGAATGCCGACAAATTCCCCAATACTCACAAATGCCAATGCCAACAACAGAAAATCACCAGCACAGCATGGCAAAAACAACGTCAAGGCATAGGAAGCCAAGACGAAGTCACATCGAGAAGAAGCAAATATCTCGACCAGTGAGTAGCCAACTCACGCGCTTCAGCTGCACACTCAAAAACGCACACAGGCATCAGAATAACCTTGGTAGTCGCATCTCAGCACACACCAGGCGCCATCGCAACCAATGAAGATCGCAAATAACACGCCACAAGTACCGATCTCGCGAACAGCCGATCACCAAGAGCCCATGTACAACAAGAGAAGAGTACCAGCTTCAGCACAAAGCACAGGGAAAAGCGTTAATCTCAGCTTACCTTCACGTCCTGAAATGATAAATGAGCCTTCACAATATATCGGCCGCTAGACACGGCACGACAAATACGGTACACAACAGCTCTTAACACCATTATGGAGTCCAAAGCCAAGCAACCGTATAGCAAAGAGCAGATCAGGCTCAGAACAAAACTATCCACACCTAAGCAGACACAGGACAAAGGCATCACTAAGAGCAATTCCAAGGCAAATCTCGAAAAGATTTCACCAGAAGGGACGAGAAGCAAGAAGCTCAACCAGGAAAGGGAAATCCTAGCTTGCCCAAGCAACTTCTCTAACACGGAATCTAATCGAGCACTTCAATAGAAGCGAAACACATCAAGAGCTGAACAGACTCAAGTCGGGATGACCAAGACAACGTGAGAATGTGTACGGTCATCAGACCAAGGCTAAAGGTCCACAGCAACCTGAACAACATACGGAGAAAACCTCGAACAACGTACTGTTGATTCAAGCCTTCCGGTGAACACTGCCAAGTACAACATGACCAAGACAAACACAATGACGAAAAGGAAACACCTCGTCACAACCTGACGAGAGCAGAACCATTTCGTACAGTGCTAGACCAGCACGCACAAGACAACATACGAAGAAAACAACGCGATAAATCACTGCAACACCAAAGCCAGCTGAAGACTGTACTGGACTCTCACGACTCTGGATACTGTATATCTCGGATTCCCATGCACTTCACACAACAATGCTCCGATAGCTCAGAAAAGAACTCCGAACATCTCAGAACACTGCTCTGATACCAACTGTAGCGACCCGGATCCCAGATACCAGATGTACCCGGTAGAACTACCGAATACACGTGATACCACTTGGAACCCGCGAGACCTCCCAAGAGCGGGAAAGCTCCGTAGGGAAAAAGGCATGTGTAGAGTACATTGAAGCCATAGAGATATAACAGAAGCAATTAAATTTCATTAGATTGGTTTGCTAAAGTAGCAGAAATAAAATTACTTTTTAATTAACAGTTCAATTTTAACAATTATACACCAGAGTCAAGTCCAAAGCTAAAGACAGCAAGTCTAGCACAGTACAGTCGACAGAAAGGAAAGACGTACCGAGAAGTTGGGGGAAGCCCGACGCAGGTACCAACTGGCCACAACGACACACTACGAGCAAGCGCTCCAGGAACCACGCGGAAGCAGAACGAAAGACGTCACCCCACCTGAAAAGCAGGGGTGAGCCTCGTGTCACTGGCTCAGTAGGGGTCACACGGATCCTCACTGAAAAACACGCAGTAACACGGAACACAACACAACAAGTGTAGTAAAGCGGGAAAACTACACTACAAAGCTGTAAAGCTACTCTAGAAGCCGTAGAGAACAGACGGGGAGTAGGAGTAGGGAACAAGTACGAAAGGGGTAGAACCCGCGCCAGACAAGTGGCGGCCGAACTAACCTCGGCACCCCAAACTACTCCAAACAGTGACATAAGGGTGACTCTGATCTAACAAAGTCAGAAGTTACCGATCTGCCAACTCAGCACCAGGCCTAAGACGAAGACCTAGAAGGACCGACAGAAGGTCTAGAAGAGACCCACATAGACGACCGACAGACTCGACGACACACACGACTAGAAAGTCGTGCACACCACGCTGACCTCGAGTTGTGCCACGAGAGGGCTAACTCAGAAAGGTCACGACGCGCAAGAAACACCGAGAGTCACGTGTCACGTGACGGAAGCACCTCCTCACACGAAGAACAGCCAGTTGCGCCCACTGACGTCTTATGCTGCGCTAACAAGCGTCTCGTCAACACTGTCATCACAAGGAGCCGACCGGGACTAAGACACCCCCAGAACCATGTCCAAGGAACCACCGTTCTGAGTCCAAGGAAGAACAACGGTACCCACGGGAAGCGGAACCGCGGTACCAAATCAACGAGTACTAGTCAGGGTCATGCCCGTCGGTGCCAGTCCCAACGCCCCTGACCACGTGTGCACACACAAGCTTTATGCCCAAGCCAGGCCTCTAGCTAGTTTTCTCCTCGTAGTGGACGCTACTACCACACAGGAGCCCACGGAACTAGCTTACAAACCGTTTGTCGGGAACACCACTCCGCCATCCGCAGGCGGGTCGACAACTCAAAGGCATTAGGGTTACAATAAATGGAGGCTTACAAGAAACACGAGTGCTAGAGTACAGACCGTCTCATAAAGCCCCGTCACGCGTACTGCTAAGCACCAAGCAGCCAACGAACTGCCCCACAGACTCAGGATTAGGCAACTCGACCTACCACGTAACGATCCTTGAGTCGAACGACTCAAAGGCAAGATCATCACAAACGGCGGAACAAGCCGCCAATCGGTCTAATCCTAAGCCACGGGAAGCAACGCTCCGCAGAAAATGACTCACGGAGACCTGAGGGAACACCGGAGACCCTCAGACATGCCTGGATACGCAAGCCAAGGTAAAACGATACCTCGAGGCATCCAGAACCAGTGTCTCGGACTGGACAGAACCGCCAAGACACCCACACAAGGTCGCTTGTCAACCCCTGGGTCACCCCGGGTTGACCGGAACCAAACAACGATGACTCAATCAGTAGGAAAGAGAATCCTACCTCAAGCAAGAAGACTCCTGGCCACCTCACAACGTAGTCTTAGCCCTCATAGGGTGTCAGGAGACATCCACGGGAAAGCGGGCAGACCACATGGATAAGCCAAGACAGTCAGAAACCAAAACGATGGAAATCGGAGCTCAAAGGCTGTAACGCACCACCCCTAGACCGTTACACGAACCTGACGATCTAATGCTGGGCCGTTACACACCCACTGTGGCCGTCTATCGCAGACGCGCTACAGAAACGTGACGGTCGCCTGGGGATCCGTCACACACACTGCCCTAACCAACATCTAAAACATACAAGGCACGTAACGGCCTGCACCAGGAGCGTTACACCGCTCTGACGCACCCGACCCAGGCCGTCAGGGCCAACAGACCTCAAACTTAAACCGACAACTCGAACCACGTAGCGCACGAGACCAAGCGGGTTACACAGCCTAATGCACCAGGGCAGGCGCGTCAGGGCCAACTTGCTCAAGTCAAGAAAATAATGGCCGAAAGGCACGTAACGGTCCATCACAGACGCGTTACACAAGCCTAACGCACGAGGGCGTGGCCGTTAGAGCCAACGGCACAACCACCCAACTTGGCCAAAACAGCATGTAACAGCCTGGGGCAGGCGCGTTACAACGCTGTGACGCACGGGGACACCACCGTTACACAAATCGCCTCAACGGTCAAAATCCAAGTCAAACGCAACGTAACGGCCTACACCAGGCACGTTACACACACCTGACGCACTAGGGCAGGCGCGTCAGGTGAACCGACTTAACCAAACTACTAAACGACAAAACAGGCGTAACGCATCACACCGGATGCGTCAGGAGGCTGTGACGCGCCACCCCTGGGCCGTCACACTCCCAATACAACGAAAAGCTTTAAAAACGCCCAGACGCTATGACGGTCTGTCGTAGGGCCGTCAGGGACCTCTGGCGGTCACTGAAACGATCGCTACACCGGTCACGGAAGGAAAACAGTGGATTGGCCAAATCGAGCCGTTCCACGCCCCATTCACGCCGAAGCGCAGGGGAAACAAGACTAGACGATGAAGAACCACTCTAGGAGGCTAAAAAGCCCACATGCATGCATTAAAACGCTAGATCGGGGCGATTTAGACAAATCGACCCTAAACGAGTCACCGAGGTTCCCGGACTCCTACCGGCCCCGAATGACAACCGATCGACATGAAACTAGCATGGATGGGATCCAGGCATCCCAGCGGTCAATTAGACACTAACCACACCATGAATGGTTGCCATTTTCTGGCGAACCCTGAAAACCCCAAAAACCACGGTTTTCATAAAACCGGCCCGATCTCCCCTGATCGAGCACCAATTCATGCACGGAAACAGAGGAAACGTGCAGAACAAGGTGGCGGTCCATCTCGCTACCTCCATCGAAGAAACCATGCCCCGAAGGGACTAAACCGCGCTAAAAACCACGCCGCGAGCTCAAACAACAGCTTTGAATCCACCGTTTGGGATCGCACCAGAACCACTCCATCCTCGCCCTGTCGCGCACCCAGTCAGCTCCACAGCATCCCCAACACTCGCTCCTAGGTCCTCCGTCTGCAGCCGGAGCTGAGGAAGCTCGAGAGGAGAGAAAATGGGAGAGATAGACGGCGGCGGCAAAATGAGAAGGGAGGAGAGAGGAAGGAAAAGAAAAAGGAAAAGAAATTAGGAATTTTCCTAATTTCTAAAAAATCCGGTTTCTGGCCCTATCTCCGAAAAATACGTAAAAATAGTCGAAACGATCGGCTCGAAGAGTACATCGTCGCTGCAGCATTCATGAGTCGAGGAACTGACAACTAAACTCACCGTAGGGTTCCGTAACTAGTACGAGAGAAAAACCCACACGGCTCGTAAAGCTCAACTCGGAACCCACAAAAGCGAACCAAAACTCACCGAAACAAATCCGAAAGATCTAATAAAGATCTAACGAGACCAACAAAGGATCCAGCAGAGATCCAGGGCATTACACCTTGTACCCATTTTAATGCCACGTCCCTCTAGGGAAACGTGGTAACCCGGCCCTTTCATGGTGCTATTCTAGGCCCATGAGAGAATTCTCTTAGCCAGTGGAATGAGTGATCATCCCACTAGGTGATACATTGCATTGAGTATCTTATTGCTAAGTACCAATTATTCAGCTTGCATCATGTCCATTGAACTGGTGACTATCTTGCTAGTCATCTATTCAAGTTATTCATGGCAACCTATCTAGGTACCAATTCCGCCCAGTTTTTTTCGACATGTCATAGTTTCTATGCTTTCACGTGGATTTTATCGCAAGTCTGTCCCTACTCAAGGGCTTTGTCCTTGAATTCCCTGAATTCTACGTTATCATTCTATTTAAAGCTTGATCCTGAAACTCCTTATTGGCTATAAACTATCATGGATGTCTAGATCTATCTTTAAATGCTGTGCATATAGGGCCCGATCTGGTCCTGGGAGGAGCACCCGAAAGTACTAGTGCCCATGGGAGTTATATTGATCACGGTGTCTAGCATTGCACCGAAGTACTTGTCTCTCTTGATCTTTGGCATTCCACACTCTCTCTTTCTTTCGTGACTCGCGTGCGTGACTTGAATTGCGTGACTTTACTAGCGTGGCCCGAAGCGGGCAAAGTACTTGCGTGAAATAGCCAATAATCTATAAATTTTCTCATGAATATCTCTTACATGCTTGGAAGTTTTGCATACCGTTGATTAATCTATTGCTAGTTTTATTTTACTTGCTCGGTTAAATTTACATGCATAGTCTTACTGCATTTACATGTGAAAGATGTAATTACTTAAACCAATTGCTTGTTCTTGAGATATAATTCTTATTGAGCGTTCGCTCACCCAGTTTTATTCCAACATTTTTTAGGTAATTAGGTGGCAAGCGAGACCGAGACTCACATGGGAGGGACAAGTGTGCAAGCGAGCTTCGAAAACTAGTGAACCTGTGTCTTTTATCTTTCTTGAGTCTAGCATGGCGTCTCTTATGTAGTTATCTTGTCTAACTCTGTTAGAGCGTCATTTTCTTTTCTTTCATTGTGATGTAGTTGAGTCTTCTTCAAGTTTTTAAATTTAAATTATAAGAGACTTATATTTGAAATAAAATTTTATTATTTCCCTAAATTATTTGGTCTCATGCCACTGCTCTTGATTATTCACGACTGTTTAACTGCCACGTTCCGAGCAAACGACACGTTCCGCTGCTATCGGTTCGGGGCGTGACAAACTGTAAGGGAGATGGTGTTGCACTTATGAGGGAGACTAGAGGTAGTAGGTTGTCTATGAGAGTTGCTTCCCCGATGATAGGCAGGTCAGCGGGTCATGATACTATGGAACCTTTATGAGGTGGAGGAGGTAGGGGTGAACATGTAAGTGAGCAAGTAGGCCATTTCCTTACACTTCAGATAGATGAGGGCTAGCCTCTAGTGCAACTTTAGAGGGGTGTATGGCCCTTAGTCCAAGGAGAAGAAGTGGCTTCTATGGGATGATTTGTTGTGCTTCCACCTCTCCTATGGTTGGCCTTGGTGTGTTTGTGATAACTTCAATACAGTGGCCGCTCATTGGGAGAGGATGGGAGGTCAACTTTCTCTTAGGTAAGATGGAGGACTTTCGGATTTCATCCAGAAGGTAACTTTGGTGGATGTTGGCATAGCGCATGGTCGGTTCACTTGGTCCAACTTGTGGGCAAATGCTTTTTTCTCTAGGCTAGACAAATTCCTTGTGTCTGTTGATTGGGAGGACCACTTCCTAGATGTGCAGGTGCTTCCTCTGGCAAAGTCTACTTCGGGTCACAAGCCTATCCTTCTGAAGACCAACCGTGTGTTTGACAAACGTCATTGCTTTAGGCTTGAGAAGTACTAGTTTAGAGAGGCTGATTTTATGGAGACTATCTCCAATGGTTGGAATGTTCAAATTAGGTCCACCTCTGCTATGGTTACTTTTGTTAAAAAGCTACAGCATATGGCGCAGGTGCTCAAGGTGTTGGGGTCAAATAAAATTCCCCCAAGGAGGGCGGCGATGTATAGGATCCCACATCAAATCGAGGGGAGAGATTGTTTGGAGGAGACAGGTCTTATGGATGAGGAGAATAGGAGTCTGAGGGATTCCCTGAGGGCACAATTTGATGATATCTTCTCTATGGAGGAGATCTACTGGAGACAAAGATCGAGAGACAAATGGATTAAAGAATGTGACAGAAACACTGCTTACTTCCAGCGCATTGCTTTAGGGAGAAAGAGGGTCAACACCATCTCTTGTATTAGGGATGGATGGCCTTTCCATCTCTTCAGAGGAGGATATCAGGAGGCAAGCTAGAGACTTTTATTCTAAGTTGTTCACTGAGGATGAGCATTGTAGGCCGAGGATTTTAGATGACTTGCTTCCTTGCCTCTTCACTGAGGAGAGGGATGTTATCTCCGAAAGTTTCGAAGAGGAGGTTCGTCCTATGTATTTAAAAGCACGCCTAGGTGCTCGCCTAGGCACTGAGGCGAGACGAGGTGCCTAGGCTCACTCTGACCACAATTTTCTGAATTAATTACTTTCTTCATTATTTAATTCCTTCTCTTTCAAAGTGCTTATTATATTGTGAAATCTGTATCAGTTTAATGTTGTGTCATTTTATTTAGTGAATCGTAATAATTTGAATCATAGGATTGAATGAATTTAGGAAATTTATTGACTTTATATAGCCATTTTTATGATATTTAGACATATAGTTTACTTTTTGATTTAAATATATACATTTAATAAAATTTTGCCTCAAACGCTTCAAACGCCTAGGCCATCGCCTAGGCGTTTGAGGCATGAGACGACCCCTCGGTCGCCTCATGCCTCAGACTACATATGGTTCGTCAAGTAATTTTCTCCCTCGCTGGGGACAGAGCGCCAGAGCTGGATGGCTTCCCTTTGGCTTTCTTTTATAAGTGCTAGACAGTCATCAAAGATGACCTTTTGGCAACTGTGAGAGAGTCCTAGGAGGGGAAGGCACATTTGGGAGGGATCGATAAAACCCTTTTAGTGCTTATCTCAAAGAAGCCAAGTGAACAAGAGTTCCGCGACTTCAGACCCATCAACCTGTTCAATGGCTCTTACAAGGTCATCACTAAGGTGCTGGCAGAGAGGTTGGCTAGGTTGATGGAGAGGTTGATCAACAACTTCCAGAGAGTTTTCATCTGAAGAAGATATATCTAAGAAAACTCCTTAGTGTCCCACAGGTGTTTATTTCCTATAAAAACTCAACGAAAGAGAGGGTGGTCCTGAAGTTGGACATTAAGAAAACCTATGGTAGTGTTAATTGGCAGTGTTTGTTTGATGTGATGGAGAAGATGGGTTTCGGGGAGAGATGGATTGGTTGGATCAAGGCTTGCATTTCTTCTGCCTTCTTTGCGGTCCTTGTGAATGGGAAGTTATAGTCCTTTTTCTACCGTGGGAGGGGGCTTCATCAGGGGGACTCTATGCCCCCCCTTCTCTTTGTGTTGGTGGCTAATGTTTTGAGCATGGTGTGGCAGAGAGCAAAGGTAGCTGATATGATCAGGGGATTTCAGGTTGACAGAGGGGTCCTATTCTTTCTCACTTGCAATATCCAAATGACACCATCCTATCCTAGCTGAGGGGGAGGGAGCAACCCTATACAGTTAGGCTCTTGCTGGAGCTGTTGGGGGAGGTGATTGGCCTTAAAGGCAACTTCAACAAGAGCCTGCTAGTGAGGTTGAGTATTCAGGAGTGGCCTCTCGGGAGGGCAGCTTATATTTTAAGGTGCAAGGTAGAGGAGTTACATATCTCCTACCTGGGCCTCCCCTTGTCTCTTAGTGCTCTTCACTATGCAGATTGACTTTCTGTTAATCAGAGATATGAGTCTAGACTGATAAGGTGGAAGGCTAGACTACTATCTTATGAGGGTAGACTTGTCTTGTATATATCTATTTTCGATAGTCCCCCTATCTATTTTCTCTCCATTTTTTGGATCCCAAAGATGGTGGCCAAAAAGATTGAGTCCAATTAGGGGAGGTTCTTTTGACGTGGTAATAGGGGAAGTTGCAGGGGTTGGAATGACATTGTTTGGGAGATGGTTGCTACATGCAAGGAAGTGGAAGAGTTAGAGATTAAAGATGTGGGGGACTTTAATCTTGCCCTCTTGTGTTAATGGTTGTGGAGGCTGAGGGTAGGGGAGGATGGGATGTGGGCACAGGTGATCTGACTGAAATTACTATTCCAGGAGAAGAGTTTGGGACTTAGAAAAAATGTTTGCACGTGAAAGAAACAACAAACCCAACGTAACGTGGTTTTTGGCATGCTTTATTGATTCCGCGCTTTTGAATTTATCAGATGATTTATGGTTCGTGTACAGGGCTTTTCCCCACCGATCGGAGTCGGTGTTAATTCACATCAGACAAGTCCGAATACCTTTGATTAAATGCCAAGGATTTTGACTACAATATCAACTCTAATATCCTAGGTCACCCCTGAGGAATCTTCAGGCCTTAAGGCGAGCGACGTTCGCAACGCTTTGGTGTGTTTGTAATTTTTCCTTTTTAGAGGATCTATTCACAATTTACCATCTTTCTAAGTTCTATTTGCAATTTCCCCATTTGAGGGCATGTTTGTAATTCCCCCTCTTTCGAGGATACGTTTGTAATTTCCCCAATTTGAGGGTACATTTAGAATTTTCCCCTTTCCGGGGGTATACTTGCAATTTTCCCATTTTTGGGGGTATATCTGTAGTTTTCAGCCCACCAGGAGTATTTCTGCAATTTCCATTTGCCATTGGTGTTATTTATAGAATTTTCTACAAAGGGGATGTATTCCTTTGCAATTTCTGGCCAACGGGTGGTATTTATGTAATTTTATAGACGGTGAAAAGTATTTCAATCGTTCAAAAAAAGTGTTGAAGCAAAATTCCATAATTTCATAATTTCGTTCATTGACCCATGTATTCTTTCTTTTGATCCACATAGCCTACCCTCATGGGGCATGATATATACTTTTACATATATGATTGTTTGCGACCGCGGGAGAGTCATTTGTCGTTTTATCCTTGCGGCAGGGCTGTAGACTCGCCTTTTACGAAAGGTTGAGATAGGTTGGCTGGGCACGCGGGGATTCCGGGGGTATTGAGAATAAGGTAGAGAGAACGATGGGAACGCACTAGAAGCGATGGCGTATGGTTAATCATTCTGGGAGACTGGGACAGGGATGGCTGGGTGGAATGCGGGCGTGCCAGTCGATTTCTCGACAATCACCTATGGAACCAAGGATTGACTGGGGAAGCGTCGCCAGGACGTGGCACGTGGCTCGAGAGATCAAGCGACACGTGGATAGAAAGGGTTCCACGGGTGCGAGTGCGCAGGTGATTATGGGGATTCGTGTACTGGAACTCTTTCCCCACCGGCCGCAAGCAACCGGTGTTTATTTTACATCGGATTGAATCCGAATACCTTTGTTTCTACAGCCGAAGAGATAGTCAGGGACCCTGGGAGCCGCGACGTCGGGAGGGCTTAGTCCGTGCAACAGTGGCAGGGTAACAGCAACACAACAGGGATTACTGGGGACAGAGAGACTGGTTCCAGTGAAGAGGGGAATCAACTCCTTGACCGGATTACATGACTTATATGTCATGAAAGACATTTATATGGGGGCGTGAGAGCCCGATTACAAGTGCTTGCAAGCCGCAGGACAATTCCGTCATTCATGTCAGTCCCCGGGTCATTGCGTTATTATGCTGGTATTTCCGCATTTGTACGTAGTGTCCGTTAGAGGACCTGTGACTGAGCAGGATGGTGCCCGAGGGACGTCACAATGTATTCCCGACACAAGATAGTGTCAAGGTCGGGGCTGTAGGGGTGCCGTATGCACCATTGTGCCTGGGAAATTGAGTGGTCGGGTGCCGCGGGCCCCAGTGTGACTAGAGTAGCTGGCAGTCGGGTTCCGGGGGCACCGTTGTGACTAGAGTTGTTGGCAGTCGGGTGCCGGGGCCACCGTTGTGACTGAAGTCGCTGGGTAGTCGGGTGTCGACGGCACCGTTGTGACTGGGGCCGCTAGCAGTCGGGTGCCGGGGGAACCGTTGTGACTGGAGTTGTTGGCAGTCAGGTGCCGGGGGCACCATTGTGACTGGGGTAGCTGGTAGTCGGGTGTCGGGGGCACCGTTGTGACTGGAGGAGGCGGGCGCCGGGAGACCTCGATGGTCGCGCTCGGGGCCCGATGTGACTGGAGTTGGGTGTCGGAGGCATCATTGTGACTGGAGTTGTTGACAGTCGGGTGCCAGGGGCACCGTTGTGACTGAAGGAGGTGGGTGCCGGGAGACCTCGATGGTCATGCTCGATGCCCGATGTGACTGGAGTCGGGTGCGAGAGGCACCGTTGCGACTGGAGTTGTTGGCAGTCGGGTGCACCATTGTGACTGAAGGAGGCGGGCAGGGGAGACCTCGATGGTCATGCTCGGTACCCGATGTGACTTGAGTCGGGTACCAGAGGCACCGTTGTGACTGGAGTTGTTGACAGTCGGCTGCCGGGGGCACCATTGTGGCTGAAGGAGGAGGGTGCCAAGAGACCTCGATGGTCATGCTCGGGACCCGATGTGACTGGTGTCGGGTGTCGAAGGCACCGTTGCGACTGGGGTTGTTGGCAGTCGGGTGCACCATTGTGACTGAAGGAGGCGGGCAGGGGAGACCTCGATGGTCATGCTCGGGGCCCGATGTGACTGGAGTCGGGTATTGGAGGCACCGTTGCGACTGGAGTTGTTGACAGTCGGGTGCCGGGGGCACCGTTGTGACAGAAGGAGGCGGGCGGTAGGAGACCTCGATGGTCATGCTCGGGACTCGATGTGACTGGAGTCGGGTGCCAGAGGCACCGTTGTGACTGAAGGAGGCGGGCGCCATGAAGAGGCTGAGACTCGAGTATCGGTGCATGTGTTCAACTCGTTTCATGCTATATGAGAGCCACATGGGCTTTACAAATGGGCCAAGGAGGCCAAAGTACTACTGGCGCAAGCCGCGGGACAATTTCGACATGTGGGCCGGTCCCCGGACTAGCACAAGGGTTTAGGCGGACCAGCACAAGGATTTAGGCAGACCAGCCTCACGGAGGAGTTTTTCTTTTGTTAAAAAACTTTTTTTTTTAGTTTTGATGGGGTTTAGGCGGACCAGCTTGAGGGGGCAGGCTGGTCTGCCTAAACCCCCTCCCCCAGGGGGTTTAGGCGGACCAACCTGTGGGTCCAGGCTGGTCCGCCTAAACCCTCCCCCAGGGGTGGTTTGGGCGAACTAGCTGGGTACCTTTTTCAATTAAAAAAGCTTTTTTTTTGTTTAATGGGGGTTTAGGCGGACCAGCCTTGGTGGTGAGGCTGGTCCGCCTAAACCCCTCCCCCCAGGGGTGTTTAGGCAGACCAGCCCAAGGGGCTGGGCTGGTCTGCCTAAACCCCTCCCCGGAGGGGTTTACGCGGGTTTGACCGAGGTATGACTGGGTTCGACTGGGTTTGACCGGGTTCGACTGGGTTTGACCGAGTTCGACTGGGTCAGAGTATCAAAAGACACCAATGCCCCCGTTATAAAAAGAAATTTTCTTCCGGGGGCTCTTCCCCCGGAAACCCCCGCAAGGGGCGCTACCCCCTTGACCCCCGCGACCTGACCGCACAGGTTGATCTGTGTGTGAGGGCGCACAAGGGTGGTGCATGACGCGATGGGTTGCTGGGAGTCCCAGGTTGGGCTCGGACTTGCTGTAGAGTGGCTGGAGCATACGCGCCTACCAGGTGCTCGGGGAAATTTCGGACACGCCTGCGTGGGCCGTATACGAGTGCTGTGAGCTCTTGAAGCTTGTGGTTGGCCCGAATGGGTCTTCCTTTGACTTCAGAGGGCTGGAGGGAGGCGACTCGAGGGTAGACCCCGACCTCGTTGCTGGGTGCCACATGGCATGGCTTGTAGTCAGGGTGCCTCCGGGTCGGCTCCGGTGGCTATGTTGAACGCAGGTAAACCCGCGAACTGAGTGATCGGGGGTGGACCCGATCGATCGTTGATGTTGCCGTGGGTCACGGCTAGCTGGTTAGGACCCCTGGATGGGCCCAGTGACTGGGACGTCAACATGGTGATGCCATTTGTCTGGTGGTCGGGGTGACCCTCCCTCCTTGGTGAAGAGCCGTATGATGCGGCAAGCTGTTCTGAGTCCCGGGTTCACCCGGTTGTTGAGGCGCCAGTGGTGTGACACCGTATGCAGAGTGTCCGGGGGTGAACCCTGAATCTTCACAGAGTGCCGTAAAGTATGGCAGGTTGTCTCGAATCCCGAAACCGACCCAGTTGTAGAGAAACTAGCTGGCATAGTGCCATTTGCTCGGGGCCGATGCCCGATTGTTATGTTGCACCGCTTGACCTGACGAAGTGTCTCGATTTCTAAGCTCAACTTGACAGGTAGAGCAGCTTTGGTGATATGCCGTTTTGCTCTATATAAGGAGTATTTCCCTATGATTAATCCTCGATTAATTTGAGAAAATAAGCCAGTGCCAACAAATGCCCCCCACGGGGCGTGCGTCAGAGGCGAAGATGACGGCGTGTCGCCCGTGCGCCTTTCAGACTTGATTTCTCCCGGCCCTGTTGGCGTGTGGGAGTTACTTGCTCTGAGGGTTGACGCTCCAGTTATGGTCCTCCATGCAACGGTGGTACCTTTGCAGAAGACCGTTGAGTCTGAGAGGTTGTAGAGCTGGATTTCAGAGAGATCTGAGTGGCTAGATACACGCGTGGTGCTTGAAGTTGGAGCCCGCTATCCGTGACTTGGGAATTCTATTTCCGTTTGTCTCATGTGTTGGTCTTGTGGCAGAGGTGTGCAGGGCCCGCGTCGTGGGAGCAATCTTGTCTGGACGCCGAACTATCCATACAGGTTGTCACTTCGGTGGTTGATGGTGTTACTGGACTGGGCGGCAATGCCAAAGGCGAAGAGAGGCCAGGGGGCCTAGTGTAATAATGCCCTTGGCTTTGTCGCCTATGTCTGGGGCCTGCCTTGCGCAGTGGGCTTTGTGGATTTTCTGAGGAGAGGCGGCTCGGTGGAAAGGACTCTCCCCCATTAGAAATCTGAGACATGGGTAGGCCAGGGCTGTCGAGTCCATCCCGCCTCGTAGGGTGGCTGGCGAGCAATGGGGAGACCACTTGTGGCTTCCCTTTCATTATCTGAGGTTGCACTGGCGGGGGCCATGCATTGCCCCCGGAGGTGGACTTGTAGACTGAGATTTATGTTTTCTCAGGTTTTCCACCTTGTCTAAGTCAAGGAGTGCTTTGATCATTTTTCACTCCCTGGCCTGTTCCCCTTTGATCATGGCCGTAGCCGACGATGCTGCAAAAGGGAATTCAAGGCTTCCTTGTCTTGGGAATTGGAGGGCCGCCTGTCCCTCGGCTCTTGGGATTGCTGGTTGGCGATGAGATGACCGCCGCTCTGACCAAGGCTTTGTGGTGAAGCCTGTGGTCGATCGCCAGCAGCGTACCACTGCTGTGGTGGTTGACTTTTTGTGAGGTGCTAGCATCGTCTGTTGACCACCCATGGTGGCGCATTTGCCGAGCTTGGCACCCACCGTCCTATAGGACGGGTTGGTCACAGCTCTGAAGCATTGTAGCTGGAGTTGTGCTGTAGGGCACTTGCAAATCGTCAAGTTATGATGCTGGAGGCCACTTTGTCATGGCTGGATGTGACTGGGATTATAGCTGGTGGGTCAGGGGTTGCAGGGGAACTGGGATTATACTAGGGCTTCGAAGTTGAGAGATTCTAGATCTTGCCAGGGCCACCATTGCACGGCCGAAGTGGTAAGGGCCGGCTGGTTGGCTGGTGGTGTCAGGGAATCCAGAGAGGCCGGAGTAATAGGGGGATGGATGACGTTAACTGAATAGTGGGCAGCTGCGGAGCAGCCGTGGGGACCACACCCAAGGAGTAGGGTGATCCGACGATTGGGGTAAAGCTGTCGGAAATAATTGGTGTCGTAGGTGTGTTGGTCTAATGCTGCTGGAGGCAAGATTCGGCGAGACATGTTGACCTGGTGTTGCTGGGGGTCGGCCTTGACAAGGGCCGTTGACCCGATGTTGTTGAGGGTCTTTCTCAGGGAAGCATGCCGGCCTAGGGTTGCTGTAGACCCGCCTCGGTGAGGCATTTTAGTCTGGAGTTGTTGAAGACCTGCCTAGGCGAGGCATCTCGATCTGAAGTCGTTGGAGACCTGCCTCGGCGAGGCATCTTGGTTTGAAGTTATTGAAGACCTGCCTCGGTGAGGCGTCTTGGTCTAAGGTTGCTGGAGATCAGCCTCGACGAGGCATCTTGGTCTAGTGTTGTTGAAGACCTGCCTCGACGAGGCGTCTTGGTCTAAGGTTGTTGGAGACCAGCCTCGATGAGGCGTCTTGGTCTGAAGTTGCTAGAGACCAGCCGGTCTGAAGTTGCTGGAGACCTCCCTCGGAAAGGCGTCTCAGTCTGGAGTTGCTGGAGACCTGCCTCGGCGAGGCGTCTCGGTCTGGAGTTGCTGGAGACCAGCCTCAACGAGGCATCTTGGTCTGAAGTTGATGGAGACCTGCCTCAGTAAGGCGTCTCGGTCTGGAGTTGCTGGAGACTTTCCTCGGCGAGGCGTCTTAGTCTGGAGTTGCTGGAGACCAGCCTCGACGAGGCGCCTTAGTCTGAAGTTGCTGGAGACATGCCTCGGCAAGGCGTCTCGGTTTGGAGTTGCTAGATTTGCCCCTAGAGAGGGGTATTGGCTTGGAATCGTATTCGGCCGATCCTCGCGGTGTATGGCTGAATGTTGATGCTGGCGGCTGACCGTCATGATAAAATAGCAGAAGTCGAGGTTGTCTGACCCTTTAAATAGTACAATGACCACAAATGATGTTAGACACATAATCATCATAATATGGTGGATGGTACCGGTTAATGTGATGGTTGACCGCCAAGGTATATTGATTGGAAATTCCACTCGGCTGATTGCTGAGGTATATTGACTGGGAGCCACGATCAGCTGATCACTGAGGTATCGCCGAAGGTGTGGTTGTTGGCTGACCATTAAGGTGTGATGGTCATAGTGTGGTAGATCGACCCCTGGGGGTATGTTCGTCTGGAGCTGCGGTAGACTGGCCTTCGGGGCATCTTAGCCTGTAAGGTGTCTGGATTTGTTCATGTGGTTGTCGTTGTTGATCGGCCTATGAGGTGTAGTGGCATGTTGCCAAAGACTGGAAACTAGATACTGGAGGTCTGCCGGAGTAAGATAGAGGCTAAAAACCTGGATACTTAGATTGGAGACCCGCCTGGGTAAGGCATGCTGGTCTATTGATGAAAACTGGAGGTCCGAGGCTGGAGACTAGAAGGCAAAGATTGAATGCTGGGACTAGAGATTGTGACCCAGATACGGGAGACAAAGTACTGAGGCTGGAAACTAGGAACTGGAGACTAGAAGCTGGGTGTTGGTACTGAAAATCAGGATTTGGAGGCTGGATACTGGGACTGGAGACTAGGTATTGAGACCAGAGAATGGGAACTCAGAGGTGGGAAACTGGGTACTGGGACTAGAGACCAAGATCTGGGTACCAAACATTGGGGCTGAAGGCCCACCTGCACGAGGCGTGCTGGCCTATTGCTGGAAACTGGAACTAAGGGTCGGGAACTGGATATTGAGATGGAAGACTGGGTACTAGGACTGGAAACTGGAAATTGGGGAATTGGATATCGGGACTGGATACCGGGAATGGAGACTGGAATCTGGCTATTGGGTGCTGGGATGGAAGGCTGGGACTGGGAACTAGATGTTGGATATGGCAACTAGTAATTGGATACTGGGTGCTGGAACTAGAGGCCTGCCCCTATGAGGCGTGCTAGCCCATTGCTGGAAACTGGAATTGGAAATGAGAAATGGGAAGTTAGATGCTGGGAACTGGGCATTGGAATCGGAGGCTGGAACTGGAAGTTGGAAGCGGAGTATTGGTGCTGGATACTGGGAATCGGGGTACTTGACTGGATGTTGGAGGCTGGGTACTAGAACTAGACACTAGAAACTGAATACTGGAAGCTCGATTTTACAGCTGGGTATTAGACATTGGATATTGAAGGCTGGATACTGAAAGCTGGGTGCTGGAAATTGGGTATTGGAAGTTGGATATCGAAGGCTGGGTGCTGGAGGCCTGCCTGAATGAGGCATGTTGGCCTGGATGGCTGGAGACTGGAAGTTGAAGGACAATCCATAAGGCGGTGTTGACCCAGAGGACTGGGGATTGGAAGCTGGAGGCTAACCCGTAAGGGTGTGTTGGCTTGTATTGCTGGTGACTGGAAGCTGGAGGCTAACCCATAAGGGTGTGTTGACCTGTATTGCTGGGGACTGGAGGTGGACCCGTAAGGGTGTGTTGACCTATATTACTGGGTGCTGGAAGCTGGAGGCCGACCCGTGAGGGTGCTTCGGCCTATGTTGCTGGAGACTGGAAGCTGGAGGCCGACCCGAGAGAGTGTGTTGGCCTATGTTGCTGGAGTCTGGAAGCTGGAGGCCGACCCGAGAGGGTGTGTTGGCCTATGTTGCTGGTATTGATTAGCCTGGGGAGTTAGAGTTGAGGTTGGGGTTGGCTGGCACGCTGCCATGGTGACGTAGCCAGAGACTGGGACTGGAGCTAGAGCTAGCCGGCTGACTGTTGAGGTGTTGTAGCCGGATACTGGGACTGGTGACTGGA
Source organism: Amorphophallus konjac (assembly GCA_022559845.1). Classification (NCBI taxonomy): domain Eukaryota; kingdom Viridiplantae; phylum Streptophyta; class Magnoliopsida; order Alismatales; family Araceae; genus Amorphophallus; species Amorphophallus konjac. The sequence continues at coordinate 116,503,341 of CM040118.1, forward strand.
ACTGGGCGGCTGGCCTGTGAAGGCGTTGTAGCCGGAACTGGGACTGGTGACTGGAACTGGAACTGGGCGGCTGGCCTGTGAAGGCGTTGTAGCAAGAATACTAGGACTGGTAGCTGGAACTGGAACTGAGCGGCTGGCCTGTGAAGGCGTCGTAGCCGGAATGTTGGGACCGTAAACTGGAACTGGAACTGGGAGGTTAGCCTGTAAAGGCGTTGTAGCCGAAACTGGAACTGAAAATTGGATGGCTGGCCTGTGAAGGCGTTGTAGCCGAAGCTGGGACTGGAACTGGGTGGCTGGCCTGTAAAGGCGTTGTAGCCAAAACTGGGACTGGTGACTGGGACTGGAACTGGGCGGTTGGCCTGTGGAGGCATTGTAGCAGGGATGTTGGGACCGGAAACTGGAACTGGAACTGGGAGGCTAGCCTGTAAAGGCATTGTAGCCGAAACTGGAACTGAAAACTAGGCGGCTGGCCTGTGAAGGCATTGTAGCCGAAGCTGGGACTGGAACTGGGTGGCTGGCCTGTAAAGGCGTTGTAGCCGAAATGCTGGAATTGAAGACTGGGCGGCTGGCCTGTGAAGGCGTTGTAGCTGAAACTGGGATTGGGAGCTGGAACTGGAACTGGCCGGCTAACTGCTGGTGTGTAGTAGCAGGAAGACTGGAGATGGTCGGCTAACCGTGGAGGTGTATAGCCAAATAATGGAGTTGGAATTGGCGATGGCCGACCCTCGGGGGTGTGGGGTGATGCTAAGGTCGCCGATTGCGGGATGTCACGGTTGACGGCTTTCATCAGTGAGGAGTAGAGAGGGAGAGAGTTTTTTTATTATTTGCTCTTTACTAGCTCTACCGCCCTTGCGGTTTTTCGCCAGAGCTGGCCCCCTTTTGCTTTTTCTGGTATGCCCTTGCGGGTTTTTACACCGAGGGGTTTCCTGATTTTGCCTGAGGTGCCCTCTCGGGTTTTCACATCAGCTGGGTTGGTGGCAATTTTTGCCCCCAGTCGCCTCGCAGAGGGAGTTGACTGAGGCCGCCGGGGTATCTCTATTTTTAACCCCATTTTTTTTTACCTGGGATCCTTGTGGCTGCCGTCCGTAGTGTGCTGCTGTCAGGGGACGTGACCTAAAGTTTATGTTGTTGATGGCTTATCATCGTCGTAGCCATGGTAGTGGCTTTGACTGATGGTCTGGGAACTGGTGAGCCTTAGTGGTGTATTGCTGGAATTATGACTGGGATCTGGGAACTGGTATGCCTTTACGACGTATTGCTAGAGTTATGACCGAGTTCATGGTGACTCGACCATGATAGGCTGGTGACTGGGAATTATGGTTTGATGGATTCTCATGATAGATGGATCCAAGGTTGTTGTGATGTAGGGACCAACCGAGGTGGCGTGTAGGCTGAGGTTTGCTGGAATGAATGACTGGACTAATGCATAAATTGTTGGTGTATATGGGCCGACCATGGAGGTGTGAGGCCAGAGGAAGTGTGAGCCAACTGGGGTGGTGTATGGCTAAATGGGGAGTGTAAGATAAATGAGCTAGAGAGACGTACGAGCCGGAGACTGGTATAGGCCACCAAGGGAGGGGAGTGGCATGGGGAGCTGGTTTAGGCCGAATGTAAGGGTATATGGGCGACAGGGAGGTGCATGATTTACAAAATGGAGCAGGGCATTAGTCAGGGACTGGTACAGGCCAACTGGCCGGGGATATGGTTGCTGGAAGATGGGTAGCTGGTTGCCCCCAACTGAGGGAGAAGAGAAATTTTATTTTTGTTCTCTTTACCAGCTCTGTCGCCCTTTCGGGTTTTCGCCAGAGCTGGGCCCCTTTTGCATTTTCCGATGCGCCCTTGCGGGTTTTCGCATCGAGGGGTTACCCAATTTTGCCTGAGGCGCTCTTGCGAGTTTTCACCTCAACCGGGTTACTGGCCTTTTTACCCCCAGCTGCCTCCTTAAGAAAGAGGATGACTGAGTCCGCTGGGGTATCTCTATTTTTAGCCCCATTTTTGTTGTTTTTTTTTTTTACTTGAGAGCCTTTTGGCTATTCGGTGACTGGTGTTGGGTGTCCTTAGCTTGCTGTTGTCGAAGGACGCTGTCGGTGGGATCATTGTTGTTGATCCTCTGTTGTTGATGCTGGATTTACTCAATGGGGCTTGGCTAATCGCTGAGTACTCTGGAGCTTCATGTAGACCTTAAGGCTGGCTGATCCGTGTAGCTTGCAGCTGTAGCTTGGACTGAAGCTTGAACAGATCGGCTTTGATGATGCAAAGGCTGAGTTTCTGGGTTGTGGTAGCGCATAGGCCAAGAATTGACGTAGGCTGACCAAAGAGGCATATTGGCCAAAGGTTAGAGATTTAACTGACTGAGAAGGTGTATCGGTGAGGAACTGGGTAATGTGTAGGCCTACCATTGTGTTATTTTGGCCAGAGATCAGGTGTTTGATAGACTGTAGAGGTGTTTTAGTCAAGGTAGAGGCTTGACCGGCCGTGGTAGCATATTGGTCAAGGGGTGTAGCGGCCAACGGGATAGTGTGAGACTAGGAGGAAATAAGTAGGTCGACCATGATGGTGTATTGACTTGGAGTCTGGGTGGTGACCAACCACGATGGTGTATTGGTCAAAGACTGGGTATAGGCCGACCATTATGGTGTGATAGCCAGAAGAAGCTATGCTGACCCACTATTGTGGTGGACCGGTCAGGGATTTAGGCCGAGGTGGTTGGCTGTTTCTAGAGAGGAAGATAGATTTTTCTTTTTCTCTTTACCAACTCTACCGCACTTTTGGGTTTTCGCCAGAGCTGGCCCCCTTTTGCTTTTTTCGGTGCGCCCTTGCGGGTTTTCACACCGAGGGGTTACCCGATTTTACCTGAGGTGCCCTCGCGGGTTTTCACCTTAGTTGGGTTTGTGGCCTTTTTGCCCCCAACCACCGCCTCATGGAGAGAGAGTGGCTGAGTCGCCGGGGCATCTCTATTTTTAGCCCCTTTTGTTTTTTTTGTTTTGTTTTATTTTTTGATACCTGCGAGCCTTGCGGCTGTCGTCCTTAGCTTGTTGCTATCGGTGGACGTTGCCCGGGGGTTGCGTCATTGGCGACTTGTTGGTGTTGTAGAAGCGACCGTGGATCGACCCTCAACCGAGTAGCTCGGGACTTTAGGGTGGATCTAGAGAATGGCTAGTCTTTGCTGTAGATGGCTGGGACTTTGACTGAGGTCTGGGAGGCCCAGCCTTAATGAACACAATGGCCGAAGCCACGCTTAGACTGAGTGTCTGCCTAGGTGTTGCTACACCTTGGGACATGATAAATACTGAAGGGACAGACCTCCCGCCAGGGTTTGTTGGTAGCCACCGGCGGGGACCCGATGGAGCTTTGCTGGTGTCATCAGTTGGCGTTGTCCGGGATTCCACTGAATCATTGGCCGATGCGGATGGAGTTTATCTCGAGCTACTGGGCGGGTGTCGGCGGGATTCACCCTCTTTCACTCTGCTGGCTTTTGAGCTTGGTACCATTCTGGTGAGTGGAGGGACCTCTTGACTCAGGACCTTCGAATGGGTTGGGCCTCTTTTCTAATGACCCATCTTCATTCGAGGGAGGACCGACGCTCCTCCTTGGAGTCGCCCCCATTGCTTGGGCTTGGAAGGTTGGATACTAGACCGGGGTGATTGCCCCCAGTGTGATATTGGTGCATCGGCTTCTTTGAGCCTCACCTAGTCTTCTAGAGGCAAGGGTGGCGGCGGTGGGTCACCCATTTTTGCAGCCTCTATGGCACCCCTTTTTTGTTTGCAGGGCTGAGCTTGACTCAGCACCAATGTGGTGGACCAAACGAACCCGGTCCGGGGTTGTCTGGAGCATGGCATTTTTGGTGAGTGTCGATGTAGTTGGAACTCGGGAGTGGAGCGCCCGAGCTGGGGCCAACAGAATGGAGGACCTGGAACTTGGTGTACACTTGGGCCGTCGGAGTTGTTGCCGGAACCCGGGGTTCGTGACCCATGTTGTGAATTGAGGATGTCAGAGGGATGGTGACCCAGAGCTTGACGCCCGTACTGGGTGTTGACAAAGCTAGTGCCCGAGGCTGAAAGCTTGTGTTGGGAGTTGATGAAGCTGGGATCTGGGACTAGAAACCTAAACTGAGTGCTTGACGATGCTGGGTTCCAGAACTAGAAGCCCGTCTTGAATATTGATGGTGTTGGGACCTAGGACTGGATGTCGGTCTTGGGCGTTGTCGAAACTGGAACCCGGGGCTGGAGGCCCATCTCGGGTGCTGATGAAACTAGGACCCGAGGCCGAATGCCTGTCTCTGGTGTCGATAAAGCCGGGACCCGGGGTTGAACGCCCGTCTTGGGTGTGGCTGAAACTGGGACCCGGGGCTGAACGCCCGGTCTTAGGTGTTGGTGGAACTGGATCCCAGGGCAGAACACCCGTCTTGGGTATTGATGGAACTGGATCCCAGGGCAGGCAACCCGTCCTGGGTGTTGATAGAGTTGGACGCCCACCTTGGGTGTTGTTGGAACCGGATCCCAGAGCTGGACGGCCCCCTTTCTTTTTTGGTATTGCTGGAACTAGAACCTGGGGTTGAACGCCCATCTTGGGTGCTGATGTAGTTGGGACCCGGGGTCAGAAGCCCGTCTCGGGTATTGATGTATCTGGGACCCGGGGCTGGAGGCCCATGTCGGGTGTTACTAGAGCTGGACCCCGAGGCTAGACGCCCGTCTTGGGTGTTGTTGGAACTGAGACCCAGGGCTAAAAGCCCGTTGTGGGTGTTGCTGGAGCTGAGACCCAAGGCTAAGCGCCTGTGTTGGGCGTTGCTAGAGCTGAGACCCAGGGCTAGACGCCCGTGTTGGGTATTGCTGGAGCTGAGACCTAGGGCTAGACGCTCGTGTTAGGTGTTGAGGAGGCCTTGTCTCGAAGAGGAAACCCTTTGCTGGGAGTTGCCATTGCTGGATCGGAAGGGTAAAGATCCCATCGTAGAGCTGGGAGGCCAGGGGCCCAATGCGGAGAGTCCGGGTCAGGGACCGACCTTGATGAGACCCGGGGTCATCTACCCGAGCCAGATGCTGGGGAGCCTCGAACTTGGGGTTGAAAGCCCGTATTGAGTGCCGGCTCATCTGAGACTCGGGTCGAAAGGCCCGAATAAAATAGTGGGAGGCCTTGACCCCGGGGTGGGAAACCCGTGCTGGGGGTAGGCTTGGCTGGGACTCGGAGCTGAGAGCCCGAGTGAGGTGCTGAGGAGCCAGGGACCTGGGGTAGAAAGCCTGTGTCGGGTGCTGGCAGAGCTAGGGACCCAGGGGTCAGTGACCGCATGGGTCTCTATTGCTGAAGGAGCAGAGGGGCCAACTGCCTGTATGGGCAGTCGTCGGACTGGGATGCATGTCGGCCATGGCAATGGCGCCCGAGGATCAGGGCGAGCGGAAGGTCGAGGCAGCGTTGCCGAACAAGGTTGGTGTTGCCAACCGTATGTGCCCGGCGTGGATGGCGATGATGGTTGGACCACAGGTCACCATCACAACTGGTTTGTTGTTGCTGTTGCTGGTGCAAGTTGGTCGCTCAATGATGACCAGTTGCATGTTACTTGGACAGAGGCTCTCCTCTTCCTCTCCGATAAGAAAAGGCGAGGGCATTGCGGCGCACACTTGACGGGTGTGACTCTTCTTCGGCAGAAAGAAGAAAGGTATCAGACGTCCCACCGGGCGTGCCATCTTTGTTTACGACCGCGAGGGAGTCATTTGTCATTTTGTCCTCACGGCGGGGGTGTAGACTCACCTTTTACGGAAGGTCGAGATAAGTTGACTGGGCACGCGGGGATTCCGGGGGTATTGAGAAGAAGGCAGAGAGAACGATGGGAATGCGCAGGAAGGGATGGTGTATGGTTAATCATTCTAGGAGACTGGGACAGGGATGGCTGGGTGGAATGCGAGCATGCCAGTCGATTTCTCAGCAATCACCTATGGAACCAAGGATTGAGCGGGGAAGCGTCACCAGGACACGACACGTGGCTCGAGAGATCGAGCGACACGTGGATAGAAAGGGTTCCACGGGTGCGAGTGCGCAGGCGATTATAGGGATTCGTGTACTGTACGTCTTTCCCCACCGGCCGTAAGCAACCGGTGTTTATTTTACATCAGATTGAATCCGAATACCTTTGTTTCTACTGGCGAAGAGAGAGTCAGGGACCCTGGGAGCCGCGACGTCGGGAGGGATTAGTCCGTGCAACAGCAGCAGGGCAACAGCAACATAACAGGGATTACTGGGGACAAAGAGACTGGTTCCAGCGAAGAGGGGAATCCACTCCTTGACCGGATTACATGACTTATATGCCATGAAAGACATTTATATGGGGGCATGAGAGCCCGATTACAAGTGCTTGCAAGCCGCGGGACAATTCCGTCATTCATGACGGTACCCGGGTCATTGCATTATTGTGCGGGTATTTCCGCATTTGTACGTAGTGTCCGTCAGAGGACCTGTGACTGAGCAAGATGGCGCCTGGGAGGCGTCACAATGTATTCCCGACATGAGACAGTGTCGAGGTCGGGGCTGTAGGGGTGCCATGGGCACCATTGTGCCTGGGAAGTTGAGTGTCGGGTGCCGGGGGCACCGTTGTGACTGGAGTTGTTGGTAGTCAGGTGCTGGGGGCACCGTTGTGACTGAAGGAGGCGGGCGCCGGGAGACCTCGATGGTCGTGCTCGGGGCCCGATGTGACTGGAGTCAGGTGCCAGAGGCACCGTTGGGACTGGAGTTGTTGACAGTCGGGTGCCGGGGACACCGTTGTGACTGAAGGAGGTGGGCACCGGGAGACCTCTCTGGTCATGCTCGGTGCCCGATGTGACTAGAGTCGGGTACCGGAGGCACCGTTGCGATTGGAGTTGTTGACAGTTCGGTGCCGGGGGCACCATTGTGACTGAAGGAGGTGGGTGCCGGGAGACCTCGGTGGTCGTGTTCGAGACCCGATGTGACTGGAGTCGGGTGCCGGAGGCACCTTTGTGACTGAAGGAGGCGGGCGCCGTGAAGAGGCTGAGACCCGAGTACTGGTGCATGTGTTCAACTGGTTTCATACTATATGAGAGCCACATGGGCTTTACAAATGGGCCGAGGAGGCCAAAGTACAACTGGCGCAAGCCGCGGGACAATTCCGACATGTGAGCCGGTCCCCTGGTCAATGCGGGATAAAGCGGATATCCGCGTGTTTTACAGAGGCTCCCCGTGAGGAGATCGAGACAAGCCCGACTACCTACGTGGCAGGGGCGGTCATGGGCTGGCACCTGACGGAGGTTGGACGTTGCTCGAGGGAAGCGGTCTGGTCCGGACCTCGGAAGGTGAATGTCGTCATGCTGGGAAGTCGAGGTCGGCCCCGAGAATATTACCCCTGGGCCAGGGTCCAGCTAACTCGAGTCATCCGTCAGAGCGGTCGGTGGCTAGCTCGAGGCGAGAGGTAGGCATGCAGTTCCGTGACGGAAGTAGGTGCGGCATCATGGCGTATGCGCGGCCACCGTGGCTTGTCATACGCAGGCGGACCCGAGATACGGGTGTATTCGCCGTCGTCATAGTGCCTTTCGTGCGACGGACATGGACTTGTGTGAAATGGCTAGACGCTGCGTGAGGGAAGTACGTATGACATACCCTCGGTGTGTATAAGCCGAACGACAAGCCAACCACATGCGCACTTAGTTCCTCACGTCCCCGACCCTTGCCGAAGGCCTCGGGAGTCCGAGAGCACGGCAGTTAGGTTGGAGGGTGTTGCATTGCATCCTTCATTTCATTCCTTGTTGCCTTGCATTTGCATGTTCTTCCATTGAGCCCCTTGGGCGATTTTATAGGGGAAGATGAAGGGGTGGAAGGGGTTTACCTGGACCAAGTTGAGGGTTGGGTTTGGTCCGGGTAAACCCTTGAAAATCTTATTTTTTTGTGTTACGGAGTGGGGGAGGGAGGGTTTAGGCGGACCAACCCAAGGGGCTGGTCTGGTCCGCCTAAACCCCTCACGGAGGGGTTTTTCTTTTGTTAAAAAACTTTTTTTTTGTTTTGATGGGGTTTAGGCAGACCAGCCTAAGGGGGCAAGCTGGTCCGCCTAAACCCCCTCCCCCAGGGGGTTTAGGTGGACCAGCCTGTGGGTCCAGGCTGGTCCGCCTAAACCCTCCCCCAGGGGGGTTTGGGCGGACTAGCTGGGTGCCTTTTTCAATTTAAAAAGTTTTTTTTTTGGTTTAATGGGGGTTTAGGTGGACCAGCCTTGGGGGTGAGGCTGGTCCGCCTAAACCCCGCCCTGGAGGGTTTTACGTGGGTTTGACCGAGGTTTGACTGGGTTCGACTGGGTTTGAACGGGTTCGACTGGGTCAGAGTATCGAAAGACACCAATGCTCCCGCAACCTGACCGCGCAGGTCGATCTGTGTGTGAGGGCACACAAGGGTGGTGCATGACGCGATGGGTTGCTGGGAGTCCCGAGTTGGGCTCAGACTTCCTGTAGAGTGGCTGGAGCATACGCACCTACCAGGTGCTCGAGGAAATTTCGGACACGCGTGCGTGGGCCGTATACGGGTGCTGTGAGCTCCTGAAGCTTGTGGTTGGCCCGAATGCGTCTTCCTTTGACTTCAGAGGGCTGGAGGGAGGCGACTCGAGGGTAGACCCCGACCTCGTTGCTGGGTGCCACATGGCGTGGCTTGTAGTCAGGGCGCCTCCGGGTCGGCTCTGGTGGCTGTGTTGAACGCAGGTAAACTCACGAACTGAGTGATCGGGGGTGGACCCGATCGATCGTTGATGTTGCCGTGGGTCACGGCTAGCTGGTTAGGACCCCTGGTTTGGCCCAGTGACTGGGACGTCGACATTGTGATGCCATTTGTCTGGTGGTCGGGGTGACCCTCCCTCCTTGGTGAAGAGCCGTATGATGCGGCAAGCTATTCTGAGTCCCGGGTTAACCTGGTTGTTGAGGCGCCGGTGGTGTGACACCGTATGCAGAGTGTCCGCGGGTGAACCCCGAATCTTCACAGAGTGCCGTAAAGTACGATAGGTTGTCCCGAATCCTGAAATCGACCTGGTTGTCTAGAAACTGGCTGGCATAGTGTCATTTGCTCGGGGCCGATGCCCGGTTGTTATGTTGCACCGCTTGACCTGACGAAGTGTCTCGATTTCTGAGCTCAACTTGACTGGTAGAGCAACTTTGGTGATATGCCGTTTTGCTCTATATAAGGAGTATTTCTCTATGCTTAATCCTCGATTAATTCAAGAAAATAAGATGGTGCCAACAATGACCCTCCTATGAGGGTTCATTTACAAAACTTTCAAAAATTCTTCTATAGAGAGAAGGGCGCCATTTTCTCTACTTCACCTTCTTCTCTTCCGCAGCAAGGTCTTCTTTCCTCCAAGCCAAAAAGGATTCTCCAAGCTCTCCAAGAGGAAAAGAATTCTCCCTTTCTGGGAGAGGTCTTGGGGTTTTTATAGGAGGAGGCCTTGGAGGAGGTCCCCCGGTACTTTGGAGAGGTAACTCCCATGCCTTTTCCTCTGCCCCCGCATTTTCCTCTTCTCTTCTTCCTCCCCCTGTTGTGTAGCAGGAGCAAGGAAGCCATATCCCCTCCCTTGGAAGCACAGCAGGCAGAGAAGAGACCGGGGGGCCTCCCCCGGTGGCGCAGCAGGCGGGGGGAGATCCCCCATGTGCGTAGCAGAAGGGAGGAGACCGGGGGTTCTCCCCCGGTGGCACAGCAGACGGGTGAAGGTCCCGCTGGTGCGCAGCAGACCGGGGGGCCTCCCCCGGTGGCGGACGGTGGGGTGGGTATTCCCCCGGTGGCATAAGGTGGGGGGGGAGGCCCCCCAATTGCAAGTGCCCCGAGGGGCCTCCCCTGGTGCAGGTGGACCAGGGGGGGCTCCCTCGGTGGATGGCAGCCCGGGGGGGTTTCCCCCGATGCAGGCGGAGGCGGGGGGCCTTCCGCCAGTGGCAGGTGGCCCGGGGGGGTCTCCCCCGGTGCAGGCGGAGGCGGGGGGAGGTCCCCCAGGTGGCTTGGCAACAGGTGGGAGGGTCCCCCCCGGTGTGCAGTGAGAGAGAAGAGAGGGAGAAAGAGATCCCCCCTCTTTTATTTGTCAACCCTATAAAAGGGGACCTTCGCTTGACTTCTTTTTTATCTTTTTCCGATCTTCTGTGTAGGGACACCAATGTGGAGATCGTTTCTTTTTGTCTGTTTAACAATTCCCCGGACGTCGACTTGTCGCTGGATTGACTTCAAGTTGACTAGAACCTAATTGAACTTCATGGGAAAACCCAATGGGTCCCTAAAGTATTTGTCTTTGTATGGATTTGAATCAACGGGCATGTATTTTCATGCCACCCGTGAAGTGTTCGCTAAAATACCCACTCGTCATGAATAGAGCCAATGGCTCGACTTATCGTGGGATTTATGTCAGAAATTTGCGGGGCTTGTGTTGCACATCATGCACTCGTCTAAATGTCTCGAAAAGACTTTACAGACCCCGGACTTTTAATAATTCATGGAGCCGGTGCACGTGGCTCTGTACCACTCCTTTGTTGTATTTTGATGAAAGTATTTATCATTTTAATTTCTAAAATACTCTGAAATTTTATCATAAATTATTCACGAACTTTTCAGGGTCCAACAAATGCCCCCCACGGGGTGCCCGTTAGAGCCGTGGGTGATGGCGGGCGGCCCGTGCCCCTTTGCTTATTCGGCCATGACGGCTTAATTAATCTTGCATCAACTTGCTGTTCTTCATGCAATATGGTACTTTTCATGTCGAGTTGACTCGTTTTCTCTTTGTCTTTGGCAGGTGATGAGGATGTCTCGTGTGAGAGATATGCGTCCCCGAATGGGTGCCAGTCGAGATGGGGAGCGAAATAAACCCTCCTACTTGTCGAATCAAATGATGCCTGCTTTGGGGGTTTTAATGTGGTTGCGAGAGGCCCTCTTTCTGAAGACTCCACGGAAGGTGGAGAGGTCGACCCGTCGTTGATTACCCAAGAATGGGGTTTTTATGCTTATCAACGGCCAGGGCGTTATCCGCGACACTTTCAACCTGATGTGCACTTGTTCTCTTTTATTCGGCATTTTGTGCCTGAATACTTGGACACAGAGGACCAAACCGTACATGCTGAGAGAGTATTACTTGAGAGGGCTATTTTGGCAGGGCGAGATAGTATGATGGGGACTTGTACTTATTCTCACCCCAGCTTCCCATTGGGATATTCTTTACATGTTCACCTTCCAGGAGCCGCTCAATTGGGCTTCTTCAAGACAGACGACTATGGATATTGCATGTCTTGTTCAGTGATCCCAGCCGTGTGGGAGTAATTTGAGCAACATAAGGCAGGGCCTCCCTCCTCTGGGCTTCTCATGATGCCTTCGGGTATTCAGTTCGTTGCAGAGGACTATGATAAATTATGCTTCCTTGATCGCATTATGAGTGGTTCAACACCGAGTTGGTATGGCAAATGGTCGGTGACAGCCTCCCACAGGTTTCACTTGGGAGCTTCTGAGTGGCTGATAGGTGTTGTACATCATTATCGTGATATCTTGGAGCATGTGGGTATTCACCATGATGTGACCGCTACTCTTTACCGGTACCCTTGTTACACCGGGCTCCTTCAGGGCTTGGCTAAGAGATTTAACCGACACTTCAACACATTTGCCACTGCCGAGGGAGAGACCTCCCTAGACTTATGGAGCTTTCACCGTATTTTGGACTTCCTATTTTTGGCCATATGTATAAGGAGGCCTGTCTTGATGACTTGCACCGGGCATACACTACTGGGGTCGGCTCTTACGGCTTGCCTTTTGGTTTCCGTTATTTGATGAAGGTCTGGAGAGACCTTGCTCAGGTTGGAAAGGGGAAGACCCCTTATGCTTCCACCGGTACTGTGAGGGTCAGCCTCGGTGCCTGGTTCAGATATTTTTATAATGGCCCGTTTTGTTTCCAAGATAGCTTCGCAGAAGATGACAAGCCCCTTGATCAATACTATCAACTTCTTCTTGACCTGCCTGAAAATAGGTGATATTTGTATGCGCCCAGGAACAAGGGGTGGAATCCCCGCAAGCTCCCGGACAAGACATATTTGGCTGCTTATCTAGTTTATTGGTTGGCTACCTTCATGGTGCCATATTTAGAGGAGGGCATTGTACGCCCTAAGCTGATATACCCAGCCTGCCTGCTTGCTGATGGCCGAAAACTCACCCTTGCTCCTGCGGCCTTGGCCAATATATATCATGGCTTGGGTAATTTAACAGCTTCTAGTTCACCACGAGACCGCAATGTCCGGTTGGCGACACATTACTTGAGTGCATGGGCAGGTTTGCTGCTTCCTGGGTTGTGTCAGAGTGTCAGGGTGGAGAACCCTGCGGCTCCCTTGATATTTCAATTTCGCAATTGACCTGATCAGAGTCCCCTGGAGGAGTTGACAAGAGCCCGGAGGTCTTTATCCTTTTTGCCTACCCAGGGCCAACCGGGTAGAGATTTTGCTTGTGTGACGCGGGACTACCGCCCTGCCAGCACTGAGGGGCCTGATGGTATTTCTTATCACCTTCCTCACTATTCTAGCTTGAGCAGAGTTTTTCATGATGACTGGTTGTACTGCACTCGCCCTGGGGTACTTGTATTTCGGAATGGCACCAGCACTTTTCTTTAGCCTTACTATCCTCACTGCTTCACGCGGAACTTTGGCTATGATCAGGGGGTACCCTCTAATGCCGACTTTCCTTTGGGGGTGGGACTGCATAGAGGGCATGACAGACACCTTATAGTAGCCACTTGGTGGCTTCACTTCACCCGGCGAGGGCCAGAGTCGGGTTATTCTTTTCCTACCGGCGATAGAGTGGGGCAGGTTGATATCTATTATGCGCGCTGGTGGTTTCAACACAGCAACATATTCAGGCAGCCAGCTCATAAATTGAAGGAATCGGAGGAGGCCCGCTTGAAGAAGGTTGATGCTCCTCCTATTGCTATTGAGCATTCTTTTCTATGGTCCCAGTTTCCTCACCTTGCCAGATCAGTTCGGGAGCTCTTCAACACATGGGAGGCAGCCCACGGGGCCATACCTATGGATAGAGATACTTATATAGGGGCCATGAAGCTTTTGAAGCATGCAGCAAACTCGGCCTTGAATAAGGGGAAAGCCCCTGATGATGAGAAAGTTTATTATTGGTGGGGACATTTACTTTCAGATTGTGGTCATCCCCCTGATGCTTCTTTATCCGATCCTCTCCTGCCTGCTGGGTTTAATAATGATCTTTGGCCGAAATGGGAGAGACATCCGATGAGTGCACTTGCCCAAATAGGTGCCATTAAATATATCTCTTATATTGAAAATGCTACCACCCTTCGTGATATTTGGGATAGCATTTACCAAGCGGGACAGAGCATTAGCCTTCCCCCAGAAGAGGTGGTATTGCAACCTTCTTTCTCTCTTGCCCCGGCTGGTATATGTTCTTCCCCTTACACCTCCTCATATTTGATTTGCTTGAAAAGGAGATTTATTATGCATACTAATTCATCTTCTTGCAGTGAGCTTTGTCCCTACTGATACTTTAAATAAAAAGAAGAGTTCCCATCATGCCAAGCGGCGGAGGGAGGAAGGCGACGGTGATTCTCTTGCGAAAACCCCTCATCGCCAATCCAAAAGAAAGGCTCCAGTGGACGAGCATCATGGTAATCTTGTCATTTCTTTTGGCTTGATTTATGAAGGCTTTATGACGAATGACGGGGACTTCTTTGTTGCTTCTTTGTCCTTTCTTAGCTGACCTGGATGTCACTTGCAAAATTGCAGGGAGTGTCCCTCCTATTGATGCAAGTGCGCCCCTGGCCATTGGCCAAAATGAGAAAGAAGATGAAGGGTTAGATGACTTGGGCATGATGAACTATGATTATAATGTAGTGTCGGATGTCTCTCCTCCCATACATGATAACAGTCCGCCAGACATGGTTGCTCACGGCGGAGGTAATTTTTTGTTTCACCAGCTTATCTTGCCACCTTGTCTTGTCACTTGGGAATTAATGTGGCTAATGTCTTTGAACAGGGACTTTAGATGGCGTCATAGGAGCATATGCTGCGTTATTGGGTGCCGCGTCAGATGGTGAGCCCCCCGCCTATTCTGATGCTCCTGCAGTTGGGGGCAACACATTGGCGGGCTATGAGAAGGCTTTATTGGCTGAACTGTGTGCTCGGGGAGGTGCTTCAACTTCAAAAGGGGGTGGAAACGACCACTCTGCTCTTGAAGAGGGTGACCTGCCCCTGTCAGGTCACTTGGTCAAACAACTGACTTGTTTTTCTGCTAGCAAGCATCATTAATTCCTCTTGCCTCCTTAACATATATCAACTGGGATACTTTGTTAATTCGGAGCATTTCCTTTTATTGCTTTGGTGCAGTGACCATCTCTGTGGCAACTAGGTCCTCTGCTCCTCTCTTGCAAGGGGCGACCCTTCTATTAGAGGGAGTTCATAGAAGCGAGGTGCCTGAAGTGAGGGTTGATCTGCTACCCATGACAGAGCCTCAGGGGGGATCACAAACGGATCATCTTGAAACTTCTCACAAGAGTGCTGAAGGTAAATTGACTTCTCTTGCTTGATCTATTTGTTCATCAAAATTTTAAATTGTTGACATTATTGCATGTCTTAGGGTGTCCAGGCAATGAGGCTGACGCCGCCCTTCATACTAAAATAAGAGAGGGGCCAGCTATACCTTTGGAAGAAACTCTATCTGAGCCGGCAGGTATAGGTTTTTCCTTGCTTCTTTGCCTTGATTCCTTTTACTTCAATCTCCTTTCTTAGTGAGTTTAAATTTCTGATGGTGGGATATTCTTTCCCTCAGGCCTAGCCATCGCTTCTCTTGCGGACAAAGAAACTCTTGGAGCGATGGCTGACCAGGGGCCTCCTGCCACCGTGGTGTCCCCAGGTAGTAGATTAGCTCTCATTCAGAGCCTCCTAACTTCCATGCTTTTTCTTTTTTGCAATATAGTGGTGGCTGATGATTGCTTTTCCTTTGACAGGTCCAAAGACCAGCACCCCATCTGACTTTCCGGGGCACGAGATTATGTGGCCAGACTCCCCGCAACTCCCCCTTTCATGGGGGTAGAATTGATGCTGTCAAGTCTTATGGGTGGTGCTCGGGCTCTACTTCAACAAGAGCCTCTTCCCACAATTGGGGCTATGCGTATTACCCTTCAGATGAGTACCCGAGCTTACCATGCCATGGGTTTACCCAAAGAACCCTGGATGGCAGCCGTGGCAAAGACTTGGGGAGATTTTTAGGGTTTACATGAAGCTTCTGAATGGAAGCCTTGCTGCATACGGATTGAACGTTTGAAGTGTGACATCACCGCTTTGTCAAAGGAGACTGAAGCACTGCAAGGAAAGGTTGATGCTATTCAAGATGAAAAGGGCAGAGTGGAGGCACAAGCGGCAGCAGAGAGAGAGCATGCCTTGTAATGTCAACAGGCCACTGAGGGGTTATTAGCCAGGGCTCAGGCGTACTTAGCCAGTGCAGACTCCCGTGCAGAGAGAGCTCAACAATTACAAGATGAGAAGACAACCCTTACTTCTCAAGGTTCAAAACTTCAATGTGAGATCACCAATAGGCAGACGGAGATCATGAATTTTATGAAGAAAATGCCTCATCATCAGTGAGGTTGGATCTGCCTTTATGCTTTATTATTCTTTCTTTTACATTGTCATCCAACATCTATTGTTTCTACGGTTAACCCAAGGGCTTGTCTCGGGTCTCACTTTTACAGATGAATGACATTCACTGACATCAAAAAGGAAAACTTATGTTGCTCAAGTGTTATATTATGCATAGACATTTGTTCTTCTCATTCTTTCTTTTTTCACCTTACTAGCCTTGGTGCCCTTTCGAGTTTTCGCCAACACTAGCCCCCTTTAACTTTTTCTAGCACGCCCTTTCGGGTTTTCACGCTGAGGGGTTACCCATTTTTACCTAAGGCGCCCTTTCGGGTTTTCACCTCAGTCGGGTTATGACCTTTTTTCTCTTGAGAACCCAGTATACTGGCTACCCATGTCCATTGGGGCACCTCTATTTTAAGCCCCATTTTTTTTTGAACATGAATAAGGAGAGTGAAATCCCTGTAAATTCGGAGTAGGAATTTGAAACTCGTGGTAAACAACCTCGGCCCTGCCCTCCGGCTGACTTTTGATAGGTTGAAGTCCAGAAATGAGTAGTTCACAAGATATATTTAAGAATTTGGGGTTGACCGAATAGATAACTGGGAGCCAAGATCGTGACGTTGGTTTTGAGGTTTGGGGTAGAATGGCCAATGGTTTGGGGAGTCTAGAGCTTGGGGATTGGATTTGGGGCTAACTATCAGAGTGATTTAGTGAGCCATGTTTTGGGGATTTAGATTTAGGATTTGGGGCTGACCAAGAGGTGGTTTAGTGAGCCGAAACTTAGGATTTAGGGGCTTTCTGATTTGGGGCTAATCGCAAAGTGGTTTAGTGTCGGAACTTACGGATTTAGATTTGGGGCCGACCGCAAAGTGGTTTAGTGCCGGAACTTAGGATTTAGATTTGGGGCTGACCACAAAGTGGTTTAGTGCCGGAACTTAGGGATTTAGATTTGGGGCCGACCACAAAGTGATTTAGTGCCGGAACTTTAGGGATTTAGATTTGGGGCCGACCACAAAGTGGTTTAGTGCCAAAACTTAGGGATTTAGATTTGGAGCTGACCACAAAGTGGTTTAGTGTCGGAACTTATGGATTTAGATTTGGGGCTGACCACAAAGTGGTTTAGTGCCGAAACTTCGGGATTGAAGTTTGAATTTAGGGTAGTGGGACAGGAACAAAGAAAGTTAAACATGACCACACCAAGCTCTTTTTTTTTCTTTTTTTCTTCTTCTTCTTTTCTATTTTTTTAACCTTACTTTTTCGCCAACACTAGCCCCCTTTAGCTTTTTCCAGTGCGCCCTTTTGGGTTTTCACACTGTGGGGTTACCCATTTTTGCCTGAGGCGCCCTTTCAAGTTTTCACCTCAGCCGAGTTATGACCTTTTTACCCTTGAGCGACCAGTATACTGGCTACCCAAGTCCATCGGGGTACCTCTATTTTAAGCCCCGTTTTTTTTAACTTTCATCAGAAAAGGAGATGCGCGACAATGGTTGCTGCAAAAATTCGTGCTCAGGAGCATAATACATATTTAAATGCTTTCCATTTAATGGAGGGAATGGATTCTCTCCTTTGTGGTAAACGACCCTATAGGTGCCTCCCTCATAGACCTTGGAGACGGCATAGGGCCCACGCCAGTTGGGTCAGATTTTGCCTGTAGATTTGTCGGCCATGACTTCTCTTTCTTTTATCATGACGAGATCACCTTCTTTAAATGCCCTCTGCTTCACAAGCTTGTCATAGGGTCGGATCATTCGGGCTTGACATGCTTGAAGATGCTTGTAGGCTTCCAGCCTCTTTCCTTCTAGGTTGGACAGTTCTTCTAGACTTCTCTCTATTTCATCTTGCTCCTGGGTTTGGAGGCCATTATGCAGGGCGACCCGGTAGGATGATATTTCAATTTCGATCGGTATGACGGCTTCGGCCCTGTATACTAGAGAGAAGGGGGAACATCCGGTGGGGGTCTTATAGACTGTTCCGTATGCCTAAAGAGCTTCATCTATCTTCTCGCCCCAGTCTCTTTTGCGGCTGCCGATAATTTTGGCCAAAAGCTTGCAAAGGGTCTGATGGGACACCACCTTGGGGTGATAGTCACAAGACTGAAGCACCTTGGACTTTAACAAGCAAGCACAATTCATAATAGAAACGGACCGAAATTGGCGGCCACTCACCCAACACTCACCCAAATCCCGGGGTAACTCGATGATGCCGAGTGGAGGTTGTGAGGGATGTGCCTTTGCTTGTAGAGGGCCAGCAAGGCCAAGGTTTTTTTCCCAAGGGTTTCGAGGTCGAACTCAATGGGGCCGACCCGGGTGCCGAGGGCACGGGTCACACTCTCTTCCACGGCGGCCACTCGAAGCAATGGAGCTTACGGACCGGGCACTCAATCTCACGGGCCAGCGGAGCTATGAGCTAATATTGAAAGAACAAGGCACCAAATATGAGCAAGGGATAGAGCACTTACTCGACCGGCTTGAAGAAATCGGTCCAGCTCGGAGATGTGGGTGAGCGGGGAAGCGTGGGTTCCCCACACTCCGCGCCGGTGTAGCTTCGACCTGTTCAAAGTTTTACATCACTACGCCCCATGCAAGGGGGTTGAACTTGGGAAAGGGAAGCCAAAATTAGATTGAAACACTACCTCCCACAGGGAGGGGCTGTAAGTCGGCCAGGCGGGAAGGGGAGAATCAATCTAGGAACTAAATGAAAGGATGATGACTATTCTGTCCACTCTCTGGAACAGAGGACAGACAGTCGGTGTCGGCACTGCTGCGGACTCCCCCAAGCTCCGTTGGTGATGAAACTAGTGGCAAAATCTTCGTAGTTGACTCAGGAAGACGTCCAATTTTTTGGGGGAATTTTAGAATGACGGCGATGGTCGAAGCAGGGTCGTGAACAGTGCCTTTGCTTTCTGGTTCTGACAGCTACGGTACCACTACAGCAGGAAGACGAGGTCAGCACGGGCACTCCTGATCTCTGATTCAGGCAAGGTTGGAGTCGCTGGATTCGTTGTCGAGTCCTCTTCGAACGGAGACCCATGGGAATGCCGGAGGAGGTCGGAGTAGACAGAGATAGTCTGGACAGTGATCGGGTGTCTGTTCAGTCCCAGAGTGGACAGAACAGTGCACCTGAGGGAGGAAATTGAGAACAAAGAGGCTGAGGTGCCTAAGAAAAAGCCCCTAGCTCTTAAAGCAGGACCCAGCGGTCAAGGCACTTCGGATGAAGGTGAGGATTCGGCAAGTGAGCGAGATGAGGATGACGTAGCCATGCTCACACGTAAGTTTAGAAAATTTCTGAGAAAAGAAGGTAAGAGCTTCATGAGAGGATGGTCAAAGGTAAGAAATGGTTTCAAATCTAATTCTGAAAACTTTAAGAAATCTGACAAAATCATTTGTTATTCTTGCAACAAACCAGGGCATTTCAAGACTAATTGTCCTGACAGATTCAAAAAGGCTGACAAATGGAAGGGCAAGAAGAAGAACAAGGCCATGGTGTCCACCTAGAGTGACGAGGAAGAAAGTGATGATGGAACTAGCTCCTTGGATAAGGAAAAAGAAGATCTTTGTCTCATGGCCAGAGGTGATGAAGAAACTGAGGTAACCTCTCTATTTGAAAATTACACACTTGATGATTAGGAGGAAGCATATATACAGCTCATGGAAAAATATGACATGTACAAAAAGGAGAATAAATCATTGAAAAAGAAAATTAACTTCTTTGTGCATGATCATGATATGAATGATAAGAATGCTCTACTTGAAACTGAAATTGAAGATCTTAAGAAAATGATTGAGGATTTAGAAGAAGGAAGAAAAGAAATGGCTGACTTTGAAACTGAAAATGAAGGCTTAAGAAATGAGATTGATAGCATGAAACTAAAAATGCAAAGTTATGAAAAGGACATCAAATTGAGTAATGAGAAGTATGAAGCTATCAAACAAGTTAACATTCAACTTCTTCAAAATATTGAAAACCTACAAAAAGAGTTGAAGGATAAATAACAATCTTTAGAAAAGTTTGTGGATGGAAGATAAAACCTAGATGCATTACTAGGAACTAGAATGAACCACAACAAAGATGGGTTGAGTTTTGATCCAACAAACAAAAGGCCATTTGGGCTAAAAACTGTCACATTTGTTTCATCTTCTGAAGCTTCCACCTCAAACACAACTCCCACACAAAACCAGCAAAAATAAAAGGAGAAAGGGAAAGAAAAGATTGAAGAGGCAGTCACTGAAATTCCTAAAAAGTCTGTCCAAATGCCTAAGAAAGGTCGACCTTCCCCGCAGCACAGGTCAACACTTCTTTGGCCATTGCATGCTCAATCTTCTAGATATCACCATAACTGGATTGCACATTCATATTGGCCAACACCACCCTACTTTTGGAGAAATTGTGATTCATGTGTTCACCAATCATATAAGTTTCAATCTCCTAGGTGACAAAATAATCACTTTCAACCCAAAATCAACCAACGGCCTCAATGGTTTAAGAAGTAAACCTCCTCAAACTTCCATAAAATCCAACAAAAAGCTTCTAAACAAAAAGTGAATGTCAAAGCTGAAAAGAAAAATAAAATCCCTGCTCTAAGCAAACAAAACATGAATACTAGGAAGGTTTGGATTCCAAAAGAAATGGTTTCATGTTTTGAAAATCTGAAGAGTTTGATGGGACTCAAATTTTGTTGGGTTCCAAACATAATTGCTTGTGCAGGAGTGTCTTGCAGCCATGCATAACAGGTGGTACCTTGATAGCGGATGTTCAAGACACATGACTGGAGACAAATCAAAATTTTGTCTCTTGGAGGAAAAGGAAGGAGGATATGTTACATTTGGAGGGAACAACAAAGGTAAAATCATTGGAACATGTAATGTAGGTAAGAACCTCTCCAACTCCATCGGTAACGTGCTGCTAGTTGAAGGTTTAAAATACAACTTGCTCAGTATAAGTCAATTGTGTGATAAAGGTCATAAAGTGTTGTTTGACTCTCATGAATGTAGAATCCTTGAACCAAAATCTGACAAGGTAAAATTTTCTGGAAAAAGGGTCAACAATGTTTACATGATTGACTTAGATGATCCTGCTCACATAAACCTGTGTCTTGATGCACCAAAATTTGAGCTTCCATGGTTATGCCATCGTAGACTAGGACATGCTAGCTACAATGTCTTACATAAACTGTTAAAGCATTCAATGGTGAAAGGGTTGCCTGAACTATCTTTTAAACAAGAAAATAAATTATGTGATGCATGTGCCCTAGGTAAACAAACAAGAAAATCCTTCAAGGCTAGATCTGCAAACATGTCATCTAAACCACTTGAGCTGATTCATAAGGATTTGTTTGGTCCAACCAGAAATGCTAGTTTAAGTGGTAGAAAATATGGATATGTCTTAGTTGATGATTACTCTAGGTTCACATGGGTTTTCTTTCTCACACATAAAAATGATGTGTTTGATGAGTTTCAGGCACTCTATATGAAGATAAAGCAAGACGGTGAGTTTAAGATTTCCAACATTCAATCTGATCATGGTGGTGAATTTGAAAATGCTGACTTCTATAATCTTTGCAGGGCTGAAGGCATTTCACACTAGTTTTCATCACCAAGAACCCCAGAGCAAAATGGTGTAGTGGAAAGAAGGAATCGAACACTCATAGAGATGGCAAGAACAATACTTGCTGAACGGCAACTCCCAAGGAAATTTTGGGCTGAAGCGGTAAACTCGGCATGTTACATTATCAACCGCTCTATGGTAAGGCCACACACCAAAAAGACTCCTTATGAGTTGCTGAAAGGTAAAAAACCTTCTCTTACACACATGAAAGTATTTGGATCTAAATGCTTCATCTAGAATAATGATAAAAGAGACTTAGATAAATTCGAGCCTAAGAGCGATGAAGGTATATTCCTTAGATATTCTGATAGATCTAGGGCTTATAGAATTTATAATGTCAAGAGTCAAACTGTGGAAGAATCACCCCATATTTCCTTTGATGAATATCACGATGATTTTAACAATGATAACTCTTGCAGGAAAAATGATGAAGATGGGGAATTCCTAAGCATGAAGAAAAATAATGATCCTCCACAAGAAGAAACAAGAGAAGATGGTGACCTAGCTGAATCAAGTAATGCAAGGGATCAAGCTTCAGGAGAAGGTAATGATTCTACAAATATTAGAATTCTTAAGGATCATCCTTTAGAAAATGTCATTGGTAGCTTGAATGACCCACCTAGAACAAGGTCACATTTTAGAATTGTGGAAGAATTAGATCAACTTGCTCTTGTCTCCCAGATTGAACCCAAGAATGTTGATGAGGTATTAAAGGATGAAAACTGGATAAATTCAATGCAAGACGAGTTAAACCAGTTTGAGAGAAACAAAGTAGGGCATCTTGTTCCTAGACCTTCATCACAATCTGTCATAGGCACTAAATGGGTCTTTAGGAACAAACTCAGTGAGGATGGCAAGATAATAAGAAACAAGGCTAGATTGGTGGCTCAAGGGTATAATCAAGAGTTTGGGGTAGACTTTGATGAATCTTATGCCCCAGTTGCTAGACTCGAAGCCATCAAAATTTTACTTACCTTTACATGCTCCCTTAGAATAAAGCTATACCAAATAGATGTAAAAAGTACTTTCTTGAATAGATTGATCAAAGAATAAGTCTATGTTGAGCAGCCCCCTGGCTTTGAAAACTCTAACCATGCAGATTTTGTATACATGCTAGACATGACGCTTTATGGACTGAAGCAAGCACCAAGAGCTTGGTATGAGAGACTAAGCTCATTCCTCATTGAAAAAGGGTACACACGAGGTAAGGTAGACCAAACACTTTTCACCAAGAAGTAAGGTAAGAACATCTTGATTGTTCAAATTTATGTTGATGATATTATGTTTGATTCTACTAAATCTGAAATGTGTGAGGAATTTGCTAACCTCATGACTAGTGAATTTGAGATGAGCCTAATGGGAGAACTTCAATTCTTTCTCGGTTTGCAGGTCAACCAAGGAGAAGATGGGTGCTTCATAAGTCAAGCCAAGTACATCAATGAGCTACTGAAAAGATTTGATATGACAAACAGTAAAATAATTGTAACTCCTATGAGCACCACAACATCACCGGATTCGAATGAAAATGGTAAATTAATGGATGCAAAGATCTACAGAGGTATGATAGGCTCTTTGCTTTACTTGACTACATCCCGACCAGATATCCAGTTTAGTGTATGCCTTTGTGCTAGATTTCAAGTTAGTCATAGAGAATCCCACTTGACTGCCGTCAAACGTATCCTTAGATATCTTGCCGGCACTCAAGATTTGGGATTGTGGTATCCGTCATCATGTGATTTATCTCTTATATCTTATTCTGATGTGGACTATGCTGGATGCAAGTTGGATCGTAAAAGTACTAGTGACTATTGCCAGTTTCTGGGTGGGTGTTTAGTTTCTTAGGCCTCCAAGAAATAACACTCGGTTGCCCTCTCAACCGCAGAAGCAGAATATGTTGCTGCGGGGAGCTGTGGCACCCAAGTGTTGTGGATTAAACGCCAACTTCAAGACTACTTAGTGGATCTTGGTTGTGTCCCGATTCTGTGTGATAACACTAGTGCTATCAACCTTGCAAAAAATCCAGTCCAACACTCTAGGACTAAGCATATTGAGATTAGGCATCACTTCATTAGAGATGAGGTCGTTAAGAAAAGTGTTGAACTGCATTTTGTTGATACTCTAAATCAAATTGCTGATATTTTCACCAAGCCCTTGTGTAATGATAGGTTTTCAACACTCAGAAGGGAGCTTGGTCTTTGCCGACCTCAGGCCAATAAAAATTGAAATGATGATCTTGTTCAATTTAGTGTGTGTTTTTGTAGATTGATGTTCCATGCATTGTTTATATGTAATTATGTCATTTTGCATATGGTGTAGCACTGCATGTAGTCATAATGCATAATAAAGTTGAATTCATGTTCACGATGCATTGCATGGTTTGTGTAGCATAATACTTGCATGACCATGATATATTAAATGTTGATGTATGGAAAGGCAGGCTATGCTTGTCTAGAAGCACTCAATATGCGTGAGATTTCACCTCCGCCAAGTACCATGCGTCACTATCGCATATAGGCCATATAGTAAGGGAGAGTTGTCTCTTTGCAGCATTCATGCATTTGTTTCATCTTCATTTTGTTGCATTTAATCAGTGTACAACCATGTACTTGGTCATGCATTTCATGTCTGCCAACTTCATGTTTGATCAGGTCAACCCCTGCAAGATTCTAGTAAACTCCTTGAGTGCATTCATTGCATATCCTTAGGGGGAGTCTTGTTGCTTTTCTTAATCTCTTGCAATTTGAACTTCAATGGCTTACAGTCTGATTTGAGATCATGAGACCGACAGAACTACGGCATAAGAGCTTTCTATTGTATGCCTGATGATTGTCCATCCAATGAAAATGGTTCAGATTTAATGATTTCTTGTAGTTCTGATATATCTTTCGAAATCATCTATGTTCTATGGTTTTAATATATCTTAACTAGAGATTGCATGTTGTGCATTGCATGACTCTCCTGAAATCTAAAAATTCAAAATTCATGACCATCTTGGTGATACACTCAGGCTTAGTATTATTCTTAAACATCTTGATGAGTTGGAATTCTTGGAAATCAATTTGACAGAGCAATGATATTGTTGTACGGAGAAACATGTCATGTCATCAAATCAAGTGACAAATGATATGTCATGATGTGCCCCTGTTATCTCTGTCTTAATTATATTGGACTCTAGGCAGAGCATTGGCATAATTGTTGAGAAATATATCTTCTCATCAAAGAAATGAGATCGGATATGTCATGACGTGACTTTGCTATCTCTGCTCATTCTGAAGCATAACAGTCAGTCTTACCAAATACCTAGGAATACTGGCGTCTAAACAACGTGTATTCTTACGGCTAGGAGGTATGTACTTGACTCACTTGCTCGTAAAATATGAGTCATGTACCTTCACATACAAAAGATACTAACAATCAAATATGTTGCTATCATAAAATTCCATGCTCTAGTCATGCTTGTTTAGCCTCAATACTAGTTTTTGTGCTATTCCCTTTGTAGTTGTTGAATATGATATATAAGACAAGGGAAGGTTAACCACTGTCATGATATACACTTCTGGTTCATTTCTATTAACACATGCATGTAGCTGCTTTTCGAACTCTATTGTTCATCTCGGATTTCATTAGCTTTGAACCATGTATATTGCTCACGACATGTTTCAGGTCTGCATATAATGGCTTGCTCTCAACTCCTATTCAGCTTTGGTCTCTCAGACTTTTGCCACCATCTATACCTTATCCCTCCTTTTTGCTGTTGTCAAAGGGGGAGAAAATGTCTTGTTGTGAGTCCTTTATGAGCTAATACCTTTGTTCGTCCTTTGTGCGGAACCTTTGTGAGTTGTCAAAGGGGGAGAGAACCTTGTGAGCTTTGAGTCTTCATATGTGATGGCAGATTGTGCATAGCATTCACATGCTTTGATCATCCATGCATACATATCCACATTCACATGCTTTCACTATCATGGATCTTGAGCTACACATGTCGCATATATATTCGAAACTTTGTGCATAGCATTCACATGCTTTGATCATCCATGCATACATATCCGCATTCACATGCTTTCACTATCATGGATCTTGAGCTGCACATGTCGCATATGTCATAAACTTTGCCATCTTGGATATTACTGCCACATAATGACTCACAGTGTTGTCATCATCAAAAAGGGGGAGAATGTTGTGCCCATGTGGTCATTTGAGTCATCTTGTGGTCACTTGGGTCATTCGACATCATCTTATGGTCATTTGAGTTATTTGATATTCTTGGTTTTGATAATGGCTAAACACTATAAGTCATTGATGTCTTACCACTCTTACATGACTAAACTACTTGATGTTCTTTCTTGACAGATATGCCAAGGAATGGAGTGGAGATGGCAAAAGTGAAAGCTCAATTTAGAAATGCTCAAATGGTCTAATGCATAAACCAAACCCAAAAATACATGGAACTGATAAGAACATGAATATCTTGACTTATGGACATGTTTCTTTGGGCTAACACTTCATTTTTGCAGGTATAGGTCTTTCCGGTCGACCAACACACCTTGGCCGGTCGACCAGATTTTCCAGGGATGAAGAACTTCAGAATTTACAGGTTCCGGTCAACCAGTGGGTAGTGGCCGGTCGACCAGTTCTTCCAGAAATGAAAAACTCCAATTTTTACAGGTTTCGGTTGACCGCCCCTAGGCGTCTGGTCAACCGGTTTTGCCAGAGATGAAAAATCAACCGATTGTAAAATTCCGGTCGACCGCCCCATGCCTTCCAGTCGACCGCCAGCCCCGAGCCAACAAATGTTGACTTTGTTTTCCAGTTCGAGAAGAGCCCCTGGAGAGGGGGATTTCTGTAGCCCAACTAAGAGCAGCTGAACTAGGCCCATCAGGATCAAACGAGGCTCAGCTCATCCAAGTGATAGCCCCCTAGGGCCCACTTAGGCAAAAAAGCCCAATAAAGATCACTCGGGAACCCACCCTTCCTCGGTGGCCCTCAGGCTCAGAAGGACCGAGCATCAGAACGGAGGAAGACCCACGCCCGAGTTATCCCTCCATCGGGATAGAGGCGAGCGCTCTGCGCCCACTCCGACCTGACTGCATCCGAGCTATGCCTATCGCCCGGACAGGGCTGGCACCTCTTATGCTCGGACCGACTGACAAGTGTTTATCCATGCAGCCGTTGAGAGCCCTTTATGAGCAGGAGTTTAGGGGGATAAAGCATCCATGATCTCTCAAGGCCATGAAGATCCCACGATGAGGACGTAACGATCCCATGATGAGGACGTAACTCCCGCCTGAAACTCCTCAGCTTACGGGACTCATCAGGTGAGCTCGCTATATAAACCAGGGACTCCCTCCAGCGGAAGGTAAGGTTAATACACGCCTAAAACTCCCTGAGCAGGAACCACTTCACCATATTAGTGTTAGGGGATCTCGTGCACCTCTTTCTACCTCCCTCAATACCTTCCACCATTGCTCTACTGACTTAAGCATTGGAGGGTTTTTCCCAGGGAACCATCCCTGGGCCTCCTGATTCGTTTCCCTTTCTCTGCAGTTCACTATTCGGTGATCATCCTCTCAGCTCAGAACAAGCGCAAGATCACGCCCCTTCAGCCCCTTTCCTTGCATTTGTTTAACCCCAAAGTCACCCAATCTTCCATAGATTGTGGATCTGGTCTGGGGGATGTCCAAGGACCATTAAAAGGTGATAAAACACATGCAAGAGGGTTAGAAACCCTAGTTGATCATTTTGGGAGATCAAAGGAGGCTGCAAGGGTGTGTTCAAGGGAGAGGAGTTCGAGTACTGTAGCTGTGAACAGTACTCCGGGAAGAAGTTCTTCATCAAATCCTCAAGTGATTTAAGCTACTTCAAGAGGAGATCAAGCCCAAGCCAAGAGAAGATAAAGCTGCATCCTTCATCTTCTTCATCATCTCAAGGTGATCCAAAGAAGCTCATTCTCAAGGGAGATCAAATCTGCATCCGTCATCTTCTTCATCAACTCAAGGTGATCCAAGCAAGATCTTTTCACAAGGAAGAAGATACCATTGAAGCATCAGATTCAAGCTCCAGCAATCTCAGACAAGATCTTTTCTCCTTGAACATATTCTATATCTTGTTTGAGTGTTTTCATATTTGTTCTTTTTCCATTTCATTCAAACATTTTAAACTGAAGATCGTCCCTACCGGTGGTTAGTAGGAAGGCCATCGGAAGTTGTCCGATCTGCGGTGATTGACGTCCCTACCGGTGGTTAGTAGGAAGGCAATCGGAGGTCTTTTCGATTTGTGGTTCAGTGCGTGGCACTAGTGGAGCCTCACCGGATTTGGTGAGGGGCGGACGTAGGACTGGGGATTCAGTCCGAACCACCTTAAAATCTCGTGTGTTGTGGTTTGCATGTGCGATTACTTTGTGTTAGATGCATGCTTAGGTTTAATATCTATATTGCGTAATCATCTTGCTAAGTAAATCATTTGTGTCCTTCATTAAGCTAGTTATATTCCGCTGCTATTATCATCATCTAGCTTTAAAGAGGGTTGCATTACGAAAAGAGGGGCAGATCTATTCACCCCTCCCCTCTAGATCCGCTATCCACTACTCAACACAGGTTGGGACGAGACCACCGCTGTTGCGAAGAAGATAGGGAGACGCTTCCGAAGGTACCACTTGGGCCTCCAGGGATGCCGAGATGAAGTCGGGGCTGCCTCTGCAAGCTGCTGCTCCCCTGCTGATTCTGAGCTGCGAACTGGCTGGTTGGGATTAGCTTCAATGGCACAAGAGATAGGGGAGGGAGGTGACTAATGGTAAAGGGAAGTGGAAGGGGTGGAGAGAGTGGAGGGAAATAATTTAAATTCCCCTTGGGAGCTACAAGATTGTGTGGGGACTAGGGTAGATTGTGTTGGGAAGGCCAAGATTCTCCTAGGGAAGGAGGAGATTTGGTGGGAGTTGGTGGAGGGGTAATGAATGCACCTAGGGAAGTGATGAGGTGGTTGGGGTGGCTAGTGGTGTGTGGATGAGGTGGAGCCTAGGTGGAGGAGAGAAGAGAGAGAGGGGAAATTTGAAATTTGGGGAGGGGGGAAGAGAGAGAGAGGGGGTCGGCCGCCTTAGAGAGAGAGGGAGAGAGAGAGAGAGAAGGGAAGGGCTTCTCACCCTAGGGCTTCACACCCCACTAATAGATTCTCTCCATAAGAAACTTGAATTTTGGAACTCAATATATGGCAATTTCATTGACTTCAAATGGGGGGGAATGAGGTCCTATATATAGGCAACCCACATTTTACAAAAAGTCCCTGACTCTTGCTACAATGACAAATAACCAAGGGGGTAGGGGGCGCCCCTGGGCCTAGCCCAATGAATTGGGCCCATTAACTAATCTAATCAACTGTATGACACTTAACTTAGGTAGATGACTCATTAACCTAGGTACTGGACTCAAATAAAAGGAAAATTATAATGATATGACTCAAATAAAATTTGAAAATACAACATATGACTCAAAATAAATGACTAGACCATGTCGGATGCTTCTAGGGCGAGGAGACGAGCCGTGAGTGTGGGCACGGGAGGTGATGTCCCCATCAGGGTCTTGTTGAATGCCTCAGCTAGTCCATTAGCTTGGGGGTTGTAAATGGTGGAAGTTCTCCAGTCTATGTGGAACTTGGCAGCCAATGTGCATATTGTTCTATTCTTGAACGGGGTGCCATTGTCTGACATGATCTGGCTAGGAGTGCCGAATCTATATATGATATAATGTTTAACAAATTGGGTGACTGCTTCTCCCGTGACCTCCCGTAATGGAATAGCCTCGGCCCACCTGGAGAAGTAGTCCGTTGCAGCTAATATGAATTTGTGGCCTTTAGAGGATGGTGGGAAGGGTCCCACAATGTCCATTCCCCATTCTACAAAGGGCCATGTAGGAGCCATGGGATGTAACGAGCTCGGGGGTCTTCTCGGCACTGGGCCGAAAGCTTGGCATTGATGACATGTGCGGGCGTACCGATTGCAATCCGCATACATGGTAGGCCAGTAAAAACCCTTGAGTTCTATGTTATTTTTCATCTTGTCCCCTGCTTGATGGGCACCGCAGAGCCCTGAGTGGACTTCATGCATGACCCTCTTGGCTTCTTTTGATGAGAGGCAACGTAAGAGAACATACTTATCTTTTTCATGGACGAGCCTGTACAATTGTTCTCCTATCAGTTGGTAGGATGTTGCCCTCCGCAGCAACTGCACCCTTTGAGCGCGATCTGAAGGGAGGCGACCATTCTTGATTTCAATAATTGGTTGACGCCAATCTTGTTGCTCTTCCTCGGCGAGATCGCCTTCTTCAATTGCATTGACCTTGGGAGTTGTAGGGTCGGCTTTTTTGTCTAAGACACTTGGCATAAGCTTTCGGTGTCTGACGGTTATGTCTAATTCCCCTTCTGGTGGAAGCTTTATGGCGGAGGCTAACTTCGCCAAGGAATCTGCCTGAGAGTTTCCACTTCTGGGGACATGACATATTTCAAACAGGTAGAATTTCTCCTTAAGCCTTATCACCGTGGCATGATAAGGAATTAATTCTAACTTTTGGACATCATAGTCGCCCGTCACCTATCGTACGACGAGCTGTGAATCCCCGTAAACTTTAATGCATTTGATGTCCATTTCCAGAGCTAATTGAAGCCCAACAATTAATGCCTCATATTCTACTTCATTATTTGTCAAGGGTTTCATGAGGAAACATGAGTTGTGTAAAATCCCCCCATGAGGGGTTACAAAAACAATGCCTACCCCTGAGGTGAGGGTTGTAGTACCACCCGACTTCTTGACTGTCCGGGAGGCACCATCAAAGTAAAGCTCCCAACAGGGGATATCAATTGCAAAGGCATCTTCTTCTTTTTGTAATGACGTATCTTTAGTGTGGCCTTCTGTTCCCGATTGGGACAAGAGTGTTTCTTCATCAGGGAGTCCAATGTTGACAGGAGAGTCTGCCGGAATCGGATGTGTCGCAAGAAACTCTGCCATTCCTCGTCCTTTAATTATTTTTTGTGGGACGAAGGTTATGTCATATTCCATGAGGAGTAACGCCTATTTTCCAAGTCTCCCTGACAGTACGGGCTATTTAAGGAGAAATTTGAGCGGGTCACGTTTTGAAATTAACTCCACTTAATGGGACAAGAGGTAATGCCTCAACTTCTTCACGGCGAATACTGCCAGACATACTTTCTCCATTGGAGAATAGCAGTGCTCAGGACCAACCAACTTCCTGCTGAGGTAGTATAACGGCTGCTCCTTGCCTTCTTCATTTATTTGTGCCAGTAAGGCTCCCAAAGAAGCGTCCATGGCAGCAATATATAGCATTAGTGGCTTTCCCTTGACTGGTGCTCCTAACACTGGAGGAGTGCGGAGATACTCTTTGATTTGTTTAAATGCATGCTGGCACTCCTGGTCCCAGTTGAATGGTGCGCCCTTGTTCATCAATTTTCCAAAAGGTGCGCATCTTTCTGAGAGATTGGATATGAAGTGCCTAATGTAAGCTAGCCTCCCCTGGAGGGATCTTAATTTGGTTATGTTTTTGGGAGGCGGCAACTCTCAAATGGCCTTGATTTTATCAGGGTCTATTTCTATCCCCCGATATCTGATAATAATGCAGAGAAACTTGCCACTTGAAATGCCAAAAGCGCAGTTCATCGGGTTCATCTTGAGTTGAAATTGTCGGAGTCTTTCAAAGACCTGACGCAAGTCGACCAGGTGATCTTCTCGCCTTAAGCTTTTAATGACGTGGTCATCAACGTAGCACTCGACCAAGTCGTGGAGCATTTCATCAAAAATTTTGGTCATTGCCCTTTCATAGGTGGCACCAGCATTCTTCAAGCCGAAGGGCATCCTTTTATAATTGAAGATCCATTTAGGGGATCAAAAGGCCGTGTGCACTTTGTCTTTGACGGCCATGCAAATCTGATTATATCTTGACGATCCATCCATGAAGGATAAAGCTTCGTATCCAGTGGTCATATCGACCATGGTTTCAATAATAGGGACAAGAAAATCATCCTTTGGGTAGGCTTTATTTAAGTCCCTGTAGTCAATGCAGACTAGGACTTGGCCATTTTTCTTTTTAACAGGGAATATATTGGCGAGCCAGATTGGATATATACAAGGCTTTATGAAGTCCACATTAAAAAGTTTGTCTACTTCAGTATTTAGTTTGAGCTCAAGCTTGTGTCACATGCGCCTTTGAGCTTGTTTGACAGGCTTAATGATGGCAAGTATTGCCAATTCGTGCTCTGCCACAGACGGGTCTAGCCCGGGCATCTCTTTGTAAGTCCAAGCAAAGCAATCTTTGAATTCTAGTAGGAGTTGTTTGTATGCATGCCTTTCTTCCTCACTAAGGAGGGCACTGATGAAGATTGGCTGAGGATGATTGGTATTTTCAAGGTTGAGCTCGACTAGTTCATCTATAGTTGCTTGTCCGCCGTCTTTGAGTTCCTATGGAGTAGGCTGTTGATCCAGAAAGTCTACACCGCTGTCAACCTGGGATACGTGAAAATCACAATAGTCCAAGTTATTGATGATGGCCGAGCATAGCTATTCATCTTGGCCTTTAGGGTTGTTTCTTTCGGTTGGGGACTTGTATATTCCTCAGATCCTTCACTGGAGTCTGAACTAGCAGAGGGGGATGATATCCCGAGAGTGTTAACTGAATAGTGGGCTTTGGACTTCCCCCTTCGGCTGCAAGTGTGACCAATCAAATCTCCCCTGGAGACAGGGAACTGCTCCAAGGATGATTCCTTTGCCATAAACTTGGGTAGCGCAAGAGCAACTAGGGAAAAAATTTGCTTGGCCAACGGCTTAGGCCACTCCCATAGATGAGGTTGTGGGGGAGATACCCGATGATTTTTAATTTGGATGACCCCCATTTGTATCAGGCTCTCAACCGTATCTTTGAGGACATAACAGTCGTCGGTGGCATGCCTTGACATTTGATGATACTGGCAGAAGCTGAGCTCTTTGGCTCTGCCCCCTTTGGCTGATCTTCGGGACTCTGGCAGTGTTATGAGGTTCCGTGCCATGCAAAATTCAAACAATGGTACGATATGTGCCTTAATAAAAGAATATGGTGTTTCCATTCGCTGTGCCAGAGTTATCACAGGAGACTTGCCCTGAGCGCCTTTAGGAGGTTGGCTTACACCAGTCTTCCTTTGAAGATCGGCACCCACTGAGAAGAGTGACGTGTTGGTTGCCCCCTTAGCAGGGGGTGACGGGCCTTCACAGATTTTCCTTGGCCGGTTGATACTTCAGTCAAAACTATTGGAGGGTTGGCATTGACTTGAGCCTTATAGATGGTTTCACAACTGGGTGAGGAGGCGAGATGCCTAAGCAAGACGTCTCGCTCTCGGCACTATTCTTGTACAAGCGACTTCAACGCTTGTTTTTCTTGCTCCAATCCCTCTAATCTGGTGGTTAACAATTCCTACTGGGTGTTTGAGGGAGCACCTGTAATGATTTGCTCAAAATTTTCCAAGTCGAGCCCAGCCAATTGGCACAGGGTCGATTGTTCAGCATCTCCCAGCTTAGGGGGAATGGGCAACGGTATGACACGCTCCTTCTGGTGGCTAGGACCAGCGGGGCAAGGATCCCTTTTGTCAATATCGAATAGACGAAGGAGGCCTCCTTAATGTTCAGCCATGCAGGCATTATCCTTCCAGCCGAGGCTGGCATCACTCGGAGAAGGCGCCAGCCCTATAGTGTTGACAGCATAGTGTACCTTGAAATCAGCCTCGGTGTCATAGCCCAGTCCTCTACTATCTTTCTTGGAGAAAGGGGGTTGCCCTCTGACTTGTGAAGGATACCATAGCTGTTGAAAGTAGTCATGCTAGGAAGTTTCTAGAACTTGGGGGATATGTTGCTTCCGACACATTTTTTTGATATGTCCGGGCATGTTACCCATGTCTTGAACAGTTCTGAGAGTATGTTGGGGTACCTTACCCCAATCATAATCATCTTCGGCAGGGTCTTGGGGGACTAAGTCTCCTTTGTAAAAGATGATTGGCCTAGCGGGTTCAACATTTTTTCTTTTCCCTTTCCTTTGATAGGTAACAATGAACGTCTTTAACTGTTCAACTTTGTACTCCCCTCTTAGGAAGGGAAGTTGTATGCATGCCGACGGCAAGGATATGCTTTTGTCGATGGACCGACTGAAAAGATTAGCTTCAAAGTTGACCTCCCGCCTTTCTAGCCGAGCCGACTTGGCGTTCAGAGCGTCAACTTGCATGTGTAGTCGGTGTAGTTTAGCAAAATCTTCATTGACGGTGAAGAGCTCTTCTTCTTCATATTCTTCTTCTAGAACTATCTTTTGCTTCTTTTCACCCTTAATCCCAGGGTGAGGATTAATAGTGGGTTCACCTAAATATAATTGAGCATCAGTCAGATTGCATTCGTTCAGTTGAAAAGGAGTCCAATCGGCAAAGACTATATGTTGTTCTGCACCCTTTGCATATTTAATGCACTGGTGAAGGGTTGAAGGGATGACCCAATTTTCATGTAACCATGGTCTCCCCAGCAGAGCTTTGTAGGATGTGTTCGCATTGATGATGTAGAATGTGGCTTTAGTGACAAAACTGTCCATGGTCACTTCCACTTCTACCTTTCCTAGTGCATCTTCTGAATCTTGATTAAATCCCGAGATTTTGACATCATGAACCCTTTGCAAATAAGGTATGAGGAATAAAGACTTGAAAGTCTTTAAAGGCATTATTGACAGATGCCCCGGGATCCACCAGAATCCGGTTCAGTCCATGGCCATTTATCTTCCCTTGCATATATAAGGGTCGATTGTGACACGGAGAAGATAGCAACATATCATTATCTGTGAAGGTGACAGTTGCTGCAAGGGCTTCATATGCTTGGGCCTGAAGCTCGGTTACATGTGTTGTGCCCCTTGTGCTTTGATGAATGTGGTGTTTTAATGATAGCAACACGAATGAGTCACCATTTTGTTCTGCTAATAGCTTGACATTGAATCATTGAATCATAACAATCTGAATGCATATAACTGATATATTCTGTGGAGAATGCATGAGAGTGCATAAAGTGTTTTGTGCTTGAATTAAGATCGGTGCATTGCAGTCTCTGAATGTTCTATGCATTTCGCAAGTCATGCAGCGTCAACGCAGCAAGTGTGTCTCATGCATCATGCGTCGACGCCCCCAGACTTCAAAGTCTGTACAGCCTTTCATATGAAAGTCTATACATCATGTTCATTCAAGTTCACTTCATGTCTGTCAGCCGTGTGCATTGGTTTCCAAGTCTATACAGCCTCATGTGTGTTCTATGCATCTCACAAGTCTAGACACTCAGCATAGTCTTTACATTGTGTTGTGTTTGTGTTTCGTTGAGAACACAAGTCTATACAAGTCATGCATTGTTGCTGAAGTCTATACATCGTCCGTCTCATGCATTGTCTCAGGCGAAGTTTGCACATTGCATTGATGCTTTGGTCGCATGAGTTGAAGTCCATACATTGGACTGTCTCTTCCAGCGTCTCACGCTACCCAAGTCCGTACAGTGTCTGTCTTCATGCATTAGCCAAAGTCTATTCATTGGAGCGTCTTGCTCAGCGTCTCATGGCATGAAGTCTGTACACTCGATTTGCCCTTGCTTTGGTCAAGTGTATACATTCCTTCACTGTAGCTTTCACGTATCCAAGTCTACACATCGTGAAAGTCTATACACTCATCACTGACCTTCATTCAAGGCAAAGTCTATACACTGGGGTCTTTCCATATGTTTCTTAAGTGAAGTATGTACATTCGTTTCTGAAGCTTGAAGTTATACACTGGCCTTGAGCTGAAGTCTAGACACTGATTCAGGTTGAGCAAGTATATACATTGTCTGCCTGTCGATTGAAGAGTCTATACATTGCATTTGTTCATGGCTGCAAGTCTATACATTGTGTGTCTTGTTCAGCTAAGTATATACATTGGACGAGTATCATGAAGTATGTACATCGTGCACCAGTTCTAAAGTCTATACACTATCTTCAGATGATGACACCAATGAAGAACAGGGTCGACGCTGGGAGTTCAATGCGTCCACGCTTCAGTTGAAGAGGATTTCAGAGCTTCACCTGGCTACGTCAACTCCATGCTACAGCAGCGTCGACACAGTATTTAATGAGGCAGAGTCCATAGCTCACTGGAATACTGCAGTGCGTCAACGCCACGGCCTGGTAGCGTCCACGTAGCAAGCAAACAAGCTAAAGTATTAGCTGCTGGAACACCACTGCGTCAATGCTATGGGCTAGTAGCGTCGACGCAGCACGCTTATATACTGAAGACATTGATCACTAGACACCAATGCGTCAACGCCTTGATCAAGTGGCGTGGACGTTGTAGTTCAATCAATCAAGAAAGAAGCTTACTGGATTACTCTGATGCGTCAACGCTGCGGGTTGGAAGCGTCAACGGAGCAGACTTGAGCTTTGCTGATAAAATATCTCTGAAGGCTGCGTCAACTCCTTGGAGCAAGTGGGTTGACGCCATCTAACTCCAGTTGCTGAGCGTACTGGTGCTGGGCACGTGATCCGAGGATAAGGAGAGTGCCCAGATGAGGACACGTGTACTGACAGCCTGCTGGATGCTGCCACGTGGTCCGAATTCTTAGGGCGGGAACTGTGGAAGCCACACGCGCCCTGCTGCTGCTGCTGGTATATAATAGAGCCTTCGTCTTCAGATGGAGGTTGATCGTAATCGAAGCCAGGGAGCAGAAGCTGAGAGAAGAATAAGAGAAAAAGGAGAGAGAGCTTCCACGATCCAGCAGAAGAAAAGGAAAATAGAAAGAGAGAAAAGGAGAGCAGAGATCGAGAGAAGAAGAGAAGTGCAGCAGAGAAGAAAGAGAAAGAGAGAGAGTGAAGAAGAGAAGAAAGAGAAAGAGAGAGAGTGAAGAAAGAGAGTGAGATCGAGGGAGATCTGTTCTTGATAGACCGTGGATCAAATCCAGGCCATCCAGCTCTTTAAGAGCCACATCGTGCTTCATTATTTATAGCTTTCAGATTGCTGTTTATTTCCATTTTCTGTTTTCTATTTTACATCTTTCTTCAAGCTGTTAGTCAGCGGATTGCAGAGGTGCTGCCTCTGGACGGCTAAGCTGTATTGCCCAGCGGTTTGCAGTGGAGGATTCCACTGGATAGCAAGCTGTGTTGCTCAGCGGGGCGAGGAGGATTCCTCGGATGGCAAGCTGTGTTGCCCAGCGGTTGTATGGCAAGCTGTGATGCCCAGCTATTCAAGCTGTGAGTCAGCGGAATCCACACTCGGTTTGAGTGTGGGGTGGATGTAGGTCAGCTGGACCAAACCACCTAAAAACCCCTTGTGCATTGTGGTTTGTTTTGTTCTATTGTGCTTCCGCTAGATGAATGCATAGGGGCGCTCCATGTGTTTGGATTTTGGTTGAGAAGAAGAGTTAATTAGTCTTCTTAGAATGTTTTAATTTGTCAAGAGAGCGAAATTCTAGTTGAGCGATTCTTTGTCTAAATCAGCCTAGTTAGCATTCTAGTGATCTCACTGTATGCTTGTTTTGCTCTGCAACTGATTATTAGCTTTTAAGCTTGTCTAGTTTGCGAACTAGTAATTCTAGTGAACATCATATTTTAATTGGGTGAAAGATTTTAAAAGGGCTATATTCATTCACCCCCCCTCTGAATACTGCATCGAACCCAACAATTGGTATCAGAGCGGTCTCTGACTTAACAGATCTAACAATCTGCAGAGGATCCTGCTAACTATTTAGTGCATTTCAGAGTGGGTCATTTGGAATCGTCTTGATTTACTGTCTTAATGCATTTCTGTCTGGTGCATTTCATAAGTGTGCCTCTTGTGTTCTGTAGTTAGCTTCACTGAGTTAGTGCCGTGTCTTGCTTATCTGGTTTTATTGTCTAGTGTTTTGTGCTTTGAATTTGGTTGTTATCTGATTCGATGGCTAATCCTCCGATATTCAGAGGTGATAACTTTGACTCTTGGTTCGAAAACCTCCATCAGTATGTAAAGTCTACTGATCCAAAACTGTGGAAGGTAATGACTCACAGCCCATACAAATTGTCGAAGGATAAATCTAAATGGACCAAGAAGGACAAGCTGAAAGACTCTGTCAATAATAGAGCTGTAGTTTTATTAAAAGAATCAATTGACAGATCTCTAATTGAATGCATTTCATCTTGCAGGTCTGCCAAAGACATTTTGGATAAACTGAAGCTAATCAGGAATCACAGCAAGTGCTTAATGGCTGATCATAGAAATACTGATGATGAAACTTCATCCGAGGTAAGTTCTGAATCAGAAGGATACTCTTTCGATGAATTGATAGAGATGTATGAAAACTTGTTAGAAGTTTCCAAGAAATTGAAATCTGAAAATAAAAAATTGAAAAAGAAATGTGATAGAATAAATCTGAAAGATTCATGTGAAAACTGTCCAAATATGAAAAAGTCTTATGATGCTTGCATGCTAGATGTTTAGAATCTTAAGAAACAAAATGATTCTCTAAAATTTAAAAAACAAACATGGTTGGATAAAATGTCAGAAATAGAGAATCAGTTGAATGATAAGAAAAAGGAGCATCTAAAAGGCATGCAGGAACTCACTGAAGTTAATTCTGAATTGGACAAAATGAAATTAGAGAATGAAGATCTTCAAAAGAAGAATAAAACTCTTATGGTCAGAATGAATGAAATCAATGAGGTTTCACAGTCCTCTTCTGCTAAATCAAATTGTAAAACATGCTCAGCTTTAAGAGAACGTAATGAAGATCTCTTTAGTGAGAATGACTGGCTAAATAAACAAATTGCCTCACTTAAAAATGATCACAAAAATCTGCTCGCTGAGAAAATTAAAGCAGAAGAAAGAGAAGATGAACTGATTGAAAAATTGGAGCACATGTCTGGAAGAGAGAGATGTGCTAATAATGAAATTCAGGATAAAAATCTTGAGGAAGAAAACGCTGAATTAAAAGCTGAAGTTGAAAAACTAAAGTGGTTGAACACTGGCTTGTCTGAAAGACTTCTCACTATAGAAAAAAGAAAAGCTGTCTATGATGAAAATTCAGAAATTTTGAACAATCTAGAACAAGAAATTGAGTAGTATAAAACTGCAAACCAAGTTCTAAGCGAATGTGTTAATTGTAGTGAACAGGAAATAGCCAGTTATGAACTTCACATTGCTAGCTTGGAAGATAAAATTCATAATCTGGAAAATTCAGCTATTGAGTCTGCCAAGATTAAAGGAAAAATGAAAACTGTTGGGAAGAGGAAGGATGATAACTCTGAAGGGGGAACAAATTGCTGTTCTGATGTTAAGAAAATCACTAAAAACCAGCTATATACAACTTTTGTTCAAAGCACTGATGTAGCTGGTACTTCAAGGCAATCCCCAAAATAAAATGAAAATCAGAAGTCACCTTCAAAATCTGTCTTTCAGTTTAAAGCTCAGAAAATTGAAAACCAAACAAAACCTGTTGAGGATAATCAAAAATTGACAAGAAAGAGTCAAACAAAAAGGGCAAAGAATAATTCTGATTATACTCTGAAATTTGTTAGCTCTGCTGAATCTGATGGGTCAATGCAAAATGCTCATGCTTCTTGTACTCATTCACATGCATCTGTGAATTCATCTGATAGAAACCATGCCCCTAGGAAATCTGATGCTTCATGCTATTATTGTGGTAGGTATGGTCATTTAATGAATGAGTGCTATGCTTTGAAATCTGATGACAGAATGCATGCCAGATACACCCCAAATCATCATGAGTACAAAAGAAACAAACTCAAATTCAATCAGCATATGATTTGTTTCACTTGCAACAAGCCTGGGCATAAGGCTAATGAGTGCTGGTCAGGAGATCATTGGGGTAAAAATGAATCAAGAAGCAAGCATCTTAAATGCTTTGAATGTGGTAAGCATGGGCATGCAGTCAAAGATTGCTGGCATGCTCAGGGAAATAGATTAAACTCTAAATCTGTCAAATTCCCTGCTTTCGATAATTCTGCTAGAAATAACTTGAGAGATAAAAAGAAAAACTTTGCATGTTTTGAATGTGGTAAGCTAGGCCACAAAGCTGCCAACTGTCGGCTGGCTGAGCATGGAAAGAAATATTTTCAAGTCAATAAAAGAAATACTCATGCTCATACACATAATTTTCATACTCATATGCATGCACATGGGCATCATGTTTCTGCTAACATGAAGAATAAAAACAAAAATTCTGTGGCTTCATGTTATTATTGTAGAAAAATTGGACATTCAATGTTTGAGTGTAAACTGATGGAATATGATGATCATGTTGCTAAAAGATTGTTTAGAACACCCGTTAGGGCTCATACAGGACCCAAGGCAGCTTGGGTTCCTGCAGGATCAAAATAATCCAGTTGTTGCAGGTGTGCCTTGGAAATGAATAAAGGGGGTTAATCAAACAAGGCACTCAAGAATGAAAACCCCATGACTACATTTCAGGTTAGTTCTGAAAACTCTGCTAAAATTCTGTCTTCTAAATTTGTGTGCTCTAAATGCCTGCATATCATGATTAATTCTTTTGTGCATCATCTAACTGAATCTAATTGAAAATCTGAAATGCACATGGAAATAATTGTAGTTTACCTCTGAATGCATTACATATCTATGTCATGATGCATGATATGTCAAACTCCCTGCATGTCGTATTGCACTGATTTGCATGACCATCATGGTATATTAGATGGAACAGTGCTGAAGGGCAGATGGAGTATGTCTGGATGCTAATGCCATGTGTGAGGTGGTCCTTGGACCAAGTCCTCCGCCCAGTACCATGGGTCAAGTCATATAGAGCAGTGTATTGCATATCATGTTGATCTGTTGGTGCTAAACTGAAGTTTTCTGAAATATGAATTGAGCAATCATGCTTATAGTAATTCTCTTCTGTCTAATTTGCATGAATCATATCTGAATGCTAAATTTGATATCATGTGATGTGATTTCAATACATTTCATGCATATAGTCAGGGGGAGTCCAACTATTTTTGATCAATGCATATCATAATAATCTGTCTGTGCTGAATTGAATTATCTTGAAGAGTTGATTGCTCTAGCATGATGCTCTCTGAATAAAGAATGCTCTGACGTTTGAATAATCATCTTGCATAAATTGCATCAATTCAGGGGGAGCTTGTTGAGTCTTATGTGAGTCACTACATATAGACAAGGGGGAGCATTATCACATTGTTGACACTATTTAAAATTCTCACTCTACACTCTTTCAAATCATCAATTGACTATTTTGAATTCATACCTTCTTGAATCTGAGAATTTGACTACTAATCCTCAATCTGTTGAAGAAGGAGTGTCTTATTTTGTCTGACTGAAATTTAACTCTACTATTGGCTTTAAACTTTTATTCTCTTTTGCTGATTGATTCTTTCACCAGCTAGTACTCTTCCTTCATATACCTCTCAGCTGGTGTGACTAAATTGGCTCTACTATTGATTTGTTGGTCAGCTAAACTTATTTTTCTGATCTGAGGAACTTAAGCTGCATGTCATGCAATTCAGTCTGAGAACATTGTAGAAATTTCTATCATATAGGTTTAAGAATTATCACTGAATCAGACTGATATAAGATTAATGTATTCTCATATTTGTAATTAAATGAATTGAAAATATCTGAATGATAAGGTTTAATAAACTTTAACCACATGTTTCATGTAAACCTTAGACTCTCTCATCAGATATCTAAAAATTTGAATTCAGGGCTTCTTTGGCTAAGATGCATATAGTGTGTACTGTTGTTAAACATTAATTTGAAAATGTTGACTAAATGAAGAAATTGTGAATTCAGAGCAATGACTCGGTCTCTGAGAAACTGAGTTCTTTATCAATGAAATAAAGCAACTCATGTCATGAGGTGCCATAGTTATCTCTGATAAAAATTTAGTGAAACAAAACCTGACGGAGCAATAGCTTATCTGTGTTGAGTAGCTGGGGAGTCTGGCCTCTGATAAAGGTGTCTTCTCATGTAAAAAGACACTCATATTGCTAACTCTGCTCTCAAAGTGAGAGGCAATGACAGTTATCACACTGAGTAACTGGGTCACTTCAACTACGACTTATTGTGCCTCAGGTAAAAAGGTGTTGATCAACTTAAATTGCTCAGAAAAAATTATAATGTGCCTCAAATGAAATTATATTGAAAAATCTGTCAACTCATGTTCTTGAAAAGTGTTTAACTTCTGTACTAATCTGTGTATCTTTCAAAGGTGCTATTGAGATCATATGTGTAAGATAAAAGATAATTGATTTTGGGTTTTATCTGAATATTTGGTTCACCTTTATTAAAACTTGGATTCAGATATGAGTATTGAGTTTAATTTGACAAATTTGGTATAGATCAAAATTAATTCAGATTGGTTAAGTTGCCACTTCATAACCCTTTATGATAGAAGAGTCTACATCTTTTAAGACTTATTGAAGTGATGTATGCATTAAAATCCCACATGATCAGATTTTCCAGATAGCCTGATCAGATTCAGTCTGATTATTCATTGAGATGTTTTGTGATGATTGTTGTCCATTATTGCCCTTCTATCACCAATCACTTTACTCTCCACACTGTTGGAATCTTCCACCTTGTTCTGCAATAAGTTCTGATTATGTGGTCTTTTCACCAGAATTCAGATTTTTTGTAAAGGCAGAATTCAGATTGATTTATTGGATAACCTGAATCCATTCCTGTGCTTCAGGGGGAGTTATGGTTTCTTTGCATCTAGGGGACAATAGTTAATCTTGCATGTTGATAGGGGGAGTGATGTTTCATTGTCATAAGTGTCTTTGTGTGCTGCATTGTGTCTCTCAAACCATTCTCTTTCTTTTTGATTATGTCAAAGGGGGAGAATAGTTTGACGAGTCAGTGTGACTTATTATGTTGCCATCATCAAAAAGGGGGAGATTATTGTGCCCCTTGTGCTTTGATGAATGTGGTGTTTTAATGATAGCAACACGAATGAGTCACCATTTTGTGCTGCTAATAGCTTGACATTGAATCATTGAATCATAACAATCTAAATGCATATAACTGATATATTCTGTGGAGAATGCATGAGAGTGCATAAAGTGTTTTGTGCTTGAATTAAGATCGGTGCATTGCAGTCTCTGAATGTTCTATGCATTTCGCAAGTCATGCAGCGTCAACGCAGCAAGTGTGTCTCATGCATCATGTGTCGACGCCCCCAGACTTCAAAGTCTGTACAGCCTTTCATATGAAAGTCTATACATCATGTTCATTCAAGTTCACTTCATGTCTGTCAGCCGTGTGCATTGGTTTCCAAGTCTATACAGCCTCATGTGTGTTCTATGCATCTCACAAGTCTAGACACTCAGCATAGTCTATACATTGTGTTGTGTTTATGTTTCGTTGAGAACACAAGTCTATACAAGTCATGCATTGTTGCTGAAGTCTATACATCATCCGTCTCATGCATTGTCTCAGGCGAAGTTTGCACATTGCATTGATGCTTTGGTCGTATGAGTTGAAGTCCATACATTGGATTGTCTCTTCCAGCGTCTCACGCTACCCAAGTCCGTACAGCGTCTGTCTTCATGCATTAGCCAAAGTCTATTCATTGGAGCGTCTTGCGCAGCGTCTCATGGCATGAAGTCTGTACACTCGATTTGCCCTTGCTTTGGTCAAGTGTATACATTCCTTCACTGTAGCTTTCACGTATCCAAGTCTACACATCGTGAAAGTCTATACACTCATCACTGACCTTCGTTCAAGGTAAAGTCTATACACTGGGGTCTTTCCATATGTTTCTTAAGTGAATTCTGTACATTCGTTTCTGAAGCTTGAAGTCTATACACTGGCCTTGAGCTGAAGTCTAGACACTGATTCAGGTTGAGCAAGTATATACATTGTCTGCCTGTCGATTGAAGAGTCTATACATTGCATTTGTTCATGGCTGCAAGTCTATACATTGTGTGTCTTGTTCAGCTAAGTATATACATTGGACGAGTATCATGAAGTATGTACATCATGCACCAGTTCTAAAGTCTATACACTGTCTTTAGATGATGACACCAATGAAGAACAGGGTCGACGCTGGGAGTTCAATGCGTCCACGCTTCAGTTGAAGAGGATTTCAGAGCTTCACCTGGCTGCGTCAACTCCATGCTACAGCAGCGTCGACGTAGTAGTTAATGAGGCAGAGTCCATAGCTCACTGGAATACTGCAGTGCGTCAACGCCACGGCCTGGTAGCGTCCACGCAGCAAGCAAACAAGCTAAAGTATTAGTTGCTGGAACACCACTGCGTCAACGCTATG
Source organism: Amorphophallus konjac (assembly GCA_022559845.1). NCBI lineage: Eukaryota > Viridiplantae > Streptophyta > Magnoliopsida > Alismatales > Araceae > Amorphophallus > Amorphophallus konjac. Next base: position 116,546,835 of record CM040118.1, read on the forward strand.
GGCTAGTAGCGTCGACGCAGCACGCTTATATACTGAAGACATTGATCACTGGACACCAATGCGTCAATGCCTTGATCAAGTGGCGTGGACGCTGTAGTTCAATCAATCAAGAAAGAAGCTTACTGGATTACTCTGATGCGTCAACGCTGCGGGTTGGAAGCGTCAACGCAGCAGACTTGAGCTTTGCTGATAAAATATCTCTGAAGGCTGCGTCAACTCCTTGGAGCAAGTGGGTTGACGCCATCTAACTCCAGTTGCTGAGCGTACTGGTGCTGGGCACGTGATCCGAGGATAAGGAGAGCGCCTAGATGAGGACACGTGTACTGACAGCCTGCTGGATGCTGCCACGTGGTCCGAATTCTTAGGGCGGGAACTGTGGAAGCCACACGTGCCCTGCTGCTGCTGCTGGTATATAATAGAGCCTTCGTCTTCAGATGGAGGTTGATCGTAATCGAAGCCAGGGAGCAGAAGCTGAGAGAAGAATAAGAGAAAAAGGAGAGAGAGCTTCCAAGATCCAGCAGAAGAAAAGGAAAAGAGAAAGAGAGAAAAGGAGAGCAGAGATCGAGAGAAGAAGAGAAGTGCAGCAGAGAAGAAAGAGAAAGAGAGAGAGTGAAGAAGAGAAGAAAGAGAAAGAGAGAGAGTGAAGAAAGAGAGTGAGATCGAGGGAGATCTGTTCTTGATGGACCGTGGATCAAATCCAGGCCATCTAGCTCTTTAAGAGCCACATCGTGCTTCATTGTTTACAGCTTTCAGATTGCTGTTTATTTCCATTTTCTGTTTTCTATTTTACATCTTTCTTCAAGCTATTAGTCAGCGGATTGCAGAGGTGCTGCCTCTGGACGGCTAAGCTGTATTGCCCAGTGGTTTGCAGTGGAGGATTCCACTGGACAGCAGGCTGTGTTGCTCAGCGGGGCGAGGAGGATTCCTCGGACGGCAAGCTGTGTTGCCCAGCGGTTGTATGGCAAGCTGTGATGCCCAGCTGTTCAAGCTATGAGTCAGCGGAATCCACACTCGATTTGAGTGTGGGGTGGATGTAGGTCAGCTGGACCGAACCACCTAAAAACCCCTTGTGCATTGTGGTTTGTTTTGTTCTATTATGCTTCCGCTAGATGAATGCATAGGGGCGCTCCATGTGTTTGGATTTTGGTTGAGAAGAAGAGTTAATTAGTCTTCTTAGAATGTTTTAATTTGTCAAGAGAGTGAAATTCTAGTTGAGCGATTCTTTGTCTAAATCAGCCTAGTTAGCATTCTAGTGATCTCACTGTATGCTTGTTTTGCTCTGCAACTGATTATTAGCTTTTAAGCTTGTCTAGTTTGCGAACTAGTAATTCTAGTGAACATCATATTTTAATTGGGTGAAAGATTTTAAAAGGGCTATATTCATTCACCCCCCCTCTGAATACTGCATCGAACCCAACAACATGGGCTTCATAAACCTCTGGTTTTTGGAGCATTTTTATGAGGGCTTCCCTGAGCTCTTTACTCCAAGCAATAGCTTCCCATATGGTGGCATTCATTGGAAACCACTTCATATGCTGGATGATCTTACGATCGGCCCGCGCACGGGCTTGGTCCAGCGGAGTGATCACTTCTAAAAGAGGCCTAGGCTAATAATCAAGTTTCTTGCCCAATTCAGCCTTCCCTTGATCATTAGGTTCTTCTTGGAATAGTGGAGCCAGGGAATCTTCTTTGGGCGGAGGCGGTTCAACATCGTCCTTACTAGAGGGACCTGCTTGAGATGGGTCAGCTGAGTTTTATTGCGGTACTGGGTCTATTGCCTCATCCTGTCTATCTGATAGATCGAAGGAGAAGGTGGAGACCCTGCTTTGAGCTTGAGAAGGAGTAGCTGACTTTTGGAGGGTTGGCGTGATTGGCTCATCTTCCTCTTCGGATGAATCAAAAAGGAATGTATCTATTCGAACCTGAACTTTAGGAATAGGCCCCGAGTTTTCACCTCTGAAAATGATGACATTTCAAGGATGTGTTGAGTTAGCATTCCCGTCACTAGGAGATGTTGAATGCCTTCCTCGCCCGTGGCGGTGATCTCCTCCGCGTCCCCGATTTCGGAGTTCTACATTGCGGCGACGATAGGTGGCCATGGTGATTCTATCCTCGGTGGGGGGAGCCGTGCCATTGCTCCCGCTTGGTCTATATAGACCTTCAGGAGGAGGAATAGATACCATATTGCATGAAAAGTTTTTTAACATAGCCCCGTCCTTTTCTATGGTGAGCTCTTCATCTTTATAAAAGAAGGAAAGTTCCTCCGGAATGGGAAGCTTTTCTCCCTCCTGTGCTTGTTTGTACATTTGTTGGAGCCAGCTCTTGAGCCGAACTTTCTACTCCAATTCTTCCCATGGGATGTATTTATCAAGAGCAACAGCCTTAGTAGGCATGGAAGGGACGTACTCCTCGAGCTCATCAATTAATGTCTGTAGCTTTTGTAGAGGAGTTAATTTATGAGGAATTTCCATAGCGGCGGCTTGCTCGGCCTGTTGATTTAGCCTTCTCTTCAAATTCTTCCTTTTGTTCTTCTCTCGCTTCTTTGCTTGCGCTATTTCGATGGGAGAAGGAATGTCCATTTTTACAGACTGTCGGGGAATGGCCCCAGCTTTGGAGCTATGGAATCCGTCCTTTCTACTTATTGGTCCAGGATGATTGTGCTTCTTCGGGGTTACGCTAACCCAGGCACCTTCCTCTTTGTCTCTTGGAATGTAGCATTAATTGCCTGGCTGACTATTTCAGGTGGGAGTTCTTGGAATATGGCCATGTATAGGCCAGAGCTTTGAGGTAGCACTGCCATGGAAGGCTTTTCAGGCAATGACTTTTGCTTTATTTCAGACCTCCTCATAAGAGATTCTGACTTGACTTTCCCCTTTTTGCTTGGAGCCTTGCGACTTCTTTGCTGGGGGTCACCATTCGGGCCTTGCTCGGCATGCACGTTGGGGCTTACTGAAGGGGTTAGAACTTCTTGGCATGATTGGGTAGCAACCTCGGAATCTTCATCTAGATGTTTCTTTGCGAGAATTTGCTTGACGCTCATTTCGAGCTGCTCTTGTCGAGACTTTCCTTTTTGTATGAAGACCACTTCTTGTGATTGGAGGGTTTCTCTAGCTACTTTTTGGAATGCCTGCTCCTTATAGTTGGGGACTGAGGTAGACGAACCCCGATGTTGACTCCAAAGTTTTTTGGAGTGGCCTTGTGATGGGTCCCGCACCGAGATTTATTTTTTCCCAAAGAGGATCTCGAGTAGTTTTTGAGTTTATTTCTTTAGGAAGGGCAAGGATTCTAGGTCCTACCATGGGCGCCACTCGAGATTTCCCTAGGCGGATTGACTTGAGCTGGAGCCAACCTCCTGCATCTTTGCTTCGGTTGGGGTACGGGAAGTTGATGCGTATGACATTGAGTGAGAAAACCGATGGGTCCTGTTGAAAAGGCCTTGGGGATCTTTGACGAGGATTGTCTATATTTATTACTCGGCGGGAGATGAGGTCCTCCGCAATGTCTTTGAACACGGGGCAATCATAAATGACGTGACCCACAACGGGATGGTAGAGGCAGTAGTGGTGCTGATATACCACGGGAGTGCCAGGGTCATTGTCAGACGCGGGTTGCCATATCAACCCTTCCCTACGGCACATATGGAATATCTCCAATGTTCTATGCCGAGGGAAAGAGTATAGCTTCCGCGGGGCCTGATTCATGGGGGGATCCGTTGCATCGTCAGACAACCATCCAGTAGTTCTTGGCAACCTTCGGGGCTCTACCGTGTTTTTTGAGTTACGGGTAGAAGCCGAGACGGAAGGCCTCGTCGATGGAGCCGGGGTCAATGTCAACAAGTGGTCCTCAATTTGCTCCATACAATGGAGTAAATTCTATTGGTCGTGTGGTAGGAAACAAACTTCCCTTTTAATCTTTCTAACTGACTTCTGAATGGCGAAGCATTCAGACATCAAAAGGGGTATGCCCCTCTGTGATGCTTCTTGTGGCCCAGCGGAAAGGAGTGGCTGAAACTCATTTATTGCAGAACTCGTCTAGCTCTTTTTCGAGATTTTGTGAATCACATTTATGGAAAAATTCGATCTTCCTCATGTAGGAGATTGAGGTGGGATCTCTATATCGGCACGTTGGCTTAAGGTCTGCTCAACAGCTTCCCGCAGACGTTTTAGTGCCATGCTGTCCCCATGGATATCAATCTCGCCCCTTTGAATGAGAACTTCAATGAGATCCTGTACCTCTTCATACTTCCAAGTGGGGTGAGATATTGTGGCGTGGTATTCACAGTACCGGGGATGCCTTTTCTTAACCTCGGTGTAACCCACTCGCAGGTCGTATACCATGATCCGACCATCTTCAAGTAGGTGGTCAAATATCTTCTTGGTATTTTCCTTCGGGAAGGAACATTGATGGGACGGCCTCCAACCGGGGTACCACAACGTGGGTCTTTTCTGGCTGGGACCGGCCTCTGATGCTTCTGCATCAGGGAAATTGAATGTTACAGCCCTGAAAGTCCTGCTATTTAATTGGTGAATCACGTTAGCCTAGCGTGTCGGTCGATCCCATGGATGGGGTTGTTGAGGGTCCACCAGATTACTCTTCATTGTAATAAGTTGGATTTGGATCATCTTCTCTGCCTCGTCTTTGAAGACGTAACAATTTTCAATGGTGTGGCCCAATATGCGGTGATATACGCAGTAGTTGGGGTCATCTGTTTTGTTGGCATCCTCTGGCTTCTTTGGCTCTGGAAGGGATATGAGCTTATTCCTGAGGCAAAGGTTAAAGAGCCTCTTGGTATGCTCCTTCTTGAATGAATAGGGAGTCTTCATGTGTTCCGACAACCTCGCTGACGCTTTCACTTCGCTCTTCTTGCCGGAGGGGCTTGGGGTCGTCACTTCATCCAACTCATTGGTGGGGGAGAAGTCAACGGCGTTGGCCTCCTTAGTCTCCTTCCCGACAGCACCCCGTTCCTTGGAAGGCTTCCCTTTTAAGGGTGTGACTGTTGGATTATCTACAAAAAATATTTCTATTTCTGCGACGATCAAATTTAACTGGTCGAATCCTTTGATATTTGCCCCCAGAAGCTTCTCGCTAACTTCCGTCGAGAGACCCCTTCGGCATATGGTTATTGCATCATCTTGAGAGGGAGGATTATCGCATCTCATACTGAGATCCCTCCAGCGTTTGATAAAATCAAGCGCAGTTTCACCCCTTTTCTGCTTTAGTGAGCATAGCTCTGCGAGGGAGATCTTTCTCTCGGCTGCCTGGAAATGATCAATAAACTTCTTCTGTAGATTGGCCCAGTCAGCAACCGAATTGGGCTTCAGCCTTAAGTACCATTGAAAGGCACTGCCCGTGAGAGTAGTTGCAAAGTAGCGGAGGATATATGACTCCTCGAGCGTAAGATCACCCATGGCCGTTATATAGTAGGCCAAATGTTCATGGGGAGATCCCAGCCCGTTGAACTTTTGCAATTTAGGTGCCTTCGGACAATCTGGCAGCAGCTTCTTAAATTTATGGTGAACAGGATAAGGCACACTATACAAATCAATAGTGGCCATACCCTCTCCCCGCTGGGCGTACTTATCTTCAACAATTTTCTCTACCAACCGTCATTGGGCAATGACGTCTTCAACTGTCTGGGTTCGAGAAAACTGAGCATTAGGTGGAGCCCGAGGTGCCTCGGCGCTTGCTTCGATGGCTCCCGGGTAAAGGACACCTACATGTCGCTCAATTGCAGGGGGATTGCGCAACGGTTGCTCTCGCCGAAGGCCCTAATCATGAATTGGTGTTAAGGGCCTTGGAGCAGCCAAGTTCATCTGGCGCTTCGTTTCCAGCATGAGGTTGGTCATCTCTATGTGCCAACGCTGAATGGTTTTGAACTTAGCGTCGTCAGACATGGCTTGAAATGCTGCCATTGTTGGTGGCTCAAAAACTGGGTTGGCATAACCACCACGGGGTTGGGCTCCCGCTTCTGCATGGGTGCTCCTAACCTCGTCGAGGTCATTTTCTTCTTGGACGAAGTTAACTTCTTGATTTCGAGCCTGGTCAGGATTCTGGTCCCCGTGTAGTCCCTGGCTAGAGGTCCCTGCATGGCCACTGTACTAGGCTTAGAGGTTCCTTCTAGCGGCAGGAAAAAGGGGGACCCCACGACGGCTGGAAAATCCCCGAACACGATCGGGGTCGCCAAATACCCGTATTAGGCATGGTTGGCAATGACGAGAGGTCTGTATGTAACCGCCGCCATAGCACCAGTTGGAGACCTTGGAGTTGCCTTCGGCATTGAAGCCTTCCCCTTGGTCCCTCCTGAAAAGGGGTAGAGAAGGAGATCAGAGTCTTTATTGAAGTACATATACTCTTGGCAAATAGATGAAAGGCGGGAAAAGTCACATTAGGCGTGCCAGTCTATTTGCACGTGGAAGAAACAACAAACACAACGTAACATGGTTTTTGGCGTGCTTTATTGATTCCGCGCTTTTGCATTCATCAGACAATTTAGGGTTCATGTACAGGACTTTTCCCCACCGACCGAAGTCGGTGTTAATTCACATTGGACAAGTTCGAATACCTTTGATTAAATGCCAATGATTTTGACAACAATATCAGCTCTAATATCCTAGGTCTACCGCTAAAGAATCTTCAGGCCTTAAGGCAGGCGACGTTTGCAACGCTTTGGTGTGTTTGCAATTTTTCCTTTTTAGAGGATCTATTCATAATTTTCCATCTTTCGAAGGTCTATTTGCAATTTCCCCATTTGAGGGCATTTTTGTAATCCCCCCTCTTTCGAGTGTATGTTTGTAATTTCCCCAATTTGAGGGTATATTTGCAATTCTTCCCTTTCCGGGGGTACATTTAGAATTTTCCCCATTCCAGGGGTATACTTGCAATTTTCCCCTTTCTGGGGATATATCTACAATTTTCTGCCCACTGGGGGTATATCTACAATTTTCTACCCCATCAGGGGTATTTCTGTAATTTTCCCCTTTCCAGGGGTATTTCTATAATTTTCTACCCACCAGGGGTATTTCTACAATTTCCATATGCCATTGGTGTTATTTATATAATTTTCTGCATATGTGATGTATTCCTTTGCAATTTTCGGCCAACGGACGATATTTATGTAATTTTATGGACAGTGGAAAGTATTTCAATCGTTCAAAAAAAGTGTCGAAGCAAAATTCCAGAATTTTAGAATTTTGTTCATTGACCCATGTATTCTTTCTTTTTGATCCACATAGCCTACCCTCATGGGGCATGATATATACTTTTACATATATGACCCTCCTATGAGGGTTCATTTACAAAACTTTCAAAAATTCTTCTATAGAGAGAAGGGCGCCATTTTCTCTTCTTCACCTTCTTCTCTTCCGCAGCAAGGTCTTCTTTCCTCCAAGCCAAAAACTTCAAGCCAAAAAGGATTCTCCAAACTCCCCAAGATGAAAAGAATTCTCCCTTTCTGGGAGAGGTCTTAGGGTTATGATAAGAGGAGGAGGCCTCGGAGGAACTCCCTCGGTGCTTTTGAGAGGTAACTCCCATGCCTTTTCCTCTTCCCCCGACTTTTCCTCTTCTCTTCTTCCACCCCCGGTTATGTAGCAGGAGCAAGGAAGCCAGATCCCCTCCCTTGGAAGCTCAGCAGGCGAGAAGAGACTGGGGGGCCACCCCCGATGGCACAGCAGGCTGGGGGAGATCCCCCCGGTGCGCAACAGACGTGAGGAGACCGAGGGGGTCTCCCCCGGTGGCGCAGTAGACGAGGGGAGGTCCCCCCGGTGCGCAGTAGACCGGGGGGCCTCCCCCGGTGGTGGACTGCGGGAGGGGTTCCCCCGATGGCGCAAGGTGGCGGGGGGAGGTCCCTCGGTGGCAGGTGGCCCGGGGGCCCTCCCCCAGTTGCAGACGACCTGGGGGGGCTCCCCTGGTGCAGGTGGACCGGGGGGGCGGGGGGGCTCCCCTAGTGGCAGGCGGCCGGGGGGGTCTCCCTCGGTGCAGGCGGAGGCGGGGGGGGCTTCCCCCGGTGGTAGGTGGCCCAGGGAGTCTCCCCCGATGTAGGCGGAGGCGGGGGGAGGTCCCCCCGGTGGCTTGGCAACAGGCGGGTGCAGTGAGAGAGAAGAGAGGGAGAAAGAGATCCCCCCTCTTTTATTTGTCAACCGTATAAAAGGGGACCTCCGCTTGACTTCTTTTTTGTCTTTTTCTGATCTTCTGTGCAGGGAGACCCACGTTGATGGGGACATCGCTTACCCCTTCACATGCCTCCGAGGGTCCTGCTGCTCGCCATTTTGCTCGCCATGATTTTTGGAGTCTAGTTATATAATTTCCACAATTTTCTTGAGTCATAATCATGTAATTTTGCCTTTTATTGAGTCTATTACCTAAGTTAGTTAGTCATTTACCTAAGTCCAAGTTTCATTAACTAGCTTAGTAGGTTATTGGGCCTGGCCCATGGGTGCCCCCTTCCCCAACCTTTGGTCTTTTGTCATTAGTCCTTTTCACAGGGACTTTTTGTAAAATGGGGATTTCCTATATATAGGACCCCAACCCCCCTCTTTTGAAGCTAATGAAGTATTGAATATTTGAGCATAAGTGCACCCCTCTCTCTCTCTCTAGCTCTCTCATTCTCTCTCTCTCTCTCTAAATTTCGAAATTCACTCTCTCTCCTCCCTATTCACCTCTATTTAAGACCCCTCCCCCTTCCCCATACCTCCCATTTACTCCCCCTCCAACCCCTAGGTGGAACCCCTTTCTCCTAGGCACCTCTCCCTCTTCCCAAGCAACCTTTCCCCTTCCCCATACAACCTTTCATTTTCCCAAGGGAGAATCCCTTCTCCCAAGCACCCCTTCCTCTCCCCAACACAACCCTTCCCCTTCCCAAAGCAACATTAAACCCCATTAACCTCTCATTCAAACCAAAGGAGAGAGATCTCCCTCTCTCTCTCTATCCCAACCCAAATTCGCAGCTCCCCCTTCCTCCACCTGCTAGACCATCTTCCACCCCACATTCTGCCCCTCCCACACCTTAGATCACCCTATACCAGACCCCCACACAGCCCGGGGTCACCCCCCACACACATCCACCCCATCTCCCACCCCATCTACCCCATTTTCTATACACTAGTGAGCAGCTGCAGTTCTGCAGAACCGCCCCCCCTGTTGCAGCATCATCCACGACCTCATCCCGGAGCTCCTGGGGGCGTGGCCTACATCGACGGAAAGATCCGCAAGTCTACTTCGCAAGCGAGGTGGAATCGTCCAGTTCCAAGTTCGTGGCCGTCCGGGAGAGCTGTTCTTCCACAACTGCGCCAGACATCCTCTACAGAGAACCAGAGCCCGGTTGGAAGCAACGTCACGACCAACGGCGGAGGAATCAGACTGAAGTTTCTTCTTCAAGTTTCTTCCTCCATCTGTCCACGACCAGAAGCACAAGGCGGAACTTAATTCGGCATCCGAGAGCCAGAGTTACAAAAGTTCTCCCTCGGTCACGCGGGTCTGCCTCCTGCAGTCTGTAGCGACCAGTGCCTACTCTTCAGGGCACACCAACCGTCCACGGCCTCGGATTGCAGCCCTGTTAACTCCTGCTGAAAGCCACCTCAACCACGGAGACGACGCCACCAGTTTCGTGCCATTTGGAGTTCGGGAGTGCCCGGGACAGCGTCTGCAACCTGCTGCTACAGAACCAGGACCACGCGGTGCAGCCTCTGCAGAGAATCAGAACCAGAAAGAGCAACGTGCCACGATCAACCAAGGCCGAACCAGACTCGGGTTTCTTCATCAAAGTTCTGCTCCTCTCTGCCCTCTTTCAGGATCAGAAGACGGATCGACGTTTGGACACTGTGGGACAGAGTTACGAATTTTATCCCTCGCACTGTCCAGGTTTGTTTCTTCAGACTGCAACGACCAGAGTTCACTCTTCCCAGGACCCAATTCACCACCGACCTGGGATCGTCGCCCCGCCACTTCCTGCTGAAAGCTACTCCGACCACGAAGACAGCGCCGCTAGTTTCGTGCCATTCGGAGTTCGGGAGAGTTCACCACAGTGTCTGCAACCTACTGCAACAGAACAGGTCCGGCCAGAAACCACATTCGCTGCCTTGGTTCAGTCGCTGGTGTCACCAGTCCCTGGCTCCAGAGGCCGCCCAAAAATTCAGACATCACCAGCATCAAGTCAGGGAACTCCAGGAGTTGGAATCTTCGAAATCGGAGTTCGGACTAGCTCGGAACGGCGGCAACAGCGGCTTCCCGTCCAGAATTCCAGCCAGCTGCACCAACTTCCTTAGTTCTTTTCTACCCGTTTTGGCCCATCCTCCCCTTCCCGCCTGGCCGGCTTACCGCCCCACCCTGCGTGGTGGTAGTGTTTACTGTAATTAATCAATTCCCACCCCCGAGACCACCCTCCTGTGCGAGGTGTAGTGCATGTACTCTTGAACAGGTTGTGAAGCTACATCGGCGCAGTGTGCGGGGACCACACTTCCCCGCTCGCCCTCGTCTCCGCCAGGGATCGGCGTCTTCACGCCGATCAGGTGAGCTCCTGGCCACTCTCCCTTGCTGGTTTTTACTGTTGCTTAGCTTAGTATCGCTCTTAGTTGTCCGTCGGAGGTGAGGCGAGTGTCCGATCCGCAATTCAATCCAATCGAGTGTTCACCGCGGGGCGAGTTGAGAGAGAGCCATTACATCCCACGCCCTCGGCGTGCCGGCTACCCGTGAAATCGGGCATCCCTGGCCCATTGGGATCTATCCCTACCCGGCCGACCTTTGGAATCGCAAGGTCCAAACTCGGACCCTCACCCCCCCATCGCCGGTCCTCCTACGGATCCAAGCGTGCTTCCGCGAGCGAAACCGCATGTGCGACGTTGCCGACTCATAGTGCTGCTTGCTATTCTAGGTCCAAGGGAGTCGTATCTCAACCAAATTGGTATCATTGTCCTCCGCTGCATACTGTGTCACATCAAATTGGTATCAGAGCAAGTTCTAGACTTGTCTCTACTAAGTCTTGTCCTAGGGCGCATAAGCTTTTAGAGTCTTCATTGGGCCACCCCGTGCATCATCATGTATACTCCCCATTGGTCAAGTCCCCCCAACATGGCCTTCCACAAGGATCCGATTGACCCTCTCCTCATGGACATCATCCTAGAAGGGGACCTTAGTTTTGATGGATCTAATCCCAATGCCTACCTAAAATGGGAGACTACCATGGATAAACACTTTGATAGGACTTGGATCTATGGACATGCTAGAGTCCGCAGGGCCACAGGGTGTCTTCGGGGACAAGCCAAGAAGATGTGGGAACACAAAGAGAGGTTCAGAAGAGTTTGGGGGCAAGAGCCCATTCACTCATGGGATGACATGAAAAAGGAACTTAGGAAGACCTACGCTCCCCGACCCGACCACTCCTACCATGAGGACTACAACCCGAAGAACACTCCCACTACCCCGTTTCCGCCCAGTCTATCTAGAACCTCCACTAGGACCAACACTCCACCACCCAAAAGACCCCAAGATTCGCTAGAAGAACTAAGGATTGAGTTTAAGGAGATCTTCACCTCCCTCAGGGATCAAACTCCACCACCCCAAATAAGTCCAACTTACACCACCCCATCGCCAAAAGGCCTTCCCATTTCCTTAGAGAGCAAGACCCCTACACCACAAAGGGATGAGATTGAGGTTGAGGAATATGAGGCCTCCCCCGAATGGGAAGAAGAATATGAATCCCAAAACCAGGGGTTAGGCCAAGAAGTTCCCATCCCAAGAGGAGAAAGCATCATGGCTCACTCCACCCACACCATTCCAACCCATGTGGACCCCATGTCCACTTCCCCTAGGCCCATGATGGCCACCACCCTCCCACCCAAAACTGATCAACCCAGTCCGTCTCAACCCATCCATCTTCCACTACCAACCCCTACCCAACCCCAACCGAGGCCTCCACTTCTCCCCTTACCGATCCCAAACCAAGTTCCCCTTTACCTCCCACCCCGGGGGTACCACACACCTACCCTCACCACCCCACCCTCAAGGGACCATCTCACCTCCTTGATAGAGGAACCCATGATTCCCATACCCGACCCCATAGAGGTGAACACACCAACCCCCGCCATAGAGATCGCCCATGTCCAGGAAGAAGAAGGAACTTCACATGGTGGTCTTCACCTTACACCACCCTCCTCAATAAGGACCGAGCTTATCATAGGAGAACCCCTTTCACATTGGCTAAAGGAGAACCCATTGGGAGATCTCGTGGTCCATGCTTACCCACCCATGGAGCAAAATCTTCCTATAGTACCCGTATCCACCTATCACACCACAATCCAATCATCCTATCAGGTGGAAACATTAGGGGATTTTCTTGAGGGTCTAACTTGGCAAATGAAGCTAACTGGCATGTTGACCACGGTAGCCGACCAACCTAGGAGTCTTAACCTCCTACATCTATGTGTCGGGTCCATCTCTTCCATTTACACTGTGGGTTGCTACACTAGCGACCTTCTTTTATCCCTCCCCATACCCGAAGAGCCCGATGCTATCCGCGAATTGGAGTTACTTTTTTCGGGTAGGATGCCAAGCCCTCCAAACATGACCAACCAACCCTCCTCGAACTTCGGTTCAATTACTACATTTGAGGAGGAGGACTCACCCTCATTTGGAGACCTTGAGGTGAAAGAATACCTCACCCTTGGTAACACATTCCACGACCCCTTTGATCCCACCCCGTGGAAGACAATGAATCCATGGGACCTGGCCGCCCTACCCACCACCCACTCCCTCCTACCCTTACCAACCATGCTTGAACCAACACACCTCGTCCTAGACCCAGTCCACACCAAGGGAACCATAACCATGGGCAGTATACACCTAGGGAACAAGGTAGTGCCCCACCCCATGATGCATACCGACTATGATCCCTTTGACCCTTACAAATGGGAGCTTAAAAGCCACCCCAAACCCACACACATGGTCATCATCTCTAGGAGAAGAAAGCACCCACCTTGGTATGTCACATCATTCGACAAGGGTCACGAGTCCAGCCCTCCCATGCATGTCACGCACAGTTTAGGGTCAATGCATAACTGGCCTACATTTGGTTGTACTGGTCCACCCACATTCTTCATAGCCCTTGCACTTAAATGGAGCACACGTGGATGTCCGGGTCCCCCGGTAACTCTCACAGCCATACACAATAGATCCGCCTATGGTTTCCCAGGCCCCCCTGAGTCCACAAGATGCCTCATCACATCCATGAATGATAGGTCTATGTATGGTTGCCCCGGTCCCCCTTTGCATACCACATACTTCCCACCCACACCGCACCATCACTCAAAGCATACTCATTCAAGCAAGCATCCAAATATGGGTAGTGACGATCATAATGAGCGGGCTATAACTCACGGGTGGCACTTTGAAATCCAAGGAGGAAACCTCGCGATGGTGGCATTGGAACGACTCTATCTTAGGGCCACCTCCAAATCAAGGGCACGAGGACTTGGACCTTTCATGTTCCAAGTGGCTTTGGCAAAACTGGCTTATGGATTAGATTTACTAATGGGCTATGGGATATACCCCAATTATCATGCGGCTGATCCGGCACCCTACATGGGCACCGCGGTGAATCCTAGTGAGTACTTTGAGCCTATAACTTCCTTTAAGAGAGACACCCCGGAGTGCTTCCACCAAACAGCCTTGAGAGCCCGACGTGTACACAGAGGGGCAATACTATGCAAGCAGGGTTCCAACGCCAGCATGAGGGTGTGCCCGGGCCGCCTTGAGAGGATGAAGAGCCGTCCCTTGGTCGCAGGTGCAGGTTGGTTTTGGAGATTGCAGGTCGCCCTGAGCTGCTCCCCCGGTGGGCCCTTACTCGACGGAGTCGAGTTCTCCGCACCCCAGGAATATGATGGGGACATCGCTTACCCCTTCACATGCCTCCGAGGGTCCTGCTGCTCGCCATGATTTTTGGAGTCTAGTTATATAATTTCCACAATTTTCTTGAGTCATAATCATGTAATTTTGCCTTTTATTGAGTCTATTACCTAAGTTAGTTAGTCATTTACCTAAGTCCAAGTTTCATTAACTAGCTTAGTAGGTTATTGGGCCTGGCCCATGGGTGCCCCCTTCCCCAACCTTTGGTCTTTTGTCATTAGTCCTTTTCACAGGGACTTTTTGTAAAATGGGGATTTCCTATATATAGGACCCCAACCCCCCTCTTTTGAAGCTAATGAAGTATTGAATATTTGAGCATAAGTGCACCCCTCTCTCTCTCTCTAGCTCTCTCATTCTCTCTCTCTCTCTCTAAATTTCGAAATTCACTCTCTCTCCTCCCTATTCACCTCTATTTAAGACCCCTCCCCCTTCCCCATACCTCCCATTTACTCCCCCTCCAACCCCTAGGTGGAACCCCTTTCTCCTAGGCACCTCTCCCTCTTCCCAAGCAACCTTTCCCCTTCCCCATACAACCTTTCATTTTCCCAAGGGAGAATCCCTTCTCCCAAGCACCCCTTCCTCTCCCCAACACAACCCTTCCCCTTCCCAAAGCAACATTAAACCCCATTAACCTCTCATTCAAACCAAAGGAGAGAGATCTCCCTCTCTCTCTCTATCCCAACCCAAATTCGCAGCTCCCCCTTCCTCCACCTGCTAGACCATCTTCCACCCCACATTCTGCCCCTCCCACACCTTAGATCACCCTATACCAGACCCCCACACAGCCCGGGGTCACCCCCCACACACATCCACCCCATCTCCCACCCCATCTACCCCATTTTCTATACACTAGTGAGCAGCTGCAGTTCTGCAGAACCGCCCCCCCTGTTGCAGCATCATCCACGACCTCATCCCGGAGCTCCTGGGGGCGTGGCCTACATCGACGGAAAGATCCGCAAGTCTACTTCGCAAGCGAGGTGGAATCGTCCAGTTCCAAGTTCGTGGCCGTCCGGGAGAGCTGTTCTTCCACAACTGCGCCAGACATCCTCTACAGAGAACCAGAGCCCGGTTGGAAGCAACGTCACGACCAACGGCGGAGGAATCAGACTAAAGTTTCTTCTTCAAGTTTCTTCCTCCATCTGTCCACGACCAGAAGCACAAGGCGGAACTTAATTCGGCATCCGAGAGCCAGAGTTACAAAAGTTCTCCCTCGGTCACGCGGGTCTGCCTCCTGCAGTCTGTAGCGACCAGTGCCTACTCTTCAGGGCACACCAACCGTCCACGGCCTCGGATTGCAGCCCTGTTAACTCCTGCTGAAAGCCACCTCAACCACGGAGACGACGCCACCAGTTTCGTGCCATTTGGAGTTCGGGAGTGCCCGGGACAGCGTCTGCAACCTGCTGCTACAGAACCAGGACCACGCGGTGCAGCCTCTGCAGAGAATCAGAACCAGAAAGAGCAACGTGCCACGATCAACCAAGGCCGAACCAGACTCGGGTTTCTTCATCAAAGTTCTGCTCCTCTCTGCCCTCTTTCAGGATCAGAAGACGGATCGACGTTTGGACACTGTGGGACAGAGTTACGAATTTTATCCCTCGCACTGTCCAGGTTTGTTTCTTCAGACTGCAACGACCAGAGTTCACTCTTCCCAGGACCCAATTCACCACCGACCTGGGATCGTCGCCCCGCCACTTCCTGCTGAAAGCTACTCCGACCACGAAGACAGCGCCGCTAGTTTCGTGCCATTCGGAGTTCGGGAGAGTTCACCACAGTGTCTGCAACCTACTGCAACAGAACAGGTCCGGCCAGAAACCACATTCGCTGCCTTGGTTCAGTCGCTGGTGTCACCAGTCCCTGGCTCCAGAGGCCGCCCAAAAATTCAGACATCACCAGCATCAAGTCAGGGAACTCCAGGAGTTGGAATCTTCGAAATCGGAGTTGACTAGCTCGGAACGGCGGCAACAGCGGCTTCCCGTCCAGAATTCCAGCCAGCTGCACCAACTTCCTTAGTTCTTTTCTACCCGTTTTGGCCCATCCTCCCCTTCCCGCCTGGCCGGCTTACCGCCCCACCCTGCGTGGTGGTAGTGTTTACTGTAATTAATCAATTCCCACCCCCGAGACCACCCTCCTGTGCGAGGTGTAGTGCATGTACTCTTGAACAGGTTGTGAAGCTACATCGGCGCAGTGTGCGGGGACCACACTTCCCCGCTCGCCCTCGTCTCCGCCCGGGATCGGCGTCTTCACGCCGATCAGGTGAGCTCCTGGCCACTCTCCCTTGCTGATTTTTACTGTTGCTTAGCTTAGTATCGCTCTTAGTTGTCCGTCGGAGGTGAGGCGAGTGTCCGATCCGCAATTCAATCCAATCGAGTGTTCACCGCGGGGCGAGTTGAGAGAGAGCCATTACATCCCACGCCCTCGGCGTGCCGGCTACCCGTGAAATCGGGCATCCCTGGCCCATTGGGATCTATCCCTACCCGGCCGACCTTTGGAATCGCAAGGTCCAAACTCGGACCCTCACCCCCCCATCGCCGGTCCTCCTACGGATCCAAGCGTGCTTCCGCGAGCGAAACCGCATGTGCGACGTTGCCGACTCATAGTGCTGCTTGCTATTCTAGGTCCAAGGGAGTCGTATCTCAACCAAATTGGTATCATTGTCCTCCGCTGCATACTGTGTCACATCACACGTGGAGATCATTTCTTTTTGTCTGTTTAACAATTCCCCGTACATCGACTTGCCGCCTGATTGACTTCAGGCTGACTAGAACCGAATTGAACTTCATGGGAAAACCCAATGGGTCCCTAAAGTATTTATCTTTGTATGGATTTGAATCCACGGGCGTGTATTTTCATGCCGCCCGTGAAGTGTTCGATAAAATACCCACTCGTCATGAATAGAGCCAATGGCTCGACTTATCGTGGGATTTATGTCAGAAACTTGCGGGGCTTGTGCTGCACATCATGCACTCGTCTAAATGTCTCGAAAAGACTTTACAGACCTCGGACTTTTAATAATTCATGGAGCGGGTGCACATGGCTTTGTACCACTCCTTTGTTGTATTTTGATGAAAGTATTTATCATTTTAATTTCTGAAATACTCTGTGATTTTATCAGAAATTATTCACGAACTTTTCAGGGTCCAACAGTCCTATTCCTTAGCATAAGACTTCCCCCCTTTGACGTGATATCTTAACTTGCAAGGATTTCATCTCCTCCGGTGTCAGAGTTCGTCTAAGAAGAGGCGACCAGAGTCATTTCTAGAAGGACAAATGATGTGGTGACTTCACCTTGGAGGCTTCTTTCCCCCCGCCTCTTTACGGTTTCAGACTCCCCCTTGGGGACGGGTTCCCAGGCGTTCGACTCCTAACTATCTAGGGGGACCTGGGAACCAACCTTCAAGAAATACCTCAGGGATGATGAGGTGGAGCAGCTCTTAGATCTTCTCTCCTTCCTCCTCCCAGTTCGTTCTTTGTCTGATAGAGAGGATGAATGGTCATGGAGGTGGGGGCAAAGAGGCTGGTTTCTCGGTCAGCTCTGCCTACACTATTATTTCAGATGGTGGTGTTTGTAATGGTCTTTACTCACAAGTCTGGAGTTCGAAGAGCCTGCTAAAAGCGAGGCTACTTACTTGGAGGATCTCTCATGGGAGGCTATCTACTCGACACAGACTGAGCCGGTTCCTCCTAGGGGTCCAGTTGGCTTGTTGCTTGTGCGGAGTGGATGTTGAGACTCTGGACCACATGTTTGTAAGTTGCTCCTACTCTCATGAGGTGTAGGATGAACTTGCTAGGAGGACTCACAGTGGCGTCGATCAACATAGCCAGGTGCACCATCTGATGGAGCATTGGGGCAGATGTTGGGCCCTTAGAGGTGACAGGACAATGTGGTGGCTCATTCTTCATGCCACCCTGTGGACGTTATGGGGGGAGTGCAACAATCGGATCTTTAGGAGGGAGTCTAGGGCTATGGAGTTTATTGTCTCTTTTGTATGTGATAGCGTGAGTGAATGGATTGAGTTATGTTGTAATGTGAATTCCCTCAACTCTTCCCGTTTTGTCTTGTTGGGAGGCTAGAATGTTCCACACTAACTACGTGCGGCCTTTCATATAGGGATTTTTTGAGAGCCCTATGTTTATAGTTGTATATCTCATTTTTTTCTTTTAATATAATAGTGGTACCACCCACTTTCAAAAAAAAGAAACTCTTATTTTGTGGATGTTAAGAATCCAAATTGGCAGCAAGCAATGGAAAAGGAATTGAGAGCACTGAGTAAGAATGAGACATGGGAGCTAGTTGATTTGTCCAAAGACAGGACTCCAATTAGATCTAAATGGGTATACACAATCAAATACAATGCAGATGGAGCGTTACAAAGACATAAAGCAAGGTGGGTGGCAAGGGCATTCACTCAGAACTATAGAATTGACTATCAAGAGACTTCTGCACTTGTGGCAAAGCTCAAGTCTATCAGAGTGATACTATCCCTTGTGGTGCAAAATTCGTGGACGTTGTGTCTGATGGATCATGGATGTAAAGAACGTCTTCTTGAATGGTGACCTACAAGAAGAGGTTAATATGTTGCCCCCTCCTAGTATTGATATAAAGGGAAAGGTTTGCAGACTCAAGAAAGCTTTGTATAGATTGAACCGTTACCCAAGGCTTGGTTTGATCGGCTTCATCAGGCTATGGTTTGGTTTGGATTCAAACAGTCACATGTTGATCACACACTGTTTGTTAAATGGAAGAATGGTCATCTTATAGTACTTCTTATGTATGTTGATGATATGATCATTATTGGGGATGACACAACAAAAATCTAGTGCTTGATAGATGGACTAGCTACTGAATTTGAGGTCAAAGACTTGAGAGATTTTAATATTTCTTGGGTACAGAGGTGGCCAAATCACAAAAAAGGTATCTTCATATGCCAAAGGAAATTTGCTCTAGACACTATAAGAAGAATCAAAAATAGCGACAGAATGTTTTGACAGAAAAAAGTTCATCGCAAATACGTTGGAAATTCTATTACTTTCTGATGAAAAATAATTTATCGCAAATCAGTCGGCAATTACCGACCTATTTTTGACATTTTACGTTGGTCGGAAATACGTCGGAACGTTTCGACGGAATCAAAATTTAGTCGGAAATACGTCGAAAGTTATTGGCGTATTTCTGTCCGAAATTGATTTCGTCAGAAAGTCTTAAGTAGGAGGGAGTGCTTTGACTTTAGTTTTCGACGAAATAGAATATGGTCGAAAATATGTCGTATTTCTGACTAAATTATATTCCGTCGGAATTTTTTGATGTATTTCCAATAAAATTTTATTCTGTTGAAAACTCTTCAAATAATTTTTGATTAATAGCAATATTTTTTGACAGATAATATTCAACGTCGAAAATATGTCAGAAACTATGTTACTATATTTTTAAATTTATTAATTATCAATTTTATGTTTTTCTATCATTTTTATAATTAATTTATGGTTATTGGATGATAAGGGTGACAAATATATTTTTCTATCATTTTTACCTTTTTGTTAATGTTGTATATATTAATTATATTTTTTATGATTTTTTAGTCATTTTCACACTTTTTGTTATTATTGTATTTATTAGTTATGAATTTAATGATTTTGTGTCATTTTCATAATTATTTTAGTATTATTATATTTATTGATTATCATTTTTATGATTTTTTATTATTTTCATAATTATTATTTATTATTATATCAATTGAATATCATTTTCATGGTTTGTTTGTTATTTTTTTGCCTATGTGACAAATTATTGTATTTATTGATTATCATTCTTATGGATTTTTTTATTATTATATTTATTTTCTCTTTTGTGTTCATCTTCCGTATGTGAGAGCAACAGAGTAAAATGAATGATAAGGGCAATGCAGGTATATTATTGGTGACAAATAAGTTGACAGAGGCAACAAATGCCCATTAGTGGTGACACATAGGTTGATTAGAGCGACAAATGCACATGAGGGGTGACAAAATACTCTTAACGATGAAAAATGCACAAAGGCGACGGCTCCTTGGGGCAAAGGCGACTGCTCCTGCATGCTAAGAGTGAAAAATGCCTATTAGTGGTGACAAATTGATCAACATGGGGGACAAATGCGCATGAAGGGTGACAAATGGATCCTAACGATGAACTATGAGCATGAAGATAAGCCGTACTAATATTAGAACCATCGACAAACCCTGCTACTTATAGGGGAAGAACTCCCCTTCGTAAAGGTAACCCCTACCTACGATAGATGGTATCCTTCAGTTGACTCACACATCAAGGGAAGGTATGGATCCATTAACGGCAACCACATCACACAAAGATCAAGCATTCATCATGGTAAGAAAGGTTGCAGAAAAAGAAATTTTATTGATAGGGGAAGAAGGTACCAGCAGTTACTCATCCTCTTTAAGACGGAACCTGTCAGGTTTGAGGCTCAACACTCCCTTGTTACAAAACAAGCAGTTCACCTTCACCAAGGCATCTTGCCACCCTTGAAGGTACCCCAGCTTGTATTCCTCCGAAACGTCGCCGCCGCTGCTTTCCCCTGATGGCTGGTCCGGCACCGGCAGGGCTTCCTTTTGGAAGCACAGCCGTTTGTAGGAAACCTTCTCTGACGAAGAATCTAACTTCTCAGACGACATCTTCACGAGAGTGTCTTTGAGTCTTTGACAGCCAAAGGAAGTCAAGATGTCCTTCCCCATAGAGTCTCTATTTATAGGAAGGAGACGAAACCCCCAGAAGGGGCAAAAGACTCTTCGTGCCTCCCCAACTTTATGGAAATCGAAGCGACGGGAGTCACAGGACCGCGAAGATCATGCCAACTTCCGTCTCCCCCAACTTTTCTGAGTTGTCCCTCTTTTTCTGACTCTCGGTATTCCTCCGAAACGTCACCGCCACTACTTTCCTCTGATGGCTGGTCCAGCACCGACAGGGCTTCCTTTCGGAAGTACAGTCCTTTGGCGGGAACATGCTTTGACAAAGAATCTGACTTCTCAGATGATGACATCTTCACGAGAGTGTCATTGACCGCCAAAGGACCTCAGGATGTCCTTTGGGTTCCCTACATAGTCTCTATTTATAGGAAGAAGATGAAACACCCAGAGGGCAAAAGATCGTTCCATCTCCTCCAACTTTACTGACTTCGATCCTTCCTTTTTATCGGTCATGAGATCGCTTGGATCAATATGTTATGAAGCAAAACAAAGGCGACGCCTAGCGAGCAATAAGGGTGACAAATAGCTCGTTATGAGTGACCAATAGCCATTATAAGTGACAAATAGCTCTATAACGGTGACAAATACCGACGTAATTTGCCGACGGCAATATATCCGACAGAAAGACGGTGAAACTATTATAACTTTCCAATAGAAAATATTTTGTAACAAATTTAAGATGAGTGACCATTTGCCTCCCCCCTCTCTCTCTCTCTTTCATTTGTTACCACTACAAGCTATTTTTCACGTTTAGACACCCATTTATTACTCTTAGAAGCTAGTTGTGACCCTTAGGACCTATTTATTACCCTTAGAAGCATTTGTGACCCTTACCGCCTTACGATATATTTGTCACCCTTACGGCCTTACGACCTATTTATTACCCTTAGAAGCCATTTATTTTTCCCCCATCCCTTCCTTTTCCCCCCTCGCCGTAGACCATCGCCACCTTGTCCCCGTGTGCCCACGGGGTCCCTGCGCACCCTCCCTCTCCTCCGCGAACCAGCACCGCCACGAGTGCCGGCCAGCCCACCGTCGCTCTCCCCCTCTCAGCCACGCCGGCAGAGCACCATTGCCTCTCCGGTGCCGTGTCGTGGCAGCCGGCCGTTGTTCCTACCAGACCCGCCCACCGGCTATCGTCTAGCACTGCTGCAGCCGCCGTCGTCGACCGCCCATCACCATTCCGCCACCGCCGCCCATGCAGGGCCTCTGTAACATTACATCCAAGGTGTGACTATCATGGTTTAATCCTTAATTTCCTCTCTCAATTCACATGTTGGATGTATTTTTAATTTGTTTAATATATTTTTTCAGGATGCATAAAAGTGGAAAATAGTCAATTTTTAAGGGAGATGCTGTCGAAATTTTTTACAATACTCGCTCCATTCAAATCATAATTTTGAAATAAGCTCCTTTCTGAAGACGGTATCATGATCTCTCTCTTCTGGAGAATCAGCAGTGACCAGCCTGTATGTGTAAACCTTTTTGGTCTGTCCTGGTCTAAAAGTAGGACCAATGGCTTGGCGAGATACCAAAGTTATTGTTCGTGCTTTTAGACCAGGACAGACCAAGAAGGTTTACACATATATGTTGGTCGTTGTTGATTCTCCGGAAGAGAGAGATCATGATACCTACTTCAGAAAAGAGCTTATTTCAAAATTGTGGTTTGAATGGAGCGAGTATTGTAAAAAATTTCTGTCTCAGAGGATTCTGCAGAGTTGGTTGCTTCTAATCTTCGTGTGATCGAAACTGTCGAGCCACTTCGGTTGTGTATAGAGGACGAAGTGGAAGACGTCGACGTACATCTGTTGATTTGTAATTTTAATTGTAAAAAATGACACATTTGAATTAATGTAATTGTAATTTCTTAATTTTATTCATTGAGTTATATGTTGTGTAAATTTTATCGGGGGATGTGTATTTTATGTTGAGTTGTGTAGGTTGTGTGTATAAATGGATAACAGAAGTAAAAGATATGTTTTGAAGCGAAACAAAGGCGACGACGGGTGGCGAGCGATAAGGGTGACAAATATATGTTGTGAGTGACAAATAGCCGTTAGCAGTGACAAATAACACTATAACGGTGACAAATATCTCATGGCAGTGAAACTTGAAGAAACTCAAGTTTGTTTGAAGGGTTTAACTGTCTATGGGTTTCCTAACTCTACCAACACGGATCTGAAACTTTCCTAGTCATCAAACGACATTGATTAAATGAAGCGAAACTTTAATATTATTTTTCAATCATTTTTCACAATTAGGTGGTTTTATATTATTGTTATTGTGTTACATTTATTAATTATCAATTTTATAATTTTTGTCAAATTTATAATTATTTTATTATTATATTGGTATATTTATTAATTATCATTTTATATGGTTTGATCATTTTCATAATTATTTTACTATTATTATGCTGTTACATTTATTAATTATCATTTTAATATTTTTTTATCATTTCGTCAGAAAGAAAAACATGTTGTGAAGTTTTGGAGCCAGTCAGTCAGATAAGCCAAAATCAAGTGCAACGGCTAACACTGCATAGTGGTGACAAATAGTCATCAGTGATGAAAAATAGGTTTCAGGGCAAACAAATGTCTCCTAAGGGTGATAAATGTATAACAGAAGTAAAAGATTTATTTTGAAGCTAAACAAAGGTGACGGCTAGCGAGCAATAAGGGTGACAAATAGATGTTGTGAGTGACAAATAGCCGTTAGCCGTGACAAATAACTATGTAATGGTGACAAATAGCTCATGACAGTGAAACTTGAAGAAACTCAAGTTCGTTTGAAGGGTTTAACCGTGTATGCGTTTCCTAACTCTACCAACACGGATCTAAAAGCTTTCCTAGTCATCAAACGACGTTGATTAAACTCGTGTAAGATCAAGAAATGAGATTTACCTCCAATTCTACTAATTTACTGTGGCATCAAGCCAAGTCATTGACAATGAGTAAAATGTCCAGTACATTATTTTCCTACACAGACAAGAATAGTAATAAAAAAACAACTAATATGAAGAGGTGCAAGACTACTAGAGTACATAATAGAACAACAACAATACAAGGCACATTTGACATTTGTGTAGTCGTCTGCTGGTTCCTTGAATCATAGTCAGGCCCGGGACTTGCATGATATGTAGGCATGGGCCTTTTCTGTAGTTGAGGATGATCAACATACGTATGGCTGCTATTGCCAACCCCATTTATAGCAGCATGTGCTTCCTCTACCGACTGAAAACCCTTATAATGAGCTCCAGGGTATCCATTCACTTGGACAAAGCATTCGGGCCAACTATAATATACATCGGGTTCGCGACCAACCCACACTGCATAGCATTTATACCTTCCCATTTTCTAAACCTCAATTTCCTACATGTAAGGTGTTATAAAAGACAATAGGTATGACAGACATAATAATTGCAGCAAATTTAATATGAAGTCCAATGCATAAGAGCAAGTTTGTAGATCAGAAAGCATGTATTTAACAATATGGTGGAATAAAATTTGAACATATTTACATGCTTTCCTGGCAAGTAATAACAATATGGAAGTACATTTCCGTGTGCTCTTATCAAAGCAAGGTAGATGTTAGGCCCAACAAAAAATAATACATGTGCAGAGGTTAAGAACAAAACAACCACTGCATCCGTTTAATATGAAGCTACCCAGAGCATATCATATACGAACATATGAAACGCCTGTAAAATGCATAAACAGGGAAGATGATTTTAAAAAAGGAAGAGGGCATCTGCAGTACGAACCAGTGACGACGAGGGACCGAGAGGAGGATACAAAGGAGACGGGCTCATATGCTGGGGAGGCCACCGTTACGCGCACTGATGAAGGGGATGACATTGCGGAGGATTTTGACTTAAGAACTTAAAATAGAAGAGCGGATGTCACTGTAGGGTCACGAGCAAGATCGGTGTGTCGATTTAACACATCGCTGCAAATGGCGGTGGTAACACAGCCCCTCGGGAGCAAAAAAAGGACCTCACGAATTATAGCCAAACGATCGTCGCTCGATCGGAGCGTATTGCAGAGGTGATTGGACAAGGGAGGGTGTATGATGTGACACCACTAGGGGAATGCAGCAAAGAGATGAGGGCCCTCGGACCTACTACGCAAACACAATCAATGTTGAGCACGGGGTTGCGTAAATCGCCGAATCGCCGTTGCACACACGAACCCGAGGTGACTCAGTAATGCCGAGTGGAGGTGGTGGATCAAGACCCTGGCTGGTCGAGGGCCAGTAGGGCTAAGCTTGCCCTCCCGAGGGTACGATTCCCACAACTAAGGGGCTGGCCGGGTGCCAAGTGGGGCACTGAGTTACTCTCTCTCACAAACCACGGTGACCATACGGAAGTGGAGCACTCTAGGGTCGGGCGCTCTCTCTCGCTTCCAACGGAGAAATTTCATGAATATTAAAGGAACAAGTACTGATAATGGGAGCAAGGGCTAGAGCTCACCTGGTTGGTTTGAAGAAACCAATCCCGTTCGGAGACGATGGGCGAGCGGGGAAGTGTGGGCTCCCCGCACACTGCGTCGATGTAGCTTGAGTCCTGCTAAATAGTACATGCACTACACCTCACGCAGAAGGGTGGATCTCGGGGTGGGGAGATGGGCTTACACACAAACACTACCTCCACACAGGGAGGGGCGGTAAGCCGGCCAGGCGGGAAGGAAAGAGGGTGAGAACCGGAGCCGATACGCCTCTTCGGGGTTCTGCCCGCCAGATTTTCCAGCTGATAGGTACTCGCTGTCGGCGCTGTTGCGATCGCTCCCGGAGTTGAAAGTGGACGAGATCAGCGCCAAAATGTCGGGGACTGACCCAGGATGAAGCCTGAATGTTTCTGGCACCATATGTCATAACCGCTGGCCGGGAAAGTCTCTAGACTGGCGCTGCTTTGCTCTGCTTTGGACTGAGTTCTGGTTGTGACAATTGGTTGGTGATGGCGTCACGATCGCTCCCCTGATCCAATTGGCGCAGGACCAGGACGGTTGCGAGCGTGGCCGTGTCCTCTTCAATCAGAAAGAAAGAAAGGCACCGGCGGAGGTCGGGGTCGAGAGTAGCAGCCCGAGAAGTGAGAAGGTATCGGGGAAGACCCTGACTGACCTGAACGGCTTCCCGGTGGTAGAAAAATTGGTACAAATAGTTCCGAACTCCAAATGACTCCCCGCTGGCTGGGTTGGATAGGGGACCAGTGCAGGATCATCCCGGCCAAGTGGCGAGCCATGGGGAGCCAAGGTGTGGCCGCAGGAGCTTCTGAAAGTTGCCACTGGTTGCAGTCTGGACCAGGTCTGCGCAGTCAGGGGAGAAAGGTTCTCTCGGTCATCCCCGAATTTGGAATGGAGCGGGACCACCTCGCCTGTGAAGCCGTCTGGAAGACCTTTCCGGTGATGTATGGTACACTCCCAGGGACGCCGGGATGTGAGCGTGGTCGGCGCTGCAATAGGCGGGCAGAACTGTGGATCTGCAGTTCCTATCTAGAAAGTATAGAGTGGGGTGAGTGGAGGGGGTTTTGGGTGGAGGGTCTAATGGTTTTGGGAGGGGGGTGAGGCTGCTGACGGAGGGCTGGAGCTTGGGGAGGGGAGGGTCGATGGTGGTGGTGGATGGTAGCAGGGTGGGAGAGAGGGGGTGGACCTGGTGGGGGGAGTGGATGGGGAGGTGGGGGCGCAAATGGGCTTGGGGGATTTCCTTTAGAATTGAGTGGTGGGTTAATGGAGGGGTTAATGGGGGCCTAGGGAATGGGAAGGGTTGCCTTGGGGAGGGGAAGGGGTGCTTGGGGGAAGGGATTCTCCCTTGGGAATGTGAAAGGTTGTATGGGGAAGGGGAAAGGTTGCTTGGGGGGAGGTGGGAGTAAAGGGGAGTTAATGGATCTTGGGAAGTTGAGGGGGTGTCTTTAGTGGGATGGGTGATGTGGCAAGTGAGAGAGGAGAGAGAGGGGGGGGCGAAATTGGGAGAGAGAGGGAGGAGGAGAGAGAGAGGGGTTCGCCCCCATTAGAGAGAGAGAGATAGAGAGCTAGAGAGAGGAGGCACAATTCTTGTGGATAATTTTCACTCAATAATTCATTAGTCTTCTCCAAGTGGGGTTGGGGTCCTATTTATAGGGATCCCAACATTTACAAAAAAGTCCCTGAGATAAGTGCTAATAACAAATAACCAAAAGAGGTGGGGAAGGGGGAGGGCGCCCCTGGGCCAGGCCCACCTAATTGGGCCCATAAGACACTCTAACCCATCATGATGAACACAAACTTAGGTAAATAACATAATAACCTAGGGACTTGACTCAAAACAAAGGAAAATTACATCAAAATGACTCAAATAAAAGGAGAAATTACACCAAGATGACCCAAATAGCAAGCCCAAGTGTCAAAGCGGATCCGTCCAGTCGTGGAGCTGCATCCTACCCGTCTCCGGGAGGGAGAGAGGTGCCGAGCCAGAGGGAATCATGGGTGATGTCCCCATCAACTCCCCCGGGCTGTGAAGAGCTCGACTCTATCGAGTAAGGGTCCACTCGGCTGCGATAACGCTCCAGGAGGTCGGGGTCTAACTGCTGAAGATCCTCCCTGCTCACCCATGAGTCATCTGAAGGAGGCCGGCCCTTCCACCTGACCAAGTATCGCTCGTATGCTTTACTCCGGGTGACAGTGACATGTTCATCCAATATCCGCTCCACTTGCTCACGCAGGCCTCTCTGGTCTGGTGGAGCTCTCTCACGGGTAGTGGCTCTTGCAAGGGGTGGAACAGGCTCGATGTCCTCACTAGGAGTCACCGTGGGACCCCTGTATGGCACCAGGTCAGCCACATTGAATGTGGGGCTTACTCCGTATTCCTCAGGGAGGTCCAACACATAAGCATTGGTGCCGATCCGCCTCAGAACCTGGAAGGGACCTGATCCATGCGACCTCAGTTTGGAGACATTTTCATGGAATAGTCTCTCGGTCCTCACCATCACAAAATCACCTGCACGGAATTCTTGGTGGCGACGGTGGGAATCGGCTAATTTTTTATACCCCTCATTGCTCTTGTTGATGTGTTTGCGGAGGGTACCATGCAGTGTTATGAATGATGATCCTCTAGAGATGAAGGGAGGGCCTGGACAGCCAAACTCAGCCCTATCAAGTGTTACATTGGTTTTGACGGACTTAGGAGGACCGGGGCATCCATAAATTGACCTATCATGCTTAGATGTGATGAAGACTTTCATGGACTCAGGGGGGCTGGGGCAACCATAGGTGGATCTATCGTGCATGGTGGCGATAATTACCGGGGGACCCAGACATCCATGTATGCTCCATTCATGTGTAAGAGCTATGACGAATGTGGGAGGACCAGCACATCCAAATGTGAGCCAGTCATGCATGGGCCTAAAGTGTGTGTGACATGTATGAGATGACTGGGCTTGTGACCCTTGTCGAATGATGTGATATGCCAAGATAGGTGCACCCTTATCCTAGAGGTTACGACCATGTGTGTGGGTATGGGGTGGTCCTTGAGCTCCCACTTATAAGGGTCGAAGGGGTCAAAGAAGGTATGTATCACGGAGTGCGGCACTTCATTGTTTCCTAGGTGTATTTCACCCATGGTCATGGTTCCCTTGGTGTGGACCGGGTCTTGGGAGAGGTGGGCTTGATCCAACATGGTTGGTTGGGGTAGGAAAAGGTTGGTGGTGAGTAAGGTGGGTGGGTATAGGAAGGGATCGAAGGGGTCATAGTAAGGGTCACCTAGGGAGAGGAACTCTAGGTCCTTATGGTCCTCACATAGTGGTGAGTCATCCTCCTCTAATCGAACAATTGGGCCGAAGTTCTTGGTGGGATGGTCGGCCATGAATGGAGGGCTTGATGTTCTACCCGAGATAAGCAACTCTAGTTTGTGGATAGCATCGGGCTCATCGGGTGTAGGGAGGAATAGAAGAAGGTCACTAGTGTAGCAACCCACAGTGTAAATCGAGGAGATGGACCCGACACATAGGTGTAGGAGGTCATGGCTCCTAGGTCGGTCGGCCACTGTGGTCAACTTGCCAGTTAACTCCATTTGCCAAAATAGACCCTTAAGGAGATCCCCTAATGTATCCACTTGATAAGATGATTGAATGGTGGTGTGATAGGAGAGGGGCACTATCGGGAGGTTTTGTTCCATAGGAGGGCAAACATGGGCCATGATCTCTCTAATTGGGTTCTCCTTTAGCCAACGAAAAAGGGGTTCTCCTAAGATGAGCTCAGCCCCAACGAGGGAGGGTGGTGTTGGGTGAAGACCACTGTGTGAGGTTTTTTCTTCAATTTGGATATGTGTTTCCGCCACGGTTGGGATAGTGACCATAGTGTTCTCCACTTCTAGGTGGTTGGGTGTGTGAGCCATGATGCTTTCTACACATGGGATGGGAACTTCCTGGCCTAACTCATGACATTGTGACTCGTATTCTTCTTCCCAATCGGGGGAGGCCTCATGTACCTCAATCACATTCTCATCCCTTTGGGGTGTGGAGGTTTTACTCTCCAAGGGAAATGGAAGGTCTTTTGGGGATGGGGTGATGAAGGTTGGGACATGGTGCACCCGGGGTGGTGAGGGAGTTCGAACTTGGGTTCGGTTTTGGAGTGGAAGTAGTGGAAGCCTAAGTTGGGGTAGGATTGGGGTTGGTAGTGGAAGATGGGCGGGTTGAGGAGGATTGGGTTGGTTGGTCTTGGGAGGTGTGTCCCTTATGGGGGAAGATGGCGGGGTGGTGGTGGGGACCATGGAGGCTTGTGGGGTGTGGGTTTGACGGGGAATCTTGGGTTGGGTGGTGGCCGTCTTGGGCCTAGGGGAAGGGGTGGACATGTTGTCCACTTGGGTTTGAAAGGTGAGGGTTAGTTGAGTGGTTTTGGGTTGGGGAGTGGTGGCCTTCATGGGGGAAACCGGGACAATTAGGGGTCTTTTGCCCTTGGGATCGGCCGGTTGGGGAGGGATGGAAGTGGGTCACCCTTGGATTTGGGGAGAGTTGGTGGTGGTGATCGGGGTTGGAATTATTTGGGGTGGTGGAGTTTGGGCCCTAAGGGAGGTCTTGGGTTGGCTGGGAGAGACAGGAGGAGTAGGAGTGCTCCTCGGGCTATGGTTCTCTGAGTAGGAGGGGGGAGGTCGGGGAGCGTAGATCTTCCTAAGCTCAATCTTCATCTCTTCCCATGAGCCTATCGGTTCTTGCCTCCGAATCTTTCTTAAGCTCACTATGCGTTCCCACTCCTTCTTGGCTTGTCCCCGAAGCCGCCCCTTGGCCATGCGGACCCTAGCGTGTTTATAGATCATAGTCCTATCAAAGTTTTTATCCATGGTAGCCTCCCACTTTAGGTAGGCATTAGGACTAGATCCGTCAAAACTAATGTCCCTTTCTACAATGATTTCCAAGAGGAGGGGGTCAATCGAACCCTTGTGGAGGGTCGAGTTGTTGGGAGTTAACCAAAGAGGGGTATACATGATGATGCACTGGGTGGCCCGATGATGACTCTAAATGTGAATGCACCCTAGGACCAACTTGTAGAGAGACAAGTTGTGAACTTTCTCTGATACCATTTGATGTGACACCACTAGGGGAATGCAGCAAAGAGATGAGGGCCCTCGGGCCTACTACGCAAACACAATCAATGTTGAGCACGGGGTTGCGTAAATCGCCGAATCGCCGTTGCACACACGAACCCGAGGTGACTCGGTAATGCTGAGTGGAGGTGGTGGATCAAGACCCTGGCTGGTCGAGGGCCAGCAGGGCTAAGGTTGCCCTCCCGAGGGTATGATGCCCACAACTAAGGGGCTGGCCGTGTGCCAAGTGGGGCACTGGGTTACTCTCTCTCACAAACCATGGTGACCACACGGAAGTGGAGCACTCCGAGGTCGGGCGCTCTCTCTCGCTTCCAACGGAGCAATTTCGTGAATATTAAAGGAACAAGTACTGATAATGGGAGCAAGGGCTCGAGCTCACCTGGTTGGTTTGAAGAAACCAACCCCGTTCGGAGACGATGGGCGAGCGGGGAAGTGTGGGCTCCCCGCACACTGCGTCGATGTAGCTTGAGTCCTGCTAAATAGTACATGCACTACACCTCACGCAGGAGGGTGGATATCGGGGTGGGGAGATGGGCTTACACACAAACACTACCTCCACACAGGGAGGGGCGGTAAGCCGGCCAGGCGGGAAGGAAAGAGGGTGAGAACCGGAGCCGATACGCCTCTTCGGGGTTCTGCCCGCCAGATTTTCCTGCTGATAGGTACTCGCTGTCGGTGCTGTTGCGATCGCTTCCGGAGTTGAAAGTGTACGAGATCAGTGCCAAAATGTCGGGGACCGACCCAGGATGAAGCCTGAAATTTTCTGGCACCAGATGTCGTAGCCGCTGGCCGGGAAAGTCGGTGGACTGGCGCTGCTTTGCTCTGCTTTGGACTGAGTTCTGGTTGTGACAGTAGGTTGGCGATGGCGTCATGATCGCTCCCGTGATCCAATTGGAGCAGGACCAGGAAGGTTGCGAGCGTGGCCGCATCCTCTTCGATCAGAAAGAAAGAACGGCACCGGCGGAGGTAGGGGTCGAGAGTACCAGCCCGAGAAGTGACAAGGTATCGGGGCAGACCCTGACTGGCCTGAACGGCGTCCCGGTGGTAGAAAAATTGGTACAAATAGTTCCGAACTCCAAATGATGCCCCGCTGGCTGGGTTGGATAGGGGACCGGCGGAGGATCGACCTGGCCAAGTGGCGAGCCAAGGGGAGCCAAGGTGTGGCCGCAGGAGCTTCTGAAAGTTGCCACTGGTTGCAGTCTGGACCAGGTCTGCGCAGTCAGGAGAGAAAGGTTCTCCCGGTCAGCCCCGAATTTGGAATGGAGCGGGACCACCTCGCCTGCGAAGCCGTCTGAAAGACCTTTCCGGTGATGTATAGTACACTCCCAGGGACGCCGGGGTGTGAGCGTGGTCGGTGCTGCAACTAGCGGGTAGAACTGTGGATCTGCAGTTCCTATCTAGAAAGTATAGAGTGGGGTGAGTGGAGGGGGTTTTGGGTGGAGGGTCTAATGGTTTTGGGAGGGGGGTGAGGTGCTGACGGAGGGCTGGAGCTTAGGGAGGGGAGGGTCGATGGTGGTGGTGGATGGTAGCAGGGTGGGAGAGAGGGGGCTGACCTGGTGGGGGGAGTGGATGGGGAGGTGGGGGCGCAAATGGGCTTGGGGGAATGGGGAGGGTTTCCTTTGGAATTGAGTGGTGGGTTAATGGAGGGGTTAATGGGGGCCTAGGGAATGTGAAAGGTTGTATGGGGAAGGGGAAATGTTGCTTGGGGGGAGGTGGGAGTAAAGGGGAGTTAATGGATCTTGGGAAGGTGAAGGGGTGTCTTTAGTGGGATGGGTGATGTGGCAAGTGAGAGAGGAGAGAGAGGGGGGGCGAAATTGGGAGAGAGAGGGAGGAGGAGAGAGAGAGGGGTTCGCCCCCTTTAGAGAGAGAGAGATAGAGATAGAGAGAGAGCTAGAGAGAGGAGGCACAATTCTTGTGGATAATTTTCACTCAATAATTCATTAGTCTTCTCCATGTGGGGTTCGGGTCCTATTTATAGGGATCCAACATTTACAAAAAAGTCTCTGAGATAAGTGCTAATAACAAATAACCAAAAGAGGTGGGGAAGGGGGAGGGCGCCCCTGGGCCAGTCCCACCTAATTGGGCCCATAAGACACTCTAACCCATCATGATGAACACAAACTTAGGTAAATAACATAATAACCTAGGGACTTGACTCAAAACAAAGGAAAATTACATCAAAATGACTCAAATAAAAGGAGAAAATACACCAAGATGACCCAAATAGCAAGCCCAAGTGTCAAAGCGGACCCGTCCAGTCGTGGAGCTGCATCCTACCCGTCTCCGGGAGGGAGAGAGGTGCCGAGCCAGAGGGAATCATGGGTGATGTCCCCATCAACTCCCCCGGGCTGTGAAGAGCTCGACTCTATCGAGTAAGGGTCCACTCGGCTGCGATAACGCTCCAGGAGGTCGGGGTCTAACTGCTGAAGATCCTCCCTGCTCACCCATGAGTCATCTGAAGGAGGCCGGCCCTTCCACCTGACCAAGTATCGCTCGTATGCTTTGCTCCGGGTGACAGTGACATGTTCATCCAATATCCGCTCCACTTGCTCACGCTGGCCTCTCTGGTCTGGTGGAGCTCTCTCACTGGTAGTGGCTCTTGCAAGGGGTGGAACAGGCTCGATGTCCTCACTAGGAGTCACCGTGGGACCCCTGTATGGCACCAGGTCAGCCACATTGAATGTGGGGCTTACTCCGTATTCCTCGGGGAGGTCCAACACATAAGCATTGGTGCCGATCCGCCTCAGAACCTGGAAGGGACCTGATCCATGCGACCTCAGTTTGGAGACATTTTCAGGGAATAGTCTCTCGGTCCTCACCATCACAAAATCACCAGCACGGAATTCTTGGTGGCGACGGTGGGAATCGGCTAATTTTTTATACCCCTCATTGCTCTTGTTGATTTTTTTGCGGAGGGTACCATGCAGTGTTATGAATGATGATCCTCTAGAGATGAAGGGAGGGCCTGGACAACCAAACTCAGCCCTATCAAGTGTTACATTGGTTTTGACGGACTTAGGAGGACCGGGGCATCCATAAATTGACCTATCATGCTTAGATGTGATGAAGACTTTCATGGACTCAGGGGGGCTGGGGCAACCATAGGTGGATCTATCGTGCATGGTGGCGATAATTACCGGGGGACCCGGACATCCATGTATGCTCCATTCATGCATAAGAGCTATGACGAATGTGGGAGGACCAGCACATCCAAATGTGAGCCAGTCATGCATTGGGCCTAAAGTGTGTGTGACATGCATGAGATGACTGGGCTTGTGACCCTTGTCGAATGATGTGATATGCCAAGATAGGTGCACCCTTATCCTAGAGGTGACGACCATGTGTGTGGGTATGGGGTGGTCCTTGAGCTCCCACTTATAAGGGTCGAAGGGGTCAAAGAAGGTATGTATCACGGAGTGGGGCACTTCATTGTTTCCTAGGTGTATTTCACCCATGGTCATGGTTCCCTTGGTGTGGACCGGGTCTTGGGAGAGGTGGGCTTGATCCAACATGGTTGGTTGGGGTAGGAAAAGGTTGGTGGTGAGTAAGGTGGGTGGGTATAGGAAGGGATCGAAGGGGTCATAGTAAGGGTCACCTAGGGAGAGGAACTCTAGGTCCTTATGGTCCTCACATAGTGGTGAGTCATCCTCCTCTAATCGAACAATTGGGCCGAAGTTCTTGGTGGGATGGTCGGCCATGAATGGAGGGCTTGATGTTCTACCTGAGATAAGCAACTCTAGTTTGTGGATAGCATCGGGCTCATCGGGTGTAGGGAGGAATAGAAGAAGGTCGCTAGTGTAGCAACCCACAGTGTAAATCGAGGAGATGGACCCGACACATAGGTGTAGGAGGTCAAGGCTCCTAGGTCGGTCGGCCACTGTGGTCAACATGCCAGTTAACTCCATTTGCCAAAATAGACCCTTAAGGAGATCCCCTAATGTCTCCACTTGATAAGATGATTGAATGGTGGTGTGATAGGAGAGGGGCACTATAGGGAGGTTTTGTTCCATAGGAGGGCAAACATGGGCCATGATCTCTCTAATTGGGTTCTCCTTTAGCCAACGAAAAAGGGGTTCTCCTAAGATGAGCTCAGCCCCAACGAGGGAGGGTGGTGTTGGGTGAAGACCACCGTGTGAGGTTTTTTCTTCAATTTGGACATGGGTTTCCCCCACGGTTGGGATAGTGACCATGGTGTTCTCCACTTCTAGGTGGTTGGGTGTGTGAGCCATGATGCTTTCTACACATGGGATGGGAACTTCCTGGCCTAACTCATGACATTGTGACTCGTATTCTTCTTCCTAATCGGGGGAGGTCTCATGTACCTCAATCACATTCTCATCCCTTTGGGGTGTGGAGGTTTTTCTCTCCAAGGGAAATGGAAGGTCTTTTGGGGATGGGGTGATGAAGGTTGGGACATGGTGCACCCGGGGTGGTGAGGGAGTTCGAACTTGGGTTGGGTTTGAGAGTGGAAGTAGTGGAGGCCTAAGTTGGGGAAGGATTGGGGTTGGTAGTGGAAGATGGGCGGGTTGAGGAGAATTGGGTTGGTTGGTCTTGGGAGGTGTGTCCCTTATGGGGGAAGATGGCGGGGTGGTGGTGGGGACCATGGAGGCTTGTGCGGTGTGGGTTTGATGGGGA
The DNA here is from genome assembly GCA_022559845.1 of Amorphophallus konjac. Taxonomy (NCBI): domain Eukaryota; kingdom Viridiplantae; phylum Streptophyta; class Magnoliopsida; order Alismatales; family Araceae; genus Amorphophallus; species Amorphophallus konjac. Next base: position 116,581,668 of record CM040118.1, read on the forward strand.
ATCTTGGGTTGGGTGGTGGCCGTCTTGGGCCTAGGGGAAGGGGTGGACATGTTGTCCACTTGGGTTTGAAAGGTGAGGGTTAGTTGAGTGGTTTTGGGTTGGGGAGTGGTGGCCTTCATGGGGGAAACCGGGTCAATTAGGGGTCTTTTGCCCTTGGGATCGGCCGGTTGGGGAGGGATGGAAGTGGGTCGCCCTTGGATTTGGGGAGAGTTGGTGGTGGTGATCGGGGTTGGAATTATTTGGGGTGGTGGAGTTTGGGCCCTAAGGGAGGTCTTGGGTTGGCTGGGAGAGACAGGAGGAGTAGGAGTGCTCCTCGGGCTATGGTTCTCTGAGTAGGAGGGGGGAGGTCGGGGAGCGTAGATCTTCCTAAGCTCAATCTTCATCTCTTCCCATGAGCCTATCGGTTCTTGCCTCCGAATCTTTCTTAAGCTCACTATGCGTTCCCACTCCTTCTTGGCTTGTCCCCGAAGCCGCCCCTTGGCCATGCGGACCCTAGCGTGTTTATAGATCATAGTCCTATCAAAGTTTTTATCCATGGTAGCCTCCCACTTTAGGTAGGCATTAGGACTAGATCCGTCAAAACTAAGGTCCCTTTCTACAATGATTTCCAAGAGGAGGGGGTCAATCGAACCCTTGTGGAGGGTCGAGTTGTTGGGAGTTAACCAAAGAGGGGTATACATGATGATGCACTGGGTGGCCCAATGATGACTCTAAATGTGAATGCACCCTAGGACCAACTTGTAGAGAGACAAGTTGTGAACTTGCTCTGATACCATTTGATGTGACACCACTAGGGGAATGCAGCAAAGAGATGAGGGCCCTCGGGCCTACTACGCAAACACAATCAATGTTGAGCACAGGGTTGCGTAAATCACAGAATCGCCGTTGCACACACGAACCCGAGGTGACTCGGTAATGCCGAGTGGAGGTGGTGGATCAAGACCCTGGCTGGTCGAGGGCCAGCAGGGCTAAGGTTGCCCTCCCGAGGGTACGATGCCCATAACTAAGGGGCTGGCCGGGTGCCAAGTGGGGCACTGGGTTACTCTCTCTCACAAACCACGGTGACCACACGGAAGTGGAGCACTCCGGGGTCGGGCGCTCTCTCTTGCTTCCAACGGAGCAATTTCACGAATATTAAAGGAGCAAGTACTGATAATGGGAGCAAGGGCTAGAGCTCACCTGGTTGGTTTGAAGAAACCAACCCCGTTCGGAGACGATGGGCGAGCGGGGAAGTGTGGGCTCCCCGCACACTGCGTCGATGTAGCTTAAGTCATGCTAAATAGTACATGCACTACCCCTCACGCAGGAGAGTGGATCTCGGGGTGGGGAGAAGGGCTTACACACAAACACTACCTCCACATAGGGAGGGGCAGTAAGCTGGCCAGGCGGGAAGGAAAGAGGGTGAGAACGGGAGCCGATATGCCTCTTCGAAGTTCTGCCCGCCAGATTTTCCTGCTGATAGGTACTCGCTGTCGGCGCTGTTGCGATTGCTCCCGGAGTTGAAAGTGGACGAGATCAGCGCCAAAATGTCGGGGACTGACCCAGGATGAAGCCTGAATTTTTTTGGCACCAGATGTCATAGCCGCTGGCCGGGAAAGTCGCTGGACTGGCGCTGCTTTGCTCTGCTTCGGACTGAGTTCTGGTTGTGACAGTAGGTTGGCGATGGCGTCACGATCGCTCCCGTGATCCAATTGGAGCAGGACTAGGACGGCTGCGAGCGTGGCCGCGTCCTCTTCGATCAGAAAGAAAGAACGGCACCGGCGGAGGTCGGGGTCGAGAGTAGCATCCCGAGAAGTGGGAAGGTATCGGGGCAGACCCTGACTGACCTGAACGGCGTCCCGGTGGTAGAAAGATTGGTACAAATAGTTCCGAACTCCAAATGATGCCCTGCTGGCTGGGTTGGATAGGGGACCGGTGGAGGATCGTCCCAGCGAAGTGGCGTGCCAAGGGGAGCCAAGGTATGGCCGCATGAGCTTCTGAAAGTTGCCACTGGTTGCAGTCTAGACCAGGTCTGGGCAGTCAGGGGAGAAAGGTTCTCCTGGTCAGCCCCGAATTCGGAATGGAGCGGGACCACCTCGCCTGCGAAGCCATCTGGAAGACCTTTCCGGTGATGTATCGTACACTCCCAGGGACGTCGAGATGTGAGCATGGTCGACGCTGCAACTGGCGGGCAGAACTGTGGATCTGCAGTTCCTATCTAGAAAGTATAGAATGGGGTGAGTGGTGGGGGTTTTGGGTGGAGGGTCTAATGGTTTTGGGAGGGGGGTGAGGCTCCTTACGGAGGGCTGGAGCTTGGGGAGGGGAGGGTCGATGGTGGTGGTGGATGGTAGCAGGGTGGGAGAGAGGGGGTGGACCTGGTGGGGGGAGTGGATGCGGAGGTGGGGGCGCAAATGGGCTTGGGGGAATGGGGAGGGTTTCCTTTGGAATTGAGTGGTGGGTTAATAGAGGGGTTAATGGGCGCCTAGGGAATGGGAAGGGTTGCCTTGGGGAGGGGAAGGGGTGCTTGGGAGAAGGGGTTCTCCCTTGGGAATGTGAAAGGTTGTATGGGGAAGGGGAAAGGTTGCTTGGGGGGAGGTGGGAGTAAAGGGGAGTTAATGGATCTTGGGAAGGTGAGGGGGTGTCTTTAGTGGGATGGGTGATGTGGCAAGTAAGAGAGGAGAGAGAGAGGGGGGGGGGTGAAATTGGGAGAGAGAGGGAGGAGGAGAGAGAGAGGGGTTCGCCCCCTTTAGAGAGAGACAGAGATAGAGAGAGAGAGAGAGAGCTAGAGAGAGAAGGAGGCACAATTCTTGTGCATAATTTTCACTCAATAATTCATTAGTCTTCTCCAAGTGGGGTTGGGGTCCTATTTATAGGGATCCCAACATTTACAAAAAAGTCCCTGAGATAAGTGCTAATAATAAATAACCAAAAGAGGTGGGGAAGGGGGAGGGCGCCCCTAGGCCAGGCCCACCTAATTGGGCCTATAAGACACTCTAACCCATCATGATGAACACAAACTTAGGTAAATAACATAATAACCTAGGGACTTGACTCAAAACAAAGGAAAATTACATCAAAATGACTCAAATAAAAGGAGAAAATACACCAAGATGACCCAAATCGCAAGCCCAAGTGTCGAAGCAGACCCGTCCAGTCGTGGAGCTGCATCCTACCCATCTCCGAGAGGGAGAGAGGTGCCGAGCCAAAGGGAATCATGGGTGATGTCCCCATCAGTGTAGGCGTAATTAGGTTCCCCAACCACCCTTCTGACGTTGCAATCTACTGTGACGGTCGCCATTGGCCCCGGGAACGCACAACTATTGTGATGGCTAAGGCAACAAGCTACACCAAAACTGGCGCAGTGAAACGGTAGCGAGAGTGAGATGGCGGAGCACGGCGTTGATGGTTTTGCGAGTGGACAAAGGAGGTTAAGGGTGTTACGTAACCCACATGGGGTACCCCGGTTTATATCGCGGTTTGTCGCCAGGTCAGTGGCGAAGGCTATAAGGGTGACAAATAGTTGCCTAGTGCTGATAAATACCTGATAGCAGTGACAAATAGCTGCCTAAGTCTGAAAAATAGCTTGCAGCGTTAAAATTGTGAAAACCTCATAACATCGACGCATGAAGCAAAGGCAGTGGATAAGGGTGCAAATACCCTATCAGTGGCGACAACTAGATCTGTAAAATAGACAAATACACAGGTAAGGGTGAAAAATAGATTCTATAGCTAACAAATGAAAAGTAGAAGGAGCTGAAAGAAGGATTCAAGTTCACATGAGGAAAAAAAATATGAACAGTGTATTAAGAGTTTCTACAGCAATCAGAAGAACAACAAAGGGACTTGGTCAATGCCAAGACAGTCATTGTTGACTAGTCAAGGTCAACGCTAGTCAAAGAAGTCTCCAGCCAAGCTTAATTTTTGATTGAATAGTTATGAAGTCCCAGTCAAAGTCCAAGGTCAATGAATAGACTAGTCACCACTATGCTCCCTAGACAAAGCCAAGCAAGTAATGAAGAGAAGAGAAGGCAACCACTGCTCATGTAGTCATGTGGTAAGAGTGATAAATATGCAGTAAGGGTGACAAATACCACTTTAGTGGTAACAAATGCACAACTAGCGGTGACAAATGGCTAAGGCGATGGCCAATGCATTACGGTGACAAAAGGGCTAAGGCGATAGCTATTGAACCTAAGGGTTATAAATAGCTTGTATGACTGACAAATGGATGATAACTGTGTAAAATAGCCAGTAAGGCTAACAAATGCGCTGAAAGGGTGAATCACATGTTCAGTGTGTCTAGTACACGCTCATCATCTGAGGCCAGCCTTTGCACGTGACTCGAGGCTACCCTATCAGGGGTATATTCTCTTTCATGGGACATGGATATTTTCATATTTCAGCCTAAACTTCTATTATCCAATCTTTGTCGCCTCGTTTACATCCGTAAGGCCTATTTTTCACCATTGGCCACCTATCTGTCACCCTTAAAGCGTAGCCACAGCCCTTTTCATCCAGCGGGTGACTTGGGTTTTTCTCTTCAGTGATTTGAACTGGAGTCGGCTCCAAGGTCATTGCATATTCAGACAGTTGCATTTAAAGGTCGATGCATGTTGCATATCAAGGCAGATGCAGGTCGGTGCATGTTTATAGTATTGTGTATGTAGGTCTGTGCTTGTTCATAGTAATAGAATGTAAGGTCGGTGCACATGTGTTAGAGATAGGCATAAGGTCTGTGCACATTTGCATTTAGCAAGGTCAGGTCGGTGCACATGTGTTAGCGATAGCATGTAAGGTCGATGCACATGTATTAGAGATAGGCATAAGGTCTGAGCACATGCGTTAGCGTTAGAAGCATCAGGTCGGTGCGCATGCGTTAACGATAGAGACATAAGGTCTGTGCACATAGCACTATCAGGTCGGTGCACATTCACATTCTAGTCTGTGAGGTCGGTGCATGTCTTCATTCCACTCTAGTCGACACTTGTGCAAGTAAAGCCTTCATCTTTTCACACTTCAACCCAGCTCCTTAACCAAACTTGAATCTGTCTTCAGAAAACTCATTGATATTCATGAATTAACATTATGTAGCACACATTAACAGCATTAAAACATATGAAACTTTGAAGATCAAAATGTATGAAAAAAGAAATATCAATCAACATAGGTATGTCACATTCTGAGGTTTGAGACGTGAAATTATTTAAGATATTCTATTTGCAAAGTTAATGAGTTGGGCCCCAAACCGGGCTCTAATCATATTACAATCACCCTCATTAAATTTCCATGATGTCTCCATCTTCCTTGACAATACAACAACATATTTCAGTACATAAATGGCACAGTTGAGGCTTCCAACTGCCTGTTGGGGACATTCGTTGTCGAATACAAGATCCCATTTCTCAACTGTGCCAAAAAATGTCCCATAGTTTTTCATAAACCCCCGTACAACTATAGCCTGCAAATGAAATGTTTGACATTATTAAGGAATAAATAAAAGACACATTAAAGATATCTTTAATACATGTACATGGATAAGAAAAAGTACCCAATTTCTTGTAGTGGCATCATGGATGGCCATGCCTCTCATGGAATTGTATGAGACAAAGCGGCGATTCTCCATGTCAACAGCAAGTAGATGCCAGTGATTTGATGAGTGTAACACAAAGAATAAATATTTGTTCTTCTGTAGTTTTGATAATTCAACATTCTCAAAGGCGCACTCCAACAATTGGTCTGATTTTGCGGAGTCGGCCACTGTCCCGCAATTGATGTGATTCACTAAAATGGTGGGAAAACAAACCCACTGATGAAAGATGTCAGATTCATTGTGTCTTTCATGGAGGAGGTACAACATGGCATCGATCACCTGTAAATTAACAATCACGATTCTATTAGCAGTAGAAACACAAGTTCAGGGTAGGGCGAGGGGTAAAATTGCACAATTAATGAAACAAAGTACCGTATCATCTATCATCTGGCCATATAATAGATCAATGACATGACGACGTCTCAAAACAAACCCGTTCTGTAATTCAAATATGGAGCCACTATATTGGACAAAAATTTTCATGGTAGTCAGAGTATGGCGAATCAGGATAATTACAGAAACTATAAGAGGATAACTTACTCAATATCCCCCGAGACACAAGCATCAATGAATTCATTCACAGCCTTGTTATCTGTTGGCTTTAGTTGGCCTTTGCAGATCCAATCAGTACTCTATAGGAGCATTCTGAGCTTGTCGGCTTCATCTCCCTTCTACGTTTATGCCAATACACCAATCTTAGATTCTATACTGTACGTAAGAAGTAGGAACAACGCAGACTCACCTTCTTCTTCCCCCGTCCTATTTTCTTTAGAGGTGGTCGCCTTTTCCTCGCGGGCTTCTCGTGCCGTTGATGAAGGGACTTACAAAAGACACCTAGACAACGGTCACCATGCCCATTAGTCGCCTCCACCTAACCTTGGATATCGCCTTGCACATCCTCTTCAGGGGCTTCGGTACATGGCACAATATCATCCGTAATTTGTGGAAGGGGGCTTGGAGCTAGGACATCAGTTGCAATGTCCATCAAAGTTTGACAGATATTTTCCTCAATATTTTCATCCCCCTGCACTTCCTCTCCAGGGGGTGCCTGCGGTCTCTTGGCATCATCCGTCACATGTTCGATGGGGCTAGGAGGTGCTGCATCAGTGACAATGTGAGCCCCTTCCACCCTAGTCAGAAAGAAGGCCCTCATTTCCTCAAGTAGCCACTGCTGGATCTTCAATGTAACGGCAATATCCTGTAGCACGGTCAATTGTGGAGCTGATGAGGACGTCTCCTCATCACTGGGTCGGGTCATCATCGTTCCACCGTACACCATCACCCTTTCACTTGGCTCAACAAGGAGCTCTTCGATCACCTGCATTTCAAACCACATCACTTCGGTTATTCATTAATGTTGAATGACAAAGAAGATGTTGATTTTAGTACTCATAATACTTATTGGTCTCGCAGAGATCCAATGGAGAATTTTAATTTCATATCTATAAATGGCCCCCACCTAAATAGTCGGGGAAATGCCACCTGCCTAAGTGGCTGTCGCACCCGCGTGTGCTCAAAAAACCAGACCTGTAATATGAAATATATCAAATTATTTTACAATGCCAATAGAATTAATGATTGGCACATTATTACACAACAAAAATAAAAAAACTTACAGCAAGTGCAACAAACAACCAATTATAAATGTATAGGCTTGGGATGCATACTCGGCTCTTCTCTTAGCACGGTCAATTGTACATGAACGGCGTTTCTGGACCGCCGACACTAATTCCTCAAACTTGTGCATCGTTACCTGTTGCACGGCGACTGCCCAATTGTAATATGAAACTCTCTCAATGTCATCTAAGCATGACAACATCTGTTTTGGACAAGAATGCGCCGACCATGGGCAAAGGAAAGTGGACAGTAGGAGTACAATCCATAGCCGGACAGTGTCAGCCACATCCGGCTCTTCATCGGACCCAACAATTTGTTGGATGAGAGAGCACACTTTCTTCCGGTCAAATATTGCTAAAAATCCAAATCGTTGCTGCAACTTCGACTTCTGTTTCGCGGATCCATAATGTTGAACCGGCTGACCGGAGCAAGGTAATCCTAAAGTTATGCCCACATCTTCCACACTGAATGAGACCTCCTTACTACCCATACGGAAGTAATTTCCTTCACTATGGGTGCAAATAATCTCCTCCAATAGTGTCATGGTGAAGGTGACGGGAGAAGCATTGTCAACATATGGACCAAAGGGTATGGTCCTCATCAATGACTTGTGGCATTCCCGAAATGCCATCTGATCCCTATCCTTCATGTAAATGTCCATAGAACACCGGGCCGAGATGACCCGCGTGTTCACTAGATTCATAAAAATTTGTAAACAAGAAATTCAGTTAATTAATTGACTGATCAAGAAATAAAAAAATATTAACAGTAAGACAAGGGTGACAAATGTATATATAAACAAGGGAGTTTAAGTGTGGCAAATAGGTGCTTAAGGGTGACAAATGTATGAAATTCGGTGACAGTTAGGTCTAAATCTGACACAAATAGGTAGATAAGCGTGACAAATAAATAGGTCGATAAGGGGGACAAATAGATATGTAAGGGAGATAAGGAACCACACTACCTTTAACTTGTCATCCTGAAGTGGAGGCCTTAGAAACCCTAGGTTCCTAAAATATTTCTTCTTCGGCCGTAGAAACCGGTACAATGTCCTGAGCTGCAGGTGGGACATCCACTTTACGGTGGACGGAGCGTTGCATGGGTGTGTCCTTCGGCTCCATGGCTGAGAGGTCGCAAATGTCACCGCGAGGAAGACGAGACGCGGAGCACGACGGAGGGATGAACCACCTTCTGGTAGGTTTGGTAAGAGCCAAGACATGGCGGGAAGGGTATATAAGGAATTGGGTATTTTAATTTCGAGGTCCAGTTCAGCCCTTCGACGTCATCATTTCTGTTGATGTGGCCTGCGGCGTTGGATCGGCAGCAATACGCGAACAACACCCACGCCCGGCCGACGTGTCCCGTTTTCCACGTGTGCCAATTGGAGGTTAAGGGCGACAATTGTGTCTACACGGGTGACAATGGGTTAGCAAGGGTAAACAATACCCTGCTAACGGTGACAAATAGGGCTCAATAGAGACAAGCCCGACCCGCGGCTTTCAGGCAATGTTGGAGTAAGGGCGACAATTTCTGGAGTTTAGTGGTGACAATTAGGTGAGTATGGGTGACAAATGCTCAACTGAAGTACTAAATAACTTCACATTGGTAACAAGTGAGAAGGAAGCTGAAGGTGAAAAAGAACAGAAGAAAGAGGAACTGGAGGAGAAAGAGACGTGCTCACTAGAAGAGGGTGACAAATAACTTCAACTTTATCATGCCGTAACTTTAACAAATAGATGTTAACTCTGACAATTAACCGTTAAGACTACAAAATGGGTTTGCAAGGGTGAATAATGGCTCAGCACTTGAGAGGTCCAGCAGGGCACTAGACTAAGTTCGTTTAGTCTATCGTCGTTAATTGTGAGGTGCCGGGCGCAAAAATAGAGTTCTGCCGTGTTTTCATTTACTTTTTTGAATAAGTTATATTCAAAAAAATTACTAAAACCTTACGCTGAAGCTAAGATTCGAACCCGGAGAAACCCATTCAAACGGCCGAACAATTAACCAAATGATACAAGATGTCATTTCAAATAATTTAATCCATTATATATATATATATATTATAGTTTTCCGTATCAGTACGTAATGTACCATCCAGTCTCGAGCCGTGGCCAGGACGACCCTAGGTTCTCTAGGACGGCCACGCCTGCCCCGAATGATGTGCACGTGACTCAATCTCGTTGGCTCAAGATCTGAGTGCTTCCACGTGGCATTAATATATATTCCCCACGATCGAGGAGCCCTAGCTCTCGAAAATTCATTATACATGGACGTGATTATAAATTCACGACACATGAGTTTAAGGGGGGCACAGAACAATAAAGAAATGGTCAACATGTGACCAATACGGCTTCGAATACCTTTTCGCGCACACCTCGATGTGGGGCTTTCAAGGTAGCTAGCCTTTTCAACGTGCTCCCGCTTCTTTTTATAAAATCGAATCGACTTATCGACCATTGCAGCCCCATTGCTTGGTGTGGCGATTAATCAACCGTTTTCCCCTCTTATCATCATGATTGACCTTTATGGCACGGCGAGTTGCAAGTCCCGACCCCATGCCCACATCATCGTCTGCTTACTGATCAGAAGGAGCGCACCTTCGGTTAGTCCAGACCATCCCAGCCTTGGAAGTTGAACACATTGTCAGAGACGTGATTGGCACGCCCTATATATCACGAGTAAGACCGATGAAAGATACAATGATTGATATTTGACTATTATATATCCTGAGTACGTGCTTCCATGTGGCATTAATATATATTCCCTGCGATCGAGGAGCCCTAGCTCCTGAAAATTCATTATACATGGATGTGACGGTAAATTCACGACACATGAGTTTGAGGGGGGCACGGAACAATAAGGAAATGGCCAACATGTGACCGATATGGCTTCGAATACTTTTTCACGCGTACCCCGATGTGGAGCTTTCAAGGTAGCTAGCCTTTTCAACGTGTTCCTGCATCTTTTTATATAATCGAATTGACTTATCGGCCATGCAGCCCCATTGCTTGGCGTGGCGATTAATCAACCGTTTTCCCCTCTTATCGTCGTGATCGACCTTTATGGCACGGCGGGTTGCCAGTCCTGACCCCATGCCCACACCATCATCTGCTTACTGATCAGAAGGAGCGCACCTTTGGTTAGTCCAGACCATCCCAGCCTTGGAAGTTGAACACATTGTCAGAGACGTGATTGGCATGCCCTATATATCATGAGTAAGACCGATGAAAGATACGATGATTGATATTGGACTATTATATATCCTGAGTACGTGCTTCCACGTGGCATTAATATATATTTCCCGCGATCGTGGAGCCCTAGCTCCCAAAAATTCATTATACATGGACGTGACGGTAAATTCATGACACATGAGTTTGAGGGGGGCACGGAACAATAAGAAAATGGTCAACATGTGACCGATACAGCTTTGAATACCTTTTCGCGCGCACCCCGATGTGGGGCTTTCAAGGTAGCTAGCCTTTTCAACGCGTTGCCGCTTCTTTTTATATAATTGAATCGACTTATCAGCCATGCAGCCCCATTGCTTGGCGTGGCGATTAATCAATCATTTTCCCCTCTTATCGTCGTGATCGACCTTTATGGCATGGCGGGTTGCCAGTCCCGACCCCATGCCTACACCATCGTCTGCTTACTGATCAGAAGGAGTGCACCTTCGGTTAGTCCAGACCATCCCAGCCTTGGAAGTTGAACACATTGTCAGAGACGTGATTGGCACGCCCTATATATTATGAGTAAGACCGATGAAAGATACAATGATCGATATTTGACTATTATATATCCTGAGTACGTGCTTCCACGTGGCATTAATATATATTCCCTGCGATCGAGGAGCCCTAGCTCCTGAAAATTCATTATACATGGACGTGACGGTAAATTCACGACACATGAGTTTGAGGGGGGCACGGAACAATAAGGAAATGGTCAACATGTGACCGATACGGCTTCGAATACCTTTTCGCGCGCACCCCGATGTGGGGCTTTCAAGGTAGCTAGCCTTTTCAACACGTTCTTGCTTCTTTTTATATAATTGACTTATCGACCATAAAAAAGTTGAGAATTTTTAAATTACACATCTTCGGATCTCTAAATAATAAATAATATTGTTTACTGAGAGAGATTTTATCATATTAGAAGAAATGAATGAATGAGAAAGAATCACGAATGAATGGATGAAAATATGGCGTCAAATGAAAATATGGTGCCAAATTAAAAGAGACAAGAAATAGTAAAAACGGTCCCTCTCCTGTCCTCCTTAGTCCTTCCCCCTTCCTCCTCCTTCAACCACTGTATCACTTTTCTCTCTCACGATCGCACCCCCCTCTCATTCTCTCCCTGGCGGGCAGCGGAGTGGCGAGGGCGGGCGGGCGGGCCCGGCGGAGCTACCCAGGGACGCCGGTGAGGGGCGAGCAGAGGTGGCACCGGGAGTGAGGGTGCAGAAGCAACGGTGAGCTCCGGCAGCGGCGGTGAGCTCCCGCCCTTTCTCACGCTCACTCTCTCTCACACACACACAGACACAAACTCTTTCACACTCTCACTTTTCATGCATGATCTACCAGATGAACCTTTTCTCCGTATCACCTGGTGTAATCTTACAACATCAGATGAAATTCCAAGCCCCTACTTTTATTGAGAGGGTGGGAAGAGGGATGTGGATATAAATGTGTGTGCGTAAATGTCTCTGCAATGTCCCTTTGTTCCATTTTAGCCCGTTCAAGCCTTTTGTTATGATATATGTGATTAGTATACTTGGATGTGAATTAAATTTGTAGACAGGTGTGGATGCCGATATGTGAAAAATGTGTATGAGAATGAGAGTATGATAATGATTTTTTTCCAGAAGATGATGTCGATGTCAACGTGGGTGTGTGAATATGGAAGTGAAAGTGTATGTGGATATGGATGTATATGTGACCAAACAGGATGTACAAATGTGGAAAATAGTCAATATTTAGAGGAGATGTTGTCGATATTTTCTTAGAAGTAGTGATAAGACATATTGATGTGAATTTTTTAATTTGTTAGGTAAATATGGCTAGAGTTGATCGTTCATGGATGAATCACAGAGTAGTTGACGGAGTTGTGTCCGAGGAGTTTAAGGATGGAGTTGATAGTTTTATTCAGTTTGTATTAGGGCATCCAACAGCAGTGGACCAGCGTGGTAACATCCGATGTCCTTGTTTACGCTGTAAAAATAAGAAATTTCTTTCGCTATGGGATGTGCAAGTTCATTTATACAGGAAAGGGTTCATGAAAGGTTATATGAATTGGGTGTGTCATAGTGAGGACTTTGGGTCGCATGAGCCCGACAATGTTGCAGGCACAAGTACCTACGCAGACATGGTAATCGATGCTGCTGGCCCTAACTTTAATGTACAAGGGGGAAATGTGTACAACGAAGAACCACCAAACAAGTCGGCTGAAAGATTTTATCAGTTACTTCGGGATGCTGATAAGCCGCTGTGGGATGGTTGTGAAAATCACACTCGATTATCAGCTGTCTCACAGTTGTTGAATTTGAAATCCGAATTTAACCTTAGTGAGAGTTGTTTTGACCGTATGCTCCTCCTTATCAAGAGTATGTTGCCTATGGATGAGAAGCTGCCAGAAAATTTTTACCATGCAAAGAAGATGGTCAATGATTTAGGGCTTGGATACCAAAAAATAGATGCATGCCCTAATCACTGTATGCTATATTATGAAGATAATGTAGATACAAGATCATGTGATATTTGTCATCATGATAGATTTAAACCTAAGAGAGGGGACAATTCAAAGCAGAAGGATGTGCCTTACAAGTCACTGCGATACTTCCCTCTCACGCCCAGATTGCAGCGGATGTATATGTTGTCAAAGACAACTCGGCATATGATATGGCACACGGAAAGAGTACGTCGTGTAGATGATATAATCAGTCATCCCGCTGACGGTGAAGCTTGGACTCATTTCAATCGTACCTATACTGCTTTTGGTCACGAGCCACGCAATGTTAGGTTAGGTTTATGCACAGACGGCTTCAACCCATTTGGAGGTTCAGTGGCGTCTTACTCATGTTGGCCAGTCTTTATGACGCCGTACAACCTTCCACCGGGCATGTGCATGAAGCGAGAGAACCTTTTCTTAACTTTGGTCATTCCAGGTCTAAAAAATCTAGGGAAAAATTTGGACATATATCTCAGGTCACTGATTGATGAGTTGAAAATATTATGGAATGATGGAGTTGTTACTTATGATGCGTATAGAAAACAAAATTTCACTATGAAGGCTGCATTGATGTGGACAATGAGTCAACTTCCCTGCATATGGAATTCTATCTGGCTGGAGCACACACGGGAGGTTGGCATGTCCTTACTGTGCGGCTGATACCAAATCATTTGTCCTGAAATATGGTAAGAAATCATGCTGGTTCGATTATCATCGACGGTTTCTACCAATTGACCTTCCATTCCGAAGGTAAAAGGACTCATTCATTAAGAACACAGTTGAAATGGAAGAAGCAGACTTGGAACGGATGTCTGGTCGACAAATGGCGGCACAGGTGCAAAACTTACCAGATATAGTGCAATTTTCGGGTAGTACATGACATCTTCGTGGATTTGGAGAGGATCACAATTGGGTGAAGAGAAGTATCTTCTAGGAATTGCCTTATTGTTCAGCCCTTTTGATACGGCACAACCTGGACATCATGCATGTTGAGAAGAATATCTTTGATAATGTCTTCAACACCATCATGAACGTGAAAGCCAAAACAAAGGACAATGCCAAGGCGTGAGCAGACCTGAAGATACTTTGCAAACGACCAGAGTTGGAATTGCGACCTATACGGGGCAAAATTGTGCAACCTAAAGCAGCTTACGTGTTGAAAGACACACAGATCAATAAACTATGCCAGTGGCTGAAGCAATTAAGATTCCTTGATGGATATGTGTCTAACATAGCCCGTTGTGTGAATGTCAATGAGGGAAAAATATATGGATTGAAAAGTCATGACTGCCATGTGTTCGTGGAGAGACTTCTGCCCATTGTATTTCGTGACATATTGCCAAAGCCTATATGGGGAGCATTGACTGAGTTGAGTCAGTTTTTCAGGATTCTATGTGCTTCAGAACTCAAACTTGGGGACGTGTAAAGTATGGAATAGAATGTAGTCACGACGGTATGCAAGTTGGAGAAGATATTTCCCCCTACGTTCTTGGATTCCATGGAGCACCTGATTATCTATTTGCCATACGAGGCCAAAGTTGGAGGACCGGTACAATTTCGATGGATGTATCCATTTGAGAGGTAATCAGTATGTATTTATTGATTAATTGACAATAGTTACATGTGTCTGTCATTGTCACTATATGTCATTGTCATATGAATTGTTATCATAGGTGTATGCATGACCTGAAAATGAAGGTTCAAAATAAGGCTAAAGTAGAGGGTTCGATTACCGAGGCATATATTATTGAAGAAATTTTGAACTTCTATTCGATGTACTTCGAACCCAAAATTCAAACTCGCCGCAATCGACCTCCACGTAATGATGATAGAGGAGAGGTGGGTCCGTCCGACCGGTTGTCCATATTTAAGTATCCAGGACATGCATTCGGACATTGTTCGAATCGCATATTAGAGGATAGAGAGTTGTTGGCCGCAGAGATCTATGTTCTCCTGAACTGTGCTGAGATTGAACCTCATGTTGAGTGAGTCCTCAACTCTGCAAGTGCTGAAATTTATAGGCATCTTGACATTCTTACTCCCATTTACGGTGATGTTGCATTCATCATTGCAGGCAATTTGATTTTGAATTAATTACTTGATGTCCACACCTCAATGAGTTGGAGGTTCAAAATGAACGAGAGAGATCTTTTGCCAGATGGATTAAAGGTCAAGTAAGCGCCAATCTACCAATTCCACAAAGCTTGAGGTGTATGCAAGTTCAATTTAAAGTAACATGGTTTATATTCATAGGTTGAAGAAGGTTATGTTACTGATGAAAGAGTCCGGGTGATAAGTTATGGACATTCGAAGGTCGCGCATGCCTATCCAGGATTTTTTGTGAATGGATATAGATTTCACACCAGAGATTATGGACAAAATAAGTCTACGATGAATAGCGGCATATGTGTGAAAGGTAGAACATACAATGAAAATGATCTTGATTACTATGGTATTCTTGAGGAGGTCATAGAATTACAGTATTTCGGACAACACAACCATATATTCCTTTTTAAGTGTCATTGGTTTGATCTTAATTCAGTTCGAAATGACGCAATATATGGGATTGTCGATGTCAAACATAGATCCAAATTGAATACCTATGAGCCGTTCATTTTGGCCGCACAAGCCCAACAAGTGTATTATTTAAGTTATTCATCGTCCAAGAAAAAAGATTGGTGGGCAGTCTGTAGGGTAAAACCAAGGCTTGCGCCTAATGATGAGTTAGATCTGATTGAAGCTATCTCAAAGGATTCTAGTGTCGAATATTTTCAATCAGACCAGGGTGACACTGTAGAGTTGGTTGCTTCTAATCTTCATCTGATCGAATCTGACAATCCACTTCAGTTGTGTATAGAGGACGAAGTGGAAGAAGTCGATTCAACTGAGCTAACTGAAGCAATTGTTGGGCAGGAGGAGTCCTCTGAGGAGGAAGTGTATGAATCTAGTGAGAATGAGGAAGATGACGAAGATGACAATGAGGTTGATATATCTTCAGCATGTAAAGATGAAATAGATACTTATTGAATATCTTGTAAGAAATTTAACATATATACACTTATCATTATTACTTACCACCTCTCCTCGTAATTAGTTGTCGACTAATATGCACTACTTTAAATGTTGTCAATAATTAGATGGTTCGAGGCCGTCGCAGATCTTCGAGGAGAGGTGGTTCCAGGAGGGGTTCTACTAGTATGTTTATTTAAATTCTTAGATAAATGAGTAGTGAATATGCACTTTGTTTGGGTAATGATATTTTATGTCTCTGCACCAGGTACACAGATTACATGGCCCCCACCACCTGTTGCGGGTATGTTTATTTAAATTGTTAGATGAATGAGTTGTGATTATGCACTTTATTTGGGTAATGATATTTTATGTTTCTACACCAGGTACACAGATTACACCGCCCCCACCACCTGCTGCGGGTTTATTTATTTAAATTCTTAGATGAATGAGTAGTGATTATGCACTTTGTTTGGGTAATGATATTTTATGTCTCTGCACCAGGTACACAGATTACACCACCCCCACCACCTGTTACGGGTATGTTTATTTAAATTCTTAGATAAATGAGTAGTGAATATGCACTTGTCATGCTCACGACATTTTATGTCTCCGCACTAGGTACACCGATCACACCGCCCCAACCACCTTCTACGGGTATGTTTATTTGAAGCCTTACATAAGTGAGTAGTGAATATGCACTTTATTTTGCTAACGATATTTTCTGTTTACATGTTTGAGTGCCTCTACATCAGGTCTACAGAGTACACCCCTTCCATCACATTCTACTGGTATGTTTATTTAAATTCTTAGTTAAATGATAAAAATTCTATGTTTACTTGTTGAATAATTTTATTTTTAACAATGTGCTAAATTCTGATTAACTACTTCTATTTTACTTGTAACAAGTACGTCAGGCACACCACCTGCGATAGTTGGCTCGTCCGCCCAGCCGGGCACACAACCGGCAGACGATGCTGTTAGCCATCACAAGGGCGAGCAGGTGGTGTTGCAAGAGGGACGCAAGCCATGTTGGGTCTCTAGGTAAATATTTAAACTCATGAATTATGTTTGTTACCTATCCAACAACTATATAATTGTTGGCTATCATTTTAACACATGTAATTGCAGGGATAAAGTAGAGTCCAGTGAGGCTTCTCGTTTTATTACCAACATTATTGAGCGACATGTGACTGGCCCATATAAGTCATTTTGAAAGTTTCCTCAGGATATCCGCGATCGATTGTATGATGAGTTCCTGGTATATGATTTAATCTTTTAAATTACATATTTCCCAACTCCACAATTTCAATCCACTAACTTATTAAATTTTAATTCTTGACAGCTAGGTTATCAGTTTGTGAGGCGAGTTTACGCCGGACAAGCTCGACGTGTATGGGAGGCCACAGCAACTGTAAATTATAAGCATCATTTACATGGCTATCGGGAACGTGCCAAGGCTCTAGCTGGGGGGAGCGAGGACCGTGGCCTTTGGAAGGCACACGGCCCCACATGGATGAGGAGGGAGCACTGGGAGGACCTCTGTGATAGATGGGACGAGCCTAATTGGATCGCCAAATCCGCAAAAGCCAAAGTTGTACGTGCGTTACAGCCAGACGTGCATCTCTATACTTCTGGATTTGTTTCCTTCGCGACCCAAAAGGAGAGATTGTTAGTAATAATCTTAATTTTATTATATTTAATTTCTTATATGTCCTTATTTATTCTCGATAACATGTATAACATGAAAAGAAGAGGGGTGGTACAGTCTCGTACCGCGATTTATTTGCTACAATTCACCAGAAGAAGGGGACTGATCAATATGTGAGCGAGAGAGCTTGCTTGGTAGTGGTAAGATTATACATACACATTTCTTTTCTATTTTAATTTTTAAATATGATTGATTAATATGAAATTTACAATATTTTTTATTCAATTTTCAGGAGTCATATGACAGGCATATGACTGAAAAGTACGGGGAAGAGGAGTCGCAGCGGCCGCAGCTAGATCTTGACGCATGGGTAGCAGCAGCCGGCCCACCGAAGAAAGGACGAGTATACGGTTTTGGGCAGAGCTTGGACACCAGCCCGATTCTAGCATCTTGTCCGGGCTCAGCTTCGTCCTATCCCGGTAGCAGTTCCTTCTCTACTCCCTCCATTGGCACTTCTACGAGGCAGATTACATCCATCGTCGAACATGCGGTAGAACTGGTCGAGGAACGCATGGAGGCACGCTTTGCTTGTGTGGTTGCTACCCTCCTGGCCCAGGTGGGGATTTTGCCTCAGGGAGCACCCTCGAGCACACCACAACCCTCTCATGTGAGTATTTAATTTAATTTTTAATTTCGTAGACTTTAGAGTTATAATAGAGAAGAATCTATGATACCAATGTTGTGTGGCCTATAGGCAAAGCCGGAAGCAAGTATATCATAATGTGTGCGCAGCAGTATAGATCCTATATAAATTTTAAGCTCAATTTTTAAGCCTAAGATAATTTAACACTCAGCTATCAAACCACGAGCTCAGATGATATATGTGAGAATAATATAATTCAAAGTGACAAGAATACACCAACTAAGAAAATGCTACTTCACATAATCCACTCAGATCAGACAGATCAGACAGATCTAACAGAATGCAATACAACCACTTAGCGTATAGGGAAGATCAGTTCAT
This sequence comes from Amorphophallus konjac, assembly GCA_022559845.1. Taxonomy (NCBI): domain Eukaryota; kingdom Viridiplantae; phylum Streptophyta; class Magnoliopsida; order Alismatales; family Araceae; genus Amorphophallus; species Amorphophallus konjac. The sequence goes on from CM040118.1 coordinate 116,600,259, forward strand.
ACGCAAACCTGTGAATGGAGGCCTTAGATGATAAGGGCCAATCACACCAATGAAAATCACGGCACACAGAATTTTTAGGTGATTCGATCTACCACGAAGAGCTACGTCCACCCCACACTCAAACCTGAGTGTGGCTTCCCCTTGCAACAGCAATAACCGTAGACTCAGTCTGCAAACAAACGCTGACTTACAGCTTGACCTAGAAGAACACTCTCCTCTCTTCTTCTGATCAAATTAGAAGGAACCATGAGTAACACCCAGTTACCCACAACCAGAGGACCAGTCCTCTCTTCCTCTGAAGCACAGAGGGAATCATTCTCTTCAACCAGTTTCATCATTCTTCAAATGTCAGCGACATGAGCCACTTTACACCACTGAATAGCCATTTCAAACTGCTATACAGCCATTTATCTGTTTTGTCCACCCATTTTCACCCTTAATTCGTAGCTAAAAAGTCTTCTTTCATTCTGTGAATTCTTCTGTCAGAATTCGACTTGTAAGCTCTCCCGAGTCGGCTTGAGGTTCTTGGATTTCAGCTGTTTCACACCTGCTGCCTATTATTAACCTTTGCACTACTATTTGTCACCACTGTTATCTATTATTCCCTAGTACATCTATTTGTTACCCTTAAGGTAGTATCTGTCACCCGTAATGCACATTTGTCATCCTTAAGAGATATTTTTCACCCTTATTCTTCAGCGGGTACAGAGTCTATCTTAAGCTGATATATCAGCTTGTTCCTTCAGCGATTGGAGGCTTCTTCTGCAGAGTTGCCTCTAGGGCTGCTGTGACACTGCCATGCTTATGCTTACCTGAATTCCTCAGATATTACAGTTCTTCAAACAGACATTCTTCAAGCATACAGACATAATAGTTCAAGCATTCATAGCATTGACATTACAACTCTTCAAGCCTTCATATGAAAATGTTGTTCAAGGCATTAGAAAATATATCGACATTAGCCAGCACACATCAAATTCATGATATAAAAAACTATTATCATAATATGATTCATAGTGTTAGACATCATCAAAACCACAGGGCACAACAATAACATTACTACTTAGTTCAAAGAATTCACCTTTGAGAGTGAAAGAAATAATCTTCATGTTATCTACTTTCAACCTTAGAAAATCAAAAAGATAATTAACTTGATTTATTAATAATTATATTTATTAAAATTTATTTATTATTAATTTTTTGTGATGTAGGATCCTCTTACAGCCGGTGATGGTGGAGATGCTATGAATGACGAATGAGGATGATGCATCAGATATCTCTTGATTTTTTTTAATGATATTATGAAAAAATGATACATTTTAATTAATGTAATTGTAACATTTTTTATTCAAAGATTTATGTGTTGTGGACGTTCTTTATTCTAATTTACAATAGGATTTTATCTTATTATGTGTTGTATATGTTGTTTATTGCGTATTTTATGTTGAGTTGTGTCGATTGTGGTGTATAATTGTAGCTTTAAACAGATTTTTAAAATTTTAAAATATATAAAAAAAGATGTGGATAAAGTTTTCAACGGAATTTCGACCAACTAACAATTCGTCGGAACCAATTTCACGCACATATTTCCTGACATATTTATTTTTCAGCGCAAATCGGTCGAAAGGTTCAGACGTATTTTCGACTAACTAAATGTTCGTCGGAACAAATTTGATACACATTAGTTTCGACGTATTAATTATCCATCTCAAATACGTCAAACATTAACGACGTCTTTTCGACCCAAGGTAGTTTCATCGGAACTAATTTGATTGAAACTAGTTCTGACGTATTAATTATCCGTCTCAAATTCGTCGAGCATTAACGACATATTTTCGACACAATAATAGTTCGTCGGAACTAATTTGACCAACAAGTTTTCAACGTATTATTTATCCGATAGAAATATGTCAAAAATTAAGGACGTATTTCCCACCAAAATAACTTTCGTTGGAACTAATTTAACCCATATGTTGGCGACGACATAATATATCTGTCGGAATTACGTCGAAAACTTTAGACCTATTTTCAACTAAATTATGTTCCGTCGCAATGATTAATTAATTTCTGTATTATTAATTGCCGACATAAATAGCCACCATAATTTCGACGATATAGTTTCGTCGGTAATTTTGGACGCATTAGCAGCGCTATTTTAGTACGTCAAAAATTTGCGACATAAGAGTTCCGACGTCCATATTTTGTCGTAAATACGTCGAAAATACGTCAAAAATTCACATTGCGACGTATCTCCGACGTATTTGTGACAGTAAATGGACGTCAAAATTTCCCATTTTTCTTGTAGTGAGATATGCTGACCGAAATAGATAAACAAGGGTGTAAACCTACAGCTACTCCAATTGAGATTAATCATAGTCTGACTAAACAAGATGGTGAGAAACTCTCTCCAGAAGATAGTAGTTTGTATCAACAACTGGTCGGAAAGTTTTTGTATCTTTCCTTGATCCAATCTGATTTGTCATATGTTGTGGGTGTGGTGAGTCAATGTATGCCTGCTCCTCGAACATCTCATACGAAAGCTATGGAGCCCATTTTGAGATACTTGAAATCTTATTTAGGAAAAAGGCATTCTCTTTAAGAAGACCAATCATCTAAAAATTGAAGGATATATTGATGCAGATTGGACTGGTTCTAAAGATTACAAGAGGTTGGCAACTGGGTACTGGCATACTGCACTCTGCTTGGAGGAAATCTAGTTACTTGGAGAAGTAAGAAACAACCTATGGGTGCCAGGTCGAATGCAGAAGCAAAATACAATGGCACATGGTTTTATTGAGTTGCTGCTTACTGAGTTGTTGTTGTTAAAACTTCTTCTGAGTGATTTAGGAGTTCAAGTAGAACTTCTAATGAAGCTCTATGATAATAAAGCAGCAATCAACATTGCAAACAATCCAGTGCAACATGATCGGACAAAGCACATTGAAACTAATCGATATTTTATTAGAGAAAAATTGAACTTTAGAGAGTTGCATTTGCCGTATGTAAAATCTCAAGACCAAGTACTAGATCTTTTCACTAAAGCATTGACTGAGGCTCAATTTACTTCTGCATCGTGCAAGCTGGGCATGTTTGATATCTATGCTCAACTTGAGGGGGAATGTGAAGAAGTAAGCGGTTAGAAGAGACATTTGGGTATTTACCCAATTATTAGACCTTCAAGGGTTATAGTGCAATTTTCCCTTTCTTTTATGGACACCTCTCAATGAGGGGTATTTATATTATTATTTGTTTTGAAGTTGTATGTAAATCATGAGAGGGGGGATCAGGCTTACGGTTCAAAACAAGCAGATCCTTGCTCCCCCCCCCCTCTCTCTCTCTCTCCTGGTCTCTCTCCTCTCCCTCTTTCTTTTTGTTTCACAACACAAAATCATTTTTTTTGAAAGTGGGTAGTACCACTATTGTATAAATGAAAAAGGGATGTACAAGTATGGTCAAACATAAAATCATATTAGATGAGAAATAGTATTCACACTAAACAACTATAGTTGGTCATAATGTTTCAAATAATCTTGCCATTGTAGCAAATTCTCATGTTTCTCTTAAAGAAAGCTAATTACAAGCAAGTGCCATCGAGAAGATAGGATGACAGTCCCTAAAAATTGGATTATCAAATTATTCAAACCTACACTAACACCCAACTTGAAGAGGCAACTTTTACATAAATCTTGCTGTGTCCATGAACACATAAATGGTTTATGATGGCTTGAAATAGTAAATATCTCATACAACCATTTCCTCCAAAAAAATTTCTTTGGATATCAAGGACAAAACCCAACTGCAACCAAGTGAGCATGAACCTGTGGGAACCATTCACCTCTCCAATAACACGAAACATCAGTCCACATTAATAGAACAAATAAGAAAAAGCTATTTCTTGAAAGTTTGCATAAAACTTCTGCATATGTATTAACTGAACAATCTTTAAGCCAAATTCATAAAAAATCTTGAGAGTAGTTTGAATGATACTTCAAGCTATCATCAGCAAAGTTCGCATGAATGGTCATGAAGCACTTGCTTAGTCAAGTGGAGCTTATTTCTACATTCCCCACCCCCCTGTCGTTGGATACTCTCATTTGAACGAATTCAAGCAATAACTAAAAGACATCAAAACTTTAACTTAAACAAATGTCATTTGGTGAAATGGACTGAAGGCTTTAAATGTTAAAAGAGCAATAAAAATGGGATAAATATGTAAAAATGGAAAGTGATAGTTGCTCAAGCCAATATAAACAATTACCCAATCAACATATCAACATCAATTGCCTTCCCAGACTCACCTCCATCCACCATGAGGAGATCCCAAGGAAAAGGAATGAAAATGAAGGATAAATATGAGCTAAATGTTTTATAGGCCAACGAACTTTAGTAGACTCTAGTGACTCCACCACACTTCAACATAGAAAAGGAGCTTTTAAATGTGGAAACTAACAATTCATAAGCGCGATAAGGAGACGAAACTCGGGTTCTAAAGCGCGAGAGAAAAGGAGATCAACTATAAGCACGCAAGGGACAGATTCCATCACGCTGAGTCTTGTTCAAGGTTTCGCAGCATAGGAAAACATGAGACGAGCAGATCACCCTCTGGTTCAGGATCACGAAAGAAGCAGCCTACAGATTCTCACCTATAACTTAAACCATTCACCAAAACAACTCCAACAAGCTCTCTTCGCATGACGACATAGTAAAGCAAACAAAAATAAAAGGAAAATAAAAAAAATAAACCTCTTCCACCTCTTCTCAGAGGAATCGAGGTGATTCAACTTGATCCCAAGAACAACATCCAAGACAAGCCAAGGGGAAGAGGAGAAGGACACGAGTAATAGGAAGAGAGAAAGATCATATGACCTGGAATGCGACTGTCGGCGAAGAGAGAGGGCCCCTTGAGGAGTCCGTCGTGGCTGCTCCTGTAGGCGGCGGCCAAGTTGGTCGAAGGCGAGGAGGAGCCCCCCCTCCACAGAGAGGAGAGCCTCTGGCCCCAGGCGGATGACAGAGACCGCAGCATCGCCTCTATCTCCCGCCTCTCCTTCCACTTCATCCGGCAGCACTCGTTGTAGACGGCACGGATAGGAAAGAGAAGAGGAAAGCGAAATGATCCCTGGAAATGGGAATGTGCAAAAATTGCGAACGAAAGAGAGGCTAGGGGTGGGTTCGTGGAGCGGAGCGGGCCGGGCGGGGCTTTTGTTCGGTTTTTTATCGGGCCTGGATGGGAGAGAGCCCGAATTGGCGTCCCAGGGGAGTTGTTGGTTCATGACTTCGGATTGTTCGGTGAGATGAAGTGATGACAATGTATTATTATCTATCTCATTAAGAGAGTTACTCGATTAATTTTATTTTATTTTCATACATAAATGTTTGTATTAAATTTTAGGTTCTACCGTAATAGATCAATCAGTTTTCTATTAATGTCTATAGGGATATATTTCGATCATTATTTAATCTACCTCCAGTTCCTGATTGTAGAAGTAAATTCCAAAGAGAGTGAAAAACTCAAGCTAAAATCCTATTATGTAATAAGGTCCCATTTGATTGGAACCTAGCGTTCGATATTTCCGTTGACAGTTCCTTTCCCTCTCTCTTTTAACAACGTCAAGCCCTTTTCCTTCTTTGTCGAAGAGACCACCATAGCCAAGTGTCATGCTCTCAAGCACGTAGGCCGTGTGTTTGATTCTAATATTACAATTAAGAATGCAAGTTTTTATTTAAAAGAAAAAAGAGAGAGATTTTTTATACAATTGAGATAAAAGATTTTCAAAATAAAATATAATTTACACAATTGAGATTTTAATTTCAAATATTGCACTTCTTGACCTTTCTGTGGTGTCTTATTCTCCGTATGCATGATGATCTTACATATGCAGCGACTACCCCTCTCTCTCTCTGCTACATTCTTCCTTAAGCTTTTTTCTTTATAAAATGAGAATGATAGATTCACTACTGTTAATTTACTATTTAATATGGCCGAACAAAAAAAAACTTCATAGATGAAATGATGATCTTTTGAATCTTAAAAGAATTATTATTACAGCATTGATAAAGCTTTCTAACAACACACCACGTCAAAGGTAGGTTGATGCATCACAAAACAACACCATGCCCTATCAAGATAAAGAACACTACTAAATAGTCGAAGAATATAAATCCATTCGTGTACATACTCCTGGTGTCAACGAGAACGAATCTTGTGATATCACTCCCAGGGTTACGTAATTACGCACCTACATCCACCGATGCAATGAATAATTGGTGCCGCCTATCTTACCGTTTGACACATGTGGTGTCATAGTTGCGTAGTGCCTACCTATTAGCGATAAGCATATGAAACTCGGGTTCTGAAGCGCGAGAGAAATGGAGATCAACTATAAGCACGCAAGGGACATATTCCATCACGCTGAGTCTTGTTCAAGGTTTCGCAGCATAGGAAAACACGAGACGAGTAGATCGCCCTCTAGTTCAGGATCACAAAAGAAGCAGCCTACAGATTCTCACCTATAACTTAAACCATTCAACAAAACAACTCCAACAAGCTCTCTTCGCATGATGACATAAAAGCAAACGAAAATAAAAGGGAAATAAGAAAAATAAACCTTTTCCACTGTTGTACCCCAGTGGTTTTGATGATGTCAAACACTATAACTCATGTGCATGATGTCATATCTGTTAATAATGATGATGCTTGATTTTGATGATGTCATATGTGTTCAAGCTGCATTGTTTCATTATGGGTTGATGGTGATTAGCATTGTTGCATGAAGGTCCGAGCACTTTCATTATTACGTTTGTGCACATTCAAACATTTTATCAAACAGGTTGTGTGTACAAACACTTTTCACCGGTTCAAGCATTTTGACATACAGGTCTAATGCACATTCATGCATTCACAGTCATGCAGGTCAACGCACATTTATTTGGGTCAATGCATGTTGCATATACTTTCTATTTGTCAAGTAAGGTCGATGCATGTTTTCCAGTCTGCATAGGGCTTGCATATAGTCAGTGCAGGTTTTGCATTATAGTATGTCTTGCATACATGGTTGGTGCATGTTTGCCTTGCGCTGATAGAAGTTGGTGCATACATGGTTTAAGTTAGTCACAATGTCAGTGCACATCACTGTAGGAAGGCATGAGGTCAGTGCATGTTTGATTCATAGCAAACCAAGGTCGGTGCTATCTGCACCTTGTGCATACATTAGGTCGATGCATGTTTTAGCCTAACACATGCAAGGTCGGTGCATGTTACATCCAAGGTCGGTGCATGTTACATCTAAGGTCAGTGCATGCATTAGCAAGGTCAGTGCACGTTTAGTTTTAAGTCATACAATGTCAGTGCATGTTCCTGTAGACTGTTCATACAAGGTCGGTGCATGCTGTCCTGTGCACAAGTCAAGGTCGGTGCATGATAGGTCCGTGCTCATTTTAATGCTCACATAGAAAAGGTCGGTGCATGGTTTAGCATTGAGCATTAAAGGTCATTGCATGTAAGGTCGGTGCACATTCTCCTTGTGCACGTTTGTAGTCGGTGCATATTGACATATGCATAGACTCAGGTCAATGCAGCGTCTGCATTGAGCATAAAAGGTCGGTGCATGTAAGGTCGGTGCATGTAAGGTCGGTGCACATTCTCCTTGTGCACGTTTGAAGTCGGTGCATGTTTGCTTGATAGCAAACTAAGGTCAGTGCATAATACATTTGCATAGCATAAGGTCGGTGCATAATACATTTGGCACCTTTACTCAAGTCGGTGCACATTTGCCCTTGTGTGAAGCAGGGTCGGTGCACGTTGCTTGGTATTCACTATAAGGTCGGTGCATATAAGGTCGGTGCACATTTTCCCTTGTGTGAAGCAGGGTCGGTGCACGTTGCTTGGTATTCGCTATAAGGTCTGTGCATATAAGGTCGGTGCACATTTGCCCTTGTGTGAAGCAAGTTCAGTGCACGTTGCTTGTATATGCTATAAGGTCAGTGAACGTTGCTTGGCATATGTTATAAGGTCGGTGCACTTTCGGTATTAGGTCAGTGCATCTTTAGCTTCATGCATATAAGCTCGGTGCATCATTTGCCTCTTGCCATATAAGGTCGGTGCACCTATTAGCACAATGAAGATAAGGTCGATGCATTCCTTTGATTCATGACATATATATAGGTCTGAGCACGTTGTTATGTTCGAGCTTACTTCACATTTGAGCAAGTATTAGGTCTGTGCACATTTAAAATTGGCTAACTACAAAGTGTTTGACGAAATGCCTCTCTTGTGACTGACAAGATTAAAGCAGCACGTGAGCTCGAACTGAGGCAGGCACATGTTCCCAGAAGGCTGGAGGTGGGGCACGTGATCCAAGGCACTATGACAGAGGAACATTCATCTCTCTCCTGCCACGTGGTGCAATGATAATTCTATGGAAACAAATCTTTTATCTAAATAGGTTCTGTTACTCTGCTTTCATATATATAGACCCTTATCCTTCGAAGAAGGGAGTGGCGCAACAAAGGAAGAAAAAGAGGTAGTAGCCGCCAGAGAAGAAAGCCAGCAGAAGAAGAAGAAGGGAGTGCTGAGAGTGATGAGCAGAGGAAGAGAAAAGAGAGTGAGCAAGATAATAAGAGAGAGTTCAGAGAAGGAGAGCGTGTGAAGAAGGAAGAGTGAGCAGCAGTGGTGATAGTTGAAGATCTGTTTCGAGATTGGTCTCATGGATTAAATCCAGAGACATCCTGCTCTGTGGAGCTACATTCTGATTGTTTTTCCTTTTGTCCTTTTTGTTGTTTGTTCTTTTCCACTTTATTCTTCCAATCCTCTGGTTTGAGGTCGGTTTCCTCCTAAAGATTCAGGAGAAGAGAGACCGTGTCTCTGGTTTGCGAGTGGCGGGGTGTCACTCATGGTTTCCCTCTGGGTTTCAGAGGAAGGGAGACTTGGGTCTCCGGTTGTGAGTGGTTGGGTGTCACTCACGGGTTCCCCTCCAGTTTGGAGGAAGGGAAACCGTGTCTCCGGTTGCGAGTAGTGGTGTGCTACTCGTGGTTGCCCCTCCGGTTTGGAGGAAGGGAGGATTGGTCCTCCGATTCTGAGCTTGTGGGTGGCAAGTTCAGTCTTCAGATCCTGTGGGTTGCAGGATCGGTGTTGAGGGATTTGTCTCCCTCAGGGCAAGCTGTTAGGCAGTCGTTGTTTGTAGACTGAGTCTGCTTCTTGCTTTGAGCAAGGGAAGCCTCACTCGGTTGGAGTGGGGGGTGGTCGTAGATCTCGGGTCTGAGATCGAATCACCTAAAAATCCCCGTGTACAGTGGTTTGCCTTGGTGTGATTATCCTTGTCTCCTGCCCCCTTCTGTTGATTGTTATTTAGAGCGCTAGTTATTCGATATTTGTTTTGCTTGAGCTATGAAAGTGTTGTGTTGGGTTTGTTATACTCCCTCTTGGTTTTGGTTTTGATGATAACAAAATATTATATGTATGTGGAAGAACTTCATTGTGTGTATGTGGATGCACAGAAATCAAGGCAGTTGGCAGCATAGAAATAAAGGGCTGAAAAGCTTCATTAACTAAGGTCGATGCATGTACTGTAGCTAGTGCACATAGGGTCTATGTTAGTTGTACCTTTGGCATGACTGGGGTTGACGCTTGCTATGCTAGGGTTAGTAGCATGCATACTAGGGTCGACATTAGCTGTGCTAGGGTCGGTGTTAGCATGAAGAGTCATGCATCCAGGGTCGATGTTAGTATGCTGTGTTTGCTGTGCTAGGGTCGGTGTTAGGATGAAGAGTCATGCATCTAGAGTCGATGTTAGTATGATGTGTAGACAAGTCTAAGCATGGTGTGGACAAGGTCTATGCATATGTTGCACAGGGTCTGATCATAGCATAGACAAGGTATGTGCATATGTAGCACAGGGTCTGAGCATAGCATAGACAAGGTCTGTGCATAGTATGTACAGGGTCTGTGGATATGTAGCACAGACAAGGTCTGTGCATAGTAGCACAGACAGGGTCTGTGCATAGCATGCACAGGGTCTGTGCATAGCATGCACAGGGTCTATACAAGGTCAGTGCATATTTTAGCTCCATGCATATGAAGGTCGTTGCACACTTGCCCTTGTGCGATACAAAGTCTGTGCACATATTGCATTGTGTACACCAAGGTCTGTGCACATGTGGCATCTTGCACAACCAAGTCTGTGCACATTTGCCCACTGCACCATTAAGTCCATGCAAATTCCATAACCAAGTCTGTGTACATATGAGAAGGTCTGAGCTATCAAGTCTATGATAGTATGAATAGAGTCTATGTTAGCATGCAAAGAGTCTATGTTAGTTTGCACAGAGTCTATGTTAGCATGTTATGTCCTGCATGTCAAGTCTATGCTAGTATGAATAGAGTCTATGTTAGCATGCAAAGAGTCTATGTTAGTTTGCACAGAGTCTGTGTTAGCATATAATAGAGTTTGTGTCAGTTTGCATGGAAGTCTGTGTTAGCATAAATAAACTCTGTGCTAGTTATCTTTTGTTCCTAAATAAAGTCTGTGCTAGTTGAATAAAGGCCACTTTGAATAACCATATGGATTTGAACATCTCCAAATGCAAAGCTTTTTGTAAACCCCAAAATGCGTGAATTGAACAAGGAAATGAAGCTCAAAAGGATCGTGTGTCAAAAGCTTAGAATGAGTCCAAACCAACTCAAATTGAATGGAACAAAGTGTGGTCTTACTGTATATTCTATAATGATATGATCCATGGGCTGACAATCTTATTTCTACAGGTTTTTCACTGTTCAGTCGACCTGAGAGTCAGGGGCGGTCGACCGGAATTAACAGCGTTCAAAGATCTATAGGATTTTATAGTCCGGTCGACCGCCGGCCCTATCCCGATCGACTGGACATTCCAGAACTCAAACATCCCATACTTGTGAAAATCCGGTCGACCGCCACCTACCTCCGGTCGACCACCAGCCCCGAGGCAGCAATTGTTGACTTTGTTTTTCTCAACGTGGGAAGCCCCTCTCCTTGGATTTGTTTAATCACAAAGCCCCCAATCAAGCCATGATTTGTGGATCTGGTCTGGGGCATGTCTCTTGACCACCCAAGATCTATAAATAATGTCATTGGGGTCAAAAACCCTAATGATCCAAGGGAAGCTCAAGGGAGATCAAAGGGGGCTGCCAAAAGAGAAAGGAGTGCTGCTACTGTAGCTCTGTGAACAGTGCTCTGGGAAGGAAGTTCTTCATCCATCTCCAAGTCTTTCAAGCTCTATCTGAAGCCATTGCATCTCCATTCAAGTGAAGAAGGAAGCCTTTCTTGAGATCTGCATCATACACTCAAGGGGAGCCTAAATCATGACTTTTCTCAATTGTGTCTCATTATTCTTTGTGTTTTGAGCTTCAAGTCTTGTACCTTTTAATCTGCAAACATTTGTGTGTGTGTGTGGATCAATTCAGATCCGTGGTCTTGTATGGTTGTCTAGTTCAGATCATTGTGTGTGTGTGGATCTTTGTAGATCTGCAAGTGTGTGTGTGTGGATCTATCCAGATCCGGCTACTCCAGTGTGTAGAGTGCTGCATTTGTCGCAGGGTGTGTGTGTATTGTTGATCCGGTTGTCGGATCATGTTGGAGACTCCATCTCCGTGTGTGTGTGTGTTGGGGTGCGTCCCCGTGTGTGTGTTGGAGCATTGCTCAGTGTTGGGATTTATTCCCGTGTGTGTGTTGGAGTTTTGCTCCGTGTTGGGGAGTCTTCCCGGTGCTGGTTCTCCAACAGTGAAGCCTCACCGGGTTTTGGTGAGGGGTGGACGTAGGTTGCTGTCGGTGCATCCGAACCACCTTAAAATTATTGTGCCTTGTGGTTTGAGTTGTGTGATTGGTCCATTTCTTCTACCTCCATTCTGTGTAATCATACATATATATTGTTTTCTTCATATTGTACTCTTCGGATCGAGCATAACTAGCCATCATGCGTGATAGATCTTGATAGATCTTATTCTTGTGTTGCTAGTTCATCACATCTATTTTAAATTGGGTAATAGTTTTCTAAATCTGTAATCACCCAATTCACCCCCCCCCCCTTTTGGGTGTCATTGATCGCGGGACTTCAGAAAGTTGGAGATTACATCTAGTCTCTCGCTGATACATTGGTGGCATGACAAATGTTTGTCCACTGGTCTAAGTAGAAGTCTCCATTCCTACATGTCTTCAGTGGAGCTGTTTTCACTTGTTTCTTTGAGTGGAGTTTGAGTTATTTAATTGGGCAATATTTCCAAAAGATCCATTCACCCCCCCCTCTGGATCTATTTCCGTGTACCACCTGTTCTAGCAATTGGTATCAGAGCGGGTCTCTGATTCATCAGATCCAACGATCTGCAGAGGATCCTACTACTTCTTGGTGCACGATTATTTCTGGTTCATTAGTCTGATTTACTTCCATGGGTCATCCACCGATTTTCAATGGCTCCAATTTCAATTCATGCTTTAGCAGCATGCATAAGTTTGTTATATCAACTGATCCTGATCTGTGGAAGTTAATTTCATACGGTCCACATAGACTACCAAAGAACAAGTCCAAATAGACTGACAGTCATAAATCCATGAGTGGTGAAAACCAAAAAGCTTTGGAGATGATGAAGGCAGCTACTAACAGGGCATTCCATTCTTGTTTTTATGATTGCAGATCTGCAAGAGAGATATTAGATAGACTGAAGACCGCCGATAAAGGAAATAAAGATGAATGTCTAATGGCGGAGAAAGGTGATCATAATAGCAATCAAAATGAAGAGGAGGACGATGATAAGGTAAATCTTTTTGAGAACTTTTCTATAGATGATTGGTAGGATGCCTATAGTGATTTGTTAGAAAGGTTTAATAGATTGGGTAAGAAATATAAAGCTCTGACAAAGAAATTAAATCATGTTGTCAATTATAGTTCTGAAAATATTGATATTGAGACATTGAAAATTGAGAATGAAATTTTCAGAAAACAACTGAACAATCTTGATTCAATTGACCCTGAACTAGAAGAATTAAAATCTGAAAACGACAGACTGAGAAAACATGTAAAAGATCTGGACACTGTCAAAGCAGAAGTGGATAATTTGAAATCTGAAAAAGAAATGCTTAAGAAACAAATTGGTTTATTCAAAGAAGAAAATAAAGCACTTGCATGTGAAATCCCTGAACTAAAAGAAAAACCTAACTCGATTGATGATGATTAGGTTCACATCAATAATTTAGTTCAGAATGAAAAACTATTGAAAGATTTTGATTGTGTTAGCTCTGAATTGAATGCTCTAAAATTTGAGAATGAATGTCTTAGGAAACAGTGTCTAAGAGCTAATGCTGAAATAACATGTTTTGGTAAATCTGTTTGCAATGATTGTCCATTTCTGAAAGAAATAAATGAAAATCTTCATTCAGATTTAGATTGGTAAAAGAACTTAATTGCTTCTCTCAAAGAAGAAAACAAAAGTCTGTTAGAAGAAAAACTTGAATCTGAACAAAGGGAGGAAAAATTGATTGAAAGACATGATGAGAAAATTGAGAAATGGATAAAAGAAAATGAAAAATTGAAGGAATTAAACACAGTCATATCTGATAGGCTATTAACCCTTGAAAAAGGAAAATCTGTGATCTGTAATGAATCTGAAGAGAACCTGAAATTGAAACATGAAATTCACAATCTTAAAACCATGAATGATGCTATGCATCATTGTCGCTGCGATTTTTTTTATGCCGAATAATCGGGTGAAGGAAGGGATACAACGGGGAAGGAAGATACGGGAGTTTGATGTATCTTGGGTATCCTCCTTACGGTTGCATGCCTCTCACAGCGGTATCGGGCACTCTCCTTTCACGGAAAGTCGAAAAGGGTCGAAGTGCATGGGAGTGTCAGGATAAGGGTTAACCGGACAGGGTACGGGCGTGCCAGTCGATTTCTCGACAATCACTCATGGAACCAAGGGTTGACCGGGGAAGCATGGCCAGGACGCGGCACGTGGGCTCAGGCGATCGGGAGACACGTGGAGAGAAGGGGTTCCATGGGTGCGAGTTCGTAGGCGATTGCAGGAATCGTGTACTGGACGTCTTTCCCCACCGGCCGCAAGCAACTGGTGTTTATTTACATCGGATTGAATCCGAATACCTTCGTTCTAAGCTGAAGTAAAGTATGCATATATGTCTGAAGCCATGGGTAGAGGGCTGGGAGCATTCAGCAGCTACGGGTAAGCTTTTGACTGAGGGGTATTTACTGGGGGTAGGATGTCAGGCACATATATCGAGTGGTGTAGATAGCGAGCTAGGGGCCTGAACGTGGATGCGAGAGCATTCATCCAATTGGCGGTGTAATCTTTGAGATATACATGTCTTTATAGGTGGGCCGTAGTGGCCAAGGTACAATTGGTGCATGCTACGGGACAATTCCGATGTGATGATCAGTCCCCGGGTCAGTGCTTGATAGACGAACACATATGTGTTTTACAGAGGGCCCCTCCCATGGCGTGGGCCATGGTGGCGGCACCGAGCAAGGGGGCTTATGACTGGATGACTGGAGGGATGCATCGATCCGATGTCTGGGTGAGGGCCGGTCACGGCTCGAGTAGAGTGGTCGGACGTAGCCTCGTGACTGCGGGAGAGCGTGACGTCATGGTACGTGCGTGGTTGGAGCCGACGGGCATGCGAGGGGGAATCCCGACATGAGGGGACGTTCACCCTTGTCATATCATCTCGCACATGGTGGGTCTTGACTTGTATGTTACGGCTAAATACGGCGTGAGGGAAGTGCAAACGACATACCCCCGGCATACTAAGTCGACGAACAAGTCACCCACACACAATTCTCCTTAGCTCGTTGTCCGGAGCTACTTGAAGAAGGCCGGATGTCTCGGGGCTTCTATGTGCTTCTATTGTGTTGTTGTTGTGTATTGTCTCCGCGTATTTAACCCTTGAGCTTCTAAGGGGCTTTTATAGAGAAGTTGAGGGGTTGGAAGGGGTTTAGGAGGGTTAGCTTGATAGGGTGGAGCCAACCCGCGTAAACCCCATGAATAGTTTGGGTTTAGGAGGGCCGGGTTGATAGGGTCAAGCCAACCCGCGTAAACCCCATGAATAGTGTGGGTTTATGAGGGCTGGGTTGAGGGAGTCAAGCTAGCCCGCGTAAACCCCTCACGGAGGGTGTTTTTGGTAAAAAGAGTGGGCTAGAAGGGTTTACGCGGGCCAAGCTCAGGGGGCCGGGCTGGTCCGCGTAAACCCCCTCCCCTAGGGGGTTTAGGCGGACCAGCTTGGGGGTCCAGGCTAGTCCGCCTAAACCCCACCCCGAGGGGTTTAGGCGGGCTGGCTTTGGTCGTTTTTAATTTTAAAAAACCAATTTTTTTTATTGAATAGAAGGGGTTTACGGGGACCAGCCCAGGGGGCTGGGCTAGTCCACATAAACCCCCCCAGGGGGTTTAGGCGGACTAGCCTGGGGGTCCAGGCTGGTCCGCCTAAACCCCACCCCGGGGGGGTTTAGCCGAGTTGGAGCATGAAGAGGGAGGGGCAGTCCCCACCCTATAAAATGTATTTTTTGGGAAATTTCTTCCTAAATTAACTAAGAAGAAAAGGACAATTAGCTCTGGGAGGATACGTGGAAGCTTGCGGAGGCTTGTGTGTGCGTCGACTTGCAGAGTTCCCGCGTGCTGTCGCTTTGCGCTCCCGCATCCACGTGTCGACTTCTCGAACTGGTACGTCACATGAACCGCATCGTAGGACCACAAACTGGACGAACTGAGGCTGAGTGGGGTCATGGGACCACCGGACTGGAGAGGGGGCGCGACCCCCAGGGAGTTCGCCCACCCTGGGGGCACGCGGCCGCGCCCCGGGGTGAACTGGCCCCGGGGCCGGTCGTGACCCGGAGGGATGGCCCCCGGGGTCTCCTTGTGTCTTTTGCAAGCGTCCTTTAAGGACGTTGAGCTCTTGGAAACTGGGATGGGCCCGTGGGGGGCGTTGTTCTTCAAGTGGTCGTACCCGCTCACAAGGTGTTCGGGTAAATGCCCGACACACCCTGGATTCCCGAACGACTTTGGTAGATGACCGAGGGGCTTCAAGGTGGGCCTTGGGTTGAAGAGGGGAGCTCGTGGGAGCTTAGGAGAGGCATCTTAGGGATGTGAGTCATGCCTTGAGTTGCGTGCCACATTGCACGGCCGGTTGGAAGGGTAGCCTTGGGTTGGCCAGAGTGCTAAAGTTGAGTGGCTCGTCGCCACGTATCTGAGGGTCGGGGGTGGCCCCGACTTACTGGGGGGTCGTTGTAGGACCCAATTAGTGTGCTGGAACCATGGGGTGGCCCGTAGTTTTATGTGGAGGGGCTGGAACATATGCGCCCACAAGGAGTTCAGAAAAATGTCGAACACACGTGTGTGAGCCGTATGCACGTGCTGCGGGCCTCCAAAGCCTATGGTTGACTTACTTGGGTCTCGCTTTGACCTTGGAGTGTTGAAAGAAGTGTCTTAGGGTGGGCCCACGGCCCTTTCACTGAGTGCCACGTGGCGTGGCTTAACATCGGGGCGCCCCCGGGTGGTCCCGGGTGGCCATGTAGGATACGGGCAAAGCCCGTATGTGAGTGGCCGGGGTTGACCCCGGATAATTGCTTGTGTCGCCGCGTGTCACGTCAAGCTGGTCAGGACCCTTGTAGGGACCCGCAGGGTTTTAGAAAGGGCTAGATAGCCCGTGCCTTAAAGGTGTTCGGGGAAATGCCCCAAACCCTTATTCCTTGTTATTCTACCGGGAGATAGTCCGGGTACAACAAATGCCTCACACGGGGCGTGCGTCGGAGGTGAAGACGAGGGCGTACAGCCCGTGAGACCCCTGTTCTGGGCTGTTGTAGTTGTATTTTGACACTTCATTTGTTTTTAATTTGTTGTGCTGTATATGCTGATTTTCTGGTATATTGACCATTTTTGGGTGCCATGTCTTGCAGCTATGGCACGCTTCGGCAGAGATGGGCGAGTCCCGAGGCGGGTGGCTCGGGAGGAGGATCTTTGGGTGCGGCGGACTGAGCGGCCGATGCCTCCTCTGGGCCTGCCGGTGGTTACTGCAGCTAGTGTGGAGCAGTTGGATTCGCGGCATAAAGTAGTGGCTGAGGGTCCCGTCGGTGAGAGGGCAGCTAGAGTCGGGACTGTGGAGGTGGCCCAAATTTTGGGAGCAGGCGATCTGTATGCCTATGACAAGAGCGGGGGTTCCCCTTGGATCACCATCTGTTTGAGGTTATCAGGAGCTATGTCCCTCCCGGCATGGAGGAGGGTGACACCCCAATTCCGGGAGCCCATCGCCGGCTTGAGCGGGCTATCTTGATTGGCAGGGACAGCCTGCATGGTGTAGCATTTTACAGTAACCCGAGCTTTTCCGAGGACTACTTGAGGCAGCGTCGGTTCCCTAGTGTTGAGTGCCTGGGGTTCTTTGGTAGAGCAGAGCAGTCGGGTGTCAGAGTTGGGCCGCTGGGCCCTGCTTCCTAGGACTTACACGGTCGCCATCGCATAGAGACAGAGGGGACCGCTGGGTTGCTGCTGGAGCCGGCGGGTTTGCTGTATACTGGGGAGAGCTATGACGACAACAGCATCCTGGATGGAGTCATGCGGCAGACCTTTATCAGCTGGTACGGTCGTTGGGCCGTGATCTCGTCACACTACTATCGTTAGGGTGCCACTGAGTGGCTGATGGGGATTGTTCACCACTACCGGGTGCTGCTGGACCGAGCTGGGATCAGGTACGCGGTGACTGCCGCTTTGTACGTGTACCCGTACTACACCGGACTGCTACAGGGGTTGCTGGAGCACTTCAACCGCCGATGGAATACGGTGGCGATAGCAGAGGGAGAGACCAGCCTTGACTTGTGGTCTCTGTTCCGGATCTCTGGGTTGCCGATCATCGGTGAAGGGTATGAGGAGGTGGTACTGGATGACTTCCACTATAGCCATACTAACGGACAGGGGCGATACCGGGTGCCTTACTGTTACCAGTATCTTCTGAAGACCTGGAGGGATCTGGCCCTAGTCGGGAGAGACAGAGCCCCACAGACTTCGAGGGTGTCGCTAAATGTCTGGGTGCGCTATTTCTACAATGGACCCTTTTGCTTCGATCAAGAATTTGCCAGGGATCAGACTTTGTGGGAGGAATATACTGAGATGGATCTACGGTTTCGGACGTACTCCCGATATATATATGCTCCACGGGAGGGGTAGAATCCCCACGGCTTACCGGACGTGACACATCTTGCTGCCTACCTGGCATACTGGTTGGCGACATTTGTGGTCCCGCATGGAGAGGATGGTCTGTTGAGGGCCAAGCTGTTGTGGCCGGCCTGTTTGTTAGCTGAAGGGAGGCAGTTGTGATGGGGACATCTCCGACCACTCCATATTTTTTTGAGGTTCCTGATGATCACCAGGAGTGCTACATCTTGTTCGCCACTTTATTTCGAGTCATATGATATATTTTTCATTTTCTTATCATGTAATTTTCCTTTTATTTGAGTCCAGTATCTAGGTATAAGGATCATTTAGCCTAAGTCTTGAGTCATAGGGTCAATTATGTAGGCTAATGGGCCCAATTCAATGGGCTAGGCCCATGGGCGCCCCCCTTCCCTTGGTTTCTTGTTATTAGTCCAAAAGTCAGGGACTTATGTTTAAATGTGGGATTCCTATAAATAAGACCCCATTCCCCCACTTGAGAACTATTGAATGATATTTTGAATTTGAGTTTCCACAAAAATTGTGTGACTTCTCCTCCTCCTTGGGTGAGATACCCTTTCCCTCTCTCTCTTCTCTCTCTCTCTAAAAGGGGCGACCCTTTCTCTCTCCTCCCCCCAAAATCAAAATTCCTCTCTCTCCTCCCCCCATTCACTTCTCATTAAGACCCCTCCCCCTTCCCCATACATCTATTCAATTTCCCTCCAACCCCAAGGTAGAATCTCCACCTTCTAGGCACCTCTTCATTCTCCCAAGCAACCCCTCCTCTTCCCAACACAACCATTCCTTTTCCTAAGCCACCCCTTCCCTTCCCCAACACACCTCTCCATCTCCCAACACACCCCTTCCCCTTCCCAAGACCACCATTGATCACCCGCCATTAAATCAAATTCAAAACATTTCCCCCTTTCCCAAGAGTCACTTGCGCCCCCCCTCTCTCTCTCCCTCCACCCTTGGCCACACCTCTCTCCCCCTCCACCTGCTAGCTGTGACCCCAGCCACCTCCACATCCATCCTACTGGCCACAGCCCTCCTCCCCCATCCCCCTCACACTAGGGAAGGCCCCTGCTCCATCTCCCACCATTTCCTTCCCCCCTAATCCTTCCATTGTTCCTTCCTATCACCCCTGCTACCCAACCTACAACAGTAGCAGTGGACCTCCAAGTTGCAGAGCCTGCCCCGAATCCATCACGCATCTTCAGGTGGAGTACTGTATATTTCTTAAAAGCTATTCAAAGCGGCTTTGCAGGTGAGGTGGTTTCATCGAATTTCGACATCGGAGCAGCCCGTGGGAGCCCATCTCGCCAGCCTGCGGAAGACACCTCCGGCAGACAACCTGAAGCTGAAAGAAAATACTCCAGCGACCAGATCGGTTAGGATCTTGGTGCGCCCATCGGAGGAGAATGTCTTCTGCAAGTCCTCTACCATCTCCAACAAGAAGGATGTCGTTTGAGTACCAGAGCACTGTGTTCCGTCATTTCTCCCCAGAGCGCATAGGTTAGTACAGTAGGACCAGTTTGGACACCCTATACCCGTTCTGCCTCCAGCGCTCTACTCCGACCTATTCTCGAAGCTCCGTTGGTCCCTGCTGAAAGACGACTCTCCCACGAGTACGTCGGCACTAGTCCCGCCTCAATCCGATGCCCCAGCTGAGAGAATGACCCCATCAAAGATCTCACTGGTCGCCCAGAATTGTCACCTGCGTAGTTCTGCGAGTTTCAGCGGCCTCGCTTCATCTGAGCTCGGAATTTGGTGATTTTTCCTCCATGTGAATATCCATTTGATCAGCTTTCCATAGACGCCAACTCCGCCTCCGTTGGACGTCCCAGCGGAGAGCTCTACCACCGACAAGACGCTGGTTATAGTCAGCCTGGGCAGTAACTCAGTCTGCACAGACCGGGTTTTGATCTCCTTCGGCCACACCCATCTCCCCTCCCCTGCCTGGCCGGCTGACCGCCCCTCCCTGCGTGGAGGTAGTTTTGGTTGTAAGTCGATTATCCCTACCCCTAGTCCACCCCCTCTGCGAGGGCGTAGTGCATGTACTAGCAGGTCTTCGGCTGAAGCTTCATCGGCGCGGCGTGCAGGTGCACGCTATGCGGGTGAGTCCGCTTGAGTGAAATCACCGGGTCATTCTTGCTTGCAAATTTAGGGCCAAGGGGTTGTGTCACATCAATTTGGTATCAGAGCAAGTTCTAGACTTGTCTCTACTAAGTTTTATCGTAGGGCCATTGCAGTCATCACTCGTTCATCATGACCACTTCCTACTTAGCCTATTCGCCATCCTTAGACCCATTAGCGGCTTTTGTGTTTGATGGATCCCACCCTAGTATATATCTAGAATGGGAGAGCTCCATAGATCGACATTTTGCGAGGTTCACTCTGTCAGGGCCTATGCAAGTCAAGTATGCCAAGAGTTTGCTCTGGCGTCAAGCTAGGAAAGAATGGGAGTACATTGTAGGTTTGAGAGAAGCCAAAGGGGAAGCACCCATCGAATCTTGGGTTGAAATGAGGGCCAATATTAGAAAGATCTATGCACCCCAATCCAAACCTTTTCAACCAACCCATCTTCCACCCCCACCTCCAACTACAACCCAAGGACTTCCCCTACCAACCCAACCCAAGTCCGTCCTTGTTCACCACCCCGGGAGTACCATGCACCGACCATTATCACTCCACCTACCATAGACTTTCCTACCCCATTATCCTTGGAAGTTGTGGCCCACACACATACCCAAGTGGAGATGGATGCCAATCCGGATCCACCTCCCACCATAGAGAACATCCTAGACCCCCCACTTCCACCCACATCTCCTAGTCCGGGTCCTCATGAGCCACACACTCTCGCCATGAATGAGTCCATACTCCAATGGCTCAAGCGGGGCCCCACAGTTCCTAGCTCACCACCCTACCTCTCACCCTTGGGATATCAAGCCCACATTATGCCCACCCGGTCTTCCCATGTCACACTTCAAACCTCCTATCTTGTGGAAGACTTAGGGGACCTAGTGGACTGCTTACAATGGCAAGTCCACCTGACCAATATGCTAGCCATAGGACCATTGGAGTCTAGCACCATCTTCCTAGCTTACCTCGCCACCGGTTCCATCACCTCCATCTACACTAGTGGCCATTATACGAGTGAAACCCTCCTCTTTCTCCCCAAGGATGAGAAACCCATCTTGGCCCACTCCCCACCCATTGAGGTTACAATTGATTTGATTGGCCAACCCACTAGAGACCTTGACCCAATTACCTTGGAGGAGGATGACTCACCATTTGGGAACCTTGAAGACATAGAGTGCCTCCCTCTAAGAAGACCTTTCCACGACCCCTTTGATCCATTCCTATGGGAGTCTAGTTCCCCATGTGACTCACCCACCTTACTCACCACCCACCTTACCCTACCCCCACCCACCATGTTGGGCCAAACCCCTCCCTTCCTAGAACCGGGTTACATCATGGGAGCATTGACCTTAAGCAACATACAACTAGGGATTGAGGAATTGCTCCACTCCATGATGACCCCCTTCTTAGATCCCTTTGATCCATACAAATGGAAACTCAAGGGCCACTCCACACCCATGCACATGGAAGTCATCTCTGGGATAGGAATGCATGTGCCTAGGCGTACCACACCACTTGGCATGATTAGTATGTTGCGTCCATTCATTCATATCACCCACATGTCAAGTAAGAAGCATGAGTGGTACATATTCGGGTATAAAGGTCCTCCCACGTTCATCATTGGTCATATGCATGTAAGGGGAGTTCACGGATGCCCAGGACCCCCAGCATTGGCTACGTCCATGCACACTAGGCTCACCTATAGATGCCCCGGCCCTCCCAATTCCATCAAAGTCTTCATGGAATCAAAGCATGATTGGTCTACATATGGTTGTCCTGGTCCACCCTTGCATACCATACATTTCACCCCCACACTATGTCGTAATGCATGGCATGAGCGTCTAAGCAAGCACCAAGCAACTAGCGGTGAGGTTCATGAAAGGCGGGCAAAAACTTGTGAGCGCCACTTGGATTTCCTAGTAGGAAGTCTAGTGATGATGATATTGGAGTGGCTCTACCTTTGGGTCACAACCAAAGCGAGGGCACGAGGACTTGGACCATGCCAAGTTTGGAGTGGTTTTGGCAACCCGGCTTACGGGTTAGACTTACTAATGGGTTTGGGGATTCACCCCATTTCTCACGTGGCGGATCCGACACCCTATATAGACACCGCGGTGGATCCTAGTGAGTGCCTTGAGCCTATACCTTCCATTGAGAGGGACACCACCGGAGAGCCACCACAAATCAGCTTGAGAGCCCGACGTGAGCACACGGAGGCAATACTGGGCAAGCAAGGTATCATCGTCAGCAAGAGGGTGTGTCCGAGCCACCTTGAGCAGCTAAGGCGTCGTCCCCCAGCCAGGACGAGGGGTCGAGTCAGGAGATCATGGTTCACTTGGAGCTACTTGCGCATACCACTTCTCCGGTGGACCCATACTCGGCGGAGTCGAGTTCTCCGCACTCCGGGGGTATGATGGGGACATCTCCGACCACTCCATATTTTTTTGAGGTTCCTGATGATCACCAGTAGTGCTACATCTTGTTCGTCGCTTTATTTCGAGTCATATGATGTATTTTTCATTTTATTATCATGTAATTTTCTTCTTATTTGAGTCCAGTACCTAGGTATAAGGATCATTTAACTAAGTCTTGAGTCATAGGGTCACTTATATAGGCTAATGGGCGCAATTCCATGGGCTAGGCCCATGGGCGCCCCCCCTTCCCTTGGTTTCTTGTTATTAGTCCAAAAGTCAGGGACTTATGTTTAAATGTGGGATTCCTATAAATAGGACCCCATTCCTCCACTTGAGAACTATTGAATGATATTTTGAATTTGAGTTTCCACAAAAATTGTGTGACTTCTCCTCCTCCTTGGGTGAGATACCCTTTTCCTCTCTCTCTTCTCTCTCTCTCTAAAAGGGGCGACCCTTTCTCTCTCCTCCCCCCCAAATTAAAAATTCCTCTCTCTCCTCCCCCCATTCACTTCTCATTAAGACCCCTCCCCCTTCCCCATACATCTATTCAATTCCCCTCCAACCCCAAGGTAGAATCTCCACCTTCTAGGCACCTCTTCATTCTCCCAAGCAACCCCTCCTCTTCCCAACACAACCATTCCTTTTCCCAAGCCACCCCTTCCCTTCCCCAACACACCTCTCCATCTCCCAACACACCCCTTCCCCTTCCTAAGACCACCATTGATCACCCACCATTAAACCAAATTCAAAACATTTCCCCCTTTCCCAAGAGTCACTTACGCCCCCCCTCTCTCTCTCCCTCCACCCTTGGCCATACCTCTCTCCCCCTCCACCTGCTAGCTGCGACCCCAGCCACCTCCACCCCCATCCTACTGGCCACAACCCTCCTCCCCCATCCCCCTTACACTAGGGAAGGCCCCGGCTCCATCTCCCACCATTTCCTTCCCCCCTAATCCTTCCATTGTTCCTTCCTATCACCCCTGCTACCCAACCTGCAGCAGCAGCAGTGGACCTCTAATGTGACACAACCTTGGACTTAAGCAAGCAAGCACATTCGCAATCTAAATGGGCCAATTTGGGCCGCCGCTCTCTCGTCGCTCACCCAAGCCCGGGGTAACTTGTTAATGCCAAGGTGAGGTTGAGGGGTTGGGCCCTTGCTGGTAGAGGGCCAGCAAGGCCAAGACTTGATTCCCAATGGATGTGGAAGCCCAAGACAATGGGGCCGACCAAGTGCCAAAGGCACCGGTTTCTCTCTTTTCCCATGGTGATCACTTATAGCACAAGAGCTTAAGGATCGGGCTCTCATTCACGGCCAGCGGAGTTTATGAACTAATATTGAAAGAACAAGTACAAATTAGAGCAAAGTTTGGAGCACTTACTCGACCGGTTTGAAGAAACCGGTCCCGCTTGGAGACGAGGGCGAGCGGGGAAGCGTGGGTTCCCCACACGCCGCGCCGGGGTAGCTTGACCTGTTTAAGCTATTACAACACTACACCCCATGCAAGGGGGGGATCGTGGGGAAGGGAAGATGATAGTTACAATCAAAACTACCTCCACGCAGGGAGGGGCCTTCAGCCGGCCAAGCGGGGTGGGGAAAACTAGGGCTAAAATGATGATGAAGTGAATATGCTGAATCTGCCTTCTCTCGGCAATTGTGGACAGATAGTCGGTACTGTGGCTGCAGAACGTGATCAGGAATTTTGACGAGGGCGAGACCAGTGGGAAAATCTTTGTTACTGGAACTGGAGTGCCTCTGAATTTTGCCGAATTCTTCTGGGGTCGCTGCTGGCCTGGGCAGGAGCTCGAACAGGGACGCTGATTCTCAGACTGACAGCAACTGGTTACTAACAGCAGGAAGAAGAGGTTCCCTCGGCCGCTCCCGAACTCCGAATCAGGTGCCGCCAGAGCCGCTGGAGCCGTGGATGAGTCTGCTGATGCGGGATGGACACGGGAGATGACACTATTAGGTGCCACCCTCGGACTCTAGATGAAGACACGACCAGCATCACACACCAGGGAGGCACTAAGCCCGACACTACGAGCTCCTAGTGGCAAAACGTCGCTAATAGAAGTGGAAGCTCACTCGTCGTCCCAAGCGAGGGAAAGTGCGGACCGTGCGTGGTTAAGGAACCGGCGGAGGTCAAGGGTAGTCCGACTCAACTTCCGGACTCGGATCGAGTCATGGGACGGGTCACTCTCACTCTCACAGCGGTGACATGGACACACGGGCTAGTACCTACACTCTCGGCAGCGGTAAAAGACCGTATACTAGCTA
The DNA here is from genome assembly GCA_022559845.1 of Amorphophallus konjac. Taxonomy (NCBI): domain Eukaryota; kingdom Viridiplantae; phylum Streptophyta; class Magnoliopsida; order Alismatales; family Araceae; genus Amorphophallus; species Amorphophallus konjac. Next base: position 116,625,259 of record CM040118.1, read on the forward strand.
AGCAAATGAACGCCAAGAAGTTAAGACTTTACCTCCAAGCACCCGGCGTGGCGAAGACAACCCCGGCCAATCACGGACCCCCGGTTAACATAATTTTACAGCAGTACAATAATTTGACCCACTCCACGCAGGGAGGTAAAAGGTCACATGCGGGGCCCGGGAATCATGCAAATTGGGTTGACGGGCAGCATCTTGATGTCGCCCGACGGTGCCGAACTCCGTTTTTTCGTGCTTTCCGAACTGCAGGTTCTGCGGGCCCGTGGGGCCCACGGGTGGCGCTGGCCTCCAGATCTGCAGGGGTGGGTCCCACTGTGGTGGGGACCCCTGGTGGCACGCCTCCACGGAAGGCGATCGGCCGGGAACACCGACCGGTGGCCGAACAACTCCGATCTCCAAGCTTTTGGAATGCTGCCCACGGATTTCTGCTTACTGTTTTCAGGTGCGCGCTCCGACGAAAATGGCCGCTGTGATCAGCCCCGTCGCCGGAATGGGATGAAACCAGTGCCGTTGGAAAGAGGACTCAAAATTCTCCAACATAGGGTCAGTGGATTCTTCTGAACCTGCGCGGACCTGGACCTTAACTAATTTACAATTCTCTGCTACACAGTTCCAGAACTCTCAGTTCAGCATATCCGTTCCCTGTAAACGGCCGTTGACCGCCTACTTACAGTGGGATTCAGACTTTGAGCTCTTCTTCAAAGTTTTAGATGGTCAAACCATGAAGCTGGGACAATTTTTGCAATTGTATTTGGAGTGGTGGAGATTTGATATGATTTTCGGAGTGACTAGTGGTCGGATCTGGGAACAGCAGGATAGAACTGTAGATGGGACTGAGAACGAATTTTGGAAAATATGAGATGGACGAACTAGAAATTTAGAAAAATTTTGGATGAAGGGGTCGATGGAAGGAAACTCCAGTAAAATTTGTGGGACTACCAAAAATCAAAAAGTGGACCTAAGACCTAACATTCAGGGCGGAGAGGAATCTGGACAGACTGTTGGCAGAACTGAAATGGGAGAGTGGACGAAAATCTAAAAATATGGAACGGGATATGAATGATAAACCAATTTTTTTGAGATATCCTTGACACCTATGGAACCTCCAGTAAAATCCCCAGGTCGATCTGAATCCGTGGCGGAGACTGAAATTTCGTGGAAGTTGCTGTGGTACTAGACAGGCAGAACTCCGATGAAGACGATGGCGGTGCGGTGGCGGCTCGTGGCGGCGGCGAGGATGACCGGAACTGATAGGGGAGGAGTCACACCTCCAGAGGCAACCTTCACAGCTGCAAGGGGGGAGAGAGGGGCGCACCAAGCTGGAGCTCCAAGGTATTTTCTTCCAAATGAATGCATTAATTCTAAGTAAAATGGAAAATACAAGTTTAAATAGCTTACATCTCACATCCATCCACAACCGTAGGATCTAGGGGTAAGAGATGAAGGGCTGGGATGGCATGTGACACACACACAAAAAAGAAATAAAAAATTAAGGGGAGGGGGGCGGCCCTTGGACTTTGAATGGGAGGGGTGTGGAAGGTTGAAATGTAGGTGGGAGGTAGGTAGCCTCCTTGGACTTTTTAAGCCCATTGTCCCCCATGTGTCCAATTACAAGTCAAGCTTCTAGATGATCCCATGTGGCATGTTGACTGGCCCCACGTGGGACCCTAGGCTGAGGTGGCCCAATGTGGTGGGGCCCGGGGGGCCCGTGGGGCCCACGGGGTCCGAAATGCTCGTAAGCCCCTATTACACTCAAAATGGCAAACCGAATGCAACGAAATAAATACAAATTACACACACATAAAGTCTAACTAAATATAATAAAGGGGGAGGCTTAAGCCGGAGTCTCCAGGCTGTCTCCGAGCCAGATGGACGCTGAAGTGGCTCGTGTCGTGCTCCGTGTGCGGTACCAGTGGCTCGGTGTGTCGTGCCGATCAACTGCTCGGGTGTCCGCACCAATTCTCCCCGGGTGGGAGAAACTCGACCCTGTCGAGTAAGGGTCTGCATCGCTCCTGTATCGCTCCAAAAGGTCTGGATCAATCCGCTGCAACTCTCCATGTGTGATCCATGTGTCCTCAGTAGCGGGCCGTCCTCTCCATCGCACTAGGTAGCGCGGGTAAGATCCACTCCTGGTAACTGTCACTTGCTCATCTAGTATATGATCTATATGCTCACGCTTCCGTGAAAAAGGGGCTGGAGGTGGAGTGGACACTCAGGTGTGGGATCACTCTCAAGGGGAGGAGATGGCTCAAAAGGCTCACTAGGGATCACCGCTGGGTCCCTATATGCAACAAGATCCGATACATTGAAGGTAGAGCTTATACCATATTCCTCGGGCAGGTCCACAACATACGCATTGGATCCAACGCGTTTCAACACTCTAAAGGGACCGGCTCCGCGAGCTTGCAACTTCTTAACGGTTCCAGAGGGAAACCGTTCAGGTCTTACCCTGATCATGACATATTCGCCCTCGTGGAACTCTCGGTGGTGTCGGTGGGCATCGGCTAACTCCTTGTACCGTGCATTGCTGGCCTCAATGTGACGACGGATGTCGTCATGCAAACTCCTAACATGCCTAGCAAACGACTCGGCCGACTCCGACACTCTAGCATGTATAGGCATGGGGACAAGGTCAACGGGTTTCCTAGGCCTACGACCTGTGACAATCTCAAATGGACTCATGCCGGTAGACCTATTCACCGAATCATTATATGCAAACTCAGCCATGGGTAGGATGAGATCCCAATCCCCGATGCGATCCCTAACAAGACACCTCAAAAGATCACCCAGACTCCTATTGACCACTTCGGTCTGACCATCTGTCTGGAGATGATATGCAGTGGAGAATTTAAGATGCGTACCCATCATATGCCATAGTGTCTTCCAAAAATAGGAAGTGAACCTAACATCACGGTCAGACACTATAGTGCGAGGCAACCCGAACTTGCACACCACATGCGTAAGGAAAAGGCGGGCTACCCTAGAAGCATCCGACGTCTTAGAGCAAGGAATAAAGAGGGCCATCTTCGAGAAATGGTCAACCACCACATAGACCGAATCATGCTTCCTGGAGGTACGTGGCAATCCCAAAACAAAATCCATACTAACATCCTGCCACGGGGCATCAGGCACGGGAAGAGGCGTATAAAGGTCCGAGCTTTGCTTCTTCATCTTGGCCGTAGCACATGTACGGCACTGAGCCACGATGTTAGCAACATCGCGCTTCAAGCTCGGCCAATAAAATCGATGCTCCACTGCCTCAATAGTCTTGTTCCGACCAAAGTGGCCGGCTAGACCTCCCGCATGTAATTCCCACACTAAGAAATCTCGAACCGAAGTTCGGGGAACACATAGCCTGCTACCTCGAAAGAGGTAACCCTCCTGAAGCACATACTCATCAAGGTCTCTCGAGGCTCCGGCCTGGAGAGTGGTAAAAATCTGACCGAAGTCAGGACAATCGACATAGGCCTCCTTCATCTTCTCTAACCCTATGACCTTGGCACTCATGGTGGTAAGCAAACATGCTCGCCGACTCAAGGCATCAGCCACCTTGTTCTCCACTCCAGCCTTATGTTTCAGCACAAAGGTGAACTGCTGGAGATACTCGACCCAACGACTATGACGCGAGTTAAGCTTCTTTTACGAATGGAGGTACCTCAATGCCTCGTGGTCGGAGTATAGAACAAACTCCTGATGTAAAAGATAGTGCCTCCAATGCCTAAGAGCCTGAACAACTGCGTAGAAGTCTTTATCATACGTGGAATATCGCAGTTTCGCGTCATTCAGCTTCTCGCTGAAATATGCGATCGGGTGGGACTCCTGACTCAAAACTCCTCCAATCCCAACACCCGACGCATCACTATAGACCTCAAACACCTTCGAGAAATTAGGCAGTCGAAGGATAGGTGTCTGGGTCATACGCACCTTGATGTCCCTGAAGGCAGCAGATGCGGCCTTCGTCCAAACAAATGTGCCCTTACGGATGCAATCCGTGATCGGGGCGGTGACGGAGCTAAATCCGCGGATGAAGCGACGGTAGAACGTCGCAAGGCCATGAAAGCTGCGGACATCATGAACCGTACGAGGTTCCGGCCACTCAACAATGGCCCGGACCTTCTCCGGATCGGCGGAGACCCCAGTACTAGACACAATGAAACCCAAGAAGGTAAGCTGAGATGTCATGAAAGCACACTTCTGTGGGTTCGCAAATAACTGCTCTCGCCGAAGAAGTATACAGACCTGCCAAAGGTGGTCTAAGTGGTCCCCTGTGGTGCAGCTATAGATAAGGATATCATCAAAATACACCACTACAAAGACTCCAATGAAAGGTCGAAGGACCTGAGTCATGAGCCGCATGAAAGTCCTAGGGGCATTGGTCAACCCAAAAGGCATGACCAACCACTCATATAGACCATCCTTGGTCTTAAATGCGGTCTTCCACTCATCACCTGGCCTAATCCTCACCTGATGGTAGCCACTCTTAAGATCGATCTTCGAAAAGATAGTGGCACCTGCCATCATGTCCAGCATGTCATCAAGGCGGGGAATAGGGAACCTGTACTTCACAGTGATTTTGTTGATGGCACGACTATCAATGCACATTCTTCACGTGCCATCCTTCTTCGGGGCGAGTAATACGGGTACAGCACATGGACTCATGTTGTCCCGGACAGATCCTCTCTGCACAAGCTCATCGACCTGCCGTTTAAGCTCGGCATGCTCCGTGGGGCTCATTCGATAATGAGGAAGGTTGGGCAAAGAAGAGCCCGGAACAAGGTCGATGGCATGCTGAATATCCCGCATGGGTGGGAGTCCCTCGGGAAGCTCATCGGGAAAAATATCAGCAAACTCCTGTAGAATAGGAACAACCTCGGGTGGGAGCTCACCCTCGGAGTCCCGCTCCACCTCTCGGACCGTAATGGCAAACACCGGACAGCCCTGACTAAGCTCCTGCTCCATCTCGCGGGAGCTAATCATCATCAATCTCCTCGTCGAGGGCTCTCCTGGGCCAGAGGTAACGGTCATAGTCCGAGCTGGGGATGGAGTACTGGGCCCGGGTACGGAAGGCTTCGGAGTGCTAGGGCCAGTAGGACCCCTGACTGATGGGCTCCTGGGCCGAACGGGTTGGAGAGTGACCCGCTGGCCATCGTGGTCGAAGGTATAGGTGTTCGACCGACCATGGAGTGTGGCATCTCGGTCGAATAACCACGGCCTACCAAGAATGATACTTCCCACTTCCATGGGGAGAACATCACACCAAATCTCGTCATGGTAGGAGTGGAGCTGCAGCGGGACCAAGCACCGCAGCCTGACCGAAATGGAAGTGGTATCCACCCATGATACCTGATAGGGACAAGGATGGTCTACGGGTGTGAGACCAAGACGAGCGACAGCGTTCGTGGAGATTGCATTGATACAACTCCCGCTATCGATGACCACCTTGCAAATTTGCTTTCCCAGCCTACAGAATACATGAAGGATAGTGGTCCGACGCCAGTCATCACTGACCTGTGGCTGGGTGAGGATACATCTGACGACCCCCACGTGGGTATCGTCTGACTGCTGGACATCCTGGGCCTCACCTCCCATCTCATAGTACTCGTCAGCTAACTCTTCATCTGCCTCATAGCTGACTAACTCGAGGCCCGTAGGGGTGGTATCCTCGGCCTGTGTGTCCCCAATGTGAAGAGATGGGCGGGTGGGACACTGGTTGGCGAAATGGCCAAACCCATTGCAGCGATAACACTGCTGCCGTGATCCACTAGGCTCCCCAATCATATGTCCTTTACCTTTATCCTCCCGATGGATAGGAGGCGTAGGCAACAAAGGACGTGCAGGAGGTGCAGGTGCCGGTGGACGGGCTATGGGTGGGGCCGTAAGATGCTGGGGACGAGGAAGGTCCCTCGGGGGTGGAGGACGAGGCCTAGGAGCAAAGGGCTCGGGGCGACCGGGCTCCTGAGGTCGTGCCATGGGGGCCCTCGGATACGTGCCAGATGAGCCACGGGACTCGACACTACGAAGGGGAAAGGAGCCCAACCGATGGGGTGACTCAAACTCGGCCTCAAACTGCTCCAATTCGAGAGCAATCTGATATGCCTGCTCCAAAGTAGTGGTATTGCGGCGAAAGAGTTCATATTGATAATTGGGCCGCAAACCTCTCCGAAAGCGGGATATCGTCATGGTGCTCTCTTCCGTGACCCCGCACCGCAAATAATACTCATCGAACTCGGCGGTGTACTCGGTCACGGATCGGTTCCCTTGGGAGATGCTTTGCCACTTGTCTATGAGACGTTGGCGATATGAGACGGGAAGGTACTTCTCCCTCAACTTGGTTTTCATATCATCCCAAGTACCGATCTGGGGTTGACGTCGCTGGTTGAGCAGGCTCTCCACATTGATCCAATAAGTTTGGGCCTGCCCTTGCAGCTTCATCTTTGCGTATCGGACTCTTCGGTGGTCCGTCATCTCAAACCACTCAAAGTACCGGTCCATGCCGGCCTCCCAATCTAAATACACCCTAGGGTCCAAGGACCCGCTAAAAGTGGGAGGGTCCGCATGCACACCCCTAAGAATGCGGTCGTCATCCTCGTCATCACGATTCTGTCGTTGATGACGATGACCGTTACCCCCGTGATCATTGTCGGAGGCATAATCATCCACTATAGGTGCCTGTTGCCTCCCGACATCCTCCACCTGAGCCCTTGGCACAGCGGGTTGCTGCTCCGACTCTTGTTGGCCGTTCGTCGGCGCGGGTTGCGCCGCTACTGGGCCCCTCTCTAGGACGGCAATCCTCCCAACAAGGCCTTGAATGGACTGCTCCGAAACCCCAGCCCGATCCTCGAGGACCTTCATCCACCCCTCTAGACGCGTCCCTATGCCATCCATACGCGTACTAAGACCATCCATACGTGTGTCTAAACGATCCATGATGGCCCGGAACATCTCGGCCGTGGAAGACTCATCAGAACTACGGGCTCGGGACTCCGCCATAGGTGGTGGGGGCGAGTACTGGGTACCTCGACAGGTGGGCATGCAACAGACACACGACCTAGAAGACACCGACTAATGCAAAGACACTAAATGATGCACTTAGACCTAAACCAATATCCGGTACGGGGCGGAGTTAATCGATCTGAAGATCACTCCCGCAAGTGTGCGACCTCCCGGTAGGCGTAGCCTAACGTTCGGACAACACCTTTTAAGATACCGAATTATCGGGATGCAAATGCAATTTAAAACACACTTTTTTTTTGTTTTGAAAATAATGATGGTCCTAGACTCGACTTAGACCATGATGCATGCAAGACATATGCAAAGACTACCCTAGACTCGACTCGCTCTGATACCAAACTGATGCGGGACGGACACAGGAGACGACACTATTAGGTGCCACCCTCGGACTCTAGATGAAGACGCGACCAGCATCACACACCAGGGAGGCACTAAGCCCGACACTACGAGCTCCTAGTGGTAAAACGTCGCTAACAGAAGTGGAAGCTCACTCGTCATCCCAAGCGAGGGAAAGCGCGGACCGTGCGTGGTTAAGGAACCGACGGAGGTCAAGGGTAGTCCGACTCAACTTCCGGACTCGGATCGAGTCACGGGACGGGTCACTCTCACTCTCACAGCGGTGACATGGACACACGGGCTAGTACCTACACTCTCGGCAGCGGCAAAAGACCATATACTAGCTAAGCAAATGAACGCCAAGAAGTTAAGACTTTACCTCCACGCACCCGGCGTGGCAAAGACAACCCCGGCCAATCACGGACCCCCGGTTAACACAATTTTACAGCAGTATAATAATTTGACCCACTCCACGCAGGGAGGTAAAAGGTCACATGCGGGGCCCAGGAATCACGCAAATTGGGTTGACGGGCAGCATCTTGATGTCGCCCGACGGTGCCGAACTCCGTTTTTTCGTGCTTTCCGAACGGCGGGTTCTGCCGGCCCGTGGGGCCCACGGGTGGCGCTGGCCTCCGGATCTGCAGGGGTGGGTCACACTATGGTGGGGACCCCTGGTGGCACGCCTCCACGGAAGGCGGTCAGCCGGGAACACCGACCGGTGGCCGAACAACTCCGATCTCCAAGCTTTTGGAATGCTGCCCACGGATTTCTGCTTGCTATTTTCAGGTGCGCGCTCCGACGAAAATGGCCGCTGTGATCAGCCCCGTCGCCGGAATGGGATGAAACTAGCGCCGTTGGAAAGAGGACTCAAAATCCTCCAACCTAGAGTCAGTGGATTCCTCTGAACCTGCGCGGACCTGGACCTTAACTAATTTACAATTCTCTGCTACACAGTTCTAGAACTCTCAGTTCAGCATATCAGTTCCCTATAAACGGCCATTGACCACCTACTTACAATGGGATTCAGACTTTGAGCTCTTCTTCAAAGTTGTAGATATTCAAACCACGAAGTGGGGAAAATTTTTGGAATTGTATGTGGAGGTGGTGGAGATTTGATATGATTTTTGGAGTGACTAGTGGTCGGATCTGGGAACAGCAGGATAGAACTGTAGATGGGACTGAGAATGAATTTTGGAAAATATGAGATGGACGAACTAGAAATTTAGAAAAATCGTGGATGAAGGGGTCCATGGAAGGAAACTCCAGTAAAATTTGTGGGACTAAAACAAATCAAAAAGTGGATCTAAGACCTAACATTCAGGGCGGAGAGGAATCTGGACAGACTATTGGCAGAACTAAAATGGGAGAGTGGACGAAAATCTAAAAATATGGAACGGGATATGAATGACAAACCAATTTTTTTGAGATATCCTTGACACCTATGGAACCTTCAGTAAAATCCCCAGGTCGATATGAATCCGTGGCGGAGACTGAAATTTCGTGGAAGTTGCTGTGGTACTGCGCAGGCAGAACTCCGATGAAGACGATGGCGGTGCGGTGGCGGCTCGTGGCGGCGGCGAGGATGATCGGAACTGATAGGGGAGGAATCACACCTCCAGAGGCAACCTTCACAGCTGCAAGGGGGGAGAGAGGGGCGCACCAAGCTGGAGCTCCAAGGTATTTTCTTCCAAATGAATGCATTAATTCAAGTAAAATGGAAAATACAAGTTTAAATAGCTTACATCTCACATCCATCCACAACTGTAGGATCTAGGGGTAAGAGATGAAGGGCTGGGATGGCATGTGACACACACACAAAAAAGGAATAAAAAATTAAGGGGAGGGGGGCAGCCCTTGGACTTTGAATGGGAGGGGTGTGGAAGGTTGAAATGTAGGTGGGAGGTAGGTAGCCTCCTTGGACTTTTTAAGCCCATTGTCCCCTATGTGTCCAATTACAAGTCAAGCTTCTAGATGCTCCCATGTGGCATGTTGACTGGCCCCATGTGGGACCCTAGGCTGAGGTGGCCCAATGTGGTGGGGCCCGGGGGGCCCGTGGGGCCCACGGGGTCCGAAATGCTCGTAAGCCCCTATTACACTCAAAATGGCAAACCGAATGCAACGAAATAAATACAAATTACACACACATAAAGTCTAACTAAATATAATAAAGGGGGAGGCTCAAGGCGGAGTCTTCAGGCTGTCTCCGAGCCAGATGGATGCTGAAGTGGCTCGTGTCGTGCTCCGTGTGCGGTACTGGTGGCTCGGTGTGTCGTGCCGATCAACTGCTCGGGTGTCCGCACCATCTTCTTTACAACAAAACTGACGGGGAAGCCGAAAGATGCCGGAGAAGATCAGGGAACCCAGAACAGTGAGTGGGGGTTGGTGCAGACTGTGGGAAGCAGAGTCGCACGCCTGAGGAAGAAAATTCGTAACTTATGTTGCCGGATGCCGAACGGAGTTCCGCTTCTTGATTCTGAAAGTAGACTGGAAGGGGAAGAACTTTGTACAAGAGCTCATGGCCTGATTCTTCTGGGGTTTGTCGTGGTGAAGCTTTCTTTCTGGATCAGGATCTCTGCAGAGCTATCCCCTGGTTTCCAACCGCTGGTTACAGAGGATGCCCCGACAGATCCCGAACTCAGAATCGAGCACCGTCAAAGTCGTTGGAATCGTGGACGAGTCCTCTTCGCACCAAAACTGACGAGGAAGCCAACTGATGTCGGAGAAGATCAGGGGACGCAGAACAATGGTGACTGGTCGAAGCAGACTGTGGGCAGCAGGGCCGCGTAGCTGAGGGAGAAAAAGGATAACTCCTGCCACATGATGCCGAACGGAACTCCGCTTTGTGATTCTGAAAGTAGACAGGAGGAAGAAGAACTTTGTAGAAGAGCTCTTGGGCTGATTCCTCTGAGGTTCGTCGTGGCAGAGCTTCTAATCCGGTTCTGGTACTCAGCCAGGGCAGCTCTGCGCAGTTGTGGGAGAACGGAGCTCCCGGGCAGTACACAGCTCGGATGAGGATGAAACCACCGCCGTTGTGAAGAAGATGGCCGACGCTTCCAATGATGGCTCTTTATCTTTCAGAAACGTCCGGAGGAAGCCGTGGTCGCCTCTGCAAGATGCTGCTCTTCTGTAGATCTTCGGTTGAGAGCTGTAGGTTGAAGATGATGGGGGGAATGGGGTATATGGGAGGGGAAATGGGGGTGGATGAGTGTGGGGAAAGCCCGGGCTATGAGGGGGTCTAGGAGGGGATGTTCTAAGGTGGGGGAAGGGAAGAATGGGGTATGGAAGGGGGTCTAACAGGTGGTGGGAGGAGGAGCTACGAATTTGGGAGGGTGGGGGAGAGGAGAAGGTGAGGGGGGCACAAGTGAGTGGAGAGAAGGTGAGTTTGAATTTTGCTTAATGAAGGGTAATCAATGGTGGTCTTGGGGATGGGAGGGGTTGTGTTGGGGAAGGGAATGGGTGCTTGGGGTAGTGGGAAGGGTGCTTGGGAAAGTGGGTGGGGTAGTTGGGGGTTTGGGGTGGAGCTAGGATTGGTGGAAGCTCTCTTGGGACTAGGGGTTGGAGTAATGGGATGTGTGGGGAAGGGGAGTGGCTTTTAATGGGGTAGGTGGGAGAGTGGAGGTGGTTGGGAGGGGAGGAGAGAGAAGAATTTCAAAATTTGGTGTGGAGGAGAGAGAAAGGGGAGTGAAAGAGAGAAATTAAGAGAGGGATGGGTGGGGAATCTCTCCCCTGGGGTTTCTCACCCAAATAATAGAATCTCTCCACTAGATAAGAAGCTTGAACTCTCAAAATGGCAAGTTTTTCATTCATTGATTCATTAAGTTGAAATGGGGGGAATGGGGTCCTATATATAGGAAACCCACATTTCTACAAAAGTCCCTGACAATTGACTCAATGACAAATAACCGAGGGGGTAGGGGAGAGCCCTTGGGCCAAGCCCAATGAATTGGGCCCAATAGCTAACTAGACAACCTGATGACACTCAAACTTAGGGAAATGAACACAAGACCAAGGAACATGACTCAAATAAAAGGGAAAATACATCAAATGACTCAAATAATACATAGGACTCAAAATTAAATGACTAGAACATTCTGGATGCAACCGGGGCGAGGAGACGAGCTGTGAACGTGGGCATGGGAGGTGATGTCCCCATCATACTCTCGGGGTGCGGAGAACTCGACTCCGTCGAGTAAGTGTCCTTCCCTCCTCGGAGGGTGTAGAAGTGGTACTGCCGTCAAGTCTTCCGAACGAGACCGATCTATCCACCTGCCGAGATAGCGCTCGTATACCTTGCTCCTGGTGGTAGTGACATGTTCATCCAATATTCGTTCAATGTGCTCACGCTGGGCTCTCTTGGCTGGTGGACTCTCCTCACGGGTGGGTGCTCTCTCAACTAAGGGAATAGGCTCAATATCCTCACTAGGTACCACCGTGGGTCCCTTATATGGCACTAGGTCGGCGACACTGAATGTGGGACTTACCCCATATTCATCGGGGAAATCTAACTCATAGGCATGTGCACTAATGCGCCTCAGGACCTGGAAGGGACCAGCCCCACGTGGCCTCAATTTGGAGATGGCTCCCGGGGAGAGCCTCTCCGTTCTTACCATCACAAAGTCACCCTCATGGGATTTTTGGTGACGTCGATGAGAGTCGGCTCGCCTTTTATAAGTCACATTCTTCTTGCTAATGTGCTTGCGGATCTCTTTATGCAATGTTGTGAATGCAGACATTCCGGGGGTGATGGGTGGACCTGGGCAACCAAAAGTAGACCTATCGTGTAATGTTGCAGTGTAGACTTTGGTTAGCCTAGGTGGGCCGGGGCACCCGTAGGTGGCCCTATCATGCAAATTGGTGATAAATATAGGAGGACCCGGACATCCGTAGATGCCTTTGACATGCTTAAGACCCATGATGAATGAAGGTGGATCATGACAGCCGAATATGGACCACTCATACTTTCTACTTGACATGTGGGTGATATGAATGAATGGACCCAACATCGTGTTCATGCCAAGGGGTGTGGAAAGCCTAGACACATGCATACTTTTCCCAAAAGTGACTTCCATGTGTATAGGTATGGGACAACCTTTGAACTCCCATTGGAAAGGATCGAATGGATCTAAGAAGGTGGTCATCATGGGGTGGGACACCACCTTATTACCTAGGGATATATGGTCCAAGGTTATGGCTCCCAAGGTGTAACCCGAGTCTAAGATGGAGTGAATTGGGTCAAACATTATGAGTTGGTTTAGGGAAAGGTGGGTGGTGGATAAAGTGTTTGGGTCACACGAGTCTCTTGACTCCCATTGGAATGGATCATATGGATCATAAAATGGGTTACCTATGGGGAGGAACTCCATGTCCTCAAGATCCTCAAAAGGTGCTAAGTCATCCTTCTCCATGATAGTTGGGCCAATGTTCTTGACAAGTGGGTCAGCCATGAGTGGAGGGCTTGACTTTCTACCCGAGATAAGAAGCTCTAAATCGAGGAGAAGGTTGGGCTCATCGGGTGTAGGGAGGAATAGAAGGAGGTCGCTTGTGTAGCAACCAATGGTGCAAACCGAGGTGATAGACCCTATGCATAGGTGTAGGAGGCTAAGGCTCCTAGGTTGTTCTACCATAGGGGTCAACATGCTAGTCATCTCTAATTGCCATGCTATGCCCTTGAGAAGGTCCTCTAAGGTCTCCACTTGATAGGATGCTTGGATTGTGGTGTGATAGGAGAAGAAGTGCACTAAGGGAAGGTCTTGTTCTATGGGAGGGAAAACATGGGCCCGGATCTCTCTAATTGGGCTCTCCTTTAGCCAACTAACAATGGGTTCTCCTAAGATGAGCTTGGTCTCAACTAGAGAGGGTGATGTAAGGTGAGGACCATCGTGTGATGTTTCTTTCTCAACTTGGACTTGGGTTTCCTCCAAGGTGGGGAGTGGGTTTGGAGTGTCCTCAACTATTGAATTGGGTATGAGTTCTTCTACCAAGGAGGTGAGAGGGTCTTTTGGGGTGATGAGGGTTGGTGTGTGGTGCTCCCGGGGTGGAGGGTAAAGGGAAACTTGGTTTGGGATTGGTAGTGTGGGGTTTGGGAGTGGAAGTATTGGAGGCTTAGGTTGGGATAGGATTGGGGTTGGAAGTGGAAGGTGGGTCGGGTGATGGGATTTGGGTTGGGTGGTGGTGGCCGTCATGGTTCTAGGTAGAGGGATGGACACGGGGTCTACTTGGGTTTGAATGGTGAGAATAGGGTGAGTGGTGGTCCTTTTTGGGGAAACCGGGTCGGTTAGGGGTCTCTTCCCCTTGGGATCGGCTGGTTGTGGAGGGGGGGAAGTGGGGGCCAATTGAGTTTGGATAGTAAGGTTTGCGAAAGGGGGTTTTGGTTGGAGTGTGGGGACCTTTAGGGGATTTGGTTGAGAGGTGGATGCTTGGTTTATTTGGGTCTTAAGGGAGAGGACTTGGTTGTGAAGTGTAGTTATGATGGTTGAGAGGTGATTTATTTGTGGTGGTGGGGGTGGAGACCAAAGGTCGGTCTCAAGTTGGCCGGGTGGGGATGGAGGAGTGGTAGTGCTCCTCGGGTTAGGGGTGTTTGAGTAGGAGGGGTGGGACTGTTTGTGGATGTAGATCTTTCTAAGTTCTACCTTCATCTCTTCCCATGAGTGAATAGGTTCTTGGCTTCTAACCCTCCTTAAGCCCTCTATGTGTTCCCACTTACTCTTGGCTTGACCCCAAAGTCGTCCCTTGGCCTTTCAGACTCTCGCACATCCATATACCCAAGTCTTTTCAAAGTACTTTTCTATGGTAGCCTCCCACCTAAGATAGTCACTAGAATGCGATCCGTCAAAGGTAATATCCCTATCTAGGATGAAGTCCATGGGTGGTGAGTAGGCTAAGTAGGCGGCCATGATGATCGGGGGAATCAATGCAAGGGTCGGATTGATGATGACTCCAATGCAAGCATGCCCTAGGACTTGACTTGATAGAGACAAGTCAATGACTTGCTCTGATACCAATTGATGTGACACAACCTTGGACTTAAGCAAGCAAGCACATTCGTAATCTAAATGGGCCAACTGTAACCTTTGCAACAAATAATAATAAAAGCTAGGGCCCTGGAGCTACCTGGGGGAGTGGGAACACTCTCCCTTTCTGAGGGGGGGTGCACTCGATCAGGTTTAAACTCCAGATAGGCCGGTTTTTGTTAAAAAAAAAAATCTAAATGGGCCAATTTGGGCCGCCGCTCTCTCGTCGCTCACCCAAGCCCGGGGTAACTTGGTAATGCCAAGGTGAGGTTGAGGGGTTGGGCCCTTGCTGGTAGAGGGCCAGTAAGGCCAAGACTTGATTCCCAATGGATGTGGAAGCCCAAGACAATGGGGCCGACCAAGTGCCAAAGGCACTAGTTTCTCTCTTTTCCCACGGTGATCACTTATAGCACAAGAGCTTAAGGATCGGGCTCTCATTCACGGTCAGCGGAGTTTATGAACTAATATTGAAAGAACAAGCATAAATTAGAGCAAAGTTTGGAGCACTTACTCGACCGGTTTGAAGAAACCGGTCCCGTTCGGAGACGAGGGCGAGCGGGGAAGTGTGGGTTCCCCACACGCCGCGCCGGGGTAGCTTGACCTGTTTAAGCTATTACAACACTACACCCCATGCAAGGGGGGATCGTGGGGAAGGGAAGATGATAGTTACAATCAAAACTACCTCCATGCAGGGAGGGGCCTTCAGTCGGCCAAGCGGGGTGGGTAAAACTAGGGCTAAAACGATGATGAAGTGAATATGCTGAATCTGCCTTCTCTCGGCAATTGTGGACAGACAGTCGGTACTGTGGCTGCAGAACGTGATCAGGAATTTTTCCGAGGGCGAGACCAGTGGGAAAATATTTGTTACTAGAACTGGAGTGCCTCTGAATTTTGCCGAATTCTTATGGGGTCGCTGCTGGCCTAGGTAGGAGCTCGAACAGGGACGCTGATTCTCAGACTGACAGTAACTGGTTACTAACAGCAGGAAGAGGAGGTTGCCTCGGCTTCTCCCAAACTCCGAATCAGGTGCCGCCAGAGCCGCTGGAGCCGTGGATGAGTCTTCTTTGCAAAAAAATGGACGGGGAAGCCGAAAGATGCCGGAGAAGATCAGGGAACCCAGAACAGTGAGTGGGGGTCGGTGCAGACTGTGGGAAGCAGAGTCGTACGCCCGAGGAAGAAAATTTGTAACTTCTGCTACTGGATGCTGAACGGAGTTCTGCTTCTTGATTCTGAAAGTAGACTGGAAGGGGAAGAACTTTGTAGAAGCGCTCGTGGCCTGATTCTTCCGGGGTTTGTCGTGGTGAAGCTTTCTCTCCGGATCAGGATCTCTGCAGAGCTAGCCCCTGGTTTCCAACCGCTGGTTGCAAAGGATGCCCCGACAGATCCCGAACTCGGAATCGAGCACCGTCTGAGTCGTTGGAATCGTGGACGAGTCCTCTTCGTAGCAAAACTGACAAGGAAGCCAACCAATGTCAGAGAAGATCAGGGGACGCAGAACAATGGTGACTGGTCGAAGCAGACTTTGGGCAGCAGGGCCGCGTAGCTGAGGGAGAAAAAGGATAACTCCTGCCACAGAATGCCGAACGGAACTCCGCTTTGTGATTCTGAAGTAGACAGGAGGAAGAAGAACTTTGCAGAAGAACTCTTGGGCTGATTCTTCTGAGGTTCGTCGTGGCAGAGCTTCTAATCCGGTTCTGGTACTCAGCCAGGGCAGCTCTGCGCAGTTGTGGGAGAACGGATCTCCCGGGCAGTACACAGCTCGGATGAGGATGAAACCACCGCCGTTGCGAAGAAGACTGGGAGACGCTTCCAACGATGGCTCTTGATCCTTCAGAAACGTCCGGAGGAAGCCGTGGTCGCCTCTGCAAGCTGCTGCTCTTCTATAGATCTTCGGTTGAGAGCTGTAGGTTGAAGATGATGGGGGGAATGGGGTATATGGGAGGGGAAATGGGGGTGGATGAGTGTGGGGAAAGCCCGGGCTGTGAGGGGGTCTAGGAGGGGGTGTTCTAAGGTGGGGGAAGGGAAGAATGGGGTATGGAAGGGGGTCTAACATGTGGTGGGAGGAGGAGCTACGAATTTGGGAGGGTGGGGGAGAGGAGAAGGTGAGGGGGGCACAAGTGAGTGGAGGGAAGGTGAGTTTGAATTTTGCTTAATGAAGGGTATTCAATGGTGGTCTTAGGGATAGGAGGGGTTGTGTTGGGGAAGGGAATGGGTGCTTGGGGTAGTGGGAAGGGTGCTTGGGAAAGTGGGTGGGGTAGTTGGGGGTTGGGGGTGGAGCTAGGATTGGTGGAAGCTCTCTTGGGACTAGGGGGTGGAGTAATGGGATGTGTGGGGAAGGGGAGTGGCCTTTAATGGGGTAGGTGGGAGAGTGGAGGTGATTGGGAGGGGAGGAGAGAGAAGAATTTTGAAATTTGGTGTGGAGGAGAGAGAAAGGGGAGTGAAAGAGAGAAATTAAGAGAGGGATGGGTGGGGAATCTCTCCCCTAGGGTTTCTCACCCAAATAATGGAATCTCTCCACTAGATAAGAAGCTTGAACTCTCAAAATGGCAAGTTTTTCATTCATTGATTCATTAAGTTGAAATGGGGGGAATGAGGTCCTATATATAGGAAACCCACATTTCTACAAAAGTCCCTGACAATTGACTCAATGATAAATAACCGAGGGGGTAGGGGAGAGCCCTTGGGCCAAGCCCAATGAATTGGGCCCAATAGCTAACTAGACAACCTGATGACACTCAAACTTAGGGAAATGAACACAAGACCTCAGAACATGACTCAAATAAAAGGGAAAATACATCAAATGACTCAAATAAAAATTACATAGGACTCAAAATTAAATGACTAGAACATTCTGGATGTAACCGGGGCGAGGAGACGAGCTGTGAACGTGGGCATGGGAGGTGATGTCCCCATCAACCTCCAAGTTGCAGAGCCTTCCCGGATCCATCACGCATCTTCAGGTGGAGTACTGTATATTTCTGGAAATCTCTTCAAAGTGGCTTTGCAGGCGAGGTGGTTTCATCGAATTCCAACATTGGAGCAGCCCGTGGGAGCCCATCTCGCCAGCCTGCGCAAGACACCTCCGGCAGACAACTTGAAGCTGAAAGAAAATACTCCAGTGACCAGATAGGTGAGGATCTTGGTGCTCCCTTCAGAGGAGGACGTCTTCTGCAAGTCCTCTACCATATCCAACAAGAAGGAGGTCGTTTGAGTACCAGAGCACTGCGTTCCGTCATTTCTCCCCGGAGTGCGCAGGTTAGTACAACATGACCAGTTTGGACACCCTGTCACCATTCTACCTCCAGCGCTCTACTCCGACCTCTTCTTGAAGCTCCGTTGGTCCCTGCTAAAATAGGACTCTCCTATGAGTACGTTGGCACTAGTCCCGCCTCAATCCGATGCCCCAGTTGAGAGTACGAGCCCGGCAAAGAGCTCACTGGTCGCCCAGAATTGTCACATGCGCAGTTCTGTGAGTTTCGGCGGCCTCGCTTCGTCTGAGCTCAGAATTTGGAGATTCTTCCTCCATGTGAATATCTATTTGATCAGCTTTCCAGAGACGCCAACCCCGCCTCCGTCAGACGTCCCAGCGGAGAGCTCTACCACCGACAAGACGCTGGTTGCAGTCAGCCTGGGCAGTAACTCAGTCTGCACAGATCGGGTTTCGATATCCTTCGGCCACACCCATCTCCCCTCCCCCGCCTGGCCGGCTGACTGCACCTCCCTGCGTGGAGTTAGTTTTGGTTGTAAGTCGATTATCCCTACCCCTAGTCCACCCCTCTGCGAGGGCGTAGTGCATGTACTAGCAGGTCTTCGGCTGAAGCTTCATCGGCGCGGCGTGCAGGTAGTCCACGCTTCCCTGCTCGCCCTCGTCTCCGGTCGGGATCGGCGTTCTCACGCTAATCAGGTGAGCTCTTGACCACACTTCTCTGCTGGATTAATTTTACTTGCTTAGTATTGAATCTTAGTGCTGTCGGTCAGTGAGTGAGTGCTCAGACTATACTGCAAATTACGTGAGTAACCTCTACGGGCGAGTTGCGAGAGAAACCTTACATCCCACGCCCTTGGCATGCCGGCCACCCATGATTTGGGCATCCCTGGCCCATTGGGGTTCTCCCTTAGCTAGCCACACCACTGGAACCCCAAGGTCCAACCCCGGACCCTCATCCCCATCACCGGTCCACCTACAGACTCGGGTGCACGCTACGCGGGTGAGTCCGCTTGAGTGAAATCACCGGGTCATTCTTGCTTGTAAATTTATGTCCAAGGGGTTGTGTCACATCAAGTTGGCTCTATCTCCTGCTGCGCTCGCCAATATATATCAGGGACTCGGAGTCTTGGCGGCGCACCCGGCGCCGAGAGAGAGGAGTATACTTCTGCCGACCCATTATCTCAGTGTGTGGGCCGGGCTGCTGTTCCCGGGGTTGGTGACGCGAGGGACCGTGGCGAACTCGACGGCACCACTTTTGTTCAGCTTCACTTGGCGGCCTGACAGAGACGTAGAGGCACACCTGGAGGGGGCTAGGAGAGACCTTTGATACCTACCCACCCGGGGCGAGGAGGGACTGCCTTTTGACAGCGCTGCGAGGGATTCCAACCTCTTCTTGGGGGTTTCAGGCGGAGGGATGATCAGCGCCCACCCCGGTCAGGAAGCGACTGATGCAAGGCCGCGGACTGAGTGGGTGCTGAGCACTCGGTCTGTAGTGTTGGCGTTGCACCTGTCAATGACGAGTTCCTTGGAGCCGTACTACCCTCATCGGTTTGCAAGGAACTTCGGGTACGACCAGGGGATCCCACCGAATCGAGAGTTTCCTCTGACAAGCAGGCAGTACATGGGCAGAGATACCCACTTACTTGCAGTAGCATGGTGGGACTTTTACTATTGCCGGGAGCCCGAGCGACTCCCGATGCCAGGACAGGGACGTCGAGGGCGATTCAACATGCACTACGCTAGGTGGTGGTTCGAGCACAGCCACCTATGCCGGCAGAAGGCCCCTGCGATCAGGAAGGCGGACGAGAGTCACTTGCTGAGGGAGGACCTGCTTCCGATTGCACTGGATGAGGGGTACCTGAGGACCCGCGTTGCTCAGATCCGTCGAGAGATCGAGCGAATTGCGGAGCAGTGGCCCCGGAGAAGCAGGGGCTCGTCGTCCTAGTGCCGAGGCAATGGAGGGGCACTGAAGCCCCTAAAATAGATGGTGACAATGGCGGCAATGACTGGAGCGGAGGTGCCTCGACCGAAGGCACCTCGGACCTGGTGGACCCAGTTCCTGGCCGACTGCGGCTTCTAGAGCAGAGGTTCGTTGGATCGGGCGCTCCCCAACGGGAGTTTTGCCGACACGGCGATCGACGACTGGAGGCAGCACATCAGTCACACGATCGGATCAGCCGGTCCCGTGGAGTTCGTGTCCCAGATCGAGTGTGCTCGCACTCTAAGGGACATTCGGGAGGCCGTCACGAAAACGGCTCGGGTGCTGGCGCTGAAATCGGAGCAGTTAGTGCCCTTGCCGTTGACCCCCTTCTGAGCTTCAGGTAAGGCTATGTTCTTTCTAGCATGCGCCCCCCCTTTTTTTGCTTTTGTAGTTTTTTTTTGGGGTATATACTAAGGCATTGTGCGATGCTATGTTTGTTGACAGGTTCTGCGGCAGAGGGGGATCACCCCTCCACTGAGGCATCCTCGGGAAGCGGGGACAGAGGTTTACAGCCTAGGTGAAAGCGCCCTCGAGTAGAGGCCGTAGTTGCTGAGACTGGTGAGTCCCCTGAGGACTCGAGACTGGCGGGCAGGTTGAGGCAGAGACGGCCTTGAGTAAGTGTCGCTTCGCCTTCTTTGCTTGTGCTTGGTTTAGCCATGGTAATCGGCTAATCTTGTTTTGCTGGATTTGTGTCTTGTATCCCCCCTGGAGGCTGGTGTGGAGGCAGCTTTCTTGCATCCTCAGGGGGTGGATCCCCTACCTGAGGAGGGGGACGAGTATGAGATAGATATGGAAGGGCTCCTTCGTCTGATGGACGAGAATGCCCCCAATGTTGAGACCTTTCCCAATTTCGAGTCGTGGAAGGCTACTGGTGGAGCCCTGATGTGGCACAGCCCAAGGTTGACTAGGTATGAATTGAAGATCCTAGGACCTAGACCCGCAAGCATACAAGCACTCCAATGATTCTCACAATAGCGGCTTACTCTCACGGCACACGCGATCACCCGGAGGGGCCGGGGGATGATGGCGAGGGTCCGAGGTGAGACCCAATGACTCTAAGTGACTTAGTGGACTTTGGCTGACCCCTAAGGATCTGGGTTACCCAACTTCGTGGGCGGCTGGCCCGCAGGGCGGGGTTTGGGTGGCACTCACTCCCGGTCCGCGGTGGTCACACCCAAAGTAGCTTACAAGATCGGGCTCTCTTCTCACCGTCTGACGGGCATACAAAGCAATACTAAATTTGCAGAAATGAGGCAATCAAGGATGGTATCAGATGCTCACCTGATCGGTGTGTAAACACCGATCCCGCTCGGAGACAAGGGCGCGCCGGGAGGCGAGGGTATACACCCGATCGCCGCCGCGGCGTCGCTTGACCTGAAAGTGAAAGAAGTATAGCACTACGCCTCTCGCAGGAGGGGTGATCTTCGGGTGGGGATTGAGCTTATTACATCAAAAACTACCTCCACGCAGGGAGGGGCCTTCAGCCGGCCAAGCGGGGTGGGGAATTATGCAAAGGAAACCCGACTTTCCGAACTCCGCCGGTTCTGCCAACCTTCAGGTTCGCTGGATAGGGTGTCGATGATGACGCTGCCACGGACTCCACGGAACTCCAAACTTGACGAAACTGGTGCCAAAAGCTTCCCAAATGATAGATGATGATGGATAAATTTTTGGGGAAGCTCTCAAACTCGGGGCTGACCGGACCGGCGACTGGAGCAGGACAGCAACGTTCTGCCTCTGACTGGTGCAGGACTAGTGCAGCAAATTGCAGAAAGCACTGTGGACGCTCCCGAGCTCCAATTGGAACGAAACAGGTGGTGACGCGATCGTGGTCAGGGTAGCTTTGAGCAGAAATTGACGGGGCCACAATCCGAGGTCGGGGAAGAGAGTGGTGGCCAGAGAAGTGGGGACTGGACGAACCTAGAACCACAGAGAGCAGTCTGCACACTCCGGCGAAGAAAATCAGAACTGATAGCTCCGGTGGCCGATTGAGGTCCTTCTTCTTGGAGATGAAAGCTAACTGGACGTAGTTCCTGCCCTCCGAAAATGGCACTCAGATCGTTCCCGTACGGACCGTGGTGGCTTCTGCTTTCAGCTTCAGGTCTTCAGACAGGGACAGCAAATGCAGTCGGACGAGATCTGCTCCTACGAACAGCTCCGACCTCGGAAGCCGGCGAGACCACCACCGTTGGAAAGCTAACTCGCAGACGATTCCAGCAATATAGGTCTTTCCACATGAATCTTTGAGAGCCGGTCGTGGTTGCCTCTGCAAGTCACTGCAACCCTGCTGCCTCAAACAGGGGCAGAATGAAGAGAAGATGAGGGTGTGGGGAAGGGGATGGCCAAGAGAGTAAGAGGTGGGAGGAGTGTCTAATGGCTATGGGAGGGAGCTGTGGGGTGTTAGGGGTTGTGAAGGCTAGGGAGAAGAAGGTGGAGAGGGCAAAAATGGTCTGGAGAGAGGGCTGGAGCTGCAAGAGGTGGTGGTGGGAAGATGGGGGGGTACAAGAGAGAAGGTGAGTGGGAGAGGAGGTGGGGGGCGAACTTGGCTGTTGGGAGGGAGATGGAGTTCGACCTAGGGTGGTTTGGGGGAAGGGAGATGGGAGGGAAGTTCAAAATGGGCCTAGGGAGGAGGGCCTTCAGCCTTGGGGAGGTGGGGAGGTGCTTAGGGAAGTGGAGAGGGTAGGTGGTGGTTGAGAAGTAGGGCTTAATTGGTGGAGGGTTATTGGGACTAGATGTGGAGTAAAGAGGGGTTATGGGAAGTTGTGGGGAGTTAATGGAGGTAGGTGGGGGTTGGAAGTGGTTGGGAGGGGGAGGAGAGAGAGAGGGGTTCGCCCCCTTCTTGAAGAAAGAGAGAGAGAGATGATGATGAGAGAGATAATGAGAGGGAGGTGGCAAATGCTATTGCAATATTCATCAAAAGTTGAGTACATGAGGAGAGATGGGCCTATATATAGGCAACCATTCTTTACATGACCAAAATGTCCCTGACAATAAGACAAAAGACCGAGCATATCCTAGACTCAATCCTATGGGCCCATAACTAAGGTAATAAGGCCCAATTAAGCATAACAAGGGAAATGGACTAGAACCACATGACTCAATAAAGGGAAATACAAAAGATAGGACTCAATAAAAGGAAAATACATAAAATGAAACTAAGGAAATGAAGATAACAAGTGTAGATCATAGTCAGTCCACATCAAGAGTGTGCAGGCGACCCGAGCTAGAGGGAGTGTCGTGAGATGCCCTCATCAAATCCCCCAGGGTGGGGAGAACTCGACCCCGTCGAGTATGGGTCCGCCTGGCTGTCGTAATGCTCCAGCATGTCGGGGTCCAAGCACAGCAGATCCTCCCGACTCACCCACGTATCCTCTATCGGGGGACGGTTCTTCCACCTAACCAGGTAGCGCTGATACACCTTGTGCCTAGTAATGATACTCTGCTCATCCAGTATTGCCTCTATCTGCTCTCGTCGGTCTCTCAAGCTAGAAAGTGGAGTCCCTCCGGGAGTGTCTCTCTCAAGGCGGGGTAAAGGCTCAAGCTCCTCACTGGGCTCCACTGCGGGGCCCTTGTAGGGTACCAGGTCCGCCACATTGAAAGTAGGGTGTACCCCAAAACCCTCAGGTAGGTCTAGCTCATAAGCATTACTGCCAAGTCATCTCAGAACTCGAAAGGGTCCCGAACCCCGTGCCCTCAACTTGGAGGCAGGCCCTGGAAGGAGCCGCTCCGTCCTCACCATCACCGAATTTACCACTTGGAACTCGCAATGGCGCCGATGAGCATCTGCCCGTCTTTTGTAAGCCTCATTGCTCTTTCCTATATGCTTGCAGATGTCATCATGCAACTCTTAGATATACTATGCAAAGGACTCAGCTGAGACTAACACTCTAGCATGTGGGGGAAGGGGAATAAGATCAGAAGGTTTTCTAGGCCTATAACCATGTACAACCTCAAATGGACTCTTGCCTATGGACCTATTGACAGAATCATTGTAAGCAAACTCGGCCTGAGATAAGAGGAGATCCCAATTCCCAGGGTGGTCCCCTACAAGGCAACGGAGCAAGTTCCCAAGGCTTCGGTTGACGACCTCAGTCTGGCCATCGGTTTGAGGATGGTAAGCAGTGAAGAATTTGAGGAGGGTTCCCATCAGGTGCCAAAGAGTCTTCCAAAAATAACTGGTGAATTTCACATCCCGATCAGACACAATAGTCTTAGGTAATCCATGGAGTCAGACCACCTCATCAAAGAATAATCGGGCGACCCTAGAAGCATCGGAGGTCTTGGAACATGGGATAAAGTGGGACATTTTAGAGAACCTGTCCACCACTACAAAGATGGAATCTTGTTTGCGCAAGGTCTTAGGTAGGCCAAGGATGAAGTCCATGCTCAAATCCTCCCAAGGTCGGTCTGGTATGGGTAGGGGTGTGTAAAGCCCAGTATTTTGCTTCACTTCTTTGGCTGAGGCACAAATGCGACATTATCCCACAACGTGGGCCACATCCTTCTTGAGACTAGGCCAATGGAATTGCCTCTCAACTAACTCTATGGTCTTTTGGACTCCAAAGTGACCAACTAGGCCACCACTGTGTAACTCCCAAACTAAGAAGTCCCGAAGTGAAGTCCGGGGTATGCAAAGCCTAGCTCCCTTGAATAGATACCCTTCTTGAAGTATGAACCCTTCATGTTCCTTGTGGGGCTGAGTGGAAAGGGTGTTGTAGTGAGTCCCAAAGTCGGGGCAATTTGGATATTCCCCTTTGATTCTCTCAAACCCGGTTACTTCCACCTGGATGGTGGAGAGTAAGGCTACCCGCCTACTTAGCACATCGGCGGCGCGATTCTCACTACCCATCTTGTACTTGAGGACAAAGGTGCAAGCTTGAATGTATTCTACCCATCGGGCATGGCGGGCATTGAGATTTTTTTGGGTGTTGAGGTACTTCAAAGCCTCATGGTCTGAGAAGATCACAAACTCCTTGGGTAGGAGATAGTGCCTCCAATGCCGAAGGGATTGAACCACGGCATAAAGCTCTTTGTCATATGTGGAGTACCTAGTCCGAGCCTCACAAAGTTTCTCACTAAAATAGGCTACCGGGTGACCTTCTTGGCTGAGGATGCCCCTGTGGACGCGGGGATTTTTCTATGTTAAATATTTATTGATTTATTGATTTATTGGTTTGGTTAATTGGCGTGCCAGTCATCATGGTGACAATTTTTATTATGCGCTCGATCTGACTTGGTTAGTCGATTGTGAAGTCCGAGTCGGGACCAAAAGTCCGTCATACCATAAAGGCTATGACGTTAATTACGCCCTTCCTAAGAAGGACAACCCTTGATTAAATGCCAAAATAGGAGGCCGCTCGGGGCGGTAATCAAAGAAAAATAACAGTACGTGATATTGAAGATATTGTTATTCTAAGAATGTAATTAAGTAGGTAACAAGCTTATTAAATCGACATAACCCCCTCTTATAGGGGGGGGGGGGCATGCCAGATAAGAAATAGGACACCGTCCACGCAGCGGTGGGGCGGAGCCTGAACAATCATCGGGGACAGGTCCCCTATCAGATTTCTCATCCGGCCAAGGGCCTCGCGGAACTAGTATTCCCTAAAAGATTGTGCCGAATGGGAGGTGTATGACGTGCACTTCCCGGGACTCATCGGGGTTAGAACGTCGGATCGACATTTCGACAGCATCTCCCCATAATCTGGATTATGCCCAGGGGAGAATAGACTATCACCCACGGAGTGCCGGGATGAAAGCCGAAAGAAAGAGAGGTCGAACCTCCCGGATCACGTAGCTGCCGCGGGACAACATTTTACTCTTCCCTACGGAAGCCGGCGAGACTCACGCAGTGGCGGAGCCCTCCGAGCTAAAGGGATTACTCATAACCCGACACGGGATGGTGGAACATAAGGGAGTTTGACTCCCTTTAATTTTATCCTCGGAGGGGGGTTCTGGTGACTCGTGGACATCCCTAAGTGAGTTTGACAGGGGAATCGGAGGCTCATTAGGCAGCAGAGTAGGTTTTCGGCGCACCTCAAACATATGTATAAGTTCTTGGTGCCGAGACAAGGAAGCCAAGGAGGGGTTCTCGGTGCCAAGGGGAAGATGCCATGGGATAGGTTCCCGGCGCGATGAAGAGCAAGCCAGGGAGGTTCCCGGCGCGGGCTTCCCGGCGCGAGGAAGAGAAGGCCAGGGATGCTCCCGGCGTGGGCTTCCCGGCGCGAGGAAGAGAAGGCCAGGGAGGGGGGGGCTTTTCGGCGCGAGGTAAAACAACAGGGTTCTTGGCGCGGGAAAGCTCACGCCGAGGGCTATTCATCGATTCTACTGTTCGTGGAGCCGAGATAGATGAGGGCGCCAAGATGTATTTCGAGATTTTACGACACCCTGTCTTGGGGTTTATGGATGATTGAGGGGGTTTTCCTGGTGATTAAGGCCGAGATTGACGGGCCCTGAGGGGTCAAAGATGAATGTATTTATTGGGTATCTACTAGCTTTGGAATGGGTTTCGAAGGAAATCCAAGTTCAAAGGGAAATGGGAAAGAAGAACCGAGCATAAGGAGCCTCTGTCACCATTACTTGTGCAGAATTCCAGGAGGATGGCTTGATGTTATCATTCGTCATCCTGGGAACCAAGAGATATCTGTCTCTGGTCCAGAAACGACTCTGATGATGTCGATAAGCAAACCGGGCATCAGAAACTCTGGAATCTCACAGATGTGAATCATCATGTGGCTTGGCTTTGTTCCGAAGGCCAAGGGATAGCCTGTCCCTGGCTCTGGAACAAGCGCACGAAAGCATCTTCGAGAAAGAAAACGCAGACGAATAATCAGACTGGGGAGGGGAATAGGGGGGCAAACCTCCACAGAGACAATAGCAGGCGACAATCGAGGCCTGTTCCATTCGTTTATTCATTCAGACATGACTATTACATCCATGCATCAGAGGGACGGAGTACATAGAAGAAAATTGCAAACAAAGACTAAGTCTTGTTCTAGCGGCATGAAAACCGATTACGATGTCACATAATACATCAGAAGAAGAAGAAGTAGCATCAATCGAAATTACAAGAAGATGAAATACAGAAATGGGGGGGGGGGGGGGAGGGCAAAGCATTGACTCCTCTCCCTCCCCGGTGCCCACCTTCAATCAGCTTCGAATCTTTCTCTCTGCTTTCTCCTTTGGTCTCTTCTCTCTTTTCTCAGCGGGGGGGGGGGGGGGGGGGGGGGAGCTCTCTCCCACTCTGTTAGTCTCATGGTGGTCTCTTTTCTTCTGCTATCCTCCTCAATTGGCCTCTTCCCCTTTGCTTTTCGAAGGGGTGGGTTTTTATAGACCCGATCCTCTTACCCTCTCGGCAGGTGGAAGTCGGCGTGCCACTCCACTCCATCTTCACGGCGCGCCTGAGATGACAGTAGCTTCCGGCGCGGCGTGCGATTTGAGTGAGGGGGCCTGGATGCCACACCCCTAAGCCCATTTCATAGGCCCATTTAGGGCTTTTAAGCTCCACTTAGAACTGTTAGCTCTATAAACATATTAGAACTGTATCAGGAATTTGTTGTTGGACTCAAGTGGACCAAAAGAACCTTCATCAGTCATTGGACTAGGGTTTCATCAGCATTGTCACCTGAACGATGACAAGACCGGACATCAGCTTCAGTCTGAGAAGACTTCAGCCGGGTGTATAGTTTGTGGAGATGATTCTTCTTTTGTTCTGACTTTGTAAAAGCCTTTACAATCTTCATTTGCCGGTTCCGACTTCTTGTTAGAATGTGCTAGGAGGTCTCATCAGTCGGATGACTGCTGCTTCATCAGTGCCGCCGTCTGACTGACAATGGCACCGGACATCAGCTTGGCCGGCAAAAGGGCTTCAGCCGGGTAGATGGTTGACGAACTTCATCATTGATCTTTCACTGTTGGTCTAATCTTCTTTTCAATTCTACTTCTGCCCTTGCTCATTTTCAAGGTGTCAACAGCCCCCAATCCCTACCCCGGATGCATCACAAGTGACCTCGAAGACTTTCGAGAAGTCGGGTAGGCAAAGGACCGGGGCTTGGGTCATCTTTTCCTTGAGCTCTAGGAATGCTTTGGAGGCTGCCCTAGTCCACACAAAGGTGCCTTTCTTGAGGCAATCCGTGATAGGAGCGGTGATTGTGCTAAACCCACGGATGAATCTCCTATAGAAGGTAGCTAGCCCGTGAAAGCTTCGGGCCTCGTGAAGGGTCTTGGGCTCGGGCCACTCAAGAATAGCTTGGACCTTTTCGGGGTCCATGGATACCCCTTGGGATGAGACAATAAATCCTATGAAGGCTAGTTGATTGGTCAAGAAATGACACTTCCCGGGGTTAGCAAAGAGACTCTCCTTCCTAAGAATGGTGCACACTTGTTTGAGGTGATCGAGGTGGGCTTCCTTGGATTGGCTATATATGAGGATGTCGTCAAAGTAGACAACTAGAAAGATGCCAATGAAGGGCCGGAGGACCTCGGTCATGAGGCGCATGAAGGTGCTTGGCGCATTAGAAAGGCCAAAAGGCATGACAAGCCATTCATAGAGACCATCCTTAGTCTTAAAGGCGGTTTTCCACTCATCCCCGGGCCTAATGCGAACTTGATGGTAGCCGCTCTTGAGGTCAATTTTGGAGAAGATGGTGGCTCCAGCTAGCATGTCTAACATATCATCTAACCGAGGGATGGGGAACATATACTTGACCGTTATCTTGTTGATGGCTCGGCTATCCACACACATGCGCCAAGTTCCGTCCTTTTTGGGTGTGAGAAGAGCTGGGACGGCACAAAGGCTTTTGCTAATCCGGAGGAAGCCCTTCTTGATGAGCTCCTCAATTTGCCTCCTGAGCTCGGCATGCTCAGTGGGGTTGAGGCGGTAGTGTGGGAGGTTAGGCAAGGTGGCCCCGGGTACGAGGTCGATGGCATGTTGCACATCGCGCATGGGTGGTAGTTTGTCCGAAAGTTCCTCGGGAAACACATCATGGAAGTCCTCAAGGAGTTGTTGAATTTCTATTGGGTGTGGGCTGGTTGGGGTGGATTCCCTGAGGCAAATGACAATGGCACACACTTGTTCTCCGTGGTTGACTTCTTCCTCGAGCTCTTTCCTAGTGATGAGGTGTAGGCTCCTAGGAGGCTCATTGATGGTACTTGGATTAAGGCTTGATGGGGTGGGGTTTGGTGGGTTTGGAATAGTGGGAGGGGTAGGGGATCCCTCAAGGGAGGGAGATGCTTTCTTGGGAAGGGTGCGGGGTAGAGAAGGGTTGAGTTGGATTTTCTTTCCCTAATGAGTGAAGATGCAAGTGTTTGTCCTTCCAAGGAAGGTGGCATCTACATCGTAGATCCAAGGCCGCCCTAGGAGTATACTCCCAACTTCCATTGGTAGGATGTCACACCATACTTGGCCTTGATAGGATTGGAATGTAATGGGGACAAGGCAATGAGCACTAACGGGTATGGAGGTGGCATTAATCCATGCTACCCGATATGGGTGTGGATGTAGGGAGGTGGTAAGGCCCAAAAGTTTGACGGTGTCGGGTGACACCACATTCACACTACTTCCATTGTCCAAGATGATCTTTCTAACATGGCTCCCTATCCGGATGTAGGTATGGAATATGGTGTTTCTTTTCCAATCATGCTCTTGGGTTTGAGTGAGGGTGCACCTAACCACTCCGAGGTGGGAGTCGGTGGATGGAGGGAGTTGTTCTTGGTTGGTCTCTATGTAGTGGTTCTCATACTTCTCCTCCCATTCAAGAGAGGGTTCATATATCTCAACTTCCCCTTCAAATTCAGCTTGGGGTTGGGGGTTGGACTCCTCTATGAGCAAGTTAGATGCTCCCTTGGTGGGGCATTGATTGGCAAAGTGTCCATACCCATAGCACCTAAAGCATTGCTGCCCACTTTGATGGTTTGGGGTCATCTTAGTGTGAGGGGGAGTGGGTGTCGGATTGGGCCTATTGGGAGTTGTGTTTAGGGGCCCACTTGTGGGGCGGGGTGGTGGAGTGCCACTAAGAGGGGTGACCTGGGTGGGAGGAGCTCCCATGGGTGTGGGAAGGAGACCTCTTTGGGGAGGTGGAGGGTTGGCCTGAGGTGCCATGGCTTTGGGGTCCATCCCCCGAGGGGGAATGATGCGGGACCGACTGACTCGCTAGCTATCCTAGGACGCTAAAGAACGCGACCAGCACGCGCACGTGACAAGGCAAGCCGGTGTGACCGACTAACGTGAAATCCCTCCGGGCGGAGGCGTCTCTCAACAGAACTCCGAACCACGGCCGTCCCACGGAGGGAGGCGCGACGGGGTCACAACGGGCGAGAAGCCGCTGGACGACACGGGAGTCTAGTCCGAGCTCAGTGCTCGACTAGGGCCAAGGGAAAAGGCCGCTCTCGTCTCTCTCAACCAGCAGTAATAAATGAAACTAGCTAGGCCCTACACTCACTCGCGCGGCACAATCAATCATATACGTGATAAGCAAGTACTATGGGCGGGAGCGAGACACGTACCTCCACGCCTAAGCGTGGGGAAGGAACCCCGGCCGAGTCCAACCACCCCGATTCACGCGTGAGAGAACTAATACAAACATCAAAAGGGCCCACTCCTCGCAGGGAGGTAATAGGCTGCAACCACAGCTACACACGGGGCGGCCGGCGCACGGGCTGACGGGCAGCAGCCGAGGTCGGGGATGAAGCCGGATGCCGACCCTCGCAATGCCGATCGCTCCTGTAGTAGCCTTTGAGGAGGAGGCCCACGTCGCCGTGGGCACTGCTGGGATGCCGAGCCGGATGGAGGGGCCCCACGCTGCTGCTACGGCCTCGGGGGGATGTCGGTCCGGCGAGGTTGCTGGCTGGTCCCTGTGACAGCGGGCAGAGATGGCGCTGGTACACGGCCGTCCGGACAGCGTTTGTGGCGGCGTCTTCTCTGGTGGAAGGCTGACAGGGGCGGCTATCCAGGGGCAGTGGTGGCCGATGGGGTCCTGTGGAGGGATTGGGTGCGAAGGGCGTGACAACAGGGGTGCACAGACAGCACTTCAGGACAGTCTGACCTGTGACCGTGGGTGGGGTGGTAATGGCGCAAGGGTACAGAAGGAGTTCCGGCCCGAGATGGTTACTGGAGGTGTGGTGGGATGTGAGGAGTCGACCTACCTAGTTTCAGATCGATCCGAGGACAGGAAATGGTACCCCCTTTGGAGCCCCGCTGCTGACAGTCCCGCTCGGGTACTGTAGCGCAGGATTGCGCACTAAAAGTGTGCTTGAAGACAAAAGTTTAC
Source organism: Amorphophallus konjac (assembly GCA_022559845.1). Classification (NCBI taxonomy): domain Eukaryota; kingdom Viridiplantae; phylum Streptophyta; class Magnoliopsida; order Alismatales; family Araceae; genus Amorphophallus; species Amorphophallus konjac. The sequence goes on from CM040118.1 coordinate 116,656,069, forward strand.
CCCGATGGAGTTTGAAGGCGAGGCCAGAGGGGCTGGATTCGTGACTGGGAGGGGAACAAATGTTATGAAGGGACTGGCGGTGTTTGGGGGTAGGAGAGGCATGCAAACGGGGACCCAAGTCGTCTCGGGTCACAGGCGAGACTGTCAGGGAGGCCGTCAGCGCGACGAAAGTGTCTGTAAAGACAACTTTCTCTGTGGGTGGAATTTTTGGCCAAGGCCGGTGGGGTTGGAAAGATGATTGGAAGGGGTACGAAAGTCGTGAAGAAACTCGGATGAGACGCTGCCGGGAAGCGGACGCACCGGACCGATCTCTGGACACCAAATCTGCTGTCAGCACAGGGACGCCCGGGGAAGAGGATGACGATCCTGTGTGCACCGTCGCTCCACCGAACTCGTCGCCGTGGACGATGATTGAAGGCTGCTGGCGTGGGAATCCCTTGGGGGAGGTCTCCTACCCCTGGGCGTCGCACCCAAGGACTGGAGAGGAGGTGAGGGCGTCGCACCCTCAAGGAGGAGGAAGAAGAAGGGGTCGCCCCTTTTCACAATGTGGCACTCCACAATGAACACTCAAGCATCAATTTCTTCATTATCTTCTTGAAAAGAAAATACAAGGTCTTTTTATATGGGATGGGAAATGCTAGGTTTAAACCCTAGCCAAGGGGAAAGGAGATGGGGGGGGGGGGGCGGCCACAACCGGAGAAGGGCATTCAAATCTCCTAGATTCTAGGAGTGAAAGGTGGGGGGGGGGGCGGCCAAAAGAGGGAGAGGGCAAGGGGGGAAGGGCGGCTGCCATTCCCTCCAAGAGGGGAGGGAATGGTCCGCCCCCCAACCCTAACCCTAGGTGGGGCGCGCCTCCCAAGGTGGGCCCAGGGGGGGAAAGTGGTCAGCCCTAGTGGGCCAGAGAAGTGAACCAAGAAGTGGCCCAATAACCCCCCTAGCCTCTAGCAAGCCTACAAAACACAAATAAAGCCTAATTGGCCTAAAAAAAAGGGGTCCATGACTGAAGAAAATTGTCCACACACGGACTAAACCAAGGCCCAACATGGCCCAAAGCATAAAATAAGTGATGATAGCTCCGCTAATCTGCCAACTGGTCGCCGAGCCAAAGGGATGCCGGCGAGATCCGTGTACTCCGTCGTAAAGTGTGACGCGTGTCCTCACCAATTCTCCCCGGGTGGGAAGAACTCGACCCCGTCGAGTAAGGGTCACGGTCGCTCAGGTAACGTTCCAGCAAGTCCGGGTCAATCCGCTCCAGCTCTCCCCGCGTGATCCAGGTGTCGTCTGTCTCAGGGCGCCCTCTCCAACGCACTAGGAAGCGCTGGTAGGCCCCGCTCCTGGTGGTGGTCACCTGCTCATCCAGTATACAATCGATGTGCTCGCGTCTCTGTAATGGGGCTGGAGGAGGTGGACTCTCAGAAGGTGTATCGCTCACAACAGGAAGGGGAGGCCCAAGAAGCTCACTGGGAATCACTGCTGGATCCCGATAGGCCGCCAGATCAGAGACGTTGAACGTCGAACTGATCCCATAATCATCTGGCAGCTCGATCTCATACGCGTTAGACCCAATCCGCCTCAGAACTCGGAAGGGTCCGGCACCGCGGTCCTGGAGTTTCTTTACGGCCCCCGAAGGGAACCGTTCAGGTCTGACCCTGATCATGACATACTCTCCCTCGCGGAACTCACGCGTGCGTCGATGCACATCAGCTAACTCCTTATATCGTGCGTTGCTGGCCTCAATGTGACGACGTACATGCTCATGCAACTGCCTAACATGCTCAGCAAAGGACTCAGCTGACTCTGAGACACGGGCCTGGACAGGGGATGGGACCAAGTCTATCGGTTTTCTAGGCCTACGACCAGTGACTATCTCAAAAGGACTCAAACCAGTAGACCTATTGACCGAATCATTGTAAGCAAACTCCGCTAGAGGGAGAACTAAATCCCAATCCCGGTCACGCTCACGCACTAGACACCTCAAAAGATCCCCCAAACTCCTATTCACAACCTCTGTTTGACCATCGGTCTGGGGGTGGTAAGCAGTAGAAAACTTCAGCTGTGTGCCCATCATGTGCCATAGGGTCTTCCAGAAATAGCTAGTAAAGCGAACATCCCTATCTGACACAATAGTACGCGGCAACCCAAACCTAGAGACACAATGGGTGAAGAATAGACGGGCAACCCTAGAGGCATCTGATGTTTTAGAACATGGGATAAACAAGGCCATCTTAGAGAATCTGTCCACCACCACGAAAATGGAGTCGTGTCGGCGGAGGGTACGGGGCAAGCCTAAGACAAAGTCCATGCTAATGTCCTGCCATGGACTATCTGGTACCGGGAGGGGAGTGTAAAGGCCGGTATTCTGTTTCCTCTGTTTGGCCAAGGCACAAATGCGGCACTGGGCCACAATCCTAGCAACATCCCGCTTCAGGCTAGGCCAAAAGAAGCGGTACTCAACGGCCTCAATGGTCTTATTCCGGCCAAAGTGGCCGGCTAGACCCCCAGCATGCAACTCCCAAGTAAGAAAATCACGGACCGAGGTCCGTGGGACACAAAGCCTGCTCCCATAGAAAAGGTAGCCATCCTGCAACGTATAGTCGGGGTACTCATGGGACGGACCTGACTGGAGGGTGCTGAACATCGGACCGAAATCCGGGCAATCGGCATACAGCTCCCTCATCCTATCCATCCCAACCACCTCCACACTCATGGTGGTCAATAGGTGAGTACGGCGGCTCAAGGCATCAGCAACCCGGTTCTCCACACCGGCCTTGTGCTTCAGCACAAATGTGTACTCCTGGAGGGACTCGACCCATCGGCTATGGCGAGAGTTGAGCTTCTTTTGGGCATGGAGATATCGGAGTGCCTCATGATCAGAATACAACACAAACTCCTGATGTAACAAATAGTGTCTCCAATGCCTCAAAGCTTGCACAACTGCGTAGAATTCCTTATCGTATGTAGAGTAACGCAGTTTCGCATCGCTCAGCTTCTCGCTAAAGAATGCAACGGGATGGGTCTCCTGACTAAGAACTCCTCCTATGCCTACCCCTGAGGCATCACAAGAGACCTCAAACACCTTCGTGAAGTCTGGAAGACGAAGGACGGGTGCCTGGGTCATGCGCTCTTTGAGGAGCGCGAAAGCGGCTGAAGCAGCCTTGGTCCACTCAAAGGCCCCTTTCCTAATGCAGTCCGTGATAGGGGCGGTGATGGAGCTAAAGCCTCGGATAAAACGGCGATAGAAGGTCGCCAGTCCGTGAAAGCTACGGACATCATGTAGGGTACGAGGCTCGGGCCACTCAACAATTGCCCTGACCTTCTCAGGGTCGGCAGACACTCCCTCACTAGAAACAATGAACCCTAGGAAGGTGACCTGAGAGGTCATGAACGCGCATTTCTTAGGGTTGGCAAATAAGCTCTCTCTCCTCAGAATCAAACAGACCTGCCGAAGGTGGTCTAAGTGGATCTCCCGGGTACGGCTGTAAATGAGGATGTCATCGAAGTAAACTACCACGAAGATTCCTATCAAGGGTCGCAAGACCTGAGTCATCAGCCTCATGAAGGTGCTGGGAGCATTGGTCAGCCCAAAGGGCATGACCAGCCACTCATAAAGACCATCCTTGGTCTTGAAGGCCGTCTTCCATTCATCTCCAGGTCTGATCCTTACCTGGTGATAGCCACTCTTTAGATCAATCTTGGAGAACACAGTGGCTCCCGCCATCATATCCATCATATCATCCAGACGGGGAATGGGAAACCTATATTTCACCGTGATCTTGTTGATAGCACGGCTGTCTATGCACATCCTCCAAGTACCGTCTTTCTTGGGGGCAAGTAGGGCGGGGACGGCACACGGACTCATACTCTCTCGGAGAGATCCCCTAGACATCAACTCATTCACCTGGCGCTGGAGCTCAGCGTGGTCAGTGGGGCTCATCCTATAGTGTGGCAGGTTGGGCAATGAGGACCCCGGGATCAAATCTATAGCATGCTGGATGTCTCTCATGGGAGGAAGACCTTCGGGAAGGTCATCGGGGAAAACATCGGAGAACTCCTGAATAATAGCAGCCACATCGGGTGGGGACTCCCCCTCTGCCTCTCTAGGCCTCTCGCGGACTACTACAGCAAAGATGGGATCTCCTCTCGCAAAGTCGCGCTCCATCTCCCGGGAGCTGACTAACATCAACCTCCTAGCCGGAGGACCAGTGGTAGCAATGGGTGGGGCTGGGTCCTGGGCTGGGGAAGGGGCACTGGGCCCCAGGACATCAGTGCTCGGAGTGCTAGGACCGGTGGGTCCCCGAACGGGAGGACGTGTGGGCTGGGAAGGGTGAAGGGTGATCCTCTGGCCGCTGTGATCAAAAGTGCATGTGTTCAAACGACCATGGAGGGTGGCATCCCTATCAAACAACCAAGGTCTCCCTAGAATGATACTACCTACCTCCATAGGCAAGACGTCACACCAGATCTCATCCTGGTAGGCGTGGAACTGTAAGGGCACTAGGCAACGCTGTCTGACCGGAATGGAGGTAGTGTCTACCCAAGACACACGGTAAGGGGAGGGGTGGTCCACGGGGGTCAATCCTAGGCGTTTCACTGTGCCCGTGGAGATGGCATTGATGCAACTCCCACTGTCTATAATCACCTTGCAGACTTTCCCTCCTAGTCTGCAGAAAGTATGAAAGATGGTGGTGCGACGCCAGTCATCACTCACCAAAGGCTGGGTCAAAATACACCTAACAACTCCCAGCTGAACATCATCCTGGTGCTGCGTACCCTGGGTGTCGACCTGCTCGCTTTCTAACAACTCATCGAAAAACTCCTCCGCGAGCTCAAGGTCGGCCTCATAGCTAACAGGTTCAACCTCAGGTACGGTCTCCCCTGCGGATGTCTCTCCTAGAGCCACGGTCTGCTGTCGGGTAGGGCACTGAATAGCGTAATGACCGGCTCCTCCACAACGATAGCAATCACCACGAGGCCTAGGGCCTTGCGGTGCTCCACCAGTCATCGGCCCTTTCCCCTTGTCATCACGACGAGCCGGGGGTGGTGGAAACTGGGACCTAGTAGGAATGGCAGGCTGCTGAGGGCGAGGAACCTCGGTGGCAGGGGCCTGGGGTCGAGGGAGGAAGTCCCTCGGGGCGGGAGGGCGAGGCCTAGGGGCAAGGTCCTGGCGAGGGGTCTCCCTAGCAATATCCTGAGGTCGGGTCAAGGGTCCCCTAGAAAACTGCCCCGTAGTGGCGCGAGGATCCGCTCCTCGAGAATAGGTGGGTGTGGGGCGCTGGGCGGGAGCAAAATCTAACTCGAACTGTTCCATCTCGCTGGCCACTTGGTAGGCCTCTTCTAATGTCTGCACATGACGGCGGAGTAACTCCATATGGAGGTGCCGTTTCAAACCCCGACGGAATCGAGCTACCGTCATGATAGTCTCTTCCCTGACCCCACATCTCAGCAGGCACTCATCAAATTCGGCAATGTACTCCATGACAGGCCGATTCCCCTGGGTAAGACTCTGCCACCGATCAATGAGCCGGTGGCGGTGGGATCGGGGGACATACTTCTGCTCTAGTTTCGCCCTCATCTCCTCCCAGGTCTCAATCGGGGGCTCATGCCGTTGCCCAATCAAACTCTCAACTGTAGCCCAGTAGGTCTGGGCCCTGCCAACCAGCTTCATCTTGGCAAACCTGACTTTCCTATGCTCGGCCATGTCTACCCACTCGAAATAGCGGTCCATGCTAGTGGCCCAGTCACTAAACAGGTCAGGGTCCAAGGACCCATCAAAAGAGGGTGGATCTACTCGCACAGATCGGAGGATACGCTCCTCATCCTCATCCCGATGGTACCGTCGGCCCTGTCGTCCACGGCCATAACCCTCACTCTCATTATCGGACCCAAAGTCCTCTACCTCACGTGCGTGGACCTGTCGACCACGGTTATGACCGTCGCCTCCCCTAGGCTGGTTGGGTCGAAGAGCAGGGTCACGTTGGCCATGGGCCTGCTCGGGAACATCTACGGGTGGGACTCTACCCTGGGGGCGATCAACTAGACCCTGAATGGTCCGGTTAGAGGCCTCAATCCGGTCCTCCATATCTCCCATTCGGTCCTCCATGACCTTCAACTGGCCCTCTATCCGGTCGGTCTGACCCCTAATCTCATGTCTCATGGACTCCATGATGGTCTGCATCATCTCCTGCATGGAGAGATCGCTGGGTACGGGGTTCCTAGGATCAGCCATAGGGAGCGGGCGGTGGTAGGAAGTACCACGCCGGGTGGGCATGCAAGACCCTAGGGAACAAGGGTGAAATAGACACGACCACAAAATGGGACACGGACTCAAATGCAAGATGAGACTCAATTGGCCTAGGACTACTAAGGATGCAAAGAACCTAAGACAAATCTAATGACTCAAATGGCCTAAGACCCCAATTTGTAAGAACAAACTGGTTCCCTATGCTCTGATACCAAAATTTGATGCGGGACCGACTGACTCGCTAGCTATCCTAGGACGCTAAAGAACGCGACCAGCACGCGCACGTGACAAGGCAAGCCGGTGTGACCGACTAACGTGAAATCCCTCCGGGCGGAGGCGTCTCTCAACAGAACTCCGAACCACGGCCGTCCCACGGAGGGAGGCGCGACGGGGTCACAACGGGCGAGAAGCCGCTGGACGACACGGGAGTCTAGTCCGAGCTCAGTGCTCGACTAGGGCCAAGGGAAAAGGCCGCTCTCGTCTCTCTCAACCAGCAGTAATAAATGAAACTAGCTAGGCCCTACACTCACTCGCGCGGCACAATCAATCATATACGTGATAAGCAAGTACTACGGGCGGGAGCGAGACACGTACCTCCACGCCTAAGCGTGGGGAAGGAACCCCGGCCGAGTCCAACCACCCCGATTCACGCGTGAGAGAACTAATACAAACATCAAAAGGGCCCACTCCTCGCAGGGAGGTAATAGGCTGCAACCACAGCTACACACGGGGCGGCCGGCGCACGGGCTGACGGGCAGCAGCCGAGGTCGGGGATGAAGCCGGATGCCGACCCTCGCAATGCCGATCGCTCCTGTAGTAGCCTTTGAGGAGGAGGCCCACGTCGCCGTGGGCACTGCTGGGATGCCGAGCCGGATGGAGGGGCCCCACGCTGCTGCTACGGCCTCGGGGGGATGTCGGTCCGGCGAGGTTGCTGGCTGGTCCCTGTGACAGCGGGCAGAGATGGCGCTGGTACACGGCCGTCCGGACAGCGTTTGTGGCGGCGTCTTCTCTGGTGGAAGGCTGACAGGGGCGGCTATCCAGGGGCAGTGGTGGCCGATGGGGTCCTGTGGAGGGATTGGGTGCGAAGGGCGTGACAACAGGGGTGCACAGACAGCACTTCCGGACAGTCTGACCTGTGACCGTGGGTGGGGTGGTAATGGCGCAAGGGTACAGAAGGAGTTCCGGCCCGAGATGGTTACTGGAGGTGTGGTGGGATGTGAGGAGTCGACCTACCTAGTTGCAGATCGATCCGAGGACGGGAAATGGTACCCCCTTTGGAGGCCCGCTGCTGACAGTCCCGCTCGGGTACTGTAGCGCAGGATTGCGCACTAAAAGTGTGCTTGAAGACAAAAGTTTACCCCGATGGAGTTTGAAGGCGAGGCCAGAGGGGCTGGATTCGTGACTGGGAGGGGAACAAATGTTATGAAGGGACTGGCGGTGTTTGGGGGTAGGAGAGGCATGCAAACGGGGACCCAAGTCGTCTCGGGTCACAGGCGAGACTGTCAGGGAGGCCGTCAGCGCGACGAAAGTGTCTGTAAAGACAACTTTCTCTGTGGGTGGAATTTTTGGCCAAGGCCGGTGGGGTTGGAAAGATGATTGGAAGGGGTACGAAAGTCGTGAAGAAACTCGGATGAGACGCTGCCGGGAAGCGGACGCACCGGACCGATCTCTGGACACCAAATCTGCTGTCAGCACAGGGACGCCCGGGGAAGAGGATGACGATCCTGCGTGCACCGTCGCTCCACCGAACTCGTCGCCGTGGACGATGATTGAAGGCTGCTGGCGTGGGAATCCCTTGGGGGAGGTCTCCTACCCCTGGGCGTCGCACCCAAGGACTGGAGAGGAGGTGAGGGCGTCGCACCCTCAAGGAGGAGGAAGAAGAAGGGGTCGCCCCTTTTCACAATGTGGCACTCCACAATGAACACTCAAGCATCAATTTCTTCATTATCTTCTTGAAAAGAAAATACAAGGTCTTTTTATATGGGATGGGAAATGCTAGGTTTAAACCCTAGCCAAGGGGAAAGGAGATGGGGGGGGGGGGCGGCCACAACCGGAGAAGGGCATTCAAATCTCCTAGATTCTAGGAGTGAAAGGTGGGGGGGGGGCGGCCAAAAGAGGGAGAGGGCAAGGGGGGAAGGGCGGCTGCCATTCCCTCCAAGAGGGGAGGGAATGGTCCGCCCCCCAACCCTAACCCTAGGTGGGGCGCGCCTCCCAAGGTGGGCCCAGGGGGGGAAAGTGGTCAGCCCTAGTGGGCCAGAGAAGTGAACCAAGAAGTGGCCCAATAACCCCCCTAGCCTCTAGCAAGCCTACAAAACACAAATAAAGCCTAATTGGCCTAAAAAAAAGGGGTCCATGACTGAAGAAAATTGTCCACACACGGACTAAACCAAGGCCCAACATGGCCCAAAGCATAAAATAAGTGATGATAGCTCCGCTAATCTGCCAACTGGTCGCCGAGCCAAAGGGATGCCGGCGAGATCCGTGTACTCCGTCGTAAAGTGTGACGCGTGTCCTCACCAGGGAACCATTCGTGTATACCGAGAGAATTTCTCGGCATCCCGAGCTACTTGGTAGGCTTGCTCTAAAGTGGCTACTTGACGCATGAATAATTCCTTTTTTATATAGAATTGAAGTCCATTCCTAAAGCGGGAGAGTGTGACGGCGGGGTCCTCTTGGACTCCACACTTGAGAAGGTAGTAGTCAAACTTCTCAATGTACTCCATAACGGTCTTTCCCTCTTGGGTCAAGGCTTGCCACTCATCTAGGAGATTTTGATGGTAGGAGGGTGGGACATATTTGAGTTTGAGTTGGTCTTTCATGGCCCCCCATGTCGTGATGGGAGCTTCCCTCCTAACTATCCTTAATACCTCAACATTCATCCAATGAGTCTTGGCTAGTTTAGTTAATTGCATCTTTGCAAGCCGGACTCTCCTATCCTCGGTCATTGGGTACCAATCAAAATATTGGTCCATGACTGCCTCTCAATCTAAGTAGATGCTCGGATGATGAGACCCATCAAAGGTGGGTGCATCGACTTTCACAAGTCTCATTAGTTGGTCATCCGGGTTGTCCCGGGGGAGTCTCTCATTCCTTCTAGGAGGTGGGTCCCTTTTCGGTTCGGGAGGGTGGTCAAGGTTGAGCTCTCCTATGGCTGGCTCCACATGTGGAGGTGGTTCCCTCCAATCTCCTACCCTTGGGGCAGGCCTATTTTCCTCAATTTGTTCAAGCCGGGCCGTTATATCATCAAGCCGTTCCATAATGTTAGTCATGCCTTCCACAAGAAACCTCATGTGGTCGGGAAGCTCGTGCTCGTTGTGAGCGGGATTCCCATGGGGATTGGGATTCATAGTGTTATTGAAAGAGGATGGATTGACTTGATAATGAGTTCCACTATGAGTGGTCATGCAAAGTTGGGTGGGCTATGCAAGGGTGTGCGGATGCACCTATGAAAGACTTAGTGTGACCCAAGACTAGACTTGTAAGGACAAGTCTATGACTGCTCTGATACCACTTGATGTGGCACAGCCCAAGGTTGACTAGGTATGAATTGAAGATCCTAGGATCTAGACCCGCAAGCATACAAGCACTCCAATGATTCTCACAATAGCGGCTTACTCTCACGGCACACGCGATCACCCGGAGGGGCCGGGGGATGATGGCGAGGGTCCGAGCTGAGACCCAATTACTCTAAGTGACTTAGTGGGCTTTGGCTGACCCCTAAGGATCTGGGTTACCCAACTTCGTGGGCGGCTGGCCCGCAGGGTGGGGTTTGGGTGGCACTCACTCCCGGTCCGCGGTGGTCACACCCAAAGTAGCTTACAAGATCGGGCTCTCTTCTCACCGTCCGACGGGCATACAAAGCAATACTAAATTTGCAGAAATGAGGCAATCAAGGATGGTATCAGATGCTCACTTGATCGGTGTGTAAACACCGATCCCGCTCGGAGACGAGGGCGCACCGGGAGGCGAGGGTATACACCCGATCGCCACGGCGGTGTCGCTTGACCTGAAAGTGAAAGGAGTACATCACTATGCCTCTCGCAGGAGGGGTGATCTTGGGGTAGGGATTAAGCTTATTATATCCAAAACTACCTCCACGCAGGGAGGGGCCTTCAGCCGGCCAAGCGGGGTGGGGAATTATGCAAAGGAAACCCGACTTTCCGAACTCCGCCGGTTCTGCCAACCTTCAGGTTCGCTGGACAGGGTGTCGATGATGACACTGCCACGGACTCCACGGAACTCCAAACTTGACGAAACTGGTGCCAAAAGTTTCCCAACTGACAGATGATGATGTCTAATTTTTTGGGGAAGCTCTGAAACTCGGGGCTGACCGGACCGGCGACAAGAGCAGGACAGCAACGTTCTGCCTCTGACTGGTGCAGGACTGGTGCAGCAAGTTTCAGAAAGCACTACGGACGCTCCCGAACTCCAATTTGAACGAAACTGGTGGTGACGCGATCGTGGTCAGGGTAGCTTCGAGCAGAAATTGACGGGGCCACAATCCGAGGTCAGGAAAGAGAGTGGTGGCCGGAGAAGTGGGGACTGGTCGAACCTGGAACCACAGAGAGCAGTCTGCACACTCCGGCAAAGAAAATCATAACTGATAGCTCCGGTAGTCGATTGAGGTCCTTCTTCTTGGAGATGAAAGCTAACTGGACGTAGTTCCTGCCCTCCAAAAATGGCGCTCAGATCATTCCTGTACGGACCGTGGTGGCTTCTGCTTTCAACTTCAGGTCTTCAGACAGGGACAGCAAACGCAGTCGGACGAGATCTGCTCCTACGAACAGCTCCGACCTCAGAAGCCGGAGAGACCACCACCGTTGGAAAGCTAGCTCACAGTAGATTCCAGAAATATAGGCCTTGCCACATGAATCTTTGAGAGCCGGTCGTGGTTGCCTCTGAAAGTCACTGCAACCCTGCTGCCTGAAACAGGGACAGAATGAGGAGAAGATGAGGGTGTGGGGAAGGGGATGGCCAAGAGAGTAAGAGGTGGGAGGAGTGTCTAATGGCTATGGGAGGGAGCTGTGGGGTGTTAGGGGTTGTGAAGGCTAGGGAGAAGAAGGTGGGGAGGGCGAAAATGGGCTGGAGAGAGGGCTGGAGCTGCAAGAGGTGGTGGTGGGAAGATGGGGGGGCACAAGAGAGAAGGTGAGTGGGAGAGGAGGTGGGGGGCGAACTTGGCTGTTGGGAGGGAGATGGAGTTCAACCTAGGGTGGTTTGGGGGAAGGGAGATGGGAGGGAAGTTCAAAATGGGCCTAGGGAGGTGGGCCTTCAGTCTTGGGGAGGTGGGGAGGTGCTTAGGGAAGTGGAAAGGGTAGGTGGTGGTTGGGAAGTAGGGCTTAGATTGGTGGAGGGTTATTGGGACTAGATGTGGAGTAAAGAGGGGTTATGGGAAGTTGTGGGGAGTTAATGGAGGTAGGTGGGGGTTGGAAGTGGTTGGGAGGGGGAGGAGAGAGAGAGGGGTTCGCCCCCTTCTTGAAGAAAGAGAGAGAGAGAGATGATGAGAGAGATAATGAGAGGGAGGTGGCAAATGCTATTGCAATATTCATCAAAAGTTGAGTACATGAGGAGAGATGGGCCTATATATAGGCAACCATTCTTTACATGACCAAAATGTCCCTGACAATAAGACAAAAGACCGAGCATATCCTAGACTCAATCCTATGGGCCCATAACTAAGGTAATAAGGCCCAATTAAGCATAACAAGGGAAATGGACTAGAACCACATGACTCAATAAAGGGAAATACAAAAGATAGGACTCAATAAAAGGAAAATACATAAAATGAAACTAAGGAAATGAAGATAACAAGTGTAGATCATAGTCAGTCCACATCAAGAGTGTGCAGGTGACCCGAGCTAGAGGGAGTGTCGTGAGATGCCCTCATCAAGCCCCTTCAATTAAGGGCTTCTAATGCTAAGTGTGAGCTGCGATTTAACTTACTTTCTATTACTGACATAACCGTCTGGATTGTTCAGAAGAGGCAGAGGCGTCGGGGGCCAAGGCCCCTACTGGGGTACTGAGCGGAGCCCCTGAACAGGCGAAAGAGCTGGCACCGACGGTGGCTAGTAGCTGTCCGGGTAAGTGTCCAATTGTTGTTGAGGGGATCTTCCCGTTGTTGTTGGACTTTTTTAGCAAGCCAGAAGTATTGACTTGATTGGACTTGTTCGTTTGGCAGGTGAGGATGCGGTGGCCACCTTGGAGATGATCCAGGAGCTGGTTGACGCCAGCCCCTCAGTGGCTCTGCCTTCCTTTGCCAGCGAGCCTGGGCAGGTGGCTTCTGTTCCCCCACCCATTGTCGAGACACGCTGAGCGGGCTGCCACCGTCGCTGGCAAAGGTACCTCTCCTGCCTGTGCCGACCGTGGTATTGGCTTGCACGGTAGGGCTGGTAGAATCCTCCAGTGTGGGACCATCAGGTATGTACTTGAGAACTTGGCCATTTCATGGTGGATTGCTCTGCTTTACCCACCCGTGCTAAGCTTTTATCAGGGTTGATTGCAGGTACCTCCTCCCCTCTGAAGGAAGGAGATCTCCCCCGGGACGTGGCCCGGGTAGCAAGAGACGAGCCTGCTATTGCAGCTTATGTTGGGGGCGACAAAGAGTTCGTCGACAATGAGGGGGTTTCCGAAGGGGACGCCCCAGCTGGTGAGCTTCTTGCCTAACACCTTTGTCTAGGAAGTTATCTTCATGTGAGGCTGTATTTGGTAGTAGCCTGACTTGGCTTCTTGATATACAGGTGCCTCTGATTTGCCTGCGGCCGAGGGTTCATCAGAGACCTCGTCTAGTTCTTCCGACAGTGGCAGGGCAACAATGGAGACTGACGAGAGCTCGAGCTTGAGCTCTTCTTCCTCCAAGGCCTCTTCTACTGGGGATGTCGAGATGGAGATGATTTTGGAAGGTATATAGAGATCCTTCCCTCCTCCCCATTGGCTTTGATTTAGAGTTTATAGCGGGGTGTTGATGCCCTCGTGCTTTATCCAGGCCTGGAATCTGAGGGGGAGCACGTACTGGCTCCCATTGAGGGTGACCAGGGAGAGCCTTCCATCTCCCCGATGACAGCTGGGGATGGCCAGATTATCGGGGAGGTCTTGCCCTCTCCGACTCCAGCGAGGGATGCCGCCGACTCGGAGGAGAGGTTACCCTCACCGACCCCAATCAGGGATGTTGTAGGCACGACGGGAGCCACACCAGGTGAGAGTTAGGACGTTTTTCAGGTTTTTCACCTTGTCTTGTCATCGGCAAGTCCCGGCTGTTGCTGACTGTTTGATGAAATTGTGCAGATTCTTCTGGTGTGTTGGCTGGGATGGGGCACTCTTCCCTGGAGCTGGGGATCGAGTGGCCTACGTCTGTTTCACTGCCAGAGCCATTGCTAGATGCCAGCGTGGGCACGGCCTTGCTCCAGCGAGCCCAAGGGTACCTAGGAGGCGACCCCCTACCTTCTCCAGAGGGGCTTCGGCATCGGCTGAGGGACTGCACCAAGGGCTACCACGGCCTTGGCTTCCCGCGCAAGCTCTAGATGTCTGGCTTAGCCAGCATCTAGGCTGAGTACCTGCGGCTCCTGGAGGCTCAGGAGTAGAGGGCTCGGCAGCTAGCGACCGTTCGAGAGGTGTAGGAGCAGTGGGCGAGGCTTGTGTTTACGGCTGCCGAGCAGAGGAGGCTCGCTGATGCGGCCGTGTCACTTACCGGGGACCGCGCTACGCGTCTGAGCGAGGCGAAGAGCAGGGTTGAGGCTTTACAGAAGGACCTGGAGGAGCAGAGGCAAGCCGTAGAGCTTGCTAGGGTTGAGTGGTAGACTGCCGAAGCCGGGGCCAAGGCTAGTGTTCAGCTTGTGTCGACCTTGGAGGCAGAGCTCACGGCCGCGGAGTCTCGCCTGACGGCACTAGAAAGGGGCGAGCCTGGGATATGATTGTATCACCTCTCTTTCTCCATTCCTTTTTTTGTTATCCGGGCTATATGTCTTTTTGTTACCCCAAGGGCATGTCTTGGGCTCCCTTTTATAGAGTATCAATGACAAACTTCAGATTTTGGTGTTATTGTTTGTTTGCTGAGTTGTTCTTCTCCCCAGTCTATGGGACATGGCTGGGTACAAGAAATGGCTACCACTTAATGTCGGTCGTGCTTGGTTGTTTTAACACGTACCAGTGTAGGGGGCAAGGGACTAGGTTGACCTGAAACTGGAGTTGGGATAAAAGATTGGGTAAGGGGGATGGTGTAACTGGATTTCGAATACTGGGCGCTGAGTGCTGGTTGCTGGGAGTAGGGGAAAAGCCCTAGTGCATGATTGGCGTAGGCCTGTCAGAACGTGGCGGCCTACTGGGTTGGAGTTGGGAACTGACCCTGGAATGCGTCGATTGTAGGTTGACGACGGGTTGTTGGGTGTTCGTATGTCGTTAGCCGGTAATGTAGCTCTTCTCAGCTTGAAAAAATGGGGCTGGGTTGGCCGAATGGCCTCAAAAGGTATCATAGCTGAAGGCCAGGATTGGGGGATGATTGGTTGGCCGATCTGTGAAGGGATCGTGGCCGAAACTAGAGCTGGGAGCTGGCGGCTGGCCTGTGAAGGCGTTGTAGCCGGGAACTGGAGTTAGAAACTGGCGGTTGGCCTGCGAAGACGTTGTAGCCGGAAACTAGAGTTGGAAACTGGCGGCTGGCCTGTGAAGGTGTTGTAGCCGAAAATTGGAATGGGAGGCTGGCGGCTGGCCTGTGAAGGCGTTGTAGACGAAAACTGGAATGGGAGGCTGGCGGCTGGCCTGTGAAGGCGTTGTGGCCGAAGTATTGGAGTTGGAAACTGGCGACTGGCCTGTGAAGGCGTTGTAGCCGAAGTACTGGAGTTGGGAACTGGCGACTGGCCTGTGAAGGTGTTGTAGCTGAAAACTGGAGTTGGAAACTGGTGACTGGCCTGTGAAGGCGTTGTAGCTGAAGTACTGGAGTTGGAACCTGGTGGCTGGCCTGTGAAGGCGTTATAGCCGAAGTACTGGAGTTGGACACTAGCGGCTGGCCTGTGAAGGCGTTGTAGCTGAAAACTGGAGTTGGAAACTGGCGACTGGCTTGTGAAGGCGTTGTAGCCGAAGTACTGGAGTTGGAAACTGACGGCTGGCCTGTGAAGGCGTTGTAGCCGAAAATTGGAGCTGGAAGCTGGAGCTGGCCGGCTAGCTACGGATGCGTAGTGACCGGAAGGCTGGAACTGGTTGGCTGACCGTTGAGTTGTGTAGCCGAGACTGGGGCTAGAATAGGCGATGATCGACCCTCGGGGGTGTAGTGGCCACCGTTGTTGTGGAGTGATGCGAAGGTCACCGTCAGCGGGGTGTCGCGGTTGACGGCTTTCATTAGTGAAGAGTGGAGAGGGAGAGAGTTTCTTTTTTTTTCTTTACCAGCCCTACCGCCCTTGCAGGTTTTCGCCAGAGTTGGCCCCCTTTTGCTTTTTTCGGTGCACCCTTGCGGGTTTTCACATCGAGGGGTTACATGATTTTGCTTGAGGTGCCCTTTTGGGTTTTCACCTCAGCTGGTTAGTGGCAATTTTTGCCCCCAGTCGCCCCCTTGTGGTGAGGATGACTGGGTCTGCCGGGGCATCTCTATTTTTAACCCCATTTTTTTATTTTATATATATATATATATATATGTTTGAGACTGTCATCCATAGCATGTTGCCGTCAGGGGACGTAACCTAAAATTGGAAGGTGTGGGTGGTCGGATATTGTTCTGCCATTAATAAGGGTTCTTTGCAGACCCTCATGTCATGGTGGAGAAGGGCCGCTTTGTTATGGCAAGATATGACTGGAGTTATGGCTGGTTGATCAGGGATTGTAGGGGAAAACTGGGATCATGATGAAACTTGAAGGCTCTGGATTCGCAGGGAATGTAGGGTGTAGGGGCATGGAACGATAAGTGTCTGGGAATGTGTCGGGACATAAGTCTACTGGGATGGTGACTGGGAGCTTGACTGTCAAAGGGACTGGTTGGCATGTGTCGTCGAAGCAAGGGCCTAAGGTTGGCCGAACTAAGTAGGTGTTGTGCAAGGCCAACTGGGAATTATAGGGTTCGTGCTCTAGCAGTTTGAATTGATTGAAGACTGGCTCTGGGTGAGGCTAACGGCCCACCGAGGAATAGGTGGAAGGCCGTTCTGACTGGTGGGGAGAGGAAGATTTTCTCGTTATCGCCTCTACCGCCCTTTCGGGTTTTCGCTAGAGCTGACCCCCTTTAGCTTTTTCCGACGCGCCCTTGCGGGTTTTCACGTCGAGGGATTTCCCAATTTTGCCTGAGGTGCCCTTTCGGGTTTGCACCTCAGCTGGGTTACTGGCCTTTTTGCCCCCAGTCGCCCCCTTGTGGTGAGGATGACTGGGTCTGCCGAGGCATTTCTATTTTTAACCCCATTTTTTTGTATATTTTTTTTTGTGCTTCCCTGGGAGCCTGGCGGCTAGACTGGTGCCGATGCAGAAGTGCCCGTGCTCTCGTGGTAGCAAGAACGAGGGTAGGAGATTAGTCCCCGTGGACGTCTGGTAGAGGTTCTAGGGAACAGGGCTGGGGTGCTTGACTGGGAATTGAAGACTGGGAGGACCGACCGGTTAGATCCTTCGCGGGGAAGGACCGGCCTCACTAGTAGTAGATGAGATGTGCGCCTCAGTCCGACTGACACGCGAACTCGTGCTCTGGTGCATAGTATAGCTTCATATGTTTGCCGTTGAGAGGCGGGAACGGTCTATGGCCTTTATGATCGACGACCGTGTAAGCCCCGCCCTCATAGACATTCTGGATAATATACGGGCCTCACCAATTTGGCTGTAGTTTTCCGCTAGAGTGCCCTGCCATGACTTCCTTTTTTTTGATCATGACAAGGTCGCCTTGCTTGAAAGCTCGCTGCTTGACGAGCTTATCGTAGGCCAGGGCCATGCGGGTCTGGTATACTTGCATGTGTTTGTAGGCTTCGAGTCGCTTTCCTTCTAGATCGGCAAGCTCTTCTAGCCTTCTCTGGTACTCACTTTCGTCAGGGCCGGCAAGGCCGGTGTGGATCACCATGCGATAAGATGGTAACTTGACTTCGATGGGGATAACAACTTCTATCCCGTAAGCAAGGGAGAACGGCGAGCACCCCGTGGGGGTTTTGTAGACCATCCGATAGGCCCATTATGCTTCGAAGACCTTCTCACCCCAATCGCATTTCCGGTGGCTAACCATCTTAGCCAGAAGCTTGTAGAGAGTTTTGTTGAAGGCTTCTGCTAAGCCATTAGCCTGGGGGTTGTAGACCGAAGAGGTTCTCCAGTCGATGTGGAATTTGGCCGCTAGCTAGTATATGGCCTTATTCTTGAATGGTGTCCCATTGTCGGACACTATGCGAGTGGGAGTACCGAATCGGTATATGATGTTGTGCCAGACGAATCTGGCAACCACCTCGCCGGTGACTTCTCGCAAAGGGAGAGCCTCCGCCCTGCGAGAGAAATAATCAGTGGCGGCCAAGATGTATTTATGGCCCTTGGAAGATGGCGGGAAAGGCCCCGCAATGTCCATGCCCCACTCGGCAAATGGCCAGGTGGGAACTATAGGACGCAGTGGGTTGGGAGGTCTTCTGGGTACTGGGCCAAAGGCTTGTCATTGATGGCATGTACGGGCATACTGGATGCGGTCCACGTACATAGTTGGCCAGTAGAAGCCTTTGAGCTTGATGTTGTGCTTCATTCGATCTCCGGCCTAGTGCGCACCGCACAATTCGGAGTGGACTTCCTGCATGACGGCTCAAGCCTCAGCGAGGGAGACACATCTCAGAAGAATTGACTTGTCCTTCTCATGGACGAGTCAATACAGGGAGTCGCCAATCAACTCATAAGAGGTTGCTCGGCGGAGTAGCTGGACCCTTTGAGCTTGGTCAGGAGGGAGCCACCCTTTCTTGAATTTGATGATGGGTGCACGCCAATCCTCTTCTGGAGGAGCGCTCTGGTCAAGGTCGTGGACGTCGTAAATTGTGAGACCGGTGTTTCCTTCGAGTGAGCTCGACATCAGCCTTCTGTGTTTGATGATGATGTCGACCTTGGCCTCGGGCGGGAGCTTGATGGCCGCGGCCAATTTTGCTAAGGCATCCGCCTGAGCATTGCTACTTCTGGGCATATGATCTATTTCGAAGAAATAGAGCTTCTGGGTTAATCTGGTGACAGCGATATGGTATGGAACCAACTCTGGCTTCCGCACATCATAGATTCCGAGGACCTGCCGCACTATTAGCTGGGAGTCCCCGTAGGCTTTGAGGCATTTAATGCCCATATGGAGAGCCATCTGGAGTCCGATGAGTAGAGCTTCATACTCGGCTTCATTATTTGTCAGAGGTTTCATGAGGGCCCAGGAGTTGTACAAAACTCTGCCCTGAGGAGTCAGGAGAACTATGCCGGCACCTGCCGTGGTGGCTGGATCTTGGTTGCTCTGGGTGATCCCTCGGGAAGCGCCATCGAAGTAGAGCTCCCAACAAGGTATGATGGTTGTGAGAGCGCTTTGCTGCCAGTAATGCAAGACATCTTCACTCTGTTCAACCAGTTGTTGTGGTTGAGCGGCAAGGGACTCCTCGTCCGGGAGCTCCGAGTTGAAGGGTGAGTCGTCTAGCACTGGATGGGCTGCCAAGAATTCAGCCATACCCTGTCCCTTAATTGCTTTTCTGGGGACATAAGTAATGTCATACTCCATCAACAGGAGTGCCCACCTCCCCAGTCTGCCTGAGAGGACAGGTCGTCGAAGGAGATACTTAAGAGGGTCGTGCTTAGATATAAGCTCGACTTGATGGGACAGGAGGTAATGCCGCAGCTTCTTAACTGTGAACACCAATGCCAAGCAGACCTTCTCCATAGGGGAGTAGCGGTACTCGGCACCGATTAGCTTCCGACTAAGGTAATAGAGAGGTTGCTCTTTACCTTCTTCATTGATTTGTGCCAACAGAGCTCCTAGTGAAGCGTCCATGGCAGCAATATAGAGGATGAGGGGTTTACCCTTGATTGGTGCCCCCAGAACTGGGGGAGTAAGGGGGTACTCCATGATTTACTTGAAAGCCACCTAGCATTCTGAGTCCCACGTAAACGGGGCATCTTTCTTCATCAGCTTGCTGAAAGGCGCACACCGATCAGAGAGGTTAGAGATAAACCTCTGAATGTAGGTCAGCCTCCCTTGGAAGGACCTAAGCTCAGTGATGTTGCTGGGTGGTGGAAGCTCCCGGATCGCTTTGATCTTGCTGGGATCCACCTCGATTCCTCGGTATCTGACGATGAAGCCGAGAAATTTAGAGTTGGATACGCCAAAGGCGCATTTCTTGGGGTTCATCTTGAGCCCATATTGTCGGAGACGCTCGAAGACTTGGTGGAGGTCGTGCAAATGGTCTTCACGCCTCTTGGTCTTGACGATGAGGTCGTCGACATAACATTCAACGGTGTTGTGCAGCATCTCGTCGAATATTTTGGTCATGGCCCTTTGGTAAGTAGCGCCGGCATTCTTCAAAGCAAAGGGCATGCGCTTGTAGTTGAAAATCCCCTTGGGGGATCTAAAGGCTGTGTGGTTCTTATCTTTAAGGGACATCCGAATTTGGTTATAACCCGATGACCCGTCCATAAAAGATAAGACTTCATGACTGGTGGTCATATCGACCATCGTTTCTGTAATTGGGACTGGGAAGTCATCCTTCGGACAAGCTTTGTTGAGGTCCCAGAAGTCGACGCAGATGCGGACTTGACCATTCTTCTTCTTGACTGGGACTATATTGGCGAGCCAGATCGGGTAGATGCACGGCTCGATGAAGTTGACCTCCGCCATTTTATAGACTTCGGTCGAAACCTGGAGCTCCAGCTCATGGCGCATGCGCCGCTGTGGTTGCTTGACCGGAGCGACTGAGGGAGAAATGGCTAGGTCGTGCTCCGCTACGGAGGGGTCTAGCCTTGGCATCTCCTTATATGTCCAGGCGAAGCAGTCTTTGTATTCAAGCAAGAGTTGCTTGTAATCCTGCCTTTCTACCTCGATGAGGAGAGCACTGACGAATGTAGGCTGAGGGGCTTCATCTTCGCCCAGGTTGATGTCCACGAGATCATCGACGGTCGCCTGGCCGCCGTCCTCCAGCTCAGGAGGAGCGGGTTAAAGGTCGATGAAATCCTCTTCGTCAGTGTCGGCTTCGTGTATTTCTTGGTTCTCGAAGCCACCGGTTGATGTTGAAGGGACTGGAGAGTGGTTGTTGCTGGGATCCATGACGGATTGACCTACACCGCCGGCTCCTGGCCAGTGGTTATCAACCGGGGCTGCTGAGATCTCCTCGGGGTTACCTGGCCAAGATGGCAATCTTTCGCAGCTCGGACCAGGGATATCCCCTCCCTTAGGAGGGTTTGTTGAACTAGGTCCTTCAACTGGTTGAGAGACTGGAGGAGCTTCTTCATCCCCGATGCCTTGGCAAGGAGGCGAGGAAGGTTCCTCAACGGATTGAGCCGGAGTTCCGACTTTGACAGAGATCGGGATCAGAATTTCCTCTTCCTCATCCCCGGAGCTATCGAATTTGGCTTCGAGTCTAGCTCAGTCATCGGCTGGTAGTGTCAAGCCTACGATGTTAACTGCGTGGTAGACGCGGAAGTCCGGGTCTTGGTTGTAACCAAGTCCCCTGGTATCCTTATGGAAGGACGGGGGTTGCCCCCGGACCTAGAAAGGGGTCCACAGCTGACGAAAGTATCTTTGTTGTGCAGAAGTTTGCCACATGGGAATGTGTTGCTTCAGACACATTTCTTGAATGTGCGGCGACAGATCGCCTCACACCTGAACTACTTCAGGGGTATCATCAGCTTGCCTGGACTAGCCAAAGTCGTCATCTAACGGGGTTTTAGGGACCATGTCTCCCTTATAGAAGACAATAGGTTTGTCCCTGTTAGCCTTCTTCTTGCTTTGACGTTGTCGCTTGAAAGTGACAATGAATGTGGTTAGCGACTCGACGCTGTGCTCCTCGGATGCACATGGAAGTTGGATGCAGTCTGGTGGCAAGCATATACTCTTGCCGATAGCTCGGCTAATAAGATTAGCCTCGAAGTTGATCTGACGCCTCTCAGGGCGATATGGGGTTGACTTAGAGCCGAGGCGCAGTCGATGAAGCTTGGCCTTTTCCTCATCAACAGAGAAGAGATCATCATCATCTTCCTCTGAGAGCCAACCGTTGCTTTTGCTCTTAATCACAGGGTACGGACTGATCCCCTTGGAATAGAGCGCAACGTCGGCCAGGTTACATTCTGCTAGCGTGAACGACGACCGGTCTGCAAAGACCGTATGTTGCTCCCCGTCCTTGGCATACTTGATGCATTGGTGGAGAGTCGACGGGACGACCCAATTTTCATGGAGCCAGGGTCTGCCCAGTAGCATCTTATAATATGTGTTGGAGTCGATGATGTAGAATGTCACCTTGGAGGTGAAATCATCGAGCACCAGGTCGACATCCACCTAGCTGAGGACATCCTCGATGTTTTGGTTAAAGCTAGATATCTTGACCGCTTGAACCTTATGGAGGTACGGGGTCAGATATAGAGTCTTGAATGTCTTGAGCGGCATAATGTTAACAGCAGCTCCAGCGTCTACCAGAATCTGGTTAGATCATGCCCGTTGATCTTCCCCTTCATGTAGAGAGGATGGTTGTGGCACGGAGGGGAGAGCAGCATATCTTTCTCCGCGAAGGAGATGGTGGCTGTGAAGGCTTCATAGGCAGCCACCTTCATTTCCGCGGCATGTGCTTCGTAGACTTCTGACTCTTGGAGTATCTTGATAAAGGTTTCCCTTAGGTCCTTACTCCAAGCGATGGCTTCCCAAATTGAAATACTGGTAGGGAAGCGTTTCATCTAGTGGAGGACTTTTCGGTTAGCTCGAGCATCTTCCAGAGAGGGTAGTATGTCAGGCTGAGCCTTCTGCGAGCTGCCGTGCTGTTCCCCATCGGGAAGTTGCACTGCCTTGCCCTTACCACCGAGATCAGACTGAGTTTGGTCACCAGTGGGCTCCTGGAACAGGGATGCCAATGATGGCTCTTCTGGGGGTGACTGGCGGGCTGGCTCATCCTTACCGGACGGTCCCGCTTGTTCTGCTACAACAGTCTGTACTGGCGCAGGGGCTGGGAGGCTGGCAGTAGCCTCGTCAATGTCGGAAGGATCAAAGATATCGGGTCCGCTCTGAATTTCTACTTTCGGAATGGGAGTCGGTTCCTCTCCTCGAAAGAGGATGATTCGCTCTGGGTTGAAGGTGGACGAAGAGATGGGTAGCTCGGGGATTCTCCCATGGCCTCTACCATGTCCCCGGCCACGACCTCGGCTGCGGCCTGTGTGTTCTGGAGCTAGCTGTAGCCCAAGAGGGGCAATAGTTCTTTGTCTTGTCCAGGAGGCTACTGGCTCGCCCCGTCGAGAAGCGTTGATATTGTCAGAAGGTGGGATGGCCACCATGTTGCAGGTGTAGTGCCGAAGCATTTCTTCCAACTACTTTATGGTGATCTCCTTGTCTTTATAGCACAAGAAGAGCTCGTTCGGGATCACGAGTCTTTCGCTGCTCTTGAGCTTTTGGATCATTTCTTGCACCCAATTTTTGAGGTTGGCTCGTTTCTACATTTCTTCCAACGGGATATAGCTGTCGAGTGGGAGAGCTCCGATAGGACGAGGAGGAACATATTCCTCCATGTCATTAATGAGCCGCTGGAGCCTTTGGAGAGGCGTTGGCTCGATTGGGGATTGCAGGGCGGCTGCTTGTTCAGCTTGTTTCTTGAGCCACCTTCTGAGGTTCTTCCCCCTATTTCTCTCTTGTCTCTTGGCGATAGTAGTCTCCAAGGGAGTAGAAGGGAGAGGTGCTGGAGCCGGAGTTGATAAATCCTCATGATGATATCTTCAAGATGGTGCCTTCGTAGGGCGAGGTTGATGACTCTTCTTCGCCCGGATTTCGATCCAGGCACCTTCCGCTTGTTGTATTTGGAAGGTGGCATTGATCGCTTGCTCGATTACCTCTAGCGGCAATTCCTGGTATGTCGGAATGCTGAGATTGGTGTCCGAAGACGTATGCACGGTTTGGTGCCTTAGTCGCGGTGGCGACAAGAGCCTACAAAGAGTCGGTAGGATGGTGCTGGCGTCCGAAGACGTATGCGCGGTTTGATGCCTTAGCCGCAGTGACGACGGATTTTGTTGAGAAGTGGACCAAGAGACATGCTTGTTGTTTTGCTCCTTAGCCTTGCCTTTGTGATTATACTGAGGGTTGGGCCTAGCGATGGCTGAGGGCATCGCAGAACATTGTTGCTCTGCACAGTTATCCCGACTATGCGGACTGGCCGAGCCTTGTGGCGGTTGGCCTGCCACTTGAGTCGAAGCCGCTGAAGACTCCAAAGATGTCTTTTTGTACTTTAGATTGTATCAATGGGTAGGCGGGGAGGACCCGACAACCCATCCGCTGAGGAGATGTGACGAGGCTAAGGCGGGGCCACACCCTGCTTTTGCTTTCCCTTCCTATCCACGGCTGCCGGAGACGGAGATAGGACGGGGAGATGATGAGAGAGAGCTACGGAGCTCATCGTCGTCTCACCCACTAGAATGTCCTCTCGGCCAAGAAGGACCCGAAGGAGCCTGGCGGTATCTTCTTCAAGGAAAGGGAGAGATTTTAGCTCCCACCAGGATCGCCACTGCACAGCCGAAGTGGCTGGGGTTGGCTGGCTAGGTGCTGACGTCTAGGATGCCCCAAGGGTAGGAGGAGCAGGGGAATCGATGACGTTGACCGAGAAGTTGGTAGGCTCCGTCTCTTGACTGACATCCTGCTCTCTACGCCTCCGCAATCGCTTGAGCGCTTCTTGGTTGTCAGTCCGGAACTTGAGCCATTCTGGAGGATGCTGGTAAGGCAGCCCATGCCCATTTTCTTGGGGGGAGTCTGGCCGCTCTGGCGCATCCTTGGCAGGGCTCAGGGTCTCTTTGACATCTTGCCGAAGCCTGACAAGTGATATGGAGTTCCCTTCCGCATCGATCTGCTCCCATTGGATCTGTTCCTGGATGAGGTGTTGAACTTCCTCACAGGACTCGATCGGGTGGCAGATTCTTGCGTGGAAGGGGCAGTACTGGGGGTGACTATGGTCCTAATGGGTGTAGTCGGTAAGCGAGTCGCGGGGCATAATTGGCCCCCTCTCGATGAGGATATCGAAGATTCGCCGGGTTCTCTCCCTGGGGAAGGAGAGAGGTCTGTGATCATGCCAGGGCCTCCACCCCGGATACCAGATCGAACGTCCCCTTTGACTGGCACTGGGCTTCTCTGACTCGTCATCAGAAAGAGAGAATGTGGCCATCATGTGGATGACATTGGCTGAGTGGTGAGCTACGCGTGCTGCCTTAGCTGGCCTGGCCCACGTATGTGGTTGCGGAGGATCGACGAGACCACTCTTCATTTTAACGAGGCCGTCTCGGATCAACTTATGCGCTTGGGTCTTGAAGACGTAGCAATCTTCAATTGAGTGACCCAACATGCGATGGTACAGGCAATAACTGGGATCGTCGGTCTTCAGGGCCTCGTCCGGCTTGTGGATTTCTGTTAGCTCGACGATCTTCTAGGCCATACAAAGGTCGAAGAGCATCTTCGTATGTTCCTTCTTAAAGGAGAAGGGTGTCTTCATGCCCTCTGAGAAGGAAGGAACAGCCAACTTGTCCGCTGGCATTTTGTCAGAGCCACTGGATTCGGCCTCCAAACTGGCCTTGGCGGCAGGGGTGAACTCTATGATATTCACCTCCTTGCCAGACTGGCGTTCTCGTGCTTGCTTACCCTTTGCTGCAGTATAGCTCGGGTTATCGATGAAGAGCATCTCTATTTCAGGGACTACCTGTAGACACGCTAAAATCGATGCTATGTTGAGTAAATCTCATGTCATCATGTGATGCCCCAAAGTGGACTTCAATATTGGCTTAATATGAAGTTTTTCTATTTTCTATGTGTTAATTGTAATTTCTTGGCATTTTTCCTTGATAATTGAAATTAACGCCTTAAGGAGGGACGTCATTTAATTGACGGCCTAGACAAGGGCACTTCTTAATAAATGGACGACTATGAATAGAGGTGTTGTTTCCTGGATTTTTATGAATCCTATGCAAAATGAAAAATCAAAGAATTGACGTCGCTTTGAGGGGCGTCTATTATTTAGCGCCCGTATTTACAGGCGTCAGTTCAAAATCTTTAATAAGGAAAGTCATTTGTTGCCATAATTAAATCCAAGGATTGACGGCTGAGTACACATCGTCATTTTAATTAACGCCTTTGGTGATGTCGTCATTTTTAATTGATGCCCTTTGAGAGGTCGTCATTTCCATGTCCGTCTCCCTTTCGCCTGTTTATTTCCAGTAATGATCCTTCTCCCATTTTACACATTGTGTTTGATTGGGAAGAGGGTTTCTTATTGGAGGTCCATTACCTTGTTTTAATCCTATTATTACAAGGAATTTTGGGCTATAAATATCCCTAATGTTCTTCTCTCACGCGCGTGAAGGCAATGCAAAAACAATACGATAACAGAAGAACCACTGTGAGTTTTAACAGAGAGGAGAGTTTTTTTGGTGTTTTGCAGGTTCTATCTTCAAGTGATTTCTTCTGGTGGTTGATTCTTCTTCCACAGGCGGTCTTCAGCTGCTGTTCAACGACTTCTTTTTTCTCCCAGTACTGCTGCACGCACAGCAGAGAAGAGATTTTTTTTTTCTCTTATTTTGTTAACATTCATCATCATTCATTGTTCTTTCTAGCTCTTTGCTAGAAACGTTCTTCACATCATACATCTTGCTTTGCATATTTTGCATTCATATCTTCCATACCCTTTGTTACTCCTCTTAAGGGGTTTTAAAAATCAAAACACACAAGGTGTGTTCATGCTTCATTTGATCAATTTCTTAGTTTTAGAGCATTGATACTACACCTTTTGGCTAATCCATTCTTTTCATTCGTTTGTGTGTTCTTACAAGGGTGATCAAAGCTAAGAACCCCCTTCATCGGCCGGCCGGTAGAAGGAGGAAGGAAAAGTCCACAATCTCACCCGCTCAATACAAGGTACATGCGATCACTTTTATTTTTCTTAAGGTAACCCCTCTGGCGATCACACTCCTCATTAGCACCACGTGCTTGTTTTTGCCCTCGCCCATTAATTCCTTCATTTATATATATATTTTTTACTTATTGTTATTAAATATATTTTTCTTATATTTTAATCAGAATCTACAAATTGGCGATCACGGTGGGACGCCTTTTATTTTTAGTTTGATTACCCCTCCCTTTTGGCACCCTCGTGTGCCCCTCCTATTGGCGCCCTCGCGTGCCCCTCCTTTGGTACCCTCGCGTACCCCTCCATTGTGCTCTACATAGCACACTCCCTTTGGCGCCCTCGCGTGCCCCTTCTTTAGTACCCTCGCGTACCCCTCCATTGTGCTCTACATAGCACACTCCCTTTGGCGCCCTCGCGTGCCCCTCCTTTGGTACCCTCGTGTGCCCCTCCCATTGACACCCTTGTGTGTCCCTCCTTTGGTACCCTCGTGTACCCCTCCATTGTGCTCCACGTAGCACCCTCCCATTGACACCCTCGCGTGTCCCTCCTTTGGTACCCTCGTGTACCCCTCCATTGCGCTCCACGTAGCACCCTCCCATTGGCGCCCTTGCGTGCCACTCCTTTGGTACCCTCGCGTACCCCTCCATCGTGCTCCACGTAGCACCCTCCCCTTGTGCACCACGTGCACGCCCCCCATTAATTAGCAAATTCTGAAGTGTCCATATCATCATTTTAGTGATTTCTGTCAGTTACTAGGGCTTTCGGTTCTCTGAACTGAATAGCGCCCTCCCCGCTGCCGTCATTCCTTCATACATCGACCGCGGACAGAGGCACTGCTTCAATCATTTTTTTTGCATTTTGTCATTTTTATAATTCACGCCCCTTACAGAGGCGTCATTTCATCATTCAACGCCTTGCACCAAGGCGTCATTTTCGTTGATTACTATCGATTTGTCCTTTACCTGATCACTGTTCACTGTGTTTTAATGCCCTTTCTCAGAGGGGTCGTTTCGTTATTTAATGCCTCACATCAAGGCGTCTTTTTTCTGCTCGTTGTTACTTACTGAACGATTTGATGCCTTCCACAGAAGTGTCTTTCACTGATTCAGCGCCTTATCGCAAGGCGTCATTTTATTATCATCATTTTTATTTATACTGCGAGCACTGTTCACTGCCATTTGACGCCCCCTAGCAGAGGCATTTTTCACAGGTACAACGCCTCACTCCAAGGCGCCATTTTATTTTCATTGCTCCCTATTTGCACTGTTCACAGCGATTAGCGACTGCGACACAGACGATGTTTGTTAATATAGCGACCTTGTCTGGGTCGTCATTTTGTTCTGTGCTTACAGAACTACTGTTTGTTGGTGTTTATTTGTCTGATCTATTTTGATATCACCTGCTTGATATTGCCTGCATTAGATTGCATCCAGGGCATTCGGTTTGGGAGACCTCCTCTCCCCACATTTTTTAGGAGCTACACCCCTCTTGGTGAAGGAAGGACCCTCCTTTGAGCATTCCGTCTCATTGGACCGGAAATTCCTAAGCCAAGCCTCCGTAAGTCCTCGCACCCATGGATTCCCTCACGGACATCAGGCAGGTTGTACCATTGAAGTACCCGAAGTATAGTTGACCCATATGTTGGAAAGGAGAAAGAAAAATCTAGATACCCGAAGATTATACCCAAAATTTCAACTAGGATCCACCTTCAAAAGAGAGAACCTAATATTGAACTCACCCTAATCTCCAAGGAAAATCTTAAAATTTTGGGCTCATTACAACTTGTGTGTTTCTTTTACTTGAGAAAGTGATATCTCTTGGTTATATCTCATTGTCAAATTCATCTCTTTCTCCTTAAGCATGAAATTGCGTTCATGTAAAATCATCAATATGGCCAACTACGGGTATACTTATGATGGTTATGAGGAGGGTCACTCTGACCCGTTCTATGAGGTTCCCTCTCAGGATCCTGTCTGCAACGAGGGAAACTATATTTCCTCTTCCACCCAAGTCCACATGGTGGACACCACTTCTTTGGAGGTTGAGCCTTCTTCCCAAACTCAACCTACCACTCAAAATACTTCAGGGGACGCTTCCCCTTCCTTCAACTTCAACGAATTTCTCAAAGCTCTTGCTCAGCTGGATGACTCCCAGCGCCAGGCGGCCCAGGCCGTTCTAAAGGGAAAGTCTGTTCCGTCATCTTCTAACCCTCCCCAGGCCATGGGTGGCCACTCTGCTAGTTCTCCCAACGACCCGACGGTCGCACCTAGGGTGCCCTCGCGCCCATCAACTCCTGTTATGACTATGCCGGCCCAACCGGCAAGTCACTCCATTGCTAGGCCTCAACAACCTCCTATTTCTCAAATTTTGAGAATGCCTATGACAAACCAATACTCTTTTCGTCTGGCCCCAGCCGAGTCTGATAATCATGCTATACTCCTC
The DNA here is from genome assembly GCA_022559845.1 of Amorphophallus konjac. Classification (NCBI taxonomy): domain Eukaryota; kingdom Viridiplantae; phylum Streptophyta; class Magnoliopsida; order Alismatales; family Araceae; genus Amorphophallus; species Amorphophallus konjac. The sequence goes on from CM040118.1 coordinate 116,684,758, forward strand.
CAAAAGATGGCTAGTATGGAGGAACAGCTTAAGAGGGTTACTGCATCCAAGGTCGCTCCTGAAATTATGCTCCCCCCTATGCCAGTTTTTCACCTACCCCCATCTGAAATGCCGAATTTCCGACGGTACAATGGAACGGGTAATCCGCACATCCATGTGAAAGACTTCTTATATGAGGCATCGTTCTGGCAAGATAATAAGACTTCTCTGGCTTATCTCTTTAGGCGGTCTTTGGATGGACCGGCACTAGAATGATTTTATTCCCTGGAGCCGGCAGATGCCGGTGATTTTGATGTAGTTCAACGAAAGTTTCTACAGAAGTACAAGGACCGTGTGGGTCCCTCTTTGTCTGTTACTGACCTGGTTGCCGAAAAGATGAAGCCCGAGGAGGACTTCATTTTATTTGCTGATAGGTGGAGAGCTATGGCCGGAAAATTAAAGGACACACTATCGGAGACGGAGCAAGTGAAGATGATTATATCAAACTCCACTCCGCAGTTCTGTCATATTGTAGCCATGAACAAGTCGAGCACTATGAAAGAGCTCTATGAAAGAGCTAGGTATATACAAACACAGATGAAAGATTCACCTATTATGGGCATGTTTGAACCAAGGCCAAAGGTGATAAAGAGCAACATCAATATCGGCAATACTGGTGCGACCACTGAAGGCACCGTTACTAACGAGCAGGTGAGCGCGTTCGGTAATTCCACCCCCTTCCGCCACCCTCCAAACCAAGGGCCATCACCACAACAGCCCGCCTTCCAGAACCAAGTCCACCAGCCAAATAATAACCCTCCCCAGACTTTACGGCCTCTTCCACCTCCTCAACAACAACCCCATTTTGCTCCACAAAACCAACCCTCACAGTACCACCAAGTGCCCCCACCAGTCAATTATGCGCCGCAACAACTACAACAATCAAGAAGGCCATTGGGTCCCCGAAGAGCACAATACTCTCCCTTACCCGAAAGCGTGTTAGATATTTTTAATGCTCTCATGGCAGCCAACCTGCTCACCTTGCCTAAAGAAAGAACAATATGGCCACAACATGTAGACACCTCCCGATATTGTGTCTTCCATCGACAGCCGGGGCACAACATCAATCATTGTTTTCACTTCAAGGATTACATACATGATATGAATGATCAAGGAGATATTGATTGGGATGAGATGAGGAGGGTTATTGCTACTTTAAAGGCTCGAAGGCCTCCTCGGCAACCATCGGCTCAGCAGTACCCACCACAAGGTCAGCAACAACAAGCTCCTGTACCCCCGCCAAACATGGGTATTGTCAATAATACACTACCGGAGCACCCGGTTCAAAATCAACAAGTAAACCTTGTCACCTCGATCCATGAAGTGGAGAGAGGGCAAGATTGGCATAAGGAAAACGCCTCTGTCGGGGCCATTAATCAAAGCTCCAGTCAACCACAACCACCACAGTTATTAAGAAGGCTTCAACCCGTACCCCCTTCCCAACCACCACGTCCCCTCATACGTTCCAGCCCTCCAGGGCCACTCAACCCTAACCCTACTCCTTCACGGCCCCTTCTTTTACGCCAACCCACGAATTCTCCTTCACCCTAAAACCCTCCACCAAACAGACCTCCCCTTATCCGCCACTTGCCAGTAGCCGTCGCTCCTCCTGTTCCACCTCCATCTACCACTACCATGATTCCAAGGCCCCTCCTTATCACCCGGCCTCCACCTCTGCCTTCCGATAATCCCCAGCCAGCAAGACCTCTTATAAGAACTCCTCCTTCTACCAATCCAACACCCGCACCCGATACTATTCCCTATACTTCTTCTACCCCTTCACCTACCCTAGACCCGACAGAGGCTCCGAAAACAATGGTGCTCCATAGTGGACGGATGTTTCACCGAGTGTTTCCCCAGCGGGAGCAGGAGCCAGTACAAGAACAAGGAGAACAAGAACAAGAGCCTACACCGGGTACGGAATATGATTTATTGAAGCATTTGGACAGAATGCCGGCCCGAATTTCTATTTTGGAATTAATTAAGAGATCTACCACACATCAGCTGGCCTTGAAACAATATTTGCAAAAAGTAATGGTCAATGAGGACATTCCTGTTGAACAAGTCACTACAGTTTTAAGTCCAGCCAGCAATCAACCGGCCATCACTTTCTATGAACATGAATTAGCTCCTCAGCCGGCTAGAAAATATGCATTGTGTATCACTATTGACATTAACAAGATAGCTGTAAAATAATGTTTGGTTGATACTGGGGCATCCATTAATGTTCTGCCGCCAAGCACCTTGAAGATGTGCGGCATTCCAGAAAGTCAAATTCGGCCATCTACAATTACCGTCACAGCTTACGATAATACCAAAAAGCCGCCATTGGGAATGATCACCTTAAAAGTTGGTTTGGGTCCAGTAACAGTTACAGCAGATTTCCACATTTTAGACATGGATCCGACATTCAATGGCATCTTGGGCCGTCCTTATATTCAAGAACTTGATGTTGTACCCTCCACGAACCATCAATGCATAAAGTTTCCACACAAAGGGTGCATTATCAAAGTTACTAGCATGCCCATTTTACCGGTAGAAGACATACATTCAGCAACTTCAGTGCCTTCCATGTGGCCTTCTAATAGGCCTTTGCTTTCAGTATTGGATGTTGCCGAACCGCGGCAAGATTTGTTAAGACCCCCAGTCACTAAGCCTGCCTCACCTCTAATGACACCCCTGCCTCCCCAAGGAAAGAAAAAGAAAAACATGATGAACACGCCAGGATGGAATATTCTGATGAAACTGGGGTATAGAACGGGTAAAGGCCTGGGTGTTAATCTTCAAGGGAGAGTCAAGCCCGTCAGGCATCAAAAGATGATTCCCCGAGGTGGCCTAGGGTACAAAGGGTCAGGTAAAGACAAGGATGAGAATGAGCCATGGGCCGTGATGACTTCTACACTTAAAACAGATCGCCAACCTCTTACATGGACTTTGCAAACACACTTCATCAAGGATGGCATCCAAAATGGCCAGTAAACTACATTAATTACTTCAATACTGGATTATCAAGACATACATGCAAGACAGTTTGCTCGTCACATAGCCCCATTGGCTACTTACAAGGCCCTGGAATCCTTACGGCCTGATAAAAGAAGAAAGATGGATGACCCCGAATGTCACTGGTATAGATGGTTTGATATGAATGACATTACCATTGCTTTGAGCCGACTGTTCATGCCGACTGATCCGGAATGGCCGCCGTTGATTCATGAGCTAATTGAGAAGCCAGTAGTAATTACAGACAAGAGGCAGTTGTTAAGTGATTATACAGATACTGGAGTGCCTGATGTCCCATTTGAGGAGGGCTTCAACATAGACAGGCTGTGGGCCGGCCTCTTCTTTGTCAAGACCATTCATCCAACGGCTTTGGTCCATTTGTTTAATAAAATGTTTTGCTCACCGCGGTCTTAATAACTTTTTCTCCAAATTCATTTCCGGCTTCTCCATTAATTCCTCTCTTGCTCCTCGAGCAATTCTCTAAACTTTCCATCACACCCCCGCGTGGGTCATCATTTACTCAATCTTTCATCAATCTGTCAACCTTAACACCACCTCCTATTCCTCCCTCTCATTGCCTTCTTCTTGAAAATGAAAGCGAAAAAAAAAAGCCAAAATTCAAACTTTCCAATCTTCCATCTCCGTTGAGGAGACCTCCTATCTTCTTCCTGAGTGTGTCCCGACCCAGGGGCCGCTCTTCCAGAATTCATTAGGGGACCTTCCCTACCCCTCCGGTGAGGGGTCCTCATCTGTATCTCCTTCTGTACCCATCTTTTTCTCACCTCCTTCATCTTTGATGAATTCTAGTGATCAGGCTAGTTGCTCTTACTCTTCTAGTTTTAAGACTCATGGGGTAGCTTCGCATAAGAGATCCAAGGGTAAGCAGATTCCCCATAGATTCTTGTTGGAGTTAGCCATCAGATGCCAAGCATGTCTAGCCATTCCCGAGTTTGTGGAGAATCCGGTTATCCTGCCAGAAGTAGAATGTGAAGATACTTGTGCTTTTAATGAGGGTTTTGGTGTTTATGAGATAATGAATGATGAAGACCCTATTGAAGAGGGGGATGAAGGTTACGAAGAATATGAGGACGAGGCTGATGCTTTTGCCGGTGGCATGAGAAGATTCGATGAGCCATCAGCCTCAGTAGAAGAACCTACCAAAGAAATAAATCTAGGTACTGAAGAAAATCCTAGGATTGTCCTCATAAGCAAAAACTTGCCGCCCTCCGAAGAGGAAGCGCTTATTTTGGTTCTTCAAGAATATAAGGACACGTTCGCATGGAGTTATGAAGATATGCCTAGACTAGACCCTACGCTTGTCGAACATCGACTTACGCTTAAGCCAGGGTCCATTCCGGTTAAGCAGCGGTTGAGACGTTTCCACCCTAATATGGCATTAAAAATGAAAGAAGAGGTTGATAAGCTTCATAAGGCTAGATTCGTTAGAGTTGTCCTCTATCCCAATTGGGTGGCTAACATCATCCCAGTCATGAAGAAAGATGGAAAAGTTCGAATTTGTATAGACTTTCGGGACCTCAACCGTGCGTGTCCTAAAGATGACTTCCCTCTCCCTCATATTGATGTATTAATTGACAATACGGCGGGATATGAGACTCTCTCCTTCATGGATGATTTTTCAGGTTACAATCAGATTCGCCTGGCTGAGGAGGATCAAGAGAAAACATCGTTCACTACACTATGGGGGACTTATTGTTACATGGTTATGCCCTTTGGACTTAAGAATGCTGGAGCCACCTATCAAAGGGCTATGATGGTAATTTTTCATGATATGATCCACATTTACATTGAGGTGTACGTTGATGATCTGGTAGTGAAATTAAGGACAAGGATTGGGCATCCCGGGGTTCTGACTAAATTCTTGCAAAGAGCACGGGAGTATCAGCTGAAAATGAATCCCAAGAAGTGCGTGTTTGGTGTTTCATCAGGGAAGTTGCTTGGATTCATCGTAAGTAAGAGGAGTATTGAGATTGATCCCAACAAGACAAAGGCTATAAGGGAAATGCCTCCTCCCAGGAATTTGAAAGAAGTTCGAGGATTGATCGAGAGGTTGTAATTTATTCGTCGTTTTGTTTCCCAGCATTCACAAAGATGTAGGCCATTCTACGAGCTTACTAAGCCGGGAGTCAAGTTTATTTGGGATGACAAATGTCAAGCAACTTTTGACGGTTGAAGGATTATCTCTCAAATCCTCTGTCCTGAGGCCGCCAGTTCCAGGCAAACCGCTTGTTCTTTACATTTCCGTCTTGGATGACTCTGTAGGCGCTGTCTTAGCCCAAGTTGACGAAGAAGGAAAAGAAAGGGCAGCCTACTATTTGTCAAAGCTTCTCAACCCCTGTGAGTAGAGGTACTCAACTATAGAAAAGACTTGTGCTGCTTTAGTCTGGGTAGTTCAGAAACTCAAGCATTATTTCTTAGCTCATGAAGTTCATCTCATCGCCCGTATGAATCTAATCAAATTCCTTCTTGAAAAATCCGTTCTCACCGACCGATTAGCACGATGGCAAAGCTTCCTTTCTCAATTCGATATTATCTACATTCAGTAAAAAACGGTTAAAGGCTATGCCATAGCAGAACATCTTGCTCACCATCCTCTCCCAAGATTTGACCCCGTTTGTTCAGAGTTTCCAGATGAGGAACTAATGTCCATCAATCAGATCGATTCAATGTGGACATTACATTTTGATGGAGCTTTGAATTTGAAAGGGAAAGGGATTGGCATTATTCTTCTATCACCGGAAGGTATCACTATTCCACTCGCCTCTCAGCTTGCATTTCCAGTTACAAATAATATAGCTGAGTACGAGGCTCTCTTGGCCGGACTAGAGGCCGCTCGTCAATTTGGTGTTACCCATTTGCGGATTGTAGGTGATAGTCAGCTTATTCTTCGCCAAGTACTCACCAAGTGCCGCATGCTCAATCTTAAACTCAAACCCTATCAGGAATTGACTTCTGCTTATACCAAGCTTTTCACTAGATTAATCTTTGTTCACGTTCCTTGAGAACATAACATTTTAGCTGATTCTCTCGCTTCTCTTGCATCTTCCTTGGCTTTCCTTCCCGAAAGGGATTCCCATTCTATCATTATTCACAAGCGGCTCACTCCAGCTATTAAGGATCCAGCTTTCCTTAGTGTTAAGGAGGAGGTGCTCAGGAAGGTTAAGCAAGGTGGAATCATTGAGAATAAGGAGGTCATGCTATTGGATTTAAAGGAAGAATTGGACGATGAAGAAAAGCCATGGTATTACGAGATTGCTAAGTATTGCCAAGATCAATCTTATCCCAAAGAGGCCACGGCGGAAGAAAAGAAAGCCATTAGAAGAGTTGCTCAACGATATACTCTAGTTGGAGGTGTACTCTACAGAAGAGGTCTTACCGGAGTTTTGCTAAGATGCCTTGATGATGATGAATCTTGGAAGGTCGTGGAAGAAGCGCATTCCGGAGTGTGTGGTGGTCATGTCAATAGTCAGATGCTTGCTAAGAAGATCCTTAGGCTAGGTTTCTATTGGCCCACTCTAGAAGAGGATTGTTCCATCTATGTTCGAAGGTGTGTTTAATGCCAACTGCACACCGATAAAATTCACTCTTCTGCTTCTTCACTCCATCCTATGTCCTCCCCATGGCCTTTCTCCATGTGGGCTTTCGATATCATTGGACCCCTTGGTGATCCGAACCTCCTCACAAAACCAAAGTCATTTATACTCACGGCCACGGAGTACTTCACCAAGTGGGCGGAAGCGGAAGCTTACGTGGAGATAAAAGCGTCAACCATCTGCAAATTTATAATGAAGAATATCATCGTAAGGTTCGGCATCCCAAGTACCATCGTCATCGACAATGGGCCTCAATTCATCTCTCAGGAGCTTCAGAACCTCTGCAACATGTATAACATTGCATTGCATCATTCATCTCTTTATTATCCGCAGGGCAATGGTCAAGCAGAGGCAACTAACAAAACATTGATCAAGATTATTAAGAAAATATGTGAGGCTACTAAATTTGCGGATTGGCCAGAAAAATTAGTTGAAGCTCTTTGGGCCTATCGCACTTCTATTCGTACCCCTACTGGGCAGACCCCTTTCGCCCTTACTTATGGAATGGAGGTGGCAGTCCCTTACGAGATTCTTATCCCTTCTCTACGAGTATAATTAGACAAGGAACTCCCCATTGATGAGCGTCGCGAATCTCTCCTTGCTCAGTTGGAACTCCTAGACGAGAAGCGTCTGGCCGCCGCTGAGCATGTGCGTATCTATCAAAACAGGCTTTCACGTTTTTACCAAAAGAAAGTGATTGAAAGAAAATTTAAAATCGGTGAGATGGTAATTAAAAGAATCTTCGTAAAACCAGGTGGACCTCGTTCAAAACTTCAACCAAACTGGGAAGGTCCCTTTGTTATAAAAAATGTTTATTCTGGCAACGCTTACAAATTAATTAATGCTGAAGGCGAAGAGCTAACTCATCCTTGGAATGGTCTCTATTTAAAGAAATACTACCACTAGAAACTAAAAATAATAAAAACAAACTAAACAAACAAAAATAAGAAAAATAGAAAAGCAAAACAAAAGAAAACAAAAAAAATTGAAAATTGCAGGCAGATATGGTGCATGGGCCACGAGCCCGAAAAATCAAAATCCTTAATTCACTCTTCAGTCTTGATGGTTTAACTTTGGGGTCAACTCCCGCACACACTACACGCTCTACTTTTAAACTCAAGCTGCCCGGAATTCGAGGAAAGTCCGACTCAAACTCAGAGTGTAAAAACCTTACCTATTCTCTTCTCTTCGGCTCACGAGAGGGAGTACGAGTCAAGGGTTACTAACAAAACCGGCCAGCTGCCCCAGTAGGTGGAAGTCAGGGCCCAAAAGGGAACAAAATACTTAAGGCCCAAGTTGTAGCAACCCTGGTAAAATAAAGACTTTAAGGTTAAATATGATAAAGATCCTAAATGAGTAATAATAAACCAAAATATAAATAACGCCTTGGGTCAAGGCGCGACTTCGAAAAGAAACGCCCTTACATAAGGCATTAATTCTAAAAAGGACGCCAACACCAAAGGGCGTCAATTCCCAAACGGCTGAAAATAAATAAAGGGCAAGTATAAGTAACGCCCTCTACATGGGCGCGTTTCGCATAAGAAATGACGCTTGACAAGGCGTCAATTCAAATTAACGCCCTCGCTTAAGACGTTAATTCAGTTCGAGTTTCGTTCGACCCAGGAGACCATCTAGGGCAAGTTCTGGATAACTACGACAAAGATGGAATATGGTAAGGACTCTATCATGGACGTATTACTTCCAATACAACTCTAACCCTATTAGGATCCCCAAAATCCTATAAATATCCTGCTACTCGACCCAGACCGCTGTTTGGCATTCTGTGTTGCTGTTGTCGTCAGTGAAGAATCGGTAATGTTCTTCCTCTTTTTCTTTTACCTTAGGTTATATGATTAATGATCTTCATTATTTCTTCTGTAGGAAGTCTGCGGTAACTCTCTGTCGAAGTGAAGAACGTGAGGTTCTTCATCCTCTTCTTCTTCCTCTTCTGGTGATCAGAAGACTCTGTTACAAACAGAGTATCGTTTGTCTTCACGAATCTTCACGAGTCCTTCATCCACATCTTAATCAAGTAGGTTTTCTCAAGAAACGTAGCCCAAATTAATTTAAGATCCTTAATAAAATCATATGTTATCCATGCATATAGTTTCATCATGGTTTTAAATGTTTTCTGTAAAATTTTAAAAGAAGCGACCCTGACAAGGGCGCTAATTCTTGTTTTGATGCCCTACCTAGGAGTCGTCAATTTCATATAAATTGATAATTATTCATGTTTAAAATTCTATATCTATGAAACCATGAACCTAATCTAATGCATGTTCATCCTGAATGAATTCTGCTATTTTTCTGGTCCTGACTATATAAATTGTTCATGAAATTTTATTATCTGAAATTTGGAAAATTGTTGAATTAACGACCTGCACAAGGTCGTCTCTTATTGAACTGACGCCCCAGACCAGGGCGCTAATTGAAAAGTAACGCCCCTGTCCAGGACGTGTTTTTGTTAAAATTCCAGAATATTGATTTTCTACAGAATAGAAATATTGAAGGGACGACTAATGTGTAAGTCGTCAAATTTGTAAATAAATGCCCCTCTGTAAGGCGTTAATTGGATAATTAATGACTTGGCTAAAGTCGCTATTTTTGATATTACTGTTTTCCCTTGTTTCTGTTAACCGAGAGTTTGATATATATGCATAAGAATATTATCTGGCACTATATTTCCACTCCGTGAATATAGTCCCACGTTTCACGATGATTCATCACATTACCCACTATTTCTCAGTGACATACAAGCTCTCCATTGGACATTCCGTTCCTTTGGACTAGCAAGTTAGTCATAGAGACCTCCGTAAGACTCCTCGAGCCTTGGATTCCCTCAAGGCCGACTGAGCGGGTTGTACCATAAAAACCTATCACCCTATTTTTGCCATGTCACTCTATAGAAACATGGTATACCGGCCCTCATATTATGCTGTGTATGATATGAGAATTATCTTAATGAACGGGGTAAAGCATGGCATTGTTGTGATGTTCTTGTAGACCCCAATTCTATATTAAACTTGATGTTCTTGTGGACCTCAATTCTATATAAAGAATGTCCATACTTGTTTGTCATGGTACTCAAGTTAGGGAACCAATTCCACCTAGTTTTATCGATAATCATGATTGTACCGTTATTATCGCCATTCTATGTCAAGTGTCATATTTTTGGACTCTACTCTATCCAAGTTTATCCTACATGTCTACAAGCTTTATTCTTGAAATTCCATATTGGCTATACACAAAAGTGGATGTTAAAATACATGATTAATGCCTGCGCATTTAGGGCCCGATCTGGTCCTGAGAGGAGCACCCGAAAGTACTTGTGCCCATGGGAGTTGATTGATCACGGTATTGGCATTATACCGAAGTGCATGACTAGCTTGATTGAACATTCCACAAATCTTGTACTTGTACTTGACTTGATACTACATGACTTGCGTGGCCCGAAAAAGGGTAATTTCATACTTGCGTGCTTGAACGTGATAGCCAAATTCTAACATGACATGATGAATACACTTGCTTGAATATCTTGATATCTTTTGATATAAGTTCTTGAAAGTTCATGACTAGTTCTCGTCGCTATCTTATTGTTATACACTCTCTCTATCTTGTCATTTTATGCGAGCATGCATAGCTATAGTGCACTCATGAAAGATGTAATTACTTAAACCCATTGCTAGTTCTTGAGATATAATTTCCTACTGAGCGTTCGCTCACTTAGTGTTTCCCTACTTTTCAGGTAAGTCCGACGATGAGGGAACTCAAACGGATGGGGAAAATCAAGAGTGAAAGAGATAGAGCTTCTTCCGTGTTATCTAGTCTTTTTCATATTTTCTTGAGTCAACCTTGTATTTTTTCTTTATTTTAGTTAGTACTTCAAAGGTTTGTAATAGACATATTCTTATGAAGGAATAAAGGATTGGGTTATCTTTACTTTTGCGCATCTCTGATTTTGGTGTCGAATACACTAATACTCTGATTGACATGATTGATATAAACTCGTCACGCATCTCCGGGTATCTTCCGCTCTCGGGGCGTGACACAAGTACAATTAGGTCTCTATTTTTGAAAGAAAAGAAAAGAAAGAAAAAGGAAGTATGTCAAGAGGGCAAAGTCCCCGCAGGGAAAACCCTGGTCGTAAGCATGCATGAATAAGGGTAAAAAGAGCAACAAAATTTCCCTAAGCCGAAGACCGAATCCCAACAGGCATTAGGGCAGGGGAGGAGCGTTCCCCATTCTTGAAAACCTCTCGTGAGCTTCCTCAAATTATTCTTCGTTTCCCTCTCCATGGTGGGTTGTAAACTCAAAGAATGGTAAAGACTAACTAAGAAGGATGGGCTGCAAGAGAATATGAGTAGAAGCATAAGTCATTGAGCACGCTGACCCCTTTTTTAAGTTTTTCGAGAAAGATTAATGAATTTAAGGCGTAAGGTTTAAAGCCCTGTACTATGCTTGGTTTAAAAAAAAAAAAAAAACAACAACAACAACAAACAAAAAAATGGAAAATAAAATTCACGCCTCTTCAAATAGGCGTCATTCTCAAAGGTAACGTCCTTAATTAAGTCGTCATTTTAAAAAAAACAAAAAAAATAGAAAATAAGAATTAACGCCTCTTCTGATAGGCGTCTTTTTCAAAATTAACGACTTTCATCAAGTCGTCATTTTCAAATCAAACAATAAAAAAATGTGCCTTTTAAATAAACGCCTATCATGGTGGCGTCAATTCCATAATAAGTGCCCGTTTATGAGGGCGTCATTTTGAAAATTGAAAATAAAAGAAAATAAAAAAGGAGAGAAAATAAAATAAAAAAAATTTGAAGTTTTAGGCCGCTGTTGTGCATGTGCCTGGTTGCATTTTTGTGTGGACATCTTTTATTTTTAGTTAGCATTTGCTTGCTTGCATGGCGCATTTTCCTTATATTTGTTGCCTTCATTAATTTAAAGGCTTGGCCCCTTGACCCGTTATCAAGGTCAGAGTAAAGACATCCCCTTGCTTATTGAGCAAGGGGCCAAGTCAAACATATGGATTAACCTGTTTATTCAAGTGTGAACGACAGCTACAGGTGCAAGGCAAAAGCAAAAAGATGAAAAAAAATGCAAGTACACAAGTCCACAAGTGCTTAGGTAAACAAAAATCTCAATTTCATATATATATATATATTATAAATATCTGAGAACATGTGTGAGGGTGGAGGAGTACAAGTAAAGTCTCTCTCAGCTCTTGCCTCCACCCTCCTCTCTCCTACTCTCGGCCTCACTCTCGTCCTCCCGACGAGGCACTCGTGGAGGGGGCATGGACCCCCGAGAAGTAGCTGGAGCTCGAGCCTACTCCTCTGCCTCGCTCCTCTGCCGGAGAGAGGAACCCGCCACGAAGGTGGAGCTGGTGAAGGTGTACCCCGCAGCCCGCGCTCGCTCCCGGCCTCGCTGAAGCCGCTCCTCGGTCGCCCGCAGCCGCTCCTGGGTAACGGCTAGCTGGGCCCTCAAAGCCTCAAGCTCCGCACGGTCCGCCTGGTGCTCCTCGCACTCCCGGGCACGCTCCCTTCGCTCCATCTCGAGGGCGACTCGCAACTCTGCCACGTCCTGGGGAAGCTCCTCTCGCCGCCTCAAGGCCCTCTCGAGCTCCGCAACCCGCTGCTCGCGGATCGCCAACTCCGTCCCGGCTAAAGCAGCCTAGGTAAGCGCCGCCTATAGCTCCGAGTTCTGCAAACATTCAAACAAATCATCAATTCCATATATATAATTCAATAATTCATGAGATAAGCAATAAACAACTGAAAATAAATAACTCACCTGGGTGGCCATCGCCTGCTGTCCCTCCTCGATGCAGGTAAGAGAGGCCCGGAGCTCCTCAGTCTGTAAACACAATTTTTCATGACCATATCACATAAATAATTGAATAGAAGTTTGAGTGTTTGAGGCATACCCGTATGGCGAGGCCACGCTCTGCTATCTCGGCCCGTGTCACTGCTCCAGCTAACTGCTCCGCTAGTGTAGTCGTCTCTGCACTAGGTCCTCTCGAGCTGGAGGCCTCTCCCGTCTCTCTCACCGCTGCTCCCTGCTGGGCACACTGCATTTATTGAGATTGTCAGTGGCTAATCATCAATAATTCAGAAATTCATTTGCATGTAGATAATTTAAACACTCACCAGGGTCTCAAGGTCTGCCCGCGTGGCAGCCAGCTGGGCCTTTAGGCTGTGGAGGTGGACCTGCAAGTCCATCGCCACCATATCCCGTGCGTCCTGCATTCATTACATATTAGTCGCATGATAGATATACAAAGCATTCGCAATTTAATTTAGAAATAAGTGCATGCATACATACCCCCAAGACCCTCATCTGGGGTCGGCCGACGTAAACCTCCCAGTAACGTCGGAGGTACTCGAAGCTGTCCGCCGCCTGTGAGGTGACTCGGGTCCCACCACGCTGCCAGTCAGCATACTTGTCAGGGAACCGAGCTCTCCAGTCGATCACCTTCGTGCGACCGTGTGTCTTCTTACCTATTCCTCGCGGCTCTCCAACCTCGACCCACTCCTGGTGTAGGTCGAGAGTCCTCATCACCAGCCTAAGCCGTAACAGCTCAATCTCGTTCAGGCAATGAACCCAAAGCTCATGCCCGAAGCGAGGTCGGCCCGCTACGACCCACGGCTGGCCCTCGTCTGTCATCCCCTCATAGGGTCTCCACCTCACCTGCATTCACAATCATCCATCATATCATATCATATCATATTCCATAAAATAAAAATTTTTGCATCACATTAAGCATGCGTACCAGTGAGGCGGGGAAGTCGCGGAACTCCCGTCGTAACACTCGCAGCTCGTATGCGAGTGGGGCTCCAGTCACCACTGGTAGCCAGCACCGTGCTAGAGGAAAAGATCCACCATCTCCAGGACGTGAGTCGACACGCCCCATCGGCATGTATAAATGGCTCCACATCTGTATCCATGCATTGCTTTAGTAAAGCATTCACATGCATATAAAAAAGAAGAAGAAAAAGAAAAATGCATACCTGAAGGAAGGGTGAAAAGCCACTGATAGTCGTCTCTCGACCCGTCCCCGTGGACAGGTCGGCCATCAAGTGCGCCAGCAACGCTGCTCCCCAAGCATATATGTCGACGCCCTCCAGGTCCTCGGGTATCCCTAGAAATCGGCAGTTGATGATGTCGCCCTTCGTGCCAAGCAGCAACCTCCTGAGCATCAAGAATAAGAATCTCCTCAAGTCTCGATCTGCTCTCTCTCTGTCTGCTGGGTCCTGGCAATAGGCAGCCTTAGCCCCATCAATCAGTCTCTGTGAGAACTGCTCTAGAGGCTCCTTCGACCTCTACCTAGAATCACCCAACCCCATAGCCATGGTAAGATCGGTGCGGTAGATGGTCCTACACTCGCTAGGCGCCTCGTAGACTATCTCTAGACCTAGCAGTCTCTGCGTAAGCTCGCTATAATCGGGTAGGGTGATCCCGCTCACTGCCTCGCCGTCTACCCTCAACCCGGTGATCCTAGTGACGTCCTCTAGGGTAGGAACCATATGACCTCATGGCATCAGAAAAGCCCTGCTAGTCCTATCCCATCTCTCTCTAAGCACCTGGATCAAGGGTAAGTCTGGTCTCACAGGCTCTATACTAAGGAAGGGTCCGAACCCCATAGCATCTACCCTAGCCCTCTAGAACTCGGGGAGTCCGTAATAAGCTGCTCGGACTTGGACCCAGGAGATCCGCGTCCTCATCAACCCCTGCATGCAACAAAAATAAAATTTTCACTTAAGTTTTCATGTGGATATTCGTTTAAGTTCATTTGCTGTTACATTTGTTCTCTGTTTTAATTGACAACATACCCTAGGCCGTGGCTTATCTAATTGATGCACCTCTAAATTGACGACCCACCCTGGGTCGTTGTTTATTTAAATGACGCCCCTGTGGGAGGCGTTGTTTTGAAGGTAATTTCCTTAAGTTCTGAGAAATTTCGAATTGACGCCCATCCCTGGGTCGTTATTTGTTTAAGTAACGCCCCTGTAGGGGGGCGCTGTTTAAAAAGTAATTTTTGTCCTAAATTACAATGCTGGAAAATCTTGAATTGACGACCACCCCTGTGGTCGTTGCTTAATGAATTGACGCCCCAGTGGGGGGCGTTGTTTTTCTGGGGTTTCGAAGTTATTAACATGCGAAATAAAATAAACGGAGGCATATATGTTTTAAAATAAATGAAATGGCATGGAAATTAACAGCGAGATGGATAAACATGATAAATTTTAAAATGACGACATGTTGCAGGGCGTGACTTCACGCATTAATCATTTTCAGAAAATAAAATAATTGGAATTGACGACTCAGGTTGGGTCGTTGTTTTAATTAACGACACCCCTGGGGGCGTCATTTGTTTGTGTTACCCGAGGGCTATGGAAATGGTGAAAAAATGAAAATAAAATGAAAATAAAATTAAAAATTGGGGGTTTGGGGGCCTACCTTGCGTCGTTCGGGCATGATCAACCCTCCCCAGAGGGGTTGTCTTGGTTGGCGTGGTCGTCAGGGTTGGCCGGGTCGGGGGACAACCGCCGCCGCCACCGGCGGTTGTTCTTCTTCTTCTTCATCTCCTCCTTCTTCATCTTCTTATTCTTCCTCATCATCATCCTCTTCGTCCTCGTCATCTTCACCATCATCACCATCATCTTCATCTTCTTCTTCTCCATCGTCTCTGTCCATTTCCTCTTCTTCTACACCATGCTCCGCCGTCGGTGCGTCCTCGGCCGCCGCGGGAGGAAGCTCCTCCATGGCATTCTCATCTTCCAAGTCCACCACATCAGGGGCATTCACCCTCTGCCGCTTGTGTGCCCCGCCCGCCATGGGTTCGAGAAGGGAGAGAGTAGAGAGAGTAGAGTGAGAATGAGAGAGATAGAATGGAGGGAGAATGGGGGCTTTCGGTTAGGGTTTGCAGAAGAGAGGGAAGGAAATGAACGAAAGAAGGAAGGAGAAGAGGGAAAAGGGGATTTAACGGTCGAAAAGAATTGACGCCCTAATGAAAGTCGTCATTCTATTAATTGATGGTCTGAAGAGAGGCGTGGTTTCAAGATATGACGGCCCGCGATCAGGCGTCATTTATATTTGCATGGGAATTTGTAACCGACGTCAGGCGCATTAATGGGAAGGTGATTGATGTGATCGATCGTCATTATTATTCTTGAATTTGACGACGTTGTTAGCAGGCGTCCATTTCTTAATACACGACATATGTGAAGGCGTTATTTATATGAAATTAAGTAATTATTTTGAAAATAATTGGAAGAATTTAAAGCGATTAGCGCCTTATTTGGAGACGCGAATTAAGAAACGCCTGTTGCTGAGGGCATCAATTGTGATTCAAGGAATTGATTTAATGAAAACTGACGACATCATCTGAGGCGTGGTTTAAGCAATTGACGTCCTTCATGAAGGCGCTGCTCAGGACAGGGAACCCGTAGCTCATTTTATCAGACAAAATTACATGAATTAGAAGATATAATCATATAAACTCGTTGTTGTGGCTCAAAAGAAGAAAGAATTTTTATTTCATTGAGGAAAATCATTGATACATTTATTGAGCCATCATAGGCCTTATTTTCCTAAGAGCCAGTACATAAGATTTGCATTTGTCTTCTTCTTCTTCTACATGTGTCTTGGACTTTTGGAGTAGTCCAACCTTCCATTGAGCCATTATTGTCTTGATCTCCTCTTGATCTCCACTTGAGCATAATTCCCTTCTTTTGAGTGGAGGTAGATGAGAAGGTTCTTCAAAGAGGTGCCGAGGTAGCCCGAGCTGTGGGAGGCACCGGTGTGCATTGTAGAGGACAAAGTCGCTCCCGCCGATCAACCGAAGCTCTATGCCGAAAGAAAGCCTTGAGCGGAGTTCTTGGGTTTTGAGGAACCCCGGTGTGCAAGTAAAACCGCTCTTAGGCATCGTTTTGAAATAGTCTCTCCAATCTTCTCTTTTCTTTAGCTTAGGAACCCGATTGATTACTCTCTCACATAAGCCCAAAGAATCCGTCATGTATCGGAGGGGACTCTTGGAAAAGATTTTGGAGGCCGCTTGGGTTGCTTGGCAAGGATCAAATTTGAAGTGGAGATCTACCCAACAAGATAGAAGAAGCATAGACCCGTAAAGGGGCTGTCCCAATGAAGCCGAGGTAAGCCCATTATATAGGTTGGCTAGTACCGCCGGACCTATTCTTTTTCCCTCCCACATGCTAGCAATGGCACTTAGGTGGTGTTCTTCTAAATGGTCTTCCGTTGAAGGGAATAGTAGAGCTCCCGCTATGCATATAATGAACCCTTTCATTACTCTCTCCAATAAGTCTTCATCTTCTTAGGCCTTGTCCATATTTTTCTACACCCATGAAGCTAGTTTCAAAAGGTTGACTCCTTTATGGGCTTTAATTTGATTCACTAAATTTGGACTTTGAATAAGGCTAATGAGTATGTCATGAGTTTTTATTGGTTTGGTCATGTGAGCCATCTTTGACTCTTCTCCTTGTTTCATTTTTCTTAGCCCTAAGAGCATCTCTACTTCCTCTAGGAGTATGGTAGCTTCAAATGTGGGAAAGAGGAAAGTATGGGTATGAGGGTGCCATAGTTCTATGAGAGCTCCAATTGAGGCCCAATCAAGGTGAATATCATTGTAATGGTGGTATGGGTTACAAGGCCAAGAAGGTGCCACCTAGAGAGAAAAGATTTCATGTCTAAGGAGAGTTTAGAGAGGAGTAAAGGAAGCCATTTAATCTTCAAAAATCTCGTTGGTCCTGGGATGTTTGGGTAATCCTGAAAACAAAGAAAAGAAAAGAAAGAAGGAAAGAAGAAGAATGTAATCAGAATTTTTGAAAAAGGAAGAAAGGAAGAAAAGAAATGAAAGTTTTTAATAAATACTTACTTGGTCTTTGGAAATTCTCCCACTGATATGGCTGGGAACTTCACAGATCCTGGGAAAACTCATCTTAGGCTTTTTAGAAAGCCTTTGCATCTGCATCATCATGTTTATCTTTCTTCTGCTAGTTCTGTCTGCTTTGATCTTCTTCGGTTCTCTGTCTGCTTGATAGTTCTGATGTGCTTAGAAGACGAACAGTTGCCCTTTTTAAAATAATGGAATGCTAACAGGAATCACGGTTTGTGTCTGAATAGAACGAGTTGCTGGAAGCTTATTTCCGAGCAAGAAACGAAAACAGTTAATTGACGACGCGCCCATTGGCGTCATTTCTGTAATTAACGACACATTCAGGGTCGTCATTTGCGTTCCAATTCCTAATCAAACGCTTATTGTAATTAACGCCCTCATTGTCGTCGTCATTTACAATTTTGACGCCGCTTCAAAAGGTCATCATTTACTGAGCTCAGGCTTTTGAATTGCTTTAAAGCATTTTGATTATTCATGAACTTAAGTGCTGTTGTATCTTGATGGAATTGTTTATATTAAGCACTTATGATCATATTTTGAGCTGTCTTGAGCTAATAATTCTTTTGATAAGCTAATGAGCTTTGAAGTGCAGAAGTGCAGGTTATACAAGTTTGGGAATGCTTGGATTGTTCTATTGGTAACATCATTCCGTTCTTTGTATTTCTCCTGTATTGCATTGTTACTATATGGTACTCTACGCTATTATAACATATCAAGGACCTTGTGGTTCTGGTGAACCTGGAATTTAAGTTCCCCTTCATCAAAAATAGTGATAATTCCAGGGGAGTTTTGATCACACGGATAGACCGTTAGGTCATCTAAGGTTTGGGATGATGGTTCCACTTTCTGAGTTGATGCGTGGACAAACGGGCTTCGGCTTAGTGTCAACTTAGAGATCTGGATTCTTGATCAAATCTCGATGGCTTAGCAATATTATCATTGATTATTTTCTATTTTTAGTTTGTTTTAATTTTTCCTTTAGCCCAGCATGCATCATGTAGGACTTTGAGCTTTAATGATGAAAATCTTCATATTACGCCAATAATGAAGGCCACTCACTCTTAATAGAGCTGGCATGAGATATTCCATTCCAAATCAAGTACTTTATTCTCTTTGAAGACGCTCAAGTTGGTTCCTTGAAAGCATTCATTCGCTGGGTCTTTATCTCAATTCATTTTATTTTTCTACAAATCCACCATGGTTGTAGCACGTCCACATTGGCTGGTAACCGCTCTCCAATGGTGTCTTTCCTTCCGTGCCCTTGCACACATTTTTAGTCCTTTAAGATTAGTCCCTTCATCCAGCTAATCATTGCTTCCCTGTAATCATCAGAAGTTGTTTCATTTAGAATTCTGAAAAGATTTCCAATGCTTAGTGTCGAAGGCGTGTCACATCACACCTTGGCATCTACTTATCAGTTTGTTCCACTTCATTTCGCTTGTTACACTTTCGTTTCATTTCGTCTCACTCCCTTGTAAAGCAGACGCCAAGGCGGGGTAGCTGTAGACACGCTAAAATCGATGCTATGTTGAGTAAATCTCATGTCACCGTGTGACGCCCCAAAGTGGACTTCAATATTGGCTTAATATGAAGTTTTTCTATTTTCTATGTGTTAATTGTAATTTCTTGGCATTTTTCTTTGATAATTGAAATTAACGCCTTAAGGAGGGGAGTCATTTAATTGACGGCCTAGACAAGGGCGCTTCTTAATAAATGGACGACTATGAATAGAGGCGTTGTTTCCTGGATTTTTACGAATCCTATGCAAAATGAAAAATCAAAGAATTGACGTCGCTCTGAGGGGCGTCTATTATTTAGCGCCCGTATTTGCAGGCGTCAGTTCAAAATCTTTAATAAGGAAAGTCATTTGTTGCCATAATTAAATCCAGGGATTGACGGCTGAGTACACGTCGTCATTTTAATTAACGCCTTTTGTGATGTCGTCATTTTTAATTGACGCCCTTTGAGAGGTCATCATTTCCATGTCCGTCTCCCTTTCGCCTGCTTATTTTCAGTAATGATCCTTCCCCCATTTTACACATTGTGTTTGATTGGAAAGAGGGTTTCTTATTGGAGGTCCATTACCTTGTTTTAATCCTATTATTACAAGGAATTTTGGGCTATAAATACCCCTAATGTTCTTCTCTCACGCGCGTGAAGGCAATGCAAAAACAATACGATAACAGAAGAACCACTGTGAGTTTTAACAGAGAGGAGAGTTTTTTTGGTGTTTTGTAGGTTCTATCTTCAAGTGATTTCTTCTGGTGGTTGATTCTTCTTCTACAGGCGGTCTTCAACTGCTGTTCAACGACTTCTTTTTTCTCCCAGTACTGCTGCACGCACAGTAGAGAGGAGATTATTTTTTTTTTTCTCTTGTTTTGTTAACATTCATCATCATTCATTGTTCTTTCTAGCTCTTTGCTAGAAACGTTCTCCACATCATACATCTTGCTTTGCATATTTTGCATTCATATCTTCCATACCCTTTGTTACTCCTCTTAAGGGGTTTTAAAAATCAAAACACACAAGGTGTGTTCATGCTTCATTTGATCAATTTCATAGTTTTAGAGCATTGATACTACACCTTTTGGCTAATCCATTCTTTTCATTTGTTTGTGTGTTCTTACAAGGGTAATCAAAGCTAAGAACCCCCTTCATCGACCGTCCAGTAGAAGGAGGAAGGAAAAGTCCACAATCTCACCCGCTCAATACAAGGTACATGCGATCACTTTTATTTTTCTTGAGGTAACCCCTCTGGCGATCACACTCCTCATTAGCACCACATGCTTGTTTTTTCCCTCGCCCATTAATTCCTTCATATATATATATATTTTTACTTATTGTTATTAAATAGATTTTTCTTATATTTTAATTGGAATCTACACTGCCGAATTGAGTTGGTCGAAGCCTTTGATATTGGTGCTGAGAAGCTTTTCGCTGATCTCGGACGCCAGACCTCGATGACATATGGTGATGGCATCCTCCTGAACGGGTGGATTGACACACCTCATGCTAAGGTCTCGCCACTTTTTGATGAAGTCGAGGGCGTTCTCGCCCTTTTTCTGTCGAAGAGAACAGAGTTCGGCTAGGGAAACCTTTCGCTCGGCCGTTTGAAAGCGGTCGAGGAATTTCTTTTGGAGATCTGCCCAGTCGATCACTGAGCCGGGCTTCAGGCGAGAATACCATTGAAAGGCCGTTCCCGTGAGCGAAGTAGCGAAGTAGCAGAGAAGATATGATTCGTCCAACGCTAAGTCACCCATGGCCATAACATAGTAGGCCAAGTGTTCATGTGGTGACCCCTGCCCATCGAACTTTTGTAGCTTCGGGGGCTTGGAGTATTCTGGGGGAAGCTTTTTCAGCTAGTGGTGAAGCAGGTAAGGTACACTATAGAGATCTACCGTGATAGCCACTTCACCATACTTGGGGAGCTTTGTCTCGACAATGCGCTCGATCATCTGGTGTTGCGCCAGGAGATTTTTTGGCATTGGCGTATTGGAGGCTTGTGGCTGGGCCTCAACCAGAGGCGTGCCAAACCCAGTTGCCAACGGAGTTCGGGCAATCACCGCTGAGGTGTTGGCAGCATCGCGGGCTACCGGGGGTGCTAGTGCCTCGGCCTAAGGCCTAGTAGGTTGCTGAGGATGAAGGTCTCGTTCCTGGAGGAGGTCCTACAAGAGGGCCTTCAGATGCTGGTTCTCCTTCATAAGAGTGTCGAGGGTCACTTCTTGGGCCACGTTTGCAGGAGGGTCATTGTTGACCGGCTCTGCGTTGATAGGAGGGTCACAGTCTTCCACCGGGACCTCTTCTGCACGTTCCGATGCCTGCGGTCCGGCAGAAGTGCCGATGTGACCTGTTAGGGGAGGTGGCGGAGTCTCATGGCGCGGCCTCCTGAAGTGGGATGGAGGCTGGTTCAAGTCATCAGACTGGGTGTCCGGATGGTGTCTGGTGGTGTAGCACGCAAACACTCGAACCGCGTCGTTGATGAACCGGGCCGTCCACTACCTACTGTTGACACCCGTTTTATGACCAATAAGTTAGGTCATCTCCTTGTTCTATCCATGTGATGCTCCAAGTTGTTCACTCTTCATTGAGTTTCCTTTGTCAGTTTGAAGCTCATTTTATGGGTCTTAGCTCCTTGGTTGAGTGTGGTTCCTTGTGGCTTTTCATTGGATGAAGCTTAAGCAAGCTCTTATCAATTTTGATCCTCATTATTTCTGACGGTCCTCTGCATGGGCGTTACATTCTTCTAACGCATTCGCCCTATTCCGTTACTTCTTGAAGAGTCCTGAAGTTTGAGGTCTTTGTTTCAAAGCTTATCCATTGGCCTGCCCATTGATTCTAACGGTCTGTCGTGCAGCCGTTACTTCCCTCCAACACGTCCACCCATGGCCGTTACTTTCATTCAAGAGTCCTATTGTTTTGATCTGCTTCCGTTGATCTTATCTCTTTTGAGATAAGGTTGATAGTGACGGTATCCCCCTGGCGCGTTATTTTCATATGGCGGTTTGTCGAGTAGCCGTTACATCCAACAGAGAGTCCTGGCAGTTCAGGTCTTTTCTCTGCTACTCCGTGGTCGAGATAAGAGTTTTAATTGGTGATTTCTCTTCCAAATCTGATCCTCAGAACCTTCTGTTTGTTTCTATGGACTCTTGGTGATATTATCTTCAACGATTTTCTAGGAGTTATCCTTTTTTTTGCTGAATTATCCTCTGTTTGACCGGAGAGTTTGAAGGCCTATAAATAGCACCCTTAACTTCATGGCCCGAGAGAGGAAGATCTGGAGTTTACGTCGAAGTGCTGCCGCATCCTGGAGCCACATCTAACCAAGGAGACTTGTCTTTCACGTCCATCTGCTTCACGGTGAAGGGAGTATTCGTTCTATTGAGTTTCAAAATTCATCTTTGCATATTGTGTTTTTCCTCCTCCCTCTCATCATAGGCATTGTCCCTCTCCTTGTTTCCACGTTCTGCATCTGGTTTTCATCATCTAAACATCCTCCTATCTTTTAAAAATGCCCAGAGGGGTTAAAAAATCAAAACTTCCCCGGTACTTCCCTTTCCTTTTGCATGCTCTTAAGTTCTTTGAGAATTGATACTATGCTTGTTTAAAGGGCTGATCTGGGTCTATTTTCTTGTGTTTTCACGTTCTTTGGCAGGTTTACAGGTTCACTACGCGAGGCTCAAGTCTTCTGGCCGGCTGGAAGAGTTGGAGTTAAAAGAGTCCACAAGCTATTACTGCAGGTTTTCTGACGGTCTTGAGAAGACGCGTCAGGTTCATATAACGGCTCATCTGGAGACCGTCACATTTCTGTGACGCACGGGGTCTGGACCGTTACATTCGGTTGATCTGTAGATTTCACTAGTTTTCTCTCTCCCGTGGGCGGGTGCTTCATCCACCTATTTCCAAGGTATTTTCAAGTCTCTGGCTTGTGTTTACTTTGGTGGCGATCACGTTCTTTCTTAGTATTGGGCATTAGCTTTCTCTCCATCTCATATCTCTTATTTCCTTTATTTGCTCCACCCTTGCGGTGTGTTTTTATTTGCTCTTGCTCCACGCCCCGGCGTGTGTTTTTCTTTATTTCCTAAGTTTAGCTTGATGATTGAGATAGCATGCCCATGCTAGAGCTTGTTCTGGTTGCCTAGGTTCATGGTTCACATGTCCTTGGGTTGATTGAGATCTTTGATTTTTGCTTATCATCTTTATTACACATTAAAACAAAAAGAAGAAGGGAAGCAAAACAAAGCAACAGATAATTTTTTGGCGATCACGGTGGGACAACTTGTGCCAATCATGTCTTGATCTCTGTTTAAACCTGCCATCATTTCCTTGTTTAGTTTCCTCGGATTTCCCTCTTACTTCCTCTTGTTTCTGGTTCTCTGGGTAGTCTGACGGCCCTCTGTCCCTACGTCACTCCACTTTGACGCAGGGGCTTTAGACCGTTACACTCCTCGTCCTGCTGTTTGGGCTTTTCACGGATTTCCCTTCTATTTCTGGTTTGTTTTTGGCTCTCTGGCTCATACGACGGTCCTGGGTCCCTGCGTTATATTGCTTCTGGCAGTCTGGACTCTGACCGTTATATATTTCTGACGCGGGTCTTCTAGACCGTTACACTCCAGACAGGTACGCATCCCGAGGTGCATTCTATTTCCGTAGTTTTTGCTGTGATATTCTTGCTTGGGTGTTATCTGACTTCCTCCTTGGTTGGTTTACATACTTACATCATTGTGTGCATAATTGCTTGCTAGATTATAGGTTAGAATTTGCATGCACTCCGGTGCACATAGGTTCATTCATACTTTCATACATTAGATTACATTTTCCTACCTTGGTATGCGGACCTCTCGTCTCCATATTCCTTGGGGCCGACTAGGAAGTCACACCAGGGACCTCCATAAGTCCCCGCGAGCCGTGGATTCCCACACGGACGCCGGGCCGGTTGTACCTTTCCCACCCCGTGTCTAGGATTGCATAAGTTAGGGAGTGATCACATTTAGAGTCAAACCAAGCTTTACACCCACCTCCTATCAGGGACCTATTGTTGAGAGCTCACATTAATCAATCCACTAAAGTTCCAAAGGGGAAATCATAAGAATCTTGAAGCATCATCTTAAACAACTTGCTTGACTCTGAGTGTTTTCATCTCTTATTACTTACATCTTTGTTATAAATCATCTAAGTTTGGTTGCTCATTGTGTGTTTGTGTTGTGTTGTTCACATTTTGTTAAGGTTGTTCGTTGCATGTGGAGTTGTTTTCGTCAGTTAGAAGCACCTTCTAGGGTCAATTCCTTCTCCAAGTTATACTCAAATCCACTTTTCGAATCCGCCATGGCTTCTTTCGATCCTCCCCGTTCCGAAGAGGATTCCCTTCCTCAAGGGCTTCTTGAAAACCCTGCTAGGGTTACCTCATTCTCTTCTGGAGAGGGGACAGCCCCTCTTCTGTCCTCTACCTCCATGGAAGGTGGTCAAGCTACCCCTTCTTTCACTACTCCTTCTGCGGGCTCCATTCTCCAGATGATGGCCCAATTGGATCCGGCCCAACTCCAAACTGTCTATCAGGCCATGCAAGGATCCAATATCTCCCCTCCCACGATTATGCAGGGTCAATCCAATCCTGCCATCTAGCCCACTCCAATTAATCTTACTCCGGTCCAACCCCGGACCATCACATTCACTGGCATGGAGACGGGCCAATCTTCTACTTCGGCCCAGCAATCTTTTGACAAGGGGAAGTCTCCTATCCCTTCTTTCGTTCAGGTGGATCATCACATGTCTAACCCAATGGTTCCACAAGTCCTTATGGGCCCTTCAGATTTCGCACGCCCTCAGCCAGGGGTTGCCCAAGCCCACTCTAATCTGGGTCAGTCTCCGACCCAATATCCTTCTTATGGGCCCCCTACTTCGGCCATTTATCCTTCTACTCCTGCTTATGGGCTCCCACCTTCTGCCACACTCCACCCTTCTGCTCCCCAACTTCAGCCATCATCTCTCACTACCCCTGCTCCATCGAGAGAGCCGGAACTACTTGATAAATGGGCCACCATGCAACAGCAACTCGATTTCCTCCAGAAGCGGGTTGGCCCACAATCCCTGGCAGATGTTCCTGTTCCTAGCTTTTAGAACATCCGGTTCCCTCCGCAGTCCGAGCTCCCCAACTATCGTAAATATGACGGGAACGGCAATCCCTTTATCCATGTGAGGGATTTCATATATGAATCGGCCCAATTCCAATATGATGATCGCCTTATGGCGTAGTTGTTCCGCCGATCATTAGACATTGTTGCACTGGAATGGTTCTATTCTCTGCCATTGGAAGAAGCCGAGAGCTTTAAGACAATGAAGGATAAGTTTATTCAGCAGTTTCAAGACAAGGTCGGCTCGGAATATTCATTCACAGATCTGGTGGCCGAAAAGATGAAACCGGATGAGGAGTTTGCTACTTACGCAGATAGGTGGAGGCAAATGGCCGCTAGAGTGCCCGGCCATATTCCGGAGGAAGAGAAGGTCAAGTTACTTATTTCCAATGCTACTCCGACCTTCCGAAATATTCTGGCCATGAACGACATAGCCAACATGCACCAACTCTATAGCCGAGCGCGCTTCATTCAAACTCAGTTCAAGGATTCCCCCATACACTCACTATTTGAAAACCAAAAGCCCAAGTATCACAAGAAACCTCAAGGGCCGATCACCGAGGGGGTCCAAACAAACGAGCAGGTTCAAGCCGTTGCCTTTCCTTTTCAAGCCGCACCCTTCCGCTTCCCTCAGAATCCCCGCACTACACAAAATCCCGCTCCCCAAAACTACCAGACCACTCCACAAAACCCTCCTCCGCCCACCTTCACCATTCCACAAAACGCCTTTGCCGCACCGCAACAACCACCACCACCTCCACAATACCACAACGTTCCTCCACCCAATGGCTACAACAACCCTAACAACAAGCGCCCGGCTCCTAAAAGAGCTCAGTACCCTCCCTTGCCAGAAACACTCACAGACATCTTCTCAGCTCTCATGTCGGTGAATGCCATACAGCTCCCCCCGGAACGGCCCAACTGGAATCCGGCCGTTGATCAGACGAAGTATTGTATGTTCCACAGGCAACCGGGACATACCATTGAAGGGTGTTTTCAATTCCGGGACCTAGTATATGATCTTCATGAAAGACAGAGGATAGATTGGGCCAAAATGCACAGGGCCATCACGGAAATCAAAGAAAAGAGAAGGCAGCCGCCGAGGCAGCAAGTATAGCAACAACAGGTACCGCAGCCACAGCCGCAACAGCAACCGGTGCAAGACCTGGGGATTCATCAAAACCCAATGCCAAACCATCCTCCTGCTCCGTAGCCTCCGCCGTCGGCATAGCTCAAGTCAATGTCGTCCAACCCCCGGCTTCCAACCCCGAGTGGTCCTTCGACAACGATAACTCCACGCCGCAGGTCATGGCCCTTCACCACAACTACCATAATCCTCCCGCTTCCCCTATCCTTATACCTACACACCAAACTCCTCCTCCACTCGTCCTCCCATTTACCCCTATTCTATCACACACACCATCACCCGTGCCTCCGTCGTACTCACCATTGCTCACATCCGCTACCATCACCCCCTCCCCGCTCGCGCTGACATCCACTACCGCCATACCTCTGTCTAACCCTCCACTCATCACACCTCCATCCACTTTTGTATCCCCACTGCCGCTCACGTCCACGGCCACTAACCCCTTGCCTATCATCCTTTCCACCACACCCTCTTCTACACCGCTCATCCATCCCACTGGGCCTACTAAATCACTTATCCTAAGCCCATCTGAGGCCGCGGCAGCTTATAACTTTGCCCTACGGAGCGGGCGCATGTTCCACCGAAACTATCCTTCCACTTCCAATCCCTAGTCTTTCCAATCGGCTGTCAAGAAAGAAGAGGCCGAGCCACTACCCGGGACCCAATATGATCTATTACATCATTTGGATAGGGTGCCCGCCAAGATATCTGTACTGAAACTGATTAAGATATCTACCCTTCACCAAGATGCATTAAGAGACTTTCTTCAAAAGGTGATGGTTAGTGAAGACATGACAGTTGATAGCTTGCCTACCGCACTGGCAACAATCTCCAAGGGGCCAGCCATTACTTTCTCTGAAACCAAGCTAGCACCACCAGAAGCTCGGCAAATGCCGCTGTGCATTACTATCATTCTGAACAAAGTCAGCATCGATGTGGCATTAGTTGACACAGGGGCATCTATCAACGTATGCCCGCTCAACACTCTATGGGCTTGCAATCTGTCAGAAGAACTTCTACGCCCAACTCACACTACCATAGCTGCTTATGACAACTCTCGGCGGGCATGTCACGGGATTGTCACCATTCAAGCTGAGCTTGGGCCTCTTACTATGCCTGTGGAATTCTATGTGTTGGACATTGACCCTATGTTCAAGGCTATCTTGGGTCGTCCGTGGATCGATACCCTCAGCGCCGTACCCTCCACTGCACATCAATGCATTAAATTCCCTTTCCAAGGGAGGGTCGTCAAAGTCAAAAGCTTATCCACGGTCCAATCAGTGAAGGCTATTTCAAAGAAAGTTCTTCCCACATTGTGGCCAAGCAGTCGGCCTATTATGTCAGTGCTAGATATCGACTTTCCTTGGGCTTGCGCACCTCGCAAGCCCGTCACTACAGTAGTTGACATCAAGGTGAAGCCCCAGATCCGAGATTCCAAGGGCTAGGACATTATACTGAAGCTAGGCTACCAACCGGGGAGAGGCCTCGGTGCTCAATTGCAGGGATGAACTAAGCCCATTCCTAAGGGTAGGAAAATGAATAGAAGAGGTCTCGGTTATCGAGAGACTGCATTATCTATGATGGGTGATTCTGGGCCACTCACCTGGGACTACCGTCAACACTTTGTTCGAGAGCCTCTCTAGCCTGGCACATTAACTCCACGGCCAGCTCCGCCAAGGGAAGATACAGTCTGTCCGATTGCCAGTCCACCCCCAGTGCTAAGGGGGCCAGTTGATGATGTGATTGACTATGGTCCAGCCCTTCAGGGGCTATTTCATGAAGAAGACTGCCAGCAGTAGCAAGAGGTTCGGCTTGTTCAGTGGAGGCCGAAGAAGCAGCCGGCTCAGCATCTACCGGAAAAGGGGAGTTCACCGATTATCTTTTCTTGGTCTCCCTCCCGCTTTCAATCTCTCCTACAGCAGAGGGAATTTTTACCCCGTCTTCCTCCCATCATGGTAAATCCATCCTTCATTCATCCACCTGAAATTCTCTTTGTTCCCTGTGCTTGCGGGCATTGCCCGCCCATTGATCTATCCTCTATTCACTCCTCCTCCCCCCAACGCCCAACTCCATGAGATGTGGTTCTCGTCTTCCGATCCTTTATTTGATTGCATCTTCCACGAGCTATTCCCCATGCAGCTCCCGCCTCCTCCATCTTGTTGTGTAGTCTCCACTGATCTCCAAAAAAAAACGTCAAATTCGAAACGGAGATTTTAGTGGAAGATTATGCTACCTTGTCTCCATCCTCCTCCTAGGGGCACGAGTCCCCTACTCCTTCCCTTCCACTAGGTCTTCTTCCTGCTAGATTAGGATTAGGGTCTATCGAGTCTAGGGTAGTAGAGTCAGTTAGGTCTAGTGATGTGACACGGTCTACCTAGGATGATAAAGACCCTTAGACCTATGCATCCACAAGCATACAAGCTCTCAATTCGGCTCACCGTGCGACCTATCTCACGCGACGCACATGCGCTCCCAGTGGGTCCGAGTGATGCCGGCGAGGATCCGGGGTGGGACCCTAAGGTTTCCACCGGTTGGTGGGCTTATGGCTGACCCCTAATGGGCCTGGGATACCCAATTTATGGGCGGGCTAGCACGCTGGGGCGTGGGCTTGGGTGGCGCTCTCTCACTTGCCACGGTGGTGCGCTCGTGGTTTCACAAACAATCAAGTCCGGGCACTCAATTACCGCCAACGAGCTAAGGAAACGATACTAGCTAAGCAAAGTAAATGAGGACCAGGAGAGGGACCAGAAGCTCACCTGATCGGTGTGAAGACACCGATCCCGGCCGGAGACGATGGGCGCGCCGGGAGGCGTGGGTATGCACCCGAACGCCGCGGCGGGGTAGCTTGACCTGCTGGTTAGTTAATTACAAAACTACGCCTCTCGCAGGAGGGGGGATCTCGGGGTGGGGGTTATGGAGTTTACACCAAACACTACCACCACGCAGGGTGGGGCCTTCAGCCGGCCAAGCGGGGTGGGGAAAATTGGTTAATTATCACACCGGCGGTCGATACCGAAACCTGTCCGGTTCTGGGATTCTGGACCAGCAGTCACTGATGTAGCCGTAGAACACTTTCTGGAATTTTGCCAGAGGCGCGGTCGGTGTCGTTGGCTTCGTAACAGAATAGGGGTGCGCCTCAAATTTTATGGATTTTCGTTCTGCACGAGCCGGGCTGCCACGATCGACCGAACGGGGTCCCTGTTCAGGACCTGCACAGGTTCAGCTTCTGAACAGCAGATTGCCGAGGACGCCACGAACGCTCCCGGGCTCTGTTTTGCAAACGGCCGGTGTCGATGGAAGCGTGGGGAGGTCTACTTTCCAACGGAGCCGGCCTCGCCACTGTCTGAAGTCCGTGTGGACAGGATGGTCCCGTTGAAGGGGGACAGGTCGGGGAAGACAGACAGGAGGCAGAACGAACGCCCGGCGGTATAAAAATGGTAACTTCCACTTACGGCGTTCAAACGATGCTCCGTCTTCGGCTTCTGAAAGCTGACAGGGGGAGGAAGAATTTTGATGAAGAGTTTGATGACCGATTCCTCCAGTCTTGGCCGCTGCACGAAGGTCGAACAGAGATGGCCTTCTGGTTGAGCCCCCAGTGCGCAGTCGCGGTAGAACGGAGCTAGCGGCCGGCCACGATCTTGGAACGGAGCGATTCCAACTCGCCTGCGGAGAAGACTCGTGGATGCACAAGTTTGCTGAAGCGCTTGGATGCCGAATCCTCCTGGAACGGGTTGGAAAATGCTCTGCAAGTTGGGGCCAGAAACTGCCTGCGGGCTGGAATGGATTTGTGGAGGGGAGGCTAAGGTGGTGGTGGTGTATGTGGGTGGAGATGGAGGGGGGTGCGACCCTAGGAGGGAGGGGAAGGGGATGGACGACCTAGGGAGGTGAAGGGGTCCCTTGGAGAGGGGAAAGGGGTCTTGGGTGGAGGAATATGGCTTGGGAAGGGTGGGGAGTGGCCTTGGGAAGGTGAAAGGGTGCCTGGGAAGATGAAAGGGTGCCTAGGAGAAGGGGTTTCCACCTAGGGGTTGGAGGGGGAATTGAATGAGTGTATAGGGAAGGGGGAGGGGTCTTAAAGAAGGGTGATTAGGGAGGAGAGAGAGGGGATTTCGAAATTTAGAGAGAGAGAGGGAGAAGTAGTGAGAGAGAGAGAGAGAACTATAGAGAGAGGGAGAGAGAATACTTGAGGGTTTAATTTTTCAATTCATCAAAAGTTGTCACAAATGGGAGAGGGGGGGGGTCCTTATATAGAGTTGGACCATTTGCACAAAACCCCCTAACAAAGTGCATAAATGCAAAAGACCAAGAGACAGGGGGGGGGCGCCCATGGGCCAAGCCCACTAACTGGGCCCAATGTCCTCAACTAAGGGTCCAAATGACTCAAGACTTGGATAATTAACTCTAAGACCTAGATAATGGACTCAAATAAAGGAAAATTACACATGATATGACTCAAATAAAGAAACTACATAAGCAACAAATAAAGATAGCCATGAGGACCACATCTCCAAGGGGTCACGAAGTCGGAGTCGCCTCGTGCCATAGGGAATGCCGGGAGATGTCCTCATCAAATCCCCCGGGGTGGGGAGAACTCGACCCCGTCGAGTAGGGGTCCAATCGGCTCTCGTACTGCACCAGCAGGTCCGGGTCTAGGCGCATCAAGTCCTCTCGGCTTACCCAAGCATCCTCGGTCGGGGAACGGCCTTTCCACCTCACGAGGTAGCGCTGGTAGACCCTGTTCCTGGTAAGTGTGCTCTGCTCATCCAGTATTGCCTCCACTTGCTCAAGTCGGCCTCTCAATCGGGGTGGTAGTTTCGCTCCGGGAGGGTCACTCACAAGGGGGGGTAAAGGCTCGAGATCCTGACTGGGTTCCACCGTGGGGCCCTTATAGCGAACCAGATCCGCCACATTGAAAGTGGGGTGAACCCCAAAGCCTTTAGGTAAGTCGAGCTCATAAGCATTGGTACCAACCCGTCTTAGAACCCGAAAGGGTCCCAAACCCCGTGTCCTCAATTTGGAGGCGGGCCCTGGGAGGAGCCGCTCCGTTCTCACCATCACATGGTCTCCCACTTGGTATTCATAGTGACGACGATGAGCATCGGCCTGCCTTTTGTAAGCCTCGTTGCTTTTGCCTATATGCTTGCGGATGTTTTCATGTATCTTTGTGGATGTTGACTCACTAGGAGATAATGGGGGTCCTGGACAACCAAAAGTGGACCTATCATGCAGTGGTGCTACACAGACTTTGGTAGACCTAGGAGGCTTATGCGTCTTGTCAAAGGGGGTGGGGATGGAAGACCCGGAAAACCCATAAAGGGACCTATCATGCCATGCCATGTAGGCCCTAATAGACCTAGGTGGGCCAGGACAACCATAGATGGATCTATCATGCATGGTGGTGATAATTACCGGGGAACCCGAACTTCCTTGAATATTTCTCTCATGCCTAAGACTTGCGACGAACGAGGGTGGGCCATTACATCCGTACATAGACCACTCATACTTCTTACATGTCATGTGGGTGATTTGAATGAATGGACCCGACTCATGAATCATGTCAAGCGGTGTGGTGTGTCTAGACACATGCATTCCTTCCCAAATGGCATCCCTAATGTGTATGGCTTGGTGTGGGAGTTTCCTCTCATAGGGGTCAAATGGGTCTGGGAAAATAGAGTGGGCCTGGTCTATTAAGGTGGGTGAGGGTAGGAAAGGGTGGGTGGTGGGTAAGGGGGGTGGGTTGCATGGGGGTCTAGACTCCCATAGGAAGGGGTCAAAGGGGTCATGGTAAGGGTCCCCTAGGGAGAGGAACTCCAGGTCCTCATGTAGCGGTGAGTCATCCTTCTCTAAAGAAATAATTGGGCCGAAGTCTTTGGTGGGTGGATCAGCCAGGAAGGGATGGTTTGACACTCTACCCGAGATAAGCAATTCTAATTCATGGAGAGCAGCAGGCTCATCCGGTGTAGGGAGGATTAGAAGGAGGTCGCTAGTGTAGCAACCTACAGTGTAAGCTGTGGTGATGGATCCGACACATAGATGTAGGAGGTCAACGCTCCTAGGTTGGTCAGCCATTGTGGCCAACATGTCGGTCAACTCTATTTGCCATGCTAGGCCCTTAAGAAGGTCATCCCAACTCTCAACCTCATAGGAGGATTGGATAGTGGTGTGATAAGAGGAGAGAGGGACTATGGGGAGGTGTTGTTCCATGGGAGGGTAGGCATGGGCCATTATCTCTCTAATTGGGCTACCCATCAACCAGCTAACAAGGGTCTCTCCTAAAATAAGCTCGGTCCCATCTAGAGAGGGTGGTGTAGGGTGAAGGTTACCATGTGAGTTTTTTTCTTCAATTTGGACATGTGTGGTCTCCATGTTGGGAATTGGGTCCGGGGTGTTCACCACTTTGGGGTCGGGTATGGGTTCCTCCTCCAAAGAGGTGAGAGAGTATGTTCGGGGTGGGGTGGTGATGGTAGGTGCATGGCGCCCCCAAGGTGATGAGCAAGGTCTGAATTGGGTTGGGGTTGGAAGTGGAGGTAGTGGGAGTCTAGGTTGGGGTAGGTTTGTAGTTGGAAGTGGAAGGTGGGTTGGGTGAAGACAGTTGGATTGGTCGATCTTGGGTGGGGCATCCCTTATAGGGGATAATGGAGGGGTAGTAGTAGGGGCTACGGGGGTTTGGGGAGTATGGGTCTCATGGGGAATAGTGAGTTGCGGGGTGGTGACCGGTGCGGGCCTAGGTGGAGGGGTGGGCACGGGATCCACTTGGGTTTGAACGGTGAGGGTTATGGAAGTGAGTTTTAGTTGGGGAAGGTTGGTGGGGATTGGGTTTTCCTGACTTGACTCTTGGCATTGTGCCTCAAATTCTTCCTCCCATTCAAGGGGAGCTTCATGAACTTCAATCACTTTCTCAACTCTTTGGGGTGGAGGGGTTTGGTAGGGATTTGTGGGTTGGAGGGTGGTGGTCTTTGGGGGCCTAGGTGGAGGGGTGGGTAGTTGGGAGAGTTGGGTTCTAAGGGAGAGGAGTTGGTGGCGAAATGTGGAGAGGGGATCGGTTAGGGGTGGTGGGGGCGGAGTCCTATGGATGGTCTTAAGTTGGCCGGGTTGGGATTGAGTAGTGGTGGTGCTCCTCGGGCTAGGGGTGTGTGAGTAGGAAGAGTAGGAAGGTTTTGGAATGTAGATTTTCCTAAGTTCTCTCGTCATCTCTTCCCACGAGTGAATGGGCTCTTGCCTCTCAATCCTTCTTATGGCCTCTATGTGTTCCAATTCTATCTTGGCTTGACCCCGAATTTGTCCCTTGGCCCTACAAACTCTTGTGTGTCCGTATACCCGATTCCTCTCAAAGTTCCTTTCCATTGCAGCCTCCCACTTGAGGTAATCACTAGCATGCGACCCATCAAAGGTAACACCCTCATCTCGAATAATGTCCCAAAGTATTGGGTTGATCGGATCCCGGTAGTGGGCCGAGTGGGATGGGTATGTGGTAGCCATGATTCATGAACTAGATGACAATGCGCCCTAGGACTAGACTTAGTAGAGACAAGTCTAAAACTTGCTCTGATACCATTTGATGTGACACGGTCTACCTAGGATGATAAAGACCCTTAGACCTATGCATCCACAAGCATACAAGCTCTCAATTCGGCTCACCGTGCGACCTATCTCACGCGACGCACATGCGCTCCCAGTGGGTCCGAGTGATGCCGGCGAGGATCCGGGGTGGGACCCTAAGGTTTCCACCGGTTGGTGGGCTTATGGCTGACCCCTAATGGGCCTGGGATACCCAATTTATGGGCGGGCTAGCACGCTGGGGCGTGGGCTTGGGTGGCGCTCTCTCACTTGCCACGGTGGTGCGCTCGTGGTTTCACAAACAATCAAGTCCGGGCACTCAATTACCGCCAACGAGCTAAGGAAACGATACTAGCTAAGCAAAGTAAATGAGGACCAGGAGAGGGACCAGAAGCTCACCTGATCGGTGTGAAGACACCGATCCCGGCCGGAGACGATGGGCGCGCCGGGAGGCGTGGGTATGCACCCGAACGCCGCGGCGGGGTAGCTTGACCTGCTGGTTAGTTAATTACAAAACTACGCCTCTCGCAGGAGGGGGGATCTCGGGGTGGGGGTTATGGAGTTTACACCAAACACTACCACCACGCAGGGTGGGGCCTTCAGCCGGCCAAGCGGGGTGGGGAAAATTGGTTAATTATCACACCGGCGGTCGATACCGAAACCTGTCCGGTTCTGGGATTCTGGACCAGCAGTCACTGATGTAGCCGTAGAACACTTTCTGGAATTTTACCAGAGGCGCGGTCGGTGTCGTTGGCTTCGTAACAGAATAGGGGTGCGCCTCAAATTTTATGGATTTTCGTTCTGCACGAGCCGGGCTGCCACGATCGACCGAACGGGGTCCCTGTTCAGGACCTGCACAGGTTCAGCTTCTGAACAGCAGATTGCCGAGGACGCCACGAACGCTCCCGGGCTCTGTTTTGCAAACGGCCGGTGTCGATGGAAGCGTGGGGAGGTCTACTTTCCAACGGAGCCGGCCTCGCCACTGTCTGAAGTCCGTGTGGACAGGATGGTCCCGTTGAAGGGGGACAGGTCGGGGAAGACAGACAGGAGGCAGAACGAACGCCCGGCGGTATAAAAATGGTAACTTCCACTTACGGCGTTCAAACGATGCTCCGTCTTCGGCTTCTGAAAGCTGACAGGGGGAGGAAGAATTTTGATGAAGAGTTTGATGACCGATTCCTCCAGTCTTGGCCGCTGCACGAAGGTCGAACAGAGATGGCCTTCTGGTTGAGCCCCCAGTGCGCAGTCGCGGTAGAACGGAGCTAGCGGCCGGCCACGATCTTGGAACGGAGCGATTCCAACTCGCCTGCGGAGAAGACTCGTGGATGCACAAGTTTGCTGAAGCGCTTGGATGCCGAATCCTCCTGGAACGGGTTGGAAAATGCTCTGCAAGTTGGGGCCAGAAACTGCCTGCGGGCTGGAATGGATTTGTGGAGGGGAGGCTAAGGTGGTGGTGGTGTATGTGGGTGGAGATGGAGGGGGGTGCGACCCTAGGAGGGAGGGGAAGGGGATGGACGACCTAGGGAGGTGAAGGGGTCCCTTGGAGAGGGGAAAGGGGTCTTGGGTGGAGGAATATGGCTTGGGAAGGGTGGGGAGTGGCCTTGGGAAGGTGAAAGGGTGCCTGGGAAGATGAAAGGGTGCCTAGGAGAAGGGGTTTCCACCTAGGGGTTGGAGGGGGAATTGAATGAGTGTATAGGGAAGGGGGAGGGGTCTTAAAGAAGGGTGATTAGGGAGGAGAGAGAGGGGATTTCGAAATTTAGAGAGAGAGAGGGAGAAGTAGTGAGAGAGAGAGAGAGAACTATAGAGAGAGGGAGAGAGAATACTTGAGGGTTTAATTTTTCAATTCATCAAAAGTTGTCACAAATGGGAGAGGGGGGGGGGTCCTTATATAGAGTTGGACCATTTGCACAAAACCCCCTAACAAAGTGCATAAATGCAAAAGACCAAGAGACAGGGGGGGGGCGCCCATGGGCCAAGCCCACTAACTGGGCCCAATGTCCTCAACTAAGGGTCCAAATGACTCAAGACTTGGATAATTAACTCTAAGACCTAGATAATGGACTCAAATAAAGGAAAATTACACATGATATGACTCAAATAAAGAAACTACATAAGCAACAAATAAAGATAGCCATGAGGACCACATCTCCAAGGGGTCACGAAGTCGGAGTCGCCTCGTGCCATAGGGAATGCCGGGAGATGTCCTCATCATCTAGAGAAGTAGGGTCTTGTTCTAGGTCGTCCAACCCTTCCTCCTCTGAGTCGCGCCCGCTTGCGCGTCCTCCCAAATCCATCCTTGATAGATTCTTGCAAGATCTAGCTCAGCGTTGTCATGCCCTTTTGAAGTGTCCAGAATTTGTTGCTACGGCAATTATGATTGAAGAGGAAGAAGAAATAGAAGGGGTGTAGAGCGATGACGGACTCGACGTCTATGAAATCTTGGATGGAAAAGATCCGATTAATGAGGACAGCGACGTAGATGACACTGCTGATTTGTATGCACAAGGACTTAAGAAATTCAACGAGCCGTCGTCGGCAGTGGATGAACCTATGAAGGAAATCAACTTGGGAACTGAAGAAGACCCAAGGCCCATCATTATTGCCACTAATCTCCCTCCACAAGTAGAAGAAGATTTAATTAAGGTTCTGAGGGAGTATAGCGATTCCTTCGCCTGGTTTTATGAGGACATGCCAGGTCTTGACCCCTCTTTAGTGGAACATTGACTCGTGCTTAAACCAGGGGCAACACCTATGAAACAACGGTCAAGGAGATTTCACCCCCACATGACCTTAAGGATTAAGGAAGAGGTCGAAAAATTGTATAAGGCCAGATTCATTAGAGTTGTTCTATATCCTAAGTGGGTGGCGAACATAGTCCATGTTATTACGAAGGATGGAAAGGTGCGTATCTACATCGATTTCAGGGATCTCAACAAAGCATGTCCAAAAGATGATTTCCCGCTGCCTCATATTGATGTCTTGGTCGATAGCACCGCCGGGTACGAATCATTGTCATTTATGGACGGTTACTTAGGCTATAATCAGTTCCGTCTCGCTCTGGAAGATCAAGAGAAAATCTCCTTCACCACGCCCTAGGGCACGTACTGTTATGTGGTTATGCCGTTCGGTCTGAAGAACGCAGGTGCCACCTATCAAAGGGTGATGATGGCCATCTTCCACGACATGATACATATCTATATGGAAGCCTACGTGGATGACATTCTGGTGAAGTCAAGAACCAAAGAAGAACACCCCTCTATTCTGGCTAAGGTGCTGCAAAGAGCCAGGGAGTACAAGCTTAAAATGAATTCAAAGAAGTGCGTATTTGGAGTCTCTTCAGGGAAGCTGTTAGGTTTCATAGTGAGCAAACGGGGGATCCAGATTGATCCTAACAAAGCACAGGCCGTCATGGACGTGCCTCCGCCTAACAACATTACGGAACTTCGAGGACTGATTGGTCGATTGTAATTCATTAGAACGTTCATATCCCAACATTCTCAAAGGTACCGTCCGTTTTATGAATTGCTTAAGGCGGGGGTCAAGTTTGAATGGAATCAAGACTATCAGAAGGCCTACGAGGACTTAAAGGAATATCTATCCAATCCCCCGGTTTTGCAACCTCCTGTCCTTGGGAAACCCCTGATCCTATACATCTCGGTTATTGAGGACTCCCTAGGGGCGGTCTTAGCACAAGTAGATGATGAAGGGAAAGAGCGGGCTGCATATTACCTCTCTCGGTTATTTAACCCAGCTGAGTCCAGATACACCGCTATGGAGAAGACTTGTGCCGCCTTAGTGTGGGTAGCTCAGAAGCTTAAACATTATTTCCTTGCCCACCCAGTTAGGTTGATCTCTAGAATGGACCCGATTCGCTATCTCTTAGAAAAGCCTGTCCTTTCTAGTAGGTTAGCTCGCTGGCAGAGCTTCATCTCTCAATTCGATATCACGTTTGTCGTTCAGAAGGCGGTCAAAGGATACGCCATCGCTGAGCATCTTGCCCATCTTCCTATTCCTCACACCGACTCTATTCAGGACGATTTCCCTGATGAGCATCTCTCTGTACTCACCCATCATCCCTTCTGGTCTCTGCACTTCGATGGTGTGCTCAATTCTCAAGGCCGAGGGATCGGCGCTGTTCTGCTCACTCCAAAGGAGTGACTATTCCTTTTTGCTTATCAACTTTGATTTCCTGCTACCAACAACATCGCTGAGTATGAAGCTTTCTTGGCTGGATTGAAGCATGCCTATCTCCTAGGTGCACGCTATTTGAATATCATAGGAGACTCTCAGCTCATCCTACGGCAAGTTCTGTCCACTTACCGCACTCGTGACCCCAAACTCAAGCCTTATCAAGATTTGGTCACGCTCCTGGCGAGGTAATTCCGTAAGTTGACCTATATCCATACTCCTCGCTCTTAGAATATTCTAGCCGATGCTCTAGCATCTCTGGCTTCCTCTCTATCTTTCCCTCTCAGTCGGAACACTGAGACTATCGTCGTTCAGAGACTGGACGCACCCTCCCTTCAGGATCCTTGGTTCATCAACCTTAGGAAGGCTGTAGAGGCAAGGGCTGAGAAGGAAGATCTAAAGGAAGTATCTTTAATAGAGCTAGAAGAGATTCTGGATGAAGAAGAATTGCCTTGGTATCACGAAATCGAGTTGTTTTGCAAAGAAGGATCATTCCCAGAAGGGGAAAATGCCGAGCAGCGCAAGTCAATAAGAAGAGCCGCCTCAAGGTATACTATTGTTGCAGGAGAACTATACAGGCGCGCTACTAATGGAATGGTCATGAGATGCTTAGATGATGATGAGCCTTGGAAAGTGGCTGAAGCAGCCCATTCTAGTGAGTGTGGAGGTCATGTCAATGGCCAGACTCTAGCGAAGAAGATCCTTAGGTAGGGCTACTACTGGCCCACTCTAGAGGAAGATTGCTCCCTCTATGTCCGGAGGTGTCTTAAATGCCAACTCCATGCCGATAAAATCCATGCTCCAGCTTCATCTCTCCATCCTCTCTCTGCTCCTTGGCCATTCTCTATGTGGGCTTTCGACATTATCGGCCCGCTCGGTGATCCTAATTCTCAGATCAAGCAGAAATCCTTTATCCTTACCGCCACTGAGTACTTCACCAAATGGGCCGAAGTCGAGGTGTACACAGAGATCAAAGCTTCAACGGTGTGCCGCTTTATCATGAAGAATATCATCTCGCGGTTCGGAGTGCCAAGCAGTATCATCACCGACAACGGACCCCAGTTTATCTCCCAAGAGCTCAAGGACCTATGTAAGAAGTTCAATATTACATTACATCATTCATCTCCATATTACCCTCAAGGCAACGGTCAAGCCGAGGCCACTAATAAAACCCTTCTTAAAATCATCAAGAAAACATGCGAATCTCATAAGTTTTCCGATTGGCTAGAAAGATTAGTGGAAGCTTTGTGGGCTTACCGCACCTTCGTCCGTACTCCCACGGGACAAACTCCCTATGCTCTTACCTACGGGATGGAGGCGGTGCTCCCATATGAGATCTTGATCCCTTCCCTTAGAGTGCAGCTCGATAAGGAACTTAATCTCGATGAACGTTGAGAGACGTTGCTCATCCAGTTAGAACTCTTAGATGAGAAGAGGATGAATACGGCCGATCATGTATCCGTTTATCGAAAGAGAGTTTCGCGTTACTTTCAGAAGAAGGTAATTGAACGTAAATTTCAAAAAGGTGATATGGTTCTGAAACGCAAATTCATTCGGTCTGCAGGACCTAGGTCTAAATTGCAACCTAACTGGGAAGGGCCGTTTGTCGTAAAAGAGGCTTATCCAAGGAATGCTTATCGCTTAGTAAACGCGGAAGGTGAGGAGCTCTCTCACCCGTGGAATAGGTTGTACCTTAAGCGTTTCTTTCCTTAGAGTCTAATCCGTGCCACCCCGGCAGCAAGATGTTCCTCCATTTCTCTAAAAGGGTCCCGAGTAAGGAAACCACACACTACACAACATCCCTGGTCAGGTTTCCCGCTTTAAAAGATATCGTTTCTCCTCGGCCATGCTTTGGGGGAAAGTCGAAGTCCCTGTTCATTTCTTCCTTCGGCTGAATCCAGGGGCAAGAGGTGAATAAGGAGGCGACAACCAATCCAGGCACCCTGATAAGAGGAGGTCTCAAATAGGGGCAGTCCGTTATGACCTGATGCCACAAGCAAAGAAACAAAAAAAAAAAAAAAGAAAGCAAGGGAGCAATCTCTGTGACAAAATCAAAAGCATCATCTCAAAGGTCTATCGATTATTAAAAAGGCTCCAGAAAGGCAAGAAAAAGAATCTAGGCATGACAAGAATGGCAGTACAGTTCCCCGCGGGACGAATGAGCCCGGTCGCATGCATGCCTAGAGTGGACTAAGGTTCGATGACGGACACAAAGCCCCGACGCAACAGACCAAATTTCTAATGGGTTGTCTGGAGAGGAACCCAAGTCCTGAAAGCTTCTAGATCTGGCCTAAGCTTACCCCCGTGTTCTATTTTCCTTTTTCAGGATTGAAACTAGTACCCTGGGTAAGGCCCTGGTAGAAACACCATCATGAAAATCTGGGCCTTGGTCAGGGTTTGTCTAGAAACACCATCATGAAAATCTGGGCCTTGGTCAGGGTTTGTCACCTCATTGCACGTCAACCTCGGGACTCTCAATACAATGCGGAGGGCTCACGTTTCTAAGGGGAAGCACTGGTTTTCAAAATCCAAAAACAACGTATATTTCAAAATCCAAAAACAACATACATTTCAAAATCCAAAAACAACGTATATTTCAAAATCCAAAAACAACATATATTTCAAAATCCAAAAACAACATATATTTCAAAATCTAAAAACATCATATATTTCAAAATCCAAAAACATCATATATTTCAAAAATCCAAAACATCATATATTTCGGAATAAAAAAAACATCAAATATTTCCCAAATTTCATAAAAATTCGAATATTTTCCAAAATCCAAAAAATACCATCATGTGCATCGCATGCATCGCATTAGTTCTATTATGTTTCCCACCTATTTAATAAGGCTCCACCCCTTGACCAAATATCAAGAAACGGTCATTATCTAACTTGCCTCGAGGCAAGGGGTTGAGTCTAAGAACAGATCTAACTTGTTCCATGTTTAAGTGTGTGCAGAACGCAGGATCAAGAACAAAGCTGAAACCTCATAACTATGTAGGTTGAGGGATTGTAACGCGCCTTCATTAGACCGCCACGATCGTCTAACGGTTCCCCCTTGACCGTTACTTTTCCTTCGGACGTCGGCTCTATTCTTTCAGCATATCTATCTTTGACGACCGCAGGCAGACTGTCATTTCCTCCTGACGGCCTATCTTTAGACCGTTATATCCTCCAGAGAACAGGATTCTCAGAACATACATTATGACGACCTGTCTCCTCACCGTTATATCTTGTTAACGGCCCTGATCCAATCCGTTACATTCTCCAGAAGCTCTGTTCTGCTGATCATTCTAGCCAAATCAAAACACAAAGTTCATGTCCATTCAACTAAGGCAATCCCATCTTATTCAAATGAACTTAATACAACACAAGATTGATAAAATTCTAACTCTGATTGTCAATTACATCGTTCAAAAAGAAAA
This sequence comes from Amorphophallus konjac, assembly GCA_022559845.1. NCBI lineage: Eukaryota > Viridiplantae > Streptophyta > Magnoliopsida > Alismatales > Araceae > Amorphophallus > Amorphophallus konjac. The sequence continues at coordinate 116,726,274 of CM040118.1, forward strand.
TCAAGCTACATTCAGTTTCTTATCCGCAAGAGGGCGGATCTTCCTCAACTCTTTCACGTAGCCACAGCGCGCTTCGCCGTTCTCTTCCACTTCTTCTTGCCACGGACGCACCTTGCTAATCTCCCACATGGTCAGCGCGTTCCGGACTGCTCTCTCATCTTCCTCGGTTCCCATCTTCCTAGGTAGAAGGGGAGGATAGTGTGATAGTGCAGGAACTTCAATCTGAGGTAGTCCGATCTGAAGATGGCACCGGTGCGGGTTGTAGATCGCCATGGTAGTATTTCCCACTAACTGGAGGTCCAGGCCTTGACGCCGCGGTATTCTAAGAAGAGTGCTCCGAAGGATTCTTGGTCGCATGATGAACTTGTCTATTGGAAAGGTGTTGAAGAAGAGGCGCCATTCATCCCGAGTTTTCTTATTTATCGTCTTGCATTCAACCTGTGAAGAAAATCCAGATGCCCCTCCAATGAAGAAGAGAGGGTGGCTCCCGAAGATCCGGCGAGCAGAAGTTATGTCTTCCTTTGGTTGGAATTTGATTCTCACTCCCATCCAACACTCAAGGAGTATCATGGAACCGAACAAAGGTCCTCCTAGGCAAGCCGAGGTTAGTCCTTCATAGAGATATGAGAGGATCGCTTGAGAGATGGACATTCCCCGCCACAACCCACTGATTATGCTGAGATTTTGGGTATCTAAGAGGTGGTCGGTCATGGTGAAAAGGAAAACTCCACATAAGCAAACCACCACCGCCTTGGCTATTGCTTCATGTCTCTCCCACTTGTTGTTGCAATGAGACACTATCCACTGTGCCAAGGGTATCAAGTGTATGTGGTGTGGGCTGATCATGGTCCTCGCGTCCTTTGGATTATAGATGAAATCACTCAAGATCAAGGACGGGTCGATAGGCTCAACTGTGTAGCAAACTAGGTCTTCATCCCCCGCCTTAGTCTTAGGAAGGGCTAGGTAGGTTTCTACCTCCTCCAATTGGACTGTTGCTTCGAAGGAAGGGAAGATGAAGGTGTATGTTTGTGGATGCCACAATTCTATGAGGACTGAAATACTAGGCCAATCTAATGTCAATTTCTGGAAGTTCTTGCCTAAAACCAAGAGAGGTTGAAGGTGCCATGCTTTAAGAATTGATGTAACCTCTAAAGGGAGTGCCTTTACCATGGGAGCCACCCACTTCAGATTATAATAGCATCTTGGACCAGGGAGAGGCTTGAAGAGAAGAAGAAAAAAAAGAAAATCACGAGGAAGAAGATGAACTGCAGAAATTTCTGAACTTGGTTAAGTTATTGAAGCTTACCACTCTTTGAGCATTAGAGCTTAGATGCTTGGGAATCGAGGTTAGCCTTTGTAGCTCTCCATACTCTTTTCTTGCAGCTTTGGGTCCAGTGTAGACTCTCTCCTCCATAGCCATCACCTCGAAGCTTCTCTTCATCTTGTTTCCTGCCCTTAGGAGGAGTTTTTTCAGCCTTCTAGCGGAGAATTCAGAAAGATACGATTTTGGCTAGGTTTTTAAGTTTTAAAGGTTTGGTTTTGGTTTTAAAGGAATAAGATTCGGATTGGAAGGCGTTATCTTATGTTTGGGAGAAGTCTAGAACGGATCAAGGGCTTCTTATCTCGGGTTTTGCCCCTTACGGCTCAATCCGTCTCGGATTACAATTCATGATATAACGGTTTGTCGTCAGACCGTTACTTGACTATGACGCGCCAGCTCTGGGCCGTCACATTTCCTGTGGGTTTAAATTTAGTCCAACCTTGTTCTGTCAATCTTAAGGGTCTAGCATCAGACCGTTATATTCTTGTGACGCGTTCTCTCTGAGCCGTTACATTCTATGCTGATAAGTTTTGGTTTCTTCTTGGTCAATCATTCTCAATGGTCTTGCTCATGACCGTTATCTATCTCCGACGCACTGTGCATGGACCGTCACATTTCTTGTACATTTTGTTAAGTCTATGCATCCCATTCTTCATCCAAGTCTACATCATGTGAAGTCTATACGGCCCATGCGTTTCCCAAAGTCTGTACATCAGGTCTCAAGTCCATTCATTCCCCAAGTCTGTACAGTCTTCATCCAAAGTCTACACAGCTTTAAGTCTATGCATTGTGTACAGTCTTCACCTAAAGTCCATACATTCCCCAAGTCTCCATCTAAAGTCCATACATTCTCCAAATCTGCACATTCTTCATCCAAGTGTGTACAACCCCAAGGCTGTACATTCGTTGAAGTCTATACATTCTCCCCAAGTCTGCACATTTGTCAAGTCTATACATCCATTCCTCAAGTCTATACATTCCACAGTCTCAAGTCCATGCATTCTCCAAGTCTGTACAGTCTTCATCCAAAGTCCACACGTCATTCAAGTCTGTACATTCTTGATCCAAGTCCATACATTACCCAAGTGTGCACAGCCCCAAGTCTGTACATCCCTTGTCCAAAGTCCATACATCCTTCAAGTCTGAGCACTCTTTGGCTAAAAACGAAGTCTATACATCGTTTGGTCGACTGCACTCAAAGTCTATACATCACTTTGGCAAAGTCTGTACACTCATAAGTATGGTCAGCATTCATAATTCAATCCTGCTCTGCCATCTCTAACGGTCTAGCATTTGGCCGTTACTTATATATGACGCACCAGCTATAAGCCGTTATCTTCTCTGCTATTCAGTTCTCCAAAAATGGGTCTCTGACCTATCTGACGGCCTCCATATCATGCGTTATTTGATCCTGACGGTCTGGATCTAGACCGTTACATTGTCTGCTGCTAAAATTTGGGCTATTCCTATCTGCCTCTGTTTAGACCTGGCGGTCTTACATGCCTGTCATTTCTGTTCATCCTACCCGTCCACACATTATCTCACCATGCACATTTTATCCACGCCATCACCCGTTCCTTAACATGCATTCATTCCCACACATCCACATGCGTTTCCTGCATTCCATCACACATTCTCACATTCATTCCTACCTTCATTCATACTCATCTGTTTGCATTCATTTTCATATCCATTCATTCACACATTCACAAAAACAAACAAAAGATCAAAAGGAAAAATTTTCATTCATCCATTTACATATAAGTTATATACAAGTAAATAAGAAAAACAAAAAGAAAAACATGCATCACTCGGCTGGCTTATCCGCCGGGCCGCCATCATCATCTCCACCCTCCAGCTTCCTCGCCGGTGGTGCTATGGAGGCACTCTCCTCCTGCTGGCCCCTCTCCGCCCTCTCATTCCTCCGTTGACCAGAGGAGCTAACGAGGTAGTTTGCCACTGATCCGGCACGAGCAGCACTCCTCGGCGCTCCACTCTGAGAGACGCTCCGCTCCGGGCCTAGGCCCATCATCCGTATGGTCCTCTCCAAGGTCCGAACCTCGACCTTCATGTCGTGGGCCTCGAGTCGCCCAGCTCGTGCCTCGGACCGGTATCTCTCAAAATCTATTGTCTGCGTTGCCGTCCGTGCAAGCTCTCCTCTCAATCGGGCCACCTCTGCTCGTAAGACCTCTGCCTCAGTCCGAACCAGTTTCGCCTCGGCCGCTGCTGCGGCTAGCTCTCTCGCCTATAGTTTGCATTGCATATGGTTAGTCGCATAAACATGAGAATTTGCATAAATCATAAGCATTTAATTTGCATAAGCATTTAGCATCTTACCCGCTCCGCGAGGGTGGCCTCCGCCTCCTCGGCCCGGGCAACCGCTCGACCAAACTCGGCGTCCCGCTCAGCTCTGTCCCCGGTAGGCTGTGAGGACGATGATGGGGCATCCGGTCCCACTCTTTGGGCTCCCTCAGCCCGCTGCATTTAGAAATCATTGGTCAGTCAATCACATTCGCATCATAAACATAGTCATTTAGGTCCAAGGTTTTTAGAGTCTTACCAAGAGCTCCAAAGCGGTCCGGTACTCGTCCCGCTGCTGGACGGTGGCGTGGAGTAGCCCCTCGAGCTCGACTATCCTTCCCTCGGGGTCTAGCTGCATTTAGAAAGTATATGAGTCAGTACATATAGAATAAAATTTTCATAAAATTTTCATTCAGAGTATAGGGTTTTATTGCATACCGGTCGTCGGGTACCTCGGTACACCCGGTCCCCGTACAGTCGAGCGAAGGCTTTCAAGTATGCCTCGTCGCTTTAATCCTACTCTTTCACTGCTCTACCCCGCTTGTTCCAGTCGTGGACGTACTTCGCCTTCCGAGCGTACCAATCTATGTCACCGCTAATTCCCTTCGCTGACTTCCCCGGGCGGTCGTCGCTGTGGCGTGGAAAGGTCACCTCTGGCTGGTGTAGTCCCCGAGTCCTCAGAATCAGCCGGTAGTGGAGAGGCTCGATGACATGGAGGCAGTGCAACCATATGTCTCATCCCCGGTACGAAAGGGCTGCCTCCACCCATGGCTGTCCCTCGAAGCTCTCGCCTCTGTATGGGGTCCATCTCACCTGAAGGCATGTTAGTCCATTCATCAGCATGAATCAAATCATCATATAGAAGCATATAGAAATATTCAAAATCATTTAGAAAGCATTTTTTGGAGTTTCGGGCTTACCGCCATGTGCGGGAAGGAATCCAAATCATCTTGTATCGCCCGAGTCAATCTGATGATCGACCCCGGGTCCCTTGCGACCACCCATCGCCTCGCATTCGGGATGCGGCCGGTGTGGAGTAGTGTGCCCCGTCCTATGCCCGGGAGGTACATATAGCTCCAGAACTGCATTTAGAAGTTAAGTCAGTAAACTTGCATGAACATTTGCATAAATCATAATAGAAGCATTTAAGTTGCATTTACCTGTAGAAAAGGCGAGAAGCCGCCCAGCATCGTCTATCGATCCGTCGTACTGAGGGACTCGAACAGGAAGGCCAAGACTGTCGCTCCCCAGGTGTACTTTCCAACTCTGCCCAAATCCTCGATCATCGACAGCAGTCGACAGCTGATCACATCTGCCCGAGTCGCGAATAGGAGCTTCCCGAACAGTAGCATTAGGAAGCGCCTCAGGGTGTGATCTCCCTCTGGTCCAGCCTCTGCCGCCACTCGTGGGTGCACCTGGTCAATCACTCTACCCAGATGCTCCTCTGGTAGCTCGCCCACAGCTATCGCCGCTCCCCTCAGTCCTAAGCTCTCCTGTAGTACTGATCGTGAGAGCTGGGATGACGTCTGCCCCGGTCTGATCAAATCTAGCCCCAGCAGCTCCTGGGCCATCTCTCGGTAGTCTCTGTACGTCCATCCGGTCACTGCGGCTCCGTGTACTCGCAGCCCGGCGATCCTCGCTATGTCTTCTAGCGTGGGGATCATATGACCCCACGGGAAGATGAACGCCCTGCTGATCAGATCCCACCTCTCGTGCAAAGCGTATAGCAGAGGTGTGTCCATTCTGGTCACCTCGATGCTCAGCACCTCGGCAAACCCCATGCCGGCTAATCTCTCTCTCTGGTAATCGGGCAGTGCCTGGTACACCGCCCGGATATGAAGCCAGGAGATCCTCATCCGTCTTTTTCCCTGCATTCATTTAAATCATAAGTTAGTCAATTGCATCATGAAATCATTTGCATAGCATTCATAAAATAAAAACAAGACAAAAATTGAATAATTGAAAACCTAAAAAATAGTTCTGGCCTCTGGTGCATGTAACGGCCCTGGGATGGGGCGTCACATGGCTCTAACGCATCTAGAGTGACGCGTTAGGCTTGTGACGGTCACTGGAAGGACCGTCACATTCCCTGCTAAAGGGCGTTTTTCATTTGCATTCCGTGGCTCTCCCACTTTGGCCAAAAGGCCTACAAATGATCCTAAAGGGCTCTGGGACCCATTTTCTACCCCCCATTCACACATGCATTCATACAAAAAACACAAAAAATTAAAAATTTTGAAAATTTGGGCGGAGGCCTACCTCATCGTCTTGGCCCCTCTTCCTTTTCTTCTCCTGTTCCTTGGGTTCTCCCTCGTCCAGGAGAGTTTCCCCTTGGTCCTCCTCGGCCATTAGAGCCTCTTCTTCCACCCTTGGAGCTCTCCTCCTCATTTTTTCTTCCTCCGGCCGTCGTTCCACTTCCCGCTCTATCCGGTGGTGGAGGCGGCGTATCGCCTTCTTCTTCCCTCTCTCCCTCTTCTTCGGTGGCTGCGGGGCCTCGTCGCCAGCCATCTCCTTCGGTGGTCGCCGGTGGTCTTGGGATTTCTCCTTTGGGGTTTTTTTTGGGCTTTTTGGCGTTTGAGTGTTGAATGAATGAATGAATGAAGATCGTGACCGTTCGGTTTGTTTTTTGTTGAACGCTTAGGAAATATGACGGTCTGTCGTCTGACCGTTACACTCAATGACGCGTACTCTTTTGACCGTTACATGGATTTGAACTGTTTCATTGAAGAATATGAACCACCCAATCTCTAACGGCCCTCGTCTGGTCCGTTACTTCATGTGACGCCCTCTCTGAAGACCGTTACAGCTTACAAGTTTCTTGATGAATAAAATGGTCCATTTGATGATTGAATGACCACATTTTCTGCCATGGCACATATTATTAATGCTTCTAACACGTATGAATGGTTATGCCTTATTTCATACTCGTATTATTATTGGCTAACCTCTTTCTCATGAACAAAGTTATGAACATCACGCTTTGCCGGTCAGGCAGGTAAGTCAGGTATTGTATCTCGTTCCCTTATCCCTTAATGCATTACTATATGTTATCTATGATATATTATCTCAAGAATCGGCTGGTCATTCGTGTGTTCTGGGATCTGATGTTCCCCTTAAATAAAAATGATGATGATCTAAGTTCACATGTTTAATCGTTGGATAGGCCGTTAGGTTGGAAAAATTTGGGGACGATGGTTCTGTCTTGCACGCCGTGGTTGCAGATGGTGTCCTGACCCTGATTTCTCCGGTCTAGCAATACTATTCTCGAGTATCTTTGTTATTTTATCTTTCTTTGCATTCGTTTTAATGATTTCTTTTTCTTTAGCCCAGAATGCATCATACACATCTTTTTGAGCATTCATGTGCTTCATCTGTTCAAGGTGTCTCAATGATGGTGAATAGCTGTGTTCTTGATCTCGAATAAGGAGAATCATTCCATTCCGAATTAGAAGGTTTTCTTCGATTTCTCGCTTGATTTGGTTGGCTGAAGATTCCTGTCTGGAGTTTAGTCAGTTCTCTTTCCTTTCCGTTGCCTCCGGCGGCTAGCAGTGTTTCCTTTCCTTAGTTGTTAATTCCTCCAGACTTGCATCCTTTGGTTGGCTCTTTCCTTGTGATCAGTTTGAAGTTTTCCAGAAAATTCCTATCGCTTGTTGGTAAAGAACGGGTGTCGTTTACCTTAACGCCCACTTTTTGGTCCACTCCGCTTCATTTTCGCTTCATCTCCATGTTCCATTTCGCTTTCGCTTCACCTCCGCTCGCTCCCCTGCAAAGAGGACGTTAAGGAGGGGCATCTGTTGACACCCATTTTATGACCAATAAGTTGGGTCATCTCCTTGTTCTATCCATGTGATGCTCCAAGTTGTTCACTCTTCATTGAGTTTCCTTTGTCAGTTTGAAGCTCATTTTATGGGTCTTAGCTCCTTGGTTGAGTGTGGTTCCTTGTGGCTTTTCATTGGATGAAGCTTAAGCAAGCTCTTATCAATTTTGATCCTCATTATTTCTGACGGTCCTCTGCATGGACATTACATTCTTCTAACGCATTCGCCCTATGCCGTTACTTCTTGAAGAGTCCTGAAGTTTGAGGTCTTTGTTTCAAAGCTTATCCATTGGCTTGCCCATTGATTCTAACGGTCTGTCATGCAGCCGTTACTTTCCTCCAACGTGTCCACCCATGGCCGTTACTTTCATTCAAGAGTCCTATTGTTTTGATCTGCTTCCGTTGATCTTATCTCTTTTGAGATAAGGTTGATAGTGACGGTATCCCCCTGGCGCGTTATTTTCATATGGCGGTCTGTCGAGTAGCCGTTACATCCAACAGAGAGTCCTGGCAGTTCAGGTCTTTTCTCTGCTACTCCGTGGTCGAGATAAGAGTTTGAATTGGTGATTTCTCTTCCAAATCTGATCCTCAGAACCTTCTGTTTGTTTCTATGGACTCTTGGTGATATTATCTTCAAGGATTTGCTAAGAGTTATCCTTTTTTTTGCTGGATTATCCTCTGTTCGACAGGAGAGTTTGAGGGCCTATAAATAGCACCCTTAACTTCATGGCCCGAGAGAGGAAGATCTGGAGTTTACGTCGAAGTGCTGCCGCATCCTGGAGCCACATCTAACCAAGGAGACTTGTCTTTCACGTCCATCTGCTTCACGGTGAAGGGAGTATTCGTTCTATTGAGTTTCAAAATTCATCATTGCATATTATGTTTTTCCTCCTCCCTCTCATCATAGGCATTGTCCCTCTCCTTGTTTCCACGTTCTGCATCTGGTTTTCATCATCTAAACATCCTCCTATCTTTTAAAAATGCCCAGAGGGGTTAAAAAATCAAAACTTCCCCGGTACTTCCCTTTCCTTTTGCATGCTCTTAAGTTCTTTGAGAATTGATACTATGCTTGTTTAAAGGGCTGATCTGGGTCTATTTTCTTGTGTTTTCACGTTCTTTGGTAGGTTTACAGGTTCACTACGCGAGGCTCAAGTCTTCTGGCCGGCTGGAAGAGTTGGAGTTAAAAGAGTCCACAAGCTATTACTGCAGATTTTCTGACGGTCTTGAGAAGACGCGTCAGGTTCATATAACGGCTCATCTGGAGACCGTCACATTTTTGTGACGCACGGGATCTGGACCGTTACATTCGGTTGATCTGTAGATTTCACTGGTTTTCTCTCTCCCGTGGGCGGGTGCTTCATCCACCTATTTCCAAGGTATTTTCAAGTCTCTGGCTTGTGTTTACTTTGGTGGTGATCACGTTCTTTCTTAGTATTGGGCATTAGCTTTCTCTCCATCTCATATCTCTTATTTCCTTTATTTGCTCCACCCTTGCGGTGTGTTTTTATTTGCTCTTGCTCCACGCCCCGGCGTGTGTTTTTCTTTATTTCCTAAGTTTAGCTTGATGATTGAGATAGCATGCCCATGCTAGAGCTTGTTCTGGTTGCCTAGGTTCATGGTTCACATGTCCTTGGGTTGATTGAGATCTTTGATTTTTGCTTATCATCTTTATTACACATTAAAACAAAAAGAAGAAGGGAAGCAAAACAAATCAACACCTGCGCGTGTGCCGCTCGGGGCGGACAGGCGCCCCTAGTCTGTCAAAGACCGAGGTGCGTTGCAGAGGGGGCTCACTCCTGATGTCAATCGGAGGAGAGTTTGGAACAGGTTACGGGAGGGCCCGAGAGCAAGCTGGCCTTTGCCTCCACTTGCTTGTGCGGGGGACGTTAGACGATTGGGCATTGTCAGACGGTGCTATTGTGAGGCCAGCCACATCCCGTCTAATGCTGCGTCTGAGCGCTCGTAGGGGGTTTCTAATACGCGCCCATCAAACGGCTTGAGCTTCTTCTAGGGTGACCCCGATTCTCCTCAAGTCAGATTTTTGGTCTCCCTTGTCGCCGCTCTTCCGACGAGTTGTCTCGGGAGGCCGTGTGTCAGGCTGTGGTGGGTGCCCCCGGGCTGTGGCCGAGGAACCCGCTCCTTTGAGCTTCGCCCCATCCTCTCGTGTTTGCCGCAAGAGGTCAAAATGATTGGAGGTAGGGATGGTGGGAATGGTCCGTTCCTGGAGTATGATTGGTTCACCCCCGTCGAGACGGATCCGTAAGTCACCGACAAGAACAGTCTTGCAGGAGTTACTGGTTGTAGCAGTGAGCCGCCTGCCTTTGAGTCCATGGCGATGCTTCTTCTGAGGAGCTGAGGAAGACTCCGCCCTAAGATGGTAGATCGAGAAAACCTGACCTAGAGCGATCGACAGCGTGGAGCTGTCAGTCAGAGGTACTGGGGCTGGCCCCTGGGGTATGAGACCTATGCCGAGAGTCGATGGCCGGGCGACCCGGGTATAAGCCTTTGCCCGCGCCGATAGAAGTGTTGCCGATGCTAGAGATGAGATGCTTGCACCGGGAAGCGACGCCGTCGGAAGTGCTGAGATGTCGACGCCCCTGGGTTGAGGACCCGCAGTAGGTGCCGGTGTAGTACGGGATCGGGTCAGAGGACCCAAGGAGGGTGCTGAGGAACCTTGCCCCCTCGATAGGAGACCTACGGGGAGAGCCGGTTCTACTGGATCCTGGAACCGGAGTCCCAAGTGAGATATCAGAGAGCTGCGAACTCGGGGCAGGAAGCCCATATCGAGGGTCGACTTTGCCGGGGCTCGGGCCTGTGGGCCCGAGGAAGGTACTGAGGAGCCGTGGACCCGGGGCTGGGAGCCCGTGTTGGGTGCCGGCTTAGCTATGGCTCGGGTTTGAGACCCGAGGAAGATGTTGGGAAGCCGTGGACCCGGGGCTGGGAGCCCATGTTGGGTGCTGGCTTGGCTGTGGCTCGGGGTTGGAGGCCCGAGGAGGATGCTGGGAAGCCATGGACCCAGGGCTGGGAGCCCGTGATGGGTGCCGGCTTGGCTGTGGCTCGGGGTTGGAGACCCGAGGAAGATACTGAGATAGTGACCAAAGTCTGGGGCGCGGGGCCTGTGCTGGAGATCGGATGAGGCTGTCCTTGGGAGTTAACGCTTACCTGGGCCGGCGTCGATCTGGGGGCCCTGCGGGGGCTAATGGTAGCGGTCCGGTGCCTGGTGCTCAGGTGGGACACCGATGATGGAAGTGCGCGTAGCGCATTGGCCACGGGAGCCAACAGAGAAACTGGGGTTGGCTGAGGAGCAGCCACAGGGATCACACCCAAGAAGTAGGGCGATCCGATGACAAGGCCGAAGCTATCGAAAGCGATCGGCGTCGCCAAGTAGCCCACCCGGGCATGGGTGGCAATGACGTTGGGGCCGTAGGTGACGGCCGCCATGGTTGCTGGATGTCACGCCCCGAGAGCAGAAGATACCCGGAGACGCGTGACAAGTTTATATCAATCATGTCAATCAGAGTATTAGTGTATCCGACACCAAAATCAGAGATGCACAAAAGTAAAGATAACCCAATCCTTTATTCCTTCATAAGAATATGTCTATTACAAACCTTTGAAGTACTAACTAAAATAAAGGAAAAATATAAGGTTGACTCAAGAAAATATGAAAAAGACTAGATAACACGGGAGAAGCTCTATCTCTTTCACTCTTGATTTTCCCCATCCGTTTGAGTTCCCTCATCATCAGACTTACCTGAAAAGAAGGGAAACACTAAGTGAGCGAACGCTCAGTAGGAAATTATATCTCAAGAACTAGCAAGGGGTTTAAGTGATTACATCTTTCATGAATGCACTATACCTACGCATGCTCGCATAAAACGATAAGATAGAGAGAGTGTATAACAATAAGATAGCGAGGAGAACTAGTCATGAACTTTCAAGAACTTATATCAAAAGATATCAAGATATTCAAGCAAGTGTATTCATCATGTCATGTTAGAATTTGGCTATCACGTTCAAGCATGCAAGTATGAAATTACCATTTTTCGGGCCACGCAAGTCATGTAATATCAAGTCAAGTATAAGATTTGTGGAATGTTCAATCAAGCTAGTCATGCACTTCGGTATAATGTCAATACCATGATCAATCAACTCCTATGGGCACAAGTACTTTCGGGTGCTCCTCCCAGGACCAGATCGGGCCCTATATGCGCAGGCATTAATCATGTATTTTAACATCCACTTTGGTATATAGCCAAGATGGAATTTCAAGAATAAAGCTTATCGACATGTAGGATAAACTTGGATAGAGTAGAGTCCAAAAATATGACACTTGACATAGAATGGCGATAATAACGGTACAATCACGATTATCGATAAAACTAGGTGGAATTGGTTCCCTAACTTGGGTACCATGACAAACAAGTATGGACATTCTTTATATAGAATTGAGGTCCACAAGAACACCAAGTTTAATATAGAATTGGGGTCTACAATAACATCACCTTGATGGCATGCTTTCCCCATTCATTAAGAAAATTCTCATATCATACTCATAGCATAATATGAGAGCCGGTATACCATGTTTCTTTAGAGTGACATGGCAATCAAATAATGTAATGGGTTTTTATGGTACAACCTGCTCAGTCGGCCTTGAGGGAATCCAAGGCTCGAGGAGTCTTATGGAGGTCTCTATGACTAACTCGCTAGTCCAAAGGAACGGAATGTCCAATGGAGAGCTTGTATGTCACCGAGAATTGAGGGTAATGCAAGAAAACATCATAAAACATGGGACTATATTCACGGAGTGGAAATATAGTGCCTATAATATCCTTATACATATATATCAAACTCTCGGTTAACAGAAACAAGGGAAAACAGTAATACAGAAAATAGCGACTTTAGCCAAGTCATTAATTATCCAATTAACGTCTTACAGAGGGGTGTTTATTTACAAATTTGACGACTTATACATTAGTCGTCCCTTCAATATTTCTATTCTACAGAAAATCAATATTCTGGAATTTTAAAAAAAACGTGCCCTGGACAGGGGCGTTACTTTTCAATTAGTGCCCTGGTCTGGGTCGTCAGTTCAATAAGAGACGACCTAGACAAGGTCGTGAATTCAAGAATTTACCAATTTTTAGATAATAAAATTTCAGGAAAAAGGGTACATGATCATGACAGGAAAAATAGCAGGATTTCACAGGTATACTCATGCAATATATTAGATTCATGGTTACATAGATATTAAATTTTAAACGTGGGTATTTATTAATTACATGTAATTGACGACTTCTGGGTAGGGCGTCAAAACAATAATTAGCGCCCTAGTGTGGGTCGCTTCTTTAAATTAGCGCCCTTGACAAGGGCGTTTCTTTTTGAAATTACATAGAAAACATCTGAAACCACAATAAAACTATATGCATGCACGACCGATGATATTATTAAGATCTTAAGCTAGTTTGGGCTACGATCTTGAGGAAACCTACCTGAAGGTGATCTGGGAGAGGAAACGTGAAGGTTTTGGTAAGAAAACGATGCTCTGTTCTAAATCGGCCTCCAGAAGATGATGTTTGATGAAGAACCCCTCGTTCTTCAGCACGTTAGGAAACGCAAGGCAGGCAACCTACAGGAGAATAATATGAAGAAAAATTAATATTCTTCATGAGTTGATCGAAAGCAGAGGCAGGAAGAAGAACATAAACTTGTTCTTCACGCACAGCAGCAGAGCAAAACTTCCTTCGACCAAATAGCTTTTAGGGTTTGATGGACAAGGTTATTTATAGGATTTTGGGGATCCTAATAGGGTTAGAGTTGTATTGGAAGTAATACTTCCATGATAAAGTCCTTACTATTTTCCATCTTCGATGTAGTTATCCAGAACTTGCTCTGGATAGACTCCTGGGTCGAACGAAACTCGAACTGAATTCACGCCTTAGGCTAGGTCGTCTGTTTTAATTGACGACGTTGTCCTAGTCGTTTCTTATTAAAAACGCGCCCAAGGTGAGGGCGTTTCCTTTCATTTCCTTAATTTTATTTCCCGTCGTTTGAAATTTGACGCCCTAGGGTGTATGCGTCCTTTTTAAATTAACGCCTTAGACAGAGGCGTTTCCTTTTGAATCAGCACCTTGATAAAAGGCGTTATTTTCCTCTTGATTAATGATTTACTCATTTAGGCTCTTTGTCATCTATTTACTTATCTTTTATTTTAATTTGATTTATTTAAAAATCTTATTTTTATCAGGGTTGCTACACCCTCCCCCACATAAAAGAATTTGGTCCCCAAATTCCATAGTATATATATATGTGGAGAGTGTAGAGTATATACCTTAAAATAATTCTGGAAATTGCTTCCTCATGAATTCCTCGGTCTCCCATGTGGCTTCATGATCGGAACTCTTATTCCATTGTACTTTTAGTATGGGAATAACCTTATTCCTTAGGGTACGTACTTCACGATCTAGTATCTTCATAGGCTTCTGTTCATATGTGAGATCCTTCTGGATAACTAAGTCTCCATGTTCAATAATATGTGATGGATCATGTACATACTTCTTCAACATAGATATGTGGAACACATTATGAGCATCGGACAATTGAGGAGGCAATGTGATGCGATAAGCAACCTCGCCAACTCTTTCCAGTATCTCAAAAGGTCCAATGAATCTTGGTGTAAGCTTACCCTTAACACCAAATCTCCGTATGCCACGTCTAGGCGATATCTTGAGAAATACATGATCTCCGATTTGGAATTCAAGATCTCTCCTTCTTGTATCAGCATAAGCCTTTTGCCTAGACTGAGAAACTTGCAGTCTTTCTCTAATCAATTGTATCTTCTCAGTGGTAACCCTTACCATGTCTGGAGCTAGCAGTTGTTTCTCTCCAACTTCGTGCCAGCATAAGGGTGATCGGCAACTTTTTCCGTATAAGGCTTCGAAAGGTGCCATTTTTATACTTGCCTGGTAGCTATTATTGTATGCAAATTCCACCAAAGGGAAGTGGTCATGCCAGCTCCCACCAAAATCAATGATGCAAGCTCTGAGCATATCTTCAATGACCTGATTAGTTCTCTCGGTCTGACCATCCGTTTGAGGATGAAAAGCTGTACTAAAGTTAAGCCTTGTTCCCAACGAATGTTGTAGTCCCTTCCAAAAATGAGAAGTAAAACGGGGATCTCTGTCAGACACGATTGAGATAGGAATACCGTGTAATCTGACTATGTCCTTGATGTATAATGCAGCCAACACATCGACTGACCATCGGCTCTTGATTGGCAAGAAATGCGCCGATTTAGTCAATCGGTCAATAATAACCCATATTCCATCATGTCCTCCTTTTGATTTAGATAAACCCATGATAAAATCTATACCAATATCCTCCCACTTCCATTTAGGGATATCTAGAGGATGTAGTTTTCCAGCAGGCTTTTGGTGTTCCGCCTTGACCTGTTGGCATGTGAGACAGCGCGACACGTAGTCCGCTATTTTCCTTTTCATGTTGGGCCACCAAAATTTCCTTTTCACATCTTGGTACATTTTGGTAGATCCAGGATAAATCGTGTACCTTGATCTATGAGCTTCATCTAAGATCTTCTTCTTTAACTCTGGACAATCCGGTATACAAGTTCTATTCTTGAACATCAATCTTCCATCAGAAGTTAATTGGAAATCAGATTGTCCTTCCAATCTGCCCTTGATTTCTACTAATGTTGGGTCATCATCCTGAAGTACTTGTATTTCAGTTAATAGGTCTAGCTGAATGATCATATGAGACAATGTGACACATTTGAAGTCCGTGTCCATGCTTATATTGAGCTCAGAGAATTGCTCCAGCAACTTCCATTCTTGAATCATACAATTGGCTAACAGTGCTTTCGACTTTCGACTAAGGGCATCTGCTACATAATTACCCTTTCCGGGATGATATTGTATATTGAAGTCGAAGTCCTTGAGATGTTCTAGCCAACGTCTTTGCCTCATATTTAGTTCCTTTTGAGAGAAAAGATACTTGAGACTCTTATGATCGGAGTATATAGTAAACTGTACTCCATATAGATAATGCCTCCAGATCTTTAGTGCAAATACTACCGCGGCTAATTCTAAGTCATGGACGGGGTAGTTCTCTTCATGCTTCTTTAATTGACGAGAAGAGTAAGCTATAACCTTTCCTTGTTGCATTAGAACACATCCGAGGCCAATGCCAGAAGCATCAGTGTATACCTCGAATTTCTCTCCTTCCATTGGTAAAGCTAAGACAGGAGCTGTAGTAAGATGATCCTTGAGAGTTTGGAAGCTTCTTTCACATTCCTCACTCCATTCGTAACAGATCTCCTTGCGAGTTAACCTCGTAAGTGGTACGGCGATCTTAGAGAAATCTTTGATGAATCGCCTGTAATAGCCAGCAAGACCTAAGAAACTTCGGATCTCGCTAGCATTGGTCGGTCTTTCCCAATTTCTTACAGCTTCAATTTTTGATGGATCTACTGATAAGCCATCCTTTGATATAACATGTCCGAGAAAAGTCACTTCCTCAAGCCAGAATTCACACTTGCTGAGTTTTGCATATAATTGGTTTGCCCTCAATATTTGTAATGCAATCCTTAAATGCTCCTCATGCTCTTCCTTGGTCTCGGAATAAATCAATATATCATCAATAAAGACCACCACGAATTGATCCAAATAAGGCATGAATATACTATTCATTAACTGCATAAAGGCAGCAGGGGCATTCGTTAGTCTGAAAGGCATAACAATAAATTCATAATGGCCGTACCTGCTTCTGAATGCAGTCTTATGAATGTCCTCATCCTTGATTCTTAACTGATGATATCCCGACCTAAGATCAATTTTGGAAAAGTACTTGGATCCTGAAATTTGATCAAACAACTCATCGATTCTCGGCAGTGGATACTTGTTCTTGATAGTGAGATGATTCAACTGTCGATAGTCGATGCATAACCTCATGGATCCATCTTTCTTCTTTACAAATAATACAGGCGCTCCCCATGGGGAAGTACTTGGTCTTATGAATCCTTTCTTAATGAGTTCCATCAATTGCTCCTTTAACTCTTGGAGTTCAGCAGGTGACATTCTATACGATGCCTTAGAAACTGGACCCGCACCAGGAACTAAATCGATGGTGAAGGCCACTTGTCTTTATGGGGGTAATCCAGGCAAATCTTCCGGAAATACGTCCAAAAATTCTTGTACCACCGGAATGTCTTCTATCTTAGTTTCTTTAACCTCCTTAATCGTGACGAATGCAAGGAAAGATTCACATCCTTTCCTGATGAGCTTGCTAGCTCGGAGAGCCGAAATAAGAGGGGTTTTGCTTTGCCTCTTGGGGCTAGTAAAGATCAGTTCTGGAAATTCCTCGAAAGTAACCTTGCTATTGCGGCAATCGACCGTTGCCTGATATTTAGATAACCAATCCGCTCCTAGTATGACATCATACTCCTTTAGATCTAAACATATAAGATCAATAGGGAGATTCTTACCATGAACCAATACTTCATAGTTCTGGTAATGGTGTGTAATATCAGACTCGTTTCTTAGAGGAGTATACAAGACTAATTTTATCCATTCCGGTTCTAGGGGTAACGGATCAGCGAACTTCTTGGAAACAATTGAATGTGAAGCACCAGTATCAATTAAGACATATGCAGACTTGGAACAAACTTTCAATGTACCTTCTACTAGTCCTCCTTCTTCTTCTTGTCCGGTCTCCTTAATTGCGTGAAGATGAGCATTCTTGGTTACTGGGCGCTTCCCGTCCCCGACTTGATCATTAAGTAATGGGCAATCAGGAATTCGATGATCGCGACTCCCACAGCGGAGACATGCTCCTAGTTTCCTCCAGCATTCTTCTGCTCTATGGCCTGCCTTGTCACAATGCTTGCACACTATATTTGATGGGGTAGTGGTGATGGAGAAGGGCTTGGTCTTCTTAAACTTCTGATCTTGTGAGGAAGTACCTCCATTGCTAGGCCTCTTCTTGAAGTTGGGTTTAAAGGAACCCGAACTTGTAACTTGTTCTTTCTTGTCCTTCCAACGGATTCTATCAAATAGTTCCGTGGCGTCTTCTAATAGCTGAGCTCGGCGCACAATTTCCGAGTAGACCTGGATATCCATTGGCGCCAGCTGTGTGATATATTGGGGCCTGAGCCCATTTAAGAACCTCCTAGCTTTCATCTTCTCGGTGCTAACTAAGTGCTTAGCATACCGAGATAATCTAGAAAATTGGGCCTCGTACTCGGCCACTGTCAAGGACCGTTGCTTCAGTGCAGCAAATTCTGCAGCTTTCTTTTCCTGTACTCGGTCCGAAAAATATTTAGCGTTGAAATGTTCAACGAATTCTTCCCAAGTAACTTGGTCTTGATTTAAAGTAGCTTCTATTGATTCCCACCAGCATCGGGCATCCCTTTCCAACTGAAAGGTAGCTAATAAGACTTTATCTTGATCTGTGCACTGCATAATACGGAATATACGTTCCGTCTCCCTGATCCAGTGCTCTGCGTCGTCCGGATCAGTAGAACCCGTGAATTTGGGAGGGTTCATGTTCTTGAAGACTTGGTGGAGACTTCCGGCTCGTTGTGCACCTCCCTATGCTACTTGTTGCAGCACTTGGGTCATGCCTTGGAGTGTACGCTGCTTGTTGCGCCATTGAGCACGTTCGGCATCCATTATCCTACAATTACAATAACTATATTAGTATATACTCGCGTTAACGGCTTTTAAGTTTTTATGTTAACTCAACCCTTGGTTCTACCCAATCTCACTGGTTAAAGGGTTGAACCTATCCTTGGACTTGGGTTTTCCTAGGAATTGAATACCCTAGGCTCTGATACCACAAAAACTGTCACGCCCCGAGAGCGGAAGATACCCGGAGACGCGTGACGAGTTTATATCAATCATGTCAATCAGAGTATTAGTGTATCCGACACCAAAATCAGAGATGCGCAAAAGTAAAGATAACCCAATCCTTTATTCCTTCATAAGAATATGTCTATTACAAACCTTTGCATTACTAACTAAAATAAAGGAAAAATACAAGGTTGACTCAAGAAAATATGAAAAAGACTAGATAACACGGGAGAAGCTCTATCTCTTTCACTCTTGATTTTTCCCATCCGTTTGAGTTCCCTCATCGTCAGACTTACCTGAAAAGTAGGGAAACACTAAGTGAGAGAACGCTCAGTAGGAAATTATATCTCAAGAACTAGCAAGGGGTTTAAGTGATTACATCTTTCATGAATGCACTATAGCTACGCATGCTCGCATAAAACGACAAGATAGAGAGAGTGTATAACAATAAGATAGCGAGGAGAACTAGTCATGAACTTTCAAGAACTTATATCAAAAGATATCAAGATATTCAAGCAAGTGTATTCATCATGTCATGTTGGAATTTGGCTATCACATTCAAGCACGCAAGTATGAAATTACCCTTTTTCGGGTCACGCAAGTCATGTAATATCAAGTCAAGTACAAGATTTGTGGAATGTTCAATCAAGCTAGTCATGCACTTCGGTATAATGCCAATACCGTGATCAATCAACTCCCATGGGCACAAGTACTTTCGGGTGCTCCTCCCAGGACCTGATCGGGCCCTATATGCGCAGGCATTAATCATGTATTTTAACATCCACTTTTGTATATAGCCAAGATGGAATTTCAAGAATAAAGTTTATAGACATGTAGGATAAACTTGGATAGAGTAGAGTCCAAAAATATGACACTTGACATAGAATGGCGATAATAACGGTACAATCACGATTATCGATAAAACTAGGTGGAATTGGTTCTCTAACTTGGGTACCATGACAAACAAGTATGGACATTCTTTATATAGAATTGAGGTCCACAAGAACATCAAGTTTAATATAGAATTGGGGTCTACAATAACATCACCTTGATGGCATGCTTTCCCCGTTCATTAAGAAAATTCTCATATCATACTCATAGCATAATATGAGAGCCGGTATACCATGTTTCTTTAGAGTGACATGGCAATCAAATAATGTAATGGGTTTTTATGATACAACCTGCTCAATCGGCCTTGAGGGAATCCAAGGCTCGAGGAGTCTTATGGAGGTCTCTATGACTAACTCGCTAGTCCAAAGGAACGGAATGTCCAATGGAGAGCTTGTATGTCACCGAGAATTGAGGGTAATGCAAGAAAACATCATAAAACATGGGACTATATTCACGGAGTGGAAATATAGTGCCTATAATATCCTTATACATATATATCAAACTCTCGGTTAATAGAAATAAGGGAAAACAGTAATACAGAAAATAGCGACTTTAGCCAAGTCATTAATTATCCAATTAACGTCTTACAGAGGGGCGTTTATTTACAAATTTGACGACTTATACATTAGTCATCCCTTCAATATTTCTATTCTACAGAAAATCAATATTCTGGAATTTTAACAAAAATGCGCCCTAGACAGGGGCGTTACTTTTCAATTAGCGCCCTAGTCTGGGTCGTCAGTTCAATAAGAGACGACCTAGACAAGGTCATGAATTCAAGAATTTACCAATTTTCAGATAATAAAATTTCAGGAAAAAGGGTACATGATCATGACAGGAAAAATAGCAGGATTTCACAGGTATACTCATGCAATATATTAGATTCATGGTTACATAGATATTAAATTTTAAACGTGGGTATTTATTAATTACATGTAATTGACGACTCCTGGGTAGGGCGTCAAAACAATAATTAGCGCCCTAGTGTGGGTCGCTTCTTTAAATTAGCGCCCTTGACAAGGGCGTTTCTTTTTGAAATTACATAGAAAACATCTGAAACCACAATAAAACTATATGCATGCACGACTGATGATATTATTAAGATCTTAAGCTAGTTTGGGCTACGATCTTGAGGAAACCTACCTGAAGGTGATCATGGAGAGGAAACGTGAAGGTTTTGGTAAGAAAACGATGCTCTGTTCTAAACCGGCCTCCAGAAGATGATGTTTGATGAAGAACCCCTCGTTCTTCAGCACGTCAGGAAACGCAAGGCAGGCAACCTACAGGAGAATAAGATGAAGAAAAATTAATATTCTTCATGAGTTGATCGAAAGCAGAGGCAGGAAGAAGAACATAAACCTGTTCTTCATGCACAGCAGCAGAGCAAAACTTCCTTCGACCAAATAGCTTTTAGGGTTCGATGGACAAGGATATTTATAGGATTTTGGGGATCCTAATAGGGTTAGAGTTGTATTGGAAGTAATACTTCCATGATAAAGTCCATACTATTTTCCATCTTCGATGTAGTTATCCAGAACTTGCTCTGGATAGACTCCTGGGTCGAACGAAACTCGAACTGAATTCACGCCTTAGGCTAGGTCGTGTGTTTTAATTGACGACGTTGTCCTAGTCGTTTCTTATTAAAAACGCGCCCAATGTGAGGGTGTTTCCTTTCCTTTCCTTAATTTTATTTCCCGTCGTTTGAAATTTGACGCCCTAGGGTGTAGGCGTCCTTTTTAAATTAACGCCTTAGACAAAGGCGTTTCCTTTTGAATCAGCGCCTAGATAAAAGGCGTTATTTTCCTCTTGATTAATGATTTACTCATTTAGGCTCTTTGTCATCTATTTACTTATCTTTTATTTTAATTTGATTTATTTAAAAATCTTATTTTTATCAGGGTTGCTACACTGGAGAACTGAGTATTGCGGAGGCGACAGTTGTTGACAGTCACCGAGCACGGTCTGATGATCAGAACGTGAATCGGAAGCTGCTAGAGAATGCGCGCGCGGGTACCCTCCTCTACCTCTCCTGCAAGGATACGGAAAGGGCACCAAGGCTTCAAGGCTGGCACAGACTTTTCTTCAGAAGAAAGTAGGAAGGCGGGAGACGTCCCACCGGGCGTACCATCCTCTCTGTCGCTGCGGTTTTTTTTATGCCGAATAACCAGGTGAAGGAAGGGATACAACGGGGAAGGAAGATACGGGAGTTTGATGGATCTCGGGTATCCTCCTTACGGTTGCTTGCCTCTCACGGCGTTATCGGGCACTCTCCTTTCACGGAAACTCGAAAAGGGTCGAAGGGCACGGGAGTGTCAGGATAAGGGTTAACCGGACGGGGTGCGGGCGTGCCAGTCGATTTCTCGACAATCACTCATGGAACCAAGGGTTGACCGGGGAAGCGTCGCCAGGACGCGGCACGTGGGCTCGGGTGATCGGGCGACACTTGGAGAGAAGGGGTTCCATGGGTGCGAGTGGGTAGGCGATTGTGGGAATCTTGTACTGGACGTCTTTCCCCACCGGCCGCAAGCAATCGGTGTTTATTTACATCGAATTGAATCTGAATACCTTCATTCTAAGCTGAAGAAAAGTCCGTATACATGTCTGAAGTAGTGGGTAGAGGGCTGGGAGCATTCAGCAGCTGTGGGTAAGCTTTTGACTGAGGGGTGTTTACTGGGGGTAGGATGTCAGCCACGGATGCCGAGTGGTGTAGATAGCGAGCTGGGGGCCTGAACGTGGATGCGAGAGCATTCGTCCAATTAGCGGTTTAATCTTTGAGATATACATGTCTTTACAGGTGGGCCGTAGTGGCCAGGGTACAACTGGTGCACGCTAAAGGACAATTCCGATGTGATGATCGGTCCCCGGGTCAGTGCTTGATAGACAAACACATATGTGTTTTACAGAGGGCCCCTCCCGTGGCGTGGGCCATGGTGGTGGCGTTGAGCGAGGGGGCTTATGACTGTATGACTGGAGGGATGCATCGATCCGGTGTCTACGCGAGGGCCGGTCATAGCTCGAGTAGAGCGGTCGGACGTAGCCTCGTGACTGCGGGAGAGCGTGACATCATGGTACGTGCATGGTTGGAACCGACAGGCACGCGAGGGGGAATCCCGGCATGAGGGGACGTTCACCCTTATCATAACCTCTCACACATGGTGGGTGTTGAGTTGTAAGTTACGGCTAAATACGGCGGAAGGGAAGTGCAAACGACATGCCCTCGGCATACTACGCCGACGAACAAGTCACCCACACACAATTCTTCTTAGCTCGTTGTCCGAAGCCGCTTGAAGAAGGTCGGATGTCCCAGGGCTTCTATGTGCTTCTCCTATGTTGTTGTTGTGTATTGTCTCCGTGTGTTTAACCCTTGAGCTTCTAAGGGGATTTTATAGAGAAGTTGAAGGGTTGGAAGGGGTTTAGGAGGATTAGCTTGATAGGGTGGAGCCAACCCGCGTAAACCCCATGAATAGTGTGGGTTTAGGAGGGCTGGGTTGAGGGGGTCAAGTGATGGGGACATCAGAGCAAGAGCACCGATATTTTAATTTACATTTGTGTCCTTTAGTTTATTTTTATATCCTTGGGAAAGTATATGTGCAATTGTAAGACTTTATAAGCCAATGTGTCATTCCCTTGGATTCTTCAGGTTTTTGTGCAAATTGTCAGTAGGTCCAGCAAGGGGGCACTCACTCCTTCCCCATTAGTCCACATAATCCATATGGGTCCATGTGGGGCTGGTCAAAGTCCTAGGTGACATCTAGAAGGTCAATTGGACACATGGGAGACAAGTGGTTGAAAATTTCAAAAGGAGGCTACCTACCTTGTCCCTTGGTCAAGCCCCCCCCCCTTTATGGGAATTTTGATTTTTGTAAAAAATCTATTAGAACTAATTAGTTCTATCCCATATTTACCCTCCCTAATTCTAGATCTAGGGTCATTTTGAGTCTTTTTACATTTCATACAAATAGGTTGTATTTCCATTTTATGTGAATTAATGAAGTGAAAATTTTTGTGAAAGCTTGGAGCCTCCTTGGAGGGTGCGCCCCTCTCCCCTCTCTCCCTCTGGTTCTTCTTGTTCCTCCAGCAATCCAGGGTGTGAGACCCTTTCTACCTCCTCCTCTGATCCTCTGAATTCTATTTCTGCCGCCGCCGCCATCGCACCGCCATCGCGCCGCCGTCATCAACATCGGAGTTCTATCTACATCAGGATAGATCCTCAACGCTTGAATTTTAGCTCTCCATCAGGAGCTCAGATCGAGTCCAAACTTGGAGGGTGAGTCATCCACGTCCACCCCAGCCTCCACAAAAAAAATCTAGTCATTTACCCATCGTTAAGTATTTTTCCATTTTTGTGTTCTTCAATCTTCCAATTCTATCTTCTGTTCAGATCCTATCACAGCAACCCTGGGTTTCCACGTTTATACCATCTTTTATTTATTTTATTGGGTCACTAATTTTATTAAGAGTTCTGTCCATCACCCCCATGATCCACGAATTTTCTTAGAATTTTTGGAGTCCTTTTTGTATTTTTAAAAGTTACTGTCTTCTCCCAATTTTGTCATGTCCTGTGCAGTCCAGATCCAACCCTCAGTCAATATAAAATCCTTAAAAAATCGAAACCTCCACCAAAAGTCAAATGAAAATTATCCCCGTCTTCCTTGTTTCCACCTGTACAACTTTTGTGAAGAATCCAAGTTCCAGATCTGAGGTTTGAGGCACGGTCAATGCCAACTCTCAGGAAAACTTAGCTCTGTCCTGAGATTTCAGGTTCTGTCCAACAGCATCTTGTAAAATCGATCAAGGTCAGATCCAAGAAATTCAAAATTCTTTCTCTGGCCATAGATCAAGGCATTTTGAAAGAGCTTTCCAACGGTACCTCTTGTGCGTCGATCCGATGTCGGGAGTGATCACAGCAGTAGATCTCGCCGGGTCACGCGCTGTAAAATAGTAGCTTCAGATCCGTGGGCAGCAAGGTCAACTAGTGAAGACCGGAGCCGACTCGCCTTCCGCGAGGCAAACCGGCGTGCCGCCGTCCCAGCGAGCGCCTCTCCAGGAGCCAACGTCACAACGGTACCACTCCGGGCCCACTCGGACCCTCCGATGAGCACGTGGGCCCCATATTCGTGAATACGTGTGCCGCTGAAGCTACATCAAAACGCTGCTCGTCAACCCAAGTTCGGTCCTCCCGGGCCCCATTTGTAGCCCGTTACCTCCCTGCGTGGAGTGGGCAGTAGAAAGCATTTCTGTAATTATTGTCATAATTGTTTAACCGGGAGTTACTGTCTTGGCTGGGATCGTCTTCCCCACGCCCGGAGCGTGGAGGTAAACTCGCCCCCTCTCTCTTATCGCATTTGCTTTACTCGTATATTTTTGAATGCCGCTGTATGTGATAGGTAATTAGCTCGATATCTATTTTTATCACCGCTGCGAGAGAGTGAGTGTAACCCATCCCGTGACTCGATCCGAGTTCACGCGGAAAGGCCGAGACCCAAGACTCACTGCAGGTTTCTCAACCGCGCACGGTCCACGTCTTCCCTCGGTTAGGGACGATCGCGAGCAAGAGTCCCAGGTCACGTGTCCGTCTCGCATCAATTTGGTATCAGAGCGCCAGTTGAGTCTAGGGTAGTCATTAGTCATTGCTTAACAAAAACACAAAAAAGTGTCTAAGTCTAGGTGTCACATTTGCATACCATTAATCGGTATATCAAAAGGTGTTGTCCGAACGTTAGGTTACACCTATCGGGAAGGCCGCACACTTGTTCGAGTGATCTTCGGATCGATTAGCTCCTCCACGTACCGAGTCTTGGTTGTGTCTAGCTGTGTAGTCGAGTCTCATTATAACTTTGCATTTGCCTAGCATTCTAAGTCGTGTCTAGGTGCAATAGTTGCATAACATTTTGCTTATAAACAAAATGGTCTTGCATATCCAATTCCTAGGGGATCCAACCCCCCATCTTTGCAACCATGGCCGTTCCCCAAGACCATGCGTCCGAGTGGTCATCCCTGGTGGCCCGATTCTATGCCTTCATGGCCCAAATCTTAGAATTCACCCATCTCATTTCTAAAGGCACTCTACCTAATGGGTCCACAAAGGAACTCCATTTCATTGATGGGGAGTCGGATAATTGGGTTTCTCTTGATATCATGGAGTCCCTCTCCAAGACGGGCAAGATTATCCGCGATGGTGATTTTGCTTGTGTCGAGTTCCAAAGGAAGATCGGTTCCGATCATTACTTCGATGGCGCATGGTGCAATATTGGTACCCTAGCAGGACCTTGCATTGTATTAGGGCGACCATGGTTGGAAGAGAGGAGAGCGACCTTTGACAGGGATAGGAGGACCTGTACCTTATATCCACCTCACCTACCGGGCGAGTTCATCTTCCACGACGGCTTTCGGCTGACCACCTCTGTGTCACCAACCACCCACCCCTATCCGTCCGCTCCGCCTACGGACTCATGCCCACTACCTCCCCCGGAGCCATCAAACTTGGGGCCACCTCATCCCGAGCCACCCGTATTTTTAACGGGTACGCTTTTCATAGCCGAGCCGCTTCTTAGCTGGCTCCAGGATGGCTTGGTCCCACCTCCATATCCATCAATGGACCTCACCTTACCCTTAGTGCCCGTCAACTCCTACCACACGACATTCCGGTCTAGTCACCATGTTGATACATTGGGTGACCTTATTTTGGGTTTAGGTTGGCAATGGAAGTTGACGCATTTATTGGCCCGAGGCTTCGACCAACCCACTAGTCGTAGCTTCACCCATCCGGCCATAGGGTCCATTACCTCCTTATGTACCGCGGGTTGTGTCACCCCGGAGGTTCTCTTATTCCTCCCTATGTCGGTCGAGCCCGACTTCATTCCCTCTTGCCCAAGGGAGGAATCTTATTTTTTTCACATGACCACCGTCCCATTCACCATGACGGATGAAGGTGACCACCCACACCTTCAAGAATTTCACAATTGGGACCGTGACTTGTGGGAATCCATCTCATGGGGTCATACTTTCTTTGATCCTTTTGACCCCTTCGCTAGTGAACCTCTCGAGCTATCACATTCACTCCACTTCTTCCAAGGAGTTCACTATCACACCCCTACCCCTCGGTCTAGTTGGCATGCCTTACCTACATCCCGGGGTGATGACGAAGGCAGTTTTGGATCTCCTAGCCATTCCCCACCCAATTCCCATAGGTCAACAATGCATAAGTGGTGCCTATTAGGATGTCTAGGATTCCATTCTGTCCACCATCGAGTGCATCTAGTGTATGCATGGCACATATTCGGGTGTCCTAGTCCACCATCGCCTATGTGTAGGTCGGACTAACATTAGGTGTGTCTAGGGTCTTGTGTGTCTGTGCATACATCTAGTCATGTCGGTATTGCATGCTCGCGTTGTTAGTCCCTTTCGAGCATGAGACTTGTCGGACTTTGGGATCGGTTCTACTTCATATCGGATCTAGTCACATAAGGGTAAAGCGGTGATTCCAAGTGAGTCTTCGAGCCACCTTCCCTCCTTTGAGAGTGACCCCACCCCGGAGTGTCCACCTCTAGCATCTTCCCCAACAGCGTGTGCATATCAAATCTATACGGGATGAGCAGGTGTCGATTACTTGGAGTGGAGCGTACTCCGCGCTTCCAGGTTTGGTGACGCATCCGCCGGAGCTACTCGAGCAGCCGCACCCCTTACTCGACGGGGTCGAGTTCTTCCCACCCGGGGAGAATTGATGGGGACATCAGAGCAAGAGCACTGACATTTTAATTTACATTTGTGTCCTTTAGTTTACTTTTATATCCTTGGAAAAGTATATGTACAATTGTAAGGTTTTATAAGCTAATGTGTCATTCCCTTGGATTCTTCGGGTTTTTATGTAAATTGTCAGTAGGTCCAGCAAGGGGGCCCTCACTCCTTCCCCATTGGTCCACATAAGGCATATGGGTCCATGTGGGGCTGGTCAAAGTCCTAGGTGGCATCTAGAAGGTCAATTTAACACATGTGAGACAAATGGTTGAAAATTTCAGAAGGAGGCTACCTACCTTGTCCCTTGGTAAAGGGGGCGCCCCCCCCCCCTTTTATGGGAAATTTGATTTTTGTAAAAAACCTATTAGAACTAATTAGTTCTATCCCTTATTTACCCTCCCTAATTCTAGATCTACAGTCATTTTGAGTCTTTTTACATTTCATACAAATAGGTTGTATTTCCATTTTATGTGAATTAATGAAGTGAAAAATTTTGTGAAAGCTTGGAGCCTCCTTGGAGGGTGCGCCCCTCTCCCCTCTCTCCCTCTGGTTCTTCTTCTTCCTCCAATAATCTAGGGTGTGAGACCCTTTCTACCTCCTCCTCTGATCCTCTGAATTCTATTTCTGCCGCCGCCGCCATCGCACCGCCATCGCGTTGCCGTTATCAACATCGGAGTTCTATCTACATCAGGATAGATCCTCAAAGCTCGAATTTTGGCTCTCCATCAGGAGCTCAGATCGAGTCCAAACTTGGAGAGTGAGTCATCCACGTCCACCCCAGCCTCAACAAAAAAATCCAGTCATTTACCCATCGTTAAGTATTTTTCCATTTTTATGTTCTTCAGTCTTCCAGTTCTGTCTTCTGTTCAGATCCTATCACAGCAACCCTGAGTTTCCACGTTTAGACCATCTTTTATTTATTTTATTGGGTCATTAATTTTATTGGGAGTTCTGTCCATCACCCCCATGATCCACGAATTTTCTTAGAATTTTTGGAGTACTTCTTGTATTTTTAAAAGTTACTGTCTTCTCCCAATTCTGTTATGTCCTGTGCAGTTCAGATCCAACCCCCAGTCAGTATAAAATCCTCAAAAAATCGAAACCTCCACCAAAAGTCAAATGAAAATTATCCCCGTCTTCCTTGTTTCCACCTCTACAACTTACGTGAAGAGTCCAAGTTCCAGATCTGAGGTTTGAGGCATGGTCAATGTCAACTCTCAGGAAAACTTAGTTCTATCCTGAGATTTCAGGTTCTGTCCAACAGCATCTTGTAAAATCGATCAAGGTCAGATCCAAGAAATTCAAAATTTTTTCTCTCGCCATAGATCGAGGTATTTTGAAAGAGCTTTTCAATGGTACCTCTTGTGCATCGATCCGACGTCGGGAGTGGTCACAGCAGCAGATCTCGTCGGGTCACGCGTTGTAAAACAGCAGCTTCAGATCCGTGGGCAGCAAGGTCAACCAGTGAAGACCGGAGCCGACTCTCCTTCCGCGAGGCGAACTGGCGTGACGACGTCCCAGGGAGTGCCTCTCCAGGAGCCAACGTCACAGTGGTACCACTCCGGGCCCACTCGGACCCGCCGATGAGCACGTGGGCCCCACATTCGTGAATACGCATGCTGCTGAAGCTATATCAAAATGCTGCCCGTCAACCCAAGTTCGATCCTCCCGGGCCCCATTTGTAGCCCGTTACCTCCCTGCGTGGAGTGGGAAGTAGAAAGCATTTCTGTAATTATTATCATAATTGTTTAGCCGGGAGTTACTGTCTTGGCTGGGATCGTCTTCCCCACGCCCGGAGCGTGGAGGTAAACTCGCCCCCTCTCTCTTATCACATTTGCTTTACTCGTATATTTTTGAATGCCGCTGTATGTGATAGGTAATTAGCTCGATATCTATTTTTATCACCGCTGCGAGAGAGTGAGTGTAACCCGTCCCGTGACTCGATTCGAGTTCACGCGGAAAGGCCGATACCCGAGACTCACTGCCGATTTCTCAACCGCCCACGGTCCACGTCTTCCCTAGCTTAGGGACGATCGCGAGCAAGAGTCCCAGGTCGCGTGTCCATCCCGCATCAATTTGGTATCAGAGCGCCAGTTGAGTCGAGATAGTCATTAGTCATTGCTTAACAAAAACATAAAAAGTGTCTAAGTCTAGGTGTCACATTTGCATACCATTAATCGGTATATCAAAAGGTGTTGTCTGAACATTAGGCTACGCCTATCGGGAAGGCCGCACACTTGCGCGAGTGATCTTCGGATCGATTAGCTCCGCCACGTACCGAGTCTTGGTTGTGTCTAGGTGTGTAGTCGAGTCTCATTTTAACTTTGCATTTGCCTCGCATTCTAAGTCGTGTCTAGGTGCAATAGTTGCATAACATTTTGCTTATAAAAAAAATGGCCTTGCATATCAATTCCTAGGGGATCCAACCCCCCATCTTTGCAACCATGGCCGTTCCCCAAGACCATGCGTCCATGTGGTCATCCCCGGTGGCCCGATTCAATGCCTTCATGGCCCAAACCTTAGAGTTCACCCATCTCATTTCTAAAGCCACTCTACCCAATGGGTCAACAAAGGAACTCCATTTCATTCATGGAGAGTCGGATAATTGGGTTTCTCTTGATATCGTGGAGTCCCTCTCCAAGACGGGCGAGATTATCCGCGATGGTGATTTTGCTTGTGTCGAGTTCCAAAGGAAGATCGGCTCTGATCATTACTTCGATGGCACATGGTGCAATATTGGTACGCTAGCAGGACCTTGCATTGTATTAGGGCGACCATGGTTGGAAGAGAGGAGAGCAACCTTTGACCGGGATAGGAGGACCTGTATCTTATATCCACCTCACCTACCTGGCGAGTTCATCTTCCACGACGGCTTTCAACCGACCACCTCTGTGTCACCAACCACCCACCCCTATCAGTCCGCTCCGCCTACGGACTCATGCCCACTACCTCCCCCGGAGCCATCAAACTCGGGGCCACCTTATCCCGAGCCTCCCGTATTTCTAACGGGTACGCTTTTCATAGCCGAGCCGCTTCTTAGCTGGCTCCAGGATGGCTTGGTCCCACCTCCATATCCATCAATGGACCCCACCTTACCTTTAGTGCCCGTCAACTCCTACCACACGACATTCCGGTCTAGTCACCATGTTGATACATTGGGTGACCTTATTTTGGGTTTAGGTTGGCAATGGAAGTTGACGCACTTATTGGCCCGAGGCTTCGACCAACCCACTAGTCGTATCTTCACCCATCCGGCCATAGGGTCCATTACCTCCTTGTGTACCGTGGGTTGTGTCACCACGGAGGTTCTCTTATTCCTCCCTATGTCGGTCGAGCCCGACTTCATTCCCTCTTGCCCAAGAGAGGAATCTTATTTTTTTCACATGACCACCGTCCCATTCACCATGACGGATGAAGGTGACCACCCACACCTTCAAGAATTTCACAATTGGGACCGTGACTTGTGGGAATCCATCTCATGGGGTCATACCTTCTTTGATCCTTTTGACCCCTTCGCTAGTGAACCTCCCGAGCTATCACATTCACTCCACTTCTTCCAAGGAGTTCACTATCACACCCCTACCCCTCGGTCTAGTTGGCATGCCTTACCTACATCCCGAGGTGATGACGAAGGCAGTTTTGGATCTCCTAGCCATTCTCCACCCAATTCCCATAGGTCGCCAATGCATAAGTGGTACCTATTAAGATGTCTAGGATTCCATTCCGTCCACCATCGAGTGCATCTAGTGTATGCATGGCGCATATTCGGGTGTCCCGGTCCACCATCGCCTATGCGTAGGTCGGACTAACATTAGGTGTGTCTAGGGTCTTGTGTGTCTGTGCATACATCTAGTCGCGGCAGTTTTGCACGCTCGCGTTGTTAGTCCCTTTCGAGCATGAGACTTGTCGGACTTTGGGATCGGTTCTACTTCATATCGGATCTAGTCACATAAGGGACAAGCGGTGATTCCTAGTGAGTCTTCGAGCCGCCTTCCCTCCTTTGAGAGTGACCCCACCCCGGAGTGTGCACCTCTAGCCTCTTCCCCAACAGCGTGTGCATATCAAATCTATAAAAGATGAGCAGGTGTCGATTACTTGGAGTGGAGCGTACTCCGCGCTTCCAGGTTCGGTGACGCATACGCCGGAGCTACTCGAGCAGCGGCACCCCTTACTCGACGGGGTCGAGTTCTTCCCACCCGGGGAGAATTGATGGGGACATCAGAGCAAGAGCACTGACATTTTAATTTACATTTGTGTCCTTTAGTTTATTTTTATATCCTTGGGAAAGTATATGTACAATTGTAAGGCTTTATAAGCCAATGTGTCATTCCCTTGGATTCTTGGGTTTTTATGTAAATTGTCAGTAGGTCCAGCAAGGGGGCCCTCACTCCTTACCCATTAGTCCACATATGTTGACACCTGGAAAATGAACAAGGGTGGAAGCACAATTGAAAAGAGGGTCTGACCAACAGTGAAAGACCAATGATGAAACTCGTCAACCATTCACCCGGCTAAAGCCCTTGTCGGCCAAAGCTGATGTCCGGTGCCGATGTCATTCAGACGGCAGCGCCGACAAAGCCGCAGTCACTCGACTGATGAGACCTCCCAGCCCTTTAAGAAGAGTTGTACTACTGCTTCGTCCAAGAATCCACGGATGATATGTCAGGGTAAGCCAGATGTCAGCTTACTGATGGATGTAATATGAGATAAAGATGAAGCCGGCACCGGCAGATAAAGATTGTCAGGGCTCCTACAAAGTCAGAACAGAAGAGCAATCCTCTCCACAGATCACACACCCGGCCGAAGTCTGTCAGACTGAAGCTGATGCCCGGTCTTGTCACCGCTCAGATGACAATGCCGATAAAACATACCCAGTTTTGTCATCATTCAGACGGCAATACTGATTAAACCTCAGTGAGTTCACTGAACAAGCCTCAAGACGATCTCAACAAAGTCATGTCTCTACTAAAGGTGGGCCTTATTCGGTTCTGATGACGATTAATTCAAAAGAAAGCATAAAGAGAAGCCTAAGGCACGTATGAGACCTGAAGGCACTAGATGGGCCGGCCATTTGGGCTCCTGTTAATGGCGCCGGGAGCCTCAACAGGGGGCAACTTATCGCGCCGGGAGATGTCTCGAATGGAACAAGCCGCATCGACTGCCCTCCACCGAGAGGACAGAGGGATGAGAGCTATAAAAGCAAACCCTCTTTGAAATGGGGAGGGGATCGGAAGCCGGGCCATCGATCAAAAAGAAAGAAGAGAGAAGAGACCAGAGAGAGAGAGAGCCTCCTCCGCTGAAAAAGAAAGAGAGAAGAGACCGATCCCTAGGGAAGAAGCTCCAGGTGGGCATCCGGGGGAGGGAGAGGAGTATGCTCCGCCCTCCCCCCCCATGTTTTCTTGTCTTCTGCTTTATGTAATCGTTTCAAGCTTTATCTTGATTCATGCGATGTAGCTGAGATATCTCGGCATCTGTTTGTTCCCCTTCCCCTCACTCCTGCCTTGTAATCGGCTTGAGTATTAGAGTGGTGTATGGTCTGGGCTTTCCCACTGTGTGTCTTCCCCGATGGGCATCGCCAAACGAATGGATATATATGTATGGTGGGCTATAGTTTAAGCCTGATTTTTGCTTCCTCTGAAACTCTATTGCCCTTCCCCGCGTTCTCTGTAAATCAGCTGCATGATAATCCGATTTACCTGTTTCTTCTCTCTGCTTCTTAGCACCATCAGTGCTCAGCCCAGAGCCCGGGACAGACTATCCCTTGGCTGCTGGGATGAAGCTGTGTCATACAATGGTCAAGCTTGAGAAACTCCGGGGTTCTAAGCGTGCGTGCTTCATCCGTCGATGTCATCTAAGTCGCCTCTGGGGCCAGAGACAGTCATCTCTTGGCTCCCAGGGCGACGAATGACCAGATCAAGTATGTCCCCAAGCTCTGCGTGACAATGGCGATGGACAGGGGCATTCAGACTCCGGCTTCCCAGATGCCTCTCGAACCCTAATACTCCTTTGAATTCTAGACCTAATCCAACTCAGAGTGGATGCCTTGAGCAGTCTAGAGCCCATAGAATCCGTCAGTTTCTGCCCAAACCACCATTAAAACCAAAAAACAGAGTACCGTAAAACCCTGAACCCCTCTCGGTGCCCTCACCATTTCGGCCTCCAGAACAGTGAAACGGATGAACAGCCCTCGACGCGGGTCTTCCCGCGCCGATAACCCTATTCCTCCCTTTGGCATTCGCTTCCCGGCGCACCGAACAGTAGCCCAGGAGGTTTCCTCCCGGCGCGAAGCTTCCTGCGCCGAGATCCCTTTGGCATTCGCTTCCCGGCGCACCGAACAGCAACCTAGGAGGTTTCCTCCCGGCGCGAAGCTTCCTGCACCGAGAGTTCCTTGGCATCTGCTTCCCGGCGCACCCAATAGTAACCCCTGAAGGACTCTTCACGACGCGGTGATTTTGGCGCCGGGAACCCCCCCTTTTTTTTAAGCCAAAAACCTCTCTCAAATCTTTAAGCCCTGGCTACTATTAAAAAAACCCTAAAAATACCCTCGTGAGCTGCTCAACAGAACCCCACTCTCTGTCAAGGGATGCCTTGGGCCGTCATATGCACCTCTGGGATGACAACTAGTGGGAGTAACTCCCCTTTTTCTACGTCGTTTCTCGAACTTGATCGGCTTTTGTAAACCTCAAGACCAAGGAAGCTCTGCCACTGCATAAGCTTCTACGGTCACAAAAGGTATATCAATATATTGCTCCAAGCACACACGGGCGCGAGGAGTTCCATACCCCTCTATTTCTTGGCTTTCACCCCGACATTCAGTGGGTGATCGTCTATCATTCTCTGGCAAATGTTAAGTCCAGGGGAGATGCTGTCAGAATTCTCCCAGGATGCCTGAGATGACATGAAACTCATCCCCGGGACCTTATCTATCAGTGGTGACAGAGGCTCCCTATACCTTATTGTTCCCCGCCCAATCTTTCTATGTTCCCGGCCTTCCTTGGAACCTATACCGAAACAGATTGAAGTCCAGTGAGTTGAGCCATTCTGATGCCCCAGGGCCCACTTGCCTCTACCCTAACCAACATGAAACCCAAAATAGAGCATCGCAAGCTCTGATTCTCATCCCGGCGCCTTCGTGCCTCTCGGCTTGGCCTACAGTGAACCGGATGAACAGCTCCCGGCGCCACTCCTTCAGGCACCGAGAACCCCCAGGTACATCTCCTTCCCTGCGCGCCGGGAGCCCCCATACCCTGGCCTTCTTCCCTGCGCGCCGGGAACCCTCTTTGCATCCTCATGCGCCGAGAACTTAACCCCCTTTGCATCCTCATGCGCCGAGAACTTAACCCCCTTTGCATCCTCATGCGCCGAGAACCTAACCCACTGGCATTCTTCTGGCGCCAGGAACCTGTATGCACACCCAATCTGCCCCAGGAGCCTATTCCTACATACAATTGAAACCCCCCCCCCCATTACTTCAACTCAGTTCATCCGGGGATGCCCATGAGTCATCATATCTGGTCCGGGGACAAATTTAAAAGGAAACTAGATCCCCTTATCCTCCGCCATCGGATTTATAAACGACCCCTTTTGCTCGTGTGGATTCTGTCACTGCATGAGTCCCGCTAGCTTTCCGAAGGGGAGATCACATATTACCCTATAGTCCGTATATATGGATCGAGAGGCTCGACCTCTTTCTTTCTCTCGGCTTTCACCTCGACACTCCGTGGGTGATAGCCTATTTCCCCTTGGGCATAATCCAGATTAAGGGGAAATGCTGTCAAAAGGTTGATCGATGCCGTGAACCTCCATCGCTGTCATGGCTCAGCCTGTCCGTGATTGATATCCTCCTTTCCCTCTTTCCCCCAAGTCTAGTCGTTTCGAACCGCCGGTTCAGCGTTATAGTCTGTTTTCGTGATTGATGTCATTATCCTACCCGCCTCCCTGGCCCTGGTATGAAGTTTAAAATTAAATATGTGAACATCTGTTCACCTTTCGAGGCCTCCTATTTCGGCGTTTAATCAAGGGTTGTCCTTCCTAGGAAGGGCGTAATTAACGTCATAACCTTTATGGTATGACGGGCTTCTGGTCCCGACTCGGACCTCACAATCGACTGACCACGTCAGATCGAGCGCACAATGAAATCGTCATGCATGTGACTGGCACGCCAATAAATCCACCGATAGAATATAAATAAATAAACAAATAAATAAAAATAAATAAGAAGATAAAAAAAGAAAGAAGAGAGAAAGAAAAAGCCGCATTCCACAAGTCTGGCACGCCCGGTGGGACCTGAGTCTCCCTTCATCTCTACGCCAAAATAGGAGGCCCCGCGGGCCCCCCCTCAAAATTCTGATTCCGTATGCTTCCTTATTTTCAGGAAACTGCAATGACGACTCAAATCGCGCCTGTATGCTTCGACAAGCAACCGGTGGACATGCATGTCCAGGAGGGGTACCTGGCGGTACCACTGGCGTTCGGTTCGTTTCCCCTAGCTGTCGGGCTGCCCAACTGCTTGGGCGTTGTATACACCGACCTTCTACAGGTCGATAACGAGGAGCAAGGCACTGCTGCAAGCGCCCCGGTGAGGACCGCTGACAGCAAGGATGGCTTACCGAAGAAAACGGGCCCCAGGGCCATCGCCTGCTACGTCCATCATGTCCAGAAAAGAGACATGGTCCCCACTGCTGCCCAGAAGGGGAAGAAAACCAATCGGAGGAGCTGGTCTATCGCTGTTGGTCGTCGCCTTTCTAATTCCGGAAAGACGATAATGATGGGTGCTATTAGGTCGAACCTTGACGATCGTCCCAGGGGAGTCCGGCCGGACAGAATTGTCCCAACCATCCCAACTAACAACAAATTCCAGGTTTTGGCCACTAGGAGGGCCAACTGGGAGGCTGCTGAAAAGAAGCCGCTGGCGCCCAAGCCAGCAAAATACAAACAGGTCTGGCGACCGAAGAGGATCCAAAGCTGGGCCCCAGCTGAAGACAGAGAGAACCTTACTGATGTCACTGTTGCCCGCCTCAGAGCAGGGGGCAGAAGGGAGGCGAAGAAAGATGAAAGAAATGCTACTGCTGTCTACCCCAGGACCCGGGGGAGGAGAGATGAGATTGAGGGTCAGGAAAGAGATATGACTGTTGTTCGCCCCATGACGAGGGGCAGAAGATACGAAACCAGGGAAAACTTCACCACCACCCATCCCATGGCCAGGGGCAAGAGACGGGAAGAGAAGATCCACAATGCTGCTGCCAACCGCTGTCAAGTTGGCAATATGAGAAGAAGTGAACCAGTCACTATGGTTACTGCAAGAAGATCAGGAGCCTGTGCCAGACAGGCTGATATCTTCAAATATCCCAGGGCCGAGCATCTGAATGCTCGGGTGACAAGACTGGCCTGGCAACAAAAGGGCCAGGACAGACTGATGCTCCAACCTGAGCCGCAAAGGCGCGACCCAGAGGAGACAAAGCAAGTAGTCCAAGACTACTTCCACTACCTAGGGAGCTCTGCCCTAGGTCAGCAAAGACTATCCCGTGCCTTGGGCACCAGGGATGATGAAGAAGAAGAAACCTTCCAAGAAATGATGATCGGAGCCTCCTCCTCCGATTCGAATGACTATGAAGAAGGCCTCAGGGCCAGATATAATGAAGAAGACCTGCACGGGGAAGAAGACAAAGAAAGAATATCGGTCTTTGACCGGCTCAGATATCCTAGCCAAATAAAAAGAAAGGTCTACAGGCGAAAAGGAAAGATGCAAATCTTCGCCTGCAACATGGCTGGACTGGCCAGGGGGCAAGATATACTACCAACTCAGCCAGATGAATTGCTCAGGCTGGCAACTAGACCTGGTCCTGTCACAAGAAGAGGCCAGGCCGCAAAGGATAAAATGAAAATTGATGATGAAGCCCGCAGGATTACCACTATGACAGTTAATGTGGTAACAACAGAAGATGGAGATAACCCCTTCGTTGATGATGCTGAAGGGACTTCTGAAGATATACAAATCCCATCAACCATGGATCCCATGATCCAGATGATGTTCAGAAGATACCAACAGGAGATAAATGCTCTCCGAAGACAGCTCAATGAGAGACAGGAAGCTACATCAGTCTCAAAGCAAGCTGAACCTGTGGGGCAGACATCCAGCTCAGCAGAGACGGCTATTCCAGCTAACCCCCTCCTAGTTGATAAGGGCAAAGCACCAAGCCAACCTGTTCTACAGCAGACAGTGGCTCAGCCCTCTGTGTCCCAGACACAGCCTACCGCGCCCATCTTGCGTACCACTGTGATGACAACTCCTCACAGCCAGCAACAAGCCCACTTCTTTCCAGAAGATATAGATCCAGCTGTAGCCCACAAGCAGATGATTGAAAGAATTGTGGAAATGAAGCTTTCAGAAAAGACTGGAGATGATACTAGCGCCTATGATGTGTACAGGGTACCATATCCTCCCCAGTATGCTGCCAAAAGACTGCCTCCAGGCATCAGTAAGCCGCCAAAGTTTGAGAAATTCAATGGCCAGGGCTCCCCTAGGGAGCATATAGCCTACTACACTACAATTATGGGCGACCTAGCAGTCGATGAAGCTTATCTGCTCAAGTTCTTTGGCTCATCCCTCACTGGGTTGGCCTTTGAATGGTACTCAAGCCTGCCAGCTGGGTCAGTGGCTGATTGGCCTGACATGCAGAGAAAATTCCGCGACAAATTTCATGTCACGGAAAGGGAAATCACGATAGCAGAACTATATGCAACCAGGCAGAAATAAGATGAGACTGCACTGGACTACATCAAAAGGTGGAGGAACTTAGCCATGAGATGCCGAAGGCCTCCTCATCAGGAAGATGCGGTGCAGATATGCAAGCAGAGCCTCAGGAGGGAGGTGCTAGAAAAGATGATCGGTGCAGATGTCAGAACATTTGACCGATTGAACAATATAGTGGCCGAGGTCGAGACGTTCTTGTCCAAGTGTCCGACCGCCAATGCTCCCACTATGCTGAAGGGAAAATCCAATGAGCGATGGCCATCACACTCCGAGGCCAACACCGTCGATTTCAGAACCTTCGAGCAACAGAAGGGGAAGAAAGGGGCAGATGAAGCTCCCCCGCTGGCAGATACAGCAGAAAGGAAGGATAAAGTCTCTCTGAGAGACAAGATGAGAAAAGCATATTCCTTCCCGAAAGATAAGACGGCCGTACTATTCAACTCGGCATATAAGTTCAATAAGGTAACATTGCCTGAGCCTAAAAGGCTAGCAGATGCAGCAAAGAAAGATGATCCGCTGTTCTGTCCATTTCACCGCGCGCTGGGGCACGCAATTGAAGATTGTTATGTCTTCAAAGATATCATGGAAGGAATGGTCAAGAAAGGTGAGCTGCAGCTGGGAGATTACCAGGTAAAGCCGCCCCATCCACATGAGCCTCCACCCTGAAGAATGGCTGCCAATATGATCTCAGTCTACCAACAGCTGCCCAAAGAGGCCGTTGAAGAATGCACCAAGCATACCTATGAAGCTTGCTTCCTCACCCCGCAGAAAGATCAAGAAGGATGGCAGATGATGCCCATAAAAAGCAGAAAGAAGACTCCTGCAGCCAGTACCAGTGGAGCAGTTATTCGGGGTGTTACACCAAGGCCTGAGCCACCTCCGATAAAGCCAATATGGCATACAACTGAGACTGGACCAGTCATCCGGATCCCTACTCACAACCGGAGGAGACAAACTCCCCTCCCTACACATAAAGAAGTAAGCCCTGCAGCCAGGCATCTGCAGCAATATATTAATGAGCTTGATGAGTACGAGCAGAAGAAGCCCAAGCATCTGCTGATGAAAGACTGTATACTCTGGGAACAGCTCGAAGAATTGAAAATCAAAGAGCGGCCAGAGGCATAACAAGAAAAAGCTGAGAATGAACCCTTCTGGGGGCAGGAGCTAGCAAAGCCAAATTCCCAGAAGAAGAGGAGACGATCCAAGTCCAAGAAGGGAAAGAAGGTCACGACAGTACAATGTAACACTCTATCGGCACTCTTTTCCTTGCCCGGGGAGGATGATGAGCCAGAAGCATCTGACGCCCCGCTAGAAGCTAACCATGCCGAAGCCTCCACCTCGGCCCATGCAACACATTCTGGGAGAAGATGGGGGCGCCCACCACCAGCCAAAAATAATATTATGTTCAGAGGGGAGCAACCCTATCAAATCCCGGAACCAGAGATACGAGGTGCCCAGGTTCCTCCCCCTGCCAGTCTGTACCAAGACCAAAAGAAGGCAGATGAAGCCCCTTCATTCCTGGAGTTTCTATCCAGCTTAGAGAATGAGCAACCGGCTCATACTGCTCCAGCTAAAAGCAATAAATGCCAGCAGACAACAGCTAGAAAGCAGAAACAGCATGAAGAAAATGAAGGAAGTAACCCTCTACCAAAACCAGGGGCAGTCGCTACAGAGGAAGCCTCCCGGGAGACCGATGAAGAAGATAAAATTGGGACAGGGCAGCCAAGGCCACAGGCACCACATGAACCTCCAAGACCCCGATGGGCAGAGGAGATGAGACTGTCTAATGTCCGGGTGGGCAATCGAGTCATGAAAATGCTGAAGAAGCTCCCTACCAGATTCTCCATCTGGGAAATTCTCTCTCTGAGTGAAGAAGCTCGCCAAGCAATTGTGGATGCCCTGCAGTCCCCGGCACAATGTGAAGCACTCTTGGCAGAGGTGGATGCTGGGCCATCAGTCACATTCACAGAGGATGATATGCTAATCCCAAATTTCGGCCATAATAGACCGCTATATATGAGGGGTTCCCTGAACTGTCAGCCGATAAGTAGAATACTGATAGATCCAGGGGCTGCTGTGAATATTCTCCCATACCGCATCTATCAGAAATATTATTTTGACCTGCAGCTCACCAAGGTCAGAGACATGAAAATTGCAGGATTCAACCAGAAATGTGAAACACCTCTCGGGGTGGCTGATTT
This sequence comes from Amorphophallus konjac, assembly GCA_022559845.1. NCBI lineage: Eukaryota > Viridiplantae > Streptophyta > Magnoliopsida > Alismatales > Araceae > Amorphophallus > Amorphophallus konjac. The sequence continues at coordinate 116,766,160 of CM040118.1, forward strand.
CAATCTCACACTGGGCGACCTCACTACAGTGGTACGATTCTATGTAATCGACTCCAACACCACATATAAGGCCCTGCTGGGAAGACCGTGGCTGCACGAATATCAGATAGGGCCATCCACGCTACACCAATGCATAAAATATTGCCATGAAGGAAAAGAGGAAAGGGTGTTTGCAGACCTACATCCCTTCGAAGTGTTCGAGTGCCATATGCTCGATGCATCCTACTACACCGAGGTGTCACAAAGGGATAAAGGAAAAGAAACTGTGGTCAGCCAAGAAAAGCCGACGACGAAAGCAAGAAATTGGTCTCCGCCGCCGCCAAAGGGCTACATTAAAAAGCACGGGGTGTCTCACATCTCTTATGCTGGTGATTTTGCTCGGATCACTCCTCCTGGCATACACCCAGATGATACTGAAGGAAAGATGAAAGAAAAATACACACAGGTTGAAGTTCCTCAGGGTCTAGTCAAGCCCATAGCCAGCATAGAATACCAGACAGTGTTGCCCCTAAAGACTATGGAAATCCCTCGCTTCGGCGAACCCCCTATCATATTCTACACCGGGGAGGCAGTCGAAGAAGATGATCAAGATTGCATGGCCCCTGAAGAAGCTGCAAACCTGATGGTACCAATTACGGGCCTGGATTATACTACCCAACGGGTTTCACAAATGTTCTCCAAGATGCAAATGCCATCGATACAGCCTGCTGCTCAGAAGAGAGCATTCGAGGAGTTATGGGATCCGCCTCGAGATAGCAAGGAGCTGAGGAAGATCACACAGCACCCGGGACTGGGTTATACCCTGCAAGAATACTATGAAGCCGAGGTGGATGTCATCTCAGCCTTCTACCCGAATGAAGATTCCCCAGAAGTAGGGTATGATCAATACCCCTTTGAAGATGAAGAGATTATGTATCAATCCATAACAGACAATGAAGCCCAAGACAACCAGCCAGAGGCAAGGATGTCTGATGAGACCAAGAAGGGTTGGTGCTGGGAGAATCCATCTTGCAAAGAGGATCTGTTCCAGGCCGAAGCACAATTTGACACGGGAACCCCGGATGAAGACCAAGTAGCCAGAGAGCTGCAAGAGTGCCTGGAGTTTGGGTGCATTCTAGAAGAGTTCCGAGCTCTACATAATGATGGCCTCTCAGGGGAGCCCACATCAGAAGAGCCTCTAAGCACGGAAGACTCCACTTCGAAGTTTTCCGCTGAGCCAGTCACGTCCTCGGGGCAGACTGGACAGAATCCGGCCATATTGGCCTTATATGATGCACCAGCATCTGCTGATGATCAGTGTGATGAAGCAGAAAATCATGAGAATGAAGAAGATTATATCCCGGGAGGCTTTATCGATTTGCAAGAAGCCCCACCCGAAGTTGAGATCGGAGGCCAGGCCACCATCGATGAGCTGATAGAAGTGAATCTGGGGTCAGCAGATGAGCCAAGGCCTACGTTCCTCAGTGCATTGCTGGAGCCAGCTGTCAAAGAACAGTATATTCAGTTTCTGAAAGAATTCCGAGACTGCTTCGCATGGACATATGATGAGATGCTGGGACTGAGTTCTGATGTGGCACAGCACCGATTGGCGATAAACCCAGAGGCAAGCCCTGTGAAGCAGCCTGCCAGGAGAATGCGTCCCGAACTGATAAATCAGATCAACAAAGAAGTCGACAAGCTGATCGATGTGGGCATTGTTGAAGAGAACCAATATACTACATGGCAGGCCAATATAGTGCCCGTGAAGAAGAAAAATGGGCAGATCAGAATATGTGTAGATTTCAGGGACCTGAATAAGGCTTGCCCGAAAGATGATTTCTCAGTGCCAATCACTGAAGTAATGATCGATGCAACCACTGGCCATGAAGCCCTGTCGTTCATGGATGGGTCATCCGGATACAACCAGATCTGGATTGCTGAAGAAGACAGAGTGCACACTGCATTCCGCACCCCGAAGGGGATATTTCATTATAAAAGAATGCCGTTCGGCCTTAAGAATGATGGCGCTACCTATCAAAGAGCTATGACGAAGATCTTTGATGATTTGCTCTTCAAGAAAGTGGAGTGCTACATTGATGACCTGGTGGTGAAAACCAGCAGAAAGGAGGATCATCTGCAAGACCTAAGGATAGTGTTCCAGAGGCTGCGCAAATATGAACTCAAGATGAATCCTATGAAATGTGCCTTCGGCGTGTCCAGTGGAAAATTCCTTGGGTTCATTGTCCGTCATAGGGGCATTGAGATCGACCCATCCAAGATTAAAGCTATCCAGGAGCTCCCTCCACCAAGGAATCTCCACGAGTTAAGATCTCTACAAGGGCATTTGGCCTATATCCGACGATTCATATCGAATCTGTCGGGGAGATGCCACCCTTTTCACAAGCTCATGATGAAAGATGTGCCGTTCCTCTGGGACGATGGCTGTCAGGAAGCCTTTGAGAAGCTGAAAGAATATCTCAAGACCCCTCCAGTGCTGGGGGCACCTATTAAGGGCAAACCCCTGATACTGTACATTGCAGCCACACACTGTTCCCTGGGGGCAATGCTAGCGCAGATAAATGAAGAAGGCAAAGAGCAGGCTCTATACTACCTGAGTAGGAGGTTGATCAGAACCGAAGAAAGCTACAGCTACATAGAAAAGACATGCTTGGCACTAGTCTTTGCCGTTAAAAAGCTCCGGCACTATATGCTGTCACATGAAATCAGATTGATATCTGCAGCAGATCCACTCAAATACATATTGACTCAACCAGTACTGAAAGGCCGGTTGGGCAAATGGGCAGTAATTCTGATGGAATTCGATATCACATATATACCCCAGAGGGCAATAAAAGGACAGGCCGTGGCCGATTTCTTCGCAGAACATCCTGTGCCAGAGAATGATATGTTAGGGACTGAGTTACCCGATGATGAGGCACTAGAAGCCTGCCAAGCTTAGTCAACTATGTGGCAGCTATTCTTTGATGGAGCATCTAGAACAGAGACGGACTCCGATGGAAAGACCAGAATACGGGCCGGAGCCGGTATTGTGCTGAAATCGCCGGAAGGGGAGGTTGTGCATACTTCCTGTTCTATAAACAGGCCCTGCACTAATAATGAAGCCGAGTATGAAGCTCTGATAATCGGACTGCATATAAGCCTCAACATGGGTATCCATATGCTTTAGGTATTCGGGGATCCAATGTTGATAATAAAGCAAATCCAAGGTGAGTTCGAAGTGCGAAAGCCGGAGTTGAACCCCTACCACCAAAAAGTTGTGCGCCTCATGGCAAAATTCTATCATATTGAGCTCAAGCATGTGGGCCGTGCACATAATGCCCAGGCTGATGCATTGGCAAAGCTAGCCAGCTCAATAGCAGTCCCACCGGATGAGACATTGAACATTGTTGTTATAAATCGGCGGCAAGTCCCCAGCATGCTAGAAGGCTGCCCCGAAGAAAATGAAGTCGCCACGATCAGTACAGAACAGGCATCTGATTGGAGACAACACCTGCTACAATGGTTTTTACACCAACAGCTGCCACAGAAAAGAGAAGAAAAGATGAAACTTCTAAGGATCAAAGATTCTTATGAATTCAGAAATGGAACTCTGTTCCGAATAATGGCAGATGCACGCAAGAAGATTTTGCTCCGCTGCCTGTCCACTGAGGAAGCTTGGCAAGCAATGAAAGAAATACATGCTGGGACGGCAGGTGCTCACCAAGCTGGCCCTAAGATGAAGATAGAAATCAAGAAGCTGGGCTACTATTGGCCCACTATGTTTGAAGATTGCTGCAAGTTTGCGAAGTCATGTCAGAAATGTCAGGAGCATACTGTTGTGCCTAGAAGGCCACCTGCCGTTCTGCACCCTACAGTCCCTAGCTGGCCGTTTGCACAATGGGGAGCTGATGTAGTCGGCCCACTACCGACCTCCTCGGCCGGACATAAATACATACTGGCAATAACAGATTACTTCTCCCAATGGGCGGAAGCTATAGCATTACGAGAAGTGACTGGTGAGCTGGTTGCCAGATTCATCAAGCAGAACATTATCTTCCGGTTTGGGATCCCCAGCCGGATAATATCTGATAATGGAAGTCATTTCAGAAATCAGAAGATCTATCGGCTTGCCGAGAAGTATAAGATCGAATGGAGGACTTCCACTCCTTACAATCCACAGGCAAATGGATTGGCAGAAGCCTTCAACAAAACGTTATGCACCTTGTTGGCTAAAGTCGTCAGTTCTAATAAGAAGGACTGGGAAGAAAAGATGTATGAAGCTCTGTGGGCATACCGCACGGTCTTCAAGACACCTACAGGGTGCTCGCCATACTCACTGGTATACGGCTCAGAGGCAGTAGTTCCGCTAGAGCTGGAAGTCCCGTCACTCAGAGTGGCTGTCCAATATGACCTGGCCCATGGCGAACAAACCAATGCAGAAAGAAGATTACAAGAATTGGCTGAATTGGAAGGGAAGCGCCTCCAAGCTCAGAAGAATATCCAGATGTATCAGGCCCGCATGGCCACTGCATTCAACAAACTCGTAAAAGGACGAGAATTTAAGAAAGGTGACCTTGTCATGGTCAAGAAAAGAGAAGTCATGGCGTCCAACCCAAAAGGAAAGCTAAATCCTAATTGGGAAGGTCCTTATGTGATATATAGGGTCTACGAAGGAGGGGCCTACACGGTTGTTAACCATCGAGGGGAAATCCAATTCTCACCACTCAACGGTAGACACCTAAAGCTGTATCATGCTGCCCAACCAATATTCCCCGAGTAATCGAGAAAAGAGCTACCTTTTCCTTGGTCTAGTGGCACTCCGCCCTAGCCGAGCTACCTCTTCCTTGGTCTAGCGACACTCCATCCTAACCAAGCTACCTTCCCTTGGTCTAGTGGCACTCCGCCCTAACCAAGCTACCCTTTTCCTTGGACTAGTGGCACTCCGCCCTAACCAAGCTACCCTTTTCCTTGGACTAGTGGCACTCCACCCTAACCAAGCTACCCTTCTCCCTTGGTCTAGCGACATTCTATCCTAACCAAGCTACCCTTTTCCTTGGACTAGTGGCACTCCGCCCTAACCGAGCTTCCTTCTTCCTTGGTCTAGCGACACTCCGCCCTAACCAAGCTACCCATTTCCTTGGTCTAGCGACACTCCGTCCTAACCAAGCTACCTTCCCTTGGTCTAGTGGCACTCCGCCCTAACCAAGCTACCCTTCTCCCTTGGTCTAGCGACATTCTGTCCTAACCAAGCTACCCTTTTCTGTGGTCTAGTGGCACTCCGCCCTAACCAAGCTACCCTTTTCCCTGGTCTAGTGGCACTCCGCCCTAACCAAGCTACCTTCCCTTGGCTTAGTGGCATCCTGCCCTAGCCAAGACACACCATTTCCTTGGTTTAGCGGCGCTCTGCCCTAACCAAGCTACCCTTTCCTTGGGTTAGTGGCACTCCGCCCTAACCAAGCTATCCCTCATCATGATCTAATGGCAGTCCGACTTGTCACCCTCCCAAAAGAAGGGAAGAGAGAATAAAAAAAAAGAAGAAGAATGAAAATAAATAATAAAAATGGGGTTGAAAAAATAGAGATACCCGTCGGTCTTGTTCGGGTTTTCCGAGCAAGGGCAGAAATGGCTAAAACCCAGCTGTGGTGAAAACCCGAAAGGGTACTGCAGGCAAAATCGGGTACCCCGCCACGTGAAAACCCGAAAGGGCGCGTGGGCAAAAGCAAGAGGGGGCTGACTCCGGTGAAAACTCGAAAGGGCGCTTGAGTCAGTAATATGGTGATCCTAAAAGAAACCTCACCTCCCGTCATAGACTTCTCGTCGATCGACCGGCACCTTGTCCGATCAACGATCAAATCCACCCAGTACGGACCCTACGTCTGTCCTGATAAAACCCGCATTCCTTGCCCAAAGTCCCATCATGATGAAACCAGCTGTTGATCGATTGGCGCACTGCCCGGTCAATGATAAAACCTATCCGGCTTAGACCTTACGTCTATCCCGATGAAACCTATGAAATCCTTGCGTTGGTATAAACCCAATACCGATGATGAAACCAGCTGTTGATCGATTGGCGCACTACCCGGTCAATGATGAAACCTATCCGGCTTAGACCTTACGTCTATCCCGATGAAACCTATAAAATCCTTGCATTGGTATAAACCCAATACCGATGATGAAATCAGCTCTTGACCGATTAGGCGCACTGCCCGGTCAATGATGAAACCTATCCAGTGTAGACCTTACGTCTATTCTGATGAGATTCATGAGATCCTTGCATTGGTATAAACTCGATACCGATGATGAAACCCACCTTTGATCAATGGGCACCCTGCCCGATCGACAAAAGAAATCCGTCCTATTAAACTTGCATCTCTTCCTGTCCCACCATGATGAAACCTACCCAGTTTAGACTTTTCGTCTACTCTGATGAAACCTATAAAAATCCTTGCATTGGTATAAACCCAATATCGATGATGAAACCCGTTGCTGATTGATTGGCGCATTGCCCGATCAGCGATGAAACCTACCCAGTTTAGACTTTTCATCTACTCTGATGAAACCTATAAAAATCCTTGCATTGGTATAAACCCAATGCCGATGATGAAACCCGTTGCTGATTGATTGGCGCACTGCCCGATCAGTGATGAAACCTACCCAGTTTAGACTTTTCGTCTACTCTGATGAAACCTATAAAAATCCTTGCATTGGTATAAACCCAATACCAATGATGAAACCCGTTGCTGATTGATTGGCGCATTGCCCGATCAGCGATGAAACCTGTCCAGTTTAGACCTTACGTCTATCCTGATGAGACCTATGAAACCCTTGCATTGATGTTAGCACCCACATCAATGATGACATATGCACAAACTGCGCCCATCAGTTATAGAATCAAAGTTTCAATAAATAAAAAAAAGAGAAAAAAGAAAAGGAGAAGAAAAGAAGAGATAAAATGGGGTTAAGAATAGAGATACCCCGCCAGTCTTGTTCAGGCATTCTGAACAAGGGCAAAAATGGCCAAAAACCCAGTTGTGGTGAAAACCCGAAAGGGCACTGCAGGCAAAATCGGGTACCCCGCCACGTGAAAATCCGAAAGGACGCGTGGGCAAAAGCAAGAGGGGGCTGGCTCTGGTGAAAACCCGAAAGGGCACTTGGGTCAGTAATATGGTAATTCAAAAAGTTCTGTGCCAACCAGCGCGCTACCTTCGCCTGTCTTCATTGGTAAAACCTTCCATCGGTCATCTGGCTCTACGCCCCGCCGATGATAAAAGCCCTTCTGGGACAAACCTTACGTTTGCCCTGATGAAATCCACATACCCCCTTTCGCATGTCCCACCAACAATGAAACCCATCACCATTCTGATGAAACCTATGCATTCTTGGCAAAGCCCCACCAATGATGAAACCCTGCCAGTTTAGACCTTTCGTCTATCCTGATAAAACTTAAACTCTTCTTTGCTTCGATATAAACCTAATATCGATGATGAAACCAACTGTTGATCGACCGGCACCTCGCCCGATCAATGATGAGGCCCTGCCAGTTTAGACCTTTCGTCTATTCTGATAAAACGTAAACTCTTCTTTGCTTCGATATAAACCCAATATCGATGATGAAACCAACTGTTGATCGACCGGCACCTCGCCCGATCAATGATGAAATCCTAGCCAGTTTAGACCTTTCGTCTATTCTGATAAAACTTAAACTCTTCTTTGCTTCGATATAAACCCAATATCGATGATGAAACCACCGTTGATCGACCGGCACCGCGCCCGATCAATGATAAAACCCTGTCCAGTTCAGACCCTACGTCTGTTCTGATGAAAACTATGCCCCCTTCAAATGTCCCACCTGCCATAACCTCTACCCAGTCTAGACTTTCCGTCTATTCTGATGAAACCCCTTCTTTCACATTCCTGCAAATTGTCTCCCTCATAGCACATATTGCCAAGAGGGACGTTTGCTGGTACCAACACAATCCGGTTTAAGCACCTCTTCGGATGCCCGTCACGCGGTGGAGCGAGTTCCCCATCCTTTCTCTGAAGGGGTGGACGCTCTCCTGCTAGATATGAGCCATTCACATGAGGGGTTGCTAAAACCACTACCCCACTTCCCCGAAGTGATAAAACCACATGGTAAACAAGATGGATACACATGAAGCCAAAAGATTTCTTTTCATTACGAAGTGAGTACATAAGGGGCCCCGAGGGGACGCTGTGTCACAAAAAAAAGGGGAGAGAAAGAGATGGGAAGAGAAGAAAGAAAAGAAAAGAAAGTGAAGATAATTCATGGCCGCCGAAAGATATCTTCAAAGGCCAGAAGACCAACATAGGGGGCGGCTCCTAACTCATGAAGGCGCGCTTCCTCCTCCTGAAGCCTCATGGACAGGTCCTGGAAAGACATCACCCGACCCTCCAGTAAAGCCACCTCCTCGGTGGACTGTGGCCTAATAGAAGATAATTGCTGCAGCTCGGCCCGAAGTTCAGTGAGTTCCGCCTCCAAAACGGCTACCCGTTTCTGGATAGCCTCCTCCCGCTGAATAATGCTCTGTAGCTCGGCCTGGCGTTCATCAAGTGTCAGCGTCAGCTTTTCCACCTCGAATTTGCATTCTGACCTCTGCAACTTCAACGCCGTCAGCCTGTCAACCATGGTCCGTGCTAGGAAGTCTCTCCGATGCACGAATTTCAACAAAAGCAAGACCCGCTGAGCCCATGTGTCCAAAGGGCACCCCATGGCTTGCAGGCCAGCGGTGAGGCGATTGGCGATTTCCTTCAGCTGTAGATATGTCAAGCCAGGCTGAGACTCTACTAGCTGGCGTAACATGTCCAGATGCTGCCAGACGAAGCCGTCAGGAGAAGTAAAGCCAAAGGAAGCAGATGCGACGACCTCAAAGGTCACCTCTCCGTCAATATCTGCCCATAGTCCAATGCCCGCTTGGGAGGACGAAGAAAGCAAATCTGGAGAAAGAGCTAGCCGGTATCTCTCTGTACTCCCCTGCTGGGCTGAAGACTCCTCCTCTGCTGCTGCCTCGGGAGCTACACCTTGAACATCCGCGGGAGGAGAATCAATGAATAATGGGGTTATCTCTTCAATGGAGGCTGCACCTTCAGCTGCTCTTTCTGGTGATGGGGACAGAGGTGCCTTAGACTATGCAGGCAGGAATTCGGACTCTGTAGCCACTATGGCAGGAATTGCTAACTCGGGCGCAATTGACATTACTGCGGCCGGTATGAAAGCGGAGCTTCTGGCCGGATCTGCTTCGGCTCTAAGATCTGAAGCCCTGGTAGGGATGACACTTTCTTCTGCAGCCCCCAAGTCTAATGATGCCAAGTCTGTCGAGGACTGTATCCGCACTGGCACAGGGCGAATGATCTCAGGAGCCCCCGTGCAAGTTAAAGGCAGAAAAGGAACAATAGCCCAATCTACAAGGGAAATGTCCATGAAGGATGTAGAGGTGGCCAAGGTAGCAGCGACAATACTCTGAGACCAAAGCAAAGTGACCTTCAGCACTAAATAAAAGAAACAAATGAAGCAGCATACATAAAGAACAACCCACCTTTGAAGCAGGGTCCGCACCCTCGAAATGGGGAGAAAGAGAAGAAAGCTCCGTGGCTGAAATGGCGAGTGGTGGAGTTATGTCAATCTCATTATCGAGCCCGGCAAACTCCTCCTGAAATTCTTCCTCAGAGGATAACACCGATAGTTTGGCGGGTCGAAGAGACAGAACACCTTTCGCAAGTGCAGGAGGGGCTTCTGACTTGGAGATACCTTCCCCTTCGCTGCCGCTGAAATCTACTTCCTCCTCATGGGAGACGACCTGGGAGCTGCCCGAAGATATTTCCACACTAGCTATATGCCGGGCCGACACCTCTAAAGCATGGCGGGATGTAGATCGAGTGATTAGGCGTCTGGCCGGAATAGTACTCTGCTTTGGCCGAGTCTTGTGACCCTCCTGTGGTCGAGGCAGCTCTTCCGTCATCATCATGGCCTCGGCTTGCTCCCCGACTGCCACTGCTACAAGAAAAGAAAACTTCTGAGAAGTATAGCAAAGAAAACAACGGAAGTATGAAACAGATGGAAAAAGCACATTTACCCTCCTCCTCGCCAACCGGGGTAGGAGAAGGCAGTCTTGTGTCCGTCTCCACAGGCGCTTCAACCTGCTCCTGGGCTGTATCAGATAAAAAGAAGCTCAGCCTCAAAGAACTCCCTAGGAGATTGGTCAAGATGACAAAGGAAGTTCCAGCTACAAGCTATCACCGTCACCTTCGGCAGATGCCTGTGCGGCCTCCCTCTGAGATGCGAATGCGTCAAATGAAGGGATATCCGGAAGAGGGGTTCCAGCTTCCTTCGCAGTCGAAACCGACTTCCGGGTCCGAGCAACCTTGGCCTTCTTGGCCTTGGCGACTGCAACCTTCACCACAGAAGGCTTCCTCTTCTTGCCCGGAGGCAGGGGAGTGGTCGTAGGTGCTGCTTCAGGAATTTCAAAGTGGGCAGGTTTCTCAGCTTGAGCAATTATCTTCCTGTAAAGCCCCTGCCGCTTTATGTCTGGTCTATCTGTGCGAGACACGAGAAAGACAGTCATAGTCAACATATGCAGAACATGACAATAAGAAGAAAGAAGCCATGATCAAACAAACAAGGAGCACACTTGCTGGGCCGTCGTAAAATGTGGAAAGTGGCCAATACATATAAGCTACCTCCTTTGATCGGGAGGCGGCCTCCTTCACAAGCCAGCATACATCGCCAATAGTCTGACACTTCTCCGTCAGGGCGGCCAAGTCCTTATGGCCATGGAAATCAAGGCAATGAAATAGGCCGAGGTAATCTATGCACCAGGCGTCAACATAATGGAAAGAAACAAAAAGCTGCTTATTTAGAATGACAGCTACCGGGCTCTCCACTGTCAGCCCGTGGACATTTAACAGTACAAAAAGCCAGGAGGTGTGCTGATAATATGACTGGGTGCGGTCCTCCCTCCGCACAAAGGCCGTGTAAGGATGAAACCTGTCTGCCGGACCCCTCCAAGAAGTAGCCTTCGAGAGTGGTTCCTCCGGGGGGAATGGATACTACACTTCCAAATGAGTGTCCCCTATGTGGCCCAGCTGTCTCAAGTCTTTGGTGAAAGTGTCTACATCAACTTCAGAAAAGACAGGAGTGGGTAGTTCCGCACCAGCCTCCTTCAAAGACCGACGGGCAGCGATATAAGCTTCTGCCTCCCTCTGGTGCTGGGAATAAAGCCTCCTCAGATGGACCTCGTCAATGTCAAATACAGGCCCTGATTGCCGCTTCAAAAAGGAGCGCTCGGCCACATCCCAGAAAGTGCCTCTGCCATCTTTATAAAAATTGGTGCGTATGTTCCACCACTTGATATAGTCTGATGAGACCCGAGGGAGACGATTGGAGACAGTCGGGACCCTGAAAGTTGTGTCTTCCCGACGATGAAAGAAATGGATGAAAGAAATCCCACCATATCTGACCGTCGCCGGCAATACTAGACCCGTGCTTGGCCCGGCTCTCCAGAGGAAACTGAGCAGCCGATGGAGGGATATGCTGGTCGTAACCAAAATTTCTGCCAAAGCGGAAGGGATAATAGGGCTCCAAAATGAGCAGGCCCCCCTTCCTGAAAACTAATACACTGGGCCGTATGGCCATGGCCCACCTCACCAATTTTGGTTCTAAAAGAGGCCGGGTGGCAGCGACCCCCGAAACAGGATGGACATAAGCCTCCACCTCCTCCATTTTGCACTCCCTCTGAGGGTCCACCAAGGGAGCTGAACCTGCTGCCAAGCTCCAAAAGTGAATGCTGCCAGGTGCGTCTACAGGCACTCTTATTAGCCTACCCCTCATCTTGAACAGCTGTTCTGAGAAAGGACCAGGTTCAGCGCTAGCAAACTCAATCATACGAGGGAGCAGTGTGTCTGACTGCAAAGTTCTCGGGGCCAGCTCAGGGAAAATGCTGCAAACCCAGGCATTGAAGAAATGAAAGGGACCCACGGTCCTCGAAGAGCGGGGAGTCCGATGTCTATGCAAGTCCCCCAAGGATTTGTAAACTAAACACAGAGCCACTAGGCATAGAGACAATCGCATCCCCCAAGCCATCTGGCAGGCCGGATATATAGCCTCTGGTCTAATAATCGTCTCGTCCCCTTGAGGGAGAGCGAAAGTGCATAGCCAGAAAGTCAAATAGGCTGCACAATGGGTGATGGGATCAACCCCTGCTGGGTTTGGGCCATCCGCGTCTGTCCGATGCAATGAAGCTGGCAGTGCTGACTTGTAACGGGGGGCCCTGACCTATTTACCGGAAGTCAGCCCTACGGAAGGAAAGTCTGCGTACCTCAAGGGACCCCCGAAGAAATATTGTATCCACTGCCCCACACGGACTCTTGTTGACACCTGGAAAATGATCAAGGATGGAAGCGCAACTGAAAAGAGGTCAGACTGACAGTGAAAGACCATTGATGAAGCTCGTCAACCATTCACCCAGCTAAAACCCTTGTTGGCCAAGCTGATGTCCGGTGCCAATGTCACTTAGACGGCAACACTGATAAAGCAGCAGTCACTCGACTGATGAGACCTTCCAGCCCTTTAATGAGAGCTGTACTACCGTTTCGCCCAAGAATCCACGGATGATATGTCAAGATGAGTCAGATGTCATTTGCTGACAGATGTAATATGAGATGAAGATGAAGCCGGTACCGGCAGATGAAGATGGCAAACGCTTTGCAAAGTCATAACAGAAGAAGAATGGTCTCTACAGATTACACACCCGGCTGAGGTCTTCCTAGACTAAAGCTGATGTCCGATCTCGTCACCATTCAAGTGACGATATCGATAAAATGATACCCGGCATTGTCACCATTCAAGTGGCAATACCGATGAAACCCCTGTCTACGGACAATGAAATCCCGGTCTACAGACTGATGAAAACCGTAATGATGATCTCGATACAAGATATGTCATGAATGAAAGGCCCTTTCGGGTGATGATGTCCTTGAAAGACCCAAATGGGTCTGTGAAAGTGGCCACAAAAAAGGCTTTAATTGGGCCTCAAAAGATGGCGCCGAGAGCCATTTGCCGAAGCCCAAGAGGGCGCCGAGAGCCTGGTCAAATGCGCGCCGGGAAGCTCAAGCCGAAACCCAGCCGTGATGCTGCTGCCGAGAGGGAGAAAAGGGTTATAAAAACCCCCTTCCTTTGAACAAAAAGGGGATCGATTGGAAAAGGGGATCGATCGGAAGAAAAAAAAGAAGAAAAAGATAGAGCAATAGAAAGATAGAGAGGGAGTCCTGCTCAGAGAGCGAGAGCCCCCCTCAACCAAAAGAGAAGAGAAGAAATAGAAGAGAAGAAGAAGGAAGGTTCCAGGTGGGCACTGGGGAGGGAGAGGAGTCAATGCTCCGCCCTCCCCCATGCTTTCTTTTCTCTTTTTCTTCATGTAATCTTTAGAGTTTCATCTCGATTGATAGAGTGTAACCGGACAATCCCAGCCTCGATTTGTATCTCCCTGTGCCTCATTCCCTCTCTATGAGCAATGTAAGTCTGGGAAATGCATCGAAATAGAATATTACAGTGGCCTGTTTGGGTACTGATGGATTGAAGTTGCTGTTATCCTCTTCCGTTATTTCTTTTGCATCCGCTTGTCCATTGCTTAGATGCTTTTGATTTTCGGCCGGTGCTTCATATCCCGGAGTCGGTCCTCCTGTGAAGAATGAAGGTGGAACCCCAACCCTTGTTCAATGGGTTATTGGGCTCCGTCCCTCTCCTTTCTTCCATGGTACCATAGACCCTCTGGAGCATCGTGGATTTCTGTCGAGTTCACAGTTAGTTCAGGGTCAGAGACAGCAATCTCTTGACCGGCTGAACATCAGATGATCAGAGAAAATCCTCTGCATAACCCTACGAGGCGACGGAGCCATGCCACTGCATAAGCTTCATGGACCTCTAAAGGAACATCAAAATGGTTCTGCAGGCATGTATATGGCCAAGGGTCCAGTACCCTTCTGTTTGGCTTTTACCCCGGCACTCCGTGGGTGATTGCCCATCATCTCCTGGCAAATGCTGACCGCAGGGGAAATGCTGCCAAAATTCTCAAAGTTCATTGAAGCCCCCCCGACCGGCAACAGGAAGAAATGCATCCTTCAGAAGGCTATACGACGACCTCATTTCCCCATAAATTCCACCCCCAGATTTCCTTGGTATCCTCCTAACAGAAGCATCCATGAAATCCCCTCGTTCGCATCCCAAGTTCAGCTTCAATCGCATCCAGAAACTCAAAAATCTCTGAAACAGAGCATCGTTTGAGCTCTAGAAAACGATGAAACCCTGCAGCAAATCTACCTTCTCGGCGCACAAATTGCCCGCCGAAAACCCCTCTGCCGAGAGGTCTGTCCCCTTAGCTAAACGACAAACCAATCTGTTTTAACCCTTTTCACGTGAGTCTATGTGCAAGGCTCTCGGCGGCAGACTCCCGGCGTGGCCAGAAGCGCGCCGGGAAACCCTACGCCGAGAGCCCCTCCTCCTTGTCAGCCATTCACCCCCGGCGCCACCTTCCCGGCGCGCCCAGGAGCGCGCCGGGAAGCCCTACGCCGAGAGCCTTCCCCCTTTCATCTGGCCGCGCCGAGACCCTCCTTCGGCCTACTAAACCCATGCCGAGAGCTCCCTCTCCGGCCAATTGAAGCCACGCCGAGAACCTCCTTTTGGCCAATCAAAACCGTGCCGAGAGCCCCTCCTCCTTCAGCCGATAAAACCCAGTCAGAGGCCCTATTCTACACTGATATCCTTCAATTTTGGTCTCCATACACACATGCCCTGGGGATGTTCATAGATCGTCATGAGTGCCCTGAGAAGATATAGTAATGGGGAGGTCCTCCCCTACAGTATTCATTCCCGATCCGGATTTCACCCTTATGAACCCAAAGGGCCATGTCATTACATGAGTTCCGAGGGATTTCAAGGGGATATTAAATGATGGAATAAAGATAAGCAATGTCCCGGGGCCCGACGCCCATCCCCGTTCGGTTGTCATCCCGGCACTCCGTGGATGATAACCTATCCTCCCTTGGCATAATCCAAGTTGAGGGGACATGCTGCCAAAATTTACACATACCTTGCCAGGTAGCTGTAATGTCCTACCTCTCAACCCCGTTGGCCCACGGAGCCATGTCCCTACATGCTCTCCGATGGTCCTTTGAAGGGGAGGATATAGATGCAACATCGCGTACGCACAGGGCGCGTCATGTCATGCCGGTGCTTACTCGGATTCTGGGTCAGTTATGCCCGATCTCTTACGGATCCCACCCTGCCACTGCATGGGTGGTTCCCTATTCCCCACTTGGCATGGTCCAAGATGGTGGGAATTTGCCGTCGGTTTTATCCCGAAAATAACCAACCCCGGCTCCGTCTAATCCATTTAACGTTTGCAAATGAACGACTTCCGTCTCTCTTGAGCATGTGGCTTTACCGCTGTCATCCTCCTACTTTTAGCATTTAATCAAGGGTTGTCCTTCCTTAGAAGGACGTAATTAACGTCATAACGTTCATGGTATGACGGACTTCTGGTCCAGACACGATCACTCACAATCGACTGACCATGTCAGATCGAGCGCACAATAAAATTGTCACTTCGGTGACTGGCACGCCAATGAACCAATAAATAAATAAATCAATCAATAAATAAATAATAATAAAAAATAAATAAATAAAGATAAGATAAAAATCCCACGTCCACAAGTCTGGCACGCCCGGTGGGACCATGATGATAATGCATGTGCGTTTGCTTCGACCAGCAACCGATTGACATGCATGTGCGCGAAGGCTACCTGGCGGTACCCCTCGCGTTCGGATCACTGCCGCCTACCGTTGGGCTGCCCAACTGCTTGGGCGTCGTCTTCATTGACCTTCTACAGGTCAATGACAATGAGCAAGGCGCTGCTGCAAGTGTCCCGGTGAAGATCACCGACCAGAAGAACATTTTACGGGAGAACACGGCCCTCACGGCCGTCGCCTGCTACGTCCATCATGTCCAGAAAAGGGACATGGTCCCCGCTGCTGCTTAGAAAGGGAGGAGGACCAACCGGAGGAGCCGGTATGTTACTGCTGACCGTCGTCTTTCCAACTCCGGAAAGACCATGATGATCGGAGGGATCCAGACGAACCTCAACGGCCGCCCGAGGGAGGTCAACCCAGATGTGGTCGTACCAGGGGTACCCACCACCAACAGATTCCACACCTTGGCCACCAGGCAGGCCAATTGGGAGGCTAATGAAAAGAAGCCGCTGGCGCCCAAGCCAGCAAAATACAAACAGGTCTGGCGGCCGAAAAAGATCCAAAGCTGGGCCCCAGCTCAGGACAGGGAGAACCTTACTGATATCACTATTGCCCGCCTCGGAGCAGAGGGTAGAAGGGAAGTGAAGAAAGATGAAAGAAATGCTACTACCGTCTACCCCAGGACCCGGGGGAGGAGAGATGAGGTTGAGGGTCAGGAAAGAAATATGGCTGCTGTTCACCCCATGATGAGGGGCAGAAAATACCATACAAGGGAAAGCTTCACTACTACCCATCCCATGGCCAGGGGCAGAAGATGGGAAAGGAAGATCTATGATGCTGCTGCCGACTGCTACCAAGTTGAAGATGTGAGCGAACCAGTCGCTGGGGTCACTGCAAGGAGACCAAGAGCCTGTGCCAGACAGGCTGATATCTGTAGATACTCCAAAGCCGAGCATTTGAATGCTCGGGTGGCAAGACTGGCTTATCAGCAAAAGAGCCAGGACAGATTGATACTCCAACCTGAGCCACAGAGGCACAACTCTGAAGAGATGAAGCAGATAGTCCAAGACTACTTCCACTACCTAGGGAGCTCTGCCCTCGGTCAACAAAGACTATCCCGTGCCTTGGGCACCAGAGGTGAAGAAAAAGAAGAAACACTGCAAGAAATGATGATCGGGGCCTCTTCCTCCGATTCAAATCACTATGAAGAAGGCCTCGAGCCCGGATATGATAAAGAAGACCTGTACCGGGAGGAAGCCAAAGAAAGAATATCGGTCTTCAACCGGCTCAGATATCCTGACCAGGTGAAAAGAAAGGTCTACAGGCGGAAGGGAAAAATGCAAATCTTCGCCTGCAACATGGCTGGACTCGCCAGGGGGCAAGATATACTACCAGCTCAGCCAAATGAACTGCTCAGGTTGGCTACTAGACCTGGTCCTGTCACAAGAAGAAGCCAGGCCGCAAAAGATAAAATGAAGAAATATGATGAAGCCCGCAAGGTCACCACTATGACAGTCAATGTGGTGACGGCACAGGATGAAGACAATCCCTTTGTTGAAGATGCTGAAGGGACTTCTGAAGATATGCAAATCCCATCAACCTTGGATCCCATAATCCAGATGATGTTCAGGAGATTTCAACAGGAGATCGGTGCTCTCCGAAGACAGCTCAATGAGAGACATGAAACTACATCAGTCTCAAAGCAAGCTGAACCTGCGGGCCAAACATCCAGCTTAGCAGAGACGGCTATCCCAGCTAACCCTCTCCTAGCTGATAAGGGCAAGACACCGAGCCAACCTGTTCCACAGCAAACAGTAGCTCAGCCCTCTGTGTCTCAGACACAGCCTACCGCGCCCATCTTGCGCGCCACTGTGATGACAACTCCTCACAGCCAGCAACAAGCTCACTTCTTCCCAGAAGAGATAGATCCAACTGTAGCCCACAAACAGTTGATTGAAAGAATTGTGGAAATGAAGCTGTCAGAAAAGACTGGTGGTGATGCGGGTACTTATGATGTGTACAGGGTACCCTATCCTCCCCAGTATGCTGCCAAGAAACTACCCACAGGCGTCAGTAATCCGCCGAAGTTTGAGAAATTTAATGGCCAAGGCTCCCCTAGGGAGCATATAGCCTACTACACTATAATCATGGGCGACCTAGCAGTCGATGAAGCTTATCTGCTCAAGTTCTTTGGCTCATCCCTCACTGCGTTGGCTTTTGAATGGTACTCAAGCTTGCCAGCTGGGTCAGTGGTTGATTGGCCTGATATGCAGAGGAAATTCCGCGACAGATTCCATGTCACGGAAAGGGAAATCACGATAGCAGAGCTATATGCAACCAAGTAGAAACAAGATGAAACTGCACTGGACTACATCAAAAGGTGGAGGAACTTGGCCATGAGATGCCGAAGACCTCCTCATCAGGAAGATGCAGTGCAGATATGCAAGCAGAGCCTCAGGAGGGAGGTGCTAGAAAAGATGATCGGTGCAGATGTCAGAACATTTGACCGACTAAACAATATAGTGGCGGAAGTTGAGACGTTCTTGTCCAAGCGTCCGACCGCCAATATCCTCACTATGCCGAAGGGAAAATCCAATGAACGACGGCCATCACACTCTGAGGCCAACACCGTCGATTTCAGAACCTTCGAGCAACAGAAGGGGAAGAAAGGGGCAGATGAAGCTCCCCCGCTGGCAGATACAGCAGAAAGAAAAGATAAAGTCTCTCTGAGAGACAAGATGAGAAAAGCATATTCCTTCCCAAAAGATAAGACGGCCGCACTGTTCAACTGGGCATACAAGTTCAATAAGGTAACATTGCCTGAACGCAAAAGACCAGCAGATGCAGCAAAGAAAGATGATCCGATGTTCTGTCCATTTCACCGTGCGCTGGGGCACGCAATTGAAGATTGTTATGTCTTCAAAGATATCATGGAAGGAATGGTCAAGAAAGGTGAGCTGCAACTGGGAGATTACCAGGTAAAATCGCCCCATCCACATGAGCCTCCACCCTGGAGACTAGCTGCCAATATGATCTCAGTCTACCAACAGCTGCCCAAGGAAGCCGTCGAAGAATGCACCAAGCATACCTATGAAGCTTGCTTCCTCACCCCACAGAAGGATCAGGAGGGATGGCAGATGATACCCATAAAAAGTAGAAAGAAAACTCCTGCAGCCAGTACCAGCGGAGTAGTTATCTGGGGTGTTACCCCAAGGCCCGAGCCGCCTCCAATAAAGCCAATATGGCATACAGCTGAGACCGGACCAGTCATCCGGATCCCTACTCACAACCGGAGGAGACAAACTCCCCTCCCTACACATAAAGAAGTGAGCGCCGCAGCCAGGCGTCTGCAGCAATACATTAATGAGCTTGATGAGTATGAGCAGAAGAAGCCCAAGCATCTGCTGATGAAAGACTGTATACTCTGGGAACAGCTCGAAGAATTGAAAATTAAAGAGCAGCCAGAGGCAGAACAAGAAAAAGCTGAAAATGAGCCCTTCTGGGGGCAGGAGCCAGCAAAGCCAAATTCCCAAAAGAAGAAGAAACGGCCCAAATCCAAGAAAGCAAAGAAGGTCATGACAGTACAATGTAACACTCTGTCAGTACTCTTTTCCTTGCCCGGGGAGGACGATGAGCCGGAAGCATCCAACGCTCCGCTAGAAGCTAACCATGCCGAAGCCTCTACCTCGGCCCATGCAACACGTTCTGGGAGAAGATGGGGGCGCCCACCACCAGCCAACAATAATATCATGTTCAGAGGGGAGCAACCCTATCAAATCCCGGAACCAGAGATACGAGGTGTCCAGGTTCCTCCCCCTGCCAGTCTGTACCAGGACAGAAAGAAGGCAGATGAAGCCCCTTCATTCCTGGAGTTCCTGTCCAGCTTAGAAAATGAGCAACCGGCTCATACTGCTCCAGATAAAAGCAATAAATGCCAGCAGACAGCGGCTGGAAAGCAGAAACAGCATGAAGACGATGAAGAAGGTAACCCCCTAGCAAAACCAGGGGCAGTCGCTACAGAAGAAGCCTTTCGGGAGACCGATGAAGAAGATAAAATTGAAAATGGGCAGCAAAGGCCATAGGCACCACATGAACCTCCAAGACCCCGATGGGCAGAGGAGATGAGACTGTCTAATGTCCGGGTGGGCAGTCGAGTCATGAAAATGCTGAAGAAGCTCCCTACCAGATTCTCCATCTGAGAAATTCTCTCTCTGAGTGAAGAAGCTCGCCAAGCAATTGTGGATGCCATGCAGTCCCCGGCATAATGTGAAGCACTCTTGGCAGAAGTGAACACTGCACCGTCAGTCACATTCACGGAGGATGATATGCTAATCCCAAATTTCGGCCATAATAGACCGCTGTATATGAGGGGCTCCCTGAACTGTCAGCCGATAAGCAGAATACTGATAGATCCCGGGGCTGCTGTAAATATTCTCCCGTATCGCATCTATCAGAAATACTACTTTGATCTACAGCTCACCAAGGTCAGAGACATGAAGATTGCAGGATTCAACCAGAAATGTGAAACACCTCTCAGGATAGCTGATTTCAATCTCACACTGGGCGACCTCACTACAGTGGTATGATTCTATGTAATCGACTCCAACACCACGTATAAGGCCCTGCTGGGAAGACCGTGGCTGCACGAATATCAGATAGTGCCATCCACACTACACCAATGCATAAAATATTGCCATGACGGAAAAGAAGAAAGGGTGTTTGCAGACCTACATCCCTTCGAAGTGTTCGAGTGCCATATGCTCGATGCATCCTACTACACCGAGGTGTCACAAAGAGATAAAGGAAAAGAAGCTGTGGTCAGCCAGGAAAAGCCGGCGACGAAAACAAGAAATTGGTCTCTGCCGCCGCCAAAGGGCTACATTAAAAAGCATGGGGTATCTCACATCTCTTATGCTGATGATTTTGCTCGGATCACTCCTCCTGGCATACACCCAGGTGATACTAAAGAAAAGATGAAAGAAAAATACACGCTGGTGGAAGTTCCTCAGGGTCTAGTCAAGCCCATAGCCAGCATAGAATACCAGACGGTGCTGCCATTGAAGACTATGAAAATCCCTCGCTTCTGCGAGCCTCCTATCATATTCTACACCGGGGGGGCAGTCGAAGAAGATGATCAAGACTGCATGGTCCCTGAAGAAACCGCAAACCGGATGGTGCCAATTGCAGGCCTAGAGTACACTACCCAACGGGTTTCGTAAATGTTCTCCAAGATGCAAATGCCTTCAATACAATCTGCAGCCCAGAAGAAAGCATTTAAGGAGCTATG
The DNA here is from genome assembly GCA_022559845.1 of Amorphophallus konjac. NCBI lineage: Eukaryota > Viridiplantae > Streptophyta > Magnoliopsida > Alismatales > Araceae > Amorphophallus > Amorphophallus konjac. Next base: position 116,787,183 of record CM040118.1, read on the forward strand.
GGACCCACCTCGAGATAATAAAGAACTGAGGAAGATCACACAGCACCCGGGACTGGGTTACACCCTGCAAGAACACTATGAAGCTGAGGTAGATGTCATCTCTGCCTTCTACCAGCATGAAGATTCCCCTGGGATGGACTATGATCAATACCCTTCGGAAGATGAAGAAATCATTTATCAGTCCGTAGTGGACAATGAAATCCCAGACAATCAGTCAGGGATAGGGGTACCTGACGATACAAGGAGAGATTGGTACTGGGAAGATCTATCTTGCAAGGAGGATCTGTTCCAGGATGAAGCGAAATTTGATACGGGAAACCCGGATGAAGATCAAGTAGCCAGAGAGCTGCAAGAGTGCCTGGAGTTTGGGCGCATTCTAGAAGAATTCCGAGCTCAACATAATGATGACCTCTCAGGGGAGCCCACATCAGAAGAGCCTCTAAACACGGAAGACTCCACTTCGAAGTTTTCCGCTGAGCCAGTCACGTCCTCGGGGCAGACTGAACAGAATCCGGCCGTATTGGCCTTATACGATGCAGCAGCATCCGCTGATGACCAATCTAATGAAACAGAAAATCATGAAAATGAAGAAGATTGTATCCCAGGAGGCTTTATTGATTTGCAAGAAGCCCCACCCGAAGTAGAAGACGGAGGCCAAGCCACTGTCGATGAGCTGATAGAAGTGAATCTGGGGTCAGCAGATGAACCAAGGCCTACATTCCTCAGCGCACTGTTGGATCCAGCTGTCAAAGAACAGTATATTCAGTTTTTGAAAGAATTCGAGACTGCTTCGCATGGACATATGATGAAATGCCAGGACTGAGTTCTGATGTGGCACATCACCGCTTGGCGATAAACCCAGAGGCAAGTCCTGTGAAGCAGCCTTCCAGGAGAATGCGTCCCGAACTGATAAATCAGATCAACAAAGAGGTCGAAAAGCTGATCGATGTGGGCTTTGTTGAAGAGAACCAGTATACTACATGGCTGGCCAATATAGTGCCCGTGAAGAAGAAAAATGGGCAGATCAGAATATGTGTGGATTTCAGGGACCTGAATAAGGCTTGCCCGAAAGATGATTTCTCAGTGCCAATCACTGAAGTAATGATCGATGCAACCACTGGCCATGAAGCCCTGTCATTCATGGATGGGTCATCCGGATATAACCAGATCTGGATTGCTGAAGAAGACAGAGTGCACACTGCATTCCGTACCCCGAAGGGGATATTTCACTACAAAAGGATGCCGTTCGGCCTCAAGAATGCCGGCGCTACTTACCAAAGAGCTATGACAAAGATCTTTGATGATTTGCTCTTCAAGAAGGTAGAGTGCTACATTGATGACCTGGTGGTGAAAACCAGTAGAAAAGAAGACCATTTGCAGGATCTGAGAGTAGTGTTCCAGAGGCTGCGCAAATATGAGCGCAAAATGAACCCTATGAAATGTGCCTTCGGCGTGTCCAGTGGAAAATTCCTTGGGTTCATCGTCCGTCATAGGGGCATTGAGATCGACCCATCCAAGATTAAAGCTATCCAGGAGCTCCCTCCACCAAGGAATCTCCACGAGCTGAGATCTCTACAAGGGCGTTTGGCCTACATCCGACGATTCATATCAAATCTGTCAGGGAGATGCCACCCTTTTCACAAGCTCATGATGAAAGATGTACCGTTCCTCTGGGACGATGGCTGTCAGGAAGCCTTTGAGAAGCTGAAAGAATATCTCAAGACCCCTCCAGTGCTGGGGGCACCTATCAAGGGCAAGCCCCTGATACTATACATTGCAGCCACACACTGTTCCCTGGGGACAATGCTAGCACAGATAAATGAAGAAGGCAAAGAGCAGGCTCTATACTACCTGAGTCGGAGGCTGATTAGAACTGAAGAAAGCTACAGCTACATAGAAAAGACATGCTTGGCACTAGTCTTTGCCGTTAAGAAGCTCCGGCACTATATGCTGTCACATGAAATCAGATTGATATCTGCAGCAGATCCGCTCAAATACATATTGATTCAGCCAGTACTGAAAGGCCGGTTGGGCAAATGGGCAGTAATTCTGATGGAATTCGATATCACATATATACCCCAGAGGGCAATAAAAGGACAGGCCGTGGCCGATTTCTTCGCCGAGCATCCTGTGCCAGAGAATGATATATTGGGGACTGAGTTACCCGATGATGAAACACTAGAAGCCTGTCAGGCTCAGTCAACTATGTGGCAGCTATTCTTTGATGGAGCGTCTAGAACAGAGACGGACTCCGATGGAAAGACCAGAATACGGGCCGGAGCCGGTATTGTGCTAAGATCGCCAGAGAGGGAGGTTCTGCATACTTCCTGTTCTATAAACAAGCCCTGCACTAATAATGAAGCCGAGTATGAAGCTCTGATAATCGGACTGCATATAAGCCTCAACATGGGTATCCAGATGCTTCAGGCATTCGGGGATTCAATGTTGATAATAAATCAAATCCAAGGGGAGTTCGAAGTGCGAAAGCCGGAGTTGAACCCCTACCACCAAAAAGCTGTGCGCCTCATGGCGAGATTCTATCATATTGAGCTCAAGCATGTGGGCCGTGCACATAATGCCCAGGCTGATGCGTTGGCAAAGCTAGCCAGCTCAATAGCAGTCCCACCAGATGAGACACTGAACATTGTTGTTATAAACCGGCGGCAAGTCCCCAGCATGCTAGAAGGCTGCCCCGAAGAAAATGAAGTCGCCATGATCAGTACAGAACAGGCATCTGATTGGAGACAACACCTGCTACAATGGTTTTCACACCAACAGCTGCCGCAGAAAAGAGAAGAAAAGATGAAACTTCTAAGGATCAAAGATTCTTATGAATTCAGAAATGGAACTCTGTTCCGAATAATGGCAGATGCACGCAAGAAGATTTTTCTCCGGTGTCTGTCTACTAAGGAAGCTTGGCAAGCAATGAAAGAAACACATGCTGGGACGGCAGGTGCTCATCAAGCTGGCCCTAAGATGAAGATAGAAATCAAGAAGCTGGGCTACTATTGGCCCACTATGTTTGAAGATTGCTGCAAGTTTGCAAAGTCATGTCAGAAATGTCAGGAGCATGCTGTTGTGCCTAGAAGGCCACCTGCCGTTCTGCACCCTACAGTCCCTAGCTGGCCGTTTGCACAATGGGGAACTAATGTAGTCGGCCCACTACCGACCTCATCGGCCGGACATAAGTACATACTGGCAATAACAGATTACTTCTCCCGATGGGTGGAAGCTATAGCATTACGAGAAGTGACTGGTGAGCTGGTTGCCAGATTCATCAAGCAAAACATCATCTTCCGGTTTGGGATCCCCAGCCGAATAATATCTGACAATGGGAGTCATTTCAGAAATTAGAAAATCTATCGGCTTGCCGAGAAATATAAGATCGAATGGAGGACTTCCACCCCTTACAATCCACAGGCAAATGGATTGGCAGAAGCTTTCAATAAGACTTTGTGCACCCTGCTGGCCAAAGTCGTCAGTGCCAATAAGAAGGACTGGGAAGAAAAGATGTATGAAGCTCTGTGGGCATACCGCACTGTCTTCAAGACACCTACAGGGTGCTCGCCATACTTACTGGTATACGGCTCAGAGGCAGTAGTTCCATTAGAACTGGAAGTCCCGTCGCTCAGAGTGGCAGTCCAATATGACCTGGCCCATGGCGAACAAACCAATGCAGAAAGAAGATTACAAGAATTGGCTGAATTGGAAGGAAAGCGCCTCCAAGCTCAGAAGAATATCCAGATGTATCAGGCCCGCATGGCCACTGCGTTCAACAAACTCGTAAAAGGACGAGAATTTAAGAAAGGTGACCTTGTCATGGTCAAGAAAAGAGAAGTCATGGCGTCCAACCCAAAAGGAAAGCTAAATCCCAATTGGGATAGTCCATATGTGATACAAAGGGTCTACGAAGGAGGGGCCTACATAGTTGTTAATCATTGAGGGGAAATCCAATTTTCACCACTCAACGGTAGACACCTAAAGCTGTATCATGCTGCCCAACCAATATTCCCCGAGTAATCAGCGGGCTAAAAGCTACCCTTCCTCCTTGGTCTAGCGGCACTCTGCTCTAACCGAGCTACCCTTTTCCTTGGTCTAGCGGCACTCCGCCCTAACCGAGCTACCCTTTTCCTTGGTCTAGCGGCACTCCGCCCTAACCGAGCTACCCTTCCTCCTTGGTCTAGCGGCACTCTGCCCTAACCGAGCTACCCTTTTCCTTGGTCTAGCGGCACTCCGCCCTAATCGAGCTACCCTTCCTCCTTGGTCCAGCGGCACTCTGCCCTAACCGAGCTACCCTGCTCCCTTGGTCTAGCGGCACTCCGCCCTAGCCGAGCCATCCCTTATCATGATCTAATGACAGTCCGACTTGTTACCCTCCCAAAAAAGAGGGGAAGAGAGAATAAAAGAATGAAAATAAATAAAAATGGGATTAAAAATAGAGATACCCTGCCGGTCTTGTTCAGGTTTTCCGAGCAAGGGCAAAAAATGGCTAAAACCCAATTGTGGTGAAAACCCGAAAGGGCACTGCAGGCAAAATCGGGTACCCCGCCACGTGAAAACCCGGAAGGGCGCGTGGGCAAAAGTAAGAGGGGGCTGGCTCCGGTGAAAACCCGAAAGGGTGCTTGGGCCAGTAATATGGTGATCCTAAAGAAACCTCACCTTCCGTCATAAACTTCTCGTCGATCGGCCGGCACCTTGTCCGATCAACGATCAAATCCATCCAGTACGGACCCTACGTCTGTCTTGATAAAAGCCCTCGTACCTTGTCCCAGGTCCCACCGTGATGAAACCTGCTGCTGATCAATGGGCACACTCACCCGATCAGCAATGAAACCTGTCCGGTTTAGGCCTTAGGTCTATGCCGATGAAACCTATGAAACCCTTGCATTGGTGTATACCCTATACCGTGATGAAACCTGCTGTTGATTGATTGGCACACTGCCCGATCAGCGATGAAACCTATCCAGTTTAGACCCTACGTCTATCCTGATGAAACCTATGAAACCTTTGCATTGGTATAAACCCAATACCGATGATGAAACCTGCTGTTGATTGATTGGCACACTGCCCGACGAGCGATGAAACCTATCCAGTTTAGACCCTACGTCTATCCTGATGAAACCTATGAAACCTTTGCATTGGTATAAATCCAATACCGATGATGAAACCTGCTGTTGATTGATTGGCACACTGCCCGGTCAATGATGAAACCTATCCGGCTTAGACCTTACGTCTATCCCGATGAAACCTATGAAATCTTTCCATTAGTATAAACCCAATACCGATGATGAAACCAGCTATTGATCGATTGGCGCACTGCCCGGTCAATGATGAAACCTATCCGGCTTAGACCTTACGTCTATCCCGATGAAACCTATGAAATCTTTGCATTGGTATAAACCCAATACCGATGATGAAACCAGCTGTTGACCGATTAGGCGCACTGCCCGGTCAATGATGAAACCTATCCGGCTTAGACCTTACGTCTATCCCGATGAAACCTATGAAATCTTTGTGTCGGTATAAACCCAATACCGATGATGAAACCAGCTGTTGATCGATTGGCGCACTGCCCGGTCAATGATGAAACCTATCCGGCTTAGACCTTACGTCTATCCCGATGAAACCTATGAAATCTTTGCATTGGTATAAACCCAATACCGATGATGAAACCAACTGTTGACTGATTAGGCGCACTGCCCGGTCAATGATGAAACCTATCCGGCTTAGACCTTACGTCTATCCCGATGAAACCTATGAAATCTTTGCGTCGGTATAAACCCAATACCGATGATGAAACCAGCTGTTGACCGATTAGGCGCACTGCCCGGTCAATGATGAAACCTATCCGGCTTAGACCTTACGTCTGTCCCGATGAAACCTATGAAATCTTTGCATTGGTATAAACCCAATACCGATGATGAAACCTGCTGTTGGTCGATTGGCACCCTGCCCGATCAACAATAAAACCAGCCCAGGGTAGACCTTACGTCTATTCTGATGAGATTCATAAGATCCTTGCATTGGTATAAACACAATACCGATGATGAAACTCACCTTTGATCAATGGGCATCCTGCCCGATCGACAAAGAAACCCGTCCTATCAAATCTGCATACCCCTTTACGTCCCGCCGTGAAGAAACCTACCATTGGTCGATCGGCACCTTGCCCGATCAATGATAAAACCAGCCCAGTGTAGACCTTACGTCTACCCTGATGAAACCTATAAAATCCTTGCATCGGTATATACCCAATACCGATGATAAGAGCATGCACTAATGAAGCAGCACATCGCCTGATCCGTGCTGAAGTCCCAATTCAGGAAACATATGTATATATATATATATAAATGGGGTTAAAAATAGAGATACCCCGCCAGACTTGTTCGGACATCCCGGATAAGGGCAAAAATGGCCAAAAACCCAGCTGTGGTTAAAACCCGAAAGGGCACCGCAGGCAAAATCGGGTACCCCGCCACGTGAAAACCCGAAAGGGCGCGTGGGCAAAAGCGAGAGGGGGCTGGCTCCGGCGAAAACCCGAAAGTGCACTTGGGTCAGTAATGTGGTAATTTAAAAGTTCCATGCCAACCGGCACGCTACCTTTACCTCCCTTCTATTGATGAAGCCTTCCGTCGGTCAACTGGTTCCACGCCCCACCGATGATAAAACCTTTCCAGGATAGACCTTACGTCTGTCCTGATGAAATCTACGCACCCTCTTTCAAACGTCCCACCGATGATGAAACCCATCAACATTTTTACTAAGGCCTATCCAGTTCAGACCTTACGTCTGTCCTGATAAAACCTACGCATTTCTTGGCAAAGTCCCACCTGCGATAAAACCTATTGGAATAGACCTTACGTCTGTCCTGATGAGACCTACACCTTCACACACTTCCCACCGTTGGTCGATTGGCACCTCGCCCGATCAATGATGAGACCCTATCCAGTCTAGACCTTTCATCTATTCTGATGAAACTTATAAAATCTTTGCATTGGTATAAACCCAATACCGATGATGAAACCAGCTGTTGATCGACGGGCACCCTGCCCAATCAATGATGAAACCATGCAGTTTGGACCTTTCGTCTATTCTGATGAAAATTATGAAATCTCCTTGCATCGATATAAACCCAATATCGATGATGAAATCAATTGTTGATCGACCGGCACCTCGCCCGATCAATGATGAAACCCTACCCAGTTTAGACCTTTCATCTATTCTGATGAAACTTATAAATCCCTTTGCATCGATATAAACCCAATATCGGTGATGAAACCAACTATTGATCGACTGGCATTTCGCCCGATCAAGGATGAAACCCTGCCCAGTTTAGACATTTCGTCTATTCTGATGAAACTTATAAATCCCTTTGCAGCGATATAAACCCAATATCGATGATGAAACCAACTATTGATCGACTGGCATTTCGCCCGATCAAGGATGAAACCCTATCCAGTTCAGACCCTATGTCTGTCTTGATGAAAACCACATATCCTTTAATTGTCCCACCTACTATAACCCCTACCCAGTCTAGACCTCACGTCTGTTCTGATGGAACCTCTCCTTTCACACTCCTGCAAATTGTCTCCTTTACGGCGCACATGGCCGGAAGGATTTTTGCTGCCACTCACAAAATCCGGTTTGAGCACCTCTTCGGATGCCGTCACGCGGTGGAGCGAGTCCCCCATCCTTTCTCTGAAGGGGTGGACGCTCTCCTGCCAAGTACGGGCTGTTCGCATGAGGGATTGTCAAAACCGCTACCCCACTTCCCAAAGTAATAAAACCATATGCAAAGTAAGATGGAGACGCTTGAAGCCAAGGGATTCCTTTCCAATAAAAAGGGAATACATAAAGGGCCCCGAGGGGACATTACATTACAGAAGAGAACAAAAAAGGAGGAGTAAACAATTCACGGCCGTCGGAATATATCTTCGAAGGCTAGAAGACCCACATAAGGGGCGGCTCCCAGCTCATGAAGGCGCGCTTCCTCCTCCTGAAGCCCAATGGACATGTCCTGAAGAGACATCACCCGTCCCTCCAGCGAGGCTACCTCCTCTTCAGACTGCGGCCGGATAAAGGAGAGTTGCTGCAGTTTGGCTCGAAGTCCAGAGAGTTCCATCTCCAGTAGGGCTATCCGGCCCCGCACAGCTTCTTCCCGTTGAATGGCACCTTCTAGCTCAGCTCGGCGTCCATCAAGCATAAGTGTCAGCTTCCCCAACTCGGACTTGCATTCTGACCTCTGCAATTTCAGCGCCGTTAGCTTATCAACCATGGTCCGTGCTAGGAAATCCCTCCGATGCACGAATTTAAGCAAAAGCAAGACCCGCTGAGCCCATGTGTCCAGAGGGCAACCCATAGCCTGCAGACCGGTAGTGAAGCGATCAGCAATTTCCTTCAGCTGCAAATATGTCAAGCCAGGCTGAGATTCTACCAGCTGGCGCAGCATATCCAGGTTCTGCCAGACAAAGCTCTCGGACGATGCAAAGCCAAAAGAAGCAGAGGGGATCACTTCGAAGGTCACTTCGCTATCAATGTCTGCCCACAGTGTGACATCCGGCTGAGAGGATGAAGACGGTAAATCTGCTGGAAGAACTGGCCGATCCCTCTCCGAGCCCTCTGGCTGAACTGAAGATTCCCCCTCCGTCTCGGGCGCTATGGCTTGAACATCAGCGGAGGGAGGACCGATGAATGATGGAGCTATCTCTTCATGAATCTTCTGAATAAGGGCTTCATCTTCAGCTCCTCTTCCTGATAATGGGGGCGAAGGGTCTCTAGTCTGTAAAGGCAGAAATCCAGTTTCTATATCCACTGTGGCGGGGGCTGCTGACTCAGGCGCAATTGACATGATGGCAGCCGGTATGAAAGCAGAGCTTCTGGCTGGGTCTGCTTCAGCTCTGAACTCTGAGGCCCTGACGAGGATGGAAATCTCTCCTGGTGATCCTAAGTCCAACGATGCTAAATCTGTCGAGGACTGTATCCGCGCCGGCACAGGGCGAATGATCTCAGGAATTCCCGTGCAAGTTAACGGCTGGAAAGGGACAATAGCCCAGTTTATGGAAGAAATGTCCGTGATAGCCGCAGTTGTGTCTGAGCTAGCAATGGCAACGCCCTGAGACCAAAACAAAGCAACTTCAGTGCTAGATATAAAAGAAGAAGGGGCAGATGAAGCAACAAACATGAAAAGGAACCCACCCTTGAAGCAGGGTCCACATCCTCGGAGTGGGGTGAAAGAGAAGGAAGCTCCGTAGTCGGAATGACAAACGGTGGAGTTATGTCAATCTCGGTATCGAGCCCGGCAAACTCCTCCTGCAACTCCTCCTCAGGAGATAACACCACCAGCTTAGCCGGCTGAAAAGATGAAACACCCTTTGCAAATACAAGTGGGGCCTCTGGTTCGGGAGCATCTCCCTCACTGTCGCTGAAGGTTGCTTCCTCCTCATCAGAGGCGGCCTTAGAGCTGCCAGAAGATATTTCCACACTAGCTATACGCTGTGGGGTCACCTCCAAAACATGCCGAGATGTAGACCGGGTAATTATGCGCCTGGCCGGAACGACACGCTGCTTCAACTGAGCCTTGTGACCTTCCTGTGGTTGAAGCAACTCTTCTATCACCACAGTCTCAGTCTGCTCCTCGCCTGCCGCTGATGCCAAAAAGAGACCTCTGAGAAATGTAGCAAAGAAAACAAATATAGATATGAAACAGATGAGAAGATACACTTACCCCCCGCCTCACTAGCCGGCGTAGGAGAAGGCAATCTGGTCTCCACCACAGAAGGTGCCATGACTGTCTCTTCAGCTGTGCAAAAAGAATGGGTCAGATTCAAAGATTTCTTTCAGATCCTGCAGAAGACAGTGAAGAATGCAAATACAAGTTGTTGATGTTACCCTGAACCGGTGTCGAAGCAGCCTCCCTTTGTAGCTCAAACTCATCGAATGATGGAATGTCAGGGAGAGGGGTCCCAGTATCCATCGCCACCGAAGTCGACTGTTGAATGTGGGCCTTTTTGGCCTTCCTGGCCTTCCCAACCGTAGTCTTGACTGCGGAAGCCTTCCTCTTCTTGCCAGGAGGCATGGGAGTAGTGGTCGGTGCTGCAGCAGGAACTTCAAAATAAGTGGGCTTCTCGGCCTGCGCAATAATCTTTCTATAGAGTCCCTGCCGCTTTATATCAGGCCGGTCTGTTAAGAATGGCAGAAGAATGATGGGATCAGCGGATGCAAAGTTCAGATGCTAAGCAGAAAACACTGCAATCAGAAAAGAAGAAATCTTACCTGCCGGGCCGTCATAGAATACAGAAAGTGGCCAGTACATGTAAGCTACCTCCTTGGAGCGGGAAGCAGCCTCCTTGATGAGCCAGCACACATCACCAAATAGCTGGCACTTCTCTACCAAAGCTGCCAGATCATTATGGCCACGAAAGTCAAGGCAGTGAAACAAGTCAAGATGGTCCATGCCCCAGCCATCGACATAATGAAATGATATAAACAGTGGCTTGTTCAAAATATCGGCTATCGGGCTTTCTGCAGATAATCCATGCAAATTCAGCAGAATGAACAGCCAGGATGTTTGTCTATAATACGTCTGAGTTCTATCTTCTCGGCGTACAAACGTCCTATATGGATGAAATTTATCAACTGGACCCCTCCAGGAAGCTACTGTCGGGAGCGGCTCTTCAACAGGGAATGGATACTGCTGCTCCTCCAAGCGAGCGCCCCCTACATGGCTCAGATGTTTCAAGCTCTGCATAAAGGTGTCCTCATTGATGGCAGCAAAGACAGGAGCAAGCGGCTCGGAACTCTTTTCCTTCAAGGCCCGCCGCTGAGTCAGATAATTCTCTGCTTCCCTCAGATGCTGTGAGTAAAGTTTTTTCAAGTGGGCCTCGGAAATATCAAACACTGGCCCAGGTTGCTGTTTCAGGAAGGAGCGCTCTGTAACGTCCCAGAAGGCACCCCTGCCGTCCCTATAAAACCCGGTCCGGATATTCCACCATTTGATGTATTCTGGTGTCACCCGGGGGACACGATTAGAAACAATGGGCACCCTGAAAACTATGTCATCCTGGCGATGATAGAAATCCCACCACAACCGGCCCTCGCCAATAATGAGGGACCCGTGCTTGGCCCGACTGTCTAGGGGAAACTGGGCAACCGAAGTAGGAATATGCTGGTCGTAGCCAAAGTTTCGCCCAAAGCGGAACGGATAATATGGCTCCAACAGAAGCAGGCCACCCTTCCTATAAACCAAAACACTGGGCCGAATTGCCATGGCCCATCTCACCAGCTCTGGTTCCAGGATCGGCCGAGCAGTGTTGACCCCGGAGATGGGGTCGATATATGTTTCTATCTCCTCCAGCTTGCATTCTCTCTGAGGATCAATCAAAGGAGCTGAACCTGCTGCCAAGCTCCAGAAATGTATGCTACCAGGAGCGTCCACTGGTACCTTTATTAGTCGGGCCCTGATTTTAAATAGCTGATCATAAAAGGGACCAGGCTCAGCACTGGCAAATTCAATCATCCTGGGTGACACTGTATCTGCCTGCAAGGTTCTCGGAGCTAATTCGGGGAATATACTGCAGACCCAGGCGTTGAAGAAATGAAAAGGACTCACGGTCCTCAAAGAACGGGGAGTCCGATGCTTGTACAGGTCCCCCAAAGATTTATATGTCAAACACAGGGCCGCTGGGCAGAGCGACAGCTTCATCCCCCACGCCATCTGACAAGCTGGATATATGGCCTCTGGCCGAATGACTGTCTCGTCCCCTTGTGGGAGAGCAAAAGTGCACAGCCAAAATGTAAAATAAGCTGCACAATGTGTGATGGGGTCTACGCCTGCTGGGTTGGGACTGCCGCTGCCTGCACGACGCAATGAAGAAGGTAGCGCCGACTTATAACGGGGAGCCCTTACCTACTTACTAGCAGCCGGACCCATAGAAGGAAAGTCTGCATACTTTAGGGGACCGTCAAAGAAATACTGGACCCACTGCCCTATCCGGACCCTCATTTTGCTACCTCTCTCTCTGGGTTGATAGCCTTTAGAGGACCCCCTGCTGTACGCCAGACAGATGGAGCGGTATACCTTCATCAGGTATCGATATGAGAAGCCGAGGGAGTACTTCCCCTCGCCATCAGAGCTATCCTTCTCGGAGTCCGACAAGCAAACCTCCTCATACGGCTCGCCATCAATGGGCAGGCCGGAAAGCTGTGATAAACTCCAGAGATCCAGGGATGTCTCCCCCTCTGCTGTATAGAAAGTGTTGAACAAAGAGCAGAACACTTCAAACATCCCACAGCACAGCCCCCGGGATATGGGATACCGGAATCTGGAAGCGAAGACACTGTGGTACACCCCTGCTCTGATTAGCAGGGGGGCATACTCTAGAAGAACAAATTCTGTAAACTCCACTGCCCCCACTCGGAATAGATGAGCGTCAGTGATTTTGGTGTCTCCAAACCAGCCGGCGGCCAGAAGGTACTTAAACTGAACGGCCGAACAATTCAGCACGAAGGGTTCTTCGCGATATCCCCACTTTAATGGTGCCAAAAACATGCCATAGCCGGGCTTCTCCCTATGAACTCGGCCGCCAGCATTATCCCACCGGGCTGGTGTGAATTCCGGGGCCCGGACTAGCATCTTCTTCTCTGGTTCCAGCTCCGATATGCCAAGGACGGCATCCCAGTCGCGCTTTTCCCCAGGAAGATAGATGGCCTTGCTGCGATACACTGAGTCCTTTAGACTATCTCGCTCGGCAAGGATGGCAGCTTCAACTACGCGAGCTATCCGATAATCTCGCAAGCCACCCACTGTGAAAGTCTGGATGAACGGCATCAAGTGGCGATCCTTCGAAAAGTCTGGCCGATAGTTATTATCCCGCCTGAAGCATGTCTCGGTCACCGTGGAGTATACCCGGGCCGTCGACACTGTGTCAGTTTCAGAATCAGACGATTCGTCAACTGAAGCTATTCTATCATATCCGAAATCCAAGCTGTGCACGTTCAACCAATTTACTGTGGCCTGAGATATGTCTGGCTGGGCTGATGAACTAGCTCCAACAGCTCCGGAAGATGCAGCAGCAGAGCCAGAAGCCATTGCTATATCTGCAAACAAAAGAATAAATATGGATTAAAAGTCAGTCTTATAGGGATTGCAACATGAGATTCTATAAAAATTTCGGCAGCATCTCCCCTTATTCGGGGTCTGCCCAAAAAGAATAGGGAGTCACCAACCAAGAGGGGGTGATCCCAGAAGCAAAGGGATTAAATCCCCAAAAGACGTCATACCCGGGATGGAAGAACTCGCGGCCACCGCCGAGAGGATGAAGACGGCTCGCGCCGAAGAGAAGAAATGGAGAGAAAAGCTGAAGAAAGAGAAAAAAAGGATGAAGAATGAGGGAAAACAAGCCATCGGCGCCTTAAGTAGGGCCCGGAGCGATGGGTTCTCGGCGCGGCCGAATGCGTGCCGAGAACCTCCAGGCCGAGGGCTCCCGATGGCCAAACGGCGCGCCGAGAACCCCAGGCCGAGGCCCCTGCGGCCAGGGCGCGCCGAGAAGACCCCCAGGCCGAGAGCCCCAGGCCGAGGCCCCCTGCGGCCAGGGCGCGCCGAGAAGACCCCCAGGCCAAGAGCCCAGCCAACCAGGCCGCGTCGAGAGACCCCCCGCGCCGAGAAGCTTCGCGCCGGGAGGTCTTGCAGGCCGAGAAGGCCTCGCGCCGAGAAGGTCACGCCGAGAAGCCCATGGCCCCGTGCCGAGAAGCTTTAAAGGCTGAAAATAAAGGCAGAAAATATGAAAATGGGAAAGTATGAAAATGAAATATCCATATGCAGCATAGTGTTCCTACGAGATAATCAGGTCCGAAAACCGGATTGAAGACAAATGGAGGAAGATATCCTCAAATGATGAAAGACACCTACAGGCCCCGTGCCGCTTATTCTGCGCTTACGCCGCCCGCAGGTGGGGGGCATTTGTTGACACCTAGAAAATGATCAAGGATGGAAGCGCAACTGAAAAGAGGTCAGACTGACAGTGAAAGACCATTGATGAAGCTCGTCAACCATTCACCCAGCTAAAACCCTTGTTGGCCAAGCTGATGTCCGGTGCTAATGTCACTTAGACGGTAACACTGATAAAGCAGCAGTCACTCGACTGATGAGACCTTCCAGCCCTTTAATGAGAGCTGTACTACCGTTTCACCCAAGAATCCACGGATGATATGTCAAGATGAGTCAGATGTCGGCTTGCTGACAGATGTAATATGAGATGAAGATGAAGCCGGTACCGGCAGATGAAGATGGCAAACGCTTTGCAAAGTCAGAACAGAAGAAGAATGGTCTCCACAGATTACACACCCGGCTGAGGTCTTCCTAGACTAAAGCTGATGTCCGATCTCGTCACCATTCAAGTGACAATATCGATAAAATGATACCCGACATTGTCACCATTCAAGTGGCAATACCGATGAAACCCCTGTCTACGGACAATGAAATCCCGGTCTACAGACTGATGAAAACCATAATGATGATCTCGATACAAGATATGTCATGAATGAAAGGCCCTTTCGGGTGATGATGTCCTTGAAAGACCCAAATGGGTCTGTGAAAGTGGCCACAAAAAAGGCTTTAATTGGGCCTCAAAAGATGGCGCCGAGAGCCATTTGCCGAAGCCCAAGAGGGCGCCGAGAGCCTGGTCAAATGCGCGTCGGGAAGCTCAAGCCGAAACCCAGCCGTGATGCTACTGCCGAGAGGGAGAAAAGGGTTATAAAAACCCCCTTCCTTTGAACAAAAAGGGGATCGATTGGAAAAGGGGATCGATCGGAAGAAAAAAAAGAAGAAAAAGATAGAGCAATAGAAAGATAGAGAGGGAGTCCTGCTCAGAGAGCGAGAGCCCCCCTCAACCAAAAGAGAAGAGAAGAAATAGAAGAGAAGAAGAAGGAAGGTTCCAGGTGGGCACTGGGGAGGGAGAGGAGTCAATGCTCCGCCCTCCCCCATGCTTTCTTTTCTCTTTTTCTTCATGTAATCTTTAGAGTTTCATCTCGATTGATAGAGTGTAACCGGACAATCCCGGCCTCGATTTGTATCTCCCTGTGCCTCATTCCCTCTCTATGAGCAATGTAAGTCTGGGAAATGCATCGAAATAGAATATTACACTGGCCTGTTTGGGTACTGATGGATTGAAATTGCTGTTATCCACTTCCGTTATTTCTTTTGCATCCGCTTGTCCATTCCTTAGATGCTTTTGATTTTCGGCCGGTGCTTCATATCCCGGAGTCGGTCCTCCTGTGAAGAATGAAGGTGGAACCCCAACCCTTGTTCAATGGGTTATTGGGCTCCGTCCCTCTCCTTTCTTCCATGGTACGATAGACCCTCCGGAGCATCGTGGATTTCTGTCGAGTTCACAGTTAGTTCAGGGTCAGAGACAGCAATCTCTTGACCGGCTGAACATCAGATGATCAGAGAAAATCCTCTGCATAACCCTACGAGGCGACGGAGCCATGCCACTGCATAAGCTTCATGGACCTCTAAAGGAACATCAAAATGGTGCTGCAGGCATGTATATGACCAAGGGTCCAGTACCCTTCAATTTGGCTTTTACCCCGGCACTCCGTGGGTGATTGCCCATCATCTCCTGGCAAATGCTGACCGCAGGGGAAATGCTGCCAAAATTCTCAAAGTTCATTGAAGCCCCCCCGACCGACAACAGGAAGAAATGCATCCTTCATAAGGCTATACGACGGCCTCATTTCCCCATCAATTCCACCCCTAGATTTCCTTGGTATCCTCCTAACAGAAGCATCCATGAAATCCCCTTGTTCGCATCCCAAGTTCAGCTTCAATCGCATCCAGAAACTCAAAAATCCCTGAAACAGAGCATCGTTCGAGCTCTGGAAAACGATGAAACCCTGCAGCAAATCTACCTTCTCGGCGCACAAATTGCCCGCCGAAAACCCCTCTGCCGAGAGGTCTGTCCCCTTAGCTAAACGATAAACCAATCTGTTTTAACCCTTTTCACCTGAGTCTATGTGCAAGGCTCCCGGCGGCAGACTCCCGGCGTGGCCAGAAGCGCGCCGGGAAACCCTACGCCGAGAGCCCCTCCTCCTTGTCAGCCATTCACCCCCAGCGCCACCTTCCCGGTGCCACCAGGAGCGCGCCGGGAAGCCCTACGTCGAGAGCCTTCCCCCTTTCATCTGGCCGCGCCGAGACCCTCCTTCGGCCTACTAAACCCATGCCGAGAGCTCCCTCTCCGGCCAATTGAAGCCACGCCGAGAACCTCCTTTTGGCCAATCAAAACCGTGCCGAGAGCCCCTCCTCCTTCAGCCGATAAAACCCAGTCAGAGGCCCTCTTCTACACTGATATCCTTCAATTTTGGTCTCCATACACACATGCCCTGGGGATGTTCATAGATCGTCATGAGTGCCCTGAGAAGATATAGTAATGGGGAAGTCCTCCCCTACAGTATTCATTCCCGATCCGGATTTCACCCTTATGAACCCAAAGGGCCATGTCATTACATGAGTTCCGAGGGATTTCAAGGGGATATTAAACGATGGAATAAAGATAAGCAATGTCCCGGGGCCCGACGCCCATCCCCGTTCGGTTGTCATCCCGGCACTCCGTGGATGATAACCTATCCTCCCTTGGCATAATCCAAGTTGAGGGGACATGCTGCCAAAATTTACACATACCTTGCCAGGTAGCTGTAATGTCCTACCTCTCAACCCCGTTGGCCCACGGAGCCATGTCCCTACATGCTCTCCGATGGTCCTTTGAAGGGGAGGATATAGATGCAACATCGCGTACGCACAGGGCGCGTCATGTCATGCCGGTGCTTACTCAGATTCTGGGTCAGTTATGCCCGATCTCTTACGGATCCCACCCTGCCACTGCATGGGTGGTTCCCTATTCCCCACTTGGCATGGTCCAAGATGGTGGGAATTTGCCGTCGGTTTTATCCCGAAAATAACCAACCCCGGCTCCGTCTAATCCATTTAACGTTTGCAAATGAACGACTTCCGTCTCTCTTGAGCATGTGGCTTTACCGCTGTCATCCTCCTACTTTTAGCGTTTAATCAAGGGTTGTCCTTCCTTAGAAGGACGTAATTAACGTCATAACGTTCATGGTATGACGGACTTCTGGTCCAGACACGATCACTCACAATCGACTGACCATGTCAGATCGAGCGCACAATAAAATTGTCACTTCGGTGACTGGCACGCCAATGAACCAATAAATAAATAAATCAATCAATAAATAAATAAATAATAATAAATAAATAAATAAAGATAAGATAAAAATCCCGCGTCCACACCTCTCAGTCGGCTGCTCTTTTCTCGGGCTTGATAGCCTTTGGAGGACCCCCTACTGTGGGCCAAACAGATGGACCGGTAAGCTTTCATCAGATACCGGTATGCATAACCGAAAGAATAGCTGCCCTCTCCATTAGAGGCGTCCTTGATGGAATCGTCCAGGCAGACCTCCTCATATGGCTCCCCGTCCATGGGTAGGCCAGAAAGCTGCGATAAACTCCAGAGGTCAAGGGATGTCTCACCTTCCGCTGTATAGAATGTATTGAACTGCGGGCAGAACACTTCAAGCATGCCGCAACACAATCCCCGAGAGATGGGATAGCGGAACCTGGAGGCAAATACACTGTGGTATACTCCAGCTCTAACCAATAGAGGGGCATACTCCTTCAAAACATATTCTGTGAACTCCACTGCTCCAACCCTAAAAAGATGGGCGTCTGTCAACTTGGGATCTCCAAACCAGCCGGCAGCCAGCTGATATTTAAACTGAACGGCCAGGCAGTTAAGAACAAATGGCTCGTCTCTATAACCCCACTTCGCAGGCGCCAAAAAGAGTCCGAATGAGGTCTTCTCTCGGTGGACACGGCCGGTGGTATGGTCCCACCTTGCAGGGGCAAATTCTGGGGCCCGGGTCAGCATCTTCTTCTCGGGTTCTAAATCGGAAATGCCCAGCATAGCATTCCAGTCCCTCTGTTCACCTGGGAGATATATGGCTCGGGCTCGATAGACAGAGCTCTTCATGCTGTCTCTATCGGCAAGTATTGCCGCTTCTACGGAACGGGCAATAAGAGCATCCCGCATTCCGCGTATGGTGAAAGTCCGAACAAACGGCAGCAAATGACGATCCTTCGGCAAGTCCGGGCGGTAGTCAGCAGCTCTCCTGAATTCAGTACCTTCCAGGGAAGAAAAAACTCCAGTGGTCGGTACGGTGTCAGTTTTAGAATCGGAGGATTCGTCGACACTAGCAATCTGGTCATAGCCAAAGCTCAGGCTGTATACGTTCAACCAGTTGACTTTGGCCCGAGATATGTCCGACTGAGCCGATGAACTTGTTCCAATAGCTCCGGAAGATGCAACAGCAGAACTGGAAGCCATGTCAGCACCTGCAGTCAGAGAAAGACAAGAAAGGAAACATCAGAAAGATGAATGGGCACGAAACAATAAGATAAACAAATTCTCAACAAATTTCGGCAGCATCTCCTCTTGTCCGAGGTATGCCCAAGAAGAATAGGGAGTCACCCACCAAGAGGGAGTGATCCCGAGCATAAAATGGGACTCAATCCCATATATATAGCGGACCTACCCCGAAAAATCGGCAAAAGGGGGGGGGGGGAAATGACGCTCTGGGGGGGGGGGGGGGAAGCTCACAGCTCTCCGCCACCGCCGAAGTGAAGAAAGAGAAAGAAGAGGAGAGAATGAGGAAGAGCAGGGCTTTCGGCGCCTTAAATAGGGCCCGAAGCCGAGGGGCTGTCGGCGCGGCCAAATGCGCGCCGAGAACTCCCCGGCCGAGAGCTCCCGTCGGCCAAAGGGCGCGCCGAGAACTCCCCGGCCAAGAACCCCCGTCGGCCAAAAGGCGCGCCGATAGCTCCCAGGCCGATAGCCCCTGTCGGCCGTAAAGCGCGCCGAGAACCCAAGGACGAAGCCTATGCGCCTGTCCGCACCGAGAAGCCCATGCGCCCACTCGCGCCGATATCCGTCGCGCCGGGAGGTTCATGCCGAGAAGCTCTGAAATGCTGAAAATAAAGAAAATACAAAGATGAAAACATCAAAATGAAAGATGGATATGCAGAAGGTTACTACAGCGACATGATTAAGCTGAAAGACAAATTGAGGAAGATACCCTCGAATGATGAAAGTCACCCGCAGGCCCCGTGCCGCTTATTCTGCGCTTACGCCGCCCGCAGGTGGGGGGCATTTGTTGACACCTGGAAAATGAACAAGGGTGGAAGCACAATTGAAAAGAGGGTCTGACCAACAGTGAAAGACCAATGATGAAGCTCGTCAACCATTCACCCGGCTAAAGCCCTTGTCGGCCAAAGCTGATGTCCGGTGCCGATGTCATTCAGACGGCAGCGCCGATAAAGCCGCAGTCACTCGACTGATGAGACCTCCCAGCCCTTTAAGAAGAGCTGTACTACTGCTTCGTCCAAGAATCCACGGATGATATGTCAGGGTAAGCCAGATGTCAGCTTACTGATGGATGTAATATGAGATAAAGATGAAGCCGGCACCGGCAGATAAAGATTGTCAGGGCTCCTACAAAGTCAGAACAGAAGAGCAATCCTCTCCACAGATCACACACCCGACCGAAGTCTGTCAGACTGAAGCTGATGCCCGGTCTTGTCACCGCTCAGATGACAATGCCGATAAAACATACCCAATTTTATCATCATTCAGACGGCAATACTGATTAAACCTCTGTGAGTTCACTGATCAAGCCTCAAGACGATCTCAACAAAGTCATGTCTCTACTAAAGGTGGGCCTTATTCGGTTCTGATGAAGATTAATTCAAAAGAAAGCATAAAGAGAAGCCTAAGGCACGTATGAGGCCCGAAGGCACTAGATGGGCCGGCCATTTGGGCTCCTGTTAATGGCGCCGGGAGCCTCAACAGGGGGCGACTTATCGCGCCGGGAGATGTCTCGAATGGAACAAGCCGCACCGACTACCCTCCACCGAGAGGACAGAGGGATGAGAGCTATAAAAGCAAACCCTCTTTGAAATGGGGAGGGGATCAGAAGCCGGGCCATCGATCAAAAAGAAAGAAGAGAGAAGAGACCAGAGAGAGAGAGAGCCTCCTCCGCTGAAAAAGAAAGAGAGAAGAGATCGATCCCCAGGGAAGAAGCTCCAGGTGGGCATCTGGGGGAGGGAGAGGAGTCAATGCTCCGCCCTCCCCCCCCATGTTTTCTTGTCTTCTGCTTTATGTAATCGTTTCAAGCTTTATCTTGATTCATGCGATGTAGCCGAGATATCTCGGCATCTGTTTGTTCCCCTTCCCCTCACTCCTGCCTTGTAATCGGCTTGAGTATTAGAGTGGTGTATGGTCTGGGCTTTCCCACTGTGTGTCTTCCCCGATGGGCATCGCCAAACGAATGGATATATATGTATGGTGGGCTATAGTTTAAGCCTGATTTTTGCTTCCTCTGAAACTCTATTGCCCTTCCCCGCGTTCTCTGTAAATCAGCTGCATGATAATCTGATTTACCTGTTTCTTCTCTCTGCTTCTTAGCACCATCAGTGCTCAGCCCAGAGCCCGGGACAGACTATCCCTTGGCTGCTGGGATGAAGCTGTGTCATACAATGGTCAAGCTTGAGAAACTCCGGGGTTCTAAGCGTGCGTGCTTCATCCGTCGATGTCATCTAAGTCGCCTCTGGGGCCAGAGACAGTCATCTCTTGGCTCCCAGGGCGACGAATGACCAGATCAAGTATGTCCCCAAGCTCTGCGTGACAATGGCGATGGACAGGGGCATTCAGACTCCGACTTCCCAGATGCCTCTCGAACCCTAATACTCCTTTGAATTCTAGACCTAATCCAACTCAGAGTGGATGCCTTGAGCAGTCTAGAGCCCATAGAATCCGTCAGTTTCTGCCCAAACCACCATTAAAACCAAAAAATAGAGTACCGTAAAACCCTGAACCCCTCTCGGTGCCCTCACCATTTCGGCCTCCAGAACAGTGAAACGGATGAACAGCCCTCGGCGCGGGTCTTCCCGCGCCGATAACCCTATTCCTCCCTTTGGCATTCGCTTCCCGGCGCACCGAACAGTAGCCCAGGAGGTTTCCTCCCGGCGCGAAGCTTCCTGCGCCGAGATCCCTTTGGCATTCGCTTCCCGGCGCACCGAACAGCAACCTAGGAGGTTTCCTCCCGGCGCGAAGCTTCCTGCACCGAGAGTTCCTTGGCATCTGCTTCCCGGCGCACCCAATAGTAACCCCTGAAGGACTCTTCCCGGCGCGGTGATTTTGGCGCCGGGAACCCCCCCTTTTTTTTAAGCCAAAAACCTCTCTCAAATCTTTAAGCCCTGGCTACTATTAAAAAAACCCTAAAAATACCCTCGTGAGCTGCTCAACAGAACCCCACTCTCTGTCAAGGGATGCCTTGGGCCGTCATATGCACCTCTGGGACGACAACTAGTGGGAGTAACTCCCCTTTTTCTACGTGGTTTCTCGAACTTGATCGGCTTTTGTAAACCTCAAGACCAAGGAAGCTCTGCCACTGCATAAGCTTCTACGGTCACAAAAGGTATATCAATATATTGCTCCAAGCACACACGGGCGCCAGGGGTTCCATACCCCTCTATTTCTTGGCTTTCACCCCGACATTCAGTGGGTGATCGTCTATCATTCTCTGGCAAATGTTAAGTCCAGGGGAGATGCTGTCAGAATTCTCCCAGGATGCCTGAGATGACATGAAACTCATCCCCGGGACCTTATCTATCAGTGGTGACAGAGGCTCCCTATACCTTATTGTTCCCCGCCCAATCTTTCTATGTTCCCGGCCTTCCTTGGAACCTATACCGAAACAGACTGAAGTCCAGTGAGTTGAGCCATTCTGATGCCCCAGGGCCCACTTGCCTCTACCCTAACCAACATGAAACCCAAAAAAGAGCATCGCAAGCTCTGATTCTCGTCTCGGCGCCTTCGTGCCTCTCGGCTTGGCCTACAGTGAACCGGATGAACAGCTCCCGGCGCCACTCCTTCAGGCGCCGAGAACCCCCAGGTACATCTCCTTCCCTGCGCGCCGGGAGCCCCCATACCCTGGCCTTCTTCCCTGCGCGCCGGGAACCCTCTTTGCATCCTCATGCGCCGAGAACTTAACCCCCTTTGCATCCTCATGCGCCGAGAACTTAACCCCCTTTGCATCCTCATGCGCCGAGAACCTAACCCACTGGCATTCTTCTGGCGCCAGGAACCTGTATGCACACCCAATCTGCCCCAGGAGCCTATTCCTACATACAATTGAAACCCCCCCCCCATTACTTCAACTCAGTTCATCCGGGGATGCCCATGAGTCATCATATCTGGTCCGGGGACAAATTTAAAAGGAAACTAGATCCCCTTATCCTCCGCCATCGGATTTATAAACGACCCCTTTTGCTCGTGTGGATTCTGTCACTGCATGAGTCCCGCTAGCTTTCCGAAGGGGAGATCACATATTACCCTATAGTCCGTATATATGGATCGAGAGGCTCGACCTCTTTCTTTCTCTCGGCTTTCACCTCGACACTCCGTGGGTGATAGCCTATTTCCCCTTGGGCATAATCCAGATTAAGGGGAAATGCTGTCAAAAGGTTGATCGATGCCGTGAACCTCCATCGCTGTCATGGCTCAGCCTGTCCGTGATTGATATCCTCCTTTCCCTCTTTCCCCCAAGTCTAGTCGTTTCGAACCGCCGGTTCAGCGTTATAGTCTGTTTCCGTGATTGATGTCATTATCCTACCCGCCTCCCTGGCCCTGGTATGAAGTTTAAAATTAAATATGTGAACATTTGTTCGCCTTTCGAGGCCTCCTATTTCGGCGTTTAATCAAGGGTTGTCCTTCCTAGGAAGGGCGTAATTAACGTCATAACCTTTATGGTATGACGGGCTTCTGGTCCCGACTCGGACCTCACAATCGACTGACCACGTCAGATCGAGCACACAATGAAATCGTCATGCATGTGATTGGCACGCCAATAAATCCACCGATAGAATATAAATAAATAAACAAATAAATAAAAATAAATAAGAAGATAAAAAAAGAAAGAAGAGAGAAAGAAAAAGCCGCATTCCACAACATAATCCATATGGGTCCATGTGGGGCTGGTCAAAGTCCTAGGTGACATCTAGAAGGTCAATTGGACACATGGGAGACAAGTTGTTGAAAATTTCAAAAGGAGGCTACCTACCTTGTCCCTTGGTCAAGGGGGCGCCCCCCCCCCCCTTATGGGAAATTTGATTTTTGTAAAAAACCTATTAGAACTAATTAGTTCTATCTCTTATTTACCCTCCCTAATTCCAAATCTAGGGTCATTTTGAGTCTTTTTACATTTCATACAAATAGGTTGTATTTCCATTTTATGTGAATTAATGAAGTGAAAAATTTTGTGAAAGCTTGGAGCCTCCTTGGAGGGTGCGCCCCTCTCCCCTCTCTCCCTCTAGTTCTTCTTCTTCCTCCAATAATTCAGGGTGTGAGACCCTTTCTACCTTCTCATCTAATCCTCTGAATTCTATTTCTGCCGCCGCCGCCATCGCACCGCCATCGCGCCGCCGTCATCAACATCGGAGTTCTATCTACATCAGGATAGATCCTCAAAGCTCGAATTTTAACTCTCCATCAGGAGCTCAGATCGAATCCAAACTTGGAGGGTGAGTCCTCCACGTCCATTCCAGCCTCCACAAAAATAATTCAGTCATTTACCCATCGTTAAGTATTTTTCCATTTTCGTGTTCTTCAGTCTTCCAGTTCTGTCTTCTATTCAGATCCTGTCACAGCAACCCTGAGTTTCCATTTTTAGACCATCTTTTATTTATTTTCTTGGGTCACCAATTTTATTTGGAGTTCTGTCCATCACCCCCATGATCCATGAATTTTCTTAGAATTTCTTGAATTCTTTTTGTATTTTTAAAAATTACTGTCTTCTACCAATTCTGTTCTATCTTGTGCAGTTCAGATCCGACCCCAAGTCAGTATAAAATCCTCAAAAAATCGAAACCTCCACCAAAAGTCAAATACAAATTATCTCTATCTTCCTTGTTTCCACCTCTACAACTTTCGTGAAGAGTCCAAGTTCCAGATCTGAGGTTTGAGGCACGGTCAACACCAAGTCTCAGGAAAACTTAGTTCTATCTTGAGATTTTGGGTTCTGTCCAACAGCATCTTGTAAAATCGATCAAGGCCAGATCCAAGAAATTCAAAATTCTTTCTCTGGCCATAGATCAAGGTATTTTAAAAGAGCTTTCCAACGGTACCTGTTGTGCGTCGATCCGACGTTGAGAGTGATCGCAGCAGCAGATCTCGCCGGATCACGCGCTATAAAACAATAGCTTCAGATCCGTGGGCAGCAAGGTCAACCAGTGAAGACCGGAGCCGACTCGCCTTCCGCGAGGTGAACCGGGGTGCCTCCGTCCCAGGGAGCACCTCTCCAGGAGCCAACATCACAGCGGTACCACTCCGGGCCCACTCGGACCCACCGATGAGCACGTGGGCCCCACGTTCGTGAATACGCATGCCGCTGAAGCTACATCAAAATGCTGCCCGTCAACCCAAGTTTGGTCCTCCCGGGCCCCATTTGTAGCCCGTTACCTCCCTGCGTGGAGTGGGCAGTAGAAAGCATTTATGTAATTATTGTCATAATTGTTTAACCGGGAGTTACTATCTTGGCCGGGATCGTCTTCCCCACGCCCGGAACATGGAGGTAAACTCGCCCCCTCTCTCTTATCGCATTTGCTTTACTCGTGTATTTTTAAATTCCACTGCATGTGATAGGTAATTAGCTCGATCTCTATTTTTATCACCGCTGCGAGAGAGTGAGTGTAACTCATCCCGTGACTCGATCCGAGTTCACGCGGAAAGGCCGATACCCGAGACTCACTGCCAGTTTCTCAACCGCGCACGGTCCACGTCTTCCCTCGGTTAGGGACGATCGCGGGCAAGAGTCTCAGGTCGCGTGTCCATCCCGCATCATCAAGCTAGCCCGCGTAAACCCCTCATGGAGGGTGTTTTTGGTAAAAAGAGTGGGCTGGAAGGGTTTACGTGGGCCAGGCTCAGGGGGCCGGGCTGGTCCGCGTAAAGCCCCTCCCCTAGGGGGTTTAGGCAGACCAGCCTGGGGGTCCGGGCTGGTCCGCCTAAACCCCACCCTGGGGGGTTTAGGCGGGCTGGCTTTGGTCCTTTTTAATTTTAAAAAACCAAAATTTTTTATTGAATAGAAAGGGTTTACACGGACCAGCCTAGGGGGCTGGGCTGGTCCGCGTAAACCCCCCCCCCCAGGGGGTTTAGGCGGGTTGGCACATGGAGAGGGAGGGGGCAGTCCCCACCCTATAAAATTCATTTTTAGGGTATTTCTTCCTAAATTAACTAATAAGAAAAGGACAGCTAGCTCTGGGAGGATACGTGGAAGCTTGCGGAGGCTTGTGTGCGCGTCGACTTGCGGAGTTCCCGCGTGCTATCGCTTTGTGCTCCCGCATCCACGTGTCGACTTCTCGAACTGGTACGGCACACAAACCGCGTCGAAGGACCACAAACTGGACGAATTGAGGCTGAGTGGGGTCGTGGGACCATCGGACTGGAGAGGGGGCTTGACCCCCGGGGAGTTTGCCCTCCCTGGGGGCACGCGGCCCCGCCCCGGGGTGAACTGGCCCCGGGGCCGGTCGTGACCCCGAGGGATGACCCCCGGGGTCTCCTTGTGTCTTTTGCAAGCGTCCTTTGAAGGACGTTGAGCTCCGGGAAACTGGGATGGGCCCGTGGGGGGCGTTGTTCTTTGAGTGGTCGTAGCCGCTCGCAAGGTGTTCGGGTAAATGCCCGACACACCCTGGATTGCCGAACGACTTGGGTAGATGACCGAGGGGCCCCAAGGTGGGCCTTGGGTTGAAGAGGGGAGCTCGTGGGAGATTAGGAGAGGCATCTTAGGGACATGAGTCATGCCTCGAGCTACGTGCCGTGTTGCACGGCGGGTTGGCAGGGTAGCCTTGGGTTGGCCCGAGTGCTAAAGTTGAGTGGCTCGTCGCCACGTATCTGAGGGTCGGGGGTGGCCCCGACTTACTGGGGGGTCGTTGTAGGATCCAATTAGTATGCTGGAATCACGGGGTGGCCCGTGGTTTTGTGTGGAAGGGCTGGAACATATGCGCCCACAAGGTGTTCAGAAAAATGCCGAACACACGTGTGTGAGCCGTATGCACGTGGTGCGGGCCTCCAGAGCCTATGGTTGACTTACTTGGGTCTCCCTTTGACCTTGAAGGGTTGAAAGAAGTGTCTCGGGGTGGGCCCATAGCCCTTTCACTGAGTGCCACATGGCGTGGCTTAACGTCGGGGCTCCCCCAGGTGCTCCCGGGCGGCCATGTAGGATACGAGCAATGCC
Organism: Amorphophallus konjac; assembly: GCA_022559845.1. Taxonomy (NCBI): domain Eukaryota; kingdom Viridiplantae; phylum Streptophyta; class Magnoliopsida; order Alismatales; family Araceae; genus Amorphophallus; species Amorphophallus konjac. Next base: position 116,813,532 of record CM040118.1, read on the forward strand.
CGTATGTGAGTGGCCGGGGTTGACCCCGGACAATTGCTTGTGTCACCGCGTGTCACGGCAAGCTGGTCAGGACCCTTGTAGGGACCCACGGGGTTGTAGAAAGGGCTAGATAGCCCATGCCTTAAAGGTGTTCGGGGAAATGCCCCAAACCCTTATTCCTTGTTATTCTGTCAGAAAATAGTCCGGGTACAACAATCACCAAATCATTTCCTGTGAAGAAGACATAACAGACTATGAATTTCAAATCTATTCCCTTAAATCTGAGATAAATGATTTGAATAATTCTTTGTCTAAATTTGTTAGTGGGCAAGATAATCTGAACAAATTGCTGGGAACAAAGTGATGGGGACATCAGAGCAAGACCACTTACTTTTTATTTTACATTTGAGTCCTTTTATTTACATTTATATGCTTGGGAAAAATGTACGCAATTGTAAGGCTTTATAAGCCAATTTGTCATTCCTTAGGATTGTTTGGGTTTTTGTGTAAAAGTCTAGTAGGACCAGCAAGGGGCCCCCATCTCTTTTCCTATTGGTCCACCTAAGCCTTAGGGTCCCATATGCGGCTGGTCAAAGGTCCAAGGTGGGCTTCTAGATGCTTGACCATTCAAGGGGACAAGGAGAAAGAAAATTCAAAATTGGACCAAGCAAAGTCCAAGATGCTTCCCCCTTATAATATAGTTTATCCCATGTTGTATTTTTTATTTAATTTGGTCATTTGACCAAATGAGGAAGAAAATGTCATCTCTCCCACGAAATTCCTATCCCCCCACCCCTTGCCATTCTCTATATAAGCCGATGTATAGTGTCATTAGAGATATTAATGAAGAATTAAGTATTTTTCCGAAGAGCAAGCCCAAGGGCACCCCTTGTGTCTCTCCTCTCCCCCTTGCAGCAGTGATTGCTATCCATTGTAGGGTGTGAAGCCCTCATCTTGGTGTGACTCCAAGATCTCCAACCTCTTCTGGATGCGACTTCCGGCCCTCGCCTTCCGTTCGTGCCGCCATCACGCCGCCACCGCCATCGCCGGAATTCTATCCAAATCAGGACAGAACCTCATCTCCAAAATTTTATCTTTTTTTATTGTTGTCTGTTCAAGCCCTAATTTTGAGGGTTTGTTCTCCCTGTCCACCCTAATCTCCAGTTCACATTTCGTGCCATTTGGCCTTAGTTTGATATTTTTCCCATATTTTTGTTCTTCCCCTTAGTAATCTGCCATTTTACAGATCTGCAAGACAGTGTCAACTATTCGTATTTTTCTCGCCCCCTTAAAATTTTTTAGAAATTCTACAAAAATTCCTCAGTGTTCCTCATGTTCCCCCCTACCTCCTATAATTTTGTTAGTCCCTGTAAAAATCATTTACCCCTCGGTCAAAGGTTAGTTTCAGATAGATCCCCTTCTGTCCTGAGTGTCTGTCAACAGATCTATAGAAAAAACTCGGTCTTCCAGAGCCTCCCATTTCACATACTATCGTTGTATCAACCCACAAATTTTATATTTGGTATATCTGGGAGTCATCTTTCCAACGCCACCAGTCTTGCCTCGATCTGATTCCGGATCTGAGAGAATTAATTTTTGTCGCCGAGGCGCGTAATTCTGTTCCCTGTGCAGATCAGAAAAATCAGTCTGTGGATAATCCGTGCAAAAATATCAAAAGTCAACTTTTGGAACCGCCACTTCAGGGAGTCGACTAGGGATGTCCTGCCCAGGTTCCCGCCAAGCGGCGCCTCCAGTAGATGTCAAGAAGGTGACGTTCCTTTGAAGGCCAAGGCTTGCTGTCCAGCGAGTCAGAACCGAGTTGGCGCAGTACCGAGTCGGACCAGCAGGCCGAGTTTGCTCCGAACGCACCTCCAGATTGCTGCCCGTCAACCCAGGAACGGTCCTCCTGGGCCTACTTGTAGCCCTTTACCTCCCTGCGTGGAGTGGGCAATAAAATTCACTGTTGAAACAAGTTTTTACCATTGTACCGGGAGTTACCGTAACTGGCCGGGGTCGTCTTCCCCACGCCCGGAGCGTGGAGGTAAACTCGCCCCCACTCTTTATCGCATTTTGCTTAGTTCGTATTCATTCGTAAATGCCGCTGCGAGTGTAGGTTCCAAGCTTGATATCTATTTTTTATCACCGCTGCGAGAGAGTGAGTGTGATCCGTCCTGTGACTCAATCCGAGTTAACGTGAAAAAGCCGATACCCGAGACTCACTATCGGTTTCTCAACCGCGCACGGTCCCACGTCTTCCCTCACTTAGGGACGATCGCGAGCTAGAGTCCCAGGTCACGTGTTCGTCCCGCATCAAATTGGTATCAGAGCGCCGGTTGAGTCTAGGGTAGTCTTTGTGTCTAAGTCCGCAAAAAGAAAAAAAAGAGTTATTTAAGTCGAGTCTAAGCTTAAGTCGGTCCAAGCTTGCATCACATACCTTTATTCGGTATATTAAAAGATGTTGTTCGAACGTTAGGCAACGCCTATCGGGAAGACCGCACACTTGCGCGAGAGGATCTTCGGATCCCGTAACTCCGCCAACGTACCAGATCTTGGTTTAATTCTAGGGTCCTTAGTGTGCATTAGTTAGTGCATTCCAACCTTGCATAGTTGTGTCTAGTGTCTTGTCCAAGTGTCTTCATGTCCATCTTATAGCTCCCCATTTCCAATGGACTCCTGGTCGCCCAGGCGAGATAACCATTGGCACACCCATGGGTTAGGCAACCATCCTCTCCACTTCCGTAGGCCCGAAGCCTCAGATTTTTATGGCTCCAATTACCCGGGTGACTACCTCAAGTGGGAGGCCGCCATGTACACATACTTTGATTGTTATACCATGTCTGAAGCCAGGCAATTCTATTTTGCCAAGGAGAGGCTTCTACACGAAGCCGCCGAAAAGTGGTACCACATTGAGCGCTTGAGAGAGGTTAGGAGGCAATGGCCCATCGAATCATGGTGGGACATGAAGAGAGAGCTTAGAAGGGTCTACCTTCCCCATCCGGTTCCTTCCAACCTGTCCCACCCATTTACTTCCAACCACGTGGGTCACACCTCCACCCGACCCCACCAACTCACTTCCAACCAAGTGGGTCATATCTGGAGGCAAGAAGCCCCTCAGGTACCCAAGCTTAGGCCGGTTGATTACGGGCGAATCCACCGCGATACCCGTACTCCAACCCATACCATTGCCAAACTTGTGCAAATGATTTCGGATCAGGTGGATAGGAGGTGTGCGTATTTTGAGTCGATGGTCTCCCCTTGCCCACCTCCGAGACCGGATGTAGCCATACTCAAGCCTAGGGATGTCATAGCCGGTAACCCCAACTCGGCCCCACCTCTGGGGTCCCAAGGACCTCTTCCCCACCGAGAGATGTTCCTTCCCCACCCATTAGAGCTCCGTTGCCACCACCCTTATCTTCCAATCTTTATGTGGAGCTATCTCAGCCCGAGCCACCCGTGTTTCTAACGGGAAGGCTTTTCATCGCCGAGCCACTTCTTAGCTGACTCAAGAATGGCTTGGTCCCACCTCCCTTCCCATCCATGGACCCCATAATACCTCTAGTTCCAATTAACTCATTTCATACAACATTCCGGTCTAGTCACCATGTGGATACATTGGGTGACCTTCTTAATGGATTAGACCGGCAATTGACATTTACGCACTTGTTGGCCCCAGGCTTCGACCGACCCACAGGTCGCAGCTTCACCCATCTGGCTTTGGGATCCATTACGTCCGTGTGCACCGTGGGTTATGTCACCACGGAGATTCTTCTACTCCTCCCGTTACCGGCCGAGCCTGACTTCATTCCTTTTATCCCGGGGGAGGAGCCATATCTTCTATACACTATCCCATCTACCACGATGGATGGAGGTGACCATCACCTTCATGAATTTCAAAATGGGACTATGTAATGGAAGAACCGAGGGGTCACACATTCTTTGACCCATTTGACCCCTTCGCTAGTGGACCTCGTGACCCACCATTTCCCGTACACCTTGTTAGGGAAGTCCACTACCACACCCCTTCCCCACGGGTTAGTCCACCAACACCCAACCTGGGGATCGTTCCATGGTCATCATATAGGAGTGTCAAAGAAGGTGAATTCGGTTCTCCACCTATCAAATCCACTAGGGAGCATGTGCATGCATGGTGCCTCTTAGGATGTTTAGGAGTTCCTAATTCTGCCAACCACCGATTACATCTAGTGTATGCATGGCACACATTCGGGTGTCCTGGTCCGCCACCGCACATATATGGGTCGGACTAACAATAGGTTTGTCTAGGGTCTTGTGTGTCTGTGTATATATCGAGTTGAGTCGGTCCTTTCTACGCTCGCGTTGTTAGTCCCTTTCGAGTGCGATACTTGTCGGACTTTGGGATCGGCTCTACCTCTACATATCGGATCTAGTCACATAAAGGGACCTAGCGGTGATTCCTAGTGAGCCTTCGAGCCGCCTCCCTCATTTGAGAGTGACCCCACCCCGGAGTGTCCACCTCTAGCCTCCTCCCCAGTAGCGTGTGCATATCGAATCTATACGGGATGAGTATGTGTCGAATACTTGGAGTGGAGCGTACTCCGCGCTTCTTGGTACGATGACGGATCCACCGGCGTCACGAGCAGTCGCACCCCTTACTCGACGGGGTCGAGTTCTTCCCACTCTGGGAGAATTGATGGGGACATCAGAGCAAGATCACTTACTTTTTATTTTGCATTTGAGTCCTTTTATTTGCATTTATATGCTTGGGAAAAAATGTACGCAATTGTAAGGCTTTATAAACCAATATGTCATTCCTTAGGATTGTTTGGGTTTTTGTGTAAAAGTCTAGTAGGACCAGCAAGGGGCCCCCATCTCTTTCCCCATTGGTCCACCTAAGCCTTAGGGTCTCATGTGGGGCTGGTCAAAGGTCCAAGGTGGGCTTGTAGATGCTTGACCATTCAAGGGGACAAGGTGGAAGAAAATTCAAAATTGGACCAAGTAAAGTCCAAGATGCTTCCCCCTTATAATATAGTTTATCCCATGTTGTATTTTTTATTTAATTTGATCATTTGACCACATGGGGAAGAAAATCCCCTCTCTCTCACGAAATTCCCATCCCCCACCCCTTGCCATTCTCTATATAAACCCATGTATAGTGTCATTAAAGATATTAATGAAGAATTAAGCATTTTTGTCAAGAGTAAGCCCATGGGCACCCTTTGAAGCAGTGATTGCTGCCCATTCTAGGGTGTGAAGCCCTCATCTTGGTGTGACTCCAAGATCTCCAACCTCTGCTGGATGTGACTTCTGGCCGCCGCCATCCGTTCGTGCCGCCATCGCGCCGCCACCGCCATCGCCAGAGTTTTGTCCAAATCAGGACAGAACCTTATCTCCAAAATTTTATCTTTTTTTATTATTGTCTGTTCAAGCTCTAATTTTGAGGGTTTGTTCTCCCTGTCTCCCCTAATCTGTAGTTCAAATTTCGTGCCATTTGGCCTTAGTCTGATATTTTTCCCATATTTTTGTTCTTCCCCTTAGTAATATGCCATTTTGCAGATCTACAGAACAGTGTCACCTATTCGTATTTTCCCCACCCCCTTAAAAGTTTTTAGAAATTCCGCAAAACTTTCTCATTGTTCCTCACATTCCCCCCTACCTCCCATAATTTTGTTAGTCCCTGGAAAAATCATTTACACCTCGGTCAAAGGTTAGTTTCAGGCAGATCCCCTTCTCTCCTGAGTGTCTGTCAACAGATCCACAGAAAAAACTCAGTCTTGTAGAGCCTCCCATTTCACATCCCTTCGTTGTATCGACCCACAAAGTTTATATGTGGTAGATCTGGGAGTCCTCTTTCCAACGCCACCAGTCTTGCCTCGATCTAATTCCGTATCTGAGAGAATTAATTCTTGTCGCCGAGGCGCACAATTCTATTCCCTATGCAGATCAGAAAAATCAGTCCGTGGATAATTCGTGCAAAAATACCAAAAGTCAACTTCTGGAACCGCCACTTCAGGGAGTCAACCAGAGACGTCCTGCCCACGTTCCAGCCAAGCGGTGCCTCCAGAAGATCTCAGGAAGGTGACGTTCCATTGAAGGCCAAGGCTTGCTGTCCAGCGAGTCAGAACCGAGTCGGTGCAGTACCGAGTCAGCGCAGTACCGAGTCGCACCAGTAGGCCGAGTTCACTCCGAACGCACCTCCAGATTGCTGCCCGTCAACCCAGGAACGGTCCTCCCGGGCCCACTTGTAGCCCTTTACCTCCCTACGTGGAGTGGGCAATAAAATTCACTGTTGTAACTAAGTTTTTACCATTGTACCGTGAGTTACCATAACTGGCCGGGGTCATCTTCCCCACGCCCGGAGCGTGGAGGTAAACTCGCCCCCACTCTTTATCGCATTTTACTTAGTTCGTATTCATTCGTATATGCCGCTGCGAGTGTAGGTTCCAAGCTTGATATCTATTTTTTATCACCGCTGCGAGAGAGTGAGTGTGATCCGTCCCGTGACTCAATCCGAGTTAACGCGGAAAAGCCGATACCCGAGACTCACTATCGGTTTCTCAACCGCGCACGGTCCCACGTCTTCCCTCGCTTAGGGACGATCGCGAGCTAGAGTCCCAGGTCGCGTCTCTGTCCCGCATCACAAAGGTTAACTTTCAGAAGGAGGGGTTGGGGTATAACCCTGTTAATAAAAAGAGTTCTGAAAATAAAATTCAAACATCCTTTGTTTCTAGTTCTGCTTCTCACAGTTCTCAGAACCCACATGTTTTTCAGTTTACGGCTCAGAAATCCTTGAAACCAATTGAAAAACAAAAGAACAAAAAGATTTCTGCCACTTCACTGCATTGTGCTCAAAAGTCATTCATGCATACACATACACATAAGAAAATCATGACGTGCCATTATTGTCACAAGGCTGGTCATCAAATGCATGAATGTGGATTAATGGAACTAGTTGATTTGAATGCGAGAAAAATGCATGCTAGGGAATATCATGATAAAAATCTTGCATTTCAGACAAAGAGGGTTCAATGTTTCCGTTGTGGGCAAGATGGGCCACATAGCTGCTCAATGTTGGCATGCACAAGGAAGAAAATTCAATGCTAAGTCTGTTAAATTCCCTGCAAATAGAAATGTTTCTGAATCTGTCTTTCACAGAAAAGCTCTTGCATGCTCCAACTGTTGGAAGCTTGGCCATCTGGCCAGTGAGTGCTGGTCAGTTATTAAGAGAAGAAATCATTCTTCTTGTTTTGAATGTGGGAAGCATGGCCATACAGTCAAAGACTGTTGGCATGTGCAGGGAAGGAATGCTAATTCTAGAAATGCTAGATTTCCTAAAAAAAAAAAATGTGTCTGGTCGTAGTAAAAGGCAAAACTTCCATGACAAAAATAGAAACTTTCATGAACATGCACATAGATTCCATGTTAATACTAATGTGCACAAAAAGAATCTCAAATCTGGTTTATCATGTCACTACTGTGGTCAAGTTGGGCATTCTATGAACAACTGTTCTTTAATGCTATTTGACGATTTGGAAGCTCAGAAAATGTGGACAGCACCCTTCAAAGGTGTCACTAACACTACAGGACCCAAGGAGACTTGGGTACCTAAAAATGGGAAATGAAGAACTGTGTTGAAGAAGTGCCTTGGAAGGAATAAAAGGGGTAGATAAGCCAAGGCACCAGAATTTGACAAACCCTATTTCTTCATCTTTTCAGGTTGGTTATTTGAATTTCTCTTAATTCTATCTTTATAGTTGCATGTTTTTGATTTGTCAGAATACATGTTTGCATTCTTATGTGACATTAGCAGTGTCATAACTGATTTCATCATCGCATCTATGCATCATTTAATTGAAGTTGTCTGAAAATCTGAACTGCACATGAATGATGCCTGAAGTCTGTCTAAATGGTACTGCTCATCTACTGCATAATTGAACTAAAAATCTGAATTGACTAAATTGGATGCCTGCATGTTGTCTCATGCATAATTTTTTCATCTACATACATGACATGCACATATAGTCACATTTACAATGTTTAGCATATTGTCAATATGTGATGCACATAGGACTGCATTTACACCTCATTGTCTTGCATGATCTCATGGTATATCAAATGGGATGTTGGGAGAAGGGCAGATCATTCCTGTCTGGAAACCCACCTTATGCGAAGAGGCTAGCCCTCCGCCTAGTATCATGGATCAAAATTGCATATTAGAGCAATCTAGTTGTTCATGAGCATATTCCCTTACGTTTCTAATGTCCTGCATATGCTGCATTTAGAATCCAGTTAATATATGCATACATATAGGGGGAGTCCGCCTAGGTAATTTTTGTGGCTCATGCATATTTGTTTAAGACTATCATCCTGCATAGTCTTCATGTCATGTTTGAATGCATCCTGAAAAAGGGGAGTTCATGCATTTCATCATTCAATGATGTGCATTTGTTTGCTCTCATGCAACCACTGATCTCAAATTGATTGCATATCATTCATATTAAAAATCCCAAAAGGTTGAGTGCATTCAGTCAAGCGGAGTGTTTAACAAGATTTTAAACTGCATGTCATGCATATTTTTTTAGATTAAGTCCCTTGCATGTCATCATTTAATAATTGACACTTCAAAAATTGTCATATAGTTCATATAGACGAGGGGAGTTCATGTTAAGAAAACATTATGTCCATCACATACATTGCATTCTGTTAGGAGGAGTACACTTGCTGCACTTCTTAATAATCATGATTAGAAGTGTTGACACCATGAGTCGAAATTATTTTGAAAGTGTTCTATTTTATGTAGTTTGTGAACAGTGTCGACACCTTCTTTGATGCACTTATTATCTTGATTCTGTCTTGATTGCACAACTGAATTCTTCACTGTCTCATAAATTGATCTACTTTTAGCTGGACCATTATTTCCATGATTTCACACATCATTTGATCTCCACTTTCTGCTCAGGAATCATTTGAGTTTATTTCCTTCATGATTCTGAAATCCTGTGTTTGTTACTCCTGCATTTACTAAGGGCTTGTGAACTTCTATTTGCCTTCTCTGAAATTTGAAGAAGATTTCAATGTAACTATCCTGATCATAAATCTGAAAACAAACTTAAAGAGGAATCTTCCTTTATACGGTTTCCATGAATGTCTGAAAAATTCAGCTGGTTTAAGTTTCATGTATTTCTTGAGTTTGATTTGAACATCTTGAATATATCCGAGTCAACTTTAATAAATCTTAACCATCTGCCTCATGTTATGTCATGTGAAAATCTTCTAAAATCTGAAAAGTTGAAATCATGGCTTTCTTTGGTTGAAATATGTGAAGTTAGTATTGTTTTTAAACAACGGGAAGATCTGATTTTGTCTAAGGGAGTAATTTTGCGTCAGAGCAATGACTTTGGCTACTAAGAAACTATGTCTAAAATTAGACTGTGTCATAAAGTGTCATAGTTATCTCTGCTGAAAATTGATGAAATTATAAGGCAGAGCAATGGCAAGGTTACACCGAGAAACTGGGTCCTTCATTATAAAAATGGAGTCAACCTATGTCATGAAGTGTCCTAGTTATCTCTGTTCAATGTGAAGCATGATAGTTAGTCATACTGAGGGCTTAGGGATACTGGCATCTAAACAACGTGTATCCTCTAGTTGCAAGGCGTGTACTGAACTTGATTGCTCTTAAAAAATTTGTATCAACTTTTACTCTTGAATAAAAAGAAAATCTGGAATAATGTTGGAAAAGAAATTCAGTGAATCCCTGGACAACATCAAATATTTTCATGATTGTTTAACCTCAATACTTCTGAATGTGACTCCTAAAGAAGTCATTGATATTAAGTGAGTAAGATGAAGGAAGGTTAAACAAGATGTTAATATGAGCACTTGGTTTTCTTTTATTAAGATATGATTTCAGATATAAGCATAGAATTTCTTTGACAAACCTTGAATACATCATTTTTTTAAAACCATGTTGCTTAATTAAGATTTATTCATGAGTCCTTATAATTAAAGACTCTAAAATATGTTAATTTTTGGATTTATGATTTTGGTATCTTATTGAAAACCTTCTTGAATCATTTGATCTCTTTGGCCTTCAATCCAATTACTAGTGCTCAGCTTTAGCTTGCTCTCTCTTTCACTCATTGTCTGATTTCTCCATCCCTTCTTGGTTGTCCCTGTGGTTTCTACTGATCATTGTCTTGTTCATTATCTTTCATACCCCTATCCTTCTTTTTTTGTAATACCGGCCAACAGGATATCGTCCAGTCGAGTGCACATTCCCCCAAAAGGGAAATATGTTCTCACTCCTCCAGACTCACCCTGTGTCCAAAAATTTTATTGGTATATGCAAGGAATACATCTATCATCGGGGCATACCCCTGTCCGTATCTACATCCAAGGAAGAGAAATCAAAAGAAACAAAGGAAACTATTTACAGAATCTAATGGAGGGCAATCTGCCCTTGTCTAGTATATAAGCCCCTTTGGCCATGCAAGGGAGGTCCTGTACCGTAGCAAAGATTCTATTAGTATGAGCTTGACATGCATAAGAAGCCAGAGCATCCGCTACTTGGTTCCCTTCCCTGAAAGTATGCTGAACCATGCATCCACATTTGGAGATAAGATCAATAATATTCTTCCACCATGGAGTAGCTAGCCAGCTAGGAGCCTTGTTTCTTCGGATTGCATCCACAAGGAGAGCACAGTCCGAATAGACCACACCGATAGGGATACCTCCATAAAAGGCTATAGACAGACCATCATGGAGGGCCCTCACCTCAGCTAGAATACTGCTCCCTATTCCATAGTGGAAAGCAAAACCAATCAGCATATTGCCATTAGCATCTCTGATGCAGCCTCCACCCCCGCTTGTCCCCGGATTACCTTTAGCGGCTCCATCCACGTGTAGAGTGAACTGTGAAGGAGCTAAGCAGCAAACCACAGTAATGCATCGTCTAGGGGGAACCTTGGGAAAAAGATGAAAACTTGCCAATACCCTCATCTGTTCAGCTGAGCAGGTGGAGAAAGACCTCTTGTCCAGGGCATAGGAAATAGCAGTAATGATTTTCCTTTTAACACTGTTAATGTTCGGAGCAGCCCCTTCAAATTTTAGAGCACACCTGGCTTTCCAGATTTCCCATATAATCAAGATCACAACATACATTCCAGTAAAAGAGTGGGCTGAATGCAGGCTAGACTTTGATAAAATTTCCCAACATCGAATAGATACTTGGTCATTCAGACCAATCTTCTCACTAAGCAGAGGATAGACCCAATTTCATAAAACTACTGCCATGTCACTCTTGAGGAAAAGATGATTTAGATCCTCTTGAGCTGGGAATTTGCAGCACACACACTTAGAAGCCAAGGGGACACCACACTCAGCCACCCTACAGTCCACAGGAATTGCACGATGAAGGAGTTTCCAAAAGAAAAGGGCCGCCCTTGGAGCAATTGAAGGGAGCCAGAGCTTTGCCCATGGTCTTCTCTCAACACCTTTAGACCTTATTAGATTATAGGCTGATTTCACCGTAAATTCTCTGTGTAAGTACTAGTCCACACACAGATATCAGCCCCCCTGTCTAAGCGAAAAGTGGAAAGGAGATCAGTATTATCCAAAAAAGACCTGGCAGTGTGGTGTAAATCCTGAAAGACATCCCTAACTGAGGTCCTGGGGAGAGCCTGAACATCACTAGCAGAAACCTGCCGAACAAAGGAGATAAGTGGACCTCTACCAGACCAATTATCTTTCCAGAAATCAGCTTCGTTGCCATCTTTGATGAACCATCTAGAGTTGTTAATGATCAGGTCTTTAGCCTGCTGAAACAGACTAGACGGCATACCAGCTGGAAAAGGGGTGCTGCAATCATAAAAGCAGGTTTTAATAAACCTTTGCCGGGCATAAACAGACCAGAGAGAGGAACCATGCAGAATATACCATAGACTTTTCAAAGCCAGTGCAGCCTGTACTGATTTAAGATCTCTGATACCCAGGCCCCCTTCCAGCTTGGGTTTCTGAATAGTCTGCCAAGACACCCAATGACGATGTCTTAAAGTCTCAGATCCTTGCCAGAAGAAATTAGCACATAATCTATCAATAGTGTGGATGATAGCTTTAGGAATGAAACAGGCAGTGGCCAAATAGATCGGGATACTCTGAAGCACAGAGTTGATTAAAATGGCACGCCCAGCCTGGGAAAGGAGCTTAGCCTGCCATCCCTCTAGCTTCTGCACCACTTTATCAACAATATATTTAAAATCCGAGCATTTGTATTTGCCCTTCTTAATAGGGACTCCAAGATAAACAAAGCCAGAAGAAAAAACCTTGTACCCAGTCAGAGTCTGAAGGGACTGTTTGAAAGAAAGAGGGGCCTTATCTGAAATCATAATACTGCTCTTACCAGCATTAACCTTTTGTCCTGAACTGTACTCATACCTGGCAATAAACTGCTGGAAAGTCCTCAGGTTGTGCTTGCAAGCATTCATAAAAACAAGAGTGTCATCCGCATATAATAAGTGAGAAATTTGAGGTAGATTCCTTGGCCCATTGAAACCTTTGATAGACCCAGATTGAAACAGATTAGACAAGCCTCGACTGAGGACTTCAGAAGCCAAAACAAATAGGTAGGGGGCTAGGGGATCTCCCTGCCTGATCCCCCTACTGGACTTAAAGAATCCAGCAAGAACACCATTCATATTAACGGAGAACCAGCAATTGGATAGAATCATTCCAATCAAAGAAGTGAACCTAGTACAAAAACCAAATTTCCTTAGTGTCATCAAAAGAAAATCCCATTCCATTTTATCATACGCCTTGGCCATATCAATCTTGAGTATAGCATTGTGTCCCCTGACCTTCCTACCAATGTCCTGCACCAACTGTTTAGCAAGAGCCACATTGTCAATGATATTCCGTCCCTTAATAAAAGCTCCTTGCTCATTGGAGATTATACTAGGCAGGATCAAACTTAACCGCTTTGCAATGAGAAAGGAAATGATTTTAAAGGAGAAATTGCATAGGCTGATTGGGCGGAAGTCATTAAAGGATCTTGGTTCCTGTATTTTGGGGACAAGGGTAATAATAGAAGCAGCCATTCCTCTAGGAATAGGGAAACCCCTGAAAAAACATTGAACCGCTGCAACTACATCATTGGCAATTACCTCCCAAGCAGAGATATAGAAATGACCCGAGAATCCATCAGGACCAGGGGCACTGGAGCTTTTCAAGCACCAGACTGCAGCTCTGACTTCCTCAGCATCTGGAATAGAACAAAGCATTCTGTTATGCTCCTCAGTAATAGATTGTGGAATGCAGTCAAACAGAGACATATCCATAAGGTGAGGTTCAGTTGAGAACAGATTTTTAAAATAAAGCTCAGCCTGATTTTGAAGAACAAGCTGGTCTTCACACCATTGATCCGAACCTCCAACTTTAAGACTCCGGATGAAATTTCTCCTGCGGTGACACTGAGCAACTGAATGGTAAAAAGAGGTATTTCTGTCTCCGCTTTCAATCCAGTCCAGACGAGATTTCTGATTCCAAAAGACTTCTTCCCTGAGCAGAGCCTGTCGAAGATTGGCATTAGCAGCATTCAGATTACTTCTGTTATCAGGGGATGGCAGTAAATTATAAGCCATCTGTTTTAGCTCCAAGTCAGCTTCAGCTTGTTTAACATTGTTAGTAACATTACCGAAAACATCCTTATTCCATTTACACAGAACAGCTTTAAGATTCGTCAGCTTAGAGAAAAAATTGACCATAGCATTTGGGTGCTCAACCTGACATTGACTCCAAGCAGCTGAGACGGTCTGATTGAAAGAATCATGAGACAACCACATCTTCTGAAAAATAAATCTGGAAGGTCTAGATAATTGGCTAACAGCATCCACAAATAATGGGGCATGATCAGAAGGCCCTCTGGGAAGATGTTTCACCAAAAGCTGAGTCAAATCATTTTGCCCAAAACTATTAATAAAAACTCTATCTAGGCGAGCTAAGATGTTAGCAGAGCCAGTTCTGTTATTATTCCAGGTCATAGCCTCTCCAGAAAAACCAGCATCACAAAGCCCAGCCGAACAAATAAATGCATTGAAATCAGTCATAGAGGACAAAGAAGGAGCAGCACCACCCAGCTTCTCTGAGGGCCGGAGGACACAATTGAAATCACCTCCAACCACCCAGGGTACCAAGACAGAGGCAGCAAAAGTAGCAAGATCATTAAATCATATCTTCTTCTTCTCAACAAATATCCTTGGGCCTTAAGGAAGGTGCTAATATTTCTGCCTATTTCTCTTTTGTTTATGCCTCCTGCAATGCAGTTCACAGATTAGCTCACTTCCATTCACCTCACATTTTCAGGGGGAGTAGGGTTACATGCATGCATTGTATTTCTCTCTGATGATTTTATCAAACTATTATTTTCTTTTTGATGAAGTCAAAGGGGGAGAATAGTTTGATATGAGTCATCATGTTATTTTATGACTCATAGTGTTGCCATCATCAAAAAGGGGGAGATTGTTGTACCCCTGTGGTTTTGATGATGTCAAACACTATAACTCATGTGCATGATGTCATATCTGTTAATAATGATGATGCTTGATTTTGATGATGTCATGTGTGTTCAAGCTGCATTGTTCCATTATGGGTTGATAGTGATTAGCATTGTTGCATGAAGGTCCGAGCACTTTCATTATTAGGTTTGTGCACATTCAAACATTTTATCAAATAGGTTGTGTACACAAACACTTTTCACCGGTTCAAGCATTTCGACATACAGGTCTAATGCACATTCATGCATTCACAGTCATGCAGGTCAACGCACATTTATTGGGTCAATGCATGTTGCATATACTTTATATTTGTCAAGTAAGGTCGAGGCATGTTTTCCAGTCTGCATGGGGCTTGCATACAGTCGGTGCAGGTTTTGCATTATAGTATGTCTTGCATACATGGTCGGTGCATGTTTGCCTTGCACAGACCGAAGTCGGTGCATACATGGTTTAAGTTAGTCACAATGTCAGTGCACATCACTGTAAGAAGGCATGAGGTCGGTGCATGTTTGATTCATAGAAAACCAAGGTCGGTGCTATCTGCACCTTGTGCATACATTAGGTCGATGCATGTTTTAGCCAGACACATGCAAGGTTGGTGCATGTTACATCTAAGGTCAGTGCATGCATCAACAAGGTTAGTGCACGTTTAGTTTTAAGTCATACAATGTCAGTGCATGTTCCTGTAGATTGTTCATACAAGGTTGGTGCATGTTGTCCTGTGCACAAGTCAAGGTCGGTGCATGCTAGGTCCGTGCTCATTTGCATGCTCACATAGAAAAGGTCGATGCAGGGTTTAACATTGAGCATTAAACGTCGTTTCATGTAAGGTCAGTGCGCATTCTCCTTGTGCACGTTTGTAGTCGATGCATATTGACATATGCATAGACTCAGGTCAATGCAACGTCTGCATTGAGCATAAAATGTTGGTGCATGTAAGGTCGGTGCACATTCTCCTTGTGTATGTTTGAAGTCAGTGCATGTTTGCTTGATAGCAAACTAAGGTTGGTGCACAATACAATTGCATAGCATAAGGTCGGTGCACCTTTACTCAAGTCGGTGCACATTTGCCCTTGTGTGAAGCAGGGTCGGTGCACGTTGCTTGGTATTCGCTATAAGGTCGGTGCATATAAGGTCGGTGCACATTTGCCTTTGTGTGAAGCAGGGTCGGTGCACGTTGCTTGGTATTCGCTATAAGGTCGGTGCATATAAGGTCGGTGCACATTTGCCCTTGTGTGAAGCAAGGTCGGTGCACGTTGCTTGTATATGTTATAAGGTCAGTGCACGTTGCTTGGCATATGTTATAAGGTCGGTGCACTTTCGGTATTAGGTCGGTGCATCTTTAGCTTCATGCATATAAGCTCGGTGCATCCTTTGCCTCATGCCATATAATGTCGGTGCACCTATTAGCACAATGAAGATAAGGTCGATGCATTCCTTTGATTCATGACATATATATAGGTTTGAGCACGTTGTTATGTTCGAGCATACTTCACGTCTGAGCAAGTATTAGGTCTGTGCACATTTAAAATTGGCCAACTACAAAGTGTTTGACGAAATGCCTCTCTTGTGACTGACAGGATTAAAGCAGCACGTGAGCTCGAACTGAGGTAGGCACGTGTTCCCAGAAGGTTGGAGGTGGGGCACGTGATCTAAGGCACTATGATAGAGGAACATTCTTCTCTCTCTTGTCACGTGGTCCAATGATAATTCTATGGAAACAAAGCTTTTATCCAAATGGGTTCCGTTACTCTACTTTCATATATGTAGACCCTTATCCTTCGAAGAAGGGAGTGACGCAACAAAGGAAGAAAAAGAGGTAGTAGCCGCCAGAGAAGAAAGCCAGCAGAAGAAGAAGGGAGTGTTGAGAGTGATGAGCAGAGGAAGAGAAAAGAGAGTGAGCAAGATAAGAAGAGAGAGTTCAGAGAAGGAGAGCGTGTGAAGAAGGAAGAGTGAGCAGCCAATGGTGATAGTTGAAGCTCTGTTTCGAGATTGGTCTCGTGGATCAAATCCAGAGACATCCTGCTCTGTGGAGCTACATTCTGATTGTTTTTCCTTTTGTACTTTTTGTTGTTTGTTCTTTTCCACTTTGTTCTTCCAATCCTCTGGTTTGAGGTTGGTTTCCTCCTGAAGATTCAGGAGAAGAGAGACCGTGTTCCTGGTTTGTGAGTGGTGGGGTGTCACTCGTGGTTTCCCTCTGGGTTTCAGAGGAAGGGAGACTTAGGTCTCCAGTTGTGAGTGGTTGGGTGTCACTCACGGGTTCCCCTCCGGTTTGGAGGAAGGGAGACGGTGTCTCCGGTTGCGAGTAGTGGTGTTCTACTCGTGGTTGCCCCACCAGTTTGGAGGAAGGGAGGATTGGTCCTCCGGTTCTGAGCTTGTGGGTGGCAAGTTCAGTCTTCAGATCCTGTGGGTTGCAGAATCGGTGTTGAGGGATTTGTCTCCCTTAGGGCAATCTGTTAGGTAGCCGTTGTTTGCAGGCTGAGTCTACTTCTTGCTTGGAGCAAGGGAAGCCTCACTCGGTTGGAGTGGGGGGTGGACATAGATCTCGGGTCTGAGATCGAACCACCTAGAAAACCCCATGTGCAGTGGTTTACCTTGGTGTGATTGTCCTTGTACCATGCCCCCTTCTGTTGATTGTTATTTAGAGCGCTAGTTATTCGATATCTGTTTTGCTTGAGCTATGAAAGTTGGAGATTACATCTAGTCTCTCGCTGATACATTGGTGGCATGACAAATGTTTGTCCACTGGTCTAAGTAGAAGTCTCCATTCCTACGTGTCTTCAGTAGAGCTATTTTTTCTTTGAGTGGAGTTTGAGTTATTTAATTGGGCGATATTTCCAAAAGATCCATTCACCCCCCCCCCCTCTGAATCTATTTCCATGTACCACCTGTTCTAGCATCCACCTCTTCTCAGAGGAATCGAGGCGATTCAACTTGATCCCAAGAACAACATCCAAGACAAGCCAAGGGGAAGAGGAGAAGGACACGAGTAATAGGAAGAGAGAAAGATCGTACGACCTGGAATGTGACTATCGGCAAAGAGAGAGGGCCCCTCGAGGAGTCCGCCGCGGCTACTCCTGTAGGCGGCGGCCAAATTGGTCGAAGGCGAGGAGGAGCCCGCCCTCCACAAAGAGGAGAGCCTCCGGCCCCCGACGGACGATAGAGACTACAACATCGCCGCTATCCCCCGCCTCTCCTTCCACTTCCTCCGGCAGCACCCATTGTAGATGGCGCGGATAGGAGAGAGAAGAGGAAAGTGAAACGATCCTTGGAAATGGGAATGTGCAAAAACTATGAACGAAAGAGAGGCCGGGGACGTGTTTGTAGAGCAGAGAGGAGCGGGCTGGGTGGGGCTTTTGTTCGGTTTTTTTATCGGGGATGGATGGGAGAGAGCCCGAATTAGCGTCCCAGGGGAGTTGCTGGTTCGTGACTTCGGATTGTTTGGTGAGATGAAGTGATGACAATGTATTATTATCTATCTCATTAAGGGAGTTACTTGATTAATTTAATTTTATTTTAATATAGAAACGTTTGTATTGAATTTTAGGTTCTACTGTAATAGATCAATCAGTTTTCTGTTAATGTCTATAGGAATATATTTCGATAATTATTTAATCTACCTCCAGTTCCTGATTGTAGAAGCAAATTCCAAAGAGAGTGCAAAAGTCAAGCTAAAATCCTATTATGTAATATGGTCCCATTTGATTGGAACCTGGCATTCGATATTTCCGTTGACAGTTCCTTTCCCTCTCTCTTTTAACAACGTCGAGCCCTTTTCCTTCTTTGTTGATGAGACCACTAAAGCCAAGTGTCATGCTCTCAAGCACGTAGGCCGTGTGTTTGATTCTAATATTACAATTAAGAATGCAAGTTTTTATTTAAAAGAAAAAAGAGAGAGATTTTTTATACAATTGAGATAAAAGATTGTCAAATTAAAATATAATTTACACAATTGAGATTTTAATTTCTAATATTACACTTCTTGACCTTTCTGTGGTGTCTTATTCTCCGTATGCATGATGATGTCACATATGCAGCGACTACCCCTCTCTCTCTCTGCTACATTCTTCCTTAAGCTTGTTTTTTTTGATAAAAGGAGAATGATAGATTCACTACTGTTAATTTCCTATTTAATATGGCCGAACAAAAAAAAACTTCATAGATGAAATGATGATCTTTTGAATCTTAAAAGAATTATTATTACAGCATTGATAAAGCTTTCTAACAACACACCACGTCAAAGGTAGGTTGATGCATCAACAAAACAACACCATGCCCTAGCAAGATAAAGAACACTACTAAATAGTCGAAGAGTATAAATCCATTTGTGCACATACTCCTGGTGTCAACGAGAACAAATCTTGTTGTTGGGTCAATGAGATGGTGCAAACCAGATTCAGAGGGGGGGTGAATGAATCCCTCTTAAAAACTTTGCTCTAAAACTTAACAAATGAAGCTCTGAACAATTGACTATTGCAGAATTAAAGCTGATGGACTTGGCTAACTGAGTGACTGACAGATTAACAAATTGTTAGCTCAAAGAGCAGCT
Source organism: Amorphophallus konjac (assembly GCA_022559845.1). Classification (NCBI taxonomy): domain Eukaryota; kingdom Viridiplantae; phylum Streptophyta; class Magnoliopsida; order Alismatales; family Araceae; genus Amorphophallus; species Amorphophallus konjac. The sequence continues at coordinate 116,832,585 of CM040118.1, forward strand.
CAGCATCGAATGTGCAGATTGCACATAAACGGTTAGACAGCAAACAGTATAGAGACGTTCAGCAGACGTCAACTCAATCACGTTCCTAAGCATGCATCTAGTGGAGTCAAAGAGATAATCAAACCACAAAACACAGAAGATTTTTAGGTGGTTCGATCTCAGACCCGAGATCTACGTCCACCCCACACTCAACCTGAGTGTGGCTTCTGCTGACTCATCTTGAATAGTTGGGCATCACAGCTTGCCTACATCAGTTGGGCATCATAGCTTGCCATCCGCTGGGTGACACAGCTTGCCATCCGGTGGGCAACACAGCTTGTCATCCGCTGGGTGACACAGCTTGCCATTCGCTGATACACAGCTTCCCTGGGCCTTACAGCTTAGCCACGCTGATTCACAGCTTCTTACAAAGATTCAAGAAAATAAAAGAAACTCAGACAAACTAGCAACTGAAAGCTAGAAAATGAATGCGTAATTTAATGTAGCTCTCAAGGAGCAACGTGGGTTGGATCTGATCCAGCACCATGAACAAGCTGTAAGGAATCCTGACGAAATTCCTTTTCTTCTTCTTCCTTTGCTTCACGAACAGCTGCAATCTCTCTATTCTTCCTTCTTCTTTTCTCCTAGCTCACGATACTCTACTTTCTCTCTTCAGATCACTCTTCAAATTCCCTCTTGCTAATACTATGAATTCTCTGAACTTTTTACTCAGCTCTCCTTTTCTCTATCTCTCGCCTCTCTCACCCTGAATGAGATGATCTGACCCCTTTTTATAGGCTTTAGAAGATGGGCACGTGGTCTCCATGATTCCCGCCCAATTTTCACGCCAGATCTGATCCAGACCTTTCCACGTGTCAGCATCATAGAGCCGCTGCTTTCCATGTGGCAGGATCGCCTGGTATCAGTGTGCCTTGGATCATGAGCCTTTATCCTGGTTCATATGACTTTAGTTCGGGCCAGAACTATTTAAGTCACAATCCCTTATTCTCACTATCACGTGAGACTTTAGTTCCTGAAAGTAGATTGAAGGACATTTCATCAAACAGATGGTCTTGATAGTAAACAAACAAAATTCAATGACTATAGCACAGACCTAATATGGTATATGTAAAACATGCACCGACCATGAAGCAACATGTGCACAGACTTTGATGTGCATATGGAAGAGGAATGCACAGACCTTAATATGCATAAGTAAACATATGCAGACTTCTTTCAAGCTTAAGACAAAGCATGCATCGATGTTACGTGCAGTTGATCTAAACATGCACAGACCTGTGTGCGCTAAAGGCAAAACATGCACTGACCATGAAGCAGCATGTGCACAGACTTTGATGTGCATATGGAAGAGAAATGCACAGACCTTAATATGCGTAAGTGAACGTATGCACATACTTATTTCAAGCTTAAGACAAAGCATGCATCGATGTTACGTGTAGTTGATCTAAACATGCATAGACCTGTGTGCACTAAAGGCAAAACATGCATAGACTCTTTTATGCAGACGGGATATCTATTTACCTACGTTTCATGCCTTATGACAAAAGGTGCACAGATCTTATGTTCAGTGCGATGCAATACATGCACAGACCTTATTGTTCAAATTTGAAAAACCTGCATAGATCTTGTTGTGCAAATTGCAAAACCTGCACAGACCTTGTTGTGCAAACTATAAAACCTGCATAGAGCAGAAAGTGCACCGACCTTTATATGCTTGCATGCTACAGTGTATGCACCGACTATGTGAATGTTCACAGCGAAATGTGCACAGACCTTAAACACTCACATCAAAACTTGCACCGACCTTCATATACTCCCAGCACAACCCGCACCGACCTCATATATGCTCACATCAAAACTTGCACCGACCTTATATGGTGCATGACAAGAGTGTACACTGACCTAAGTCTGTGCAATATGCATCAACCTTGTGCATGCACCGACTATGTATGTGCAAGGCTAAACACAGCACCGACCTAGTGACAAAGCATGACAGGCTAGCACAGACCTTATATGCATGCACTACCATACTAACACTGACTAGATGCGTATGCAACTCAACTAGCATCGACCTCTCTTGAAACTTGATGCTAAGATCAACCTTATGAATGCACCGACCAAGTGTTTGACGAAATGTCATACACATAGAAATGACATGCACACAAGGTATTTGATGAAATCTCATACACACAGACAGACTTTATGCACATGCACACACCTAGATCTATGTGCACAGAGTTGACTGTATGTTGACCTTTGACTACATGTTGACCAGAAATGCAATACATTGCATGAATAGTACTTGTTATGTGCAAATTGACTTAAACAAGGTGCATGAACTCAAATATGACGCATGCAGCCTGTATGCAACCAAGATCATTTATGTCATGAATAATTTAGTGAAATAATGCACAGAATTCCTATGATTCGAACACATATGAGTCGTAGTGTTTGTCATCATCAAAACACAATATCCAACATTCTCCCCCTTTTTGATGATGGCGACACTATGAGTCATATGATCGAACATGACAAGGCAATAAATGGAATGGACCAAATGTTCAATTATTCATGAGACTATGCATACCAGTGTGATGAAGGAATTCCAATGTAGCAAGCTCATTCTCCCTCAGACACAGGCATACACAGACACATCACATGCAACACATGACTCCACATATTTTCACATGCAACATATGACGCATGAATATTCTCCCCCTTCATATTACGCATGAATATACTCCCCCTTCATATTCTCCCCCTTTGACTTCATCAAAAAGGAAGGGCAAGGATGGCGTAATTTATTAAAGCTCATGCAAATAGATAATGCAGACAATGTGGCACACATATTCTCCCTTAATATGGTAGCAAAAGTAACATGCTTCAATATGTCCATATGAGAATACAGACCTACTCCAGAAGAAGGAAGGGCAGCTACCAGAACTGGAACCTATTCTCCCCCTATGGAAAAGGAATGCAGTGCCTGTAGATGTGGCAAAAACCAGCCAAACATGTGTTCCCCCTTTGACAAAAACATATGAGACTACAAGTGATTCTCCCCCTTTGAAAAGCAATGAATGCAGTCTAGATAAGATTCTATTCTTCCCTTTAAATCAATGCAATGCAGCCTTGTGATAGACAGAACAAGACTTTTAATAGGAAAAATAGATGAGGGATATGTCTAGAGAAAGTATAGGAGGGAAATCAAATTATTGAGGAGAGAATAATCAAAACACAGATATTCAGAGACAGTTCAGTAATTGATCCAAAAAATGCTGAGATGAAGAGTTTTTCAGTGAGATATCAACTTCATAAATCAATATTTATGTTTCAGAGTCTTCCATTATAAGGGCTTATGAATTGGTTTTGATTGATAATCATGATTTAAGAATGATGTAGACCAAGTATTTTAATAAGATTCAATACTCATATCTGAAACAATTCTTTAATAAAAATGAACCACTTGCTCATATAACATTCTAGTTCAACCTTCTTCCATCTTACTCAGTTTAATTTCATGACTCCTTTAAGAGTGATACAAGGTAGTATTGAGATTAAATATTCATGAATACATCTGAATTTTGACTTTTCTTCCATAAATTTTCTGATGCATATATATATATATATATATATATTGATTTTTCTTTTTGAGCATCATTTATTTTTCAATGAGTAATTTTGTTTTAATCAACACCTTTTTACATGAGGCACAATACGTCTTAGGTGAAATGACCTAGATACTCCGTGTGATAACCATATTGCTTCTCTATTTAGAGAACAGAGGTAGCATTGGAAGTATCTTTGGCATGAGGAGACACCTTGATTAGAGGCTAGAATCCCCAGTTACTTAATACAGCTGTGCCATTGCTCTGCCATATTTTTACATTATTTTTAATGATTTTTAAGCAGAGTTAACTATGGTACTTCATGACACATTCCTTTGGACAGGTTTCTCAGTAACCACAATCATTGCTCATTCCACAATATTTCTTTTAAGATAGTTTCAGATAAATTCAATGTTTAAGAACAATACTTACACTATGTATGTCACTCAAAGTAAATCAAGATTTCAACTTTTCAGATTTTAGGAAGTCTTACGTGAATTTACATGAGACAGACAGTTAAGGTTTATTAAAAGATTGAATCAGATATTTTCAAGTCCTTTAAGTTCAAACTTAAGAGTACATTAGACTTAAATCAATTCAGATCAACAATCATTCTTAAACCTATATAATAGAAGATTCTTCATTAAGAGTGATTTTAGATTTATGAAAGCAATACACAGCCTGATGTCTTCTTCAACTCTCAGTTCAGTTGTTTTCAGAGCAACATCAAGATTATGAACAAGCATGCATAGATAATGATGAATTCAAAATTCATGCTTGTTACAAAGTTTATCAAGATAAACCAATCAATCATCAAAGATCAATAGAGAAGGTAAGTCACTGTCATACAGAAATGACAGGTTTGATCAATTGGAAGACAGGAAAGTTCAGTCAAGGATAAGCTGAGAATATGAAATGCTCCCCCTGTCTAAATGCAGTAACTCCATTTTTTGGATTTTTCAAAATAAAAGATATGCAATGCAATCAACTACATGTATGCATATGCAGTGACTTCTCTAAAGACGATGCATGGACACGTGTGGCATAAACAAGATGCAGGGGCAGACAAACTCCCCCTAATTATATGCAATATCAAACAGAATTCAAAATGCCACAATGCATGGAATTTTATGCAAGGAAGATTATGATCTATGCTTATGAGTTCATGGACTGCCTTATGCGCTATGTGACCTATGGTGCCAGACAGATGACAACTAAGGCCTAGCAGGACTATGAAATGCATGCAGTCCACCCAGATTTTCAAGAAATGTGCAATACAAATTCAGACAAAGATCAAAACACAAATCATGTGAAATTCAAAATTTTTTCAGAGAATTCCAATTAGAGAAAGCATTTGTACAGAATTAAATGAAAACATATATGCTCAAAGATTTTTAATGAACTTAGCAGTTGGAGCAGAAATCAAAGACAGAAGGATTCAGATGCAAAAAAGAAATTGATCAGAGTTAACCTAACCAACCTAAAAAAGTGCATACATGGGATTTTCATGCTTGAGTGCCTTGGTTTATTACCCTAGTTTGTTCTTTAACCCAAGGCACACCTGCAAAGCATCAAATTATTTTACACAAACAGGCACCCAAGATGTCTTGGGTCCTAAAATGACAGTGACACCTTTAACAGGTGTTCTAAACAATTTCTGTGCATTAAGGTCATCAAACCTTATCAGATAACATTTATTCATTGAATGACCTATATGTCCATAGTAATGATATGATGCAGCATTTTTTAGATTCTTTTCATGCACATTACTATGAACATTGAACCTGTGAGCATTATCATGAAAATTCCTTTTAGCAGAATGAATATTCTGTTTAACAAAGCCAGTCTGTTTATGATAGACTCCCAGCCAACAGGTTGCAGCTATGTGGCCTGGCTTTCCACATTCAAAGCATGAAGGATTTTTTCTTTTATCAATAACTTTATTTCTACCAGCAGTATTATAAGTAGGGGTTTTAACATATTTAAAGTCACCCTTTAACCCCGGTGCATGAACATTAAATTTTCTGTTATGATCATGAAAATTTTGTTTTCTGAAACCTGTCACACAGCACTCAGAGGCTCTGTGGCCAGGTTTTCCACAGTTATAACAAGCAAATGTCTTTTTCATAAACCCAGTTTTCTTCTTATCAAAATTATTTGGATGTACAGGGAGTTTGACAGATTTAAAAATAGATTTACTTCCCTGTGCATTCTAGCACTGTGCAGCAATGTGGCCTAGTTTGCCACAACAAAAACGTTGAATGTTCTTTTTGAGATATGCATGATTTTTAACATGAACATTCCTATTACACAATTTTCTAGCATTGAAGTCATCATGTTCTATTAATTTGCATTCATGCATGAGATGACCTACTCCATGATAGTAAAAGCATTCAATTCACTTGTTTTGAACATGAGAAAGTTTCTTCATATTAGAATTGCTAGCATGAATTCTATCAGATTTCAATTCATCCTTCTTCATGATAAAATAATCATACATCTCATGTCCAAACTTTCCACAGTAAAAATATTTGACATTTTTCTTTATGACAGCTGGAACAGTTTTGACCGGAGATTTTCAGCAAGCAAGTTTTTATTCTATTTTCTTTTCTATTTTGTTTTCTTATTTTCTTGAGCAGCAACTTGTTTAGGGGATGAGGTGGAAGTGCTAGCTATGTCTGAGCTACGCATAAAAGTTGTGTAAAGTTTGTTCCTCATTCTCTGCTCAACTTGAAAATTACTACCTTTCTTCTTGCATTCATCCGTGGATACAACATTCTGCTTTTCTTGATTAGCAGATTCAGACAGAGACTTGTTCAAATCTAAAATCTCATTTTTAAGCGAAGAGATGAGCAGTTCAGAGTTTGTGATCTTTTCATTAAGCATAGCATTGATGATTTTGTGACTGTCTACCTCTTCCATCAATTCGCTCACTCTCTCAATTGTAGACACGCCATTCTTGATGCCTCATGAGAAAGTCTCATATTACTATACAACGCCCCGCAACGGCTTACGCATTTTGAATCACTCGAGTGCTTCCTTTTCTCGGGTCTTCTTCTGCCTTTTTCGGCATCCGGAATCGTCTCGTCACGGCATTCAGACGGCATCAACACCAGTCGGACGCATCAGGAGGTTCCGGAATCAAGAAGGGGGTCTACCGGGCGGTCGCCGACGCCTGATTTGAGGACCCGGGTGGGTCTTAATGGGGGCGTCCAGGCCCCTGGACGCCCCCATCTTTTTAATTTATTTTATTATTTTATCAGGGCCCAAAAATAAATAAATATATATATATTTTAATGGAGGCGTCCAGGACCCTAGACGCCTCCATAAAAACTAATAATAATAAATATTTATAAAATGCCACTTGGCATAAAAAAAGATAAAAAATAATTAAAAATATATATAAATTAATGGAGGCGTCCAGGCCCCTGGACGCCTCCATAAAAAAAAATTAAAATTAAAATGCCAGCCCTGGTATAAAAGACAAAAGAAAAATAAAAAAATAATATAATTTTGGAGGCGTCCAGGGCCATCAAAACCCTCACGGGCGCCGGCCACCGAACGACGGTTTGTCGTGTGTGAAAAAATCCAAATTATAGAGACGTCCGGTCAGCTGGACGCGCCCATTTCTGAATCACGAGGCGCCGCTCACAAAACCACGCGTTGTGCCAAACCGCGTGCGGCCGTCGTCGGCTTTCGGTGGACCTGCTTGAGGCGTCCGGGACCCTAGACGCCTCCATAAAAGTATTCTAAAAAAATCAATAAAAATAGAATAAAATATTATTTCGGCCCTGATGGAGGTGTCCAGGGTCCTGGACGCCTCCACCCTCCGGAGCTCTATAAATAGAGGCCCACCCCCTCAGTTCTGGAAGAGCTTCGAAGTGATCCGATAGGCTGCCGGAGCCCAGAGGCTACGGAGTCATTTTCTAACCCGTGGGTTCTTTTGTAGGTGGAGGTTCTGCCGGCTTCTCGGGTGCTCACGCTCGCGAGAGGAAGGTCGTCTTCATCCACCGCGCTTCCACGTCGTCCCCACGCTGCCGGAGCTCCGCCGGATTTCACCCTCGGCTCATCCAATAAGCCTTTTCTTCCCCTTTCTCTTCGTAGTTCTTTTGCATTCATCATCTAGCATCCTCTATCCCCCTTCATAAGGACGCCTCTTCTTTTATACTTCTTGCATCCATCATCTCATTTTCCTCCTACTCGAGTCCGAGAGGGGTTTAAAAGATAACACCAACCAGGTGTGTGTCTTGCCATCATTTCGTTATTTTTATCGCAAGGATTTGAATACTACACCTCCATCTTTCTAATCCACTTGTCATTTGTTTGTCGTTGTTTTGCAAGGGTAGCCGAGGAAAGCCCTCTCCGTCGGTCGACCGGAGGGAGAGGAAGAAGCAACCCGCCATCTCCCGCTCTTGAGGTAGGCGCGATCACTTTCTTATTTTGGGGTCTTTCGGCCCCTGGCGATCACATCTTATTTTCGAGGCCGCGGCGAGTCACTTCCCCAATGGCCGTTTAAATTTCCGTTCTTATATTCTCTTATACTCTGTTATATTCTGCTCATATCCTCGAGGCCGCGGCGAGTCACTTCCCCAATGGCCGTTTAAATTCCCATTTTTATATGTTATATTCTTATCTATTCGTGTTCTCGAGGCCGCGGCGAGTCACTTCCCCAATGGCCGTTTAAATTCACGTTCTTATACGTTATATTCTTATCTGTTTGTGTTCTCGAGGCCGCGGCGAGTCACTTCCCCAATGGCCGTTTAAATTCCCGTTCTTTGTATTCTCTCTATATTCTGTCATCTTATTATCTGTTCATATTCTCGAGGCCGCGGCGAGTCACTTCCCCAATGGCCGTTTCAATTCTTGTTATTTAATTTTTGCACCATTCCCGTCCCCCCGAGGCCGCGGCGAGTCACTTCCCGCTATGGCCGTTTAAACCCCATATTTTGCTATATCACACTTGTCCCGCTCGCCCCGCCGGAGCAATCTCCCGTGGTGGCCCCTTCTCTCTCTTCTCTTATTTCTGTGTTGCAGCAACAAACACCAAAAGAAAGAAAAGAGGAGCCCGCGCGCGCTCCGCGTCCTCTCCGCTCTTCCCCGAACCGCGTGACGTCGCTCACAGATGGCGATCACGGTGGGACGTCTACTGCTTCCTTTCGGCTACCCTTGCAAGTTCGGCACCACCCGTGCCTCTCCACCTTCGCGCCCGCGCGCGCCCCCGTTGTGCTCACGGCAGCACCGTCAGTTTTGATTGGTTCTTTATTTATTATATGTCTGTTATCTTTGTTGTTTTCCCACTCCATATATCTGTCAGCATTCCATTGCATACATCCATTCCTCTTTTCTATCCTCTTTTTCATTTTTTGAGGATCACCCTTTCCCGGTGAAGGAAGGACTCTCCGTTTGGGAATTCCTCTCAACGGACTAGAATCTCCTACACTGGGACCTCTGTAAGTCCCCGACATCGAAGAATCTCCTCTTCATTTACTGGGCTGGTTGTACCATTGAAGTTCCCCGGAGTTAGTCATTTCATTCGTGGTGAGACGAGAGACCCTAGCTGACACGGCGATAAAATAAAAACAAACTAGGGTCCCCATTTTGTGTGAACTTCGGATCTCGCTAAAAATACAAAAAAATCATCAAAATCAAAACACAAAAAAAGACGTAAGGCATTCACTTGTGTGTTAATCTCTGCTGATCGTTTGTTGGTGTATGCTATTATGCTCTCGAAAAACATGATGGATGGCTGAATATAATTACAATTGTTTCGAGGCCGATGCCTTCCGTTATGGGTCTCAAATGCGTGACCCAGGTCACGACTCTTACGGGGTCTATAACTCGGACTGGGGCTATCAGCCTGACCCACAGGTTCATCCCATGGACATTGGCCCATCCTATAAGTCCTCATATGGAATACAGGCCACTGTTAGTGGAGCTTCCCCCTCCACTAGTGTTCCCTATGCCTGGGATTTCATGGCTTCTCATGTCGACTCTCTCAGCTCTCAACTTGGAGCCTTACAGGCTGTTATTGAGAGGAAATTTCTTCCTCCTTCCCCTCCTCAAGCCAACCCCCTTCACGCTTTCATGAATAATATTACCAAAATGGAGAAGGATTGGAAGGAGAGAAGAGATGAGTATGGCATCTGGGATATGAGTGAGCAAGAAGTTCTCCCAAGTTTTAACGATCAAGTGGATGCCGTCCACCCACCATTCATTCATTACGCTCATTCATATGGCCCTCCGCCTCCGCATTCATATCCACAAAACCCTTCATGTCAATATACACCATCTCCACTCATCAACGTGCCTCCACTACGGCGTCCCTTTGAACTTGATGATCATAAAGAATTGGAAATGGCACATGATGAAATTTATGAAGATTTTGAATGTACACCTACTCCGAGTTTTCTTCGTTTCCCTCTTCAACTGCTCCCACAAGAACCCCCTGCTCGGGATGAAGCCACTAGTTCTACCCCTGCTTATGAGTCATCATGGTGTTACGATGACGGGTTTACACCCCAACAACCCGCATCAATGCACCATGAATCACCTTCTACCCTTAACCCCCCACGTACCACCAAAATCTGACGCTTCTTACGCACTAAGCCTTCTACTGTCACCCCTTCAATTGTACAAATAACCCCCACACCACTGGCTTTCACTGAGAATTCCACTAACTCTTGTTCCCAACCGAGTAATCCTCCATCGTCTCCACCTAAAACCTCCACTAGCATTGTAACCCCGAATCCAACCATTCCTATTCCTCCACTTCCCTTACCTAAACCCGTGATTAACCCTGAGCCGGGCCCATTGATTGTTGCACATGAGCCAACCTCGTCTCCTCTCGAGAACAAGGAGAAGCCCGTCGTGTCTCAACCTCCACTTACCCTTCCTATAGCCCCCATCATTGAATCTCCATTACCTGTTGAGCCTATTGTCTCAATCTCACCTCCTTCCACCACCTCTCGGAGTGGGTGTCTTTCTACAAATACATGTGCCAAAGATGATGTTCAAGAATCGGACAAGAAGAATTTGGCCACGGCAATGCCATTCAAGATCCAAGATTTAATTTGCCGAATGCCGATTCGGGTTCTTGTGTCGGTCACCTTTGAGAAGGCCGAATTTCCATCTGCACCAATGCCCATCAAGAAGGACCCTCAGGAATTGGTGCTGACCAAATCATGGGCCAAAATAACCATGATCACGTTACTCATTGGCCAACATGCTTTCAAGGCTCTTATTACCCCTTGTTCGGTCATAGTCCAAATGGCCAATCAAAAGAAGGGGTTCTCCTCATGCATAGTGATGACACATTCTACTGCCGAGGAGATGATGAATTCTATGCTCAGGGGTGGGTCAGGGCAGTTCTTGTTGGAAGCTTTTAACATCATGTCTACTCACCACCAACTTCCCTACAAGAGGCGAACGCCTATGTTACCCAGCATGATCACGTGTGATATTCCAACAGCCTTGAGCAGTGCCCTAAAATGAAGCTCCTTATGCCGAGCATCCAACTTCCAATGATAGACACCGTTCATCTATCACGGGAGTTATTTCCAAAGGAGCCATTTCATGTCAAGATCCCTACTTCACAAGCGGAGCTCTTAAATCTTTGTTTTGATATTTTGCCAAGAGAGTTACCGTTCATGTACGAATGTCCAAAGGGCCTTATTAGAAGTCCATCAAATGAGAGCCTGTGGGCCCTGACCGTACTGATGGACCCGGTTGGTCAGAGAAAGAAGAGGCCTTCTACCTGGGCACATCATTGGGATCAGCCTGCAAACCCAGGAGGTCAGGAAGCCATGTTGAAGGTTGAGAGGCCGCACTATGAGAGAGTATTTACCAAGAAGAGGGAAAAGCATAAAGTGAGGCTTAAGGACAATAAATCCCTTGTTGAAGGAGCCCACATCAGTTCATCCACTTCCTATCCCAGTCCATCACTGCTCATGCTGCTATTCAACTTCTTTTTATGGGCAGTCCATTGGTTAAGGAGACGCCTCCCGTCATCTAAATCTAAGTCATCAAGCTCCTCTGCTCTAGGGTCCCTGAACCCTCACGTTCCTTGTTGTCCGGAGCTTCCGGACCCCTGCATTCATCCCTGTCCGGAACCTCCGGACCCCTCCCTATTTAATTCCATGTTTTTATCCATCTCTCACCCCCATCCGGAACCTCCGGATTTCTTATCTTATTCTCCATCTCTCTCAGGGCATCGCGCCCTTCCTTCCCATATCCACCTGGAACCTCCGGGCCTCTCCTTCTTTCGATTTATCCTTTTGTTCTTCCAAGTCATCACGTCCTTCATTCTTTTCACCCCTTTGAATTATCTTTTCACACACCTCCCAGGGCATCGGGTCCCTCATGATCTTCTTCCTCCGGAACCTCCGGATTCATTTCCCCATGATTCTCCTCCTTTACGTCCGGACCCTTCGGATCCGCCTCTCTCGATTCATCAATTTCTGATTCCTCCCAATCCCGCTCCCGGGTTCGACCCGGTTCCTTCCACGTTAACTTCCTCGGGCACCTGCCCGTTCTCACACTGTTTCCGAGGCTTTAGTCCTCACTGATTTCTTTGATTTCTTCTCATCCTGTAAATTCTTCTAGGTATCTTTCACCTAAATCTTGTTTTATCCCCCACTTATTTAAAATAAACCGCCCTAGTTGGAGGATTGTTGTATAGGAGGAGCCTTACTGGTATTTTGTTAAGATGTCTTGGTGACGATGAGGTTTGGAAATGTGTAAAGGAGACACACTCGGGTGTGTGCGGTGGCCACGTGAATAGTCAGATGCTCGCCAAGAAGATCATTCGGCAAGACTTTTACTGGCCCACTATGGAAGAGGATGGTGATGTCTATGTCCGTAGGTGTGTCAAGTGTCAACTTCATGCCGATAAAATCCATTCACCATCTTCCTCACTTCATCCAATATCCTCCCCGTGGCCTTTCTCCATGTGGGCATTCGACATTATTGGTCCCCTAGGTGATCCCAATTCCCTCACCAAGCAGAAATCTTTCATCCTTACTACGACGGAATACTTCACCAAATGGGCCGAAGCCGAAGCTTACGCGGAAATCAAGGCGTCAACAGTCTGCAAGTTCATCATGAAGAACATTCTCGCCAGATTCGGCATCCCAAGCACGATCGTCACCGACAATGGGCCACAATTCATTTCTCAGGACCTACAGGACCTCTGCAAAAGGTACGCAATTGCATTGCATCATTCATCGCCTTATTACCCACAAGGTAACGGCCAAGCGGAGGCCACCAATAAAACATTGCTCAAAATCATCAAAAAAACCTGCGAGTCTAGTAAGTTTTCAGACTGGCCAGAAAAGCTTATCGAAGCCCTATGGGCCTATCGCACTTCAATCCGTACCCCCACCGGGTAGACTCCATTTGCCCTCACTTATGGTATGGAAGCGGTAGTCCCGTACGAGACTCTGATCCCTTCTCTCAGGGTACAATTGGACGAGGACTTTCCCCTCGACGATCGTCGTAATTCACTCCTCGCCCAGTTGGAACTCTTGGATGAGAAGCGACTGGCCGCTGCCGAACACGCGCGTGTATATCAAATAGACTCGCTCGCTTTTACCAAAAGAAAGTCGTTGAGAGAAAATTCAAAGTCGGTGAGATGGTCGTAAAAAGAATTTTTGTCAAACCTGGAGGGCCGCGTTCTAAACTCCAACCCAATTGGGAAGGACCATTTGTAATTCAAGCCGTGCACCCTGGCAACGCCTACAAGCTAGTCAACGCCGAAGGGACCGAGTTATCCCACCCCTGGAATGGGCTTTATCTTAAGAAATACTACCCTTAGCACAAACAAAAAAAATGATGAAAAGATAAAAACATCAAAAAATAAAGAAATATTGAAAACCACTAAAAATATGGAAAATTCAAAATGCCGATGCCTGGCAGTCACCATGTAGTTAAGTCCCTGCATCTAACGTTCATGTTAGGATAGGGCCCATTAAGGCTTGGTAGGCACCGGGTCTTGGTTTGCCAGAACCGTGGAGACCCCTGTCCGGCCACGTCGGCCTATGCTCGCTCGAAGGAAGCTAACATGTGTTCACTTATGTATTTTATTCAAAAAAGTTGGCAGCATCACCTACGGTAGGGCCACACCTAGAAGATCTCCGGAAGCTGTAATCTTTATTCTTTTCTCTTCGACCAAATGAGACAGTCGGCGCCCTTAAAACGCTGAGCATGAGAAACCGAAACTCAAACCCCAAGGGCAAGAGTAGGATCCATTTCCTCGAGCATCGATCAGTGCGCGAGAAGAGGGCAGTGTCCCCGCAGGCATACCAAAAGGGAGCCCACAAACGTCAAACGACTATATCTCCCTCACAAAAAGAAATACAAAGTCAAAATCAAGAGAAAAAGCCTGGTCGTGACCGTGCCTGTTGCGATAAACGGAACCCCTCAAAGCAAAAGTCTGAATCCACAAAAGGGGCCGTGGAATGTAAATGCTCGAGATTTGGTCCGAAGTTGTCCGAAAGGAAAGAGTTAATGGGCCCTTATTCGCTCGCCGGGTTAACGGCTTTGCCGGTCCTCTCAGGAGGTTTATCCCCTACGCTCTTCCTTCTCCCTCTAAAGACGAAGGTTCGATGGAGTTTCTGAAGGGTGAAAACTGCCTAGGGTCTGCGACCTTATTTTAATATACACATTTGGTTGCCTACTTTGAAAAGCAAAAGCTATCGCTGCGAAGGAGTCTCCGTGTTTCTGGCTGGTCAAGACCCCTGTTTACCACCTTGATGTCTTCTTGTTTAACCTCGGGCATAGGCCAATGCAAGCGCGTCACCTATGGGTGCGACGACGTCTGATTCCGGGTCAGCGTCGCGCGGTTGGTTGTTAGGGTTCCAGGGTGTTCCATCTTATACCATCTAGAGTTGTGAGGAAATAGACCCGGGTCGGGCATATCTTTTACCTCAAACACCTTTTGGGTGAATCCCTGTGGTCGGAAGCAACTGGGAGCCTAAGCATGGCATGACGGTATTGTCATCAGGGTAAGTCTTAGCCGGCGGGATCATCATTCGAGGGGTCTAGAGGCCCAAATCAACCTAGATGTGCACTTAGGATACCTGGGAGGTTAGTAAGAAACCCATGTTTTCACGAAGGTCAGGTACCATTTGGGTGCTTGCCGGGCGTTAGCAATAAAAAAATCGAAATGATAAAAGCACAAAAAAAAATGGAAAAGAGAAATGTACATATTTGCAAACAAAAAAATCTTTTTATGATAAAACAAAAAAATATCAAATATAAAAAAAGAAAACAAATCAATTTTGCATGATTACATTTGCGTGCAGCATCTCACTTTTAATACCGCTTGCATTCGTGTGCTTGCCTGTCGCATTTATCATCACCGCATCTTTCCCTTGCCTTCGTTAAATAAAGGCTTGGCCCCTTGACCAGTTATCAAGGACAGTCACAGTGACCATTTGCTTATTGAGCAAGGGGCCAAGTCAGAACAGAAATTCTGATTTGTTTGTTTCAGTGATATGTGCAGAGATTCAGGCAACTGAAGCAAAGGTGAAAAACAAACAAACCAAACCTTGTATTTTATTCCAAAAATCAAAAAAATTACATCAAGTTCCGCCCTCTCTCTCTGCATCACTCGTCCCACTACTCTCCGGGCAAAACGCTCTCAAAGGTGCTACCCAACTACGAAAAGCAGTACTCCTACCGCTCTGTACTCCCCTTCCTATTCTCACATCCCGGCGTTGATCCACGGAAGCAGCATAGAAGCTACCAACACGAAAGCCACGCTCTCGTGCTTTTCGGTAGCGCTCCTCACCATCTCTCAGCCACTGTTCAGCAAGACCAAGGCTGATTCGGAGTTCGAATAGTTGGGCCTCCATGGCCCTTCGTTCCTCCCTTTCAGCCAAACTGTTGGCTCTTTCTCTCTCTGCGTCTCTTTCTCTCTCTGCCCGTTCTCTCTCACGGTCTTCTCTCTCCAACTGGAGAGTGATCCTCAGTTCCATAGCATCCCTGGAAGAGTCGTCATCAGGATGACACCGCAGTTCCCTCTCCAGTTCTGCTATCCTAGCCTCCTTCTGCGCAGCTTGGGCAAGCGCTTCTTCCGTCTCCTTTTCCTGTCGAGTGTACCATCTCAGATACACGATAAGGCATAAACAAGGAAAACTTAACACTGAGACTCTTACCTGTATAGAAAGCATCCCTTCTGCCTCCGCAGCACGCTGCGTGGCGTGAGCAAGTTGCTCATGAAGAGAGTCAAGTTCTGAGGTGAGAATCCACAAACTGGAAGAGGCACCACCCACTCCCATCGCTGGGGAAGCCGCGCCAATCTGGGCATGCTACGACCGCGTGAATTAGCAGCCAACATCTGGAATCTGGGGTTTTAATTAGGAACGTACTATACACCTACCAAGGCACTCGTAGCACCGCGGGCATCGCCCGACTGTTGTTCCATCTCTGCCAAGCGAGTTCGTAAATTCGCTATCATGGTATCTCGGACATCCTGTAGCCATACGAGTCAGCATTTTCACCAGAAAACCAAAAAAAGGAGAAAGAAGAAAAGAGAAAAAGGGGAAACCTACCTCCGCAAGTCCCCGGGGTTGGAGCCGCTCTGCGTACTTTGTCCTATATAGACGCAAGTAGTCCTCGCTATCCCGCGCCTGTGATTCTACAATCGTGCCACCCCGTTGCCAGTCCTCATATTGTTCGGGGAATCGCACGCGCCAGTCAATGCAGGTCGCCGGTCCCCGCGTCTTTCTCCCGACACGAGGTGGCGCAGCTAAATCCACCTATTCTTGAGCCAGTCCTAAAGTCCTCATAACTAATCGTAGCCGAAGCGGCTCGATTTCATTCAGGCAGTGCATCCATAGTTCCCGTCTGAACCGGGCATGACTTGCTAGAACCCACGGCTGGTCGGCATCGACCATGTCTGAGTAGGGTCTCCAGTTTACCATCGCTGCAGGGAACTCCTGTAGCTCTCACCTTAGCACCATCAGTTGGTAGGTTAGGGGTGCCGCACTCATGATGGGTTCCCACCGCCTGGCTAGCGGCACCATCGCAGGTCGCCAATGTCGAGCTCTCCCCATAGGGAGGTAATAATAGCTCCACAGCTGCTCGGCGCAGGCCATCAGAACTTTACAAAAACATAAAAAAATACAAAACAAGCAAAAACAAAAAATACCTGGATGAATGGTGTGAAACCACTCACAGTCATCTCACGATCCGTTTCTTGGAATAGGCCTGCAAACAAGTGTGCCAGCATGGCGGCTCCCCAGGCATAATACCCTACTCTTTCAAGGTCTGACAGCAGCTCCAGGAAGCAACATTGGATACCGTCCCCTTTCGAGCCCAGTACCAATCTCCCCAAAAGGAAGAGGAGAAATCTCCTCAAATCTATGTTGCATCTTTCCCAGTCGCCGAAATCTGTGCAGTACACGGCGTGGCATCCTATTTCTATCCTTTCCATGAACTCTTCTGAGGATTCATCATCCCGCCGACGAGTGTCGGTGAGCCCTAATGCATCCATGAGGGACGCCCTAGCTACCGACCTATTTTTCCGACCATCCAGGTCCAAACCCAGTAACTTCTGGGCACCTTCTCTGTAGTCCGCGTAAGTGACTCCGGTCACTGCCTCGCCCTCTACCTTCAGGCTTGTGATCCGGACCACATCCTCCAAGCTGGGCACCATGTGCCCCCACGGCATCAGGAATGCCCGGCTCACTGGGTCCCATCTCTCACACAAGGCTTGGATCAGGACTAGGTCAAGCTGGATCGGCTCGATCCGAAGGAAGGTACCAAATCCCATCACGTCTAGCCTCACCTTCTGAAAATCTGGGAGGCCCCTATACGCTGCTACTACCAACTCCCATAAGATTTATGATTTCATCACAACCTACACATACAAGGAATGGGGGTGAGGTTTGGTCGGAAGAAAGGAAGAAAGAATGAGAAAAGGGCAAGAAAACTTGGCTTACGAGTTGTGATTGGGCCCTTTCGCTGAAGTGCCCTTCAAGGTCTGAAAGCCTCCTGGAACTACTACCACTGGACCTGCTTCTCTTCGAGGAATGGGAAGATTCGCCCTCCATCCAACTCTCAGAATTTTGAACTCCTCCTCTCCCGTAAGAAATTGTGCTCCTCGAGTTAGCTCTCGATATACCTGGGAGGATAAAAGGGACAAGAATTTATAGAAATGGAAGGAGTGCGGGCCAAGATTGCCTCCATCACCTGTCAATAATAGCCCTCGCAATGAGGCACCGGCCAAGCGGTCCCATGTGTCGCTTCACCGCTCGCACAGGGTGATTGACTAGACGAAGAATAAGACGAATAGCCCCTATGTTGTCTAGGGATACCCTATCATGATTTGGAGGACGTCCGCAAAATTTGACACAGCATTCGGGAAAAGAAACTAGGGCCGTCATTATTGACTTCGACGGCAGATTCCCATGGAAAATGGTCACAACAAGACGCGATTCTCCGCTCGGGGCGGAGTCTCGGCAGACCCATCACATGGGAACAGTGCAAAGGAAAGGAAGTGTAGGGAAGAAGGAACGCACAAGAGAACAAACAAGTAGCAGAAAATTAAATCATTCCATTCATAATTCTACATAACCTGTCACAAACACTACAATCATAGAGAGGTGGCGGGTCCACTAGCTCGCCAATCCTCACCATCACTCATCTCAATGGGCACACTCCTCCTCTCCCCCGAGGTGAGGGTCCCTCAGAAGCCTCCGGGATCCCCGTGCAGTAGCACCTGCCTCGCCTCTTGGCGCCTTCTCCGCAGCAGTGACTCGCTGCTCCTCCCCTGGCGTGGCAAAAAAGCCACTGGCGGCAAAGCGACCGGACTGGCGGAGTCGCTCCCCGAACTCTCGCGCTCTCTCGTAGCGCGTCTCCATCCCTCCTAGCCTCTGCACGACGGCCTGAAGGCCCAGCTGGAGCTCCCTCACTTGGGCCTCCAAGGCCCTCCTCTCGGTCAGATCCCGCTGTCGCTCGGACCTTCTCTCGGCTTTCTCTCTCTCTGCCTCTCTCCTCATCATCTGCAGAAGAACCCTTAACTCCAGGATATCTGGAGAAGGTCTCCCCTCACCGCGATGCCGCAGCTCCGCTACAGTCGCCACCCAGGCATCACGCTCCTCTTCCGCGCGGGTCGCGCGGGCCACCGCACCGGCAAGTTGCTCCCGGAGGGAGGTAATCTCGAGAAAAGGGGCCGAGGAACTGGAAGATCCGCCAGCCACTCCCACCGTCGCTGTCTGCTGGGCACGCTGGAACAAAATAAACAACGGCCGTCAGTGAAACTCCAAAATCTGAAGTTAAAAGTGCGACACATAACTTACCAGGAGCGACAACTCATGTTGAGCGACGGCCAGCTGCCGCCTAGTCTCTGACAGTTGGGCGCGCGAGCCGCCGATGCCACGCGTGTCCCCAGCTTGGGGAAGCCCCGCGTAGCTCTCTCTCTGCCACCGCAGGAAGTCGGCACTGTCCTGCACCAATATACCCCCTTGCTGTCCAGGGAGACGTACGGGCCACTCCTCGAGCCTCGCCTTGCCGCGACTCTCCCTCCTGACGCGGCTCGGCTCGTCTGCACTCGCCCACTCATCGGCCAGACCCAGGGTCCTTGCCATGTCCTGCACCAAGAAAGGGGTTCCATATCAGTCAAAAGGAACGCGTCCCCTGTCCAGGACGCGTCCATCAGTTGAGTGCAACACTCGCCGAACCCTTTCCCCCTCGCGCGGCTCGCTTCAAAACCCAAAATGAATTAAAAGAGGAAGAGATCGAAGCACCTACCGAACCGTGTTCACCTCCTCCCATGCCATCGGGCCCCTCAGGTCCCTCGGGGGCCCGGAGCGGCCCTTCCTCCTCCATGGACGCCGTTCCGTGCTCGGGCGCGTCCCTCCTTGGGCGAGGGGTCCCGCGTCCCTCTCCACCTTCACCGTGGTCAGGCCCACCGAACTCCATCGATCAAAAGAGGAGGAAGACGAGAAAAGGGACAAGCGAGTTTCGGCAGAAGGCGGGCTCGTTTGCGGGTAAGGCACGGGAGAAGAAAGGCCACCCGACGCTTTAATTTTGAATTCAAGGATTAAGACGCGTCCTCGCGCCTGGACGCGCCCAAAAGGGGGAAAAGGAAATAAAATCCCCCCGTGCAAAGCGTAGTTCCCCGCTGTTCAGGGCAAGGTCTCGCGGAGCGTGCCTCAAAGGACAACTCAATGCAAAGAAAAAAGTGTGGGAGAGAGAAAGGTACACACAACACAAAAAAGCCATTTCCATTTCATATAATAGCCGAAAGTACATCATACAATGAGAAGGGTGACGTGTACAAGCAACTCTCTAACTCTCACCACCACCCTCCTGGTCATCTCTCTCCTCCCTCCTCTGCCGGGGATCCCTAGGGGGCCTCTGCGAACCCTGAGAAGCCGTGCTCGCCTCGCCCTGCGGTGGCACTCCAGCCTCGAAGGCGCGACGACGCTCCTCGGCCGAAGAGACCAGATAGCTGCCCATGGAAAAAGAACCAGACTGACGAAGTCGCGCCCCGCATTCCTTCGCCCTCTGGTACCGCTCCTCGCTCTCCTGAAGCCTCCCCTTCGCCGTGCCGAGACTCAATCGGAGCTCCAGCAGCTGGGCCTCTAGAGCCCTCCTCTCGGTCTGATCCCGCTGTCGCTCCTCCCTCTCTCTCTCTCCCTATCCCTCTCCCTCTCTCTCTCCACGCTCTCCCTCTCTCTCTCCACGTTCTCCCTATCCCTCTCCCTCTCCTCTCTCTCCCTCATTGCCTCTCTCCTCGACAGCTCGAGGGCGATCCGCAGATCCAGCACGTCACGAGGGAGCTCCTCAGCCTCCCGTCGACGCTCCTCCTCCAGCTCCGCAATCCGGGCGTCACGCTCTGCCACCTAGGCATCGCGCTCTGCCACCCAGGCATCGCGCTCCTGCTCAGCACGAACAGCACGGGCCAGGGCCTCCCGAATCTCGGCCACCTGTCAAAGCATGCATGCACCGTAAGAGAACAGTGATAGAAGGAAAGCAGCTAGAAAAGGGTCGGGGCCAAGCAAACACTCACTCGAGCCTCGCGGTCACGCTCGGCCTCCTCAGCCCGAGCCACCGCGTGCGCCAGCTGCTCCTGGAGGGCAGAAACCTCCGGAGGAGGGCCCCGCGAACTGGAACCCGCTCCACCAGCCATCCCGGCTGCCGCTGTCTGGTGGGCCCGCTGAAACACGGTGCAAACGTCAGTCAAAGGCTAAGCATCAAAAATCCAGGTCACAAAAAAATGCATCACATAAACTCACCAAGATCTCCAACTCCTGTCGGATGGCCACCAACTGTCGCCTGGCGTCCGCCAACTGGGCCCGCAGGTCGGCGATCATGGTATCACGAGCATCCTGCATTACACATAAGTTAGTGTCCCATGCATATACATATAGAAAGGTGGAGCAATTTCATTTCACTTACCCCTGCCATACCACCCAAGGAGAGGCGGTCCCCATACGTAGCTCGATATCGTCTCATGTAATCTGTGCTGTCCTGTACATGGGACACCACTGGGACCCCGCCCTGCTGCCAGTCCTGGTACTGTGCTGGGAAGCGCGTATGCCAGTCCACAATCTTCGCCTTCCCCTTGGTCTTCCTCCCAATGCGGGCCGGCGCATCTACATCAACCCACTCTTGGGCTAGCCCCAACGTCCTCATGACCAGTCTAAGCCGCAACGGCTCAATCTCGTTCAGGCAATGGACCCACACGTCCCGCCTGAAGCGAGGAAGACCCGCTACAACCCAGGGCTGGCCAGCATCGCCCATGCCCAGGTAGGGCCTCCACACCACCTGCATCACCATACATACATCATATTAGTTACCATTCAGTCACACGCATAAACACACAAAAAAAAATCATACGCATCATACCATGGCCTCGGGATACTCGCTCAGCTCCCGACGAAGTGACGTCAGCTGGTAGCCGTGGGGTGCTGCAACCACGACCGGCCTCCACTGCCGCGCCAGAGGCACGGCCCTCCTGTTCCCATGCCTAGCCCTCCCCATCGGGAAATAGTAATAGCTCCACACCTGCATCCATCATACATCATTAGTACAATAATTGCATATTTAACTGTGGGAATGCATAAATAAAATGTTTACCTGGAGGAAAGGTGCGAAGCCACTGACTGTCGTCTCCTTCTCCGAAGTCTGGGAGAGATCAGCAATCAAATGGGCAAGCAGAGCCGCTCCCCATGCGTAGTGTCCCACTCTGTCCAGATCCGCCAAGATCCCGAGGAAACGGCAGTGGATGCCATCCCCCTTCGTCCCCAGCAGAAGGCGGCCCAGGAAGAAGAAAAGAAACCTCCGAAGATCTAGGTCCACCAGCTCCCTCTCGCTCGGATCCTGGGTGAAAGCTGCACGAGCATCCCCCTCCAGTCGAGCCAAGAACTCTGCTCCAGTCTCGCTAAGCCGCTGGCGCGGGTCGACGAATCCGAGCGCCTCCATGATCTCCACTCGACCGACTACCCTACTGTCTCTATCAGTCATGCTCGTCTCTAACCACAGCAGGTCCAGGGTACTCTCTCGGTAGTCGGGGTAGGTGACCCTGCTGACTACCTCTCCGTCAACCCGTAGCCCGGTAATCCGAGCCACGTCCTCCAGCGTCGGCACCATGTGCCCCAGGGCATCAGAAACGCCCGGCTCGGTGCGTGCCACCGCTCCCTCAGTGCCTGGATAAGAGGAAGGTCGAGCCGGAAGGGCTCGATCCTAAGGAAAGCTCCAAAGCCCATGGCGTCCACACGCGCCCTCTGGAAATCCGGCAGCCCACGGTATGCTGCCACCACCAAGGACCAGCTGATCCGGCCCTTCATCACGCCCTGCACACCACAAAAACCAACAAAGAACACATCAGCATCATGAACAGTAATAAACAACAACACTGTGTATACTATTTATTCTTTTTATTTTATTTTTTTTTAAAAAATAAAAAAAATAAAAAAAATAAAAAATAAAATATATATTGTTTTTTTGGAGGCGTCCAGGTCCCTAGACGCCTCCTTCCTATTTTCTTTATTTCTTTTTTCGAAAAAATCCAAGAACCAAAAACAAAAATATATATATATATAATATATATATATTATTATGGAGGCGTCCTAGGCCTTGGACGCCTCCTTATTTTTTTAATTTTATTTTATTTTATTATTTACGTAAATAAATAAATAAACAAAAAGAAAAAGAAAAAGTGGAGGCGTCCAGGCCCCTAGACGCCTCCTTCTCTCACAGCCTCTCGCACGCCCGTTTTAGCCTATTGAACCACAAAGTGAGAATTCCGAAGTACTTATCGGGTCGTGATCGTCCTCTCCCGCGTCACCAGCATCCGCAGCAGCCTCCGTGGCCAGAAGCGGCACCTCCATCTCCTCCTCCGCAGCAATCTCCTCTGCTACGGCCTCCTCAGCATCATCTCTCAGTCTCCTCGGACGACGAGCCAGTCGTTTACGCTTGTCTCCACCTCGGTTCGGGGCTCCTAACTCCATTGGGGCGAAGAATGGGTCTGTCTGGTTTGACCGGATCGTTTGAATGAACAGTAAGTGAGTAAGGGGGGGAGCCCCCCCTATATATAGATTGAGCCTTAATTGGGGCGTCCAGGCGCCTAGACGCCCCCACTGTTTTTTTTTTAAAAAAAAATCAAAAAAACTTAGGGGCGTCCAGGCGCCTGGACGCTCCCAAACCAAAAAATCAAAAAAATAAAAAAATAAAAAAATTAGGGGCGTCCAGGACCCTGGACGCCCCCCCAAAAATTTTTTTATAAAAAAAATTATAAAAAAACAAGGGCGTCCAGGCCTCTGGACGCCCCCATAATAAAAAAATAATAAAAAATATAATAAAAATAAAAAAGGGGTTAGAGCATGTATATAATCCAAACAAAAGAAAAAAAGGAAAGAAAAAGAAAAACTATAAAAAAGATAATAATTAAGGGGACGGGGGTCCGAAACATCCAAATGCCAGATTTTATTCCATCAGAAAGTAGAATGAGCTACATCAGGGGTTTAGGCGCCTTAGGCCTTAACTTCCCCAGTTCGGTTACATAAGTCCTCCACGGCTCGCATTCTTCCACCACGTGCGCTAATGCCTTTCCCGCAACACTTGTCTTCCAGGGAGCTTTAATGGCCTTCGCTTCCTTCGCGTCCGCTTCAGTGCCCAACTCCCTCTTCTTCAAAGGAACGATGCCAGTCGGTGGCGGAAACGAATGGCGTGGGATGCCAATCTGGAGGCAGCACCGATGCGTATTATAAAGGACGAACTCAGTCGCGCCGATCAGTTGAAGATCAACTTCGGGAGAAGACCTCATGAGGAGATCTAGCGAAAGCAAACATGCCGGTGCGCAAGTAAAGAAGCCTTGTGTCACGGTGCGGAAGTGAGACCGCCAGTCTTCACGTTTCTTCAGCCACGGAACGCGGTTCACTACAGTACCACCGAAGCCTAACACGTCGGCTATGTGATGAAGAGGGCTTTGTTGGAAGAGCTTCGAAGCAGTTGGCATTCCCTCGCGGTGGTCGAATTTGAAATGCAAATCCAGCCAGCAATTCAAGACAAGTGCACAACCAAATGGAGGCTTACCCATGCTCGAGGCAGTAAGACCGCTGTAAAGATAGGCAAGGACGGCGGGTCCCACCCTCTTTCCACGCCAGATCCCGCAGATAGCACCCAGTTGGTCTTCCTCCACCATGTTGTCGGTATAAGGGAACAAGAGAGCACCCGCCAGACAAATGGTGAACCCCTTCATGATTCCCTCCAAATAGTCGTCGTCTGGTGACCCTCTCAGGGCGTCCATGACCCACTCCGCGAGCTTTCGGAGATCGATCCCCTTTTGAGTACGGACCTTTCGGGCTGCGTCGGGCGGCATGAAGCTTCCAAGGACACTTTCAGAAGTCCCCCGTGTCAGCATCCGCATAGCCTTCACCTTCCCGTCACTCTTAAATTTCTTCAATCCAAGCAGAAGCTCCACCTCCTCAAGGAGGATGGTCACCTCGAAGGTCGGGAAGATAAAAGTGTGGGTCTGGGGATGCCAGATCTCCACTAGTGCGCCCATAGCTGCCCAGTCCATACGAATCTTCTCGTAATGCTTGGCGTGAATAAGGAGCCCCTGCAGATGCCACTTCGAGAGTATGGCCCTCATGCCAATGGAGATATTGGAAGTCAGCTTTGAAAGCCAAGGCAGCTTGGAAAACTTCCTCGGGCCTGGGAAGAGTGGATATGGCTGGAAGAGAAAAGAAATAGGAAATGAAGGAAGTAAGAAGAAGGTTCACATGGAAAATTTGAAATGAATCAGCTTACCATATGCGACAAGATCGTCCCACTCAGATGACTCTCGAGGTCGGAGAGTCGCCTGATCTCGCTGCTAGGCCTGCTCCTCTTCATAACGCGGGAAAACTCTCCTTCCATCCTGAAATCTCTAGATTCTCCTCTCCTTCCTCTCCTAAGCTTCCAAAACCCACCTTGGTGCATTTGAATGAACTAGCCTAAGGGGAGTTCTTATAGGAAGGGAAGGACGCTACAGGACAGAACATGTCACATCAGCGGTCGCTATCAGGATTTTGTCTGGATCTCCTTTGAACTGTGGTGCGATTCTGCTATGATTCTGCTACTTTATGATGTTGCTAACCTTTGCTGGTCTGTGCAGGTTTTACTAACGGACGTCTTTGTCCTATCTCCTGTCCCACCTTTCATTGGTTGGTCCCACCATGTCATGCATCGTAGTATATGATACGTACGCTACTAGAACATGCCGAGGACCGTGCGGCCCGAACGAATCTGGGATCTGAGTTCCCCTTCAACAAAAACGGTGATGATCCCGGAAGAATTTGGGTTGTACGGATAGGCCGTCAATTTGTGATAGAATGGGGATGACGGTTCCATTCAGTGAGTTGGTGCGCGGATAAACGGGCCCCAGCCCAGTATCAGCTCACCGGGTCGGTATCCTGACCCATTCTTCACAAGTTGACAATATTATCCTTGGCTATTTTCTATTTTAGTTTGTTTTAAATTTTTCTTTGAACCTAGCATGCATTCATATAAGACTTTGATTTATTGCGGAAGATCATTCAAGTGATTCGATTTTGAAAGCCGTTGTGCTCCAATTCCCACAAATATGAGATATTCCACTCCGAATGAAATACTGAGTTTCCTTGAGACAGCCCTACGCTGCTCTTCCAAAGGAGACCCTTGTTTGGACAGACCCTCAGATATTCCTTTACTTTTTTTGACCCACCTTGGCCGCAGCACTTCCACATTGACTGGTAACCGCTCCCCAAAGGTGAAACCTCCGGTTTATGATCCAGGTACTTCCACACCGAGAAGTTGGTCTCCTTTTGTTTCGTGCCTGAGCGCACATCTCACCCTCCCTTATTTGATCTCCGTCCAAGCAATCGTCAATGTTTGAAAGACCTTCTTCAAGGTCGCCTCATTGAAACTCCAGGAAAGATTCCAAACAGTAACGTCAAAAGCGTGTCTCATCACACCTTGGCATCAACTTATCAGTCCGCTCCCACTTCACTCCACTCCACTTCGATACCATTCCACTACGTGTCGCTCCCTTGCAAAGCAGACGCCAAGGCGGGGAAGCTGTAGACACGCCATTCTTGACGCCTCCTGAGAAAGTCTCATATTACTATACAACGCCCCGCAACGGCTTACGCATTTTGAATCACTCGAGTGCTTCCTTTTCTCGGGTCTTCTTCTGCCTTTTTCGGCATCCGGAATCGTCTCGTCACGGCATTCGGATGGCATCAACACCAGTCGGACGCATCAGGAGGTTCCGGAATCAAGAAGGGGGTCTACCGGGCGGTCGTCGACGCCTGATTTGAGGACCCGGGTGGGTCTTAATGGGGGCGTCCAAGCCCCTGGACGCCCCCATCTTTTTAATTTATTTTATTATTTTATCAAGGCCCAAAAATAAATAAAAATATATATATTTTAATGGAGGCGTCCAGGACCCTGGACGCCTCCATAAAAACTAATAATAATAAATATTTATAAAATGCCACTTGGCATAAAAAAAGACAAAAAATAATTAAAAATATATATAAATTAATGGAGGCGTCCAGGCCCCTGGACGCCTCCATAAAAACAAATAAAAAAATTAAAATGCCAGCCCTGGTATAAAAGACAAAAGAAAAATAAAAAAATAATATAATTTTGGAGGCGTCCAGGCCCCTGGACGCCTCCATCAAAACCCTCACGGGCGCCGGCCACCGAACGACGGTTTGTCGTGTGTGAAAAAATCCAAATTATAGAGACGTCCGGTCAGCTGGACGCGCCCATTTCTGAATCACGAGGCGCCGCTCACAAAACCACGCGTTGTGCCAAACCGCGTGCGGCCGTCGTCGGCTTTCGGTGGACCTGCTTGAGGCGTCCGGGACCCTGGACGCCTCCATAAAAGTATTCCAAAAAAATTAATAAAAATAGAATAAAATATTATTTCGGCCCTGATGGAGGTGTCCAGGGTCCTGGACGCCTCCACCCTCCGGAGCTCTATAAATAGAGGCCCACCCCCTCAGTTCTGGAAGAGCTTCGAAGTGATCCGATAGGCTGCCGGAGCCCAGAGGCTACGGAGTCATTTTCTAACCCGTGGGTTCTTTTGTAGGTGGAGGTTCTGCCGGCTTCTCGGGTGCTCACGCTCGCGAGAGGAAGGTCGTCTTCATCCACCGCGCTTCCACGTCGTCCCCACGCTGCCGGAGCTCCGCCGGATTTCATCCTCGGCTCATCCAATAAGCCTTTTCTTCCCCTTTCTCTTCGTAGTTCTTTTGCATTCATCATCTCGCATCCTCTATCCCCCTTCATAAGGGCGCCTCTTCTTTTATACTTCTTGCATCCATCATCTCATTTTCCTCCTACTCGAGTCCGAGAGGGGTTTAAAAGATAACACCAACCAGGTGTGTGTCTTGCCATCATTTCGTTATTTTTATCGCAAGGATTTGAATACTACACCTCCATCTTTCTAATCCACTTGTCATTTGTTTGTCGTTGTTTTGCAAGGGTAGCCAAGGAAAGCCCTCTCCGTCGGCCGGCCGGAGGGAGAGGAAGAAGCAACCCGCCATCTCCCGCTCTTGAGGTAGGCGCGATCACTTTCTTATTTTGGGGTCTTTCGGCCCCTAGCGATCACATCTTATTTTCGAGGCCGCGGCGAGTCACTTCCCCAATGGCCGTTTAAATTTCCGTTCTTATATTCTCTTATACTCTGTTATATTCTGCTCATATCCTCGAGGCCGCGGCGAGTCACTTCCCCAATGGCCGTTTAAATTCCCATTTTTATATGTTATATTCTTATCTATTCGTGTTCTCGAGGCCGCGGCGAGTCACTTCCCCAATGGCCGTTTAAATTCACGTTCTTATACGTTATATTCTTATCTGTTTGTGTTCTCGAGGCCGCGGCGAGTCACTTCCCCAATGGCCGTTTAAATTCCCGTTCTTTGTATTCTCTCTATATTCTGTCATCTTATTATCTGTTCATATTCTCGAGGCCGCGGCGAGTCACTTCCCCAATGGCCGTTTCAATTCTTGTTATTTAATTTTTGCACCATTCCCGTCCCCCCGAGGCCGCGGCGAGTCACTTCCCGCTATGGCCGTTTAAACCCCATATTTTGCTATATCACACTTGTCCCGCTCGCCCCGCCAGAGCAATCTCCCGTGGTGGCCCCTTCTCTCTCTTCTCTTATTTCTGTGTTGCAGCAACAAACACCAAAAGAAAGAAAAGAGGAGCCCGCACGCGCTCCGCGTCCTCTCCGCTCTTCCCCGAACCGCATGACGTCGCTCACATCAATCTCATCAGATGAGCATTTTCCATTTTCCAAGATCAGAAGTCTTTCAGATATAGCAATGTTCAGTTGCTTGAGTTCTTCATTCTGTTTTATTAATTGCTCATTCTGAACAAGTTCGTTTATCTGAATATGATTATCATTATTTGAGCTCAATGTATCTTCTAACTCAGAGATTCTAGAATGCAGTTCATCATTTTCATTTTTCAGCAGAGAAATTTGTTCCTTACTTTTATGAACATCAGACAGACATACATCATACAGTTGTTTTATTTTCAAACAATTTTCACAGGATGAGTTTGTGTTGTTCTGATCAATTTTCTTTTTCAGCTTTTTATGTTATTTTCTTAATTTTTCATGTGCTTCTAACAATTCAGCATATGCTTCCTACCAATCATCTAAAGAGAAGTTGTCGAATGGATTTACCTGTTCATCGTCCACTTCTTCATTTTGATTGTTGCTTGACTCACTGGTATTTGCCGTCAAGCATTGTTCTTCCTGCTCTTTGTAGATACGAGTTAGTTCATCCAGAATGCTTTTGGTTGTACTGCAGTTTGAAATAGATGAACAAACATTAGTATCAATTGCAGTTCTTACTATGATTAAAGCTATAAAATTATCAGCATGTTTAGATCTATGATCGTCAGTCCATTTAGACTTATCCATAGGTAATCTATATGGACCATGTAAAGGTAACTTCAATAGATCAGGATCAATAGATCTAACATACCTTCGTATGCTACTGAGCCAGGAATCTAAATTAGAACCATTGAAAACTGGAGGATGAGCCATTGAGTCAGTTTAATAACAGAACAAGAAATAAACTCAGTACAATTAGAGATGCACCTAAAAATCACAAAATCCTCTGCAGATCGTTGGATCTGATGAACCAAAGAACCCGCTCTGATACCAATTGTTGGGTCAATAAGATGGTGCAAACCGAATTCAGAGGGGGGGTGAATGAATCCCTCTTAAAAACTTTGCTCTAAAACTTAACAAATAAAGCTCTGAACAATTGACTATTGTGGAATTAAAACTAATGGACTTAGCTAACTGAGTGACTGACAGATTAACAAATTGTTAGCTCAAAGAGCAGCTCAGCATTGAATGTGCAGAATGCACATAAACGGTTAGATAGCAAACAGTATAGAGACGTTTAGCAGACGTCAATTCAATCACGTTCCTAAGCATGCATCTAGCGAAGTCAAAGAGATAATCAAACCACAGAACACAGAAGATTTTTAGGTGGTTCGATCTCAGACCCGAGATCTACGTCCACCCCACACTCAACCTGAGTGTGGCTTCTATTGACTCACAGCTTGAATAGCTGGGCATCACAGCTTGTCTACATCAGCTGGGCCACACAGCTTGCCATCCGCTGATACACAACTTCGCTGGGCCTTACAGCTTAGCCACGCTGATTCATAGCTTCTTACAAGGATTCGAGAAAACAAAAGAAACTCAGATGAACTAGCAACTGAAAGCTAGAAAATGATAGCGTAATTTAATGTAGCTCTCAAGGAGTAACGTGGGTTGGATCTGATCCAGCACCATGAACAAGCTGTAAGGAATCCTGATAGAAATTCCTTTTCTGCTTCTTCCTTTGCTTCACGAATAGCTGCAATCTCTCTATTCTTCCTTCTTCTTTTCCCCTAGCTCACGATACTCTACTTTCTCTCTTCAGATCACTCTTCAAATTCCCTCTTACTAATACTCTGAATTCTCTGATCTTTTCGCTCAGCTCTCCTTTTCTCCATCTCTCGCCTCTCTCACCCTGAATGAGACGATCTGCCCCTTTTTATAAGCTTCAGAAGATGGGCGCATGGTCTCCACGTATCCCGCCCAATTTTCACGCCAGATCTGATCCAGACCTTTCCACGTGTCAGCATCATAGAGCCGTTGCTTTCCATGTGGCAGGATCGCCTGCTATCAGCGTGCCTTGGATCATGAGCATTTATCCTAGTTCACATGACTTTAGTTCGGGCCAGAACTATTTAAGTCACAATCCCTTATTCTCACTATCACGTGAGACTTTAGTTCCTGAAAGTAGATTGATGGACATTTCATCAAACAGATGGTCTTGATAGTAAACAAACAAAATTCAATGACTATAGCACAGACCTAATATGGTATATGCAAAACATGCACCGACCATGAAGCAGCATGTGCACAGACTTTGATGTGCATATGGAAGAGGAATGCCCAGACGTTAATATGCATAAGTGAACGTATGCACATACTTATTTCAAGCTTAAGACAAAGCATGCATCGATGTTATGTGCAGTTGATCTAAACATGCACAGACCTGTATGCGCTAAAGGCAAAACATGCACCGACCATGAAGCAGCATGTGCACAGATTTTGATGTGCATATGGAAAAGAAATGCACAGGTCTTAATATGCATAAGTGAACGTATGCACATACTTATTTCAAGCTTAAGACAAAGCATGCATCGATGTTATGTGCAGTTAATCTAAACATGCACAGACCTGTGTGCGCTAAAGGCAAAACATGCACATACTCTTTTATGTAGATGGCTAACTATTTACCTACGTTTTATGCCTTATGACAAAAGGTGCACATACCTTATGTTCAGTGCGATGCAATACATGCATAAACCTTATTGTGCAAACGTGAAAAACCTGTATAGACCTTGTTGTGCAAACTGCAAAACCTGCACAGACCTTGTTGTGCAAACTGCAAAACCTGCACAGAGCAAAAAGTGCACCGACCTTTATATGCTTGCATGCTACAATGTATGCACCGACTATGTGAATGTTCACAGCAAAATGTGCACAGACCTTAAACGCTTACAACAAAACTTGCACCGACCTTCATATACTCCCAGTATAACCTGCACTGACCTCATATATGCTCACATCAAAACTCGCACCAACCTTATGTGGTGCACGACAAGAGTGTGCACTGACCTAAGTCTGTGCAATATGCATCGACCTTATGCCTGCACCGACTATGTATGCGCAAGGCTAAACATTGCACCGACCTAGTGACAAAGCACGATAGGCTAGCACAGACCTTATATGCATGCACTACCATACTAACACTGACCTGATGCGTATGCAACTCAACTAGCATCGACCTCTCATGAAACTTGATGCTAACATTGACCTTATGAATGCATCGACCAAGTGTTTGACGAAATGTCATACACAAAGAAACGACATGCACACAAGGTATTTGATGAAATCTCATACACACAGACAGACTTTATGCACATGCACACACCAAGATCTTTGTGCATAGAGTTGACTATATGTTGACCTTTGACTATATGTTGACCTGAAATGCAATACATTGCATGAATAGTACTTGTTATGTGCAAATTGACTTAAGCAAGATGTATGAACTCAAATATGACGCATGCAGCCTGTATGCAACTGAGATCATTTATGTCATGAATAATTCAATGAAACAATGCACAGAATTCCTATGATTCAAACACAAATGAGTCGTAGTGTTTGTCATCATCAAAACACAATATCCAACACTTGTGATATCACTCCCAGGGTTACATAATTACGCACCTACATCCATCGACGCAATGAATAATTGGTGCCGCCTATCTTGCCGTTTGACACATGTGGTGTCATAGTTGCGTAGTGCTTACCTATTAGCGATAAGCATACGAAACTCGGGTTCTGAAGCGCGAGAGAAAAAGAGATCGACTATAAGCACACAAGGGACAGATTCCATCACGCTGAGTCTTGTCCAAGGTTTCGCAGCATAGGAAAACACGAGATGAGCAGATCGCCCACTGGTTTAGGATAACGAAAGAAGCAGCCTACAGATTCTCACCTATAACTTAAACCATTCACCAAAACAACTCCAACAAGCTCTCTTCGCATGACGACTGTTTGCACCAATTTTTGCCTACCTTTAGAATCCCCCTATTATAGCATAGACCTCCCCAGGGTGCAGCCCTCCAGTAGGGATAGCAAACCCACAGCAGGGGCAGACCCCTCCAATAGTAGCAACAGCCCAGCAGCAGAAGACCCCTTGCCTGGGTGGGAACCCTGCAGCAGGCCAGTGCATACCTCTCCGGGGTGAAAGCCTACAGCATGGACAGCAATGCTCCCCGGGAAGGCACTTGCCCGGGGTGAACAGAGGCTTAGACCTCTACCGTAGCACAGCTACAAGGAGGAGGGACCTCCCCAGGGTGACAAGCCTCTGGGGTGTGGTCACCCCACTCTTCTCCCCCCCGGGGTTCCGATCACCTCCCTGGCCTTTGGTGAGCTTAAGAGAATGTTCACCCCCCTCTCTCACTTAATATGCAGCAGAAATGGGCCAGCATGGAGTTGGAAGACCCGGGGTCGGGGGAACCCATCTAGGGTCGGGGGGACCCGTCCGGGGTCGCCCGACCCCGGGGAGGTCTGTGCGCAACCGGGCAGGACCTGCCCGAGGTCAATCAACCCAGGGGGGACTTGCCCGGGGTCGATCCACCCCAGGGCAGGACCTGCCCGGGGTCGGATGATGCCGGACGGGTCCGTGGAGACCTGCCCGGGGTGATCCATGTTGAATCTATAGTTCGGTGCAGAAGGATTCAGAGGGGGGAGGTGAATGAATCCCTCTTAAAAAACTTTGCTCTAAAACTTATCAAATAAAATTCTGATCAATTATCTATTGCTGAATTTGAACCAATGGACTAAGCTAGCTGAGTGACAGATCATTAGCTTAATAAACAGCTCAGTATCAAATGTGGAATTGACATACAAGCTATTAGGTGGCAAACAGACCATGAGGCACTCAACATATATTCAATTAGATCACGATCCTAATCATGCATCTAGCAGAATCAAACAGATAATCAAATCACAGAACATAGAAGATTTTTAAGTGGTTTGGTCACTAACATATCCACCCCACACTCCAACCAGAGTTTGGATTCCGCTAATACATAGCTTAAACCGCTGGGCCTTATAGCTTGTCTACAACCGCTGACTTACAGCTTGCTCCGCTGGGCTTTACAGCTTAGCCACCGCTGGGCAATACAGCTTAGCCTCCATTGATTCACAGCTTCAAACCGCTGGGCCTTACAGCTTCACCTCCGCTGATTACACAGCCTAGAAATGGAATGTAACAATGGAAAAACAAGAATGATAAAAATCAGCAACAGAAATCTGGATTTAAAGCTCAGAAAATATAGCTCGCTCTGGAGCAAAGTAGCTTGGATCTGATCTAGAAGCTACAGATCTTTTTCCTCCTTCAATCTTGCTGTTGCACTCTCTTCTTCTTCTTTCTTCTCTCACTCACTGACTTTCTTTCTCAGGCACTCTCTCTTCTATTCTCTTCTCTCTTGCTGCTTCTCTTCTTCTCTCTGGCTCTCCTGATTTTTGATCGCTCTTTCTGCTCTCTATCAGTTTGCTCACTTGGTGGCTTCTACTACTTCTATCCATCACTCTCTGCTTCACTTTTTTCTTGCACAGATCTGGACGCTCTGCTCTCCTTTTATAGGTAATAGATCGAGAGCGTGTGGAAATCATGTTTCCCGCCCAATAATTCGATCAGATCTAGGTTGGAAATAATCCACATGACAAGACCTGGAATTCCTTGCTTTCCACATGTCAAGATCTCCTCATTATAGTGCGTCCTTGGATCATGAGCCATAGACTTGGTTCACGTGATTTTAGTTCGAGCCAGAACTATTTAAGTCACGGTCCCCTATTCTCACTATCATGTGAGACTTAAGTTCCTAGAAGTAGATTATGAGACATTTCATCAAACACCTTGTCTTCATAGCAAAAAGACAATATTCATTGACTATAGATGAAATCAAGATATAGAATGTGAGAGAAAAATCAGATATTGTGCCAACAACTTCAAATCAGTCAGATAAAGTATGCAGGGTAATTTATGAAATCTGACATGAATCCAATGTTAATCACCAACTTGACATAAACTTGATGAGAGTAATATATACAAGGACTAACGTAGACCTCGTAACAAACATCTCAGACTTTGTTAATGAGGTCAACTAGACTAACACAGACTATATGCAGATTAGCACATACTTTATTTAGGAACAAAGGATAACTAGCATAGACTTTATTTAAGCTAACACAGACTCCCATGCAACCTGACGTAGACTCTGTTACATGCTAAGATAGACTCTGTGCAAACTAACATAGACTCTATGCATGCTAACATAGACTCTATTCATACTAGCATAGACCTGACATGTAGGACATAACATGCTAACACAGACCTTAATATGCATATGGGAAAGTAAAAACAGACCTCGGTGTGCAAATATGCACAGACCTATATAGCTTCATATAGCAGACAGTGCAATATGCACAGACTTCATATAGCGGTCAGTGCAATGAGCACAGACCTTGTTACGCATGTCTAGCTAAATGTGCATAGACCTTAGACTCTTTATGGAAGAACCTGCATAGACCTTACAATGCATATATGAACATGTGCACAGACCTTATTCGTGCAAGGGCAGAATGTGCACAGACTTTAGATGAATAGCATGCAATGTGCACCGACGTTAGTTCTGCATTGACATGATGTGCACCGACCTCCATATGCAGGACGTTGCATTTGCACCGACCTTTATATGCTACTGCTAGCATATGTGCACCGACCTATGTTCATAAGAAGTAAACACATGCATCGACCTGCTTTATGCACAAGGCACAATGTGCACCGACATTATTATGCAAGATGTAAAATGTGCACTGACCTTATATGCCATCAAAAAAAAGTGCACCGACCTTTCTCAGCACTTTCTCTGCTATAATGCAGATGTGCACCGCCTTGTTTTACACAAGGCACAATGTGCACCGACCTTGCATTGAACAAGGGACAAAACATGCACCGACTACATGTGCATCCTACAAAAGACTGCACCGACCTAATGTGCACTGACCTACACATGCATAGGGTAACAATATGCACTGACCCTAACATGCATATAGCAAATGTGCACCGACCTTGGTCTTGCACAAACAAGATGTGCACCGACCTTGTTCAAGGGTCTTGTACAAACGGAATGTGCACCGACCTTATATGCACCGACCTTGCATGCTCAATGCACAACATGCTAAAGTGTGCACCGACTATATGTATGCGCGATGAAAGCGTATACTAACTATGCACAGACCTATATGAGTAAGCTACAGGAATGTGCACGGACCTTGTGTGCTATTATGAGCAAACTTGCACCGACCTTATGCTCAGATATACAAACTAGCACAGACCTATATGAGTAACCTACAGGAATGTGCACGGACCTTGTGCGCTATTATGAGCAAACCTGGTGCATTGACTATGATGTATGCAGTATGCACACCAACTGTTAGACCAAATGTCTTGTACACAGGCTAAAAGTAAAATGACCTATGCACCGTACTTTATGTAGACGCATTAACTTTATGTGCATAGTGTTGATCTTGCGTTGACTCTGTGCACTGTGTTGACTTTTGGTTGACCTATGATGCGTTGACTCATATGAACAGTTGTACAATACTTTATGCAATGCTTAAGCACAAAATTAGATGGTCACAGACATGCGATGCTAAATCATGCACGGACAAACGCAGATATGCATGGACATGCAAAGACACGCATGGACATGCACAGACTCAAAGATGCACGGACATTCACCCACAAACACATATGAAACCACACAAACACATATTGACATCATGCATATGAGTCATAGTGTTTGTCATCATCAAAACACAATATCCAACAATCTCCCCCTTTTTGATGATGGCAACACTATGACTCATATGATTCAACATGACAAAGCAGTAAATCATCTAGACCAACTATGCATGCCAGTGCAGTAAAGAAATGCAAACATTCTTCATGGAAATGTTCTTCTCCCCCAAATACAGGCATATACCATTAAATGCACAGGTAATGCACAAGTAAATGTCTTCATTTATGCATGCAGTCATTTATGCATGCAGACACAGACATATGCAAAGACTTCACTTATCGCACATGCAGTAGATGACATCACATATTCCACATGCAACATATAACTCCAATATTCTCCCCCTTTGACTTCATCAAAAAGGAAGGTCAAAAATGAGAACAGTGTATGAAAGCAGACAAATGGAGAGAATCTGGCACCCGTATTCTCCCCTAATATTGCAGCAAAAGAAACATGCTTCAATATGCCCGTATAAGAATACAGACCTGCTCCAGAAGAAGGAAGTGCAGGTACCAGAACTGGAACCTATTCTCCCCCTATGGAAAGTGAATGCAATGCTTGTAAATGTGACAAAAACCAACCAAACATGTGCTCCCCCTTTGACAAAAACATATGAAACTACAAATGATTCTCCCTTTTTTTGAAAAACAATGAACGCAGTCTAGACAAGATTCTATTCTTCCCTTTAAATCAATGCATTGTAGCCTTGTAACAGAAGGAACAAGGCTTTCAACAGGAAAAACAGACGAAGGAAGTGTCTAGAGAGAATACATGAGGTAAATCAAGGTAATGTGCAGAGATCAATCAAAGCACATGTCTTTAGAAACTGTTCAAGAAATAGTCAAGAAACAGCAGGCACAGAGAGCAAAAGTGAACAGATGTATCACTGAATTTTCAAAGAATCTGAGAAGAAGAAGTTTTCAATAAGATACCAACTTCATAAATCTATATTTAGATTTCAGAGTCTTCCATTATATGAGCTTATGAATTGGCTTTAATTGACAAGTATGGTTTAAGAATGATGTAAACCGAGTTTTTCAATAAGATTCAATACTCATATCTGAAATAATTCTTTAATAAAAATTAACCAATTGCTCATATAAGATCCTACTTCAACATCCTTCCATCTTAATCAATTTATTTCCAAGACTCCTTTAGGAGTTACACAAAGTAGTATTGAGATTAAATATTCATGATTGTATCTGAATGTAGATGTTCTTTCAGAAATTTTTGATATATAAACTTTTTAGATTTTACTTTTTAAGCATCATTTTATTTTTCAATGAATAATTTTGATTTAATCAACACCTTTTTATATGAGGCACAACACGTCTTAGGTGAAGTGATCCAGTTACTTAGTGTGATTAACCGTATTGCTTCTCTATTTTAGAGAACAGAGGTAGCATTAGAATTATCTTTGACATGAGGAGACACCTTGGTTAGAGGCAGGAATCCCCAGTTACTCAATACAGCCATGCCATTGCTCTGTCATGTTTTCACATTATTTTCAATGATTTTTAAGCAGAGTTAACTATGGTACTTCATGACACAGTCCTTTGGACAGGTTTCTCAATAACCACAATCATTGCTCTGTCCACAATTTTTTTTAAGACAATTTCAGACAAATTAAATGTT
The DNA here is from genome assembly GCA_022559845.1 of Amorphophallus konjac. Taxonomy (NCBI): domain Eukaryota; kingdom Viridiplantae; phylum Streptophyta; class Magnoliopsida; order Alismatales; family Araceae; genus Amorphophallus; species Amorphophallus konjac. Next base: position 116,870,256 of record CM040118.1, read on the forward strand.
TAAGAACAATACTTGCTCTATGTATCTCAACCAAAGTAAATCAAGGTTTCAACTTTTCAGATTTCAGGAAGTCTTACATGGATTTACATGAGTCAGACAATTAAGGTTTATTAAAATATTGAATCAGATATTTTCAAGTCCTTTGAATTCAAACTTAAGAATACATTAGACTTAAACCAATTCAAATCAACAAATATTCTTAAACCTGTATAATAGAAGATTCTTCATTAAGAATGATTTCAGATTTATGAAGCAGTACACAGGCTGAAGCTTTCTTCAATTCTCAGTTCAGTCAATGTCAGAGCAGCAGCAAATAGCAAAATGTAAGCAAGCATGCATAGAAAATGATGAATTCACAGCTCATGCTTATTGTGGATTTTGTCAAGATGATTCAACTAGAATTTCAGAATTGGTGCAGTTAACAACAGAGAGTTGATTGATATGCAATAGGAAGTTATGCAGATGAGTCTGAACGAATTTCAGAAGTCAGCAAAGATTGAATTTTAGTCAAGAAGGTAGTGTGAAATTTTCACCAGAGAGAAGATTATCAATCATCAACAAAATCACTTGAGAAAGTGAGTCACTGTCATACAGATATGATAGGTTTGATCAATTGGAAGACAAGAAAATTCAGTCAAGGATAAGCTAAGAATATGAAATACTCGCCCTATCTAAATGCAGTGACTCATCACTTTTTGGATTTTTCAAAACCAATGATATGCAATGTAATTAACTATATGTATGCATATGTAGTGACTTTTCTAAAAACAATGCATGGACACGAGTAGCATAAACATGATGTAGGAACAGACAAACTCCCCCTAACTATATGTCATGTGTGACAGTTCTGAATGCAGCATATGCAAGCATGAAAGTATGTTCATATAAATCAAATTCGAATTATGTGTCATGATAGGCTTCATAATCAACCCTTGGTACTAGGCGGAGAACTTAGGTCATATGACCACCTCACGCATAGTGTGGGTTTCTAGACAGACAAAAATCTGCCCTTCTCCTGGCACCATTTGATATACCAATGGGTTTTGATTTAGCCAGTATCAAAAACACATAATAAGAGAAATTTACTTGACTCATGAAGAGCATGTAGAACAATGATGTGTAAAAGTAGTCATGTATGCAACAGATTTTCAATACTGACAGATTTCAACCATCCTCCATATGCATTTCAGATTTTCAGAGAATGATATGCACCTAACAGGAGAGTTCAAATAATAAAGCCTGAAGAATACATGAGTGTTACCTGAAAATTGCAGAAATGGGGTTTTATTGCTTGAGTGCCTTGGTTTATTACCCCAGTTTATTCTTCAACCCAAGGCACACCTGCAAAGCATCAATTTATTTTGCACAAACAGGTACCCAAGAGGTTTTGGGCCCTAAAATGGCAATGGCACCTTTGACTGGTGCTCTCAACAATTTCATAGTTAGAGAATCATCAAACCTCATCAGATGACAATTAGACATTGAATGTCCTAACTGTCCACAATAATGGCATCATGCAGCAGTTTTAAAATTCTCTGTATGCACATTACTATAATCATAGAATCTATGTGCATTTACATGGAAATTTCTGTTAACAGAATGAACATTCTGTTTACTGAAACCAGCCAGCCAACAATTAGTAGCTTTGTGGCCTGGCTTTCAACATTCAAAGCATGAAAAATTTTTCTTTTTATCAACAGGTTTACTTTTACCAGCAGCATTATGAATAGGAGTTTTAACAGATTTAAATTTTCCCTTCAACCCTTGTGCATTCCAACACTGTGCTGCAATGTGACCTAGTTTGCCACAATAAAAACATTGAAGTTTCCTTTTAGAAATTGCAAGATTTTTAACATGAAATTTTCTATCATGCATCTTTCTAGCATCGAGGTCATCATGTTCCATTAACTTGCATTCATGCATGAGATGACCCACTGTATCACAATAAAAATAATGAAACTTTTTGCCTTGATCAGAAGGAGGTTTCTTAGCATGCGAATTCCTAGAATGAGTTTGTTGACCCCAAAAAACATTTTCATTAGTTTCAGATTTTTCAAAAATCTATGCAGAACAATGTGTAAGTGTATGAGAAACACTTATTTGGAAGCATTTCATTATGACGACAAGGAGACGCTGTGGAAATAGTCTCTGGCAGTCCTTCTCACATGAAGAAAATAAAATCAAGAGTATGGGTACTGCACACTTCTGGCTCATAGTGCCATTCATGGTGCAATGGCAGGTTATGTATGCTTATACACCATTCTATAAGTATGAAGTGGTTGAAATTATGTGTTTGGGAAATATGCACATTTACGTATGTGTGTATAGAATAAAATGACAAGTGCTGCCACCCACGTGGTTACACAAGGACAGGAAGAGATCCTCCTCCGTATAAGCCAAACAAAGAAGAAGCTTCGTGCCTTGAAGGTTGAATTTTTTAAAGCTGTATAGGAGAATTTTATAGCAGACAAAGGCAAAGGAAGGCCCCTCCGGACCTGCCAGGCTGGAGGGAAACCTCCTCCGTCCTGTGTGCAGGCTGGAGGCTCCCCTCTACCCTGGAGCTCATTAAGAAAAAAAAAGAGAAGGAAAAAAAGAAGTTGAAAGGGAGAGTTCTCCAGGCCAGCCAGGTTGGAGGGAGACCCCTCCGCCCTGTACCTAGGCCGAAGGAGGTCCCTCCGGACCTGCCAGGCCAGAGGGAGTCGCCTCCACCCTATACACAGGACGGAGGAGCTCTCCTCGGCCCTGCCAGGCCGGAGGAGCTCTCCTCTGCCCTGTGCATACCGAAGGGGAAGCTATCCCCCCTATAAGCAGGTCTGCAGCTCATAAAAAAAGAAAAGAAAATTGAAAATTGAAGGAAGAGGAAGAGACAGGGGGGAGAAGTTGAAAGGTTTACCCTTTTGGGATTCCACCGGAGGAGGGATCCTCCGCCTCACTCTCTATCAGTTATAAAAAGAGCAAGCATCCCTTGAGCAAGGGCAGCGAGCGTACATCATACGAAGGGAGCAGCAGTCCAGGAGCAGCAAAGAGCAGGCTATTATCTATCAACAAAAAGCTCTAGATATAAATGAGAGGGAGCTTGGCCTTAATCACCCAGATACAATGAAAAACTATGGAGATCTGGTATCTTTTACTGCAGGCTGTAACATACGGAATTGGCCTTGAAGTATGTGAACTGTGCATTATATCTTTTGCACATGGCTCGCAGCGTAGAGCAACAACAGGAGTCGGAGAGCTTCACATGGCCTGCAGTTAAGGCATAGCACATGGCCTGTAGAAGCAAGCACAAAACAATAGCAGTGCAGCAGGGAAGAGGCCCAAGCAGTAGTAGTTCTGTAACTTGAGTAGTTCCCGTAAGGAACAAACAGCAAGGTAGGGAACGGCCCAGGCACAACACATGGATGTAATGATGAAGGGTTGGGATATGGTCACCACGCAAAAGGCCCCCCCGGGGGATCCGGTCACCTCCTGTAGGAATGGTGAGCTTAAGAGACTTTTCACCCATGTGGCTAACAATATTATAAGTGCAAGCGCATAGCAGATGCTGTGAAAGCGCAGTGCAGATGCGAAGCCATGTGAAAACATGATGATGTGATGTGAAAACATTACAGAAACAAGTTTCATGCTGTGAAAACATTATAGAAACAGAAAAGCGCAGCAACAAGTCTTATGCTGTGAGACATTACAGAAATACACCATTACAGAAAGGTGCAGAGGTGCATAAATGCCAAATTACAGAAAAGTGCAACAAATATTACAGAAACGCAACAAGTTTCATGCTGAGAAATGTGCAGAGAAGTGCAGAGAAATGCCATGCTTTTTTGCCATGCTGTGAGACACTTAGCCATGCTGCAAGACACTACAGAAATGCAACAAGTTTCAACAACATAAGCCATGTTGTGAGACATTCAATAAGTTTCAACAACAACGACATTATAGAAATGCTGTGCAAAAATGATATGTGAAACATTACATGAATGCCAAGGAAAATTATGCAACGTTGAAACTGTATAGAAATTCTTGCATTATTGCATTTGAAATCATTGAAATGGCTATGCGCTTGTTTCCATGCACAAGTGGGCTAGTTAAAATGGGCTCAGAATGGGCTTGCACTATTGCATTTGAAATCATTGAAATGGCCTTATGCTTATTGCATTTGAAACCATCCAAAGCATTTGAAATCATCCAAAGGTAGAATGAAGATGGTTACAAATTGATTGCAAGTCTTGCAAATGTTTAAGAGGGAAAAGTAAAGAACTGCATGAACACCCCAGAAGGGCCCTGACATTAGGAAAAATGCATAAATACCCCCGAGAGTAGAAACTTCACAGAAATACCTCCGGTGGGCAGAAAATTACAGAAATACCCCTAGTGGGTAGAAAATTACAGAAATATCTCTAGTGGGTAGAAAACTACAGGAATACCCCCGGTGGGTAGAAAATTACAGAAATATCCCCCGTGGGCAGAAAATTACAGAAATACTCCCGGTGGTCAAAAAAATTACAGAAATATCCCCGGTGGTCAGAAAATTATAGAAATACCCCCGGAAGTGGGAGGATTGCAGAAATATCTCCGATGGGTGGAAAATTACAGAAATACCTCTGGTGGGCATAAAATTACAAAAATACCTCCGTTCATGGAAAAATAATAGCAATACCACCGATGGTGGGAAAATAGCAGAAATACCCCCGATGGCGAAAAGATTGTAGAAATACCCCTGATCGTGAAAAAATTACAGAAATACCCCCGGTAGCAGAAAAATTGTATAAATCTCCCCCATGAAGGAAAACTTACAGAAATACCCCTGATTGTGGGAAAGTTACAAAAATACCCCTATCTGTGGGGTCTCAAAATTACCAAAACATCTTCATTTTGGTTTACATCGTTTGCACGACTTGGTGGAGCGGGACCACGCCCCTTCCTTGAAGCGGTGTGCGCTCTCCTAAGTGCGGCTTATGGCTAACCATTCAAATCCATGTATCTTTTTATGGCCAAGGGCTATCATGTCCGAAAACTCAGAAATGGACGAAATAGCAAATAAACCCCGAAAAGTCAAGAAATGGCAGATATGCCTAAGAAGTCAAGACATGATGGGGCTATCTCCGAGAAATCAAGAAATGTCAAACATATGCCAAAAATGTTAAGAAATGACAAGAATGCCTATGAAGTGAAGAAGTGACGGGGCTATTACAAGAACATCCCAAAGTTTGGGAAAACTGTAAAAATTTTCTGATGGGGGGAAAATTATAAATATACCCTGTCTCAGGCGGGAATGTCCTTTATGGACACCAAGCCAACTTAAGGGTCTGATCACGATAAAAAATGAGTGATTATGACCACGGAGCAATTCTGACGGACCGACAGTGATCATCTTGGCGATCCAACGGTTCTCGTGATGGAATTCAAGTTCAACCATCTGATTAGGGGACAATAGTAAATTTAATGACCCGATCAGGGTGAAAGTAAGTTCCAATATCAAAATGTTGACTGAAGTAAATGCAAAAGCTCTGATTGCGACCGGATGCTATCCTGGAGACCCGATTACACAATATGGATCATATGTGAAGATCCTGAAGAACCGATTGTAATCCCAATTATCTATGTTCAAGAAATGAAGTCTTCAAATTTCTTTGCAAAAGTATGTACCCGTAATGGGCAATCGTCAAGATCATTTATGTCACAACGTATAGAGGCAAAAGGCGTTCTTCGCCAGTTAATCAAAGGTGTTCGGACTTGTACTGATGTAAATTAACATTGACTTCGATCGTTGGGTAAAAGTCCAATACACGAACCCTAAATCGTCTGATAAACCCAAAAAGCGCGGAATCAACAAATATGTCAAAATATACGACATATCCATCCAACAAAAATGGATGTTCCGAAAATCCCCCGTGTAAACAGATTGGCACGCCCGGTGGGACTTTTCTTGCCTTTCATTTCTCTGTCGAAGAATAGCCTTGCCTCGATAAAGGTTGTGACTCCTTCACACTCTTGCAAGAAGTTCAAAGGATTCCTACCGTTGAAGCTACCGCCAGGGGCATCCAAAGTTAAAGCCACTGGGGGCATCAAGGTTAAAGCTGCCGGGGGCATCAAGGTTAAGCGGTCCCTCTCAAAGGCCAAATGTCAACATGTATCTAAAGTTGGTCCTACTAGCAAGGGGGTGCCATTCTGGCTATGGTTGCTGCCGCTGGGGGTATCAAGGTTGAAACTCCCTGTCAAAGGCCAAATGACAACATAATACATGTCCAAGTTGCAATTACTAAGAGGGGACAACACCACCCTAGTCGTCGCCACCGCTTCTCGGTACGTCCAAGTGAAGGCTTCATGTTGAAGACTAAGCGCCCACAAAATTCATATGTTGTTCTTGCTAGCCGGGGGCAATGTCGCCGCCCTGGAAGAAAATTTGTTGCGGCTATACCAAGTCTTGCAAGGTTGGTCGACAAAATAACACAAATGGCTAGACAAAGGCGAGCCGATCTCATAACAATAATTTGTCAAAAGCACTAAGCCGTGGAAGAGATGAAAGACGCCAATGCCTGAGCTTAGTTCTGAAGCTGGCACACCGGTGGAAAGGCAAAGCCTCTAAGCCTGGACAAGGGGGCAATCCTGTTGCCGTCTACATCAAGTTAAGGCAAAAATGAAAGAAGCTGGTGTCCTCATGCAAAAATGAAGAAGACGTGTACCGGTGGAAAGCCAAAGCTCTTAAGCCCAAGCAAGGGGGCAATTTGGTGTACCACCTTTGTTTTAAACAAATATAGGGACCAAGGAGGAGGCCCAAGTAAACAAAAAGGCTATGGTAGTTCAATTTGCCAAGTTGCCATCCTAACAGCGAGCTAAGGGGCCAACTATCCAAGATCCCTGAACCCTCCAGCATTAGGGGCGGAAGAGAAAGGGGTCTAATAAAGTCCTTTTGAAAATTCAATCTTCAAAAGCAATCTGAACTGGCTAGGGGCACTCACTCGCTCGAGTCGAGAGTCGCAAAAGCCAGCCAAGGAAAGTAAAGTCCAAGCAACCAAGTTTTACCGGCACCATCGAATCGTGGGACATGTTATAGAAGATTATTATGTCCTTAAATACCAGCTTGAAGACTTAATACAACAAGGAGTTATCCAGCAGCATCGGGTTTTTCCCCCACAGCCGCATTCTTGGAATCAGTCTAAGCCTTCCAATAAAAAAGTCCCCATTGAAGCTGCATCTACACTGCCTAAGTTTACTGCAAGTGAAGCAAAGAGCAATGCCCCGTGTGGGGAACCAAGCCTTAAGATTCACTATTCTGTCAACACTATCGGGTTGTTGCCTTCCCCTCAGAGTCCCCAATCTCCAAATGAGAAACAAGTGCACGACTTTGTTGAAAGCTCTGCACAACCCCAAGACATTGGGATCGATGGCTCAGGTGACTACGACGCCTATGTCATCGAGTCTGAAGAAGATGGAGGCTTCATGGATCTGCAGCCTGCCCCACGAGAACTTGAAGGCGGTGGGCAAGCAACTGTCGATGAATTGATTGAGCTTAATCTCGGGGATGCTAATGAACCCCGACCCATCTTTATTAGTGCTCTCCTTATTGAGCAAGAAAGACAATCTTACAAACAACTCCTATTGGAGTACAAAGACTGATTTGCCTGGACTTACAAAGAGATGCCTGGGCTGGAACCGTCGGTGGCAAAACATGAACTGGCGATAATCCCGACAGTTAAGCCCATCAAGCAAGCTCAGAGACGTATGCGTCACGAGCTGGAACTTAAAGTAAATGTTGAAATCGATAAGCTTCTTCAGGTGGATTTCATATAGCCCTGTCTCTATCCAGTATGGCTCGCCAATATAGTCCCAGTCAAAAAGAAAAATGGCCAAGTCCAAATTTGTATTGACTTCAGAGACTTGAATAAAGCCTACCCATAGGATGATTTTCCAGTCTCAATTACTGAAACCATGGTCGACATGACCACGGGATACGAAGCTGATGCGGGACGGATGACCGACTCGGGATAAGATGTACGACCGACTCGTTATGCGGCCAGCACTAGCACACTAAGACAAGCCGGGCGGCTGACCACCGTGGTATTCTCCGGGTGGAGACGTCTCTCAACAGCGACTCTCTTGAGCCCGACGATCGTCCCTTGTGAGGGAAACGTGGGGATCGCGGCGATTAAGAAACCACCATCGTCTAGGGTGCTAATTCGCGCTCGATGCTCAATTGGAGCTATGGAACGTGCGCTCACAACTCACAAGCGCGGTGAATTTGAACTAGGTATCGGCCCTATTCTCAAAAACGCAGCAATATAGAAAGCATACTAAACAGCAATGTGAGTGGGGAACGAATCGCGTACCTCCACGACAAGGCGTGGGGAAGACACCCCGGCCGATTTCTGAACAACCCCGATACATAATTGAATTAAAATTTACAATTTCAGAAGCTTGGCCCACTGATGCGGGACAGATGACCGACTCGGGCTAAGACGTACGACAGACTCATTGTGCGGCCAGCACTAGCACACTAAGGTAAGCCTGGTGGCTGACCACCGTGGTATTCTTCGGGTGGAGACGTCTCTCAACAGTGACTCTCTTGAGCCCGACGATCGTCCCTTGCGAGGGAAACGTGGGGATCGCGGCGATTAAGAAACCACCGTCGCCTAGGGTGCTAATTCGCGCTCGGTGCTCAATTGGAGCTATGGAACAGGCCCTCATAACTCACAAACGTGGTGTATTTGAACTGGCTAACGGCCCTAATCTCACAAACACAGCAATAGATAATATACTAAATCAGCAAGTGAGAAAGGAATTGAAGCGCGTACCTCCACGCCTAGGCGTGGGGAAGAATTCTCGGCCGAATCCGAACAACCCCAATACACACGATTGTTACAATTACAATTCCAGAACTTAATACCCACTCCACGCAGGGAGGTATAGGGTTAAAATGGCCAAATTTGGGGTTGCTGGAACTCGGGTTGACGGGCCACACTCGCAGGAGGCGAGGAACGCGTGCCGGAGCCGCTCGGGTACGCCGACGGAAAGCCGACCCGGTTCTGCCCGCGCTGGTCACCCTGCGCAGCGAGTTTGCGGAGGCTGGTACGGCTAGATCCGAAGCCCGATCAGAGCGCCGTTTGTTGGAGAATGACGGTGACTGGACGTAGTTTCTTCACTCCAGAGGGCGCATTCAGATCCTTTCATATCTGGGTGCAGCAATGATTTCTTTTAGCGTCTGATTTGGTGTTCACAGAACTGCACAGACAGACAAATAAATGGTGGAAAAAGGGTTTCCGATGTCGAAATGGAATTCCATCTGTGGGAGGTTGTTGGTGACATCCATAGGAACAAATCCTCTGAAGACCTCTCTCTCAGATATTGGCTGGATGAGGCAGGACAGATGTGGGAAGTCGCCTCTGGTTCTGGACTAAGTCTGTTCAGATCTTCTTGCGCGACCTCACGAGAATTAACGCCACGGACAGCACAGACCTTGAAATGCAACGAAACCAGAGGCAACGTGAAGATGACTTGCAATACTTTAATCGATCTTCAGACACCAGCTCCTGATCACATTGTGGTTGGGCTGCATAACTCGAAACACAGTCAACCTCAGATCTGGACTGCACTCTGGGATAGATCTGCGCGCCGCCACGAGAAAAATCACCGCCGGTGCTCCCGAACTCCAAACGGCATCAAACCAGCGCTGAAATCTTGCAATCTTGTAGTAGTATCAAGGATAAATCGGAGGGAACGAGATGATAAGAGGGGGATGGGAAGAGAAGGTCTAGTCCATGACCAGATTTCTGGGAAATTCACACCAAGGGAAAGGGCAAGAGAAAGAGGGAGAATCACTCTCTTAACAATTTTCTTTCAACAAAATATCATTCTATTGTGCACAAACACTATACATGCCCTTTTATAGACAATGCAAGGGGTAGGGGTAGGGGAAATTCGTGGGTTACATGGAGAGGGAGGATTGGGTGCGCATGGTTCATGACAAGGGGACTTGGTGAAAGGGAAAGGAGGGGCAAGGGGACATGGGTGTTCACCAAACTTTGAATTTCTTGTAAAAAGGAGGGAGGTGGCAGCCATTTGAATATGACCAGCAGCCTTTCTAGCCTCCCATGTGGTAAATGGAAGAAGAAAATTCAAAGTTGCTAGCCTAATACAACAAGGAAGGGGGCGCCCCCCTTCTTGGGCCTTGAATGGGCCAAGTTTGGCCTTGGTCTTCCTTAAGCCTATTAAGCCAATATGGAACCAATATGGCTTAAGGCCATTCTAATCTAGATAGCCCAAGAATGAAGGAAGCCCAATTGGGCCTTTCATGGCTAATGGATCCATCATAATGGTCCAAGGCCATTCCTTCTTAAGACATTCTAAGGGGCTTTAACCAAAATGTCCATTTAAGGGCCTTACAAGAAGCCCAATATGAAAACACAACTACAATGACCATTACAAGCCTAATTTTCATGCCAAATGTATCCAGATTGAATCCAAATTATTCCCATTTGAACTGGAAGCCGATGTAGTCCACTTGGTGCTCCGCGTATGGCACCGTCGGTTCGCCGACGTGTCACGTGATCGCCTTGGTGTCCGCACCACCCACTCCACACAGGGAGGTATCGGGCTACAATCAATAACTTTGGGGTTGCTGGAACCCGGGTTGACAGGCCACACTCGCAGGAGGTGAGGAACGCGTGCCGGAGCCGCTCGGGTACGCCGACGGAAATCCGACCCGGTTCTGCCCGCGCGGGTCACCCTGCGCAGCGAACTTGCGGAGGCTGGTACGACCAGATCCGATGCCCGATCAGAGCGCCATTTGTTGGAGAATGTCGGCGATTAGACGTAGTTTCTTCACTCTAAAGGGCGTGATCAGATGCCTTCTGATCTGGGAGCAGTGATGAATCTTCTCAGGTTCTGGTTTTGTGCTCACAGAACTGCACAGCGACACGGTAAAATGAGGGAATAATGGTTGACGATGTCGGATCGGGGCTTTCTTTATGGGAGATGGTAGGCGACGTCAAGAGGAAGAATCTCTCCAAAGATCTCTCACAGATATCAACCGGATGAGGCGGGGCAGGCTCGGGAAGTTGGTGCTGGTTCTGAACCGGATCTGCTCAGATTTCTTGCGCGATCTCACGAGAATCGCCGCTACGGACAGAACGGTGATCAGATCGAGGCGAGATCAGCGGCAACGCCAAGACGACTTGTATTACTACGATCTCTCTTCAGAAACCAACTTCATATGGCGTCGGGGTTGGGCTCCAAGAATTAAAACACAGTCATCTTCAGATCTGGGCAGCAATCAGGAACCGATCTGCGTGCCTCCACGAGAAAAATCGCCACCGTTGCTCACAAACTACGATCGATGCGAAACCAACACTTAAAGTTTGCTAACTTGCAGAGGTATCATAAAGAATTTTTGTGGAAGGAGAAGATAAGAGGAAGGGAGGGATACGTGATCGAGTCACACGACCTAGTTCTATCTAATCACAGGACAGCACAATGGGAGTCACACCCAAGAACACACTAAGAGAATCACTCTCTAATGAACTTTTCTTTCAACAAAACTTCATTCACTTCTACATAAACACTATACATGCCCTTATATAGGGAAATGCAAGGGGTAGGGGGGGGGAGGGGACTTGCGCAAGATGCAAGAAGGGGGAGGGGGAATGCACATGGAATATGACATGGGTGAAAGGGAAATGGAGAAGGTGACAAGGGGACATGGTGGCTCACCTACCCTTTGAAATTCAAAGGTAAGAAGGTAGGTGGCAGCCATTGGAACTTGACCAGCAGCCATCTAATACTCCATGTGATAAATGGAGGTGGAAGAAACATAAATAAACACAATTCCTAGCCTAATAAGCCAAAAGAGGGGGCGCCCCCCTTCTTGGGCCTTGAATGGGCCAAATTTGGCCATGGCTTAACCAAGCCCAACCAACCAATATGGCTTAAGGCCATTCCACCCTTGAAAGCCCATGAATGAAGAGAGCCCACTCTAGATAACCCAATCTAGATAGCCCATGTAGGAAGGAAGCCCATATGGCTTATGGATCCATTACAAATGGACGAAGGCCATTCCTTCTCAAGGAATGCTTAAGGGGCTTTAACCATTTGGCCCTTTAGGAGCCTTACAACCAGCCCATTAGCAAATTACAAATACAATAATCATTACAAGCCTAATTTCAATGCAAAAAAGGTCCAAATTAAAGCTAAATTATCCCCATTTTGAAGATAAGCCGATGTAGTCCACTTGGCGCTCCGCGTATGGCACCGTCGGTTCGCCGACGTGTCACGTGATCGCCCTGGTGTCCACACCAATTCTCCCCGGGTGGGAGGAACTCGACCCCGTCGAGTAAGGGTCCCGAAACTTGCGCTCTCCGCATGTGATCAAGGTGTTGGTCATCGTGGGGCATCCTTGCCAACGCACTAGGACGTGTGGATATGTGCCGTTCCTTGTGGTGATCACCTGCTCATCCAGTATACAATCTATATGCATGCGTTGAGGCTGGAAGAGGTGGACTCTAGAATGAGGGTCACTCCAAATAGAAAGATAAAGCTCGAAACTCACTAGGGATCACCGCGGGTTCCAATAGGCTACCAGAGGAAACATGGAACGTCGAATTGACACCATTGTCGTTCGGTAGTTCAATATCGTACGCTTTCGGACCCACTTGTTTCCTAACCCGGAAAGGGTGGGTATCGTGGACTTAGAGTTGCTTTACGGCCCCAAGAGGAACCGTTCAGGTATGACCCTGATCATGACGTGCTCTCCCTTTTGAACTCACGGACATGTAGCATGCATCAGCTAATTCCTTATGCGCGCATGGCTGGCCTTTGATGGACACGACGTAATGCAAACCAAATGGATGAAAGAAAACAACTTGAGAGACAAGCAAACACACACACATGACTTTAGACAAACCTATGGCTAGTCCGACCTACGCATGGACGATGGCGGACCAGGACACCCAAATGTGTGCCATGCATACACTAGATGCAACCAAAGGTAGGTAGGATGATGTACTCCTAGACACCCAAAAAGACACCATGCATGCAAGGATTTCCTATCAGATGTGGATGTGGGTGGGCTAAGAGGTTCATCACCACTACATGTAGGTAAGGCATGCCATGCTTCCCAATAATCGGACCTATTGCTATGTGGAGTTTGATTGGCCCGAGTGGGAAGAGAGTGGTAGGGGACTTCCTTGACAAAGTAGAGGGGAAATGGTGGGTCACGAGGCTCACTAGAGAAGGGGTCGAATGGGTCAAAGAATGTGTGACCCCCCGGTTCCTCCATTACATAGTCCCATGTTTGAAATTCATGAAGGTGATGGTCACCTCTATCCATCGTGGTAGATGGGACAGTGTATAGAAGATAGGGCTCCTCCCTCGGGATAAAAGGAGTGAAGTCGGGCTCGACCGGTAGCGGGAGGAGTAGAAGAACCTCCGTGGTAACATGACCCACGGTGTATACGGAGGTAATGGACCCTAAGGTGAGATGGGTGAAGCTACGACCGGTGGGTCAGTCGAAGCCTGGGGACAACAAGTGCGTAAATGCCAACTGCCGGTCTAACCCTTTAAGAAGGTCGTCCAATGAATCCACATAGTGACTAGACCGGAAGGTGGTGTGAAATGAGTTGCTTGGCACTAGAGGTAGTGTGGGGTCCATGGACGGGAAGGGAGGTGGGACCAAGCCATCTTTGAGCCAACTAACTAGTGGCTCGGCTATGTAAAGTGTACCCGTTAGAAATACGGGTGGCTCGGGCTTTGGTGGCTCCAAATGAGAGGGCTCCGAAATAAGATCGGAAGGTGAGTGTGATGGAGCTCTCATGGGTGGGGAAGGAGGATCCACTATGATGGGGAGAGGGCTTGGGGACTCCGTTGATGGGGCCGGGTTAAGACTACCGGTGATGACCTCCTTAGGCTCGGGTAGGAGTACATCACTAGGAGTACGTGTCCTATCCACCCCATCCAACCGGTCCAAAATCATTTGCATAAGTTCGGCAACGGAGTGGGTTGGAATAGGGATATCATGGTGGACTCGCCCGTAGTCAACCGTCCTAGGATTGGGTCTTGGCTCATCTACGTGTGGGACTCTTTGCCTCCGACTAGAACCCACTTGGTTGGAAGTGATTGGGTGGGGCCGGTTGGAGGTGACCGGTTGGGCCACGTAGACCTTCCTAAGCTCTCTCTTCATGTCCCACCATGACTTGATGGGCCATTGCCCCCTAACCTCTCTCATTCTTTCGATGTAATCCCACTTTTCGGCAGCCTCATGAAGAAGCCGCTCTTTGGCGAAAGAGAATTGCATTGCCTCGGACATAGTATAACAATCAAAGTAGGTGTCCATGGTGGCCTCCCACTTGAGGTAGATGCCCGGGTCATTGGAGCCAAAAAAATCTGAGGCTTCAAGCCTACAGAAGCGGAGAGGGTGGTTGCCAAGCCCATGGGTGGGCCAACGGTCATATCGCCTGGGCGACTGGGAATCCATGGGAAGTTGGAGAACTACATGTTAGACATGCCGACACTTGGACAAGACACTAGACACGACCCCAAAATACTAATGCAAAGTTGGCATGAGACTCGAATACACACTTAGACATGACTATGTTGGAATGCACTAACTAGGAACCTAGACTTAACCCACTATTCGGTACGCGGCGGAGCTAAGCGATCTGAAGATCACTCGCGTAAGTGTGCGGCCTTCCCGATAGGCATAGCCTAACGTTCGTGTCGCACCTTTTGATATACCGAGTAGAGGAATGCAAATGCAACCTTGGACTTAAATGACCCTAGACTTGAATGACGCTCTGATACCAATTTGATGTGGGACGGATGACCGACTCGGCCTAAGATGTACGATCGACTCGTTGTGCGGCCAGCACTAGCACACTAAGGCAAGCCGGGCGGCTGACCACCGTGGTATTCTCCGGGTGGAGACGTCTCTCAACATCGACTCTCTTGAGCCCGACGATCGTCCCTTGCGAGAGAAAAGTGGGGATCGCGGCGATTAAGAAACCACCGTCGTCTAGGGTGCTAATTCACGCTCGATGCTCAATTGGAGCTATGGAATGGGCGCTCACAACTCACAAGCGCGGTGAATTTGAACTAGGTATCAGCCCTATTCTCACAAACGCAGCAATATAGAAAGCATACTAAACAGCAATGTGAGTGGGGAACGAATCGCGTACCTCCACGACAAGGCGTGGGGAAGACCCCCCGGCCGATTTCTGAACAACCCCGATACACAATTGAATTAAATTTTACAATTTCAGAAGCTTGGCCCACTCCACACAGGGAGGTATCGGGCTACAATCAATAACTTTGGGGTTGCTGGAACCCGGGTTGACGGGCCACACTCGCAGGAGGCGAGGAACGCATGCCGGAGCCGCTCGGGTACGCCGACGGAAATCTGACCTGGTTCTGCCCGCGCGGGTCACCCTGCGCAGCGAACTTGCGGAGGCTGGTACGACCAGATCCGATGCCCGATCAGAGCGCCATTTGTTGGAGAATGTCGGCGATTGGACGTAATTTCTTCACTCTGAAGGGCGTGATCAGATGCCTTCAGATCTGGGAGCAGTGATGAATCTTCTCAGGTTCTAGTTTTGTGCTCACAGAACTGCACAGCGACACGGTAAAATGAGGGAATAATGGTTTCTGATGTCGGATCAGGGCTTTCTTTCTGGGAGATGGTAGGCGACGTCAAGAGGAAGAAGCCCTTCAAAGATCTCGCACAGATCTCAAATGGATGAGGCGGGACAGGCTCGGGAAATTGGTGCTGGTTCTAAACCGGATCTTCTCATATTTCTTGCGCGATCTCACGAGAATCGCCGCTACGGACAGTACGGTGATCAGATCGAGGCAAGATCAGCGGCAACACGAAGTCGACTTGAATTACTACGATCTCTCTTCAGAAACCAACTTCATATGGCATCGGGGTTGGGCTTCAAGAATTAAAACACAGTCATCTTCAGATCTGGGCAGCAATCAGGAACCGATCTGCGTGCCTCCACGAGAAAAATCGCCACCGTTGCTCACAAACTCCGATCGATGCAAAACCAGCGCTAAAAGTTTGCTAACTTGCAGAGGTATCACAGAGAATTTTTGTGGAAAGAGAAGATAAGAGGAAGAGAGGGATATGTGGTCGAGTCACACGACCTAGTTCTGTCTAGTCACAGGACAGCACAATGGGAGTCACACCCAAGAACACACTAAGAGAATCACTCTCTAATGAACTTTTCTTTCAACAAAATTTCATTCACTTCTACATAAACACTATACATGCCCTTATAAAGGGAAATGCAAGGGGTAGGGGGGGAGGGGACTTGCGCAAGATGCAAGAAGGGGGAGGGGGAATGCACATGGAATATGACATGGGTGAAAGGGAAATGGAGAAGGTGACAAGGGGACATGGTGGCTCACCTACCCTTTGAAATTCAAAGGTAAGAAGGTAGGTGGCAGCCATTGGAACTTGACCAGCAGCCATCTAATACTCCATGTGGTAAATGGAGGTGGAAGAAACATAAATAAACATAATTCCTAGCCTAATAAGCCAAAAGAGGGGGCGCCCCCCTTCTTGGGCCTTGAATGGGCCAAATTTGGCCATGGCTTAACCAAGCCCAACCAACCAATATGGCTTAAGGCGATTCCACCTTTGAAAGCCCATGAATGAAGAGAGCCCACTCTAGATAACCCAATCTAGATAGCCCATGTAGGAAGGAAGCCCATATGGCTTATGGATCCATTACAAATGGACGAAGGCCATTCCTTCTTAAGGAATGCTTAAGGGGCTTTAACCATTTGGCCCTTTAGGAGCCTTACAACCAGCCCATTAGCAAATTACAAATACAATAACCATTACAAGCCCAATTTCAATGCAAAAAAAGGTCCAAATTCAAGCCAAATTATCCCCATTTTGAAGATAAGCCGATGTAGTCCACTTGGCGCTCCGCGTATGGCACCGTCGGTTCGCCGACGTGTCACGTGATCACCCTGGTGTCCGCACCAGAAGCTATGTCCTTCATGGATGGGTCCTCAGGCTACAACCAGATACGAATGGCCATCAAAGATAAGGATCACATGGCATTCCGAACCCCCAAGGGGATTTTCAATTATAAAAGGATGCCCTTCGGCCTGAAAAATGCTGGAGCCACTTATCAAAGGGCTATGACCAAGATTTTCAATGAAATGCTTCACGACTTGGTCGAGTGTTATGTTGACGACCTCGTCGTTAAAACCCGCAAGCACGAAGATCACTTAGATGACTTACGGCGGGTTTTTGATAGACTCCACCAATACATGCTCAAGATGAATCCTATGAAGTGTGCTTTTGGCGTCTCAAGTGGCAAGTTCCTCGGCTTCATTGTTAAGTACCGGGGAATAGAAATTGATCCAGATAAAATCAAAGAAATTCGAGAATTGCCGATGCCCAAGAATATAACAGAGCTGCGGTCTCTACATGGGAGGCTAGCCTATATCAGGCGTTTCATATCTAACCTCTCCGGAAGATGTGCACCATTTGGAAAACTGATGAAAAAGGGTGCCCCATTTATATGGGACCAACAATGTCAAGAAGCCTTTGAGCAGATCAAGGAATACCTCCTTACTCCTCCAGTGCTCGGAGCACCTATTAAGGGAAAACCCCTGATTCTTTACATTGCTGCCATGGATGCCTCCCTGGGGGCGTTGCTTGCACAAATAAATGAAGAAGGTAAAGAGCGACCACTATACTACCTCAGTAGAAAGCTGGTGGGCCCCGAGCATCTCTATTCCCTGATGGATAAGGTATGTCTGGCACTGGTATTCGCCATCCAGAAGTTAAGACATTACCTCCTGTCCCACCCGGTCGATGTAATTTCAAAATATGACCCTCTCAAAGTTCCTTCTTAAACAGCCTGTCTTGTCGGGTCGACTGGGAAAATGGGCATTACTCCTTATGGAGTTTGATATAACATTTGTTCCCCAAAAGGTAATTAAAGGACAAGGAATGGCAGAGTTCTTGGCAGCACATCCAATTGCGGTCGATTATCCACTAAACATTGAATTGCCCGATGAAGAAACACCTCTATCCCAAATCGGGAACTGAAGAACAAACCGAGGGCGGTCCAATGCAAAAAGGGGGTGAATACCTGGACATTGATGTGCTATGCTGGGAGCTCTACTTTGATGGCATTTCTTGAACAATTAAGAAGGCTAACGGGGCAATCACCTCCGCTTTAGGAGCTGGCATTGTCTTCGTCACTCCTCAGGGGGGAATTGTCCACAATTCTTGAGCCCTCATGAAGCCTATGACAAACAATGAAGTAAAATATGAGGCATTGATTGTTGGGCTTCAGCTAGCCCTAGAAATGAAGATCAAATGCATTAAAGTTTACGACGACTCGCAGCTCGTCATACGACAAGTTATGGGCGACTATGACGTATGCAAGTAGGAATTAATACCTTATCACACAGCCGTCATGAGCTTGAAGGAGAAATTCTATCTCTTTGAGATAAACCATGTCCCCAGGAGCAAGAACTCTCAGGCGAACGCCCGCTTTGTTCAACACTTTTCAAACACCACAATCCTTGGATATGACAATGCTTCACGCTCAAATTTTCCAATTCTCTCACATTGTCACTCTTCACCCTCCAAGGGAGTTGGCAGTGATTGTTAAAGCTTCCTCACAGACTTTGATTTTATCCGGTTGTACACTTTTGCTGCCGTGGAGGGGTAGACATGCTTCCACTAAGGGACCTTCCACCTTCTATTCAACTTCACCCACATTCACATCTATCATCGATTTTTCATGGGCCACTCCACAGGCGAAGAGGAGGATCTCATCCTCTCATCCCTCGTATTCTTCACATTCTTTGCATTCCATGCATTCATTGCATCTGTTGCATTGCATCCGCATACATTTGCACTTCTTCTTTCCCGGGTTTCCGGACCCGTATCTTCCCCGCCTTCCGGAACCTCCGGATCTTCCGCATTTCCCATCTTATTCATCTTCATCCTCAGGATCTGCGGGTCCCCTTACACTGCCCGGGCATTGCACCCTCTCTAATCTTTCCTCAGGGCATCGCGCCCCTTTCCAACCATTGCATCCGGACTCCCCGAATTTCTCTCCCGTCCTCCCTGGGCATCGCGTCCCATGGTATCTTCCTCCTCCAGAACCTCCGGATCCTGCTCTTTGGGCATCGCGCCCCTACACACCCTCAAGTCCGGATCTTCTGGGCTTCTTACTGATTCTCCCTGGGCATCGTGCCCCTTTCCATCTTCTTCCTCCGGAACCTCCAGACTTTCTCCCAGGGCATCGCGCCCTTTTCTATCTTCTTCCTCCGGAACCTCCGGATCTTTCACCCCTCTCTTTATCCCTTGGGCATCGCGCCCCTTTCCATCTTCTTCCTCCGGAACCTTCGGATCTTTCTCTTCTCCTTGGGCATCGCGTCCCATGGTACCTTCCCCCTCTAGAACCGCCGGACTCTCTTTCCTTCCTCCCAGGGCATCGCGCCCTTTCTGATTCTCTTCCTTCGGAACCTCCGGATTCTCCATCTTATTCTCTTTATCTTCTTTCGGGGCATCCCGACCATTCTGATTCCATCCCTCCGGAACCTCCGGACCCTCCTGATCCTTTTCATCCACTCTTCCCTGGGTACCGCATCCCTTGGCATCTCATTCCTCCGGAACCTCCGGATTCTCCATCTTATTCTCTCTATCTTCCTTCAGGGCATCGCGTCCCTTTCTATCTTCTCCCTCCAGAACCTCCGGACCATCCATCTTTCTTCCGATTCATCTTTCTACTATTCTAGGACATCACATCCTTCATTTTCTTCTTCCTTTTCCATCATCTTTTTCCCTATTTCTTCCCAGGGCACCGCGTCCCTCGATATTTTATCCCTCCGGAGCCCCCGGATTCCTCCTATCAGGGTTCTCCTCCACAACCTCCGGACCCTCCGGATCTGCCTCTTTCCATCTATCAATTTCTTCTTCCGATTCTCCCTAATCCTGGGTCCGACCCAACTTCTTCACATCCACTGCCTTGGGCATCTGCCCATTCTCTCACTGCTTTCGAGGCTTTAGTCCTCACTCCTCCTTCTAATTCTCCGCTTCTTCTGTAGACCTTTCATGTGATCAGGGTCTCCACACCTTAGTGAGGGAGTTCTAGCCCTCGCCTCTCTTCCTTTTTTTCCTTATTCGTCTGAGTCTGGTCTTGGCACCACTCCTTCTTGTTAAGCCACTTTCAAACCCTTTGCTTCCAATCCTTTTGACTGCCAAAGAGGACTATCCCACGATGATCAACCTCGCCTCTGACAGCTGCTTCTACAAAGGTTGCAAGGTAACATATTGGCGTAAGTACGCATTATTATGATATCATTATCTCACGCATGATTTTCAAAGTGAAGTGCTTCTTAACATGATTAAGAGTGATATTTTAAGCCTTTATCCTAGGAATTTATCTGTATTGAATTTCATCTTTAAAAAAAAACTAAAAAAATCTTTAGGCTTGCTTCTGCAGCACCTTTGGTTAATAAAAACCCCGCGCTGGGAATTCAACGTTCTCTCCCTGCTTGTTAAGAGTAACCTTAGCTGGGTACCACACACACTTCACGGCGTCCTTAGCCGGCTCCTTTGGTTAAACACCGTTGCTACTTTGGCCATGCCATGAGTATATCTGAAAGTCTTTTCTCTTCTTTGCTCGGCCGAATGCAGGGGCAAGAGGTTGACGGATAAGATGACCAACTTCGGTAATCCCCAATACGAGAGAAGTCTCAAATAGGGGCAGTCTTGACCCAAACTAAAATCAAATTTCATGATATACATCTCGCCAAAAGGGCTATTATGAAAATCAAGTCAAAAATTTGATAAAAGCAAAATTGTGAATTATGGCATGTCAAGAGTGGCAAAGTCCCCGCAGGGAAAACCCTGGTCGTATGCATGTCAAGGGTCTAAAAATCAAAGGCACAAAGCCCCGGCATAACAGACTACCTCTTTGAGGGGAAACACCTTGGAAGGAATTCAAGTCCCGACATCTCCCATCCTGCATAAAGCTTATCCTCAATTATTCTTCTCTTCTCCCTCTAAGACCGAATGTTTCTCGGGTATGGCCTTGGTAGGAGCACCGTTAATCAAGGGCAGTCAGTTATAGGGCGCCACCCTTCAATGCACGCTCGGCTTTGGGTAATTTTAGCAAAAGGGGAAGGAACAAGGACCCTTAGCCAGTGGTTCAAAAACACCCTTTGATGCTGCATTAACAATGTCTAAACCAAAAAAAAAATCAAAAGAAAAAAATCAAAAAAAAACTTGAATATTTCCTAAGTCAAAATTCAAAAAAAAATGAATATTTTCTAAGCCAAAATCCAAAAAAAATTGAATATTTCCTGATCAAAATCCAACAAAAATTGAATATTTTAAAAATTCATAATAAAAATTCAAATATTTTTCAAAATCCACATAAAAATTCAAATATTTTCAAAACTCATAAAAATTTGCATATTTCAAAATCTAAAAAAATTACATTGTATTTTTCTGATGGTACTTTTTGCAGGAACAACAACTTTGCAAGGACCAAGAGCACGGGATGAGTCCTCTCCATTTATTGCCATCTACCTTTTGATTCTTCCCATGTTCACAATTGATCACATCTTCATAATTTGCTACGCATTACTCCGATTATTCATCTCCAAATCTTTTTTATCAAATCTTGCTGATCACTCCGCCGATGGGCATTATCAGATCTTGATCATTCAACTCCAAATCTTGATTAGCCAAGTTGTCATCCTCATGACAAACGACAAACAATGATGCTATGCTATCTATGCTTTAATGATGCTATCTATGCTATTCATGATATGATACATACATGCTATTGATGCTTTGATTCATGCTATGCTTGCTATGCTTAAATGCCTTATTCATTGCTTGTTATCTTTTATATCTTGGCTGATGAATCTTTGAGCGCAGGAAGAAGCTCTTGGTCCCACCGACTTGGCATCATCATCCAAGCCCCACGGTGCTTGCACCTCATTTCTCGGTTCCCCCATGTTCATTGCTATCACCATCCCCCCTGTATGCATTCTACTATATGTTACATACGCTACTAGATTATATCAAGGACCTTGTGACTTT
Organism: Amorphophallus konjac; assembly: GCA_022559845.1. NCBI lineage: Eukaryota > Viridiplantae > Streptophyta > Magnoliopsida > Alismatales > Araceae > Amorphophallus > Amorphophallus konjac. The sequence continues at coordinate 116,892,334 of CM040118.1, forward strand.
GGTAAATCTGGGATTTGAGTTCCCCTTCATCAAAAATAGTGATGATTCCAGAGGAGTCTTAGTCACACGGATAGGCCGTTGAGCCGTCAAAGACTGGGGACGATAGTTCCCTTTTACGAGTTGATGCGTGGATAAACGGGCTTCGGCTTAGTATCGGCTCGCAGAATGGGTTTCTTGACCCAATCTTGGCAGTTTAATAATATTATCCTTGATTATCTTATATTTTTATTTATTTTAATTTTTCCTTTTAAACCCAGCATGCATTCATATAGGAGTTTGAAACAATTTTTGGAAAATCATTCTGATAAGCTGATTTGGAGAGTCAAATTGATCTTAATCTTTCCAGATATGAGATATTCATTGCTGATGGAATCCTCAGTTCGTTTTGTCACTGTTTTGGGTCATTTTCTCGAAAGCTCCTTGTTTGGATTTCTATCATTTTATCTCAATCCTTTTACTTTGATCCACCTTGGCTGCAGCACGTCCACATTGGCTGGTAACCGCTCCCCAATGGTGAAACCTACAGGTTTGTGACCTGGGGTACTTCCACCGCGCTGGAAGTTGATCATTCTCCTTCGTGCCCGCGTGCACACTCCTCTTCTTATCCAAACATCGTTGATTTCATTGAATTTCTCGGGATTGCTTCATCTCGAGTTTTTGATTTCATTCTCATCAAGTGATGTTGATTACGTGTCTCATCACACCTTGGCATCTACTTTTCAGTTTGCTCTGCTCCCTTGCAAAGCAGACGCCATGGTGGGGCAGTTGTAGACACGCCAAAATTGACGTTACTGTGAGTGCATCTCGTATTACCTTGTAATGCCCCAATTTGACCGTCCAATTAACTTTATTTGAGTTATTTTCCCCAATTTTCATAGATTTCTCCCTTTTTTCCCCTCTTCTTATTTTTCCCTATTTTTCTGGATTTTTTGGGCAGTTTTCTCTATTTTTTAGAATTCACGACTTGAAGTGGGGCGTGCTTTAATTAACGGCCTAGTCTGAGGCGCGTTTTGAAGAAAGGACGACTAGAGGCAAAGGCGTCAGTTTCTGGAATTTTCTGATTTCTAAAAAAGAAAAATAAGAATTAACGACCCTCCTTGGGTCGTGTTTTTAAATAACGCCTCTCCCTCAGGCGTCTCTTCATCATTTTTAAATACAGAAAGTTTTTATTGCTAAAATTAAATCTGTGAATTAACATCTTTGTCCCAGTCATGATTTCAATTAACGCCTTGACCAAGGTCGTCAATTCTTGTTCAATTCCGAACTCCAGTAGCACCCCTTCCTTTCCTCACTTACACTCCTTTTTCATTTGCGAGAGAGTTCCTATGACTTCCTAATATTGAAAGGACACTTGGAGGAAGGATCCCCCTTTCCATCATACCAAAACTAAGTTTTCTAATTTTTTATGAAATTAATTCCGAATTTCCCTTCCTTTCCTCATTTAACCTCCTTTTTCACTTGGGAAAGGGTTCCTATGACTTTCCAATGTTGAAGGGACACTTGCCTAAAGTTTATCTCTTCCAAATCCAACTAAAACATGTTTCCTTATTTTCTCTTGGAATTAATTCCGAATTTCCCTTCCTTTCCTCATTTAACCTCCTTTTCCACTTGGGAAAGAGTTCCTATGACTTTCCAAGGTTGAAGGGACACTTGCCTAAGGTTTATCTCTTCCAAATCCAACTAAAACATGTTTTCTTGTTTTCTCTTGGAATTAATTCCGAATTTCCCTTCCTTTCCTCATTTAACCTCCTTTTTCACTTGGGAAAGGGTTCCTATGACTTTCCAATGTTGAAGGGACACTTGCCTAATGTTTATCTTTTCCAAATCCCACTAAAACATGTTTTCCTAATTTCCCTTGGAATTAATTCTGAATTTCAACCCTATAAATAGAATCTCTCTCTCCCTTGTGAAAAATCAAGATCAATTCAAGAGGAGGTGCTGCCGGACCAAAGGCTCAAGGAGCAAGACTCCCATGCACCTAAAAGCTTCATCCATGGAGTTCTTCTTCCTCTATTGAAGATTTGAAGCCTCTACATCCATGGAGTTCTACATCCTCTTCTTCCTCCATTGAAGATCTTCATCCTAGCTTGAAGCCAAATTGGAGAAAACCACTAAGCTTTCACCCTCCTATCTCTTATTTTTGCTTTAGTTAATTGCATGCATCATATCATTTTTTCTTTTATTTCTTTATTGAGATCTTCCCCTATTGTGCACTCTAGCACATCTCCATAGTGCAACACTTGCACATCTCCCTCTATTCTTCATCATACATCATCTTTTACCTACCCTTTTGCATAGGGGTTTTAAAGGCCAAACACTAATAAGGTGTGTTCATATCCATGCTTTCTATGTCCATATTTACATTTGGATTTGATGCTACACATCTTGGTTTCTAATTCATGATTGTTTATTGGTGTTTGTTAATTTTGCAAGGGTAATCAATCAAGGAAAACTCTCTTCATCGGCCGGCCGATAGAAAGAGAAGGTGCACTCACAATCTCCCCCGCATTTAAGATATTTATATCGCGATCCCTCCATTGATTATTTGTTATATCCTTTGAGGCCCTCGCATCTCTGGCGATCACATTCCCCTTAGCATCCTCTCATGCTCCCCTTTTCTCTCTCTTTTCCCATTCTTCTATTCATTTTCTTTTTCCTTTTAATTGTTCTAAGTGGATTTCTTAGAATCTACCGCGTAGGTCGATCCACGTGCGAGGGCGCACGTTGCCGAGTTCGGGCTTTACACTTAACAACCCGCTCCCCCGGACTGTGTAATGATGCCCCGTGGTGTTGGACGTGGACCTCGGGATCCCCGACATGGTAATGATCCGTGCACCTCTTGGGCCGATAGTTCATCAGCTTGACCCACTTCTTCCGGGATCTGATCCCGTACCCACATGAGACGTGCCGTACCTACGTCTGATATCCGAATGTCTTTGTTGTCACCTTCGATGCTTCGAATATGGACTCTCGACCGAATACTGGATGGTCCGTTAGTGACTGATATATATATATATATATATATATATATATATATATATATTAAATTTGCCGCACTCGCAGCAAGTATTTGTATGGTTTTGAACACCGTTTCGCATATCGATGCGGAGGGTTTAAATTATGTGAACCCAACTCGCATGCTTTAATGAAAAATTGATGTTTAGGCCATGAGGCCCCTTTTCTTGGCGATTAATCAGAGGTCTTCCCCTCTCCGAGGGGATGTAATTAACGTCGTGGCCTTTATGGCGCGGCGGGTCTCCAGTCCCGACCCGATACCCACAATCATCTGATTAGTCAGACGGAGCGCACCCCGGGCTTCGGACCACTCCAGTCTCGAAGCCCGAACACATTGTCACCTAGGTGACTGGCACGCCCTCGCACTAGATAAACCGATAAACCGATAAAAAGAACACCCAGATATCTTTCACGAACACGAAATCCAGTGCATTCCAAAGTGCTTAAAACGGCACGAAGGGGCCCTAAAACGGCGCTCCTTAAAACGGCGCACCCCCCCCTCTTAAAATGGCGCGCCCCTTTTCTTTTTGGCTACACGGCGCGCGAAGGGGCATCCCCTTTGATGTTTAAAACGGCACCCCTTTGAATGTGGCGCCGTTTTAACCCCTCATTCTATTCTCTGAAGCGCTTCCCCGGCGCGCAAACAAGCCATCCCATCTACACTCCGATGCTCTGTTTTGCATCATTATGGCATGCAGAGAACATTAAATGCCCATGGCCCTTCTTCTACCTCCGTTCGACAGCACATAAGCAGCAGCAGCAAGGCAAGCTCCGACAAATCTCTGAGCGTCCCATCCTCGGACGAGCAGCAGTGTACGAGATGAATCAACGGTGTCCAGCACAGCCGGTCAACTCCCGACTTCGTTGCGGACGAGGTGGAATTGGCAGGGACGCTCCCAGGATGGTCGTTCTATAAAAGGGGCAGCATTGACAAACAGAATGAAGACAGATAGAAGGAGCTAGAAGAAGAAAGGGTTGAGAGAAGAGAGGCTGAAGGGAAGGCTGGCTGGTTCGGCTAGGGTCTCCGGCGTCCGAAGAGAAGAAGAAGCTCCATCCATTCCCACCTGCAAGGTGAAGAAAAAAGAGAGAGAGAGGGTGAGAGAGTGAGAAGGGAGAGAGAGGGAAGAGCTTGTGCTCTGTTCCTCCTTCTCCCCCACCAATGTATCTTCTTCCCCCACCTCAACACCTAGTTTTTTTTCTTTTATCTTCTCCGTTATATTCTTCCCTCCTTTCCTTTCCCTTGAGGATGAATAAAAGAGTGACTTTGTAAGCATGCGCAGTATTCTATTGCTCTGATCCCTTCCCTTTTCTTCTGTTTTCTTCCTCCCGGTTTTCAACATTACCTGGGGTCCTCAGAAGCTTGCCCTTCTGTGGCATGAACTCTGAGGGAACCCGTTCGAAGGGTGAACATTCATGGCCACCTATGGCCTACATCTGTCCCGTTCCACGAAATCGTCACCCGTGAGCTGTGGTCGTTCTTGTAGGCTGGCCCTCGAACGTTCCATACTCACATTTGGGTTCGGACCGCCATGAGGCTACTCCGATTTTTGAGGGCCTACCCCGGAGCAATCCGATTGGTGACCCTCCTTTATCTCTGGCAAGTCTCGGTCCAGGGGAGGTGCTGCCCAATTTTTGCCAAGACTAAGAGCGCCCAACAACAAGTGAACAGGTTGAACTGATGAAGAACAAAATGAGGACTTTGTGAGCAAACTGCTGGGGTAAAACACTTAGACGTTCATACTGTTTCATCATAATAAATGATTAAAATGGTTAAAGCTCTTAAAACCTCCTCATTACCAGCTTGGTCTATCAACAGAACGAGTAAATCAAACCTTAAATCAATCTACGGGTGAAAGGAAAAGAAAATGCAGTAAACAGAGCTTCAAAACAACCCCCATATAGCTATCCCAGCGCGAGTTGAAACGGCGCGCCATTGCCCCACCGCGCCGCTTCAACCCTCCTCACAAAACCCCCCCATCTCTTCTTTAAATGGTAAAACGGCGCGCCCTCTCCCTTGTCCTCCGTATCCGGCGTGCCCTCAATCTCTCCCTTGCCCTCCAAAAATGGCACGCCCTCTCCCTTGCCCTCCATATCCGGCGCGCCCCCAATCTCCCAATTGAACATTAAAACGGCGCACCCATCTCCATCTTAACCCGGCGCCCCTTAACCGGCGCGCCCATCTCCTTGCAACTGGCTAATACGGCGTGGCAAAAGAAAACTAAAAGAATGAAAAGAAGAAAGAAAACTATTGAAATTAAAGAATAAACGAGAGAATAAGGACTAAATCAGTAAACGAAATATAAAGAATGGAATGGGAATAAACCACTTAAATCAATGATCGGAACGACGGTAATAGAACCCCGCGACCTGACCGCGCAGGTCGATCCGCGTGTGAGGGCGCACGTTAGTGAGCTCGGGCTATGCACTTAATAATTCACTCCCTCGGACTGGGTGCAAAGAGAAGATCGACGACGCCTTATGGTATCGGACGTGGTTTACGGAATTTCCGACATGGCCATAGTTCGAAATCATCTCCGGCCAACAGTCTATCAACTTGACTCGTTTCAACCAGGATCCAATCCCGTATTCTCATTAAACTTACCTTGTTCGTGGTATACATTCACGCGGTTTTGTCACTGTCTTTTATACTACAAGCACGGAGCTTCGTCCGAACATGAAGTGGCCCATGAGTGGCCGACATAGTCTAAACATTCACGTCCTAATACGGGTTTCTAGCATAGTTCATCTTTCACTATCCTCCTGCATGATTAGTATTCTCTCTAGGCCGTAGGGCCCTTATTCCCGGCAATCAATCAAGGGTGTTCCCCCGTATGGGGGATGTAAATAACGCCGTGACCTTTATGGCGCGGTGGGTTTCGGTCCCGACACGAACCACACAATTGTCTGATTAGTCAGATCGCGCGCACCATGGGCTTCCACGAAGCCCGAATAAATCGTCACTTTGTGACTGGCACGCCCACGCACTTAATAAACGCCAATAAACAAATAAACAATGATAATTAAATAAAAAGTGCATCCACAGTGTTCGAGAGGAGTGCAACTTGAGATGTGGTAATTGTCTATGTGTAAATCAGTGGATGACCTGCTGTGGGGCTGGATTGTGCCCGTTAGGCAGGTGGAGGTTTCCCGTTGGTGTGTATCTGGCGACTAGTGGATAGTCTTTTCACAGACAGAAGATGCTGTTGGTTGTGCATTGTGAGCAGTGAGAGCCGTGTATCGGTGAGACCTTTGGTGGTCGTTTCTGTGATGTGCCTTTCCGGACGGGATCTGGGCTCTGTCGAAGTTTATCTTCTGGGCTCTGGCAGAGTTGGCACAGTGATATGTCTAGCTTTCAGCTTTCCAGGTGTGAGGTGATTCTTGGTGCTGAGTCGATGTCCTGGTTGCGGTCTGTCGGGATGGCTGTGTGAGCCGATGGAGGCTCTGTGTTGGTTGTTCCCTTGCGAAGGGTGTGCGACCTGTCAGCTGGTTGTGAAGCTGATGTGTGTTTTGACTGCCGACCATAGGATGGATCGGTAGCTATTTCTCGTGTCAAGGGTGTGTTTCCTCAGTGGGCGAGATGGTGGCAGTGGTGCCATGTTGGTTTTCGAGGTGTCTGAGGTGATGCCGGACTGTGTCCTCTGGTATATGCCTGCTCTGATGGCCGGTGTGCACGGCGCGCGGAGCGAGGTGTTGTTTGTGATTGTAAGTCCGGCTGTGTCCCTCAGGATCGGTGTTTTCATGAGAATCGAGGTTTTCTATGCTGGGGCTCTAACAGCGTTGTCAGTTGGTTCAGTGTTCTTCCCCTGTGACTTCGTGCTAGGTCCTGAATTTTGAGGATGAAATTCCTTTAAGGGGGGAAGGCTATAATGCCCCAGGTTTTTTTTTCGGATCTGTTAGTGGGTCTCGGAGTGCATTTTGTGCTTTACACGTGTTTCTCCCTGATGTGCCTTCGGAACTCTGTGCAGGGCGAACTATGGCGTTCTCCGACTCTGGGACTGTACCGGCGCGTTGTGTTCCTCCCGAGGATCGCGGAGGTAATTATTCGTAATTTTTTAAATTTCTGGAATTTTCAGATTTTTCTATATATTAACCTCCATTCTCTCTCTCTCCTCTCATTTCTCACTCTCTCTCCCTCTCTCTTCTCTCACGCTCTCTTTCTCCCCTCTCTTCTCCGGGCGGCCGACGGAGTGAGGCGAGGGTGAGGCGGAGGCGGCGCGGGTGAGGATGCGGGCGGGGATGGGCGAGGATCGAGGCGGAGGTGGGCGCGATCCCTCGGTGGATTCCGAGTCAGTGGCGATCGTGTTCCCGATGGTTTTCGGCGTGGATTAGTCGCTTCGGCGCGCGGTTTCTTTGGTGGAGGTAGGGTGACTGAACACCACTGTGTCGGGCTCGTTTTCCCTGCCATTGCACGTCGTTCAGTGTAGAAACGAGGGCGTTTGGGCACGTTTAGCGAAATCGCATTTTTGTGGAGTTCGTAGGGTTCATCCGAAAACGGCGATAGTTTTCGGATCGGTTACTGTCAATAGACTCCCTGCGACAAGGGCGTCCTATAGTCACCAATCTTGTCTTGATTGGTGGTCCCGTTTGGCCGGTAGGGCTCCGGGAGGTCGTGACACCCAATTTGGGTGACCGTGGTAGAATCGTCCGTTTCTTGCGATTCATGCGTCGTTTTGACCCCGGTCGGAGTCTAGATGATTGCTAGGGGGTTTACCATCGTTTCCCCTTCGTTTCGACACGAATGGGGCGTGGGGAGGCCACCATTGGGCCAACCCCACGATTTGCTCGCCGTGATGGTTGGGCGGTCGAACCAGGGCCCGTCCATCCCCATGGGCGGCCCCGTCTTGACCGTTCATCTGCTCGGCGCGTAGCTTCGGATTGACGCGCAGTGAGGGTTAGGCGGTCTATCGTGTGACCGCATAACCCAGGTGCAGCCAGGGTTGAGCCGTCCTTTCCCTCCGATTTTGACCGTTGCTGGGCTGTGCGGCCAGGGTCTGGCCGCATAACCCTTTGTACGGCTAGGAGCTGGCCTTACATCCCCGGGTGCCGTGGGCTGTCGTGCAGCCATAGATTGACAGCACAAGCCTTGCGCGGTGAGGTCCTAGCCGCCCGTTCCCCAGCGCGGCTAGGGGCTAACCGCACATGTGTTCCCCGTTTGGAGGATGAACGACCGCGTTGGACCGTTCATCCCCTAGTTGCGGCTGAGGGTCAGCCGTTCGACCTTGGTGTGGTTGGAGACCAGCCACTTGTGTCTCGTTTGAGCCAAGAGAAGAACGGCCTGCTGTTGGCCGTATATCCCCTGGTGCAGCCCCTTCCGGGCCGTACGTCCCTGAGCGGCCCAGAGTGGACCACCCAAGGGGCTGGTCTAGCCGACATTTCCGTTTTGACCAGTTCGAGTCCCAGGTGTGTAGGTCTCGATCCACGTGCTGACCGTGGCCTGAAGGATGCTGTGCACTTCGTCGAGGCTAGGCGTCACGGTACGGTGTGGTCCCGGGTTGCCGTGTTCTCGACTTGTGTCACCGTATATCGGTGTGAGTACGGTGAGGGTTCCCCGCACGTGTGAGTTTCTCCGGGAAGAGGTTTCTGAGTGGGCCATGTGTGTGGCCTTGGACTGCGAGTCCAGTTGCTAGCCTGGGGCTGGAGGGTTCCTACCTTTCCCTCAGAGTGGGATTTGGGTTGGCGGCCCGTGAGCTACTTTGGGAACCGTGTTTCTACGTTTCTGCGTAGCCGGGTGTGTGGCCCGTGGATTGTGAGTCCCGTTTCTTCTCCGACTGTGGTCACCGTGCAATGTTGTTGGTACGTGGGACGGTCCCCGTACTTCGTCAGGTTCGGACGTTGTTTTCCGTTGTCTTGAGAGTCTACTCTCTCAGTGACCCTCCACTAGTCGTAGCCTGCTTACACGCGTGTGGTCCCACCAGGGAGTGGTGGAGAGGCTACCCTTAGAGACGGTTTGTGGACCGGCTTCCGTCGGGCCCCGCGTCTAGCAGCCAGAGTCTGACTGAGGGGAAAACCGGTCAGAGGGCTAGACCAGGGACGCGCGGTCTGTGTGTACACACGTGGTTGAGGATGGTTGGACCCACGCTGATGAGCGTGACCCCAGCTAGTCACTCTTCTGTAGTTCTTGTGTGGTGTTCGTGCCTTTGGTAGGAGCTACCACATCAGGCAGTTCACCTGCGGTGCGGTGTAAGACGTCAGGAAACGCCACCGACTGTGCTTCTTGTGGGAGGTACTCCTGTCGAGTCGAGAGTGACAGACTGTCAGTTTTCGTGACTTTGACCTTCGGGTTTCGGTCGTGTCGACCGTTGAGTTTTCGGTTGTTTCACCGTGGCGCGCGTGTTGGTTTTCACGTCGTGAGACTAGTTCTAGTGGCTTTACCGAGGTTACGTCTTGTCGTGCGATACTCGTGACCAGGTGTCAGGGTTGCACTTTGGACAGCGTGTCCAGGTTGGCCGTGCTCTAGGAGACAAGCCTTTACGACGTGGTTGCCGTGGGGTTTTACTTCGGTAAGCGGTACTAGTGTAGTTCGGTAGCCCTCGACCGTGAGATCAGAGTGTGTTTCTGGTACAGTAGGAGTAGCTGTAGTGCCGAGTTTCGACCGGCCACCGGTTCGCTGTTCCTGCTGTCGTTGGAACCTTCCTTTCCGCTACCGCCGTTGTTTCCGGTTGGGGTTCCGCGGGATCCCTGCTGAGTCTCTATTTTGGAGACTCATTCCCTATTTTTCAGGTGTGGCGGTTCTTCCTCGAGGTTCGAGGGTGCTGTTCGGAGGTTCTCAGTTGCCAACTCACCGGGCCGAGTGTTCACTCGGCATGTGGTACGTTTTTACTGCTTTAGACTGTACTTTCTATTAGACTGGACTCTGTTGTAGCTGTAGTTGTTTATTTATTTCTGTTAATTGTTGAATCGTCCTGCTTTATTTCCTATTTCTTTGTACCTCCACACTCCTCTTAGCCCTTCAGAGCCCTCCCGGCTCGTAGACGGCGGTTCGAGTCTCGGGTTATCGGGTCTCTCCCGGAAATTGGATCCTCGGGTCGTTACAAACAAGATGACCATGTAAGATAGAATGAGCAAGTATGAACTAGCAAGAATGTAACAAGAATGGCCTTTCATGAACAAGAATGTACTAGCAAGTTCACATACTCATCACCCAAACATCTTTTGCTTATGAGCAAGTATTTGGTGAATTTCTGTGGAATATCATGTAACAAGCAAGAAAGTCATGTATGTGTATCGTGGATTTCACTTATTTATAGAGAAAGTACTCCCAGCACAATGCGACGCCAGTAGCATCATACCCCATGGTTTACAATATGTTTCCGACAATCAGTCGAGGGGACTAGTATAGAGCCCTTGAACACAATCATTGCTCGATCGCATCTTCATGTATAAATCAAGCTATTTCCACATTTCAAGCAATAAAATATGACCAGTAATATAACAAGTTCAATAAGTTCATGATAATAATAATTCAATGAATGAACGCTTCACTTAAGAACATGAGAGATCAAGAATGACTTAAAACAAGGTTATGCTCATGGAAATAATTCGGCAACATAACGGTACATTCCTTATTTTTCCATAATTAAATTAAGTATCTTGAACAATATGATTAGTCCTAGACCATCAATAATCCATCTAGGAACTTTAGAATATCAACCCTTAGGTCAAACCCCGGGTTAAAGGATTTAGAACTGTGACGGTCTAATACTGGGCCATTACATGAACATAACGGTCGAGTGTTGGGCCGTTAGAAAGGTTGAATCCAGAAGAAAATAGATATGGACTCAAACAGTGTGACGGTCATATATTGGACCGTTATATGTTTCTGACGGTCAAATATAGATCCGTTACATATCCAAAACCCGAAAACATCGATAGTGCTTTCTAACAATTGGGCTTTCACGGTACAACCAACTCGGCGTCCTAGTGGGAATCCCAGGCTCGCAGAGAATTACGGAGGCCTTGAATCAAGATTCCCTAGTCCATTGGAAGGAATATCCAATAGAGATGTCCTCATATTCAAGAATATGTTCCTATAGTGCAAAGTGTGAACTAATGGCCATATACCGGAATATATGTCATGTACTTAAAGAAATTGACTCTATAGAAACGAATGTGTAATGATGTGAAATCATGATAAAAACTCCGTCATTACATCATTTAAAATCATAGTGTAAATACAAAACTATAAAGTTTAGCTTAATGAAATTAACATATGCTTGAAATAACTAGAGATGCTTTTAACCATGCAATTTCTATCATAAGTCAATTTATAATCTCAAGGTCATGAAAATTGGTTAAAACTTAGCTAACTAGGCTTATTTATAAGTAAATCTGACTAGTTTCCATTCTGTCTCGGGTTGACAGAACATAGTGGTCTGACGATCTAACATGGGGGCGTTACCTTTCTGTGACAGTTTATCATGGGGCCGTTACAATGTTGTAACGCTCCAGTTATGGTGCATCAGAGACAACAGAGAATTTTTAAACACAACAGAGGGTGTGACGACTTATCGTAAGGCCATTACAATCATGTGACGGTCCTATTTTAATCCGTCAGAGCTTCTGCTGAGAATAAAGATAAGGAACTATGTCCATGCAAGAAGAATCAAAATAACTAACTATTCTAGCCATGATAACGAAGTAAAGGCCATCGAGATGCATAAGTAGTAATGAAATAACAAGAGATAACTTTTATCTTTAATTAGGGTTGAAGGCATGCATGAATGTATAGACTAATCCTAAAACATGAAATTCATGAAGTATAATGCATGAAATCCAAATAAACTAGAGGGCTTTTAACCCTAACAATGTGTGTTTGCCGTTCATGAGATAACCTTCCTCCTTACTGGACTTTAAACTTCTAATTTAAGTCTTCAAGGGTTGCCCTAGTTCTTCTCTTCCTGAGATTTTTCAGCAACTTGACGTCGCTCTAATTCCTCAGTCTCTTGCCCTAAGGACGTGAAAATTGGAGGTTAGGAAGATGAAACTAAGAGGAACAAAAAGTTCTAAAGCATCTAACTTTAATTACCTCGTTTAGTTTCTCTAATTTCCTGACCTTCAGCACCCTGTTGCACAGTTTCCTAGGTTGGCATGATGAAACCAACAACTTTGGAAGATCCTAACTCCTTGGATACTCATCCTCCTAATATGAAATTTTGAGAGTTGTCAGACCTTAGTATTAGAAACAAAAAGTTCCAAAGGACTTACCCGAGATTCTATCTCCTTACCTTATTTCTTCACGAGCCAAAAGTAAGAGTCGCTCAATTCAGAACCGGGCTCTATTTATAGGGTTTTCGCTAGGGTTTGAGGATTAGATCGATTTTAAAGTCCTTAGTTGGACAGAACTTGATCCCTAAGAGTCCCTAGTAACCTTACATATTCTTCTAATTAGGTCTCTTGTAGATAGGATCACAAAGATCCAATCTTTTTGTTCTTTCTTCCATTCACGGAACTGACAGAGTGTAACGGTCCAAGCTGGGCGCGTTACATTACTGTGGCGGTCGCACGATAGACCGCTACATCCACTGTGCGCAGAATTCAATTTTATTCAAACTCTTTTTGTTAATTATCCACATAATTATCTATATAAGGGGTATTTATCCTTATAATTCATGAATAGGCTAAATAACCTTCTAGAATATAGGTCAAACTTAATGGGCTTGATCCTTGAACCTATTGGGCTTTATTTATTAAGGCTGTGGAGAGGGGGATTTCTACAACCCACCTAAAGAGCCGCCAAACTAGGCCCTTCAGGACCAAATGAGGCCCAGCTCATCCAAGTGACAGCCCCACAGGGCCCACTTAGACTAAAAGGCCCAAAAAGATCACTCGGGATCTCAACCTTCCTTGGCGGCCCTTAGGCTCGGAAGGCCTGAGCGTCGGTCAGGTCAGAGGAAGATCCATGCCCGATTTATCCCCTCGCCGGGATAAAGACAGGCGCTCAATGACTACTCCGACCCATCTTCGTCTGAGCTATGCCTATCACCCGGAAAGGGTTGGCAACTTTCATGCTCGGATCGACCGACGAATGTTATTCCATGCTGCCGTTTGAGAACCCTTTATGAGCAGGAGTTTATGAGGATAAGGGACCCAAGATCCCTCAATGTTATAAAGATCCCATAATGAGGACGTGAAGAGCCCACGTTGAGGACGTAACCCCCGTCTGAAACCCCTCAGCTTATGGGACTCGTGAGGCCAGTGCACTATTTAAACCTGGGACTCCCTCCATGAAAGGTAAGGACAATACACGCCTAAAACTCCCTGAGTAGGAACCACTTCACCACCTTGGTGTAGGGGGATCTCATGCACCTCTTTCTACCTCCCTCCATATCTTCCACCATTGCTCTACTGACTTAAGCATCGGAGGATTTTCCCCAGGGAACCTTCCCTTGGCCCCCTGATCCGTTTCCCTTTCTTTACAGTTCACTATTCAGTGATCATCCTACCAGCTCAGGAGCCGCGCGAGATCACGCCCCTTCATCTGGCGCCGTCTGTGGGAAACGACCGAAGAGCCAGTATGGTGCGAAGAAGTTTAGGGAGGAGGTCCGCCAGCGACAGGGGAAAGGCCATGGTGGCGGCGGGAGAAGCCCCCTCTCAAGCCTCACAAAATCCCCCCTCCAATGCCAGCACTCCCGCCGACGGACCGCCCCCTCCCCCGGCGGCGGTAGGGCTCCCGCCCCCTCAGGCCGCGGCGGTAGGGCTACCGCTTAACGGTGGCGCTGATGCTTTCCAGGCCCTCAATGCAAAACTGGATGTCCTCTTGGAACTCATGAGGACTCAGGCGGCTAGGGATGGAAGGTCACGCGCCCCTCCAGAGAGCCCCCCCCCCCGCGAGAACGTGTCCCAGCACACCGCCGGAGGCCGCTTCACCCTCTGAGGCCGGCAGATCATCCGTAACAGGTCAGGAGGACCCTCACAAGCCCCTCCTCTGAGCAAGAGGCCTCCTCCACTCCGAAAAAGAGGAAACCCGGGGCACGCCGTCTGAACCCAGAGACTGAAGTCCCTGGGGAACGCCCAGACAGCCCCCCCCGGAGCTATCCCTCCGACTGCGAGAATTCGAGAGGAGCTTCGCAGAACAGGAGCCCGCCCTACGCGCCCTACAGAAAGACTCCTCCGCGGAGGATGAGGAGAAATCCCCGTTCTCCGACTATATCTTGAAGGCAGAGGTATCTCCTAGAACCTCCATTCCGACCTTCAACCTTTATGACGGCCAGGGCGACCCGGCCGATCACTTCGACAGCTTCGATGCTCTGATGACCCTTCATGGAGTATCTGACGCCATCAAATGCCGAGCCTTCGTGACCACTCTGGTCCAAGGCGCCCAAGCCTGGTTCCGGGCCCTCGCCCCTGGATCCATCCGGGACTTCAAACAATTCGGGCGAATATTCAAAGAGAGTTTCACCGACAGCGGTCCCCCAAGGTCGGTAGCGGGGCTTTTAGCCCTTAAACAGGCGCAAGGGGAGAAACTTCGGGCTTACATCACCCGATTCAAATCGGAAGCCCTAAGGATCCCCCGCCTTGACGTTGCCTCGGATATAACCGCGCTGACCGGGGGCACCCGCGACGAGAACCTTCACCGCGAACTCGTCCTCCACCCTCCCTCAACCCTTGCTGCACTAGTGACTCTGGCTCTGCGCCACGCCAAGTGTGAAGAAGTGATCAGCGCGTGCCGAGACGCAACCGGCTTGGGTCGGGAGGGGGATAAGAAGCGGGCACCCGAGTCAAACTCGGGTCCTGGGAAAAGGTGGAACCAAGATGGGGAATGTAAGGAACCGTCACGGAAGTACGAGCGTACACTCCCTTAACCACTTCGGTTTATGAGATATATGAGGACATCAAAGGCTCAGGCCTCCTCCGCCAACCCGAGCCAATGAGATCGAAGAACCACAGTCGTAGCAAGCATTGCCTATTCCACAGCGACCATGGACATCACACCGATGACTACCATCAGCTCCAAGATGAGATCAAGCGTCTCATTCGTCAGGGCACCTCTCCCGATTCGTGGCCGGGCACAAGGAAGACCGAGACGCCCCAGAGGAAATCGACAACGCCCCTCGCGAGGTCCATATCAACGTCATCGCCGGAGGAGCTGCATCAGGAGGAGATAGTGGCTGAGGAAGGAAGCGTCATGCTGAGCAGGCGAGCCGAGCCATCGAGCCTCCCAAGGCCCCGCCAAGTGAGCCTCAGGTCATATCTTCTCCGACCGAGACCTGTAAGGGTTGACCACCCCGCATGACGACGCCTTAGTCATATCGGTCACAATAAACCATTGTAACGTAGACAGGATTCTAGTTGACAATGGAAGTGCCCCCGATGTATTATCCTATGAATGTTTCCTTCAGATGGGGGAGGATCTGTCTAAACTCCGCCGGATCCGAACCCCCCTGTGCGGGTTCAATGGCCAGGCCACTTATCCCGAGGGAGCCCTAAGCCTTCCGGTTACTCTTGGCACCCCACCCAAGACCGTTACGATTATGGCGGACTTCATAGTGATCAAGGGTATGATAGCATACAATGCAATCTTTGGCCAAGGAATCCTCAGCCGAACGAAAGCAGTGCCTTCTACCTATCACCAAAAGATGAAGTTCCCCACCAAAAATGGGTTGGGGGAGGTCCGAGGCAACTAGGCCATGGCCAGAAGGTGCTACAATATCTCGGTTGAAGCCACAAGGCCGGACGGGAAGAACAAGGGCCCCCAGGAAGTCGAGGAAAAATCCGCAACTGCCGAGCCTGGAGGCGAATTGCTAGCGATTTTTCTAAACGACGACCCGACCTTGGGAGTAAAGATTGGAGCCGACCTAACATCTGAAGTCCAACAGTAATACAAAGAGTTTCTTTCAGCATACATCCGAGTCTTTGCATGGTCTGATGATCAACTCCTCGGGATATCGAAGGAGACAGTGATGCATAAGCTCAACCTCGACCCAACCGTGAAGCCTGTACAGCAACGCAGAAGGAAGCACGCGCCAGAGAAGCAGGTGATCATCGAGGAGTAAGTCACCAAGGGGCAAAAGACTTGTCTTTTTAGACCGGTCATGTACCCAACGTGGCTGGCTAACGTCATCCAGGTGCCAAAAGCTTCGGGAAAGTGGCGAATGTGCGTGGACTTCATCGACTTGAACAAGGCTACTCCAAAGGAATGCTATACATTACCGAGCATCGACCAACTGGTTGACTCAACCTCGGGCAACGAGATACTCAGCTTCCTAGACGCCTATTCAGGTTAACATCAGATCAGAATGAATCCAGAAGACATCGAGAAGACCGCCTTTATCACCGACTTCGGCGTATACTGCTACACCCAGATGCCCTTCGGGTTGAAGAACGCTGGAGCAACGTATCAGAGGTTGGTCAACCATATGTTCGAGGGATAGCTCGGCCGGAACGTCAAGGCCTATATTGACGACATGCTCATCAAAACCAAGAAGGCCGAGAACCACTTCATCGACCTAGCTGAGACCTTCGACACCCTCCTGAAATACAATATGAAGCTCAATCCCACCAAGTGCGCCTTCGGAGTAAGGTCCAGGAAATTCTTGGACTTCCTAGTCACCCAGCGTGGGATCGAGACCAATCCCGACAAGGTCCAGTCCATCTTGGACATGCACCCACCCACCTGCGTCAAAGACATTCAACGTCTGACTGGACGCATTGCCGCACTCAGTAGATTCCTATCCCATGAGTCTGAACGATGCTTACCCTTCTTCAAGTTATTGAGGGGGCCTAAACTGGCATCTGCCACGTTCGCATGGGACGAGGAATGCCAGAAAGCATTCGCCGAGCTTAAGGAGTTACTGGCTTCGCCCCCGGTGCTCTCCAAGCATGTCCCAGGCGAAGCCCTACATCTCTATCTCTCGACAACCCCGTCTACAGTTAGCTCGGTCCTGGTCAGAGATGACTCGAGAGTCGAGAGATCGGTCTACTATACCAGCAAGGTGCTCAACGAGGCTGAAAGAAGATACCCCGCAACCGAGAGACTCGTGCTAGCGTTGGTTACCTCGGCCAAGCGCCTCCGACCCTATTTCCAAGGGCACTCCATCACCGTGCTGACCGGCGAACCATTGAAGAGAATCCTCTCTCACCCCGAAGCCTCGGGACGCCTCGTCAAGTGGGCCATCATGCTTGGGGCCTACGATATATCGTACTGGCCTCGCTCGACTATCAAAGGCCAGGCGCTCGCTGACTTCATAGTCGAGAGCATCATCCCGACTGAAGAAAG
The DNA here is from genome assembly GCA_022559845.1 of Amorphophallus konjac. Taxonomy (NCBI): domain Eukaryota; kingdom Viridiplantae; phylum Streptophyta; class Magnoliopsida; order Alismatales; family Araceae; genus Amorphophallus; species Amorphophallus konjac. The sequence goes on from CM040118.1 coordinate 116,909,564, forward strand.
ATCTCTGTCCGCGCCCGGGCCTACCTGGGAATTGTTCGTCGACGGATCCTCCAACTCAGCCGGAAGCGGCACCGAGATCCTCCTGAAGTCCCCCGAAGGAGCAGAGCTACAATACGCCCTGAAGTTCAACTTCCAAGCATCTAACAACGCTTCTGAGTATGAGGCCCTCTTATCGGGAGCCCGCATGGCCCGGGGGTTGGGGGCTGAGTGAGTCAGGATTGACACTGACTCCCAACTGGTCGCTAGCTAGGTCAACGGCAGTTATGAAGCTCGAGAAGCACCGATGGTCAAATACCTCCAGCTGGTCAGAGCCGTGGCACAACAGTTCGAGAGATTTGAGGTAGTCTGAATAGCTCGGGAGGAAAACTTCCGAGCGGACGCCCTCTCTCGGTTGGCCTCCTCTCTTGACCCCGAGGGTACTCGATCGGTCCTTCTCGAAGAGCTAGAGCGGCCGAGCATCGATTCGGAGCTCCTAGCTGTTGACTCTGCCTCCCCAAGCGACTGGCATACCCCCTATCTGTCGTGGCTCCAAGACTCTCAGGAGCCTCCAGACCGTCGGGAAACCCGAAGATTGAAATACCAAGCTCGGAGATTCGTCACCCTGGACGGCACTCTCTACCGGAGATCATTCTCCGGTCCCCTCCTAAAGTGCCTCAGCGCTGATGAAGCCAACCGATCGATTCAAGAGGTTCACGAAGGTCTGTGCGGAGCTCATTTAGGGGGAAGGTCGCTCGCCAGGATCTTGCTACGGCAAGGTTATTGGTGGCCCACTCTGCAGCGCAACTACTCAACTTACACACAACACTGTGACCGATGCCAGTGATTTGACCACTTGGTTCATCAGCCAGCAACAGAGCTCATCACTTTAGCTGAGCCATATCCTTTCGCTCGCTGGGGAATCGACATCCTCGGGCCATTCCCCATGGCCCAGGCCCAGAAGAAGTTCATCATCGTCGCCATCGACTACTTCACTAAGTGGATCAAGGCCGAAACCACTGCTAGGATCACCGAGACAGTCGTTTGGAGCTTCGTCTGAAAATCGATCATCTGTCGCTACGGCATCCCCCGGGTGATAGTGAGCGATAATGGCCGACAATTTGATTCTCGTTATTTTCGAGACAGATGTGCCGACCTTAACAATCGCAATCACTTCACTTCGGTCGCCCACCCTCAGGCTAACGGGCTGGTCGAAAATGCCAATAAGACTATCTTGAAAGGCATTAAGACTAGGCTCGGCAAAGCCAAGGGCAGTTGGCTCGAGGAATTGCCGAACGTACTTTGGTCGCACATAATGACTCCCATAATGGCAACCGGTGAAAGTCCCTTTCAGCTGGTATACGGTACCGAGGCCGTGATCCCGTTGGAGATTGGCAATCCCTTCCTCCGAGTCATCTGCTTCTCGTCCGAGGCAAACGATCATAAACTGCTCGAAAACCTTGACCTAGCGGATGAAGTCTGAGAGATTGCCAGCATCCGAGCAAAGGAATATCAACGCCGCCTCACTTGATACTACAACGCCAAAGTCTGGGACAGACACTTTCAGCCGGGAGACTTCGTGCTCAGGAAAGCTGAAGCCTCTCGACCACTTGAGGCGGCAGGCAAGCTATCCCCTAACTGGGAAGGCCCTTACCGAGTGGTCAAGATGCTCGGGAAAGGAGCATACCGGCTATCTACTATGGAAGGAGAACCCATCCCTCGGACGTGGAACGCGAGTACGCTATGCAAGTTCTACTTCTGAATACTTCAGTCGTGTAAGCAATATGAAAATAAACAAAAATTTCCTTCCTCTTCTATTCAAATAATTGTTTGTACATCAGAAAGGCCGAAGCCAATACAATACATGTCAAAAAAGCAAAAATCCATCTGGCACTGCCGTATGAGCCCATCGCTCGGCTGACTCAGTTGACCTTCCTGCGTCCAGCCACTGACTCTGCCTCGTGTAGAAACTGGCTCGGATAAAGGGTAGTCGACCCCGCTGGCTCGAGAAGCTCGGAACAAAGGTGACAGAGGGACAAGGAAGAAGAAGGCTACCTTCCAAGTTGACAGAGATGGAGGAAGGGGAAGAGGGAGTGCGAACGGAGGCCTCCTCCCCGCCAATTTGCCAACTCTTTGGAAGGAAGAGAGTGCAGGCACCCTCCGAAGAGTGAAAGAAATGATGAGAAGAGCAGAAGAGGGAAAAAGAGGTTGCGAGAGGGAAAAAGAAACCAGGAGAGCTGGACGAGGAGGCAGGGGAAGGCCCGGGAAGGAGGGAGCTTAATTGGCTTCCTCCTCCCCTCCATGGAGCGAGCAGGAAGGGACGGGCTGTAGGGATGCCTGATGCCCCCATCCGTCTGCCATCTCGCCCCCCCGCAAGCACCGACGGAACTGATAAAAAGAAGACGACGTGCCTCCGCACGTCGGACCTTCTTCAAACCCATCCACCGGCCGTCGAACCTCCTTCAAACCTGAAGCAGCAAGGACTCTCTGCCCTCCGTCATCGGCAGCTTCATCTTCCGGAGCGTCTTCCATGCTCTAAATATAACGGCACAATGCTACGTGAAGAAAGAATGAGGAAAGACTGTCAGGGAAAACCCTAAGCGGTGGAGAGGAAGGGACGCCCTTCAGACCTTTTATAGGTGAAGGGAGGCTATTTACCTTAAATGATTCTCTCCTCAAAAACACGCCAAAGGGATCTCTCCCTACAAACGGTCACCTCAAACTTCTCGTTTCCGCCCCAGCGGAACACACGAAGCGGCCAAGCATTCAAAGCATGAGAAAACAAAATGACACCCTGTCAGACGCTCACCCAACCATCAGGCGAGATGCACGCAGAAAGTATCGGCACTTTCCAACCACTACAGATACGCTAAACAAAACACGGCAATGGCGATACAAAACAGTTAAGTCTTCATCATAACGCTATTACCTTATCTATTTTTCTACACAACAGAGAAAGTTTTTTTTTATTCAAAAGAAAAAAGACATACAAAGAGAGGAAGCAAAGCGGATACATTAGGCCTCTGGCCCACCCTGAAGCTCGGAAGTGGAAGGCTCAGGCAGTCTGCCCCCGGCATCCTCGGCGACAGCCGACCCTGGCACTGACTCCACCGGCGTGGGAACTGCCTCGGTTGCGTACCCTCCCGGGACGTCCGGAGCTGGCGACCCCTCGGGCGAAGAGCCCTCCTGATCTTCTTCCTCCAACACCGAAGCAAAGGAGCCGGAGGATGATAGATCCGAGTCGTAGCATTGCCCGGATGGGAAATCGATTATCCTGGACGCCAGCTCCTCGGCATAAGATACGGCCCTATCGTAGCCCTGCTTGAACCCCTTGCGGATGCCCCGGCGAAGCGCTGCCTCGTAGTAGGGGAGGGCAGCCTCTTTAAGGTCGACCCGGTAGGCATCCGAGCATTTATATCGCTCGAACGCCTCCGCCCCGACCAATCCCACCCTACCAACGAGCTCAGCCTTCTCCCGCTCCGCCTCGGATAGCTTCCGCTCGGCCTCAGCCATCCGCTCCTCGGCCTCCGCTGCCCACTTCTCCGTCTCGACACGATCGGCCTCGGCCTCCCCCCGAAGGCGCTCAGCTTCCTCCACCCGGTCCACCAGCTCGGAGCGCTCAGCCTCCCACCGGCCATCCAACTCGACACGAACAAGGCGCTCCTCTTCAAGGAGCCTGCTCTTCCTCTCGAGCGATTCGCGGGCCTTAGCTAGCTGCTCGGTTAGCGCCCGAGTCTCCACCTGGCTCGACCGCACCAGCGCCCTAACTAAGGAAAGCTCCGGTCGAAGCCCATCACGCTCCTCGGCAAGCCGAGCCAACCTCCTGTCAGACCCACCAAGGGTCCAGGCCAGGGTCGCTCGCTCCGACTCCAACCGAGAGTACGCTTCTGCCAGAGTGGCCCCCATCTGGGCCAGGACCAAGCCGCCCTCCATAACCGTCTCGAGGGCCACGGAAGGAGAGTGCTGCCTATCTCCCCCCTTCACCTTCGCAGCTATACCGTGACATATTTGATACAGAGGGCCTTGGATGCTGAGTCTCTCCAGGGTTGCCGGAATGGAGACCCCCTCTTCGATCGGCGTCCCGCCAGATGGCCCGGATCGAGCCGCGGCTTTGTTCGCCCCTCATGCCTCAATCGGTCGGGGCTGCGTCGCCTTTTCTTGTGACCCCCCAGCCTGGATCGTTTCGGCAACTGCACCGCCACCTGGAGCGTCACCCGCCTCAGTCACCGCCCCAATCTTGGCCGTGGTCCCAGTGTCACCCGCCTCGTCTACGTCCCCCTCGGCTCCTACCAAGGGGAGAGCCGGGCCAGCATCGTTGCCAGTCACAGGAGCAGCCCCGGCCCCCTCGGCTCCGGCCGAAGGAGGAGCCGAGCCAGCATCGTCGCCGACCGCAGAAGCAGCCCCAACCTCTTCGGCCCCCTCTTGCTCGGCGGGTGGGAGAGCTCGCCCGGTAGGGTTGGCCCCATCATGCTCGGCGGAGGGGCGAGCTGCGGCAAGGTCGCCTTCGACTGCGAGTACGACCCCGGCCTTCTTGGAGCGCTTCCTGGCCTTCGCGGCGGCCCGGATCATGCCCTCCATGGGATCCTTGCGCTTGGACCCCCGCGGCCTGGAGGATTCAGCCTGGGCTTCCCTGTTGCCCTTATCTCTGGCTCGGGAGCGACCCGTGGGAGCAGCCGACTCATCGGCAGCCGAGTCATCACCGAGGTCGATCACCTCTGTGGCCTCCTCCAAAGCCGGCCGCCTGGTGTCTGCACAAAAAGGAAGACATAGTCAGAAAAAGAAAAATGGTCTCAACATCCAAAAGAGAACCTAGTTTATGGCACCTGAACCCGACGGATGCAGCCGCGTAAGAAGACACCGCTCGATATTCTCTGGAGTAACCAGCTCTTTTGTGGACTGGCGGTGCTTCAGCAAGATAGTCGCATACTCCTCCACATGTGGAGGGAACTCATCCTGTCTGGGAGGGATATTTGGATGAAAAATGGGGATAACAAATCACCCCCAAGTCTCCTCCACCGAGCAGATCCCCACCCAGAAGAACTAAGTTTTCCACCCCTTATGCGAAGAATCCTTCGCAGCCAAGGAGATACAGCTCCTATTCCGCCTCGCCTAGATGAAATAGAAACCCTTCCCAGCCGAAGGATGTGCTTTCAACTCAAAGAAATAGTGAAAGAGGTCCAAGGAAGGAGGAACTCCACACTGGCGGCAGAGAATGCGGAAGGCAGAAATATGAAGATAAGAATTGGCTACAACTGAATGGGCGCCAACCGGAAAAAATTGAGAAGCTGAATAATGAAAGGTTCGAAGGGAAGGCGGAACCCACCCTTTCACGATAGAAGGAAAGTACAGATATGGCCTGTACGAGAGTCCAAGCTCGTCTCGTGTGGAGAGGCCGCGGCAAAGCAGAACTTGTGGGGTAGGCGATACTAGTGCTCCAGCCTTCTCACATCCGCCTCCCCAAGTTCACTGTAGTTTGGAACCGGCGCCTTCACCACTGGCTCATCCTCCCACTCCTCAGCATCCGAACGCTGGTCCGCCATGGAATCCGGAGAAGAGTTTGAGGAAAGGCGATCTCGGGACCTCGAAGATTCCAGGGGGAAGAGGAAGCCACCGGACTGCCTCTACGGTTATCTCCGCCAACTCCGCGAACGCCGTTGCAAACCTCTACTCTTCCATCATATCCTCACGGCACATCAAAGAGCTCAAACCAAAGGTGAGCCAAACCCTAAAGACGGAGGGAGTCTGGAATGACAACAAGCGCCCAATGCCTTTATCCCCACGCGGGAGGCGGCGCACCGTTCCGACCTCCAAGGAAAAAGGGGGGCCCCTTCATTTCAAATCCATCAGGATTATCATTATTATGGGCCCAGGTGACCATGACATGTGGCGTCTTAACACCGCCAGATTTCCACCCACCCGAGCCACGCTGGTCCGAAACCCTAACGGCTACTCTTCCGAGCCTACCAAGGCTCGGGAGTAGGAGGGGGACAAGTGGAGAGGGGGATTTCTACAGCCCCCCTAAAGAGCTGCCAAACTAGGCCCTTCAGGACCAAATGAGGCCCAGCTCATCCAAGTGACAGCCCCGCAGGGCCCACTTAGACTAAAAAGCCCAAAAAGATCACTCGGGATCTCAAACTTCCTCGACGGCCCTTAGGCTCGGAAGGCCCGAGCATCAGTCAGGTCAGAGCAAGATCCATGCCCGATTTATCCCCTCGCCGGGATAAAGACAGGCGCTCAACGACTACTCCGACCCATCTTCGTCCGAGCTATGCCTATCACCCGGAAAGGGTTGGCACCTTTCATGCTCGGATCGACTGACGAATGTTATTCCATGCTGCCGTTTGAAAACCCTTTATGAGCAGGAGTTTATGAGGATAAGGGACCCATGATCCCTCAAGGTTATAAAGATCCCACGATGAGGACGTGAAGAGCCCACGTTGAGGACGTAACCCCCGCTTGAAACCCCTCAGCTTATGGGACTCGTGAGGCCAGTGCACTATTTAAACCAGGGACTCCCTCCAATGAAAGGTAAGGGCAATACATGTCTAAAACTCCCTGAGCAGGAACAACTTCACCACCTTGGTGTAGGGGGATCTCATGCACCTCTTTCTACCTCCCTCCATATCTTCCACCATTGCTCTACTAACTTAAGCACCGGAGGGTTTTCCCCAGGGAACCTTCCTTGGGCCCCTGATCCGTTTCCCTTTCTTTACATTTCACTATTCGGTGATCATCCTCCCAGCTCAGGAGCCGCGCGAGATCACGCCCTTTTAGGTTGGATTAGTAGTTTAACATAAGTTGGCCTTATAATGATTTATTTTAACCAATTTTCATTAATTAATTCATTTAGACCCTTAATAATTCTAGAAAATTCTTAATTATATCAGAAATATTTTATAAAAATTTTAGGGTACTACATAGATGGGAGAGAGCCTGAATTGGCATCCCAGGGGAGTTGCTGGTTCGTGACTTCGGATTATTCGGTGAGATGAAGTGATGACAATGTATTATTATCTATCTCATTAAGAAAGTTACTCGATTAATTTTATTTTATTTTAATACAGAAACGTTTGTATTAAATTTTAGGTTCTACCGTAACAGATCAACCAGTTTTCTGTTAATGTCTATAGGGATATATTTCGATCATTATTTAATCTACCTCTAGTTCCTGATTGTAGAAGCAAATTCCAAAGAGAGTGCAAAAGTCAAGCTAAAATCCTATTATGTAATAAGGTCCCATTTGATTGGAACCTAGCGTTCGATATTCCCGTTGACAGTTCCTTTCCCTCTCTCTTTTCACAACGTCAAGCCCTTTTCCTGCTTTGTCGATGAGACCACCATAGCCAAGTGTCATGCTCTCAAGCACGTAGGCTGTGTGTTTCATTCTAATATTACAATTAAGAATGCAGGTTTTTATTTAAAAGAAAAAAGAAACAGATTTTTTATACAATTGAGATAAAAGATTCTCAAATTAAAATATAATTTACACAATTGAGAATTTAATTTTGAATATTGCACTTCTTGACCTTTATGTGGTGTCTTATTCTCCGTAATCATGATGATGTCACATATGCAGCGACTACCCCTCTCTCTCTCTGCTACATTCATACTTAAGCTTTTTTTTGATAAAAGGAGAATTATAGATTCAATATTGTTAATTTCCTATTTAACATGGATGAACAAAAGAAACTTCATAGAAGAAGCGATGGTCTTTTGAATCTTAAAAGAATTATTATTACAGCATTGATAAAGCTTTCTAACAACACACAACGTCAAAGGTAGGCAGATGCATCAACAAAACAACACCTTGCCCTAGCAAGATAAAGAACACTACTAAATAGTCGAAGAGTATAAATCCATTTGTGTACATACTCTTGGTGTAAACGAGAACGAATCTTGTGATATCACTCCCAAGGGTACACAATTACGCACCAACATCCACCGACGCATTGAAGAATTGGTGCCGCCTATCTTACCATTTGACACATGTGGTGTCATAGTTGTGTAGTGCCTACCTGTTAGCGAAAAGCATACAAAACTTGGGTTCTGAAGCGCGAGAGAAAAGGAGATCAGCTATAAGCACACAAGGGACAGATTCCATCATGCTGAGTCTTGTTCAAGGTTTCGTAGCATAGGAAAACATGATACGAGCATATCGCCCTCTGGTTCAGGATCACGAAAGAAGCAACCTACATATTCTTACCTATAACTTAAACCGTCCACCAAAACAACTCCAACAAGCTCTCTTCGCATGATGACATAGTAAAGCAAACAAACATAAAAGGGAAATAAAAAAAACAAACCTCTTCCACCTCTTCTCAGAGGAATGGAGGCGACTCAACTTGATCCCAAGAACAACATCCAAGACAAGCCAAGGGGAAGAGGAGAAGGACGCGAGTAATAGGAAGAGAGAAAGATCGTACGACCTGGAATGCGACTGTCAGTGAAGAGGGTGGGCCCCTCGAGGAGTCCACCGTGGCTGCTCCTGTTGGCGGCGGCCAAGTTGGTCGAAGGCGAGGAGGAGACCACCCTCCATAGAGTGGAGAGCCTCCGGCCCCCGACGGACGACAGAGACCGCAACATCACCGCTATCCCCCGCCTCTCCTTCCACTTCCTCCGGCAGCACCCGTTGTAGACGGCGCGGATAGGAGAGAGAAGAAGAAAGCGAAACGATCCCTCGAAATGGGAATGTGCAAAAACTACGAACAAAAGAGAGACCAGGGATGGGTTCGTGGAGCGGAGCGGGACGGGCGGGGTTTTGTTCAATTTTTTATTGGGCCTGGATAGGAGAGAGCCCGAATTACCGTCCCAGGGGAGTTGCTGGTTCGTGACTTCGGATTGTTTAGTGAAATGAAGTGATGACAATGTAATACTATCTATCTCATTAAGAGAGTTACTCGATTAATTTTATTTTATTTTAATACAAAAATGTTTGTTTTAAATTTTAGGTTCTACCATAATAGATCAATCAGTTTTCTGTTAATGTCTATAGGGATATGTTTCGATCATTATTTAATCTACCTCGAGTTCCTGATTGTAGAAGCAAATTCCAAAGAGAGTACAAAAGTCAAGCTAAAATCCTATCATGTAATAAGGTCCCATTTGATTGGAACCTAGCGTTCGATATTTCCGTTGACAGTTCCTTTCCCTCTCTTTTTTAACAACGTCAAGCCCTTTTCCTTCTTTGTCGATGAGACCACCATAGCCAAGTGTCATGCTCTCAAGCACGTAGGTCGTGTGTTTGATTCTAATATTACAATTCAGAATGCAAATTTTTATTTAAAAGAAAAAAGAGAGAGATTTTTTTATACAATTGAGATACAAGATTTTCAAATTAAAATATAATTTACACAATTGAGATTTTAATTTCGAATATTGCACTTCTTAACCTTTCTGTGGTGTCTTATTCTCCGTATGCATGATGATGTCACATATGCAGCGACAACCCCCCTCTCTCTCTACTACATTCTTCCTTAAGCTTTTTTTTTTGATAAAAGGAGAATGATAGATTCACTACTGTTAATTTCCTATTTAATATGGCTGAACAAAAAAAACTTCATTGATGAAACGATGATCTTTTGAATCTTAAAAGAATTATTATTACAACATTGATAAAGCTTTCTAACAACACACCACGTCAAAGGTAGGTTGATGCATCAACAAAACAACACCATGCCCTAGCAAGATAAATAACACTACTAAATAGTCGAAGAGTATAAATCCATTCGTGCACATACTCCTGGTGTCAACGAGAACAAATCTTATGATATCACTCCCAGGGTTTCATAATTACGCACCTACATCCACCGACGCAATGAAGAATTGGTGCCGCCTATCTTACCATTTGACACATGTGGTGTCATAGTTGCGTAGTGCCTACCTATTAGCGATAAGCATACGAAACTCGGGTTATGAAGCGTGAGAGAAAAGTAGATCAACTATAAGCACGCAAGGGACAGATTCCCTCACCCTGAGTCTTGTTCAAGGTTTCGCAGCATAGGAAAACACGAGACGAGCAGATCGCCCTCTGGTTCAGGATCACGAAAGAAGCAGTCTATAGATTCTCACCTATAACTTAAGCCATTCACCCAAACATCTCCAACAAGATCTCTTCGCATGACGCCATAGTACAGCAAACAAAAATAAAAGGGTAATAATAAAAACAAACTGCTTCCACCTCTTCTCAGAGGAATCGAGGTGATTCAACTTGATCCCAAGAACAACATCCAAGACAGCCCAAGGGGAAGGGGAGAAGGACACGAGTAATAGGAAGAGAGAAAGATCGTACGACATGGAATGCGACGATCGGTGAAGAGAGAGGGCCCCTCGAGGAGTCCGCCGCGGCTGCTCCTGTAGGCAGCGGCCAAGTTGGTCGAAGGCGCGGAGGAGCCCGCCCTCCACAAAGAGGAGAGCGTCCGACCCCCGGCAGACCACAGAGACCGCAACATCGCCGCTATCCCCCGCCTCTCCTTCCACTTCCTCCGGCCGCACCCGTTGTAGACGGCGCGGATAGGAGAGAGAAGAGGAAAGCGAAACGATCCCTGGAAATGGGAATGTGCAAAAACTGCAAACGAAAGAGAGGCCGGGGACGGGTTCGTGGAGCGGGCCGGGCGGGGCTTTTGTTCGGTTTTTTAATCGGGCCAAGATGGGAGAGAGCCCAAATTATTGTCCCAGGGGAGTTGCTGGTTCGTGACATTGGATTGTTCGGTGAGATGAAGTGATGACAATGTTTTATTATCTATCTCATTAAGAGAGTTACTCGATTAGTTTTATTTTATTTTAATACAGAAACATTTGTATTAAATTTTAGGTTCTACCGTAATAGATCAATTAGTTTTCTGTTAATGTCTATAGGAATATATTTCGATCATTATTTAATCTACCTCCGGTTCCTGATTGTAGAAGCAAATTCCAAAGAGAGTGCAAAAGTCAAGCTAAAATCCTAATTTGTAATAAGGTCCCATTTTATTGGAACCTAACATTCGATATTTCTGTTGACAAGTCCTTTCCCTCTCTCTTATAACAACGTCAAGCCCTTTTCCTTCTTTGTCGATGACACCACCATAGCCAAGTGTCATGCTCTCAAGCACGTAGGCCGTGTGTTTGATTCTAATATTACAATTAAGAAGGCAAGTTTTTATTTCAAAGAAAAAAGAGAGATTTTTTATACAATTGATATAAAAGACTGTTAAATTAAAATATAATTTACACAATTGAGATTTTAATTTTGAATATTGCACTTCTTGACCTTTCTGTGGTGTCTTATTCTCCGTATGCATGATGATGTCACATATGCAGTGACTACCCCTCTCTCTCTCTGCTACATTCTTCCTTAAGCTTTTTTTTTTGATAAAAGGAGAATGATAGATTCACTACTATTAATTTCCTATTTAATATGGCCGAACAAAAAAAAACTTCATAGATGAAATGATTATCTTTTGAATCTTAAAAGAATTATTATTATAGCATTGACAAAGCTTTCTAACAACACACCACGTCAAAGGTAGGTTGATGCATCAACAAAACAACACCATGCCCTAGCAAGATAAAGAACACTACTAAATAGTCGAAGAGTATAAATCCATTCGTGTACATACTCCTAGTGTCAACTAGAACGAATCTTGTGATATCACTCCCAGGGTTACTTAATGACGCACCTACATCCACCGACGCAATGAAGAATTGGTGCCGCCTATCTTACCGTTTGACACATGTGGTGTCATAGTTGCGTAGTGCCTACCTGTTAGCGATAAGCATACGAAACTCAGGTTCTGAAGCGTGAGAGAAAAGGAGATCAACTATAAGCACGCAAGGGATAGATTAAACCATGTTGAGTCTTGTTCAAGGTTTCGCAGCATAGGAAAACATGAGATAAGCAGATCGCCCTCTAGTTTAGGATCATGAAAGAAGCAGCCTACAGATTCTCACCTATAACTTAAACCATTCACTAAAACAACTCCAACAAGCTCTCTTCGCATGACGACATAGTAAAGCAAACAAAAATATAAGGGAAATAAAAAAAAAAACCTCTTCCACCTCTTCTCAAAGGAATTGAGGCGATTCAACTTGATCCCAAGAACAACATCCAAGATAGGCCAAGGGGAAGAGTAGAAGGACATGAGTAATAGGAATAGAGAAAGATTGTATGACCTGGAATGCGACTGTCGGCGAAGAGAGAGGGCCCCTCTAGGAGTCCGCCGCGACTGCTCCTGTAGGAGGCTGCCAAGTTGGTCGAAGGCGAGGAGGATCCCGCCCTCCACGGAGAGGAGAGCATCCAGCCCCTGGCGGACGACATAGACTGTTGTATTGCCGCTATTCCCCGCCTCTCCATCCACTTCCTCCGGCTGCACCCGTTGTTGATGGCGCAGATAGGAGAGAGAAGAGGAAAGCGAAACGATCCCAGGAAATGGGAATGTGCAAAAACTGCGAACGAAAGAGTGGCCGGGGGCGGGTTTGTGGAGCAGAGCAGAGCGGGCCAGGCGGGGCTTTTGTTCAGTTTTTTTATCGGGCCTGGATGGGAGAGAGCCCGAATTGGCATCCCAGGGGAGTTGCTGGTTCGTGACTTCGGATTGTTCGGTGAGATGATGTGATGACAATGTATTAGTACCTATCTCATGAAGAGAGTTACTCGATTAATTTTATTTTATTTTAACATAGAAATGTTTGTATTAAATTTTAGGTTCTACCGTAATAGATCAATCAATTTTCTGTTAATGTCTATAGGGATATGTTTCGATCATTATTTAATCTACCTTCAGTTCCTGATTGTAGAAGCAAATTCCAAAGAGAGTGCAAAAGTCAAGCTAAAATCCTATTATGTAATAAGGTTACATTTGATTGGAACCTAGAGTTCGATATTTCCGTTGATAGTTCCTTTCCCGCTCTCTTTTAACAACGTCAAGCCCTTTTCCTTCTAAGTCGATGAGACCACCATATCCAAGTGTCAAGCTCTCAAGCACGTAGGCCGTGTGTTTGATTCTAATATTACAATTAAGAATGCAAGTTTTTATTTAAAAGAAAAAAGAGAGATTTTTTATACAATTGAGATAAAAGATTTTCAAATTAAAATATAATTTACACAATTGAGATTTTAGTTTTGAATATTACACTTCTTGACCTTTCTGTGGTGTCTTATTCTCCGTATGCATGATGATGTCACATATGCAGCGACTACCCCTCTCTCTCTCTGCTACATTCTTCCTTAAGTTCTTTTTTTTTTTGATAAAAGGAGAATGATAGATTCACTACTGTTAATTTCCTATTTCATATGGCCAAACAAAAAAAAAATTCATAGATGAAACGATGATTTTTTGAATCTTAAAAGAATTATTATTACAGCATTGATAAAGGTTTCTAACTACAGACCACGTCAAAGGTAGGTTGATGCATCAACAAAACAACACCATGCCATAGCAAGATAAAGAACACTACTAAATAGTTGAAGAGTATAAATCCATTCGTGTACATACTCCTGGTGTCAACGAGAATGAATCTTGTGATATCACTCCCAGGTTACATAATTACGCACCTACATCCACCGACACAATGAAAAATTGGTGCCGCCTATCTTACTGTTTGACACATGTGGTGTCATAGTTCTGTAGTGCCTACCTGTTAGTGATAAGCATACGAAACTCGGGTTCTGAAGCGCGAGAGAAAAGGAGATCAACTATAAGCATGCAAGGGACATATTCCATCATGCTGAGTCTTGTTCAAGGTTTCGTAGCATAGGAAAACACGAGACAAGCAGATCGCCTTCTGGTTCAGGATCACGAAAGAAGCAGCCTACAGATTCTCACCTATAACTTAATCCATTCACCAAAACAACTCCAACAAGCTCTCTTCGCATGACGACATAGTAAAGCAAACAAAAATAAAAGGGAAATAAAAAAATAAACCTCTTCCACCTCTTCTCATAGGAATCGAGGTGATTCAACTTGATCCCAAGAACAACATCCAAGACAAGCCAAGGAGAAGAGGAGAAGGACACGAGTAATAGGAAGAGAGAAAGATTGTACGAGTTGTAATGCGACTGTCGGCGAAGAGAGAGGGCCCCTCGAGGAGTCCGCCGTGGCTGCTCTAGTAGGCAGCGGCCAAGTTGGTCGAAGGCGAGGAGGAGCCCGCCCTCCACAGAGAGGAGAGCCTCCGGCCCCCGGCAGACGATAGAGATCGAAACATTGCCGCTATCCCACGCCTCTCCTTCCACCTCCTTTGGTAGCACCCGTTGTAGACGGTGCGGATAGGAGAGAGAAGAGGAAAGCGAATCGATCCCTGAAAATGGGAATGTGTAAAAACTGCGAACGAAAGAGAGGCCGGGGACGGGTTCATGGAGCGGAGCGGAGCTGGCCGGGCCGAGCTTTTGATCAGTTTTTTTACCGGGCCTGGATAGGAGAGAGCCCGAATTGGCATCCCAGGTGAGTTGCTGGTTCGTGACTTCGGATTGTTCGGTGAGATGAAGTGATGACAATGTATTATTATCTATCTCATTAAGAGAGTTACTCGATTAATTTTATTTTATTTTAATACAGAAATGTTTGTATTAAATTTTATCTTCTACTGTAATAGATCAATCAGTTTTTTGTTAATCTCTATAAGGATATATTTCGATCATTATTTAATCTACCTCCAGTTCCTGATTGTAGAAGCAAACTCTAAAGAGAGTGCAAAAGTCTAGCTAAAATCCTATTATGTAATAAGGTCCCATTTGATTGGAACCTAGCATTCAATATTTCCGTTGACAGTTCCTTTCCCTCTCTCTTTTAACAACGTCAAGCCCTTTTCTTTCTTTGTCGATGAGACCACCATAGTCAAGTGTCATGCTCTCAAGCACATAGGTCGTGTATTTGATTCTAATATTACAATTAAGAATGCAAGTTTTTATTAAAAAGAAAAAGGGAGAGATTTTTTATACAATTGAGATAAAATATTTTCAAATTAAAATATAATTTACACAATTGAGATTTTAATTTTGAATATTGCACTTCTTGACCTTTCTGTGGTGTCTTATTCTCCGTATGCACTATGATGCCACATATGCAGCGACTACCCCTCTCTCTCTGCTACATTCTTCCTTAAGCTTTTTTTTTGATAAAAGGAGAATGATAGATTCACTACTATTAATTTCCTATTTAATATGGCCGAACAAAAAAAAATTCATAGATGAAACGATGATCTTTTGAATCTTAAAAGAATTATTACTATAGCATTGATAAAGCTTTCTAACAACACACCACGTCAAAGGTAGGTTGATGCATCAAAAAAATAACACCATGCCCTAGAAAGATAAAGAACACTACTTGATGTGACACCACCTTGGGGTGATAGTCACAAGACCGAATGCCCTTGGACCTACAATTGCAAGCAAGTATCATTTAGCGGCGGACTTACTCTAGCGAACTCACTCGCGTGGCACACACTAGTGCCCGTAGGTGACTCGGCGATGATGGAGAGGGTCCGAGGTGGGACCTTGATGCTCCAATGGTTGGCTACCTTGGAAAGAACCCCAAATGGGCCAGGGATGCCTAACTCACGTGTGGCCAGCACACCAAGGGTGTGGGATGTAGGGCATCACTCACAACTCGCCCACGGTGATCACTCACATCAATGGCAATTATGGGCCGAGCTCTCACTCTCCGTCCGACGAAGCAATAACGATAATACTATGCTAAACAAGGAATTTAAACAAGCCAAGAGGGGGACTGAGGCTCACCTAGTCGGCGTTAAGATGCCCACCCCGGCCGGAGACGGGGGCGAGCGGGGAGGCGAGGGTATGCACCCGCACGCCGCGTCGATGAAGCTTCAAACCTGCGACTTGAATTATTACATGAACTACACCCCTTGCAAGGGGGGTATCTCAGGGTGGGGGTTAAGTTATTATAGCCAAAACTACCTCCACGCAGGGAGGGGCCTTCAGCCGGCCAAGCTAGGGAAGGGGAGAACCGACCTAGGAACCAATTGATAGAACGCCGATGGTTCTGTCCGCTCTCTGGAACAGGGGACAGGTAGTTAAAGATGATGCCACTGCAGCTTCTCCCGATTTTTTTTGATGATGAGACCAGTGGCAAAATCTTCGGGATTGGATCAGGAAGACGTCCAATTTTTGTGGAATTTTCTGGTTGGCAGTGCTGGTCGGGGAAGAGCCACGAACAGGGACTTAGATATCTGGTTCTGACTGTCTCAGCACCACTGTAGCAGAAAGATGGAGTCGTCACTATTGCTCCCGAGCTCCTAATTGAGTGTGGACAGAGTCGTTGGAAAGGCTGTCGAGTCCTCTTCGAAACGAGACCCACGGGGATGCCAGAGGGTGCCGGAGCAGATCGAGAGAGCCCGAACACTGGACAGGAGTCGGTTCAGACCCAGGAGGAGCAGAACTGCGCACCTGGAGGAGAAAATTGATAAATATTATCTCCGGATGCCGAATGGGGTTCCGCTTATTGTCCCTCGAAGTAGGCTCGTTGTAGAAGATCCCAGACAAGTCCCGCCTCCATATCCTCAAGAGGGTGGCCGTGGCAGTGTCTGCTCTCAGCTTCAGGTCACCAGCCGGGGACGGAAGGCACAGTCCGGCGAGATTGACTCCTCCGATCAGCTCTGAGCTCGGACAGTTGCGGGACCACCTCCGTTGGAAAGCTGACTCGATGATGCTTCCTATGATGTATGATATGCCTCTTGAAACCTCACGAAGGCGATGTGGTGCTCGCTGCAACCTGCTACTGCTCTGCTGTCACCGAATTGAGAACTGTAGGTTGAAGATGATAGGGGGGAATGGGGTAAATGGGAGGGGAAATGGGGTGGATGGGTGTGGGAGTGACCCCTAGCTATGAGGGGGTCTGGGAGGGGG
The DNA here is from genome assembly GCA_022559845.1 of Amorphophallus konjac. NCBI lineage: Eukaryota > Viridiplantae > Streptophyta > Magnoliopsida > Alismatales > Araceae > Amorphophallus > Amorphophallus konjac. The sequence goes on from CM040118.1 coordinate 116,926,377, forward strand.
TGTTCCAAGGTGTGGGAAGGGGAGAATGGGGGCTGGAATGGGGTGTTTACAGTGGGTGAGAGAGAAGTTACGAATTTGGGATGGGTGGGGGAGAGGGAAGGAGAGATCTCTCTCCAAGGTTTGTAAATTGACTAATGGGGTGGTTAATGGGGGCTTTGGGAATGGGAATGGTTGTGTTGGGGAAGGGAAGGGGTGCTTGGGGAGTGGGGAGTTCTCTCTTGGGAGATGAGAGGGTGCTTAGGGAAAGGATTGGGTAGTTGGTGGTTGGGTGGTAGAGTGTGGATTGGTGGAGGGTCTCTTGGGACTAGGGGTGGAGTAAAGATGGTTGGGGGTAGTTGGGAGGATGAATAATGAGGGGGAGAGAGGGTTGATGATGGGAAGGAGAGAGAGGGAGGGGAGGAGAGAGAGGGAGGGTGCCCTCCTCCTTAGAGAGAGAGAGAAGAGAGAGGGGAATCCACCCCTTAGAGAGAGAGAGAGAGATTTGGAGAATCTTCTCCAATAAGACTCTAAAACTCACTTGATTTAAATTGATCATAAAAGGTTGTTACATATGAGAGAAGTGGGGGCCTATTTATAGACTCCATATTTTTCATATGACCATAGTGACTCTGACAAACCAACTAATGACCAAAGTAGTCCAAGGGAGGGGCGCCCCTGGGCCTAGCCCATTAGTTGGGCCCATTAGCCTATCAAACCAACCATATGACAACTAACTTAGGAAAATGACTCACTAACCTAGGTACATGACTCAAATAAAGGGAAAATTACATAGCTTATGACTCAAAGAAAATATGAAAATTACATGACTAGACTCAGAAACACATGATTAACACAATGGCGCTTGCCGACGAACAATCCGAGCACAGAAAAAATGTGAGAGGGGCAAGGGATGCCCCCATCATACCCCCGGGGTGGGGAAAACTCGTCCCCGTCGAGTATGGGTCCACCGGGGAAGTAGTACACCAAAATGTAGCTCCGAGCGAACCATGATCTCCAAACTCAACCCGCGTCCATAGCCGGGGAATGGCGCTTCAGCTTTTCATAGTGGCTCGGACACACCCTCATGCTGGCTATGAGGTCTTGCTTGCCTAGTATTGCCGTCGTGTGCTCACGTCGGGCTCTCAGGCTAATTTGTGGTGGCACTCCGAGGGTGTCTCTCGCAAGGATAGGTGTAAGCTCAAGGCACTCACTAGGATCCACCGCGGTGCCCTTAGAGGGTGCCGGATCCGCCACGTGAGAAATGGGGTGAATCCCAGAACACATAGGTAAGTCCAACCCGCAAGCCGAGTTGCCAAAGCCACTAGGAACTTGGCAAGGTCCAAGTCCTCGTGCCCTCAAATTGGAGGTGACCCTAGGGTAGAGCCACTCCAAAGTCATCATCGCGAAGTTGCCAACTTGGAATTCCAAGTGGCGCTCATGAATTTTAGCCCGCTTCTTGTGAATCTCACCGCTTGTTGCTTGGTACTTGCTTGGATGCATATGCTATGCACTATGATGCGGTGTGAGTGGACAATGTGTGGTATGCAAAGGTTGTCTAGGACAACCACATATAGACCTATCGTGCATTGATGTTATGAAGACTTTGAATGATTTGGGAGGACCGGGGCATCCATAGGTGTCCCTCTCATGCGTAGGTGTGATAAGTGCCGGAGGACCCGACATCCATGAATACTCCTAATATGCTTAAGACTCATGATGAATGAAGGTGGACCATTACATTCGAATATGGACCACTCATGCTTCCTACTTGACATGTGGGTGATATGAATGAATGGACCCGACTTATGAATCATGTCAAGTTGTGCGGTATGCCTTGGCACATGCATTCCTATCCTAGAGATGACTTCTATGTGCATGGGTGTGGGGTGGCCCTTGAGCTTCCACTCGTATGGATCAAAGGGATCTAAGAAGGGGGAAATCATGGAGTGGGGCAATTCATCAATCCCAAGGTGTATGTTGCCTAAGGTCAAGGCTCCCATGGTGTAACCCGATTCTAGGAAGGGAGGGGTTTGGCCCCAACATGGTGGGTGGGGGTAGGGTAAGGTGAGTGGTGAGTAAGGTGGGTGGGTCACATGGGGAACTCGACTCCCATAGGAAGGGATCAAAGGGATCATGATAAGGGTTACCTAGAGAGAGATACTCCATGTCCTCAAGGTCCTCACAAGGTGGTGAATCATCCTCTTCTAGTGAAATGGTTGGGCCGGTGTATGGGGTGGGTTGGTTGGTCAAGGTTCTAGGAATCACAATGGTAGGGGAGTGGACCAAGATGGGCTCTTCCACCATGGGGAGAAGGAAAAGGAGGTCGCTAGTGTAGCAACCAATAGTGCAAACCGAGGTGATAGACCTGGTACATGGGTGGATGAGGTCAAGGCTCTTGGGTCGGTCTGCCCCTAGAGTCAACAAACAAGTCAAGTCTAATTGTCACTCTAGACCCTTGAGGAGATCATCCCAACCCTCTACCTCATAGTAGGATTGGATCGTGGTGTGAAAGGAGGGGAGGGCCACAATTTGGGATTGATGTCCCATGGGTGAGAGGTGTGGGGGTGAACTAGGGACGGGGGGACCTTGCTTGAGCCATTGGAGTATGGACTCATTCACGGTGAGGGTGTGTGGCTCTTGAGGATCCGGACTAGGAGAGGTGGGTGGAAGTGGAGATTCTTGGATTTCCTTTATGGTGGGTTGCGGATCCAGACTAGCATCCATTTCCGTGTGGGTGGGTGTGTGGGTCTCAACTTCTAATGATAATGGGGTGGGTAGGTCTAATGCGGGGGAATTGGTGATAGTCGATGCGTGGTGCACCCGAGGTGGTGAACAAGCATGGGCTTGAGTTGGGATTGGTAAGGGAAGTAGTGGAGGTCTAGGTTGGGGTTGGGTTGGGGTAGGAAGTGTAAGATGGGTGGGTTGAGGGGGTTGGGAAAGATTGTCCTTGGAAGGAGTGTCCTTGTTGGGGGACGATGGAGGGGTAATGGTGGCCGGGGTGGGAGAGGTCTCAACAACTAGGGGTATGGGAAGATGCTTCCTCGTGGGGCATTGTCTGGCGATGTGCCCCAATTGGTGGCACCTATAACATTCCGGATCGCACTTACCCGAGGTTATTTCACTCACTTCTATCTCCATAGGACCTTTTCCTTTTTGAGAAGGGGTAAGGTGAGGGGTGGAGGTGGAGGTGGGGGCCAAAGGGCCTTGAGTAAGGTGGGTTGTGGAATTGGGTTTTGGTTGCATTGTGGGGAATTGGGGAATTGTAGTCTTAGGTTGGCCGGGTGGGGATGGTGGAGTTGACGTGCTCCTTCGGCTTTGGTGATCCGAGTAGGAAGGGGACACATATCTATGTTCCTTCATGTTTCCCCATGTGGTGATGGGATCTTCCCTTCTAATTATCCTTAGCCCGACAATTTGTAGCCATTAGGTTTGAGCCCGTTTGGTAAGTTGTGATTTGGCACATCGGACTTTCTCATCCTCGGACATGGGATACCAAGTGAAGTAATGGTCCATTGAGACTTCCCAATCTAAATAGTCAATAGGATGAGTTCTATCAAAGATGGGAGGTGGGGGAGGAGCCCTACTATCATCCGCCCTTGGGGCAGGCCCATTTTCTCCTAGTTAGTCGAGTCCACCCGATATGTTATCAAGCCGCTCATTGGCATAGGTCAAGGCCTTCATGAGGTAGTTGACATGGCCAGGGAGGTCATGTGTGTTAGTGGTAGGCATCCCTTGGGGGTTTGGACTCATGGAGAGGGCCGATGGATAAGGTCGGTAAGAGGTGGCCATGCTAGTGGACAAAAGATATGCAACCGAGGACTCTAAATGCATAAACACGCCCTAGGACCAATTTGATAGAGACAAGTTGTGAACTTGCTCTGATACCACTTGATGTGACACCACCTTGGGGTGATAGTAACAAGACCGAATGCCCTTGGACCTACAATTGCAAGCAAGTATCTTTGAGCGGCGGACTTACTATAGCGAACTCACTCGCGTGGCGCACACTAGTGCCCGTAGGTGACTCGGCGATGATGGAGAGGGTCCGAGGCGGGACCTTGATGCTCCAATAGTTGGCTAGCTTGGGGAGAACCTTAAATGGGCCAGGGATGCCCAACTCACGGGCGTCCAGCACACCAAGGGTGTGGGATATAGGGGATCACTCACAACTCGCCCGCAGTGATCACTCACATCAATGGCAATTATGGGCCGAGCTCTCACTCTCCGTCCGACGAAGCAATAACAATAATACTATGCTAAGCAAGGAATTTAAACCAGCCAAGAGGGGGATCGAGGCTCACCTAGTTGGCGTGAAGACGCCGACCCCGGCCGGAGACGGGGGCGAGCGGGGAGGTGAGGGTATGCACCCGCATGCCACGTCGATGAAGCTTCAAACCTGCGACTTGAATTATTACATGAACTGCACCCCTTGCAAGGGGGGAATCTCGGGGTGGGGGTTAAGTTATTACAACCAAAAATACTTCCACGCAGGGAGGGGCCTTCAACCGGCCATGCTAGGGAAGGGGAGAACCGACCTAGGAACCAATTGATAGAATGCCGACAGTTCTGTCCGCCCTCTGGAACATGGGACAGGCAGTCGAAGATGATGTTACTGTGGCTTCTCCCTAATTTTGTTGATGATGAGACCAATGGAAAAATCTTCGGGATTGGATAACGAAGACGTCCAATTTTTGTGGAATTTTCTGGGTGGCGGTGCTGGTCGGGGAAGAGCCACAAATAGGGACTTAGATCTCTGGTTCTGACTGTCTCAGCACCACTGTAGCAGAAAGCCAGAGTCGTCACTATTGCACCCGAGCTCCGAATCAACCGTGGACAGAGTTGTTGGTAAGGCTGTCGAGTCCTCTTCGAAACGAGGCTCACGGGGACGCCAGAGGGTGCCGGAGCAGATCGAGAGTGCCCGAACAGTGGACAGGGGTCGATTCAGTCCCAGGAGGAGAAGAACTGTGCACCTGGAGGAGAAAATTGATAAATCTTATCTCCGGATGCCGAACGGGGTTCCGCTTCTTGTCCCTCGAAGTAGGCTCATTGTAGAAGATCTCAGACAAGTCTCGCTTCCAGATCCTCAAGAGGGTGGCCGTGGCAGTGTCTGCTCTCAGCTTCAGGTCACCAGCCGGGGACGGAAGGCACAGTCCGGCGAGATTGACTCCTCCGATCAGCTCTGAGCTCGGACGGTTGCGGGACCACCTCCATTGGAAAGCTGACTCGATGATGCTTCCTACGATGTATGATATGCCTCCTGAAACCTCACGAAGGCGATGTGGTGCTTGCTGCAACCTGCTACTGCTCTGCTGTCACTGAATTGAGAACTTTAGGTTGAAGATGATAGGGGGGAATGGGGTATATGGGAAGGGAAATGGGGTGGATGGGTGTGGGAGTGACCCCTAGCAGTGAGGGGGTCTGGGAGGGGGTGTTCCAAGGTGTGGGAAGGGGAGAATGGGGGCTGGAATGTGGTGTTTGTAGTGGGTGAGAGAGAAGCTGCGAATTTGGGATGGGTGGGGGAGAGGGAAGGAGAGATCTCTCTCCAAGGTTTGAAAATTGACTAATGGGGTGGTTATTGGGGGGCTTTGGGAATGGGAATGGTTGTGTTGGGGAAGGGAAGGGGTGCTTGGGGAGTGGGGAGTTCTCCCTTGGGAGATGAGAGGGTGCTTAGGGAAGGGGATTGGGTAGTTGGTGGTTGGGTGGTGGAGTGTGGATTGGTGGAGGGTCTCGTGGGACTAGGGGTGGAGTAAAGAGGGTTGGGGGTAGTTGGGAGGATGAATAATGAGGGGGAGACAGGGTTGATGATGTGGAGGAGAGAGAGGGAGGGGAGGAGAGAGAGAGGGGGGCGCCCTCCTCCTTAGAGAGAGAGAGAGAAGAGAGAGGAGAGAGGGGAATCCACCCCTTAGAGAGAGAGAGAGAGAGAGATTTAGAGAATCCTATCTAATAAGACTCTAAAACTAACTTGATTTAAATTGATCATAAAAGGTTGTTACATATGAGAGGAGTGGGGGCCTATTTATAGACTCCATACTTTTCATATGACCATAGTGACCCTGACAAACCAACTAATGACCAAAGCAGTCCAAGGGAGGGGCGCCCCTGGGACTAGCCCATTAGTTGGGCCCATTAGCCTATCAAACCAACCATATGACAACTAACTTAGGAAAATGACTCACTAACCTAGGTACATGACTCAAATAAAGAAAAAATTACATAGTTTATGACTCAAAGAAAATATGAAAATTACATGACTAGACTCAGAAACACATGACTAACACAATGGCGCTTGCCGACGAACAATCCGAGCCTTGAAAAAATGTGGAAGGGCAAGGGATGCCCCCATCACTACTAAATAGTCAAAAAGTATAAATCCATTCGTGTACATACTCCTGGTGTCAACGAGAACGAATCTTATGATATCACTCCCAGGGTTACGTAATTACACACCTACATCCACCGACGCAATGAAGAATTGGTGCCGCCTATCTTACTGTTTGACACATGTGGTGTCATAGTTGCGTAGTGCCTACCTGTTAGCGATAAGCATATGAAACTCGGGTTCTGAAGTGCGAGAGAAAAGGAGATCAACTATAAGCACGCAAGGGACAGATTTCATCACGCTGAGTCTTGTTCAAGGTTTCGCAGCATAGGAAAACACAAGATAAGAAGATCGCCCTCCGGTTCAGGATCACAAAAGAAGCAGCCCACAGATTCTCTCCTATAACTTAAACCTTTCACCAAAACAACTCCAACAAGCTCTCTTCGCATGACGACATAGTAAAGCAAACAAAAATAAAAGGGAAATAAAAAAAATAAACCTCTTCAACCTCTTCTTAGAGGAATCGAGGCGATTCATCTTGATCCCAAGAACAACATCTAAGACAAGCCAAGGGGAAGAGGAGAAGGACACGAGTAATAGGAAGAGAGAAAGATCGTACGACCTGGAATGCGACTGTCGGCGAAGAGAGAGGGCCCCACGAGGAGCTCGCCGCGGCTGCTCCTGTAGGCGGTGATGAAGTTGGTCGAAGGCGAGGAGGAGCCCGCCCTCCATGGAGAGGAGAGCCTCCGGCCCCCGGCAGATGACAAAGACTGCAGCATCGCCGCTATCCCCCGCCTCTCATTCCACTTCCTCCGGCAGCACCCGTTGTAGACGGCACAGATACGAGAGAGAAGAGGAAAGCGAAACGATCCATGGAAATGAGAATGTGCAAAAACTACAAACGAAAGAGAGGCCGGGGACGGGTTCATGGAGCGGAGCTGAGCGGGCCGGGCGGGGCGGGGCTTTTGTTCGATTTTTTTATCAGGACTGGATGGGAGAGAGCCTGAATTGGCGTCCCAGGGGAGTTGCTGGTTCGTGACTATGGATTGTTCGGTGAGATGAAGTGATGACAATGTATTATTATCTATCTCATTAAGAGAGTTACTCGATTAATTTTATTTTATTTTAATACTGAAACGTTTGTATTAAATTTTAGGTTCTACCGTAATAGATCAATTAGTTTTCTGTTGATGTCTATAGGGATATATTTCGATCATTATTTAATCTACCTCCAGTTCCTGATTGTAGAAGTAAATTCCAAAGAGAGTACAAAAGTCAAGCTAAAATCATATTATGTAATATGGTCCCATTTGATTGGAACCTAGAGTTTGATATTTCCGTTGACAGTTCCTTTCCCTCCCTCTTTTAACAATGTCAAGCCCTTTTCCTTCTTTGTCGATGAGACCACTATAGGCAAGTGTCATGCTCTCAAGCACGTAGGCCGTGTGTTTGATTCTAATATTACAATTAAAGATGCAAGTTTTTATTTAAAAGAAAAAAGAGAGAGATTTTTTATACAATTGGGATACAAGATTTTCAAATTAAAATATAATTTACACAGTTGAGATTTTAATTTCGAATATTGAACTTCTTGACCTTTCTGTGGTGTCTTATTCTCCGTATGCATGATGATGTCACATATGCAGCGACTACCCCTCTCTCTCTCTGCTGCATTCTTCCTTAAGCTTTTTTTTTTGATAAAAGGAGAATGATAGATTCACTACTGTTAATTTCCTATTTAATATGGCCGAACAAAAAAAAAACTTCATAGATGAAACGATGATCATTTGAATTTTAAAAGAATTATTATTACAGTATTGATAAAGCTTTCTAACAAAACACCACGTCAAAGGTAGGTTGATGCATCAACAAAACAACACCATGCCCTAGCAAGATAAAGAACACTACTTGTTGGCCCAGACTAGATGGCGGACAAGAAGGGGGGGTTGAATTGTCCCCCAGCCGAGATGTCGGATTTTAAAAATAATCTAAACTATTTGCAGCGGAATTAAAATTAACTACGTTAATCACCTAAACTCAAGTGAGATTAAATGTTCACTCAATCTTTCTGATCTCACACGTTCACCCAACCAACAAGCGATGAACATTTACTAGTAACAAATAGCAGAGCTAACGAAGTGTGATGGTGCAGTGAATAAAAATCTACAAAATAGACCTTTGAATGGAGATAGAAGAAATGGACAATCACACAGGCACACCACAGTAACACAGAGATTTTTAGGTGGTTCGGGACCACGACGGGCTCCCTACGTCCACCCCTCACCGAAATCCGGTGAGGCTTCACTACACGCTACTAACGTAGCAACACGGGGACGAGCCCTAACACCACACATGCTGCTTTCGCAGCAATACACACATGGTGTCTAGCCCCAAACGTTGCCATGGCAGCACTCACACACACACAAACTCGGGGAACTCACCCCGCACTAATTCCACACACGGAGACGTAGCTCCGTCCACACACAAAATATTCCGATGATCAGAAAAGCTAAAGGATACACAAGATATGCTCACACGAAAATATAATCTATGAAGAACATCACAAATAGATGAATAGAAGATGTAAAGTATTTCCCCTCTGATTTTGAATGGCCGTTGAATATCTTCCTTGAAGCACAAGTCGAAGGGAGTCAAATCCACAGGATATTGAGCAGCCGGTTCTTCTTCTTGAAGATCCCAGCTCGTCTGCGACTTCAGCAGCTCGTACAAGATGAATATCTTCGAATCCAAGCTCCAATGGCACCTACAAAGATTAGAAACTCATCAATCTCTCAAAGCCCTCTCCTCTCCAGCTTATGGTCGCGCTCTTTCTACCTCTCCCTACAAAACATGAAGCACGTTAGCCCGTGGGATTACCTCTTTCGATGGATAACGCTGGATACATATACTCAAAGGAAACCAGCAGCAAAAGATCAAAATGCCCCTTTTAAAAACCCTTTAAAACACACCCAATAGATGGGAGAAACCCTAAGGGTATAAGGGTAAAAAGCTAAAGCCAATCGGATCTAAAAAAGGGCATTTCAAAATCAATCCAGAAATCATGATCTGGACGAACCAGAAGAAGTGTCGACTCAAGGAGTCGACACTTTCTTCACCACACTCTGCCTCGTTTAAGAAAACTGTACCCAGGAGAAAGTGTCGAGTCTTGGAGTCGACACTTTATCCCAAGTGTTCTGTCAGCGTTAAACAAAACAACCTTACTCCTGAGAGACTTCTATTTGCATCACAAGGCTCAAGCAGACTAGCCTGAAGGTGTCCTGCGTGCTAAGATTGACCTTATGCACATGACTATACAAGGTAGCATCGACCCTAATATGCAGAACAATGGATTAGCATCGACCTTGTAGCATGAGCTACACTATGCTAGCATCGACTTCATATGGACTAGCGTCGACGTTAGTTGCTGGACAATGCAAGGTAGCATTGAACTAGCATCGACATTAGTTGCTGAACAATGCAAGGTAGCATTGAACTAGCGCCGACGTTAGTTGCAACTAGCACAGACCCAGAACACCAAGAGTCGACAAAAGGAGTTGACTCCTGCAGAGTAAAAATCGAAAATGCAAAATATGAGGAATATAAGCCCAAAAACCATAAGATTAACCCCAACAACCATGTAAATGCAGAAATCAAGTTTAGCCACAAAAAAGTCATTCAATCCACATTCAAAGACACAAAGTACCATGCATTAAAGAGACTTAAAGTCATCATTCAGTCTTGGTTTCAATAATGAAAATGGAGATCTAAATGAGCAAAAAGCAACCCCAAGACCGCCATGAAGAATATACTTAAAGACACATGCAAACCAACCAATGGGCATTAAGACAAGGTATCTATGCAATGCTTAGCCAATATCCATTAGCACCCAACATTCAAATGCTCATTCCTACCGTTGTAAAAACCAAGCGGTGTTCATACCATGATTTCAAAGATTTGTGGTCTTTAAAGAACCTGCAAAATTTCCATACTCAATATCATACCAATTTACATACAATACATGTGAATGAACCAACTTCAATCCATTTCTACACACATGACTATCTCATCAACCTGCAGTGAAGAATGTTGAAAGACTTTTCAAACCATTTTCTCCATAAGCTCACACATCAATTATCATTGATGTAGCCCAACCATGAGTTTCATGATCAGACCAAGACTCTTTAGTTCAGTGCACGATTTCGAGTTCAGTTCAATTAGAAACCATTCATGAAAAAGTAGCAGCATAGATAATCATAGAATGAATATGGTTTATCAAGCCACATTAAATCCTCATAGTTAGCATGCTCAAAAATGTTATCAAACAAGAGCTCCAATAGAAGAGGTGTCGACACTTATGAAGTGCAATAAGGGCTTTGACAACCCAAGAACTGTATACATGAAGCACATTCATTTCAACAGGATATGAGCACCGTGCACCTAAGCACAATTACATGTGTTGGGTTCGCTGTGCTCCCTCGTTGTCCTTAGTGATGGTTTTGATGATAACAGAATATTGTGTGCAAGCTCCATGAAAAAGTCCCTTGGCTCTTGCATTTCATGATTATGATTGTTGCTCATTTATCATGAGTCATGACATTTTAAGCATGTTATGTGTGAGGACTTAATGTGGCTGATTTAATGGTTGGTCATGGGATAGTTGGATATCCAACATACTCATGTTGCTGGTGGGGAATTCTTGTCAGTCTTGTTGAGCTATTAACTTTGGCATATTGAGATTGCATTGTGGATGGCTAGTTTTCATGGACACATCCTTTTGTTTCTTCAAATCATGAATGAGCTTTTATGCATATAATTCATATGTGATTTACGGATGACTTTCAATTAGCTAAATTTGAATGTGAATTTGAGAAAAATCTGGATTTGTTGTTTACTCATTTTGGTTGTTCTATGGTAAGTTCAGTTTGGAGTTCAGCTTGCTTCTTGCTGAATTAGCAATTCATGAGTTACTTTGATAGGATTGTTGAATGGTTTTTAATGAGCTTGGCATATTATTTACTATTGTTGTAATGGGTTCTATTTTGCTTTCAATGTCTGAGAATGGTTCAGTTTTTCATTGGATTAATTGGACTGTATTTAAATTTGCTGAACTGAACTTAACATCCTGGGTCTATAATGCTCTCAGATCATTGGATAAATGGTAACAGTTTACTTCTGAATTTGTTTCATAGTGCCTTGAAGGGTTTGTTGAATTCAATTCAGAAATGGATTGCTTGAATCTATTTGATTTGTGAGGGTTGTGAAGGTTCAGCTTGTTTGGACTGACTCAATGTTTGGTATGGCTTGAATTGTAAATGGGTCTTTCATGGATGAAGCTATATTCATGAAGCATTGGGTTAAGATTAAATTGACTGAATTGTTTGTGGTTAGTGCAGGCTTGATTTGCAAATTGATTTCAATCAGTTGGATCCATGGTATGAATGTACTTCTGAATTTGATTATCTATTGCCTTATATGTGTTTGAAGTGGCTTTCATGTTTTTGGGTTCACAAGTGTTTTCATGCTCCAAGGTCGGTGCTAGTTCATATAAGGTCGGTGCTAGTTCATACCAAGGTCGGTGCTTGTGCAATGTTGTCGGTACAAATGTTCAACAAGGTCGGTGTAATGTTGCAATGTTGACATATAGGTCGGTGCATGTTCATATAAGTCAGTGCAACGTTCAACAAGGTCGGTGCAAGGTCGGTGTTCATGTTCATATAGGTCGGTGCATGTTGACATATAGGTCGGTGCATGTTCATATAGGTCAGTGCATGTTCGTACATGGTCGGTGCAATGTTCACTAGGACGGTGCACATTTCCTTTGTGCCCATATAGGTCGGTGCCTGTTGCACCTTGTGAACACCAAGGTCGATCCTACGCTGTATTGTAATGTGCATGGCACTTTGGAGTTTCATGAGGAAAATTGTTGTTCAATTAGCTTCTAACGTTGTAGGTTTCTTAAATGTTCACAATTCCTTGAAGACATGGTAAGAACTCATTTTTGATGCATTTTCATGTGGCAAAATTAGACTTGATTCATATTTCATGGCATTGGGCTTTATTCCACTGCTTTATGTGTTTTTCTATTTTTACTCTGCAAGAGTCGACGCCTTGAGTCGACTCTTGGTGTTCTGGGTCGATGCTAGTTGCAACTAGAGTCGACGCTAGTTCGATGCCTGCTGAAATGTGTGGACTCTAGGAGTCGACACTTTTAGGTGAGTCTGGGAGTTCAGCGCAAACAGAACCTCTGCTGAAAAAGTCGACTCTAAGAGTCGACTCTTTCAACCTGGGTCCTATTTTTTAAATAGGACATAACTGTCTACAAAAAGAGTTGACTCTTAGAGTCGACACTTTTTGCCTGGGTTCTATTTTTTGTTCTTTGGCCAGAACCCCCGTGAGCAAGAGTCGACTCTAAGAGTCGACAATTGTCTCGGGCAGCCCATATCGGGTTTGCCGGATTTGCTGCAAACTCCTTGGTTTTGGATCTGATTGCCATGGGTTTTTACCCTAATACCCTTAGGGTTTCAACACTTGTTAGAGTGTGGTTTTGAAGAGTTTTTAGCAGGGGCATTTTGGTCTTTTGTTGCTAGTTTCCTTTGGTATTTATATCCTACGATTTCCATTCGATGAAGCAATCCTTTGGGCTTAGCATTTTCTATCCTATTGAAGGAGAAGGAGAACAAGGGTGAGGGGCATCTCATCTACCTGGAGGAGGAAGTGGAAGAAGAGAACGCCATCAATGAGGAATATTTGCCGATCTGATTCCAGTCTGAGCGTAGTTGCTGAAGATCCTTTACTGGCTGCTCCCCACTCCGAGGATTCATGTCTTGCGCACCCTACTACTCCATTGAATGAGATATACTGCAGATCTGAGGGGGATTTACTCTTCTCTCATTTCTACCTTTTATTTGAGCATTGATCAATATCTTGTGTGGTCATTGTATATCTTCTATTTCGTCAAACTTGATATATTGTTGTGTGTAAGCGGAGCTGTGTCTCCGCGTGTGTGGATTTACAATGGGGAAAGTTTCCCCAAGTTTGTGTGTGAAGGTGGAGCTGTGTCTCTGAGTGTGTGGATCTATTGCGGGGTAAGTTTCCCCAAGTTTATGAGTGTAGACGGAGCTGCGTCTCTGTTTGGTTTTTGCATCTGGGGTGTGTTCCCCGACTACGTGCGTGTGTGCTGCGACGGCAGTGTCTTGGGGCCAGGCCCCGTGTGTGTGTATTGCTGCAGAAGCAGCGTGTGTGGTGTTGGGGCTCGTCCCCGTGTTGCTACGTTAGTAACGTGTAGTGAAGCCTCACCGGGTTTCGGTGAGGGGTGGACGTAGGGAGCCCGTCGTGGTCCCAACCCACCTAAAAATCCCTGTGTACATTGTGATTGCCTGTGTGATTGTCCATTTCCTCTATCTCCATTCACAGGTCAATTATATTGATTTTTACTCACTGCACCATTGCACATCGCTTCATCTGCTATATGTGTTAGGCTTAATTTCAATTGTTCATCGCTTATTAGTTGGGTGAACATGTGAGATTGGAAAGATTGAGTGAACATTAATCTCACTTAAGTTCAGTTCAGGCTATTAACGTAGTTAATCTTTAATTCTGTTATCGTTAGTTTAGATTGTTTTTAAAATCCGCCATCTTGGCTAGGGGACAATTCAACCCCCCTTCTTGTCCGCCATCTACTCTGGGCCAACAACATGAATCTCATTCAACTAAAATAGATCAATTCCCATGTAAACCAAGTTAAGACCCAAAACACTTCAGATGTCTCATGATAAATATGCAACAGTCACATTCATGATATGTAAGAACCAAAAGACATTTTTCACAATGCATACACACAATATTTTGTTATCATCAAAACCATCACCAAGGATAAAGAGGGAGCGCAGCGAACCGAACACTACTAAATAGTCGAAGAGTATAAATCAATTCATGTACATACTCCTAGTGTCAACGAGAACGAATCTTGTGATATCACTCCTAGGATTACATAATTACGCACCTACATCCATCAACGCAATGAAGAATTGGTGCCGCCTATCTTACCGTTTGACACATGTGGTGTCATATCTGCGTAGTGCCTACATGTTAGCGATAAGCAAACGAAACTCGGGTTCTGAAGCGCGAGAGAAAAGGAGATCAACTATAAGCACGCAAGGGACAGACTCCATCACACTGAGTCTCGTTCAAGGTTTCGCAGCATAGGAAAACTCGAGACGAGCAGATCGCCATCTGGTTCAGGATCACGAAAGAAGCAGCCTACAGATTCTCACCTATAACTTAAACCATTCACCAAAACAACTCCAATAAGCTCTCTTCGCATGACGACATAGTAAAGCAAACAAAAATAAAAGGGAAATAAAAAAACAAACCTCTTCCACCTCTTCTCAGAGGAATCGAGGTGATTCAACTTGATCCCAAGAACAACATCCAAGACAAGCCAAGGGGAAGAGGAGAAGGACACGAGTAATAGGAAGAGAGAAAGATAGTACGACCTGGAATGTGACTGTCAGCGAAGAGAGAGGGCCCCTCGAGGAGTCTACCGTGGCTGCTCCTGTAGGCGGTGGCCAAGTTGGTCGAAGGCGAGGAGGAGCCCACCCTCCATAGAGAGGAGAGCCTCCGGCCCTCGACGGACGATAGAGACCGCAGCATCACCGCTATGCCCCGCCTATCCTTCCACTTCCTCTGACAGCACCCATTGTAGGTGACGCGAATAGGAGAGAGAAGAGGAAAGCGAAATGATCCCTAGAAATGGGAATGTCCAAAAACTACAAACGAAAGAGAGGCCGGGGACGGATTCGTGGAGCGGAGCGGGCCGGGCGGGACTTTTGTTCAGTTTTTTTATCAGGCCTGGATGGGAGAGAGCTCGAATTGGCATCCTAGGGGAGTTGCTGGTTCGTGACTTCGGATTGTTCGGTGAGATGAAGTGATGATAATGTATTATTATCTATCTCATTAAGAGAGTTACTCGATTAATTTTATTTTATTTTAATACAGAAATGTTTGTATTAAATTTTAGGTTCTACCGTAATAGATCAATTAGTTTTCTGTTAATGTCTATAGGAATATATTTCGATCATTATTTAATCTACCTCTAGTTCCTGATTGTAGAAGCAAATTCCAAAGAGAGTGCAAAAGTTAAGCTAAACTCCTATTATGTAATAAGGTCCCATTTGATTGAAACCTAGCGTTCGATATTTCCGTTGACAGTTCCTTTCCCTCTCTCTTTTAACAACGTCAAGCCCTTTTCGTTCTTTGTCGATGAGACCACCATAGCCAAGTGTCAAGCTCTCAAGCACGTAGGCCGTGTGTTTGATTCTAATATTACAATTAAGAATGCTAGTTTTTATTTAAAAGAAAAAAGAGAGATATTTTTTATACAATTGAGACAAAATATTTTTAAATTAAAATATAATTTACACAATTGAGATTTTAATTTTGAATATTACACTTCTTGACCTTTCTGTGGTGTCTTATTCTCCGTATGCATGATGATGTCACATATGCAGCGATTACCCCCCCCCCCTCTCTCTCTCTGCTACAATCTTCCTTAAGCTTTTTTTTTGATAAAAGGAGAATGATAGATTCACTACTGTTAATTTTCTATTTAATATGGCCGAATAAAAAAAAACTTCATAGATGAAACGATGATCTTTTGAATCTTAAAAGAATTATTATTACGGCATTGATAAAGCTTTCTAACAACACACCACGTCAAAGGTAGGTTTGTCACGTCCCGAGCGCGGAAGCTTACCCGTGGCGCGACAGTCCTTTATATAGAACCAAAGCGATCTAGCTAATTAGTGGAGATCTTCCTTAGACAATTTAAAGAGTGCACAAATGACTAAGCAAATTATTAAGCCTAGATTTGAAAATAACATAAATAGTTCGAGCTATCGATTATTACAACTAACCAAAATGTCAAATTCATAGAATCAACTACTAGTCCTCACTCCTTTATTAGTTTTGATCAAAGGAAATACAAATGACATAACTGGACAACAACTGACATACGTAGGGATTACAATTTAACACAAAATAGTGGAATTACAATAACACAACATGACAATTGATGACTCCATTCATACACTCATCACTCAGACTCATCCCCTTCTGTGTTCTGGCCGATATCCAAACTACCTGAAAAGGTTAGAAAACAACTAGATGAGCGAATCGCTCAGTAGGAATTACATCTCAAGATTTAACACGCTTTAAGTGAATTACAAGTTCATTTAATGTGGGTAATCTATGTATGCAGACAGATAGATATCAAGGAATCGTAAGATCGACAAGAGTAGAAAGTGAGAGCATATAGATTTCGCATTTTCAAGCAGCAGTAGCAAGTGATAGCAAATGATATCAAGCAAGTGATAACTGAGGAGTAATAACTAGAATAACAACATGTCAATCAAGCAATAGTAAGCAAAGTAATTTCAAGCATGTATAACTGGAATTGGCTATTTATCAATTCATTCAAGTAAACACTTTTACCCTTCTGCGGGTCTCAAGTCAATTAATCAAGTAATATCACGAGAATGAGTGAAATGCCTTAAGTCTAGCAAGTAAGTACTCCGGTGCAATACCAAACACCGTGGTCAATAAACTCCTATGGGCACAAGTACCTTCGGGTGCTCCTCCCAGGACCAGATTGGGCCGTATATGCACAGTATTGGTCATGTTTGTCGACATCCACTCTCATTTATAGCTAATATAGAATTTCAAGGCTTGACCAGTAGGAGATATAAGATAGATTTTGTGGAATGGAAGTCAAGAACTCACATTATGTAGGAAAATCAATTTAAATCATGCGACAGGCTAAAGGGTAAAATCAATGCAAATTATGAGACAGGTTAAAATCAGAAATTGTATTAGACCAAATTGGTGCCCTTGGGTTAAGCAGGTTTACAAGTGGGTGATTTGGTGTAATTTTCAGATATTTCAATTTTTTTTTGACGATGCCATCAGGTGTCTTTAATTCTAAAATTGGCACCCTGGTCAGGGGCGTCAATGGGGGTTACTATTTCTCAGTATAAAAATTGTAAGATTTTCATGATTTAGTTCAATAGTTATGGATTTTGAATGGGTTAAACAATTAATATGGAGATTTACTACTTGCTTAACTTTGGTAACTGATACATTCTAATAGGTCGTTAGAACACTTAAAATGGATAGTAATATGTTCTAACATATATATGTTTCTAACATGTTGGCTAACTAGTAATATATTCTAATGTATTCTAACAGGTTGCAAGTGGTCTAACTAGTAATATGTTCTAACATTTTCTAACATATAGGTTGGCTAACTAAACAGGTTGTTAGCCGGATCGCTAACATGGTCAAACAGGTTACATGTTAATATGTTCTAACATATTCTAACAGTTTAACAGGCTGGCTAATTAGTAATATATTCTAACATATTCTAACATATTTCAGGTTGGTATATTCTAATATATACTAAGGCAGCATGTCCATGCATGTTACATTCTAACATTTTCTAACAGGTTGCAGGTTGGTAACTAGTCTAACAAGTTGGTATATATTCTAACACTTTTCTAATTATTAAGAGTTACAGGTTGGCTAACTATTAATAACATTTTCTAGCATATTCTGATTGGTATATATTCTAATATATACCAAGGTAGCAGGTCTGCCCTGGGGTTAAATTAATTTTTTTATGCTTTCAGAAATTAATTTACTAAAAATAAAAATTATTTCATACAAAAATAATTTTTTCAGTATTATAATATCTGAAATATAGAAATATACTTTTAGGTTAACTTAGAATATTTTAATATGATGCTATACACATAACATGGCTAAACAAGTTTAATTAAGATGGCTAAATATTTAATTTGTTGTCTAAACAGTGAATAGTCTTTGACAGGTTTAAGATGTTTAAACAGTGAATGCAAATGTTGATAGATACGACATTAACAAGTTTAATACTTGTCTACACAATAGAAATGACTCAAAGTCAACTTTCATAGCGTATTATTTGATTCAATTGTAATGTTGTGTTAAACAAGTTTATGGTAGCGTCTGTTATAACAGACATGAGCTCTTGTTTGCATAACAGATGTGAGCTCTTATTTTATAAGAGACATGACTCAAATATACTTCTAAACATGCCTTGGATTAGATATGTCTGCCTAAAACACTTAATATGAAGATTTACTTCGATTAACTTTGGTAACTTACATGTTCTCACAGGTTGGCTACAGAGATGATTGATTATGGATTACAAAAGCATGATAGATCTCTACAAGTCAAGATAAAACGTGCTATATAGACAATAATATCTCATGGAGATGAGCCTAATTACCTAGATTGCTTGGTTAATTAGCTACTGGTTTAGTTAAAAGATGAGAACACCTACCTTTCTGAGATGACCACTACGTACAGGGAAAAGAAAAGGGCAGCTTTCTCCCCTCCTCTGCAACCTCTGCAACTTCAGAGAATGCTCCCCCTTCTCTGCAGCAAGCCTTCGGAAGAATGGAGGGAGTCTCAATATAGGGAATATTATAGTGTTTTGGGTAGACATGAGGGGAACAAGATCCGAAATCATAGCGTCCCATGGCCATACTATAGTGCGATGCCAACAAAAAGGGGTTGTATGTGTCGGAAAGGACACATGATAATGGGGTGCCAACTATGGTTTGTCTGGGCACACCACTATAATGATTATAACGTTTAGAAATTTTATATCTAATGAACCGTGTTAATAAAAATAGTAAATTACATATTTTTATGATCCCTAGATTTTTCTGATATTTATCAAAATTTTATTTTATTAAAATATGCCAGAATAAAATTCAACCCGAAACTCCGTATCTAACTTTAAAGATTTTTATCTTTAAAAATTGATGGAATCAGTTTATGAAATTTCATGACTAGGATCCTTATATTTTTCTCTTATTTTTCATAAAATTTATTTCTCAAATTTTTCTTTAAATAAAACTGACACTATTCATGTACCTAAGGTTGGTGCAAAACCTGTTCAAGCGTAGGTATAGGTCAATATACTTCCAGTGCAAACGATCACGATCAAGAGCTTGAATAACACTTCTAGTACAGCCAGTGCTCTTCATGCATATACATAGTCAATGCATTGATTTGTCGCGCACACACATTAAGTATATACATCTTTCACTTCAAAGTCTGTACATCGCATGCCTGAGCATCCCTCTTCAATGTGCATACTTTCATATATGCATTTGTGCATCATTATAGAAAGTCTGTACATCGCCTTGTAGCATGCACGCATTCAAAGTCTATACACTCCTTGCCATTGCATACATTCAAAGTCTGTACACTCTTCTCGCAAGTCTGTACATCGTCTTGTAGCATGCACGCATTCAAAGTCTTTACATTCCTATCTTTACCTACGTTCACTGGTTTAGCAAACACACAAGTCTATACATTGGTTGCATAGCTTGCCATGCATAGCCAGTGCATTCCTCATTTGCTACAAACTCAAAGTCTGTACATCGTCTGCTAGCACACACGCAGAGTCTGTACATTGTCCATTTGCTGCAACTCAAAGTCTACATCGTCTGCTAGCACACACGCAGAGTCTGTACATTGTCCATTTACTGCAACTCAAAGTCTATACATTGGCTGGTTGAACACAAAGTCTGTACATTGGCTGGTTGCATGCATACACAAAGTCTGCACATTCTCCGTTGATAAGTCGGTACATCACTACTCAAAGTCTGTACATTGTTGTCACAAGCACATTAAGTCCATACATTCGTTCATGGTATGTCTGAGCATCCATTTCCAATGTACATACCTTACTATCTGCATTTGTGCAATCCTTCAGGCAAAGTCTATACATTGCATGTTGTTGTGTTCGTGCATCAATTTACCAAGTCTGTACATTGTGTTGCATATAGGTTTCTACCTCGGTGCAAGTGTTGCTAGCCTATAACGTATAATTATTTGGCACAAAAGGTAAATGGTGGATGCTGGGATTGGAACCTTGGTCACTAGGTTGAAAGGCACATCACTTAACCAACTACACTAGGAAGTCACTTGTTAAGTGAATAATCTTTACATATGATAACTCCGTGTTCCAACTTCTTACTTAAGCTTCATCTAGAGTTTATCTAATATATTTTTTTTTATTTGGGAAATAGTATTAATATTTTTTTTATCATTTTTTTTATACGGGGTGCTACAAGGTTGATGCATCAACAAAACAACACCATGCCCTAGCAAGATAAAGAACACTACTAAACAGTCGAAGAGCATAAATCCATTCGTGTACATACTCCTGGTGTCAATGAGAACAAATCTTGTAATATCACTCCTATGGTTACATAATTACGCACCTACATCCACCGACACAATGAAGAATTGGTGTCGCCTATCTTACCGTTTGACACATGTGGTGTCATAGTTGCGTAGTGCCTACCTGTTAGCGATAAGCATACGAAACTCGGGTTCTGAAGCACGAGAGAAAAAGAGATCAACTATAAGCACGCAAGGGACAGATTCCATCACGTTGAGTCTTGTTCAAGGTTTCGCAGCATAGGAAAACACGAGACAAGCAGATTGCCCTATGGTTCAGGATCACGAAAGAAACAGCTTACAGAGTCTCACCTATAACTTAAACCATTCACCAAAAAAAATCCCAAAAAGCTCTCTTCGCATGACGACATAGTAAAGCAAACAAAAATAAAAGGGAAATAAAAAAAACAAACATCTTCCACCTCTTCTCAGAGGAATCGAGGCGATTCAACTTGATCCCAAGAATAACATCCAAGACAAGCCAAGGGGAAGAGGAGAAGGACACGAGTAATAAGAAGAGAGAAAGATCGTACGACCTGGAATGTGACTGTGGGCGAAGAGAGTGGGCCCCTCCAGTAGTCCGCCGGCAACGGCCAAGTTGGTCGAAGGCGAGGAGGTGCCCGCCCTGCATAGAGAGGAGAGTCTCCGGCCCCCGACAGACTACAAAGACTGCAGCATCGCCACTATCCCCCGCCTCTCCTTCCACTTCCTCCGACAACACCCGTTGTAGACGGCACGGATATGAGAGAGAAGAGGAAAGCGAAACGATCCCTGGAAATGGGAATGTGCAAAAACTATGAACGAAAGAGAGGCTGGGCACGGGTTCGTGGAGCGGAGCGGAGCGGGCCAGGCTGGGTTTTGTTCGGTTTCTTTATCGGGCCTGGATGGGAGAGAGCCCGAATTGGCGTCCCAGGGGAGCTGCTGGTTCGTGACTTCGGATTGTTCGGTGAGATGAAGTGATGACAATGTATTATTATCTATCTCATTTAGAGAGTTACTCGATTAATTTTATTTTATTTGAATACAGAAACATTTGGATTAAATTTTAGGTTCTACCGTAATAGATCAGTCAGTTTTCTGTTAATGGCTATAGGGATATATTTCGATCATTATTTAATCTACCTCCAGTTCCTGATTGTAGAAGCAAATTCCAAAGAGAGTGCAAAAGTCAAGCTAAAATCCTATTATGTAATAAGGTCCCATTTGATTGGAACCTAGCGTTCGATATTTCCGTTGACGGTTCCTTTCCCTCTCTCTTTTAACAACGTCAAGCCTTTTTCCTTCTTTGTCGATGAGACCACCTTAGCCAAGTGTCATACTCTCAAGCACGTAGGCCGTGTGTTTTATTCTAATACTACAATTAAGAATGCAATTTTTTATTTAAAAGAAAAAAGAGATATTTTTTAGACAATTGAGATAAAAGATTTTCAAATTAAAATATAATTTTCACAATTGAGATTTTAATTTCGAATATTGCACTTCTTGACCTTTCTATAGTGTCTTATTCTCCGTTTGCATGATGATGTCACATACACAGGGACTACCCCTCTCTCTCTCTGCTACATTTTTCCTTAAGCTTTTTTTTGTTTGATAAAAGGAGAATGATATATTCACTACTGTTAATTTCCTATTTAATATGGCCGAACAAAACAAAACTTCATAGATGAAACGATGATCTTTTGAATCTTAAAAGAATTATTATTACAGCATTGATAAAGCTTTCTAACAACACACCACGTCAAAGGTAGGTTGATGCATCAACAAAATAACACCATGCCCCGGCAAGACAAAGAACACTACTAAATAGTCAAAAAGTATAAATCCATTCATCTACATACTCCTGGTGTCAACGAGAAGGAATCTTGTGATATCACTCCCAGGGTTACGTAATTACGCACCTATATCCACCGACGCAATGAAGAATTGGTGCCGCCTATCTTACCGTTTGACACATGTGGTGTCATAGTCGCGTAGTGCCTACCTTTTAGCGATGAGCATACGAAACTCGGGTTCTGAAGCGCGAGAGAAAAGGAGATCAACTATAAGCACGCAAGGGACAGATTCCATCACGCTGAGTCTAGTTCAAGGTTTAGCAGCATAAGAAAATACGAGACGAGCAGATCGGCCGTTGGTTCAAGATCACAAAAGAAGCAGCCTACAGATTCTCACCTATAACTTAAACCATTCACCAAAACAACTCCAACAAGATCTCTTCGCATGATGACATAGTAAAGCAAACAAAAATAAAAGGGAAATAAGAAAACAAACCTATTCAACCTCTTCTTAGAGGAATCGAGGCGATTCAACTTGATCCCAAGGACAACATCCAAGACAATCCAGGGGGAACAGGAGTAGGACACGAGTAATAGGAAGAGAGAAAGATCGTAGGACCTGGAATGCGACTATCGGCGAAGAGAGAGGGCACCTCGAGGAGTTTGCCGCAGCTGCCCCTATAGGCGACGGCCAAGTTGGTAGAAGGCGAGGAGGAGCCCGCCCTCCACGGAGTGGAGAGACTCCGGCCCCAGGCGGAGGAAAGAGACAGAAACATCGACGCTATCCCACGCCTCTCCTTCCACTTCCTCTGGCAGCACCCCTTGTAGACGGCGCGGATAGGAGAGAGAAGAGAAAAGCGAAACGATCCCTGGAAATGGGAATGTACAAAAACTGTGAATGAAAGAGAGGCCGGGGACGGGTTCGTGGAGCGGAGCGGAGTGGGTCGGGCGGGGCTTTTGTTCAGTTTTTTTACCGGACCTGGATGGGAGAGTGCCCGAATTGGCGTCCCAGGGGAGTTGCTGGTTCGTGACTTCGGATTGTTCGGTGAGATGAAGTGATGACAATGTATTATTATCCATCTCATTAGGAGAGTTACTCGATTAATTTTATTTTATTTTAATACAAAAACGTTTGTATTAAATTTTAGGTTCTACCATAATAGATCAATCAATTTTCTGTTAATGTCTATAGGGATATATTTCGATCATTATTTAATCTACCTCCAACTCCTGATTGTAGAAGCAAATTCCAAAGAGAGTGCAAAAGTCAAGCTAAAATCCTATTATGTAATAAGGTCCCATTTGATTGGAACCTAGCGTTTGATATTTCAGTTGACAGTTCCTTTCTCTCTCTTTTAAGAATGTCAAGCCCTTTTCCTTCTTTGTCGATGAGACCACCATAGCCAAGTGTCATGCTCTCAAGCACGTAGGCTGTGTGTTTGATTCTAATATGTTGGCCCAGAAAGATAGTGGACAAGAAGGGGGGTTGAATTGTCCCCTTACCGAGATGGTGGATTTTAAAAACTTTCTTAACTAAACTCAATGGAATTAAAATAAACTGCGTTGATTAACTAATACTCAAGTGAGATTAAAGATATTCTCTCAAGCTTTCCGATCTCACTCGAATAGTTAAAGCAACTATCAAGAGAATTACGCTCAACACAGATAACCGAGGTAGCAGTGTGTGACAGTGTAGTGAATTAAAAACCTATATAGTGTTCCTGTGAAGGGAGATAGAAGAAATGACAATCACACAGGCAATCACATATGACACAAGGATTTTAAGGTGGTTTGAGACCACGACGGGCTCCCTACGTCCAACCCTCACCCAACCGGGTGAGGCTTCACTACACGCTACTTTCGTAGCAACACGGGGACGAACCCCAACCACACACACGCTGATTCCGCAACAATGCACACACGAGGCCTTGCCTCAACACGCTGCCACTGCAGCACACACATACACACACACATACGTTCGGGGAATATACCCCGGACACGACAACCACACAGAGACACAGCTCCGTACATACACACAGATATTCTGAGTTTGACAAAATCAAGGATATACAATGACCACAAAAGATATTGATCTATGATCAAATAAAAAGATTAAGAATGAAGGACTAGAGAATCTCCCTCAAATCTGCAATGAGTCCCATAGATAGGATAGATGGGTGCGCTGGACGCTCTTAATCATGAAGTGGAAGCCAGCCAAAACTGCAGGAGCCGACCTAGTAGGATATATAGCAGTGGCATTCAAGCAAGTTTCAATCTGCAGAGACTTGCTAGTGGCATTCTCCTTGTCTTCCTCTTCCTTAAAGGTGCGCAACACCTCCTCCTAGCTCACAAAGCCCCTTGCAAAAAGATGGAACACTTTAGCTTTTCTCTATTTCAAAAGATGAAAATCGCAACAATACATGGAGTAGAAAAGTGCTAAACAAAAGATCAAGATATGATCTCAAGGGCATCCAGATATAGAATGAAGCATGATAAACATCTCAAATGAACACGGGATAGATATAGAGATTTTCCCCATTTTTTGCAAACTCCTTTGATCTCCAGGTTGATGTGAGCGGTTGCTTGCAATGAAGATGTCTTCAGATTTGTTGCTTCATTCCGCTTGCAACTCTCTTCATCAACGGGCTTCGAATCTCGATGGAAATAGATCAGATCTAGCTTGAAAGCCCTCTCCAGCTCCTTTCTCCTTTTCCTGAAAGAATAGAACGATGTTAGTCCCTTGAGAGCATTTTCATCCCCCAAATTCGCATCATACATATATGGCTGCAAATAGAAGCACATAAGACCATAAACCCCATGCATATACCCTCTCAAAACCACACTCAACCAAGGGTAGAAACCCTAGGGGTAATGGGGTAAAAGGGCAAGCCAATCGGACCCATAAACCCATGGTTTGAAACCAAATCCGGAAACCCGATCCGGACGTAGCAGAAAAAGTGTCGACCTCTAGGGTCGACACTCGTATCAACGAGTTCTACCAAAAATACGAAATTCAGAATTTAGACAAAAGTGTCGACCCAGGGGCTCGACCTTTTTTTCATGAGATTCTGTCCTGAGACAAAATCAGGACCCTGGGTAAAAAGTGTCGACCTCTAGGGTCGACACTTTTTGTCAGCATAACAGAAATCAATGCAAAACAGCATACCGTGTAATAAGTGTCGACCTTATGGGTCGACACTTTTACTGACATAAGTGAAAACTTAATAAAACTCAATAGAAACCTTACAAAACCTCTCCCAAACATTAAAAACAATTAATTATGTATTGAAACATGGTATTGGCATACATTAAGGCACGTTTCAACATAAGCCAATGAAAGTGACAAATATATTGAATTTCAAACCATTAGGTCCTCAACTATCAAATAAAATCAATTGAAACCAAGAAAAACATTAAGGACCAATAAAACACAATTAAACCCTATCCAAGTACAATCAAATGGCATGCATGAGGAGTTTTAAAACACAAATCAAACCAAATATTGAAATCAACAATGGGAATCAAAAAGACCATGATGCATCAAGAAGCTCAATAGACAACGGACCATTAAGTAACCAAATAGACCCATAGCCAAAATACATGATCCGAATCTAATCAAGGCACATGGAAATATATTCAAGATAGATTCTTACCATGATAATAAAAGTTTGTGGGCATCTATATACCTGCACTTTCAACCAATTCAAGTCATGAGAGTTATGAGTCAAAGCACTTGAAGAAGCCATTTTCAACCCTTTTATGAAAACTTGACTTAGCCAAGTGAAAAGCATGCATTTGAGTAAAGTGAAATGCATTCCTCTCATGGATTCAATGTTCAGTCTAAATTTCAGTTTCAATCGAAAACTATCCACATGCATATTGAAATCAAATATGTAATTGACATGTGTTCAACCTGTATGTTCGCATATTAAACACCCAATGCAATCATCAAGATCTGAGCATTGTATCACCATATAACACAATTAGTTCCGAAAATGACTTTAACCAAAATTCCACCTCAAGCCTATAGAAAAGCATCTATAGAAGAAGATGTTCAAGCAATTCTCACATGATTGGTCTCGCATCACCTCACACAATATAATCAAGGCTTAATCCATAAAGTTAGATTCAGTTATCAAAGACAACCATGCAATCCACAAAAGCCACATGATCTAGACAATCATGACCTACAAAAGCAGTCCAAGAAGAACTGAACTCTTACAAACCAATGCAAGAGTTAACATCAAGAATATATACATAAGGCTCAAATAGCCAGGGGTCGGCCCATGGGGTCGACCCATCCAATGGAGATTTGAAAGCTGCCTTAGCAGTCCAATGTAATCAAATGATCTTACCAACAAACTATCAAACCAATACCCAACAGTCTCATGCACAACACGCATGATTCAACATCAGAAATGTATCCATGAAGGACCATTGAAGTTCTACCTGTAAAATAAGATATCATCATATTAGCTTATTTATCACGAAGATGTCATTGAGCATAAAACACACAATATATTAGAATCATCAAAATCATTGTCAAAGACAATGAGGGGGCACACAGAACCCAACAATCTCCCCCTTTTTGATGATGACAATATATTGTGGCCACTCAAATTTCTCTCCCCCTTTGGCATTATCTAAAGGATGGGGGACTCAGGAGTAACTATGAAGTTTTTAAAAACGAGTGAGACAAGAGCGCACGAACCCAGCAATTAACCTCCCATGAAGGGAAGGTGTGGAGACCAAAACCAAATAGGGATTTGAAATTTTATGTGCAATTAGCAGATTTGTGAAATAAGTGCAAATGCTCAATTTTTGTAAGTTTTTGTTATATGTATGACTAAATATATATAAGTAGTATAAAGAAACTATATGCAAAGATCAAACCTAAGTATGCACAAAATGTATAGTGCTAAAAAGCACGTTATTTTCCCCAGATTGTCAAGTACCAAAAACTAACTGACAATGGGTTATTTAACCTGTTATCTACATGTATAACCTATGGATGGAACATATGGAATGAGATATGAGATGATCAAACGAATCAAGCATTCAGGCACTTAAGCATGCATAGTTAAGTATAGACTCATGTAAGTCCCTTCGGGACGGGTGTAAGGATAATGCAATTGATCGTTGAGCATGAAGTGCATG
The DNA here is from genome assembly GCA_022559845.1 of Amorphophallus konjac. NCBI lineage: Eukaryota > Viridiplantae > Streptophyta > Magnoliopsida > Alismatales > Araceae > Amorphophallus > Amorphophallus konjac. The sequence continues at coordinate 116,953,896 of CM040118.1, forward strand.
AACAATACTAAGAGGGTCGTGCTTACATAAATAAAGTACTACATTAACCATGAAAGATGACTGATTCATAAGCGACATTCAAACAATCAAACCCAAGGTGCATAAGTGAGGATTGAGCAATGAAAATCAAATCAATATGGAAAATTAGATTTTCTAAAGAACACTAAAAAGAACTTATCATCCATACACTTTTATACACAATACTCGAATATTGGTAGCTACGAATGACCCCAAATTTTGAATTACTAAGAATGGTGTGACTAACCTTTTGACACGAGTCATGCCCTTTGTTTCAGGGGCAATTCCAGGTTACTCAGTTTCGTCACTTTTTATAATGTGGATGAGACACTTTTCGACGCGAGTTGTACCCTTTGTCTCAGGGGCACTTCCCGGCTACTCGGTGGCAAATCACACTTATTTTCATATGGAATAGTTTCTCCTTTCGACGCGAGTTTCCTCCTTTATTTCAGGGGGGATTCCCGGCTACTCGGATCCACTTCCACTTATACAACTTTTTGAAGGGGTGAACAGCTCTTTCCGCATGAGACATGTGATTTCCATGTAGAGACTCAATAGTCCTCAAAAGTGTAGAGTAGAAAATAGTAATCCTTATTAGATTAAATCTTTATCTCAAAAAGGTGTATTTTGTGTGGGTGGTTGTATTGAATGTAAAAGATGAATTAGTCTCAACACAGTAATGTCTCCCCCTAAATGTATGCACGGTTATAAAAAATCTCCCCCTTAATATATGCCATGTAACAAACATGACTAAATGAATACAATTTCATTTAGCAAGGGATGAGTCATAGAAGGAGTCAAAAAGTGGTTGTATATTATATACATTCAAACAAGCACTGAACTGAAGTTTTCAAACTAGTTGATTTTTGGTACGTGGCGGAGAACGTAGGTCCGAAGACCACCATCACGCGTGAAGAAAGTTTTCAGTTGGACATAATCCAACCTTCCACAATCATCATTTGATATATCGGATAATCATGGCATTCAGGCACACGAGTATGAAGTATCTGCAAGTATATGCATATAACTTGAAAAGATGTTTGAAAAATTATTTCTATTCACAAGTATGCAAAGATGTGTGTATGATATGTGCAATGTATCATGCAAGTAAGCATATAAAGTGAATTAGTAAAAGTGAATCATTATTTGCAGGATGTGAGTAAGAGTGTGAAAGACATTATGCACAGACCAGAGCATTCAAAGATGAATCATTATTTGCAAGGCAAGAGAAGGTGTGTATGAAAACTAACTATGTATATCCAAGGTGAAGCATTCAAAAACCAGACATATTCACAAGATGTGAAATAGAGAAGTATGACCAATTCATCCAAACATAAAGTTCACAGAATCTCATCATTTCAGAAGTTGCCAAAATCAACAAAATAGGAATGCAATTCGATTGTGAACTTCAGACTCAACTTTTACCTTTTCAGAATTTTCAAAATGAACCTAACCGAAGTAAGTTCTCAAAATTAAGTCATTTTCTTTCTCACCTTGAGAGTCCTCAATTTATTAATGTTCCTTGACCTCAAGGCACCCCTGCAAAACAGATTCTCATTTTGGAGGTTTGGGTACCCAAGCCATCTTGGGTCCCGAGGGGTTAGTCCTGGCATGAACTAATGACTTTTGATATTGCTTAGCATGCCAATCATCATCCAATCTCATAGTAGAATAGTCATCCATTGAATGACCATTCTCACCACAGTAAAAACAATGAGAAGAATTTCTTTTCATAGAGAACATTTCATCATTTACCATTAAAGAGCAGTTGTTCATCCTATGTCCAAAACCACCACAGTAATGACATGAAAGGTTTTTCTTGATGGACCAAGCATCATCATTTTTCTTTGTAAAGTAATTTTCTATAACCTGGCCATGCAAACCACAATAGTAACAATGAATATTGAAGTTTTTCTTCATGAGCTTTTCAAGATTTTTAGGCTCATCAGTAGTTTTCATTTGTAACTTCAATGCTTCATTGTCATCAAATTCTTTCAAAAAGCAGTCATACATGTCATGACCGAATTTACCACAATAATAGCATGAAATATTTTTTCTTTTATTTGTTGCATGATCATGTTTAACATATGAAAATTTTTCACGCACACAAGAGCATTCAACAACATCTTTTTGCTTTTCAATTAGTTTATCACACGAATGCAAAGATTCATTTAAACTCTCGATTTCATTTTGTAGATTCAAAATTTGCAAGTGCGAGTTAACAACCTCTTGTTCACATAAAGTAATTTTTTCATTTAACATGAAATTAACAGTTTTGTGACTTTCAATTTCTTGTTCAAGAATTATCAAGTTGTCACAATCACTAGTGATTACACATTTTTCTTTCTCAAAATTTTCAAGACTTTTCAATTTGCCTTCAAGCAATGAAATTTGAGTCAACAACACACTATTTTCATTATGGAGTTTTTCAAATGAATTTTTGTTCATAGAAGTGTGTTCAAATTCTTTCATTTGAAAACTCACATTTTCACCAACCATTTTACCCATTGTTTCATTATTTTCAAATTTGTCATTCAAATTTCTGAAGCTTTCTATTTCCTTCCTAAGTTCCTCCAATTTATTTGTCTTGTCAGCATTCAGAGTTACTTTCCCTTTTTCCAAAAGAAGTACTTTTTCAGACAAAGAGGTGTTCAATATTTTCAGCTTCTCATTATCTCTCTCAATGTGTTGAAATTCTGAACTTTTATCCAATAAGGATTTATTTTCTGATCTAAGATTTTCAATCATTTCTTTGAGTTCTTCTTCAATAAGCATGTGAGATTCAACAAGTTTTTCAAGCTCAATACATTTCCCACATGAAGAATTGTCATGTTTCTTTTTCAACCTTTTGTTTTCAGATTTTAACAACTTGTATTTTTCAAACAGTTCATCATAAGCAGTTACAAGTTCATCATAGCCAATCTCATCATCAGAATCAAAATCATAGTCAGAGTTTACCTTAGAGCTGTTCTTGCTTTGCCTTTCACTATTGCTTGCTACGAGGCACTTATTGTTTCGACTTTCTACTTGGGCTTCCTTTAGCCCATCCCAAATTTCGTTGGCAGATCTGCAATTAGAAACAAACGGAAATTTGTCAATACATATTGCAGCTTTAAGAATATTCAAAACATAAACATTTTCAGAATTCATTCTTTTATGCTCGTCGGTCCATTTTAGTTCATTTTTGGGCAAAACATGTGGACCCTGAGTAATCAGACTCATAAGCTTCGGATTAGTATTAGTAATCCAAACAAAAAGTTTTCCAAGCCATGCAGCGTAATCAAAACCATCAAAGACAGGAAGCACATTTACACTAGCCATCATAAAAAAGATCTTTACTCTACGACCGCAAGGTCGACTAAAAAATAAGAGACAAGGCTCTGATACCAATTGTTGGCCCAGAGAGATGGCGGACAAGAAGGGGGGTTGAATTATCCCCTTACCGAGATGGCGGATTTTAAAAACTTTCTTAACTAAACACAATGGAATTAAAATAAACTGCGTTGATTAACTAATACTCAAGTGAGATTAAAGATATTTTCTCAAGCTTTCCGATCTCACTCGAATAGTTAAAGCAACTATCAAGAGAATTACGCTCAACACAGATAACCGAGGTAGCAGTGTGTGACAGTGTAGTGAATTAAAAACCTATATAGTGTTCCTGTGAAGGGAGATAGAAGAAATGACAATCACACAGGCAATCACATATGACACAAGGATTTTAAGGTGGTTCGGGACAACGATGGGCTCCCTACGTCCACCCCTCACCCAACCGGGTGAGGCTTCACTACACGCTACTTTCGTAGCAACACGGGGACGAACCCCAACCACACACACGCTGCTTCCGCAGCAATGCACACACGAGGCCTTGCCTCAACACGCTGCCACTACAGCACACACACACACACACGTTAGGGGAATATACCCCGGACACGACAACCACACGGAGCCACAGCTCCGTACACACACATAGATATTCTGAGTTTGACAAAATCAAGGATATAGAATGACCACAAAGGATATTGATCTATGATCAAATAAAAAGATTAAGAATGAAGGACTAGAGAATCTCCCTCAAATCTGTAATGAGTCCCATAGATAGGATAGATGGGTGCGCTGGATGCTCTTAATCATGAAGTGGAAGCCAGTCGAAACTGCAGGAGCCGACCTAGTAGGATATATAGCAGTGGCATTCAAGCAAGTTCCAATCTGCAGAGACTTGCTAGTGGCATCCTCCTTGTCTTACTCTTCCTTAAAGCTGCGCAGCACCTCCTCCTAGCTCACAAAGCCCCTTGCAAAAAGATGGAACACTTTAGCTTTTCTCTATTTCAAAAGATGAAAATCGCAACAATACATGGAGCAGAAAAGTGCTAAACAAAAGATCAAGATATGATCTCAAGGGCATCTAGATATAGAATGAAGCATGATAAACATCTCAAATGAACAAGGGATAGATATAGAGATTTTCCCCCTTTTTTTGAAAACTCCTTTGATCTCCATGTTGATGTAAGCGGTTGCTTGCGATGAAGACGTCTTCAGATTCGTTGCTTCATTCCACTTGCAACTCTCTTCATCAACGGGCTTCGAATCTCGATGGAAATAGATCAGATCTAGCTTCAAAGCCCTCTCCAGCTCCTTTCTCCTTTTCCTGAAAGAATAGAACGATGTTAGCCCTTGGGAGCATTTTCATCCCCCAAATTCGCATCATACATATAGGGCTGCAAATAGAGGCACATAAGACCATAAACCCCATGCATATACCCTCTCAAAACCACACCCAACCAAGGGTAGAAACCCTAGGGGTAATGGGGTAAAAGGGCAAGCCAATCGGACCCATAAACCCATAGTTCGAAACCAAATCCGGAAACCCAATAGGAACGTAGCAGAAAAAGTGTCAACCTCTAGGGTCGACACTCGTATCAACGAGTTCTGCCAAAAATACGAAATCCAGAATTTAGACAAAAGTGTCGACCCATGGGGTCGTCCTTTTTTTCATGAGATTCTGTCCTGAGACAAAATCAGGACCTTGGGTAAAAAGTGTCGACCTCTAGGGTCGACCTTTTTTACCGAAGGTTCTATTCTAGTTAAAACAGTATAACCCAACATAAAGTAACAGTATAACCCAACATAAAGTGTCGACCTCTAGGGTCGACATTTTTTGTCAGCATAATAGAAATCAATGCAAAACAGCATACCGTGTAATAAGTGACGACCTCATGGGTCGACACTTTTACTGACACAAGTGAAAACTTAATAAAACTCAATAGAAACATTACAAAACCTCTCCCAAACATTAAAAACAATTAACCATGTATTGAAACATGGTATTGGCATACATTAAGGCACGTTTCGACATAAGCCAATGAAAGTGACAAATATATTGAATTTCAAACCATTAGGTCCTCAACTATCAAATAAAATCAATTGAAACCAAGAAAAACATTAAGGACCAATAAAACACAATTAAACCCCATCCAAGTACAATCAAATGGCATGCATGAAGGGTTTTAAAACACAAATCAAACCAGATATTGAAATCAACAATGGGAATCAAGAAGACCATGATGCATCAAGAAGCTCAATAGACAACGGACCATTAAGTAACCAAATAGACCCATAGCCAAAATACATGATCTGAATCTAATCAAGACACATGGAAATATATTCAAGATAGATTCTTACCATGATAACAAAAGTTTGTGGGCATCTATACACCTACACTTTCAACCAATTCAAGTCATGGGAGTTATGAGTCAAAGCACTTGAAGAAGCCATTTTCAACCCTTTTATGAAAACTTGACTTAGCCAAGTGAAAATCATGCATTTGAGTAAAGTGAAATGCATTCCTCTCATGGATCCAATGTTCAGTCTAAATTTCAGTTTCAATCGAAAACTATCCACATGCATATTGAAATCAAATATGTAATTGACATGTGTTCAACCTGCATGTTCGCATATTAAACACCAAATGCAATCATCAAGATCTGAGCATTGTATCACCATATAACACAATCAGTTCCAAAAATGACTTTAACCAAAATTCCACCTCAAGCCTATAGAAAAGCATCTATAGAAGAAGATGTTCAAGCAATTCTCACATGATTGGTCTCACATCAACTCACACAATATAATCAAGGCTTAATCCATAAAGTTAGATTCAGTTATCAAAGACAACCATGCAATCCACAAAAGCCACATGATCTAGACAATCATGACCTACAAAAGTAGTCCAAGAAGAACTGAACTCTTACAAACCAATGCAAGAGTTAACATCAAGAATATATACATAAGGCTCAAATAGTCAGGGGTCGACCCATGGGGTCGACCCATCCAAAGGAGATTTGAAAGCTGCCTTAGCAGTCCAATGTAATCAAATGATCTTACCAACATACTATCAAACCAATACCCAACAATCTCATGCACAACATGCATGATTCAACATCAGAAATGTATCCATGAAGGACCATTGAAGTTCTACCTGCAAAACAAGATATCATCATATTAGCTTATTTATTACGAAGATGCCATTGAGCATAAAACACACAATATATTAGAATCATCAAAACCATTGTCAAAGATAATGAGGGGACGCATAGAACCCAACATAATATTACAATTAAGAATGCATGTTTTTATTTAAAAGTAAAAAGAGAGAGATTTTTTATACAATTGAGATAAAAGATTTTCAAATTAAAATATAATTTACACAATTGAGATTTTAATTTCGAATATTGCACTTCTTGACCTTCTGTGGTGTCTTATTCTCCGTATGCATGATGATGTCACATATGCAGCGACTACCACTCTCTCTCTACTACATTCTTCCTTAAGCTTTTTTTTTTGATAAAAGGAGAATGATAGATTCACTACTGTGAATTTCCTATTTAATATGGCCGAACAAAAAAAACTTCATAGATGAAACGATGATCTTTTGAATCTTAAAAGAATTATTATTACAGCATTGATAAAGCTTTCTAACAAAACACCACGTCAAAGGTAGGTTGATGCATCAACAAAACAACACCATGCCCTAGCAAGATAAAGAACACTAATAAATAGTCGAAGAGTATAAATCCATTCGTGTACATACTCATAGTGTCAACGAGAACGAATCTTGTGATATCACTCCTAGGGTAACATAATTACGCACATACATCCACCGACGTAATGAAGAATTAGTGCCACCCATTTTACCGTTTGACACATGTGGTGTCATAGTTGCGTAGTGCCTACATGTTAGCGATAAGCATATGAAACTCGGGTTCTGAAGCGCGAGATAAAAGGAGATCAACCATAAGCACGCAAGGGAAAGATTCCATCACGCTGAGTCTTGTTCAAGGTTTTGCAGCATAGGAAAACACAAGACGAGCAGATCACCCTCTGGTTCAGGATCACGAAAGAAGCAGCCTACAGATTCTCACCTATAACTTAAACCATTCACCAAAACAACTCCAACATGCTCTCTTTGCATGACGACATAGTAAAGCAAACAAAAATAAAAGAGAAATAAAAAAACAAACCTCTTCCACCTCTTCTAAGAGGAATCGTGGCGATTCAACTTGATCCCAAGAACAACATGCAAGACAAGACAAGGGGAAGAGGAGAAGGACACAAGTAATAGGAAGAGAGAAAGATCGTACGACCTGGAATGCGACTGTTGGTGAAGAGAGAGGGCCCCTCGAGGAGTCCGCCATGGCTGCTCCTGTAGAAGGTGGCCAAGTTGGTCGAAGGCGAGGAGGAGCCCGCCCTCCACAGAGAGGAGAGCCTCCTGCCCCCGGCAGACGACAGAGACCGAAACATTGCCGCTACCCACGCCTCTCCTTCCACTTCCTCTGGCAGCACCCGTTGTAGACGGCGCGGATAGGAGAGAGAAGAGGAAAGCGAAACGATCCCTGAAAATGGGAATGTGCAAAAACTGCGAACGAAAGAGAGGCCGGGGACGGGTTCGTGGAGCGGAGCGGAGCGGGCCGGGCGGGGCTTTTGATCAGTTTTTTTTACCGGGCCTGGATAGGAGAGATCCCGAATTGGCGTCCCAGGGGAGTTGTTGGTTCGTGACTTCGGATTGTTCGGTGAGATGAAGTGATGACAATGTATTATTATCTATCTCATTGAGAGAGTTACTCGATTAATTTTATTTTATTTTAATACAGAAATGTTTATATTAAATTTTAGGTTCTACTGTAATAGATCAATCAGTTTTCTGTTAATGTCTATAGGGATATATTTTGATCATTATTTAATCTACCTCCAGTTCCTGATTGTAGAAGCAAATTCTAAAGAGAGTGCAAAAGTCAAGCTAAAATCCTTTTTTGTAATAAGGTCCCTTTTGATTGGAACCTAGCGTTCGATATTTCAGTTGACAGTTCCTTTCCCTCTCTTTTAAAAACGTCAAGCCCTTTTCCTTCTTTGTCGATGAGACCACCATAGCCAAGTGTCATGCTCTCAAGCATGTAGGCCGTGTGTTTGATTCTAATATTACAATTAAGAATGTAGATTTTTATTTAAAAGTAAAAATAGAGATATTTTTTATACAATTGAGATAAAAGATTTTCAAATTAAAATATAATTTACAAAATTGGGATTTTAATTTCAAATATTGCACTTCTGACCTTCTGTGGTGTCTTATTCTCCGTATGCATGATGATGTCACATATGCAGCGACTACCCCTCTCTCTCTGCTACATTCTTCAAGCTTTTTTTTTGATAAAAGAAGAATGATAGATTCACTACTGTGAATTTCCTATTTAATATGGCCGAACAAAAAAAACTTCACAGATGAAACGATGATCTTTTGAATCTTAAAAGAATTATTATTACAGCATTGATAAAGCTTTATAACAACACACCACATCAAAGGTAGGTTGGTGCAGCAACAAAACAACACCATGCCCTAGCAAGATAAAGAACACTACTAAATAGTCGAAGAGTATAAATCCATTCGTGTACATACTCATAGTGTCAACGAGAACGAATCTTGTGATATCACTCCCAGGGTAACATAATTTCGCACCTACATCCACCGACGTAATGAAGAATTAGTGCCACCCATTTTACCGTTTGACACATGTGGTGTCATAGTTGCGTAGTGCCTACCTGTTAGCGATAAGCATATGAAACTCGGGTTCTGAAGTGCGAGAGAAAAGAATATCAACCATAAGCATGCAAGGGACAGATTCCATCACGCTGAGTCTTGTTCAAGGTTTTGCAGCATAGGAAAATACGAGACGGGCAGATCACCCTCTGGTTCAGGATCACGAAAGAAGCAGCCTACAAATTCTCACCTATAACTTAAACCATTCACCAAAATAACTCCAACATGCTCTCTTCGCATGACGACATAGTAAAGCAAACAAAAATAAAAGGGAAATAAAAAAACAAACCCTTCCACCTCTACTCATAGGAATCGAGGCGATTCAACTTGATCCCAAGAACAACATGCAAGACAAGACAAGGGGAAGAGGAGAAGGACACGAGTAATAGGAAGAGAGAAAGATCGTACGACATGGAATGCGACTGTCGGAGAAGAGAGAGGGCCCCTTGAGGAGTCCACCACGGCTGCTCCTGTAGGAGGTGGCCAAGTTGGTCGAAGGCGAGGAGGAGCCCGCCCTCCACAAAGAGGAGAGCCTCCGGCCCCCGGCAGACGATAGAGACCGAAACATTGCCGCTATCCCACGCCTCTCCTTCCACTTCCTCTGACAGCACCCGTTGTAGACAGTGCGGATAGGAGAGAGAAGAGGAAAGCGAAACAATCCCTGAAAATGGGAATGTGTAAAAATTGCGAACGAAAGAGAGGCCGGGGACGGGTTCATAGAGCGAAGCGGAGCGGGCCGGGCGGGGCTTTTGATCAGTTTTTTTTACCGGGCCTGGATAGGAGAGAGCCCGAATTGGCGTCCCAGGGGAGTTGCTGGTTCGTGACTTCGGATTGTTCGGTGAGATGAAGTGATGACAATGTATTATTATCTATCTCATTAAGAGAGATACTCGATTAATTTTATTTTATTTTAATACAGAAATGTTTGTATTAAATTTTAGGTTCTACTGTAATAGATCAATCAATTTTCTGTTAATGTCTATAGGGATATATTTTGATCATTATTTAATCTACCTCTAGTTCCTAATTGTAGAAGCAAATTCTAAAGAGAGTGCAAAAGTCAAGCTAAAATCCTATTTTGTAATAATGTCCCATTTGATTGGAACCTAGCGTTCGATATTTCAGTTGAAAGTTCATTTCCCTCTCTTTTAACAACGTCAAGCCCTTTTCCTTCTATATCGATGAGACCACCATAGCCAAGTGTCATGCTCTCAAGCAGATAGGCTGTGTGTTTGATTCTAATATTACAATTAAGAATGCAAGTTTTTATTTAAAATAACAAAGAGAGAGATTTTTTATACAATTGAGATAAAAGATTTTCAAAGTAAAATATAATTTACACAATTGAGATTTTAATTTCGAATATTGCACTTCTTGACCTTTCTGTGGTGTCTTATTCTCCGTATGCATGATGATGTCACATATGCAACGACTACCCCTCTCTCTCTCTGCTACATTCTTCTGTAAGCTTTTTTTTTTGATAAAAGGAGAATGATAGATTCACTATTGTTAATTTCCTATTTAATATGGCCGAACAAAAAAAACTTCATAGATGAAACGATGATCTTTTTAATCTTAAAAGAATTATTATTACAGCATTGATAAACCTTTCTAACAACACACCACGTCAAAGGTAGGTTGATGCATCAACAAAACAACACCATGCCCTAGCAACATAAAGAACACTACTAAATAGTCAAAGAGTATAAATCCATTCGTGTACATACTCCTGGTGTCAATGAGAACGAATTTTGTGATATCACTCCCAGGGTTACATAACTACGCACCTACATCCACTGATGCAATGAAGAATTGGTTCCGCCTATCTTACCGTTTGACACATGTGGTGTCATAGTTGCATAGTGCCTACCTGTTAGCGATAAGCATACGAAACTCGGGTTCTGAAGCGCGAGAGAAAAGGAGATCAACCATAAGCACGCAAGGGACAGATTCCATCACGCTGAGTCTTGTTCAAGGTTTTGCAGCATACGAAAACATGAGACGGGCAGATCACCCTCTGGTTCAGGATCACGAAAGAAGCAGCCTACAGATTCTCACCTATAACTTAAACCATTCACCAAAACAACTCCAACATGCTCTCTTCGCATGACGACATAGTAAAGCAAACAAAAATAAAAGGGAAATAAAAAAACAAACCTCTTCCACCTCTTCTCATAGGAATCGAGGCGATTCAACTTGATCCCAAGAACAACATGCAAGACAAGACACTGGGAAGAGGAGAAGGACACGAGTAATAGGAAAAGAGAAAGATCGTACGACCTGGAATGCCACTGTTGGCGAAGAGAGAGGGACCCTCGAGGAGTCCGCCACGGCTGCTCCTGTAGGAGGTGGCCAAGTTGGTCGAAGGCGAGGAGGAGCCCGCCCTCCACAGAGAGGAGAGCCTCCGGCCCCCGGCAGAAGACAGAGACCCAAACATTGCCGCTATCCGACGCCTCTCCTTCCCCTTCCTCTGGCAGCACCTGTTGTCGACGGCGCGGATAGGAGAGAGAAGAGGAAAGCGAAACGATCCCTAAAAATGGGAATGTGTAAAAACTGTGAACGAAAGAGAGGCCGGGGGCGGGTTAGTGGAGCGGAGCGGAGCGGGCCGGGCGGGGCTTTTGATCAGTTTTTTTTACCGGGCTAGGATAGGAGAGAGCCCGAATTGGCGTCCCAGGGGAGTTGCTGGTTCGTGACTTCGGATTGTTCGGTGAGATGAAGTGATGACAATGTATTATTATCTATCTCATTAAGAGAGTTACTCGATTAATTTAATTTTATTTTAATACAGAAATGTTTGTATTAAATTTTAGGTTCTATTGTAATAGATCAATCAGTTTTCTGTTCATGTCTATAGGGATATATTTCGATCATTATTTAATCTACCTCCAGTTCCTGATTGTAGAAGCAAATTCTAAAAAGAGTGCAAAAGTCAAGCTAAAATCCTATTTTGTAATAAGGTCCCATTTGATTGGAACCTAGCGTTCGATATTTCAGTTGAAAGTTCCTTTCCCTCTCTTTTAACAACGTCAAGCCCTTTTCCTTCTTTGCCGATGAGACCACCATAGCCAAGTGTCATGCTCTCAAGCACGTAGGCTGTGTGTTTGATTCTAATATTACAATTAAGAATGCAAGTTTTTATTTAAAAGAAAAAAGGGAGAGATTTTTTATACAATTGAGATAAAAGATTTTCAAATTAAAATATAATTTACACAATTGAGATTTTAATTTCGAATATTGCACTTCTTGACCTTTCTGTGGTGTCTTATTCTCCGTATGCATGATGATGTCACATATGCAACGACTACCCCTCTCTCTCTGCTACATTCTTCCGTAAGCTTTTTTTTTTGATAAAAAGGGAATGATAGATTCACTACTGTTAATTTATTATTTAATATGGCCGAACAAAAAAAACTTCATAGATGAAACTATGATCTTTTTAATCTTAAAAGAATTATTATTACAGCATTGATAAAGCTTTCTAACAACACACCACGTCAAAGGTAGGTTGATGCATCAACAAAACAACACCATGTCCTAGCAACATAAAGAACACTACTAAATAGTCAAAGAGTATAAATCTATTCGTGTACATACTCTTGGTGTCAACGAGAATGAATCTTGTGATATCACTCCCAGGGTTACATAATTACGCACCTACATCCACCGACGCAATGAAGAATTGGTGCCGCCTATCTTACTGTTTGACACATGTGGTGTCATAGGTGTATAGTGCCTACATGTTAGCGATAAGCATACGAAACTCGGGTTCTGAAGCGCGAGAGAAAAGGAGATCAACCATAAGCACGCAAGGGACAGATTCCATCACGCTAAGTCCTGTTCAAGGTTTTGCAGCATAGGAAAACACGAGACGAGCAGATCACCCTCTGGTTCAGGATCACGAAAGAAGCAGCCTACATATTCTCACCTATAACTTAAACCATTCACCAAAACAACTCCAACATGCTCTCTTTGCATGATGACATAGTAAAGAAACAAAACAAAGGGAAATAAAAAAAACAAACCTCTTCCACCTCTTCTCAGAGGAATCGAGGCGATTCAACTTGATCCCAAGAACAACATGCAAGACAAGCCTAGGGGAAGAGGAGAAGGACACGAGCAATAGGAAGAGAGACTGATCGTACGACCTAGAATGCGACTGTCAGGGAAGAGAGAGGGCCCCTCGAAGAGTCCACCACTATTGCTCCTGTAGGAGGTGGCCAAGTTGGTCGAAGGTGAGGAGGAGCGCGCCCTCCATAGAGAGGAGAACCTCCGGCCCCCGGCGGACGATAGAGACCGCTGCATCATCGCTATCCCCCTGCCTCACCTTCAACTTCCTCCGACAGCACGCGTTGTAGACGGCGTGGATAAGAGGGAGAAGCGAAAAGCTAAACGATCCTTGGAAATGAGAATGTGCAAAAATTGCGAACGAAAGGGAGGCCGGGTACGGGTTCATGGAGCGGAGCGGAGCAGGTCGGACAGGGCTTTTGTTCATTTTTTTTCGAGCTTGGATGAGAGAGAGCCGGAATTGGCGTCCCAAGGGAGTTGCTGGTTCGTGACTTTGGATTGTTCGATGAGATGAAGTGATGACAAAGTATTATTATCTATCTCATTAAGAGGGTTACTCGATTAATATTATTTTATTTTAAAACAGAAATGTTTGTATTAAATTTTAAGTTGTACCGTAATAGGTCAATCAGTTTTTTGCTAATGTTAATAGGGATATATTTCGATCATTATTTAATTTACCTCCAGTTCCTGATTGTAGAAACAAATTTTAAAGAGAGTGCAGAAGTCAAACTAAAATCCTATTATGTAATAAGGTCCCATTTGATTGGAACCTAGAGTTCGATATTTCCGTTGACAGTTCCTTTCCCACTCTCTTTTAACAACGTCAAGCCCTTTTCATTCTTTGTCGATGAGACCACCATAGCCAAGTGTCATGCTCTCAAGCATGTAGGCCGTGTGTTTGATTGTAATACTACAATTAAGAATGCAAGTTTTCATTTAAAACAAAAAAGAAAGAGATTTTTTATACAATTGAGATAAAAGATTTTCAAATTAAAATATTATTTACACAATTGAGATTTTAATTTCGAATATTGCACTTCTTGACCTTTCTGTGATGTCTTATTCTCCGTATGCATGATGATGTCACATATGCAGCGACTACCACTCTCTCTCTTTGCTACATTCTTCCTTAAGCTTTTTTTTTTTTTGATAAAAGGAGAATGATAGATTCACTACTGTTAATTTCCTATTTAATATGGCTGAACAAAAAAAAACTTCATAGATGAAACGATGATCTTTTGAATCTTAAAAGAAATATTACTACAGCATTGATAAAGCTTTCTAACAACACACCACGTCAAAGGTAGGTTGATGCATAAAAAAAACAACACCATGCCCTAGCAAGAAAAAGAACACTACTAAATAGTCGAAGAGTATAAATCCATTCGTGTACATACTCCTGTTGTCAACGAGAACGAATCGTGGGATATCACTCCTAGGGTTACATAATTATGCACCTACATCCACCGACGCAATGAAGAATTGGTGCCACCTATCTTACCGTTTGACACATGTGGTGTCATAGTTGCATAGTGCCTACCTGTTAGCGATAAGCATACGAAACTCGGGTTCTGACGCGCGAGAGAAAAGGAGATCAACTATAAGCACGCAAAGGACAGATTCCATCATGCTGAGTCTTGTTCAAGGTTTCGCAGCATAGGAAAACAGACGAGCAGATCGCCCTATGGTTCAGGATCATGAAAGAAGCAGCCTACAAATTCCCACCTATAACTTAAACCATTCACCAAAACAACTCCAACAAGCTCTCTTCACATGACGACATAGTAAAGCAAACAAAAATAAAAGGGAAATAAAAAAAACAAACATCTTCCACCTCTTCTTAGAGGAATCGAGGCGATTCAACTTGATCTCAAGAACAACATCCAAGACAAGCCAAGTGGAAGAGGAGAAGGACATGAGTAATAGGAAGAGAGAAAGATCGTACGACCTAGAATGCGACTGTTGGCGAAGAGAGAGGGCCCCTCGAGGAGTCCACCGCGGCTGCTCCTCTAGGCGACGGCCAAGTTGGTCGAAGGCGAGGAGGAGCCCGCCTTTCACAGAGAGGAGAGCCTCCGGCCCCCGGCATATGACAAAAGACCGCAGCATCGCCGCTATCCCCCGCCTCTCCTTCCACTTCCTCCGGCAGCACCCGTTGTAGACGGTGCGGATAGGAGAGAGAAGAGGAAAGTGAAACGATCCTTGGAAATGGGAATGTGCAAAAACTATGAACGAAAGAGAGGCCGGGGACGTGTTTGTAGAGAGGAGAGGAGCGGGCTGGGCGGGGCTTTTGTTCGGTTTTTTTATCGGGCCTGGATAGGAGAGAGCCCGAATTGGCGTCCCAGGGGAGTTGCTGGTTCATGACTTCGGATTGTTTGGTGAGATGAAGTGATGACAATGTATTATTATCTATCTCATTAAGGGAGTTACGCGATTAATTTAATTTTATTTTAATATAGAAACGTTTGTATTGAATTTTAGGTTCTACTGTAATAGATCAATCAGTTTTCTGTTAATGTCTATAGGAATATATTTCGATAATTATTTAATCTACCTCCAGTTCCTGATTGTAGAAGCAAATTCCAAAGAGAGTGCAAAAGTCAAGCTAAAATCCTATTATGTAATACGGTCCCATTTGATTGGAACCTGGCATTCGATATTTCCGTTGACAGTTCCTTTCCCTCTCTCTTTTAACAACGTCGAGCCCTTTTCCTTCTTTGTCGATGAGACCACTAAACCCAAGTGGCATGCTCTCAAGCACGTAGGCCGTGTGTTTGATTCTAATATTACAATTAAGAATGCAAGTTTTTATTTAAAAGAAAAAAGAGAGATTTTTTATATAATTGAGATAAAAGATTGTCAAATTAAAATATAATTTACACAATTGAGATTTTAATTTCTAATATTACACTTCTTGACCTTTCTGTGGTGTCTTATTCTCCATATGCATGATGATGTCACATATGCAACGACTACCCCTCTCTCTCTCTGCTACATTCTTCCTTAAGCTTGTTTTTTTGATAAAAGGAGAATGATAGATTCACTACTGTTAATTTCCTATTTAATATGGCCGAACAAAAAAAAACTTCATAGATGAAATGATGATCTTTTGAATCTTAAAAGAATTATTATTACAGCATTGATAAAGCTTTCTAACAACACACTACGTCAAAGGTAGGTTGATGCATCAACAAAACAACACCATGCCCTAGCAAGATAAAGAAAACTATTTGTTGGCTCAGACTAGATGGCGGACAAGAAGGGGAGGTTGAATTGTCCCCCAGTCGAGATGTCAGATTTTAAAAATAATCTAAACTATTCGCAGCGGAATTAAAATTAACTACGTTAATCACCTAAACTCAAGTGAGATAAATTGTTCAGTCAATCTTTCTGATCTCACACGTTCACCCAACCAACAAGCGATGAACAATTACTAGTAACAAATAGCAGAGCTAACGAAGTGTGATGGTGTAGTGAATAAAAATCTACAAAATAGACCTTTGAACGAAGATAGAAGAAATGGACAATCGCACAGGCACACCACTGTAACACAGAAATTTTTAGGTGGTTCGGGACCACGACGGGCTCCCTACATCCACCCCTCACCGAAACCCGGTGAGGCTTCACTACACGCTACTAACGTAGCAACACGGGGACGAGCCCCAACACCACACACGCTGCTTCCGCAGCAATATGCACACGGGGTCTAGCCCCAAATGCTGCCACGGCAGCACTCACACACGCACTAACTTGGGGAACTCACCTCGCACTAATTCCACACACGGAGACGTAGCTCCGTCCACACACAAAATATTCCGATGATCAGAAAAGCTAAAGGATACACAAGATATGCTCACACGAAAATATAATCCATGAAGAACATCACAAATAGATGAATAGAAGATGTAAAGTGTTTCCCCTTTGATTTTGAATGGCTGTTGAATATCTTCCTTGAAGCACAAGTCGGAGGGAGTCAAATCCACAGTATATTGGAGCAACTGGTTCTTCATGAAGATCCTAGCTCGTCTGCGACTTCAGCAGCTTGTACAAGATGAATATCTTCGAATCCAAGCTCCAATGGCACCTGCAAAGATTAGAAGCTCATCAATCTCTCAAAGTCCTCTCCTCTCCAGCTTATGGCCGCGCTCTTTCTTCCTCTCCCTACAAAAGATGAAGCACGTTAGCCCGTGGGATTACCTCCTTCGATGGATAACGCAGGATATATATACTCAAAGGAAACCAACGACAAAAGACCAAAATTCCCCTTTTAAAAACCCTTCAAAACACACCCAATAGATGGGAGAAACCCTAAGGGTATAAGGGTAAAAAGCTAAAGCCAATCGGATCTCAAAATGGGCATTTCAAAATCAATCCGGAAATCACGATCCGGACGAACCAGAAGAAGTGTCGACTCAAGGAGTCGACACTTTCTTCACCACACTCTGCCTCGTTTAAGAAAACTGTACCCAGGGGCAAGTTTCGACTCTTGGAGTCGACACTTTATCCCAGGTGTTCTATCAGCGTTAAATAAAATAACCTTACCTGTGAGTGTCGACTCCTAGAGTCGACACTCTCTTGAGAGACTTCTGTCTGCATCACAAGCAGACTAGCCTGAAGGTGTCCTGCGTGCGAAGATTGACCTTATGCACATGACTATACAAGGTAGCATCGACCCTAATATGCAAGACAATGGATTAGCATCGACCTTGTAGCATGAGCTACACTATCCTAGCATCGACTTCATATGGACTAGCGTCGACGTTAGTTGCTGGACAATGCAAGGTAGCATTGAACTAGCGTCGATGTTAGTTGCTGGACAATGCAAGGTAGCATCGAACTAGCGTCGACGTTAGTTGCAACTAGCACAGACCCAGAACACCAAGAGTCGACTCTTGTAGAGTAAAAACTGAAAATGCAATATATGAAGAATATAAGCCCAAAACCCATAAGATTAACCCCAACAACCAAGTAAATGCAGAAATCAAGTTTAGCCACACAAAAAAATCATTCAATCCACATTCAAAGACACAAAGTACCATGCACTAAAGAGACTTAAATCCATCTTTCAGTCTTGGTTTCAATAATGAAAATGGAGATCTAAATGAGCAAAAAGCAACCCCAAGACCGCCATGAAGAATATACTTAAAGACACATGCAAACCGAATTTTCTTCAAATGAACCAATGCCAATGGGCATTAAGACAAGGGTTCTATGCAATGCTTACCCAATATCCATTAGCACCCAACATTCAAATGCTCATTCTTACCTTTGTAAAAACCAAGCAGAGTTCATACCATGATTTCTGTTGCCCCCATGGTTATGATGTGTGGCTTGAAGAGTTTTGATGATGACCGAATGCAATGTGATTTGTAATTGGTTGAGTGAATTGTTCCTTGACTCTCTAAATTCTGAATTAGTTATATCATGAAATGGTGAATGATGAATGGAACTTCATAACCTTCTGAAATGGTGAATGATGAATGGAACTTCATAACCTTCTGTAATGGTGAATAGGCCAAAACAAATATGGAACTGAGGATCAATGGTGAATTCAGGTAAATTGGGGAGGTAATATTTGATATGTGCTTGATAAATAAAATGCCTCTTCAAATTCTTTTTGAATGGCCAATGGAAACCATTCAGGAATGAGCCTTCCCACCTTACAGGTGAGAGCATGGAAAATGCCACTGGGGCAAGCTTATTTAAACATTCAAAAGTTCATGGTAAGAGGTGCAATCTGCATGAGCAAGTTTGTTCTATTCATGTCAATACAAACCTAATTTTCTTGTGGTGTTCTTGCAGGTCGGAAGATCTCCTAAAACCCCATTTATAATGCCAAAACCCAGGTGAGGTTGTAGGTTTTTATTTCTAGCAGATTGGGTCTTTTTGCTTTCAAAAGGACTTGGTGTCGACACCAGGTGTCGACACCAAAATCCATGTGTTCTATTTTTGTGAACCTACTCTAAAGCCTACCTACTCCGATCCAAATGCTCTCAAATGATTGGTCCGTGGATCCACAGATTTCCACATGTGTGGAAACATGTTTTAGATATAAATAGAAGCTCCTAGGGCGTCCAAAACCAAGGCTTCAGAGGTTTACACGTTTTTGGCTCTCTTTTTTGTGCAAGGCGACGGCTGTAGATCCAAGGCATCCTCCATGTCGATTTGTGCATCATTGCCAAAAGAAGAGAGCTGGTTTTTACCTTTCCAACAGCCCCTTGCTGGATGCTGCATGGAAAATCAAGCAACAACCTTGCTTGACCAAGAATCACCTGCCCTCTCCGAAGAACGGTCTTCATCCTGCGGAAAAACTCAATCACGTTCGACAGAAAGAAAGGGGGAGTTCTAACCACGAGAATATCCACTTTAGTTTGAGTTCTCCATTTCATTTTGGGTCAGATCTTGAATATTCAGTGTAATTGTGAGCATCTTGAATCTGTTTATTTGTGTGCTTGCTCGTGAACGGAGACATGAGTGTGTGTGTGTGTGGGAGGCCCAGATCGACAACCGTGTGTGGGGTTGCTGTAGTATACAGCATGTGTGGCTCAAATCTTAGTGGACCGTTTATCCTCACACAGTGAGGGGTGGACGTAGGGGGCACGTTTGTGAACCCGAACCACCTAAAATCTTGTGTGTCTTTATGGTTTGCTTTATCGCAAGTTTTACGAGTGGGCCCTGCGCTGAGTTGAGTGGATCTTTCTTACGACATAAATCTGCATTCATCCACTTGTGTTCACGAGAGAGATCATGTTCGCGTGAGAGTGGGTGCTTGTTTGCTTAATAATCATTCAAATTCTGCAGTCAACATTTTTAACAAGTATCTCGTCTATTGAAGTTTTTTTTTGGAGCAATCAATTCACCCCTCCCCTCTTGATTGCCACTCGTCCAGGCACAACAATTGGTATCAGAGCTTTGGTCTCTGATTGAGTCAACCACACGGTCGCAGAGCGAGATCCTAGAGAATGGCAAATAGAGGGATGATGCCCGAAGGGCATTCGGTACACAGGCCTCCGTTTTTCGATGGAACAAACTACCCTTATTGGAAAAATAGAATGTATGTTTTCCTGCATGCTCAAGAGTATGATGTGTGGAATGTGATTAATAAAGGTCCTTATAAATTACATGAAAATGAAGATGATTGGGATGATGAACATATCAATAATTGTTTAGCTAATTTTAAGGCTATGAATATAATTCAGTGTGCTATACATCCCAATGAATATTCACGAATTTCTATGTGTGCCCCTGCACAGGAAATGTGGAACAAGCTACGCTTGATTTATGAAGGAACATCTGAAGTCAAGGAGACCAAAGCAAATCTATTGGTCCGAGATTATGAGTTGTTTATGATGAAGCCAGAAGAATCTATTTCTGAAATGTTCGCGAGGCTGATGGAGATTACAAATGGTTTGAAGGCTCTAGGGAAGGAGTATTGAAACCGAGACCTTGTAAGGAAGGTATTGAGATCACTATCATCATAGTGGCATACAAAGGCCACTGTAATTGAGGATTCAAAGGATCTCAGTACCTTGACCTTGGACGAGTTATTTAGCTCCTTGATGACAAATGAAATTAATATCAAAAGGAGCTAGGAGGATCACAAAAAGAAAAAGGCAGCTACAACATTGGCGTTGAAAGTAAACCCATAAGAATCTGAAGAAAGTAAGGAATACTCCACAGCTAATACTGAAGATGAGGAGCTTGTCGCTATGATCACCAGAAGGGCGAGAAAATTTGTCAAGAATACTAGGAAGTACGGTGGTCAGTTCAGAAAAGGACCAAGAAAGTAAGGTTCTAAGAAAAATGAAAGTAGCAAGAAGGATGAAGTGATCTGCTACGAATGCAAGAAACCTAGTCATATGCGGGGTGAGTGCCCCGATTTGATGAAGAAAATCACGAAAGAAAAATTCAAAAAGTCAAAGGCCATGGTCGCCACATGGAGCAACGAGAATGAGGAAGAGTCCAGAAATGAAGATGACTTGGATGAGCTGGTTCAGAATCTGTGCTTCATGGCAAATGAGGACAACTCAAATGAGGTGGAGTCTGAATCCGAATCTCTTACATGTGAACAAGGCAGATTACATATGAATCATTATATAAAAAATGCAAAAAATTTAAATCTAAAAATAAACTTCTGAAAAAGAAGATGGAGCATCTTGTGCATGCTGAAAGTTCTTATGAGAGTTGCAATGCCTTGAAATCTGAAATTGAAAATCTCAAATATGAAAATGAAATTCTTGTGTCTAAATTTGAATTGTTTGAAGAAGAGAGCTCATGCATGCGTGAAGACCAAGCCACTTTTGTCAAAACGCATGAAGACTTGAAGAGGGATTTAGAACAAGAAAATTTGGAAAGAATTGCATGTAATCAAACCAAAGAAACAGCTGAAAACAAAATTGAATCATTGATGCATGAAATAAATGAGTTGAAGAATGCTCTTGCTACTTTGGAAAAAGGGAAACAGTTGATGAACACTTCTATGGATTCTCATGAAGGAAGTTCAGGACATACTTTTCAAAAGAGAAAAACATCACAACCTAAAACACACACGACACCTTTGGTTCCAAGAAGTTCGTCTCCCTCCTCATCTAACACACATGTACATAACTCATCCTTGAATTTGACTAGGAGGAGAAACTATAGTACCAGAATCACTACATGTTTCTATTGTGGAAGGTTAGGACATGATATGTATGGTTGCAGAACCATGAAGTTTGATGATGAACATTTTGCAAGAATGGTGAATAGGTCAAATAGGCCTTTTGGTTCTAACCATCGTGGACCCAAGCTTGCTTGGGTACCAAAAACTCCATAAGTATTCTCTTTGAATTTACAGATCTACTTGAAGGCTCAAAGGAACAAATGGTATTTGGACAGTGGATGTTCACGACATATGACGAGAAACAAGGAAATGTTCGCAGACCTGCAAGAAAACGATGGTGGAGTGGTAGCTTTTGGCGGAAAAGACAAAAGAAAAATTGTCGGAGAAGGTAAGATAGGTAAGAATCAAACTCACGCCATTGAAAATGTTTTACTTGTGAAAGGATTGCATCATAATCTTCAAAGCATAAGTCAACTTTGCGACAAGGGTTGCAATGTGACATTTGATTCTACTCATTGTACTGTGGTAGACACAAACACTCATGAAATAAAGTTCATAGGGTTTAGACATAATAATGTATATATGATAGATCTCGATGATGCTTCTCATGACAATCTGTGTTTGGTTGCTAAAAATTCTGATGATGCTTGGCTTTGGCATCTCCGTCTTGGCCATGCCAGTTTTAATGTGCTACAGAAATTGTCTAGAAATAATTTGGTTGTTGGTTTACCCAAGTTGAAAATTGATGATGAAAGGCCTTGTGGGGCATGTAGTAGGGGCAAGTAGACTATAACATCTTTCAAGTGTAAAAATGATGTAACCAATACTAGACCCCTTGAATTGGTTCACATAGATTTGTTTGGACCAAGCAGAACTCATAGCTTGGGTCGTAAGTTGTATGGGTTTGTAATTGTGGATGCTTTTTCAAGATATTGCTGGGTATATTTTCTCTCACATAAAAATGATGCCTTGATGGAGTTTCAAGCATTTTGCAGGTTAGCTCAAAATGAAAAGGGATGCAGCATCAAGGCGGTGCGGAGCGATCATGGTAAGGAATTTGATAATCATGAGTTCAACAATTTTTGCAGGGCTCAAGGATATATGCACAACTTCTCTGCACCAAGGACTCCCGAGCAAAATGGGGTTGTTGAAAGGAAGAACATGACACTAGTTGAAATGGCCAGAACAATGATGAATGAGAACAACTTGCCAAGGTATTTCTGGGTTGAAGTCGCGAACACCGCATGCTATATAATCAATCGAGCCATAGTAAGGTCATTGTTAAAGAAAACACCGTATGAGTTATATCGAGGTAAGAAATCAAATATTTCTTACTTCAAACCTTTTGGCTCCATTTGTTACATCCACAATAATGGTAAGTTGGATTTGGGAAAATTTGACCCCAAGAGTGACAAGGGGATCTTTCTTGGGTACTCTCTTAGCTCAAGAGCCTATCGAGTGTACAACTTGAGAACTCTTGTAGTTGAGGAAAGTCCCCATGTCATTGTTGATGAATCATTATCTAAGGGAACTAATGAAAAATCTATCTTGCAAGTGGAGGCAATTGAAGATGATGATATGGAAAAGATATTAGAGAGAGTTTAGAAATAAGGAATTGAAGAACAACAAGAAGTTGGCAGAAATCAAGAAAATCAAGTTTAGCAGCATCTACCAAGGCAATGGACTTTTGCAAAGAACCATCTATCGGAAAATGTCATTGGCAATGTAGAAGAAGGAATAAGGACGCGATCCTCTTTCAGAGAAGTTTAAAATCTTGACTACATAGCTTTACTTTCACAATTTGAACCTCACTCCGTAGAAGATGCCTTAAAAGATGATTTTTGGATCATGGCTATGCAAGAAGAAATACATCAGTTCCAAATGAACAAAGTGTGGTTCCTCGTGCCACGTCCTAGAGACCACTCAGTGATCAGAACAAAATGGGTTTTCTGAAACAAAACTAATGATCAAGGGGTGGTAACTAGGAACAAGACTAGGCTGGTAGCCAAAGGCTATAGTCAGGAGCTAGGAATTGACTTTGATGAGTCCTTTGCTCTAGTAGCAAGACTCGAGGCAGTGAGGATTCTTTTGGCATTCGCATGTTGCAACAATATTAAATTGTTTCAAATGGATGTAAAGAGTGCATTCTTAAATGGCTATCTCTAGGAGGACGTGTATGTGGAGCAACCGCCGAGGTTTGAAGACACGGAGCATCCAGATCACGTGTACAAGCTAGACAAAGCTCTTTATGGTCTGAAATAAGCACCCTGTGCATGGTATGAACGGTTAAGTGAATTCCTCATTCAAAATGGATTCAAGTGAGGTAATGTCGATCAGACCCTTTTTACACAATTGAAGGGTAAGGAAATTCCAATCGTTCAACTGTATGTGGATGACATCATTTTTGGCTCCACTAAGGATGCTCTTAGTGAAGACTTTGCAAAATTAATGCAAAGTGAGTTTGAAATGAGCCTTATGGGGATGCTAACATTTTTCTTGGGATTGTAGGTGACACAGACGACTGATGGTTTATTCGTAAACCAAAAGAAATATGCTATGGAGCTGCTCAAGAAATTCAATATGACTATAACCAAGCCACAACCAACTCCCATGTCCACATCATTAAAGCTTGACCATGATGAGCAAGGTAAGGCCGTTAATCAAACCCTTTTCAGAAGCATGATAGGATCCTTGTTGTATCTGACTACCAGCAGGCCTGACATTCAATATGTAGTATGTTGTGTGCCAGATTTCAATCGAATCCTAAAGAGTCTCATATGTCGACCGTCAAACGCATATTTTGATATATTAATGGTACATATTAATTAGGAGTGTGGTTTCCACGTAGTTCATGTCTTGAATTGGTTGCTTATTCCGATGCTGATTACGCGGGTTGTAAAATAGATCGGAAGAGCACAAGTGGGTACTGTCAGTTCCTCGGAGGTTGCTTGGTTTCATGGGCCTCCAAGAAATAAAATTCTGTGGCATTATCAACCGCCGAGGCCGAATACGTGGCCATCAGAGGTTGTGTTGCCCAAGTGCTCTGGATACAATAACAATTGATTGATTTTGGCATCACACTTAAAAACACAGCCATTCTATGTGATAACACCTCAGCAATAAATCTATCAAAAAATCCGGTGCATCACTCTCGCACTAAGCATATTAAAGTTAGGCATCATTTATTGCGTGATCATGTAAGCAAAGGAGACTTCGAAATAAAGTTTGTTGATACAAACAATCAAATTACAGATGTAACGCACGAGAATTTCTAAGAATTTTTTAGATTTAAAAATATAATTATATTAATTATTAAAGTATTTAATGGGATATTAATTGAATTATGGATTAATTAAATCTATCTTATATGGCCTTACACTAATCTAAAAGGATTGGGCCCATATAGTAAACCCAATTGGCCCAAAAGATTGTTTTGGACCCTAGCCCATATTCTAGAAGCTAGGAATATGTTAAATCACGGAATTTAGGAGATAAATACTCCTTATGTAGATAATTAAATGGATAATGGAGGCAAGAGTTTGAATTAGGCTGAAATTCGGCGTCCAGACCTGAAAGCGGTCTATCGGGCGACCGCATAGCTCAAGAAGCGGTCTAGCACTAGACCGCTACTATCTGTCAGTTCCGTGAATGAAAGAAAACGTGAAAAGCTTGGAACTTTGGCATCCAAATCACCTGGGATTGATGCTATTCCTTCGTTAGAGGAGTCTAGAGTGAATGAAGATCGAATTGGAATCTTAAATTGGACTCTAGGTTCGTTATAATCCATGAAACCCTAGTTAAACCCTATAAATAGGACCCAGTTTAACCTGCGCAAACCTTTGATTTGGCTCGCCTGGTTCGACGGTAAGGAAGCATTATTTTGTCTAGGTTCTTTAGAAGATTTTGTTCATCTTAGTATTAACTATCTCCTCTCAAAATTTCAAGCTAGGAGATTAAGTCTACAAGGAGTTAGAGGCTTCCAAAGTTGCTGGCTTTACACAAGTAACCCAGGAACCTGTGCGATCAGGTCAGATTGATCAAGAAAATAGAAGCCCTAAAATGAGGTAATTAGATAGAGATCTTTTAGAACTTTAAGCTCCCTTTTATATCCTCTACTTACCCTCAAAATTGCACGTCCATAGGTCAAGGGAATCCGGAGATACAAGGGCGTGAAGTTACTGTTCTAGCACAGAACGTGTAGGAATTAGGGCTTGATTCCAGTCAGAAATTCAAGCTTTCGGAGCACTATTAACGGTAGGTTATCTCATGGAAGGCTTAAATATAAAGTTAGGAACAAAAGCCCTCTTGTTTCAATCATTTTCATGTATTGTACACTGGTAATTTCATGTTTTATCTAGGTCTAGGCATTTAGTATAATGCTCATGCATAATTCCTAGCCCTAATGGAACTAAAATGAATTCTCTTGTGTTATACATGAACCCATACATATAGTTGGCCTATTTCTCGTACCCATCATGCTATAGTGTTTGTATATGTTGATTTCCATGCATGATGTGTCTTGGAACCCTGTTTTTATTATTTTTAATTAGTTTTCAGATTACACAGGAAGAGACGGTCTTCCTGCAGACCGCCAGAGAAACCCTAGCGGCCCTACGATAGACCGCTAAGGCCTCATAAACGGTCTTTCCTCGACCGTTTCTTGTTTCTAATTTTCTGTAAATATGTTAACCTGAAACATATTGTGGGTTTTCCTTAATTATCATATGATAAGCCAAGCTACTTAGGTTTTTATCTTTGTTTAAGTATCAATTTCATACATTCAGTATTCATCTAGGTTAAGTCCATGTTCTTTATGTACTTAGAAACTATTTTAAACTTATATTAGTTTCATGCCAAAACTTATACTCTTGTATTTAAATGGAAATGACTCTATATGGTTTCATTGACTTGACAAGTTTTGATTGTGGTTTTACCACAATCTTTCTCATCTATGAGTCATTTTTCCTAAGTACATGGCATATACTCTGATATGTGACCATTAGTTACACACTTTGCACTTATATGATACATAATCTTGGACTTGATGACCTCTCCTTTGGATATTCCTTCCAATGGACTACGAAATCTTGTTTCAAGGCCTCTGTAAGACTCTGCGAGCTTGGGATTCCCACTAGGACACCGAGCTGGTTGTACCATTAAAGCCCAATTGTCTAGAATGCACTATCATCGATTTCTAAAATTCTGTTTCATAAACGGCCTAAGATTCGACCGCTAAGGCCCATTAACGGTCCAATCTATGACCGCTACTGTCTCTGAGTCCAGACCGATTTTCTTTGGACTTAGCCCATTCTAAACGGTCTTGTACTAGACCGCTAGGCTCAAGAGACGGTCCAGTAAACGACTGCTAATTTCATGAGTTTGATAAACCCGGGGTTAGACTCAAGGGTTGATTTTCCTATGTTCCTAGATGGTCCAATTGATTATCTAGAACCTGTCATATCATTCCAAAGACACCTAAATGAATTTTGAAATAAAAGAATGTACCGTTATGCTGCCAGAATGCCGCCGGAGTATAACCTTCTTTTAAAATCATTCTTTGATAATCCATATCAATGTTGATGCGTTCTATACCTTGGTTACATTATCATGGAAGTATTGTTGAAACTTGTACATTATTGGCCACATTATTGCTTGAAACATGGAAGTAGCTTGATTTATACTTGAAGATGTGATCGAGCACTGATTGTGTTCAAGGGCTCTATGCTAGTCCCCTCGGCTGATTATCGGAGACATACTATAAACCATGGGGTATGATGTTACTGGCGTCGCATTTCGCTGGGAGTACTTTCTCTATAAATAAGTGAAATATCCATGGAAACATGATCAAAAGATCCACATGAATTCACGAAGTACTTGCTATTAAGCGAAACGTATTTACTTGCTTGTTACATGACTTTCTAGTGCATAGCCTTCGTGGTTATGAAAAGTACATTCTTGTTCATGGAAAGGCCAAGTTTGCATTCTTGTTATCTACTTGATTTATCATACTCACATATCTCAAGCTTGCTCATACCTTGTTACTTTGGTTTTGTTCGAATGTTTTCATCGCGTCCACATGATTTGTCTTATTTCTTTAGAGCTAAAACATTAATTACTTTAACATTGCCTACATGTTGATGCAAAGATACCTACTAGGCAAGTGTGCTCATTACCTACTTTCTCAATGTTTCAGGAAGTACGAGTGAGTCGGATTCGGATTACTCCAATAGCGGGTTTGAGAGTGATTGAAGGATATATGGAATCGAATGAAGACCTAGAATTGTCAAAATATGTCTAGATTGAGTCGTTATATGTAATTTTTGTCTTATTGAGTCTAGAAGTTAAAAAGGGAGTTGAATATTCATGTACTTGAATTATGATTATTTGATGTGGAAATAAAAGTGAAGGTTTGATTAAATTATTGTGCAATTACTTTTATGTGATTATCTTGCGCTCTGATTATTGCTTGCTCGAGGCTTACCATGCCGGCTGTTCGCGTTCCCGATTATTTCCGCTGCATAATCTCAGGGCGTGACAGTTAAGGTGGTATAAGAGCATTAGGACTAGAAGTCCTAGGGAAAGGTCATGTCCTAGGTTAAGTCCAAGGGTTAAGGACCCATGCCTATGAACTAGGGGAAGAAACTTCCAACCCATGCGAGGATTGGGTAGAACCTGGGATGAGATAGTGATTAGAATTATTTCTAAGATTTATCCCACCGAATTCCATTGAAATTAACAAATCTATCACTTTTCTCAAGTACCATCCAAATCTATTCCCATCATGCATTCGTACTATTGGATACTGGTGCTTCTCATTCCTTTATATCCATTGCTTTTACGAAAACATTATCCATTTCATTAGTTCCTTTACCTCCAGACCTTGCTATTACTACACCTTTAGGTCTCGGAACAAAACTTACAACTTATTACCCCGATAGTGAGGTAAGGGTAGAAGGTCACAATCTCCCAGCAAACCTCGTATGCCTTGACATAGAGGGCTACGATGCTATTTTAGGGGTGGATTGGCTTGTAGACCATGATGCTTACATAAATTGCCAGAACATGATTATCTCCTTTCGGAAACCAGGTCTTCCAAGGTTTACTTTCCTTGGTGTCAAATATAGGAAGCATCCTACCATTATTTCATCTCTTCACGCTTGCAAACTTATTTCGCAAGGATGTGAAACCTTTCTTGCTTCCGTAATCATTACCGAGTCCAAGGAAATTGTCTTAGAAGATATTCCTATCGTAAATGAGTTTCCCGATGTATTCCCATCGGATTTGCCTGATTTACCGCCCGAAAGGGATGTAAATTTTTCCATTAAACTCATCCCCGGAGCAGCACCTATTTCAATAGCTCCCTACAGAATGTCCCCCACAGAACTCAAAGAATTGAAGAGACAACTTCAGGACTTACTAGACAAGGGTTTCATTCAACCTAGCACATCTCCTTAGGGTGCGCCAGTTCTATTTGTCAAGAAGAAAGATGGATCTCTCAGGTTATGTATCGATTACCGGCGACTAAATCAGCTTACTATCAAGAACAAGTATCCGTTGCCACGTATCGATGAGCTCTTTGATCAGATTTCAGGGGCAGAATATTTCTCCAAGATTGACCTCAGGTCAGGTTATCATCAACTCAAGATCAAGGATGAAGACATACACAAGACGGCTTTCTGGAGCCGGTATGGCCACTATGAATTTGTAGTAATGCCGTTCGGGTTAACCAATGCCCCAGCAGCATTTATGCAACTTATGAATAACATCTTCAGGCCTTACCTTGACCAATTTGTGGTCGGATTTATTGACAACATCCTTATATATTCTACGACTAAAGAAGAACATGAAGAACACTTAAGAATCGCCATGCAAACGCTAAGAGAGCACAAACTTTATGCGAAGCTTAGTAAGTGCGAGTTCTGGCTAAAGGAGATCTCTTTCCTTGGCCATATTATTTCAAAGGAAGGTATCGTTGTCGATCCTTCTAAAGTAGAGGCTGTTAAGAACTGGAGCCGACCCACGACCGTGTCTGAAGTTAGAAGTATTCTGGGTCTGGCTAGTTACTATAGGCGATTCATTAAAGATTTCTCAAAGATCGCCGTTCCTTTGACTAGACTTACAAGAAAGGAGAATCCTTTTATATGGTCGAAGGATTGCGAGGAGAGTTTTCAAACTCTTAAAGAACACCTTACAATTGCACCTATATTAACGCTACCGATAGAGGGTGGTGGCTTTGAAGTCTATACTGATCATCTGGCATTGGCCTAGGATGCGTCCTTATGCAAAATAGAAAGGTGACTTGTTATTCCTCAAGACAGTTGAAGCGTCATGAAGAAAATTACCCTGTGCATGATCTAGAATTGGCAACTGTTATATTCACCTTGAAGATTTGGCGACATTACCTTTATGGGAAGAAATTCACTATATTTTCATATCATAAAAGTTTGAAATATCTTTTCACTCAGAAGGAGTTGAACATGCGACAACGCAGATGGTTGGAGTATCTCAAAGACATCGACTTTACTATTCAATATCATACAGGGAAGGCAAATGCTATAGTAGACGCTCTTAGCAAAAGACAGATGGCAACACTAGCAAGCCTCAGAGAAGGTATGACTTGTCTTATCAAAGATTTTTCTCACTTAAATCTTGATATTGACAGGGAAAAAGATGGATGTATAATTACCAATATAAGATCTCAACCTACATTGATTAAGGATATAGTCAAATTGCAAGAAAATGATCGTACATTGATGAAATCAAGGATAACGTTGATCAAAGACCAGAATTCTCTATCTCCTATGATGGAAGATTATTATTTAAGGACCAAATTTGCGTGTCGAATCATGATGACACTAAGAAATTGATCATGGAGGAAGCGCATAAGTCAAGATATACTATTCACCCTGATGCTACCAAGATGTATCAGGATTTGAAAAGAAACTTTTGGTGGCCCAACATGAAAAGAGAAGTGGCAGATCTTGTGTCCCGATGTCTCACTTGCCAACAAGTAAAAGCTGAACATTTAAGACCTGCTGGGAAATTACACCCCTTAAGTATTCCCGAATGAAAGTGGGAAAGTATAGGGATGGATTTCATCATGGGTTTACCTAAGACAAGTGGTGGACACGATGGTATATGGGTGATCATAGATCGGTTAACTAAGTCTGCACATTTTCTACCAATCAAGAGTCGATGGTCTGTGGATGTACTAGCAGCATTATACATGAGGGAAATTGTCAAACTACATGGTGTCCCTATCACCATAATATCTGACCGAGATCCTCGGTTTACATCACAATTCTGGAAGGGTCTACAACATTCATTAGGGACTCGACTGAATTTTAGCACTGTATTCTATCCACAAACTGATGGTCAAACTGAAAGGATAAATCAGGTGGTAGAAGATATGCTCAGAGCTTGTGCTATTGACTTTGGAGGAAATTGGCATGACCATTTACCCCTAGTAGAATTTTCATACAACAATAGTTACCAAGCTAGTATACCAATGGCACCATTTGAGGCTCTGTATGGAAGAAGATGTCGATCGCTTATTTGCTGGAATGAAGTAGGAGAAAAGCAATTTCTCGGTCCTGATATCATTATGGATACTATCGAGAAGATAAAGCTTATTCGGGAGAAACTCAAGATGGCTCAAGATAGGCAGAAATCATATGCTGACAATCGAAGGTGCGACTTGGAATTTCAAGTAGGGGATCATGTATTCCTTAAGGTCTCGCCAGGTCGAGGTATTCAGAGGTTCGGTATCAAAGGCAAGCTTATTCTAAGATTCATTTGCCCCTTTGAGATTCTCGAAAGGGTTGGTGAAGTCGCATATCGAATAGCTTTACCCCCTCAACTAGTAAGAGTTCATGATGTATTTTACGTTTTAATGCTTAAGAACTATGTTCCTGATCCTTTCCATGTCATCACTTAGTTTAATCTGGAGATTAAAAAGGACTTGACATACGAGCAAAAACCAGTTAAGATTATCGAATGGGAAGTACGTCAACTTCGGAATAAAACTATTCCAATGGTCAAAGTCCAGTGGACCATGTTATGGCCGCATGAAGCGACATGGGAAACCGAAGACGCCATGCGCCAAAGATTTCCAGAATTATTTGACTGTAAGTACACTCTCCATAAATCCATGTATTGAATTTGGGGACCAAATTCTCTTATGTGGGGGAGGGTGTAACGTCCGAGAATTTTTTAAAAAAAATTTGGATTTAAAAAAATAATTATATTAATTATTAAAGTATTTAATGGGCTATTAATTGAATTATGGATTAATTAAATCTATCTTATATGGCCTTACACTAATCCAAAAGGATTGGGCCCATATAGTAAACCCAATTGGCCCAAAAGATTGTTTTGGACCCTAGCCCATATTATAAAAGATAGGAATAAGTTAAATCATGGAATTTAGGAGACAAATACTCCTTATGTAGATAATTAAATGGATAATGGAGGCAAGAGTTTGAATTAGGCTAAAATTCGGCGCCCAGACCTGAAAGCGGTCTATCGTGCGACCGCATAGCTCAAGAAGCGGTCTAGCACTAAACCGCTACTAAGATAGATTTAATTAATGTTAGTTCCGTGAACGAAAGAAAATGTGAAAAGCTTGGAACTTTGGCATCCAAATCACCTGGGATTGATGATATTGCTTCGTTAGAGGAGTCTAGAGTGAATGAAGATTGAATTGGAATCCTAAATTGGACTCTAGGTTTGTTCTAATCCATGAAACCCTAGTTAAATCCTATAAATAGGACCCAATTTAACCTGCACAAACCTTTGATTTAGCTCGCCTGGTTCGACGGTAAGGAAGCATTATTTTGTCTAGGTTCTTTAGAAGATTTTGTTCATCTTAGTATTAACTATCTCCTCTCAAAATTTCTTGCTAGGAGATTAAGTCTACAAGGAGTTAGAGGCTTCCAAAGTTGCTAGCTTTGCACAAGTAAGCCAGGAACCTGTGCGATCGGGTCAAATTAATCAAGGAAATAGAAGCCCTAAACGAGGTAATTAAATAGATATCTTTAGAACTTTATGCTCCCTTTTATATCCTCTACTTACCCTCAAAATTTCACGTCCATAGGTCAAGGGAATCAGGAGATACAAGGGTGTTAAGTTGATGTTTTAACACAGAACATGTAGGAATTAGGGCTTGATTCCAGTCAGAAATTCGAGGTTTAGGAGCATTATTAACGGTAGGTTATCTCATGGAAGGCTCAAATCTAAAGTCAGGAACAAAAGCCCTCTTGTTTCAATCATTTTCATGTATTGTACACCGGGAATTTCATGTTTTATCTAGGTCTAGGCATTTAGTACAATGCTCATGCATAATTCCTAGCCCTAATGGAACTAAAATGAATTCTCTTGTGTTATACATGAACCCATGCATATTGTTTGCCTATTTCTCATACCCATCATGCTATAGTGTTTGTATATGTTTATTTCCAAGCATGATGTGTCTTGGAACCATGTTTTTATTATTTTTAATTAGTTTTCAGATTACATAGGAAGAGACGGTCTTCCTGTAGACCGCCAGAGAAACCCTAGCGACCCTACGATAGACCGATAAGGCCTCATAAACGGTCTTTCCTCGACCGTTTCTTGTTTCTAATTTTCTGCAAATTTGTTAACCTGAAACATATTGTGGGTTTACCTTAATTATCATATGATAAGCCTAGCTACTTAAGTTTTTATCCCTGTTTAAGTATCAATTTCATACATTCAGTATTCATCTAGGTTAAGTCCATGTTCTTTATGTACTTAGAAACTATTTTAAACTTATATTAGTTTCATGCCAAAACTTATACTCTTGTATTTAAATGGAAATGACTCTATATGGTTTCATTGACTTGACAAGTTTTGATTGCAGTTTTACCACAATCTTTCTCATCTATGGGTCATTTTTCCTAAGTACATCGCATATACTCCGGTATGTGACCATTAGTTACACTCTTTGCACTTATATGAAACACAATCTTGGACTTGATGACCTCTCCTTTGGATATTTTTTCCAATGGACTAAGAAATCTTGTTTCAAGGTCTCCGTAAGACTCCGCGAGCCTGGGATTCTCACTAGGACGCCGAGCTGGTTGTACCATTAAAGTCCAATTGTTAGAATGCACTATCATCGATTTCTAAAATTCTATTTCGTAAACGGCCTAAGATTTGACCGCTAAGGCCCATTAACGGTCCAATCTATGACCGCTACTGTCTCTGAGTCCAGACCGATTTTCTTTGGACTCAGCCCGTTCTAAACGGTCTTGTACTAGACCGCTAGGCTCAAGAGGCGGTCTCGTAAACGACCGCTAATTTCCTGAGTTTAATTAACCCAAGGTTTCACTCAAGGGTTGATTTTCCTAAGTTCCTAGATGGTCCAATTGATTATCTAGAACCTGTCATATTATTCCAAAGATACCTAAATGAATTTTGAAATAAAAGAATGTACCGTTATGCTGCCAGAATGTCGTCGGAGTATAACCATCTTTTAAAATCATTCTTTGATAATCCATATCAATGTTGATGCGTTCTATACCTTGGTTACATTATCATGGAATTATTGTTGAAACTTGTACATTATTGGCCACATTATTGCTTGAAACGTGGAAGTAGCTTGATTTATACTTGAAGATGCGATCGAGCACTGATTGTGTTCAAGGGCTCTATGCTAGTCCCCTCGGCTGATTGTCGGAGACATACTATAAACCATGGGGTATGATGTTATTGGCGTCGCATTTCGCTGGGAGTACTTTCTCTATAAATAAGTGAAATATTAACGGAAACATGATCAAAAGATCCACATGAATTCATGAAGTACTTGCTATTAAGCGAAAAGTACTTACTTACTTGTTACATGACTTTCTAGTATATAGCCTTCGTGGTTATGAAAAGTACATTCTTGTTCATGGAAAGGTGAAGTTTGCATTCTTGTTATCTACTTGATTTATCATACTCACATATCTCAAGCTTGCTCATACCTTGTTACTTTGGTTTTGTTCGAATGTTTTCATCGCGTCCACACGATTTATCTTATTTCTTTAGAGCTAAAATATTAATTACTTTAACATTGCCTACATGTTGATGCAAAGATACCTTCTGGGCATGTGTGCTCATTACCTACTTTCTCAATGTTTCAGGAAGTACGAGTGAGTCGGATTCGAATTACTCCAATAGCGGGTCCGAGAGTGATTGAAGGATATATGGAATCGAGTGAAGACATAGAATTGTCGAAATATGTCTAGATTGAGTCTTTATATGTAATTTTTCTTTTGTTGAGTTTAAAAGTTTAAAGAGAGTCAAATACTTGTGTATTTGAATTATGATTATTTGATGAGAAATAAAAATGAAGGTTTGATTAAATTATTGTGCAATTACTTTTATGTGATTGTCTTGCGCTCTGATTATTACTTGCTCAAGGCTTACCATGCCAGCTGTTCGCGTTCCTGATTATTTCCGCTGCATAATCTCGGGGTGTGACCGTAGATATATTCACTAAACCTCTTAATGAAGATAAATTCACTTCTTTTAGGAGAGAATTGGGCATTTATCGTTTAGAAGGTTAGTGTATGTCTTGCAATTGGTCTGTCTCATCTCATGCATCTGCATTTGTTCTTACTTACAACTAGATCCTTGCATTTGTAATTTCCATTGGTCATTCATGTGCATCATGTTGGTGTGTGTATTACATTTTGAAATGCTTGAAGGAGAAATGTCGATATATGGTGTGTGCCTTGTCAGAAAAATCAAATTATGAACTCCTTTTGCTTCCTATGTCTACATACTCCTTGATAAATAAAGCACAGCCACATGATGGAACGGGATGAAACAAGGCCGTGGAAGATCGGAAATGGAAATTGGTGTGTACGATTGGCTATGTCTTTAAAACCCCCAAATTGACAATCCCAAGATTTATATCATTTGAGTTGCTCAAATTATCTCCAAAGTCATTTGGGGTTCAAGCCTTATTCCTTGGAGTTCATCAATGCCCCTAAAAATCACTGCTAATAGCATTTCATTTTGATACAGGGCAGTGTCGACACCCCGAGTCGACACTTAACCCTAGGTCCCTTCTTTTCTCTACGGGCAGAACAGGGCCAAACCGGTGTCGGCATCCGATGTCGACACCTTTCGGTTGCCCCCCCTTTCGTGAACCAGTGCGCAGGGGTTCGAACCCGTTCGCACCTAATCGAACCCCCTCCGTTTTGTGCCCTAAAACCCCTAAACATCTCGTGCCGGCCTCCTTTCATCCCCACATTCCCTCCTTGCAAGTCCCCAGCCATTTGCAGCCCTAGAGAGAGCGGACGACGCCGTGGCACCCGCGACCTCGCCTTGGTAGAGCATCCGCGGCCACTTCCTTTAGCCTTTGTCCCCTGGAGCGTGGGTGAACTTGTGGAGAAACCTTCCATCCGAGATAAGGGCTCCATCGTTGAACAAATCAACCCATTTTCTTCCTCCTTCCGTCTCCATTCGAAGTGGTTTCCCTATGGCTTCAAAGAGGCATGCGACGGGTAAAGAGAAGGTTGGAGACTCTCGCAAACAGAAGGAAATCTGAGCTAAGACTCAAGAACATCACGTTTTCCAATAGAAGCCCACGCCCGCACAGTTCAAGATGATGGATCGGAAAGTCCTTCGACCTCGGGCAGTTGATTTCCAGGAATTGCATAGAGTTATTCCCGAACTGCTTCCATTGATAGAGGTCCAGCCAAATTTGGTTTCGTTCATGTCCAAACTCCGCAAAATATACCACTCACTTGTACTTCAATTTTATGGAAACATGGTTGTTAAAGATAGCAAGTATATGACTGTGGTAAATGGACAACCTATTCATCTTACGTGCCGATTTTTAGCTTCTGCTTTTGATATGCCTGATGCTGGAAAACTTCATGGAGATGCCATGTATGCTGACCATGAGGTATATGAACTAATGACGGGGGAAGAAATGAAGGACCGATCCGTCAGTGGGTTAAATTCAAATCATTTCCCCCTATTACAGCGCATTCTCCATCATATGTTGACTACCATCTTACTTCCCAAAGCAGGGGGCAGAGAAAAAGTCACCGACCAACAAATGTTTCTTCTCTATAACCTACTGCAGAAAGAGACGATCAATTTTCCTGCTATTTTTCTTGATCATATCACTAGTTTTCTTCACATCAGAAATAGGACACTCCCCTACGTCGCCGCCTTAACTATAGTTTTTCATGCGGTCAACATATCACTGAAAGATGAGCCGTGTCAACATCTCAGGGAAGCCGACATTTACACTGTTCACTCAGTCTGTAAAAACATGGGATATGCAAGGACCACTCAAGGACACTTGGTTAGGACACTCAAAGCTATGCCAGAAAAGGACCCTGATGAAGCATCTGATGAAGAAGAGGTAGCTGAACAGCAAGAACAAGGTGGCACTTCTGGCACCCAAGCAGCCTCCACGGATGTGTCTGGGTTACAACTATCGATGGAGACATTGGGTGGTGAGGTGGGTCACCTTAGTGAGGCGGTGGATGTTCTCACTCACGATGTGGCGGACTTGAAGCTTCATCACACCATGTATCTCCAGGCTTTTGAGTCCCTCACCACTGTTGACACCCGTTTTTTACCGATGAATCGAATCAGTTCCTGCGTCTCAGTTATTGATGTCCCGAACAGTCAATCACATGAAAGATTATTCCTCTGGCAGTATTTTGGGCTCTTCCCAGCGAAGACGGCCTCCCTCCCTCTCATTGGATTTAACGGTCTGTTATGAACCGTGTTTCTCAATATAACGGTCCCCACTTGGCCGTTGTGTTCCGCTGCCCCGGGTTATTTGTATCTCGTGATACGCTTTTTATAGCGGCTCAATTCCAACCGTTATAGACAATATAGCGGTCGTCCATGGGCCGTCATTATTTGCCGACAAGAAAAGGGTTCAGAGGCCCGACAGTCGGTCATAGCCACGTGCTTCACGAAAAGTTGTTTGTCTGGGTGTTGACTCCTCTTTAAGTATAACGGTTTTCGAGGACCGTCATGTATATTGAACGGTCCCTCCAAGACCGTCATATATGTTTGGCGGCCTTCGTAGGACCGTCATTTTTAAGGCCACCCAGATTAGACCCCCGTGATTCCAGGCGGATTAAGAGGAGAATGTCGTTGGCAATATTGACACGATGCTCTCATTTACCGGCCTTTGACCGACCATCATTCCCCTTAACCCCTGATTAAGCTCGAAGCCGTGGGCTCTATATATAGCTCACGGGTTCTGACAGAAAAAAAGAGACGGGGGGGGGCCATCACGAAGTGCTGTCGAATTCCATCGCCAAATCTCATACAGCATACGCCCGTTCGTCAGGGAGTGGGGGCCTTCTACATCCCTCGCAGGCCCCCGGTGCAGGGAACTTCACGCTTCGTGTCTTTGTGTTTCCTTCTCTGTTTGCTCACCACACACGCCTTTTCTTCACTGCATCACACATCACATACATCATTTAGTTGGCATTTCTTATCTTTCCTACTGTTTCCGGCGCCCTAAACGGGGTTTCAAAACCTCCAGGTATCGCCGGGCCATGTTCTTCCTTTGCTTTATTTCAATTAGTACACCTACTACACCATCATTTAGCTAATCTCCGTTTATCTGTGTGTTTCACCGTTTGCTTTCAGGTCAGCAACCAAAAGCACGAGGCCCGCACCTTCTGGCCGGCCAGGAGGAGTGGAGGAACGGACCCGCATTCTCCCGTAGCTTCCGAGTCCCGGCGCTTTCACCGGGTGGCGATCACGGTCAACAGCTTCATCTTTCCTCCTGTTGTTTTTTTTTATCACTTCAATATTATTTAACTCGAGGGGGAATAACATATCAACACCTCTCCTTTTTTTGGCGATCACGGTGGGACTTCTGATGCCCATCGTGCTTCTGGTTTGCTGACCATTCTCTGTCTCTGTGAAGTTCAGCGGTTCTGTAACAGCCGTCGTTCTGTGTAAAACGGTTCTCTTTCAGCCGTCGTTGTCTGGTATTCTCCGCAATTATCACTGTTGTACTCTGCTCATTTAACGGCTTCCATCAAGCCGTCATACTTGTATGGCGGTCATCATCAGGCCGCCATTTGCGTTTTGAGCTCTGCACTTTAGCGGTTCTTCCAGAGCCGTTATAATCAATTCAGCGGTCCCCTGTAGACCGTTATTTTGGTGTAGAGTCTACGGCTGGCACTTGTTATCCCTGATTGTTATTCCCAGCATTGGTCCCCCTGCTGTCCACTTGTTATTTTCTATCATATTATTGATTGCTTCATGATTTTATCATTTGATTTCATATGTGATTGCTAGATTTCTAGGTTAGGCTTTGCATGCACTCCGGTGCACCTAGGATCATTCACTTCATACTGTAGTTGCATTTCCTACCGAAGTGGGATTTCCTCTCGTCTCCATATTCCTTGGAGCCGACTAGGGAATCTTGCCGAGGACCTCCGTAAGCCCCCGTGAGCCGTGGATTCCCACACGGACGCCGGGCCGGTTGTACCATCGCCACACCGTGTCTAGGTTCTGCATACGTGGAGTGTGATCCCCCTTAGAGTCAGCCAGTTCCCCCATCATACCGTTATTAGGCTCCCAAGTGTCCGAGCGAACTCTACATTTTAATCAAAACACTAAGCCTAAGAGAAAAGAATTCTGAAAACTTGCGGTATCATTCAAAGTGTGTGCATACTTGGTTGACTCCCTTCTCGTCTCCACCTTTCATTGTGTGGTTGCTTTGCTTCTACTTGTGTACTTTGGTCTTAAGTCTCTCTAGTCTGTGCATCCCATTGCATGCAGCATTGCTCCCCTCCCTCGGGATCATCTCCTAGGGGCGATTCTCTACTCTCCCTCTATTGCAACCCTTTATTCAACTCATCATCATCCAGCATGTCTTCTTTCGGGTCCATCCCCGCCCGCGAGGATTCTCTTCCTCAGGGGCTCCTCGAGGACGTCTCCGGGGTTGCCTCCTCCCTGAATGGGGAGGGGTTCGTCTTTGTTCCCCCTTCCTCCATCGCTGAGGTTGCGCCACCCACGCTCCCTCAGTTTGGCTCCCCATCGGCGAGCCAACTACTCCAACTCATGTCCCAACTTGACCAGGATCAACTCCAGATATTCAAGCAAGCCCTCGGGGCAGAGGTCCCGCCCGCTGTAACCCTTCCTGTCTCTTCCACCCATCCTGCTGAGAGGTCCGGAGCACCGTCTGTTGCCCCAGTGGACCATACCCCTCTTCGCCCACAGGTCCTCCAGTTTCCAATATATCAATCTGGCCAGGCTTCTACCTCAGCCCACCCTCCTGCAGACAAAGGGAAGAGTCAAATTCCCTTATCTCCTCGTGCTAGTGCCCACGCGGCCGTCTCATCAGCACCACCGGCCCCTCTGGCCCAAGTGGATTCTACTCCACTACAGCCCGGAATAGCTCAACTCGCTTACGCTGATGTGGGTCCTTTTTGGACTCAACATCCATCTTACGGGCTCATGGCCCCCACTATCCATCCGGCTGTCTCCCATTATCCCTCGGCTTCTACTGTCCATCCAGCTGCCTCTCACTACCCTTCAGTTCCACCTCAAGTCCCTCTACCTCAACAAGGAAGTGACGATCGCTTGGCAGTTCTCCAACAGCAGATCGATCTCCTCAATAAGAGGG
The DNA here is from genome assembly GCA_022559845.1 of Amorphophallus konjac. Taxonomy (NCBI): domain Eukaryota; kingdom Viridiplantae; phylum Streptophyta; class Magnoliopsida; order Alismatales; family Araceae; genus Amorphophallus; species Amorphophallus konjac. The sequence goes on from CM040118.1 coordinate 116,994,306, forward strand.
TTGGCCCACCATCCTTCGCAGATGCTCTCACTCCTAATTTCCGGGACATCCGATTCCCTTCTCAGTCAGAGCTCCCGACATACCGAAAGTACAATGGGAACGGCAACCCGTTCATCCACGTCAAGGAATTCCTGTACGAGTCAGGACCATACCAGCATGACGATCACCTCCTTGCATATCTATTCCGGCGATCCCTGGACGGGGTGGCACTCGAATGGTTTTACGCTCTGCCATTGGAGGAGGTTGGGAGCTTCAAGACGATCAAGGAGAAATTCGTGCAAATATTCCAAGATCGGGTCGGACCCGAATACTCATTCACGGACTTAGTGGCCGAGAAGATGAAAGCTGATGAAGACTTCGCTACCTATGCTGATAGGTGGAGGCAGATAGCCTCCCGTGTGCCCGGGCAGATTCCGGAAGAAGAAAAGATCAAACTGCTCATTTCTAATGCAACCCCTCTCTTCCGGAATGTCCTAATGATGAATGACATCACCAGTATGCATCAACTATACAGTCGGGCCCGGTTTATCCAGACCCAGTTTAAGGACTCCCCCATTCATTCTCTCTTCGAAGCCCAGAAGCCCAAGAGTTCCAGAAAACCACAGGGCCCTGTTACCGAGGGAGTCCAAACAAACGAGCAGGTGCAGGTAGTTAGCCAGACTGCCACCTCCCACTTCCCCCAGCAAAGCAACCCCCATTTCTCCGCATCACCTCGCCCTTCCTTTCCCACGCAGCAACACCCTCAACAACAATCTCCGCCACCACCACAACAGCCCCAGCAACCACTGCAATACCATAACACTCCCCCGCCTGCTACCTACGCACCTGCTCGTCCGGTTGCTAAAAGAGCCAACTATCCTCCTCTCCCAGAGACGCTCACTAATGTCTTTGCAGCGCTGATGCATACTGGCGATTTACAATTGCCACCTGAGCGCCCGAACATGAATCCGGCCGCCGATCTGTCCCGATATTGTGTATATCACCGGCAGCCGGGGCACACCATTGAGAGGTGTTATCATTTTAGGGACCTGGTATACGACCTGCACGAAGGTCACAGGATCGATTGGGCTCAGATGAGGAAGCTGATTGAAGATCTGAGAAGAGGGCCAGCAAGGCCGCAACAGGCAGCACCACAGCAACAGCAGTTTCAGCAACAACCTCAGCAATTCCAGCCACAACAGCCACAGCAACAGCAGCAGCAGCCAAACTTAGGGATCCACCAAAATCCCATGCCAGTACATGCACCCGCTCCTCAACAACAACCGCAGCCGCCGGCACCGGCCCAAGTCAACATGTTACGCCACCCGGCTCCTGACGCAGGGTGGACCATTGACGATCCCGCACACCTGTTAACCTTACGCCACATCCCTACGCACTCTACCTCACCCGCCGTCTTTTCCATCCTTCGGCCTTCCATGCCTTCCACAACTTCCCCCGTCATCCATCCTTCCACCATACTTACCACTCCGAGAAGCCATATTCTCTCGCCTATCCCCCCACAACATTATACTTCCCCACCTACTATACCCTCCACTATCTTGTCCACCAATCACTGCAGTCCACTAACCGCCCCTTTACCTCACCCATCGCCCATTTTACCTTCACCACAACCTTCGCTTACTATGCCTATCATATCCTCCATCACCAAGACTGCCATCCCTTCCATTCTCATTCACCCCACTGGGTCAAGCGGGAGCCCACCTACAGCCATGCCAGCACAAAACCTTGCCCTCAGGAGCGGGCGGTTATTTCAAAGGACTTACCCCTCTACTAGTGCACCTCCCCAAATACCCTCCATCTCAGCATCAGCAGCACAAGACAATGAAGTTGACCCCGCGCCCGGTTCCACATACGACCTGTTGCAACATCTTGACCGCATGCCGGCAAAGATCTCTGTCTTGGAGTTGATCAGACGTTCACCTCTACACCAAGAGGCATTAAGGACGTTTCTGCAAAGGGTCATAGTGAACGAAGATGTGGCGGTAGACAGCTTGCCGTCAGTGTTGGCTACTGTTACCAAAGGGCCCGCTATCACATTCTCTGAGGCCGAACTCGCGCCCCCTGAAGCACGCCAAATGCCGCTATGCGTCACCATCACCTTGAACCAGGTAGTGGTAGACTCAGTGCTAGTGGACACTGGGGCTTCAATAAATGTTTGTCCATTAAGTACTCTGCGTGCCTGCAACATTTCTGAAAGTATGCTGAAGCCGACACCGACAACCATTGCCGCCTATGACAATTCCAGAAGGGCATGTCACGGGGTCATCACATTACAGGCTGAGCTAGGGCCGTTACAAATAGAGGTGGAATTCTACGTCCTAGACATAGATCCGATGTTCAAGGCTATTCTGGGTCGTCCATGGATAAATGCTCTGCAAGCGGTACCTTCCACCGCCCATCAGTGCCTGAAATTCTCCTTCCAGGGGCGAGTGGTCAAAGTTAAGAGTGTTTCCACCGTCCAGGCAGTGGACGCCATCACTGACCAGGTTCTCCCCACTCTATGGCCGAGCAATAGGCCAGTATTGTCAGTTATGGACATAAATTACCCATGGGCTTATGCGGCAGGCAAACCCATTACAACACGCAAGAATGCCGGAGCTAAGCCTAAACCCAAAAATTCTAAAGGCTGGGACATGATCATGAAGCTAGGCTATCAGCCAGGCCTTGGTCTCGGCGCGCGGTTACAGGGAAAGACCAAACCCATCTCTGAAAGCAAGAAGATGGGTCGTCAGGGCTTAGGCTATCATAACACTACCATTCAGGCAGATTCTGGGCCACTAACCTGGGACTACCGGCAACACTTTGTAAAGGGTCCACTACAGCCCGGCACCGCAAATAAGCCACAACCCAAGGAAGAAAAGAAAGATGCTCCCATTGTTAATATTGTTGCTGACCCACCGCCGCCTCTGCAGGGGTTGGTAGGGGATCTTGAAGATTATTTTGCTGAAATGTCAAGTCTGTTTACTGATCCAGCCACTCAAATGAAGGAGACAGAGATGCCCATGGTTAGGCATGCTCTGATAAGGCCACAGAAGATACAAGAGGCAGGAAGCTCCGACATTTCCTTCTTTATTCCTCCTGCTCATTTGGCCTCAACAGTTTACCCAAACTTTGTGATTCGATCCCCTCCAATACTGGTCAAACCGTGTTTCACAGGGAGACCGTCAAAAATTCTATTCATTCCCTCCAATTGCGGGCACTGTCCGCCCATTGATCTACTCGATCTATCTTCACCACCTTCTCCTAACCCCCGAGTTCGCGGGATGTGGTTCTCCCCCGATACCTTCCTCTCTCTCTTTCCTCAATTCTTCACAAAAAAACTCCTTCCTCTGCCTCCACCTTCTGATTCTTCTTGCTCTCTTCTGGTAGTAGAAGATACCCAAAAAAAAACGTCAACTTTCAAACTTACATTTCAGTCGAAGACTATGCTGTCTTCTGCTCATCCACTCCCCAGGGGCACCAAACCCCTGCTCCTTCTCCACTAGATTTTCTGTCTCCTAGGGCAGATGTACAGGTAGTTGGGTCTCCTAGGTTAGTCGAGTCAGTCAGGGTAGAAGCATGTTCCCCCTTAGATAGCCCATCCACCTCTGCAACGCCACCACTGGCATGTCACTCCCGTTCCATTCCCGATAGGTTCCTACAGGATCTGGCCTTGAGATGCCAGGCCCTCCTCAGATGCCCAGAATTCATAGCCACCACCGTCTCCTTGAAAGAGGATGAGGATTCAGAAGGCAGGGTGTGGAGCAATGACGGACTAGGAGTGTATGAAATTGTAGACGAGAAAGACCCAGCGGATGATGAGGAAAGTGATGTGGAGGACATTGCTGACCTATACGCACAAGGATTGAGAAGATTCGACGAACCCTCGTCAGCAGTGGATGAACCCACTAAAGAAATCAATTTAGGGACCGAAGAGGATCCCAGGCCCATATCTATTGCAGCTGATCTCCCTCCTAAGGTAGAAGAGGAGCTCATCAAGGTTTTGAGAGAGTACAGCGATTCTTTTGCCTGGTCCTACGAGGACATGCCGGGTCTCGACCCCGCTTTAGTGGAACACAGGTTAATCTTAAGGCCAGGGGCGATTCCTGTTAAACAAAAGCTCAGAAGATTCCACCCACATATGGCCTTGAGAATGAAAGAAGAGGTGGACAAATTACATAAGGCCAGATTCATCAGGGTTGTGCTTTATCCACAGTGGGTGGCCAATATAGTCCCGGTAATAAAAAAAGATGGCAAAGTCAGAATTTGTATTGATTTCAGGGACTTAAACAAAGCATGTCCGAAAGACGATTTCCCGCTTCCTCACATCGATGTTTTGGTAGATAATACCGCTGGGTTTGAGGCTCTCTCGTTCATGGACGGGTATTCAGGATACAACCAAATCCGTCTTGCTCTAGAAGATCAAGAGAAAACCTCCTTCACCACGCCTTGGGGCACCTACTGCTATGTCGTCATGCCATTTGGATTGAAGAACGCAGGTGCTACCTATCAACGGGCAATGGTGGCCATCTTCCACGACATGATGCACGTCTACATGGAGGCCTATGTGGATGATATTCTGGTGAAGTCGAGGACAAAAGAAGAACACCCCGCCATTTTAGCCAAAGTGTTGCAAAGGGCTAGGGAATACCAATTGAAGATGAATCCTAAGAAATGTGTCTTTGGAGTCGCATCCGGGAAATTACTTGGGTTCATGGTTAGCAAACGAGGGATTCAGATTGATCCTAATAAGGCAAAGGCCGTAATGGAAATGCCACCGCCTAAGAATCTTAAGGAGCTTCGTGGTCTGATTGGGCGTTTGCAGTTCGTTAGAAGATTCATATCTCAACACTCTCAAAGATGCCGCCCATTCTACGACTTATTAAAGGCGGGGGCCGAGTTTAAATGGAACGAACAATGTCAGAAGGCCTATGAGGAGCTTAAGGTCTATTTGTCCAACCCTCCTGTCTTGCAACCTCCTGTCCCCGGAAAGCCTTTGATCCTATACATTTCTGTCGCTGAGGATTCCCTAGGTGCTGTCCTGGCACAAGTGGATGATGAAGGAAGAGAGAGGGCAGCATATTATCTCTCCCGATTGTTCAATTCTGCCGAATCCCGGTACACTGCCATGGAGAAGACTAGTGCAGCATTGGTATGGGTAGTTCAGAAGTTAAAACACTATTTCCTAGCCCATGAGGTAAGGTTGATCTCTAGAATGAACCCAATCCGCTACCTCCTCGAGAAACCTGTCCTCTCTAGTCGATTAGCTCGCTGGCAGAGCTTTCTCTCTCAATTTGATATCACCTTCGTCGTCCAGAAGGCCATCAAGGGGTATGCTATTGCTGAGCATCTTGCTCATTCTCCTATCCCCTACACTGATTCAATCCAGGACGAATTCCCTGATGAACACCTTGCAGTTATCTCTCATCCGCCTCCCTTTTGGTCTCTACATTTCGATGGTGCGCTCAATTCCCAGGGCCGTGGCATCGGCGCTGTCCTCCTTACTCCCGAAGGTATCACCGTCCCTTTTGCCTACCAGCTCTCTTTCTCTGTCACCAACAACATAGCCGAGTATGAGGCTCTCCTAGCTGGACTAAAGCACGCCTATCTCTTAGGCGCACGATACCTCAACATCATGGGAGATTCTCAATTGGTGCTGCGTCAAGTTCTGTCAACTTATCGCACCCGTGACCCCAAACTAAAGCCATATCAAGATTTGGTCACACTCTTGGCTAGACAATTTAGCAAACTCATCTACGTTCATGTTCCCCGATCTCAAAATATTCTTGCTGATTCATTAGCATCTCTCGCTTCCTCTTTATCCTTCTCCCTTAGTCATTCCACTGAGACCATTATGGTCCAACGGATGGACGCTCCCTCTCTGCAAGATCCTTGGTTTGCTAACCTTAGGAAGATTATGGAAGAGAAAGCGGCTAAAGAAGAGGTTAAGGAAGTATCCTTGGCAGAATTGGAAGAAATCTTGGACGAAGATGAGTTGCCATGGTTCCATGAGATTGAGCAATATTGTCGGGATGGTTCTCTCCCGGAGGAAGCCAATGCGACACAAAGAAAAGCCATCAGAAGAGTCGCCTCGAGGTATACAATCGTTGCAGGAGAATTGTACAGACGCGCTCTCAATGGAGTTCTATTGCGGTGTTTAGACGACAATGAAGCTTGGAAAGTAGTGGAAGCTGCTCACTCCGGTGAATGTGGAGGTCACGTGAATGGACAGGCATTGGCTAAAAAGATCCTTAGGCAGGGCTACTATTGGCCAACCCTAGAGGAAGATTGTTCTACCTACGTCCGTAGGTGCCTTCAGTGCCAGCTCCATGCTGACAAAATCCACGCCCCTGCTTCATCTCTTCGCCCACTATCCGCCCCATGGCCTTTCTCCATGTGGGCCTTTGATATTGTCGGTCCGTTAGGTGACCCTAACGCCCAAGTAAAACAGAAATCCTTCATCCTCACCGCTACAGAGTATTTCACGAAGTGGGCGGAAGCTGAAGCCTATGCAGAGATCAAAGCTACCACAGTTTGCCGCTTCATCACAAAGAACATCATCTCGCGGTTCGGGGTACCAAGCGACATTGTCACCGACAATGGGCCACAATTTGTGTCTCAAGAACTCCAGGACCTCTGTAAGAAATTTGGTATTGCATTGCATCATTCATCACCATATTATCCACAAGGCAACGGTCAAGCCGAAGCCACCAATAAAACCCTTCTTAAAATCATCAAGAAAACGTGTGAATCCCACCGGCACGCTGATTGGGCTGATAAATTGATAGACGCTCTATGGGCTTATCGCACCTCTGTCCGAACTCCTACAGGGCAGACTCCCTTCGCCCTCACCTATGGGATGGAGGCGGTACTCCCGTATGAGATTCTCATCCCTTCCCTAAGAGTGCAGCTAGATAAGGAACTTAATCTCGACGAGCGTCGAGAGGCGTTACTAGCGCAGCTGGAACTATTAGATGAGAAGAGGTTAAATGCGGCCAATCACGCTTCTGTTTATCAAAAGCGGGTCTCACGTCATTTTCAAAAGAAGGTAATCGAAAGAAAGTTTGAAATAGGTAATATGGTTTTGAAAAGGAAATTCATCCGAACAGGTGGTCCAAGGGCTAAGTTGCAGCCAAACTGGGAAGGGCCGTTCGTCATCAAGGAAGTCTATCCAGGTAATGCCTATCGGTTGACAAACTCAGAAGGAGAAGAACTGGCAAATCCGTGGAACGGGTTATATCTCAAACGCTTCTATCCCTAAAAAAGAATCTAACCACGTGCTTCCCTAGCAATGCAAGCCTCCCCTGTTCATAAGAATCACTGAGAGAAGCTGAACACACAAATACGACCCTTTGGTCCTGTCCCCAGTTCCGCCAAACACCGTTTCCCGGGGCCACACTCTGGAGGAAAGTTGTAGTCCCTGTACGTTTCTTGCTTCGGCTGAACCCAAGAATGAGGAGTAAATAAGGAGGCGATGCCTGACCTGGGTACCCTAATACGAGATAAGTCTCAAATAGGGGCAGTTCGTTATGACCTGAAGCCACAAGAAAAAGAAAGAAAAAAGAGAGGAAAAGAACAAAAAGGAAAATGAATAAATGAAAATATTTGGAACAACTGTGGTAGCTTAAGGTTCGATGACGAACACAAAACCCCGGCGCAACAGACCGAAGCTTTGAGGGGTACTCAGGAAAGAATTCAAGTCTTAAAACCTCACATGACGGGTGTAAGCTTGTCTCCGTATTCTTTTTTTCTTTTCAGGACAAAGCTGAGTACCCTGGGGGTGGCCCTGGCAGAACACCGTCAGGCAAATATAAGTTCGGACCAGGAGGGTCCCTTCAATCACACGCCAATCTCAGGAGGAATCCTCAGGTTACGAGGGAGGCATGTCTTGTTACGGAAGCATCGGTTTTCCAAAAAAAAAAAAAAAAAAAAAATCAAATATTTCAAAATTCAAAAAAATCAAATATTTCAAAATCCAAAAAATCAAATATTTCAAACAAAAAAAATCAAATATTTCAAAAAAAAAAATCAAATATTTCAAAATCCAAAAACAACAAATATTTCAAAATCCAAAAAAACAACAAATATCTTTTAAAAAAAAAAAAAAAAAACCCAAAAAAACATTGGATATTTCAAAATCCAAACATTTAAAAAAAAAAAAAATCCAAAAATATTCATGACTTGCATTCATGGCATGCATGCATTGCATTGTTATCATTTCTCTTTTCCTTCGCTTATTTAATAAGGCTTGCCCCTTGACCAAAAATCGAGCACTGGTTACCTCCGCACTTGTCACAAGGCAAGGGGCTAAGCCTAAAACAGATTTAACCTGTTTCATTGCTAATGGTGTGCAGGACGATGGAGCAAGAAGACGAAGTAACAACAGAACAACTGCAAGGGGCAAAATCAGTCACTCCAACTTTTATTCCTGATACAAACAATTCTCGCTCTCAAACAAGGCACTCTCACTTATCAAGCATCATAAAAAGGAAGGGAAAGTACAATCACTCAATCCTCCGCTGGGCATTCCCGCAGGGGCACATCTCTCTCAGTTTTCTGATATACGCCTGGCGAGTCTCGGTCGCCTCTTCCACCTCTGCTGGCAAGGCACGCACCTTGCTGATTCCCCACATCGCTAGTGCACTCCTCACACTCTGCTCATCGTGCTCAGTGCCAATCTGTCTAGCCTGAAGAGAAGGGAAGTGCGACAACGGAGGAAGCAAGGTCCGCGGTACACCGACCTGCAAATGGCACCTGTGTGGATAATACACGGCCAGTACGGTATCACTCACTAGCCTCAAATCCAGACCCTGTCCTCTGGGCAGTCTGACCTCCGTAGTCACCAAGAAGTTAGGCCGCATCACGAACCTCTCCACGGGTAGCCGACTCAGGTACCTGCGCCATTCTTCTCTGGTCCGCATATCCCCCGTACGGCACTCCACCTGCGAAGAGAAACCAAACCCGCCACCGATAAAGGAAAGTGGATGGCTCCCGAAGATCCTACTCTCAGTCTCTATGCTTGCCCTAGGGATAAACTTCAGTCTCACGCCCACCCAACACTCTAAGAGAATCATAGAACCAAACAGTGGACCACTCAGGGCAGCAGAGCTAAGCCCTTCATAAAAATAGGCTAAGATAGCCTGGGAAATAGAAAGCCCTCTCCATAAACCACTGATGGTGCTAAGGATGGGAAGATCTAGCACGTGGTCGGCTGACGGAAAGAGGATAGCACCACACAAGCAAATGGATGCAGCCTTGGCAATAGCCTCATGCCACCCGCATTTGTTCTTACAATGTGCCACCACCCACTGGCTGAGAGGAAGAAGGTGAATATGACGGGCTCCCACAAAGGTCTTGATCTCACTCGGGTCTTCTATGAATTCGCTAAAGATGGCAACTGGATCTATAGGGGCAACTGTGTGACACACTAGATCCTCCTCCCCAACCCTAGACTTGGGGAGAGACAGATAAGCCTCTACTTCCTCTAAAAGGACGGTGGCCTCAAAGGATGGAAAGATAAAAGTGTGGGTCTGTGGGTGCCACATTTCTATAAGGGCTGAAATGCTGTGCCAGTCAAAGGAAATCTTTTGGAAGTTACGACCTAAGAACAGCAAGGATTGTAAGTGCCAAGAATTAAGGATGTGGGTTACCCCTAGGGGCAAGGCACGAACCATGGGAGCCACCCACTTAAGAGAAGAGTATCGGCGAGAGCCAGGAAGGAGCTAAAAAGGAGAAAACGAGGAAAGTAATGCAGAAAGAAAGAGATATTAGACGAACAGAATCAAATGAACCAAGTTTGAAGTGATTTAAACATACCTCTCTAGAAGGATTTGAACTGAGATGTCGAGGAATAGAACCCAAATGCGCAATCTCCTCTCGCTCCTTCCTCGCAGCCTTAGGGCCTGAATGGTCTCCCTCACCCAAAGAATGCTCACCAAAACTCCTCTTCATGATGATTTGGTGGTGATTTAGAGGGAAGAAACTTAAGAAGCAGAAGAAGAGGTTGGGTTCAGCCTGAAGGCAGAGCACCCCTTACTTATAGGAGGTCTCATCCCGTGTTTCGCTCCACTGGAACGCATGATGCACGAGAGCACACCAGGATTGAATGGGCTTAAGGGAATTCAATTTGGCTTCTAAGATCGTGCTGATTGGCGGTCGTACGATAGACCGTCATTCATCTAAGCACGGCCCAATGGAGACCGCTATTCTCATGTCCGCGGTCTACCATGGACCGTCGTTCTTCAGTCGGCCAGCGCCAAATAGCGGCTTTCCCTTGACCGTTATGTTACATAACGGCTATGGCATCGCCGTTTTTCTTAAGAAACCCACGGCCCTGTCTTGGCCGTCATTCTTTCCAAAACGGTTTTTTCCTGGCCGTTGTTCTCTAAACTCATGGGCGTGCCTCACCTCCGCTCGCGTCACTCACCTAGAGTCGGCGTGCCTCACCTCCGCTCGCGTCACTCACCTAGAGTCGGCGTGCCTCACCTCCGCTCGCGTCACTCGCCCTGAGTCGGCGTGCCTCACCTCCGCTCGCGTCACTCTCCCCGAGTCGGCGTACCTCACCTCCGCTCGCGTCACTCACCTCGAGTCGGCGTGCCTCACCTCCGCTCGCGTCACTCACCCCGAGTCGGCGTACCTCACCTCCGCTCGCGTCACTCACCTCGAGTCGGCGTGCCTCACCTCCGCTCGCGTCGCTCAACTCAAGTCGGCGTGCCTCACCTCCGCTCGCGTCACTCGCCCTGAGTCGGCGTGCCTCACCTCCGCTCGCGTCACTCTCCCTGAGTCGGCGTGCCTCACCCCCGCTCGCGTCGCTCACCCTGAGTCGGCATACCTCGCTACCTCTCACGCAGCTCACCCGAGTCTGTCATCGCCTCCCTCACCCATTGTCATTCATACATACACTCATCCATTTGCATACATTCATACATCCATACAAAAACTAAAAAAGGGGGTGCATCATATATACATATCATCATCCCAAAAACATAAAAATCTCATAAAAAAAAAGGGGGGGAAAAAAAAGAGGAAAAAGTACAAAATCAGGCCTCACCCTCTGGCCTGTCACTGTCTCCACCTCCCTCCTGTCTCTTCGCTGGCGGGGCCATCGAAGAAGTCTCAGCATCATCGCGACGTCGTCGTCGCTCATCACTCTCGTTCCTCTCCCGCTGAGAGGAACTCGCCATGTAACGTCCTACCGAGGTGTGAGTAGCCTGGCTGCCACTCGGTACGACCGATCGGCTCCTCGAACGGCTCATCGTCATACCCTGAACCTGGCCCCGCAGCACAAGAGCCTCGGTCCTGAAAGGCTCCAGCTCCGCTATCGTCGCTCGGTGGCGCTCCACCTCCTCTCGATAGCGCTCCACCTCCGCTCGGTAGCGCTCCACCTCCGCCCGGAGAAGTCCTGTCTCAAGAGCGTCGGCCGGCTGAGCTCGCGCAAGCTGCTCACGCAAATGGCCCGCCTCCCTCTCAGCCACGAGCCGCAGCACCTCTCGCTCCTGAGACGCTGCTCGCTCTCGCTCCAGCCCTGCCTGTAACTGCTCCAGCTCGGCAGTCAGCACAGGATGAAGTCCTCTCACCCGCTCCCGGAACTCGGCAGCCTCTACCGACTGGAGCCGCCTCACCTCCTCCTGAGCCTCGGCTAACTCCGCCCTGGCTCGAGACACCGACCTCTGGGCGCTCACAGTCGCCTCCTGGGCCCGAGCCTCAACCTGCACCAACTCAGCCCGTAGGTGGGCCACCTCCTCTCTGGCACGGGTAGCCTCCTCCATAGCAACCCTCACGTCGTCCACCTGCATGCATCAAGCATTAGCACATTCCATTCATATCATGCACAAATAAACAAAGGGAAGCGTCAGAAGTGTACCCGCACGGCAAGCTCGCTCTCCGCTGCCTCGGCCCGCTCCACCATCCGCTGGAACTCGGCATCCCGGGCTGCTCGGTCGGCCGGTGTCTCAACAGAAGAAGAAGAAGGAGCCTCCGCTCCACGCCTCTGAGCAGCCTCAGCTCGCTGCACCCAAATATCCCAGGACAGTCACATGCATAAACATCATATAGAAATGTAAGGGTCCAGAGTTTAGGAACATACCAGTAACTCGAGGGCTCGGCGAGCCTCATCCCTCTCCTGGATGGTGGCATGAAGGAGCCCCTGCAGCTCCGCTAAGCGTCCCTCAGGGTCGATCTGCATGACGAAAGGAAGTCAGTACAGCATATAGAAATCATAAAGCATGTAGATTAAGTCTGAGTTTAGAATTGTACCGGTCGGCGTGATCCTCGGAACACGCGGTCTCCATAATGCCTGACGTACGCAGTCACGTACGCCGCATCACTGTCAGCACGAGCGGTCACCACACGCCCACCTGCCTGCCAGTCGGCAACCTGCTCGGCGTTCCGCGCCGCCCAATCGCACTGCTGAGTCAGCCCTCGGGTGCTCCGCGTCACCCTCTCCCTCGCGCTCTCCTGCGCCGGGAAGTCTACCACGGGCTGAGAGACGCCGGTCGTCCTCATCACCAGCCGGGAGTAAAGGGGCTCCACTACATTCATGCAGTGTAACCACACATCACGCCCGGAGAAGGTGAGAGCTCTCACCACCCACGGCTGCTCTGTCACGTCCTCGTGTGCATAAGGAGTCCACTGCACCTGCATACATCAGCAATCACATCAACATCATATAAAACAAGCATTTTCCAAATAAAGGCTAAAGGTTTAGAAGTCGTACTGAGGAGTACGGAAGCGTGTCAATGTCATCCTGCAGGTCGCGCACCTGCCGTGTCAGGGTCCCCGACCCACGAGCTGGCGCCCACCGTCGTAGAAGAGGGAAGAGTCCAGGGCGGATCTCTAGTCCCCTGCGCAGCATAGGCAGCCGCACGTAAGCCCATGCCTGCATCACGCACAAGTCGTCAGCATCTAGAGTACAGGTCCTAGGAAATTGCATGAGTTCTGAGTCAGAGTCGTACCTGGAGAAGGGGAGAGAAGCCCCCCAACATCGTCCGTCGGGACGTCGAGCTGAGGCTCTCAAAAAGGAAGGCGAGCACACCGGCACCCCACGCGTAGTCTCCCACGTGCTCTAGGTCCTCGAGGAACGGAAGAAGTCGGCAGTGGATGACGTCCGCACGCGTAGAGAAGAGAAGCCGCCCGAACAAGAACATCAGGAACCGCCGAAGAACCGTGTCCGCCTCTGCACCCGGTCCTGCTGCTACTCGAGGCCGCACGCGCGTCACCAGCCGGTCCAAGTGCTCCTCTGGACGCTCGCCCACCGCAAGTCCCGTCCGTCGCAACCCCAGGCTGTCCTGGAGAGCTGCCCGCGGAAGAAGCGTGGTCTGCCGACGTGTCGTCTGGAGCGCGAGCCCCAACGTCCTCTCGGCCATGCCGCGGTAATCAGGAAAGGAGATCCCAGTCACCGGCAGACCGTGCACCTGCAAACCAGTGAGCCTGGCCACGTCCTCTAGCGTAGGGACCATGTGACCCCACGGGAAGAGGAACGTGCGACTCGCCGGATCCCAGCGGTCGTGCAGGGCATAGAGAAGAGGTGTGTCAAAGCGACACACCTCAATACTGAGGAATGGGGCGAACCCCATGGCAGCAAGCCTCTCTCGCTGAAAGTCCGGCAGTGCAAGATACACTGACCGAACCTGCAGCCAGGAGATACGGGTCCGACGCTTTCCCTGCATTCATTCATTCATCTCATTAGTTTCATATTTTTTAATAACAAAAGAAAGGGGTGTTCCTCATTTTAGTTGTTCAACGGCCTTCCCCTGGCCGTTTTGTTGCGTATGACGGCCCTCCATGGACCGTCCTATTTTATGATGTTCTGAATAAAACGGCCATTCCTGGGCCGCTATTCCATTCACAACGGTTGTCCATGAACCGTTGTTCTGATGAATCATTCAACGGCCCTCCAAGGGACGCGGTGCTATTTTGAACGGTCCAATGGGGACCGCATTGTTCTGAATGCCGAGGGTTGCTACGTTATGGTCAACGGCCACTCCTGGGCCGCTGTTATGTTTAACGGTCCGTTGAGGGCCGTTTTGTTCTGAGGAGAACCCAAAGGTCAGATATGTTTAACGGCCCCTACTGGGCCGTGTTGGGTATATTTTGCGGTCCTTTGAGGACCGTCATTGCGTAATCTCCTCCAACGATGGCGAAGCGCCATCCCCCACCGCCGTGGAATCCCTTAACCCCCATTCCCCCGTGCTATACAATGGAAAAGGGACCTACCTCCGAGTCACGACGCCTTCTCGCCGGGCGCGGCGCCTCCGCCGCCGGCTCGTCGCCTTCCGGCTCGTCGGCTCCACGCTCGCCGTCGGAACCACTCTCGCTCTCCTCCACGAGCGCGAGGGCGAGATCATCCGCCGAGAAGTCCACCGTCCCGGCTTCTTCCCCCGGAGCAACCGCCTCCGACCGCCGCCGCTCGTCGCCGTCGCCATCCACCGCCATCGCGAGGGAGAGAAATCCCGAGAGAGTGAGGAAGAGGGTGATGGAAAGGAAGAGGAGAGAGGCCATTGTGAGAGAGGGAGAGCACGAGAGAAAAGAGAGAGAGAATGAGAGTGTGGGAGAGAGGGGGGGTAGCTCCTCCTTCCTCTTCTTCTTCTCTCTTCCTGCCGTTACGGTGGGAGGAGGGAAGGAGAAGAGGTTTATATTTTTGAACCGACGTTGAGAATGGCGGTCTAGCGATAGACCGCCATACAATAAAGAACGGCTACCATAAGACCGTTATTCTGCAAGCGGTTACTTATCATCGAACGGCCGTCCTATGACCGTTAATAATCCATATGGCGGTTTACCATGAGCCGTCAAACTTAAGAACGGTCCCCTATGAGCCGTTTAACTGTTGAATGTATCATTGTTGTGAAATTCATGTGCCAATGAGTTTTGATTGCAGTTAAAGCTAAAACAACATCAATGTCCCGCCGTTACGCCTGCACAGGTAAGTCAGGTATGGCCCTCAATCCCTCAAAACTCTTATTGCATTACTATATGGTAATAAACATCTATCTCGAGAACCAGTCGATTCTTCACGCATTCTAGGATCTGACGTTCCCCGTCAACAAAAACATGATGATCTAGGTATGCGTGTCTAATCTTCGGAAAGGCCGCTAAGTTGGAAGAAGTCAGGGGACGACGGTTCTCTCTTGCACGCTGTGGTTGCAAGAAGTGTCCTGACCCTGACTCATTCAGTTCTGCAATAATATTCTCGAGTATTTTATATTTTTATCCTTTGTTTGCATTCGATTTTACATGTTTCTTTCTTTTAGCCCAGCATGCATCACAAGCACCTTTTGAGCATTCACGACCTACTGTCTGCCTGAGAAATGATCTTGCGTATGATTGACTGTTTTCTGTGTTCCATGTCCCACCGAAGGAATAATTCCACTCCAAAATTAGAAGGTATTTCTTTAGACCTAATTGTTCGGTTCTGATGAATTAAGTGTTTCCCTCGTCTGGAGTTTTAAAATCCTTTTAATTTCGCTATTGCCAGCTTCTATATCGCCTCATTTAGGACCACAGCTTGTCCGCCGACGAGGCCGCTCCTTGCACTTTTACCTTAGTTCCTCCAGATTCAGGTTTAACACTCAGTCCCACAGTACCTTGCAAATTGGTTCGAAGGTTGCCGGAAGATTTCTATGGCTTATTGGTATGAAACGGGTGTCGTATTGCCTTAACGCTCGCTTTTGCAGTCCACTCCGCTTCATCTCCGCTACAACTCCATGTTCCATGACGCCTCCACTACACCTCCGCTCGTTCCCTTGCAAGGCGGACGTTAAGGAGGGGCATCTGTTGACACCCGTTTTTTACCGATGAATCGAATCAGTTCCTGCGTCTCAGTTATTGATGTCCCGAACAGTCAATCACATGAAAGATTATTCCTCTGGCAGTATTTTGGGCTCTTCCCAGCGAAGACGGCCTCCCTCCCTCTCATTGGATTTAACGGTCTGTTATGAACCGTGTTTCTCAATATAACGGTCCCCACTTGGCCGTTGTGTTCCGCTGCCCCGGGTTATTTGTATCTCGTGATACGCTTTTTATAGCGGCTCAATTCCAACCGTTATAGACAATATAGCGGTCGTCCATGGGCCGTCATTATTTGCCGACAAGAAAAGGGTTCAGAGGCCCGACAGTCGGTCATAGCCACGTGCTTCACGAAAAGTTGTTTGTCTGGGTGTTGACTCCTCTTTAAGTATAACGGTTTTCGAGGACCGTCATGTATATTGAACGGTCCCTCCAAGACCGTCATATATGTTTGGCGGCCTTCGTAGGACCGTCATTTTTAAGGCCACCCAGATTAGACCCCCGTGATTCCAGGCGGATTAAGAGGAGAATGTCGTTGGCAATATTGACACGATGCTCTCATTTACCGGCCTTTGACCGACCATCATTCCCCTTAACCCCTGATTAAGCTCGAAGCCGTGGGCTCTATATATAGCTCACGGGTTCTGACAGAAAAAAAGAGACGGGGGGGGGCCATCACGAAGTGCTGTCGAATTCCATCGCCAAATCTCATACAGCATACGCCCGTTCGTCAGGGAGTGGGGGCCTTCTACATCCCTCGCAGGCCCCCGGTGCAGGGAACTTCACGCTTCGTGTCTTTGTGTTTCCTTCTCTGTTTGCTCACCACACACGCCTTTTCTTCACTGCATCACACATCACATACATCATTTAGTTGGCATTTCTTATCTTTCCTACTGTTTCCGGCGCCCTAAACGGGGTTTCAAAACCTCCAGGTATCGCCGGGCCATGTTCTTCCTTTGCTTTATTTCAATTAGTACACCTACTACACCATCATTTAGCTAATCTCCGTTTATCTGTGTGTTTCACCGTTTGCTTTCAGGTCAGCAACCAAAAGCACGAGGCCCGCACCTTCTGGCCGGCCAGGAGGAGTGGAGGAACGGACCCGCATTCTCCCGTAGCTTCCGAGTCCCGGCGCTTTCACCGGGTGGCGATCACGGTCAACAGCTTCATCTTTCCTCCTGTTGTTTTTTTTTATCACTTCAATATTATTTAACTCGAGGGGGAATAACATATCAACAACCACCACCCTTGATGCTCTTAAAACCGCCATGGATGCTCAAACCGACCAGTTCACTGCAATAGCTGAATATATTCGCCATCCTCCTCCTCCATCATCCTCCGGGTCTGACTGATTCCTGCTATTTCATGCTGGCCATGCTGTTTGTAGCCCGGTTCCCCCTATTTTTGTTGATGCCAAAGGGGGAGATATATGTATCTCTATACTGCTACTTAAATTATTTTTGTGTTGCTTGCTTGCTTATTTACCTGTCTTTCGTCTCTATCTATGCGTCATGTAGTCCAGTGGTTAAATCATAGCATGGCATGATTAGTTAGTTGGTCAATTAGTTTTATGGTTCACAGGCCTCCTCGTGAAAACTTAAATTATGGCTGTGGGAATTTTTTTGTTGATGTCACTCCGATCAATTTATATGAAAGCTTGTGGCTCATTGCATGAATATCGTCTTAATGAAAAGGTTGTTTTGTGAAATTATCGTCATGATTGCTTGATGGATTGTTACATGAAATGCACATGGGTTGTGTGACACTTGCACATTGATTCATATCTTCTCTTAAAACTGCAGCACATAGCATTTTGTCATCATCAAAAAGGGGGAGATTGTTGCCCCCAAGGTTATGATGTGTGGCTTGAAGAGTTTTGATGATGACCGAATGCAATGTGATTTGTAATTGGTTGAGTGAATTGTTCCTTGACTCTCTAAATTCTGAATTAGTTATATCATGAAATGGTGAATGATGAATGGAACTTCAAACCCTTCTGAAATGGTGAATTGGCCAAAACAAATATGGAATTGACGATCAATGGTGAATTCAGGTAAATTGAGGAGGTAATATTTGATATGTGCTTGATAAATGAAATGCCTCTTCGAATTCTTTTTGAATGGCCAATGGAAACCATTCAGGAATGAGCCTTCCCACCTTACAGGTGAGAGCATGGAAAATGCCACTGGGGCAAGCTTATTTAAACATTCAAAAGTTCATGATAAGAGATGCAATGCATGAGCAAGTTTGTTCTATTCATGTCAATACAAACCTAATTTTCTTGTGGTCTTCTTGCATGTCGGAAGATCTCCTAAAACCCCATTTATAATGCCAAAACCCCGATGAGGTTGTAGGTTTTTATATCTAGCAGACTGGGTCTTTTTGCTTTCAAAAGGACTTGGTGTCGACACCAGGTGTCGACACCAAAATCCATGTGTTCTGTTAAAACTTGTTGCCTATCACCCAGGAAGCTAGTGTCGACACCCCTTCCCGTCTGCTATGTTTTTTTCTAGGCCTGAGAAGTAGGTGTTGACACCCACTTTGGTCTGCTCTGGCTGGGTCGGTTCTGCTTAGGCATTGGCCTAGGTGTCGACACCAGGTGTCAACACCTCGGCGGCGCGTCCGATCGTGACTTTTGCGAACCTGCTCTAAACCCTACCTACTCCGATCCAAATGCTCTCAAATGATTGGTCCGTGGATCCATAGATTTCCACAAGTGTGGAAACATATTTTGGATATAAATAGAAGCCCCTAAGGCGTCCAAAACCAAGGCTTCAGAGGTTTACAAATTTTTGGCTCTCTTTCTTGTGCAAGGCGGCGACTGCAGATCCAAGGCATCCTCCAGGTCAATTTGTGCGTCATAGCTAAAAGAGGAGAGCTGGTTTTTACCTTTTGAACAGTCCCTTACTGGATGCTGCATGGAAAATCAAGCAACAACCTTGCTTGACCATGAATCGCCTGCCCTCTCCGAAGAACGGCCTTCATCCTACAGAAAAACTCAAGCATGTTCGACAGAAAGAAAGGGGGAGTTCTAACCACGAGAATATCCTCTTTAGTTTGAGTTCTCAATTTCATTTTGGGTCAGATCTTGAATATTCAGTGTAATTGTGAGCATCTTGAATCTGTTTATTTGTGTGCTTGCTCGTGAACGGAGACACGAGCGTGTGTGTGTGGGGGGGAGGCCCAGATCAGCTACCATGTATGGGGTTGCTGTAGTATACAGCGTGTGTGGCTCACATCTTAGTGGAGCGTTTATCCTTACATTGTGAGGGGTGGACGTAGGGGGCACGTTTGTGAACCCGAACCACCTAAAATCCGGTGCGTCTTTGTAGTTTGCTTTATCGCAAGTTTTACGAGTGGGCCCTGTGCTGAGTTGAGCGGATCTTCCTTACGACATAGTTATGCCGCCTTCATCCACTTGTGTTCACGAGAGGGATCATGTTCGCGTGATAACGAGTGCTTGTTTGCCTAATAATCATTCAAATTCTGCAGTGAACATTTTTAACAAGTATCTCATCTGTTGAAGTTTTTTTTTTGGAGCAATCAATTCACCCCTCCCCTCTTAATTGCCACTCGTCCGGGCACAACAATTTCAAAGATTTGTGGTCTTTAAAGAACCTGCAAAATTTCCATACTCAATATCATACCAATTTAAATTCAATACATGTGAATGAACCAACTTTAATCCATTTCTACACACATGACTATCTTATCAACCTGTTGTGAAGAATGCTGAAAGGCTTTTCAAACCATTTTCTCCATAAGCTCACACATCAATTATGATTGAAGTAGCCCAACCATGAGTTTCATGATCAGATCAAGACTCTTAAGTTCAATGCAAGATTTCGAGTTCAGTTCAATTAGAAACCATTCATGAAAAAGTAGCAGCATAGATAATCATAGTTTGAATATGGTTTATCAAGCCACATTAAATCCTCATAGTTAGCATGCTCGAAAATGTTATCAAACAAGAGCTCCAATAGAAGAGGTGTCGACACTTATGAAGTGCAATAAGGGCTTTGACAACCCAAGAACTATATACATGAAGCACATTCATTTCAGCAGGATATGAGCACCATGCAACCAAGCACAATTACATGAATCTCATTCAACTAAAATAGATCAATTCCCATGTGAAGCAAGTTAAGACCCAAAACACTTCAGATGTCTCATGATAAATATGAAAGAGCCACATTCAGGATATGCAAGAACCAAAAGACATTTTTCACAATGCATACACACAATATTTTGTTATCATCAAAACCATCACCAAGGACAAAGAGGGAGCGCAGTGAATCCAACAATCTCCCCCTTTTTGATGATGATAAAATATTATGGCCAACAAAACTCTCTCTCCCCCTTTGGCATTATCAAAAACTGGGGGTGTAGAGAACAACCAAATATGAAATTTCAACATAAAAGAAATAGTTGAATTGCCAATGACGCACGAACCCAACAATGACCTACCATGCCAGGAAGGTGTGTGACCTATGATCATCAAGCAAGAAGATGACAAAAGTTTTTGAAATATTTGTAAATTCTTGAACTATATGTAGAATGTATGATAAGACTATGCACAAAATGTATGACCAAACTAAACTATATGCAAGTGTGTCGATTGAAAGCACATTATTCTCCCCCTTTGTCATTGGCAAAAACTGACTGACAACGGGGTTATTTAAGCTGATATATACATGTGTGATCTATGAATGCATTATGAAATGAAGTGTGATATGAACCAAGAGTATCAAGCAATCAAGCACTCAAGCATGCATAATAAAATATATACTCAAGCAAGTCCCTTCGGGACAGGAGTAAGGATAATGCAATTGATTGTTGAACATGATGAACATGTGCAATACTAAGAAGGTCGTGCTTACATAAAGAAGGTATTGCATTAACTGTGAAAGAAGACAGATTCACAAAGTACATTCACACAATTAAACCCAAAGTGTATAAGTGAAAGATTGAGCAATGAATTCCAAACCAATATGGATCATCAGATTTTCCAACAAACACTAAAATGAACCTCTCATCCATACACTTTCATACACAATGCTCGAATATTGGTAGCTACGTATAACCCAATATATATATATATATATATATATATATATATATATATATATATATTAATTATTATAAATGGTGTGACTAACCTTTTGACACGAGTTGTACCCTTTGTCTCATGGGCACTTCTCGGTTACTCAGTTTCGTCACTTATCTTAATTGCGTACTTTGTCACTTTTCGGCGCGAGTTGTACCCTTTGTCTCAAGGGCACTTCCCAGCTACTCGGTGGCAAATCACACTTATTCTTATGTGGATTAGTTTCTCTTTTCGACGCGAGTTTGCTCCATTATTTCAGGGGGGATTCCCAGCTACTCGGATCCACTTTCCACAAAAATGATTATTTGGTAGGGTAAACAGCTTTTTCCTCACGAGACATGTGATTTTCATGTAGAGATTCAAGAGTCCTCTAAAGTGTTGAGAAGAATAAATGAAATCCTTATTCGATTGAATCATTTATCTCAAAAAGGTGCAAAGTGTGTGGGTGGTTGTACTGAATGTAAAACATGAATAAGCCACATCACAGTAATGTCTCCCCCTTAATATATGCTATGTAACAAACATGTCTAAATCAATCAATTTCATTTAGCATGATAAAGGTCATAGAAAGATGTCAGGAGGTGGTTGTATAAAATATATACATGCAATCAAGCAAAGATCTTGCAATATTTTCAAACAAGGTGATTTTCGATATGTGGCGGAGAACATAGATCCGAAGACCACCAACACGCATGGACAAAGCTTCCACTTGGACATAATCCAACCTTCCACTATCGCCATTTGATATACCGAATAATCATGACATTCAAGCACACAAATATGTCAAGTATATTTGCAAATGCATGCATGCAAATTTAAAGATGATTGAAGTCTATCCCTATTTACAAATATGCAAGGATGTGTATGATATGTGCAATATGTATCATGCAACTGAGTGTGTGTTCTATGTATGCAAGAATGAGCTATTATTTGCAAAAGGTGAGTAAAAGTATGAAAGACTCTATGCACAATGTTAGGCATTCAAAAACTATATTTATTCACATCGCGTGGAGTGATGTGTGTGAATTGCCAAAGTCAACAAAAAGGGAGTCCAAACTAGCAAGCAAGAATATCACAAAATGTCCATGTTTTTGTGAACAAAAATTTAGATATGTTCAGGAATATGCAATGTCCCCCACATATATTTCAAAATTCAGTCAAAGACATCCAGCAAGAAAAATATGTAAACATGCAGTCCATTCCACAAATAGGCTAACTCAAAAATAAACAATGAGCAAGATTTGAGAGGTAGCTTAGAAATAGATTTTCTGAGCCATTTCAGAGATTCATTTTTAGATTTAAGCAAATCAGTAAAAGAAAATAATTACAAGTGGCCATTTGATTTCACCGAGTTCTAGTACGAGGTGGAGGTGGGGGTCTGAAGACCCTACTCACACATAGTGAGAGTATCCAGGTGAACGTAATCCACCTTTCTACTACACACCATTTGAGATATGAGGCACTTAGTTAATCTCAAATGAGTGAAGCAGTTTGAACAGAAAAATATTCAACACCCAATTTTTACCTTCACAGATTTTTCAAAGTGAACTCAAGCAAATGAGGTCTTAATATCAAACCATTTTCTTTCTCGTCTTGAGAAGCCTTTATTTATTGACATTCCTTGGCCTCAAGGCGTCCCTGTAAAATAGATTCTCAATTTTGACATTTGGGTACCCAAGCCATCTTGGGTCCTGAGGGGTTAGTGTTAGCACGAACAGATGAAATCCTATACCTTCTAGCAAACCAATCATCATCAATTCTCATTGTGGAACAATCATCCATAGAATGACCATTCATGCCACAATAAAAACAATAAGAGGATTTTATTTTCATTGACCATTTGTCATCATTTTTCATCACATAACAATCATTCATTACATGTCCAACACTACCATAGTAATAACATGAAAAATTCTTTTTGACATACCATTCATCATCATTTTCCTTTGTGAAATAAGTTTCAATGACATGACCATGTAACCCACAATAGAAGCAATGAACATTGACTCTTCTCTTTATGAATTTCTCATGATTTCTAGAGTCAACAGACATTTTCATTCTTGATCTCAATGCCACATCATCATCCGATTTCATTAAAAAGTAATCATACATTTGATGACCAAATTTGTCACAATAATAACAAGAGACATTCCTCATTTTCCTAGAAGCATGATCATGTTTATCAATTTGAAGTTTTTCATGCACACAAGAGCAACCATCAACATTTTTCAATTTTTGATTTTCTTTATCACACAAAGATAAAGATTCATTCAAACTCTTGATTTCATTTTTAAGGGACAAGATATACAATTCAGTGCTGATCAATTCATCCTCACATGATGCAATTTTCTCATTCAACAGAGAATTAACACATTCGTGACTCTCAATTTCTTGTTCAAGAATATGCAATTTATCACAATCATCGAGAACCACACTTTTTCCTTTTTTAAGGATTTCCAGCTCATCAGATAATAATTTATTTTTATCCTTAAGTCTTTCAGTTTCTTCATTCCATTTTTCTTTTTCCTCATTCAAGTTTCTCAGCTTGTTATAGGCATCTTGCTTCTCAATTTCTAAGCATGCAATTTCTTCTTCAAACAGCATTAGTTTAGCCCGCAAATTTTCATTCTCATTTTAGATTTTCTCAATTTTTTCAACAAGATCTTTATCTTCATGCAATTCATCAAGCAAACATTGATCATTCATCATGGAATTCAAATTTTCTCTCATTTTCCTTTCATTTTTCTTAAATTGGGCAATTCTTAGACAAAGAGATTCATTCTCTTTTCACAAATTTAACATTGTTTTTTCACGAGCATCATCATTTCGAATTAAGACTTCATTCACGGCTTCTAGCTCAAAACATTTAGCACGAGGAATTGACATGAGAAGACTCCTCAAGTTTCATTTTCAATTTTTTGTTTTTAGATTTTATTATGTTATATTTATGAACCAACTCATCATAAGCATCCATTAATTCATCAAAACTCAATTCATCATTATCGTCGGAATCAAAGTTTACCATGAAACTTTTCTCGCTTGACGGTCACTGTTGCTTGCCACAAGGCACTCATGGTTCCAGATTTCTTCTTGAGTCTCTTTTAGCTAATCCCAGATCTCTTTGGCTGACCTGCAAGATGAAACAAAAGGAAATTGATTAGTTTTCACAGCAGCCTTAAGAGCATTCAGAACAAAAGATTATCAGAGTTCATCTTCTTATGTTCATCGGTCCATCTTGACTAATTTTTTTGGTAAACCATGAGGACCATGAGCAATTAGTTTCATGAGCTTAGGATCAATACCAGAAATCCAAATACTGAATTTACCAAGCCATGATATAAAAGCAAAACCATCAAAGATAGGAACTGAATTCACACCAGCCATCATGAACAGATCTTTTCTCCTAGACCGTGAGGTCCGCGAATAAAAAATCATAGACTGCTCTGATACCAATTGTTGGACCAGATTCGATGGCGGATAAGAAGGGGGGTTGAATTATGTGATGTCCCGAGTTTTTCGGATCCTCCTTTTTGGGTCCCATAACTACTTTCTCGAATAGTCTAGCTCCGTTGTGTCCGAAATTATGTTTCAGACATCTTCCGTCTTCGGATTTGTGCGATTCGGAGCTATTTTGGAGGCCCGGAGTGTGTTCCTCGGCTTTTTCCGCGCGTTTTCCGATTTTCGCGTGTGTGTTTCGGGAAAAGCTACGAAATCCCGTAGCGGGTGAACTGGGTCATTCACCTACCCACGGGTGGCACCGTTGCGATCGGTGCGTTCCGGGGATCGAGAATATGTATTTTTCTATTTTTCGGTATTTTTGGCATTTTCCGGAGATTCTATAAATACCCCCTATTTTTCCCTTTTTCTTTTCCCCTTTTCTTCTTTTCCTCTTCTTCTTTCTTCCTCCAGTGAGCCATGGCTGACCATTGCCCCCCTCTTGCCCGTTGGACTTCGCGGTGCTCCTTCCCCTCCGGCAACGAGTGGTGGACATCGGTGGCGACGCGGTGACGACGGCGGCGGTGAGAGGATCGCGGCGATGCCCTTTTCGTGGCACGTGGGTGGAGTTCGTGTTCGAGCTAGATTTGAAGATCGGCGAGTTCCCGGCGGATTTCGAGCTTCATTGAAGTAGGGGGACGGATCCTTGCCCTCTTTACAGCATTCCCCGTGATTTCTAGGCCGTGGAGAGGCCGAGAGGGGCTAAATTCATGCCGGGAGGGTTATTTTCATGCTTGGGGTTTGAGCATCGGATCCATTGATTCTAGAGGTT
Source organism: Amorphophallus konjac (assembly GCA_022559845.1). NCBI lineage: Eukaryota > Viridiplantae > Streptophyta > Magnoliopsida > Alismatales > Araceae > Amorphophallus > Amorphophallus konjac. The sequence goes on from CM040118.1 coordinate 117,019,445, forward strand.
TTTGATCGATTTGGGGCTCTAGATGCATGCTAGGATGTCTGGGGGATGATTTCCCGTTGTTTTCCCTTCACCAGGGGGGGTGAATGGGCATGGTTTTCAGATTTTCTGACATTTTTTGCGAACCGGGCTTGGCCCCTTGTCGCGCTAGGTACCAGGGGCGCGTTTTGTTTGAACGTGCTGTGTCGTCTGAGCGCGTTCGTCTGAGAAGATGAACAGTTTGGCGGTTCATGTCGTGGCTGGGGCAGGTAGCGTGTTCTTGAAGAACGCGCTAGCCTTTCCTAGCACGTTCTTGATGAATGCGCTAGCTTAGGCTAGCACCTTCTTGGAGAACGCGCTAGCTTCTGCTAGCGTGTTCTTCAGGGGTCGCGCCAGGGGACCAGAGCGTGACAGTGTCGCACCCAGGGACCCTAGCGCGTTAATCCCCCTCCCCAAGCCGCGTTTCCTTTCGGTAATTGTACCTTCGGTGGAGCGAGTCTCAGATCCGATTGTGGCGTGTGGCCCGAGGGTTGCCGTGAGCACCCAGTGAGAACCACAGGGGCACCCGGGGGTCCCCGGAGAATCAGTTACCTCGGTAGGGGTGCCGCGTGACTTGAGGGACGGTTGGACCTCATGCGTGTCCCCGGCATCCGTACCTACCATCTTGGTTACCGAGAGTCTGTGTTAGTGTGTTAGTCGGTGGTTTCCGTGAGTCGAGTCTCACCTCCGGTGACACGTCCACTAGTCGTAGCCTTCTTACGGCACGCGGTGCTGACCCACCCGAGAGTGGTGGAGCGGCTGACCCGAGAGAGACGGTGAGTAGGTTGGTTACCGTAGGGCCCCCACGTACAGCCGAGTCTGGGCTTGGGGGGAATTACCAGCTAGTGGATAGGCCTAGGTCTTATGGTTTGAGTGTGCACACGGGGCTGGGGGTTTCAGACCCGCGCTGACGAGCGCGACCTCAGCTAGTCCTTGTTTTGTAGTACTGGTTACTGTGTGTGTTTGAGTCTCGCGCCCGGGGCATTGTAGCTAGACACTTGTGACGCGGTGTAAGACGTCAGGGGACGCATCTGGTCGTTCTTCTAGTGGGTGGTGCTCCTATTTGCTGGCAGGTATAGACTCGAGTTTTGTCGGACCGAGATTTTATGGTACGGTACTGTAGAGTAGGCGGCTTTTCCATTTATCTTCTTCAGCGTGTGGTTCTACCGCACTTCTGCTAGGTGGTGTTACCTTTCATGGTTGCTTGCGCCTTACAGCCATTTTTCTCGTTGTGCGGTGGGGGTCCGGGGGATCCCTACTAGGCTAATGAAATGAGGCTCACCCCTGCTTTTCAGGTGAGGCGGGGTCGTCGAGAGGTGCGGCCAAGTTTCGGCATGGTTCTTCTAGCCAGGGTTAGTCGCCAGTCTGCCAGAGCCGGGGGATACCCCGAGTAGTTGTACGTCGGGGGATGCCCCGTGTAGTTGTACTTTTCTTTCTGTTGACTGTACTTTATTTGGACATGAGACTCCGTGGACCTTGTAGCAGTTTATTTATTTATATTATGCTGTGCATTTTATTTTAGATTATTGTGCTATCTCTGCAGTTGCTTCAGCTTCTCTTGTACTCCCACACCATCCCTTTTTACCCTTCCAAGTCTTCGGGCTCGTAGGTTGGCGGGCCGAGATTCGAGACGTGTCGGTTCCTTTCCGGTACTCGGATCCCGGGTCGTCACAGTTGGTATCAGAGTGTAGGTTGCGGAGGTACATCGGAACTTGAAACGATTGTAGTGGTCCAAAGGTCCATGAATGTCCTGTACAGTTGTCAACTGGCGTAGGGCTCCGCGTGTTTTTGTTAACATCGTTGATTATTTTGTTAGCAGGTGTTATGGCGCCCAGGAGAGCGACTCTTTCCCAGCAGGGAGAGTCGGGTGGGGGCCAGGAAGGGCAGAGCATAGCAGAGTTCCCATCAAATGCAGCTGAGGGGGCGAGAGTTCCCGGACCAGAGGAGTTCTTCCGGGGCATGTACCAGTATGTTATTCAGCAGCAGTAGCAGTATCAGCAACCACTGCAGTAGCAGTAGGGCGGTGATGCTGGTGAGGGCTCATCCTCTCGGAGTAACCGCGCGCTGAGAGATTTCTTGCAGTACCAGCCATCTACTTTCAGCGGGCAGCTAGATTCAGAGGTGGCTAGAGAGTGGTTAGATGACATGGAGCGAGTGTTCAATTTGATGGAGTGTCATGTGGAAGAGAAGGTGGTGTTGGCTACGTATCGATTGCAGGGGCCAGCCCGGACTTGGTGGACGTCAGAGTGGGAGCAGTGTTTCAGTCCCGTCCCCTTCGGCAGATCTTGTGGCAGGAGTCCGTCCCGGCTTTCGAGCGTGCTTTTTGTCCGTCTTTTCTCAAGTCACAGAAGCTGCATGAGTTTTTGGACCTGGTCCAGGGTGACATGACCGTGGTGCAGTACAGGTCCAGGTTCGTTGAGTTGGGCCGTTATGCACCGCATATTGTGGCGGATGAGACGGTGCAGACCGATCAGTTTATTGGGGGTCTGAGGTTGGAGCTGAGGCATCCTTTGCTTGCGTCAGGGTTGACCGACGTGGATGCGGCTTGCAGAGCAGCATCGACATTGGAGAGAGACATGCAGAAGGTTCGAGGTCAGGGCAGTGCGGGTCAGATGCAGATGAGTTTTGGTCAGCCGGCATCCGTGCAGCAGCAGAGTTCTGTCCAGATTTCAGCGGGTGGTTCAGGGACGTCCCCGTCCAGGGCGTCGGCAGCAGATTCATCATCTCTAGGATAGAAGCTCAAGAAGTTGCTCAAGAAAGCTGGTTTTGGCAGGAGGCGCAGTGGTCGCGAAGATCAGGCGCAGCAGTCTGTGGGTAGTGTTCAGCAGCCTACCCAGTTCCAGCGTCAGGGTTCAGTGAGTGGTTCTCAGGGTAGGTGTCCTCGGTGCGGTGATTCTCATCTGGGCAGGCAGTGTACGGTGCCCGTGGTTTGCTTTAGGTGTGACCAGCCAGGGCACATGGCGCGTGACTGTCCACAGAGACCACGTTAGCCACACGAGTTTCAGCAGCAGCAGCAGTTTCAGCCCCAACAGATGTCTTCGCAGCCGCAGCAATACTAGCAGCAGGGTCAGTATCCTCAGTTGACTCGGTCAGCTACCACAGGGAGGCAGAGAGCCCGAGGCAGAGTTACCCACATTACCAGAGCAGAGGTTGAGGCATCCCAGTTGATGGAAGGTACTATTCCGATTCTTGGTTGCGCGGCTTGAGTTTTGTTCGATTCCGGTGCATCTCATTCGTTTATTTCGGAGGAGTTTGCTTAGAGTGCCGAGGAGTCGACGACTGAGGTGTCCTGTGATCTGGCAGTGGAGTTTCCTACCGATGACTTCATGCTCACCCCGTACTTCTTCGAGAAGGTGCCTGTGTAGGTGAATGGGCGGAACATACCGGCCAGGCTTTATGCGTTGCCGCTTCAGGACTTTGATGTGATTTTGGGTAAGGATTGGCTCGAGGCCCATCATGCCTTGGTGGATTGCGGCTCGAAGAGGGTCTACTTCCGGCAGCATCGTGGACCCACCTTTTATTTCCAAGGTATCAGGTCTTCCTCCTCCCATTTTCTTATCTCGGCTATTAGGGCTCGTAGATTGCTTGACACGGGTTGTCAAGGTTTTCTTGCTTCTGTGGTTTTGGTTGATCGGCAGTGTCCGGATGTGGAGGACCTCCCAATTGTATGCGAGTTTTCTGATGTTTTTCCCGAGGAGTTGCCAGGGTTGCCACCGTAGCGAGAGATTAACTTCATGATTGAGGTGGTACCTGGTATGGTGCCTATGTCAAAGGCCCCTTACCGTATGGCGCCGACGGAGTTGAGAGAGCTGAAGACGCAGTTGCAGGAGTTGCTTGCCAAGGGGTACATTCGTCCTAGCTTCTCCCCTTGGGGTGCGCCGGTGTTGTTTGTGAAGAAGAAGGATGGTAGTTTGAGGCTATGCATCGACTACCGGCAGTTGAACCAGGCGACTGTTAAGAACAAGTATCCGTTGCCCCGGATTGATGACTTGTTTGATCAGCTTCAGTCAGCCCGGGTGTTTTCACAGATTGATTTGAGATCGGGTTATTACCAGCTACGGATTTGAGAGTCCGATGTGGAGAAGACGGCGTTTCGCTCGAGGTATGAGCATTATGAGTTCTTGGTGATGCCGTTTGGGCTCACCAATGCCCCCACGGCATTTATGGATTTGATGCATAGGGTGTTCCGTCCATATCTAGACCAGTTCATGGTCGTGTTTATGGATGACATCCTTGTGTATTCGTGGTCTGCCGAGGAGCATGTGCATCATTTGAGAGTGGTGTTGCAGACCCTTCGTGATCACCAGTTGTATGCCAAGCTCAGCAAGTGTGAGTTTTGGCTTCGTGAGGCGCACTTTTTAGGGCACATGATTTCTAGTGATGGTGTTTCTGTGGACCCGGCTAAGGTCGAGGCTGTGGTGCAGTGGCTGAGGCCGAGTTCTGTCATGGAGATTCGGAGCTTTTTGGGGCTTGCAGGCTATTATCAGAGGTTAATCTAGCATTTTTCTCGTATTACGGCCCTGATGACCAGGCTTACGCAGAAGGATGTGCCATTTGTCTAGACGGAGGAGTGTGAGAAGAGCTTCATGGAGCTAAAGAGATTGCTCACGACTGCTCCGGTGTTGGTGTTGCCTTCGGGATCGGGAGACTTTGTGGTGTGTACAAACACTTCCGGGGTAGGTTTGGGTGGTGTGCTAATGCAGCACGGTGGAGTGGTGGCGTATGCATCTTGGTAGTTGAAGCCACATGACGAGAACTACCCTACTCATGATCTTGAGTTGGCGGCAGTGATTTTTACTCTGAAGATCTGGAGGCACTATCTGTATGGTGAGAAGTTCGAGATGTTCACTGACTATCAGAGTTTGAGGTACGTGTTTACCCAGAAGGATCTTAACCTCAGGCAGAGGAGGTGGATGGAGTACATGAAGGATTATGATTTTACTCTATCATATCAACCTGGCAGGATGAATGTCATGGCCGATGCCTTGAGCAGGAAGGTGGTGGTCAGTCAGATGTTGTTGAGGAAGTGGAGGTTATAGGAGCAGGTTCCGGCCATGACTTTTAGGCTCAAGATCCCTCGAGATCAGGGTTCGGCTGTTCTTGCGAGCTTGACTGTCACGCCAGCTATTCATCGTCAGGTGACTGAGGCTCAGCGTGTGGACCCCGAGCTACACCGGATTTTGTCATTGGCCGAGGTGGAGTTTGGTGAGGATGGAGCCGTGAGGTTCCGAGGTAGGTTGTACGTCCCAGCCGAGGAGCAGACGAGACGCGTGGTGTTGCGAGAGGCTCATGGGAGCTAGTATGCCTTGCACCCTGGATCGGCGAAGATGTACCAGAACCTGAAGAGGTAATTTTGGTGGCCTGGTATGAAGAGAGATGTTGCAGAGTTCGTGGCCAGGTGCCTGATCTGTCAGCAGGTGAAGGCTAAGCACCAGCGACTGGGAGGTACACTTCAGCCCTTGGATATTCCTGCGTGGAAGTGGGACCACGTGACCACTGATTTCATGGTGGGGTTGCCGAGGACATCCAGTGGGTAGGATAGTATCTGGGTGCTGGTGGATAGACTGACGAAGACGGCGCGGTTGCTGCCGGTCATGGTTAGTTGGAGCGTGCATCGTTTAGCTCGTTTGTATGTGGAGCGGATCGTTCCGTTGCATGGAGTTCCCATCTCCATTGTGTCTGATCGTGATCCCCGCTTCACATTTGGATTTTGGAGGAGCTTCCAGAAGGCTCTAGGCACCGATTTGGCATTTAGCTCGGCGTATCATCCTCAGTCGGATGGTCAGTCTGAGAGGACCATCCAGACTTTGGAGGACATGTTGAGGTCGTGTTGCCTGGAGTGGCAAGGGAGTTGGATCCACCACTTACCGTTACTGGAGTTTGCCTACAACAATGGCTATCATTCGAGCATTGGTATGGCACCGTACGAGGCGTTGTACGGGTGACCTTGTCGGACTCCCCTTGATTGGTTCAAGGTGGGAGAGCGTGTCCTGACAGGACCGGATTTGGTGCAACAGTGCACTGAGGTGGTGCATCTGATCCGGCAGAAGATGTTGGCTACGCAGAGCCGGCAGAAGAGCTATGCCGATCGGAGGAGGCGACCCCTCAGTTTTGCTGTAGGTGATCGGGTTTTTTTGCGAGTTTCTCCCATGAAGGGTGTGATGCGCTTCGGCAGGCGTGCGAAGCTGAGTCCCCGCTGCATTGGTCCTTTCCTCATTATCGAGCGTATCGGTGAGGTTGCCTATCGGTTGCAGTTACCCCCGGAGCTATCTTCTGTGCATAATGTGTTTCACGTGTCTATGCTTCGGAGGTATATGCCCGATGATTCCCATGTTCTGGAGGATGCCGTTTTGCCTAAGGTGACCCCAGACTTGTCCCTTCCAGAGTACCCTGTCCGTATTGAGGATCGGCGTGAGCAGCGCCCGCGGAACAAGGTTATTCCTCTGGTTAAGGTGGTCTGGCAACGTCACTCTGGTGGTGAGGCGTCGTGGGAGCGTGAGGATGAGATGCGGAAGCTGTATCCTTATTTGTTCGGGTCAGTCTTCTCCCCTGTCCCTGTGCCCTGTCCTTAATTTCGAGGAGGAAATTCATTTAAGGGGGGAGGGCTGTGATGTCCCTAGTTTTTTTGATCCTTCTTTTTGGGTCCCAGAACTACTTTCTTAAAGAGTCCAGCTCCGTTGTGTCCGAAATTATATTTCGGACATCTTCCGTGTTCGGATCGGTGCGATTCGGAGCTATTTTGGAGGCCCGGAGTGCGCTCCGCGGCTTTTTCTGCGCGTTTTTCGATTTCCACGTGTGTGTTTCGAGAAAAGCTACGGAACCCCTTAGCGGGTGAACCGGGTCGTTCACCTACCCGCGGGAGGCACCGTTGCGATCGGTGCGTTCCGGGGATTGAGAATAAGTATTTTTCCATTTTTTGGTATTTTTGGCATTTTCCAGATTTTCTATAAATACCCCCTATTTTTCCCTTTTTCTTTGCCCCTTTTCTTCTTTTCCTCTTCTTCTTTCTTCCTCCCGCGAGCCACGGCCGACCGTTGCCCCCCTCTTGCCCGTTGGACTTCGCGGCACTCCTTCCCCTCCGACAACGGGTGGTGGACATTGGTGGCGACACGGTGACGACGACAGCGGTGAGAGGATCGCGGTGGTGCCCTTTTCGTGGCGCGTGGGTGGAGTTCGTGTTCGAGCTAGATTTGAATATCGGCGACTTCCCGATAGATTTCGAGCTTCATTGAAGTAGGGGGATGGATCCTTGCCCTCTTTACAGCATTCCCTGTGATTTCTAGGCCGTGGAAAGGCCGAGAGGGGCTAAATTTATGCCGGGAGGGTTATTTTCATGCTTGGGGTTTGAGTGCCGGATCCATTGATTCTGGGGGTTTTTGATAAATTTGGGGCTCTGATGCATGCTAGGACGTCTGGGGGATGATTCCCCGTTGTTTTCCCTTCACCAGGGGGGGTGAATGGGCGTGGTTTTCAGATTTTCGGACGTTTTTCACGAACCAGGCTCGGCCCGTTGTCGCGCTAGGTACCAGGGGCACGTTCTGTTTGAACGCGCTGTGTCATCCGAGCGCGTTCGTCTGAGAAGATGAATAGTTTGGCAGTTCATGTGATGCCTGGGGCAGGTAGCGTATTCTTGAAAAATGCGCTAGCCTTTCCTAGCGCGTTCTTGATGAATGCGCTAGCTTAGGCTAGCGCCTTCTTGGAGAACGTGCTAGCTTCTGCTAGCGCGTTCTTCAGGGGTCACGCCAGGGGACCAGAGCGCGATAGTGTCGCACCCTGGGTCCCTAGCGCGTTAATCCCCCTCCCCGAGCTGCGTTTCCTTTCAGTAATTGTACCTCCGGTGGAGCGAGTCTCGGATCCGATTGTGGCGTGTGGCCCGAGGATTGCCGTGAGCACCCAGTGAGAGCCACAGGGGCGCCCGGGGGTCCCCGGAGAATCAGTTACCTCGGTAGGGGTGCCACGTGACTTGAGTGACGGTTGGACCTCATGCGTGTCCCCGGCATTCGTACCTACCATCTTGGTTTCCGAGAGTCTGTGTTAGTGTGTTAGTCGGTGATTTCCATGAGTCGAGTCTCACCTCCGGTGACACGTCCATTAGTCGTAGCCTTCTTACGGCACGCGGTGCTGACCCACCTGGGAGTGGTGGAGCGGATTACCCGAGAGAGACGGTGAGTAGGCTGGTTACCATAGGGCCCCCGCGTATAGCCGAGTCCGGACTTAGGGGGAATTACCAGCTAGAGGACAGGCCTAGGGCGTATGGTCTGAGCATGCACACGGGGCTGGGGGTTTCAGACCCGCGCTGACAAGCGCGACCTCAGCTAGTCCTCGTTTTGTAGTACTGGTTACTGTGTGTGTCTGAGTCTCACGCCTAGGGCATTGTAGCTAGACACTTGTGACACGGTGTAAGACGTCAGGGGACACATCCGGTCGTTCTTCTAGTGGGTGGTGGTCCTGTTTGCTGGCAGGTATAGACTTGAGTTTTGTCGGACCGAGGTTTTATGGTATGGTACTGCAGAGCAGGTGGCTTTTCCATTTATCTGCTTCAGCGTGTGGTTCTACCGTACTTCTGCTAGGTGGTGTTACCTTCCGTGGTTCCTCGTGCCTTACAGCCATTTTTCTCGTTGTGCGGTGGGGGTCCGGGGGATCCCTACCGGGCCAATGAAATGAGGCTCACCCCTGCTTTTCAGGTGAGGCGGGGTCGTCGAGAGGTGCGGCCGAGTTTCAGCGTGGTTCTTCTAGCCAGGGTTAGTCGCCAGTCTGCCAGAGCCGGGGGATGTCCCGTGTAGTTGTACGCCGGGGGATGCCCCGTGTAGTTATACTTTTCTTTCTGTTGACTATACTTTATTTGGACATGAGACTCTGTGGACCTTGTAGTAGTTTATTTATTTATATTATGCTGTGCATTTTATTTTAGATTATTGTGCTATCTCTGCAGTTGCTTCAGCTTCTCTTGTACTCCCACACCATCCCTTTTTACCCTTTCGAGTCTTCGGGCTCGTGGGTTGACGGGCCGAGATTCAAGACGCGCCGGTTCCTTTCCGGTACTCGGATCCCGGGTCGTCACAAATTGTCCCCCAGCCGAGATGTCAGATTTTAAAAACAATCTAAACTATTTGTAGTGAAATTAAAATTAACTACGTTAATCACCTAAACTCAAGTGAGATTAACTGTTCACTCAATCTTTCTCATCTCACACGTTCTCCCACCCAACAATCGATGAACAATTACTAGTAACAAATAGCAGAGCTAATGAAGTGTGATGGTGCAGTGAATAAAAATCTACAAAATAGACCTATGAATGGAGATAGAAGAAATGGACAATCGCACAGGCACACCACAGTAACACAGAGATTTTTAGGTGATTTTGGACCACGACGGGCTCCCTACGTCCACCCCTCACCGAAACCCGGTGAGGCTTCACTACATGCTACTAACGTAGCAACACGGGGACGAGCCCCAACACCACACACGCTGCTTTCGCAATAATACACACACGAGGTCTAGCCCCAAACGCTGCCACGGCAGCGCTCACACACACACGAACTCGGGGAACTGACCCCGCACTAATTCCACACACGGAGACGCAGCTCCATCCACACAAAATATTCTGATGATCCGAAAAGCTAAATGATACACAAGATATGCTCACACGAAAATATAATCCATGAAGAACATCACAAATAGATGAATAGAAGATGTAAAGTGTTTCCCCTTTGATTTTGAATGGCCGTTGAATATCTTCCGTGAAGCACAGGTCGGAGGGAGTCAAATCCACAGGATATTGGAGCAGTCGGTTCTTCTTCTTGAAGATCCCAGCTCGTCTGCGACTTCAGCAGCTCGTACAAGATGAATATCTTCGAATCCAAGCTCCAATGGCACCTACAAAGATTGGAAACTCATCAATCTCTCAAAGCTCTCTCCTCTCCAGCTTATGACCACGCTCTTTCTTCCTCTCCCTATAAAAGATGAAGCACGTTAGCCCGTGGGATTACCTCCTTCGATGGATAACGCAAGATACATATACTCAAAGAAAACCAGCAGCAAAAGACCAAAATGGCCCTATTAAAAACCCTTCAAAACACACCCAATAGATGGGAGAAACCCTAAGGGTATAAGGGTAAAAAGCTAAAGCCAATCGGATCTCAAAATGGGCATTTCAAAATCAATCCGAAAATTGTGATCCGGATGAACCAGAAGAAGTGTCGACTCATGTGTTCTGTCAGCGTTAAACAAAACAAACTTACCTGTCTGCATCACAAGCAGACTAGCCTAAAGGTCTCTTACGTGCTAAGATTGACCTTATGCACATGACTATACAAGGTAGCATCGACCCTAATATGCAGGACAATTGTAAGGCCCATTCCTTAACGGATCCTTGCCGGTATTAACATACAATTTAAACCATGAATTTAGGAATTTTTAATGGGGTTAATGGGCTTTTTCTATGCATTTAACCCATTTATTAAAAGGTTTTTAGAAATTAAATGGGCATATAAGCAATTTTGCTTATTTGGGGGTTATATGGCAATTAAAGGTTAAAAATCAAAAAATATAATATAATAAAAAAATTTTACCTTAACCCATCGATCAGCCCCCTCTCTCATTTCCTCTCTCTCCCTCACCCTCTCTCTCTCTCTCTCCCACGATCGCCCTCTCTCCCTCTCTCGGTGGTGCGGCCTATCCGGGTCACTGTAGGAGGAGCAAGAGGTGTCGACGGCGAGCCCGCGGCGCGTGGAGTGCGTAGATGCCGACGAGGTGGCGAACCGCGGCGCGTGGAGGCGGGAACGCGCGAGGGAAGCCGCGGCTACCCTTGGCTTGCATGTGGGGTTAACGACGTTTTCGTCACGAAATAGGTAGGGGGATGAATGCCTGACCTCGTTAGGAGCATTTTCCTGCCCATGCCCATCGTCTTTATCTTTTCCACAAGCCTGAACATCGTCATTTGGGTTTTCGTGCCATGAACATCGTATTTATGTTTTAATCGTCCATGCCCATCATTGCTGGTTTTTTAGTTGATGAATTGTCGTTATGTGATGGTGGAATGGCAGGGAACAGGTTAAAATCATGATTCCCGTCGATTTGGGTCGATCGGGAGGGGATCCGGTTACGATCCCCATGGATTCGGCTCTCTGGTAGGGTGGGGGTCCGACCAGAGACCGTTTCTGTAAAACAGTAAGGCGGTGGACCTTGGCGGTCCATAGCCCATGTGTTTCTAGCCTTGTAGTGGCCCATCACTGGACCGTCTACTGAACCTTTGCGGCTGAACTTTCGACCGCTAGAGACCTTTGACCCGGTCAGACGACCTTTGACCCGATAGGGCGGTTAGTCTGGCGGTTCATCGTAAAACTGCCAGGACCCCTTTTGCGGGCCAAGCATGGACCACTAGAGCATTTTGACATAGTAGGGCGGTGGAGCCTCGCAGCCTATTAGTAGACCGCTACACTTCTTGTAGCGGCGAGACCTCCGACCGCCAGAGACTGTAGCAGACCAATATCCAACCGTCATTTTCTGTAGAGTTTAAATTCATGCATGTTCAATTCTTTATACGTTCCATGTTGCATATTCGCCATGTTTAAACTATTTTACAACTATGGCATATTTTTAGATCCCAATAGAGTTACTTTCTCTTTCCTTGTGATGGAATCACTAGTCGTAGCCCGACGACCTCTAGTGTTGGCCCACCTGGGAGAGGTGGTGGGGTAGTCCCAGTTTATGATTTTTAAGCTAGTCTCTGTGGGGCCCGTTGCTTGACAGTGGCGTACTATTGGGGGGGGGAAACTACCTAGAGGCCTGGCTCAAGGCATTGAGCCTGTGTGTGCACACGTGGTCAGGGGCTTGGACTGGCACTGACGAGTGTTATCCTGACTAGTTCTTGTTTTCTGGTACTGTTACGTGTCTCACTTGTCGCGATCCATACTTGTGTAGATACTTGAGACGTAGTGTAAGCCGTCAGTGGACGCATCTGGTTTCTCTTTCTGGTGGTCCTTCTTTCTCCTGTCACTTGGAAATGCTGAAGTTTATTCTATTGGTAGATTTAGTTCCTGACGCTCGTGTTTAAATTAAATTGACATCATAGTTAGCTGTTATTAAACTGTTTAGATAGTTTTACAGCTTTTACTAAACTACTGTTGAATTCTGTCAATGCATGTTTTCCTTTGTTTAGTGGCAAGGTAGGGATCTGCGTGACCCCTACTGAGTCTGGTTGTGAGACTCACCCTTACTTTTCTAGGTGAGCAACCTCAACCGTCTTCTGGGGCTTCCCGTGCTTTTGACGGCCGTACTTAGTGCCAGCAGTGGTCTGTCAGTAGATTGTTAGTGGTCTTTTTGTCTTACCTATACTTTTTGACCGGGGTATGCCCCGAGTAGTTGTATATTTCTGACTCTTGTTCAGTGGTTGGACTTGTATAAATTGTGGATCTAGACTATTGTACATATTATCACTCTGATATTTAAATTGCTTCTGTTTATTGTTCAAATTGTTTCTATAATTAATATTGCACGCGTGTAATTCCAATTTGTTATGCATTATCTCGACAAAACCCTTCAACCCTTACGAGGCCTCATCAGCCTCTTGGGTGGCTTCCCCGAGTTCTTGGTATCGGTTTACTGGTATCCGGATCTCCAGGTCATTACAGTTGGTATCAGAGTGGAGTTGAGGTTATGTATAAGGAATCAAAATTCCATTACTCCAGAACAGGTCCATGTGAGTTTACTACTACTGGCTTAGGATGTTTTCCGTGATTCGTATTGGTTTTCCGTTGTTATGTGTCTTCTAGATTAAAATGCCGCCTAGAAAAAGAGCCCGTGTTCCAAGGGAGGAAAGTGGCACCTCTCCTCCTCCGGTTAATGTGCCAGCGGCAGCTCAAGTTGATCTTCCTACTCCTGGAGATGAAATACCTCAAGGTGGGCGTGGCAGAGTGTTGAAAGAATTTCTACTATTCCACCCACCAACATATGAAGGACAGGTAGATCCTGATGTAGCCAAAGTGTGGCTAGATGCGACTGAGCGTATGTTCCGTTCAATGGAGTGCACGGAAGATGAGAAAGTGATGCTGGCCACATTTCAATTGCAGGGAGCAGCACTCGTGTGGTGGACTACAGAGTGGGAAGTTACTTTTCAATCTCGTCCGCTTCATCAGATAACTTGGAGGGAATTTGTCACGTCGTTCGAGCGTACATACAGTCTGGACTATCTCAGAGTAGACAAGATGTATCAATTCCTGGAATTAGCTCAGGGTGAAATGACTATGCTGTAATACCGTAACAAGTTCATGGAATTGGGTCGGTATGCGCCCCATATTCTTGCTGATGAAGGTTTAAAGACCAAGCAATTCCTGCGTGACTTGAAAGCAGAATTGAGGTAGCCTTTGATTGCAACCAGGGTAGTAGAGATGGATGCAGCATATCAGGCAGATGTGGCATTAGAACTTGACATGGCAAGATCCCGAGGGCATACTCAAGTTGAATTAGTTCAACCTAGTGTGCAGCAACAGCAGGTTAGCCAGTCGACTGTGACCGGAGTCCAGCCTTCTGTTCCTACCGCCAGTGGCACTTCTTTTTCCAAATTTAAGTTTAAGAAGATGTTCAGGAAGACTAAGAAGTGGTATGACAGTCAAGCATCTTCTGGCACTGTGCAGTAATCAGCACCTTCTTTCCAGCGTCAGGGATCAACAGCAAGTCAGCCGAGGGCATGTCCGAGATGTGGTGTGAGTCATTCTGGCAAACCGTGTTTGATGCCGGTGGTTTGTTTTCGTTGTGATCAACCGAGACATGTGGTTCGAGACTGTCCTCAAAGGCCAAAACCTATTCAGTTCTCTCAACCACAGTTGTCTCAGTTCAGACCTCCTCCACCACCACAATCTCAGGAATATTCTCAAGCTTCATCATCTCAGCAATCTACTACGGCGAGCAGGAAGCAAAAAGGGAAGGTCTCGCATATAACTCGTGCTGAAGCTGTGGCATCTCATCTCGTAGAAGGTACGATTATGATTTATGGTCATGTATCTCGTGTTCTGTTTGATTCAGGTGCTTCTCATTCATTTATTTCTGAAGACTTTATTGCCTGTATTGAGGAGCCAACATCTGAGATGTCTTGTGAGTTGCTTGTGGAATTACCTTCTGGAGATTTCATGTTCACACCTCTTTGTCTAGAAGAGACTCCCATTGTGATTGGCAATCAGCAGTTGCTAGTTAGATTATATGCTTTGCAGCTAGTCGATTATGATATTATTCTATGCATGCATTTGTTGGAAGAATACGGAGCCGTGGTTGACTGTAGATCGAAGAAAGTTTGTTTTCAGCCACATGGGAAACCCACATTCTTTTTCCAAGGTATTCGATCTCGTTACTCGCGCTTGATTATTTCTGCTATTCGAGCCTGTCGATTACTTAATGCAGGTTGTCAGGGATTCTTGGCTTCGGTGGTTGCTGTTGAGGCACCACATCAGGACATCAATGATATTCCTGTGATTTATGAATTTCCTGATGAGTTACCAAGCTTACCTCCTCAGCGAGAAATAGAAATTGTGATTGAACTGATTCCAAGTACGGCACCTTTAGCAAAGGCACCTTACCGCATGACTCCAACTGAATTGAAAGAATTGCAAGGACAGCTGTTAGATCTATTGGAAAAAGGCTATATCCGTCCCAACTTTTCTCCATGGGGTGCTCCAGTCTTATTTGTGAAAAAGAAAGATGGAAGCCTGAGGCTATGTATTTATTACAGGCAATTGAATCAGGTGACTATCAAAAACAAGTATCCTTTGCCCAAGATTGATGATTTGTTTGATCAACTTCAGTCAGCTACTGTCTTTTCACAGATTGATCTTCGATCAGGTTATTATCAATTGAGGATTAAAGAATCTGATGTGGAAAAGACTACTTTTAGCACGCGATATGGTCATTATGAATTTTTGGTTATGCCGTTTGGGCTAACCAATGCTCCAGCATCTTTTATGGACCTGATGCAGCATGTGTTTCGTCCGTATCTGGGCCGGTTTGTGGTGATCTTTGTAGATGATATTCTAGTCTATTCTACTTCTGAAGAAGAACATGTGTAGCATCTCAGGATTGTATTGCAAACTCTGCGGGGTCGTTTGGTATCGGGATATGGCAAGGATATCCCCGATTCACCGTTTGGTAGAGCCCAAAAACATTGGGATATGCTGGGTTAAGCCAAACACAGGTTAAGCTTGAAACCGAGTTATTTCCTTGGATAACTCATTCCAAGTTTTACTTGGAATGAGTTATCCTCGCCTCCCCACCCCCGTTCCTGTCCCCCGAACGACTTCACGCCGTGCCCTCGCCGATCCGCACTGTTCATCGTCTCTCGCGAGAGCTCTCTCGCCTCCCCTCTCTCACCTCCCTACTCTGCAGGCGGGGTCCCTCTCTCGCCTCAGTGCTCTGCAGGCGCGATCGTCTCTCGAGAGAGCTCTCTCTGCCTCCCCTCTCTCGCCTCCATGCTCTGCAGGCGCGATCGATCGAGCTCACCGTCGATCGACTACAAACGACTCCCTGCCGGCCGTTTTAGCTCCTCCCGCCACAGGCTCCAGCTCGTGCCATCCGCGAGGGAGCTCACCGTCGATCGAGTATCAACCCCCCCTCTCACTCTCGCATTCGGGCCGGGTCGCCGTGGGAAAGTCCTCCCTCACCCCTTCCCCGCTCCGCCTCCTCCATCGGCGTCGTCCTTTTCGGGCAGATCGGTCAGTTCTCTCCCCTCCTCATCTAGTTTGATTTGATTCTGGTTTTTCTTCCTATTCCCTTCAGCTTCCCGTGATCGCATACAAATCACTGCAGATCATGTCACTCACAGGAGGGTTTTTTTCTGTAATCAATCTAAACAAGATCTGTTACTTGGATCTTCGTTGTTTTGGCCTCTATTGATGTGTTCTGTTTCTCTTGTAGGGGTTCAGCGTGATATTAGTTGTTTCCTTGTTGATATATTTCAGCGTGATCTTAGCTGGAATCAGAACATCCAGGTAATTTTCTACAGTTTTCTCTCAGTTATGGTAGGGATTCTTTGGCAGAGAACTTTGCATGGCGTAAATAATGTACTGTTTCGTCCGGCTTCCTCATTGATGAACTAGTCATGTGCTGCTATGGATGTCAGAAAAGGCAAATAGCAGGAAGTTTCGCTGTTGCTGGGTTCTCTAGTTTGCTCTTTTACCTCTTTACTTTTCCCGTTCTATGTGTTGCTTTTTCCTTCTATGTGTTTCAGCTCTCTCTCTCTCTCCGAGTGTTGTCATAGTTTTAATCTGAAATGAAACTTCAGTTGAAATATTACTTTATTTGTACTTGTTAGAACATACTTTCAGAAGAAATTTTCAACTGGATCACGTTTTGTGAAGATAACTTGGTGTTTTATAAGGCATTAGGTGTATCATTCTTATGTAATTTAGATTTTGCTGTGTATTTCAGTATTCATTCCATAATCAATATCCAGAGTGAATTCATTTCAATCTCCTACCGATTGAACAGCGCCCACAATGCAAGCATGTTGAAATTGACTAGATTGTGTATATGTATGACACGTTTAAGTCAATGTGTATTTGATTGTGCATAAATAGATGAACAGAGATTCATTGTCATTGCCCTGCAACAATGACTTTCCTTTCCTTGACCTTCTGAAATATGTTGTTAGATGAGAGAGGAACATAAGTTTATCAAGTCTGTGAAGGAAGACGTTTGTTGAATTTAATTTTTATGCTTTAAAGTCTTTTGTCTCCGAGATTCAAAGGAAAACCCAATGCAGGCCTGATCTTTATCCCTAGCCTTCCGTTAAAGAGTCTCTTTTATAATTCTGTTTTCCTGACGCCTATATCCCATTTCTTCAAGGGAGTTGAAAGTTTTATGAATCATGGTGAATGCCAGTCTTCCATCGAGTGGTGTCAAATCTCTATCCAAGAGACTGTTAGACACGAGAGGGCTTCGTCTAATGTTCTTTGGAAGGAATATTGGCGACCTTGCTTAACCAGGGTTTTGCTTAACCCAGCATATCCCAATGTTTCTAGGCTCTACCAAATGGTGAATCGGGGATATCCTTGCCATATCCCGATACCAAAATTATGCAGATTTATGGAATTACCAATGAAAAAAATGCAGATTTATGGAATTACATCTTTATGTGATGCAATTTGGCTTAGCTTATGTAAGGAAATTTCTGTGTGCAGTGGAATGAAGTTTCTATATCTTGATCACCTCTGTCAACATCAATAAAGTAAACATTCTACACTGGCTAAACCCATTTAACAAAATCAGCCTGCTCTCCCTATTTGAGTGATGAGGAGCATGTAGTGACAGAATCCAAGCTCAGTGTCCCATTATACTCAACTTTGGGTTACTATCTCTTCTCCAAGTTACACATGTACTTTGCAATTTTTTTCCATCACCTTCTAATGTGAGTCTATGTAATTAGCCACATTAGCACAGCAAGCCACTTAATTGCTTTCTCATCAGGAATTTAAACAGAAAACTCTTGCTCAAAAGCCATAACAAGCTCCACTTGGTCCAAGCTATCCAACCCAAGGTCCTTTTGAAATCAGCCATTCCAGTCACCTGTTAGAAGTTAGAACCCATCACTGCTTCATCGCATTTAGTTATGTCATTTATTGCAATTGTAATTTTTTTTGTTGTAAAGCACTTAAAAACATTGTTATGTTGTTTGGGCTAAGGTAAGAGCACGTTAGAGGAAGCAACCTCAGTTCTAAATTAGCACACTAATTATCTATTAGCCCTTCATTTCTGTATGCCCATAAGGGTGAAACTTCCACCCTCCTGCAAATCATGTGTAATTTTTTGTGAGGCTTTGCCAACTTATGATGTTGACATGTTATAAGATACTTCAGATTATGATGTTGGATTGCTTCATATTATTTTCATGAATGCTTTAGTCCATGCGAATAATTTTATATAGGGGATATTATCTTCTACAGTTTTCAGCTCTTCGGGTGCTTCATATTATCTTCATTTAACAGTCATTTGGGATCATTTGCATTGGCCTCATTTTCGGGTTCTTATGATTAATTGTCTTCTACTCCGGACTGCTCCTTCCTTTTGGCGTCTGCTTCCCCTTCATTGCTCCTTCCCCGGTGGTGTGTGGGCTCCTTCTTTGTGGTCGTGTTAGCCTGAAATTTATTTCACAGTCATGTGTTGTATTTGCATTCGCCTCAGTTCTCTTTTCCTAATGATTAATTATGTTTTTTTAAATAAGTATGAGTGCATCTAAAGATGGGAAAAGTAGAGTGGCGAATTGGAGCAACGAAGCAGATTTGATTTTTGTAGATCTCCTGGTAGAACACAAGGTGAGCAACGATGGTTTCACAAATGGAAATTTCACAAAGGAGGCATGGAAGAAAACAGCAAAAAAATTCAATGAGTTGACCAAGTTAGGATACTCATTGGAGAATTTGAAAAATCGGTTTAAAAATCTGAAGAAGAGATACTATTTAATTGTGACTATAAAGAATAGGCCAGGATGGGGATGGGATAATGATAAGAAAATGCCAACACCATGCACAGAGGAAACTTGGGATGATCTCATAGCGGTATGTAACATACGTATTGTATAGTTAATTGTTTAACTTATCTTTCTTTAAATGATCAACATGTCTGTTTATTTTTTAGACCAATAAAGAGTACAAATCAATTCAAGGGAAGCCCTTCTTGATTTTCGATCAAATAGAGGTGATTTGCTCAAATTCCATGTCAAGAGGGGATGACGCCGTATGTAATGAAGGTTCCTCTTACCTTGACACACGTAGTGACCCTGGTGATGAGGAGCAGCAAACTTTGGAGCAAGAATCAAGGCTAGATTTCAATATTAACACTTTCTTGAATGACACGGATACCCCGGAAAATAATCAACAACCATCGCAAAGGGAACCTCCAAATGTTGAGACATTCGCGGCCAGTCCCTCTATGGCCAATACAATTCCTTCATCTAGTAATATAAATAGGAAGAAGAAGCGGAGTTCCTAGGGTAATGAGGATTCAATTGACAAGTTAGTAGAATTGGGTCATGAAAGGTTGACCTTGGCAAGAGAGATGCTCCAACTTCAGAAAAGAACTATACCTCCAATGGATGAGGCAATTAATATGCTCGTCAACTTACCTAGACTTCCTCATCATGATATTTATAGAGCTATTGAGCTTATCAAGTCTACTGAGGATCGTTCCATCTTCACGTCTCTTCCAGAAGATTTGAAATTGGGATGGATATTTACCCGTCTGGGATACTATTGAAATCTTCATCGATATCCTTTTTAAACTTACAATTACATGTGCAATTTTATTTATTCACAGATACTTATTTAATGAAATTAGCTTTAGCTTTAATGATGGTTCATTTCCATGGATTGGTTCTTCGTATGCTATTGCACACTTATAAATGCTACTTGTTTATGTTTTGTAGGATATTTTATTTTCCATTATCAATGGACTTGGGAACAATTGGCACCGGTCCATCACTTGACACGCTCATTAAGTTTATGATGGATGAGGAGAACTATTGGGACGAAGTTGAACATATAGTTCTCATTCAAATGTTATCCTCCGACGTATGTATCCCTAGGACCCCAATGCACACAGATGTTGGTCGAGGTCATAAGTGGGTTAAACAATTAATGGCCAGTCATGTTGGTAGATCATACTCTACTTTTTGGGTGCATCCTCGCTTATTCTTAAGATTAAAGGACAAATTGATGGAAAGGGGTGTACTTAATGACACCAAAAATATGTCTGCCAGTGAGCAATTAGCTATATTTCTCCTCGAGGTTGGACATGGAGTTGGCAATAGATTACTCAGAGAATGGTTCCAACATTCAGGAGAGACGATAAGTTGGCATTTTAACAATGTACTCATGGCAGTGTTATCCTTGCGCCATGACTATATCAAGAAGCCGTCTGTTGAAGATCCAATACATCCAAAAATTCGATATGATCCTAAATTTTTTCCCTTCTTCAAGGTGATGTACTTTATGATCATTAGCAAATAGACATGCATTAATTGATTCCTTCGAATATTTGTTAATTGTTATTAATTATGCTTCTGCTTTGTCAGCAGAATGCACTGGGTGCAATTGATGGCACACATATACTTGCAAAGGTTTCGGTGGCTGACCAGCCTCGTTATCGAAATCAGAAGGGTGAAACATCCCAGATTGTCATGGGATGTGTAAATTTTGAGCTAACGTTTAGTTATGTTGTTGTGGGTTGGGAGGGATCAACTGTAGATATGAAAGTCCTCAGGTGGGCCCTTGAAAAAGGTGGATTTATCGTACCAAAAGGTAAATGTTATTCAATTGATAGATCTATCTATGTTCTGTTCCCCATACTTATTAGAATTCCATATCGTTTGCTGTCATAGGAAAATTCTGGTTGGTGGATGCAGGATACGCAAACATCCCCCACTTTTTAGCACCGTAGCGCGGCACAAGATATCATCTGCCAGAGTACAGAGGTAATAGGAGAAGGGTTACACATAGGGATAAAAAGGATTTATTCAATCATAGGCACGCACAACTATGCAATTGTATTGAGCGTGCTTTTAGTGTCCTGAAATCACGTTTCACAATTTTGGTAAAACGTCGTAATTATCCAATTAAGACACAAGCTAGAATTGTAATGGCTTGTTGCGTGCTCCACAATTTCATTAGAAGGGAGCAAGGTGTTGATTTAATTTTGTAACAAGCCGAAGATGACGTGGACAATTGATGAGGAGGTCGATGAAGAGGATAATGTCAGTAGGACAGAGGCTACTAGAGGGGAAAGATTCCGGGAACGTTTGGCAACTCGCCTTTGGGCCCATCATAGTTCACGGGGGTATTTATTATACTGTTAACCTAATTTATAATATTTTATATCCTTCACAGTTATGTTTACACGTAACATATAACTTGTCTATTGCAGGCGTCGTCAGGTAGAATCTCAAAATGCTGAGTGACATTATGAAATTGTCAATTTTAATTAGTCGATTTTACATGTTGTGTAATTGGACATTATATATGTTGTGTACTTGGACACTTTTAGTCTCTGTCATTTATTTTATGTTTAGTTGTTTATGATTTGGAATGTGCATATATAACATAATTTCCTTAACAGTTTCTCAGATATGACTTCTGCTCTTTTTTTTGGGGGGGTGACCTTCAAACAACCAAAATTATACTCTGCAATCTGCTCCCTATCTTGGATATGATCGTTTGAACACTCACTTAATTTTTTGGAGTAGCCTGGCTCAACTGCCACTACATATGGGTTTCAGGCTGCTACACTGCACAACATGCGTGGTCGATGCTACAATTTTACATGCTTTGTTTTGTTACTAGATGTTATATCTCTGTGCTCATATTTGCTATTTTGGTGTTGGACTTGTCTACTTAAGGAATATTATCCTTGCATAGGACGTTGGGCTATGATGATGGGAAGGAGCATTGATGTGATGAGGAGGACTGTGGGGGCATCACATTCCATTCCCCTATTTGTAGGCCTCACCGATGATAGTGGGTTGGATGGCCTTATGGCAGCCCCTACTATGAGGTTGGATGGTGTTACTGTAGGGGTTCTATGGGAAGTGACTGCAGCACTTGTCTTCCAATGACTGTCATTTTTGAATATTGTCCGTCTGAGCCAAATAACATGACATATCAAATATAAGTTAGTGCCTTGTACATTATAATTAAGTGTTTGTAACATAGTTCTTTTTCAGGATAAAACCAGTAGGATTCAAAATTAATGGGTGAGGCAAAATATGATCCTATTCAGTGTCAATGTGGCATAGGGGAATGTGTTATCAAGATTTTTTAAAGTAGCAAGAATCCCCAACGTCCCTATTATTGCTGCCCACTTGGCGTATGTTATTTTTACCCTACCGTACTGTTTTGGTTTACATGTTATATATGTCATTTTCTCATGTACATTTGCTCACAGCTTGGGAATGATAAGTCATGTCGGTTCTTCATGTGGGTGGATGAAGTATTATTGTGTCCTTGTGGCAAAGGACCTTGTAGAAGGCGGACCTCAAACACTAGTAAGAATAAGGGGAACATATTTTATGTATGTCTAGAATCTAAGGTATGTGGCCAACATTGTTTATGGTTATTGTTCTTAAATTCCTTATAAAATGTACATAATGTGAATATCTTTTACTTGTAGGCTGACAAAACAACATCAGGTTGCGGGTTCTTCATGTGGGTAAAAGATATGCCAACGGTATGGACTAATTTATGTTTTCAATGTGAATGTTTAATTATACACAATTGAGTGTGTGTTGTGCTAGGGTAAAATTTATCCATGTCTCATAATCACAGAAGACCTTTATTGTGTACAAGCATCCGTATCTTTATAAAAATGATTGCAGACATTACTAGATTTGTGTTAGCTATAAATCAAAAATAAATGCCATAATTCCAACATAGCAGAAAATATCAGAGATTCTATCATGGAACAAGAAGGCTTTTAGTTAATACAATTTGATTCTTTGAGGTGAGTCTTTGTGCTTCTTAATTTCATGGTTACGCCAATTTGATTCTCGCCATTAGCAAGCTACCTCTTACTTTGGAAGTCTTCATGGAGTTATGAAATATGAGACCTTTTGCAATTTCTTGCTGGAAGTTGATGCTTGAACCTCAAGAACAGGATATCCAGGATTAGTGCACACAGTATGGTAACGGATATGCTTTGTTAACTCTCCTTCGTCTAATTCTGTACTATTCAAGGGGCAAGCCAATTCCTGTTTGAGGTTGGCATTGAGGCTATCCTGAAATACACTACAATGGTTTAGGTGTTGATCCCCGTGTACTTTTAGATCTAGTAACTATTAAGAAATCCTTTTCAAACTGTATGTAAAATTAAGCTTCTCTCCGTATTGGTACATTGTAGAGTTTTATCTTTCTCATCTTTCTTGGAGTTTGTTGCTGGTCAATTTTGTTCTGATACATTCAATGTTTTAAAAAGTTAGGTCTAGAGTCAAAATGGAGCAGCCTCATTTTGATATTAATCCACATCACCAATTTAATATTCCAAAAAGAAGATTCTTTTTATTTTTGAAGTCTATGATAACATTGCACAATTTCCAACCTATTTTTGATTTAGGAGGTGGAATTAGCTTCTCTGTTTTGACTCGGTCCCTTATCAGCTAATCTTTGAGAACTCATTTAGAGCAGATGAGCATGAAGCCCTTTAGGCTGCATTCTTCAATTCCATACTTTGTATAAGATTCTAACATTTTGGGGAAAGTTATCCTGCACCAGCTAGTGGAAGTTAGAAACTTGACTCGGCTCCATACTTAATCAGTGTCAAGTTAGATTGTGAAAACTCGATATTGGGAAAAGCTGAGATAGACAAATCTTGCATGGTTTGGCTAGAGGTTTTGTAGTAGCACCTATACTGAAAATTTGGCATGATTTTGTTTGCAGGTTAATTTTAGTAATATTGGAAATACTCTTTTCATGAAAAAGCAAAAAAATGGTATGAGGGAAAGCGTTACATGTAAATTGGGCTCTTTAGTAACGGCTAACTGATTTTGAGTTGGATGTTTTACCATTATAATATATTCAGTCAAGTCCATTGTTCTAGGGCTCCTCTTATGAGATTCTTTGCTGTAAGCCAACATGTATCAACAAGCAATCATGTTGTTCGGCAAACAATCCTTCCTACTTATGTATTGTTGGTAATAATCCTGCAGTGGAAAATGTTTGGGTTTACCACACATAGTATTCATAATTCCTGTCATATGCATATTTGGATCTATATTTTTGTCCTCTAGATCAACCATACTTGCTTGACTCAACAGTTGACAACCGATGATATGGACTAAAATGATTGAAATATTGTGGGTATTAACTCAACGCATAAGCCAAGAACCTGTACACGTCCGTTTCCATCTTTAGCATTTCATTATCCTTCTGCTTAACTTTTTTTATGTTTGGCCTAACTGCAATTTGATTACCGGTTCATATAAATCAGGAAACACACACCCATCAACCCAGGGTGAATTGCTCCTTCCCATTGTTCAGTGAAGGCACATTAATGTGTGTGAATTGCTCCTTCCCATTGTTCAGTGCTCCCAAAGTTCAATGTCGATATTATACTCCTTCCCTTTTTTGTGTTTTAATACAGTCGAGTGTGTGCTGTTCGCGTTGGAGTTTCTTGTTTTAGCACAACAGAGTGTGTGTTGTGAACACGTGACTTTTGTGTTTTAATACAGCCGAGTGTGTGCTGTTCGTGTTGGAGTTTCTTGTTTTAGTACAGCCGAGTGTGTGCTGTGAACGCATGATTTTTGTGTTTTAATACAGTCGAGTGTGAGCTGTTCATGCTGGAGTTTCTTATTTTAGTACAGCCGAGTGTGTGCTATGACTGCATGAGTTGCTTGCTTCTTTACATTCAAACATTACTTTTTTCTTGCCCTGCTTATTTCAACAGTGTGTTAGCGAATACATTACCTTTTTTTGATACTATAACTCCTTTCTCACTTTTTTGCATCACTTCGTAGTTTTGTCTTAATAGGATGAGATGTTTATTATTAGCAGGGCTAGATCCAAGTGGTGGATTTTTTCATAAACCTTTTATGCCATCCATGTAGTATATACATACACCAATTTTCTATTTTCCTAGAGAAGTCCCTGCTCATTTTCTTTCTGGACATTTCTACCATATAAATCTAGAAGAGCTTACAAAAGTAGATAAACCATGAAGCTGAATTAATGCGTAGACTGCCGTAGTAGTAAGGTTGGCTCATTTGTCCACCCTACAAATGAAATGTGTGTGGCATCAGAGAAATATGATCAAAACAATCAATTGGACATGCATGGTTTTCCTGTCAAAAGGTTTTAGTGTCTCAGTTATCTCTTTCCATTTACATATCTCTATGTAGATCAAATTTGACTAGGGTAGTGAAATTGTAACGGATGCAGCTGGGAAGTATGTCACTGACAAAACTTATTTAATACTTTCCTAATAGAACACTGTTACTAGATAAATCCAATGTTGTGGCTGTGGAGAATCTCTGAAATCTAATGATGTTCTTCCTCTAGGAACTTGACACATCTTCACTACCTACACATGTACTCTGGAACTACCCCAATCAGAGACATGCATCAGTAGGTGATGATTGGTAGATAAATGGGGAAAGACACAAAGGGAACTTGTGATGTTTAGTAGTATCTCTATTGAGCAGTGGTTGCATGACAGCTACATATCCTTGTTTATTTGAGGTAGGAAAGTGGCAATCTTCTGAAGTTGACATCAGCATTTAACTATTTTACTTGTGTGCTTGGCTATGTGAGGTACGTGGCATGTTTTGCACCACTTCCAATCGGAAGAACTTGGGCATTCATTGTTCTCAACCTAATCATTTCCAAAGAAGATGCTAATAGGGTGTTAGTGAATACATGAGTTTCTGAAATGAGTTATTGCATACATTACCTTTTCTTAATACTAGAACTAATTAATTTTTACACATTTGTATCTATTCTATTTTTATCTATCTTATCCTACCTAAACATTTGCATATTTATAGACTCACAAATGTAGATAAACTAATGTAGGACCCTAAAGATTGTTGATGGATAGATTGATAATAGATCTAGTACCTAAACATTTGCATATTTATAGATCTCTGTTACCTGCAGATGTTAAGGAAATAGGACACATGTAAACGGATATATTGGATATTACAGTGGGACTGATCAATAGAAATGATAGCTAGTTCCCCCAACATAATATTTCCAGTTAATATCATCTGGAATGTATTATGTTTGATTTGTTATTCTTATGCTAATTTCATGTCACTTTTACAAATCTCACAAAAAATTTCAGTTTGTTGATTCTGGCTAGATCTTGCACATCATTTTTAGAAGCTCATTTATGTTCCTCATCAATTACTACTCAGATTTTATGAATTTGGGCTTCACTTTACTCAAGCCGTCTCGATTTCTTTGAATTTGAAGTCACAAAGTGGTTGTTGTTCCTGTCTGTGAATTTTGCAAGGCAGAGCTATCTGTCACGTTTTAAACAATTTTGTGAATTTCAAGTTTTCATTATATTTGTGAGCATCCAGATGTCTTCCTTTCATGTTTTCACTATAAATTAATACCATATTATTGTGGGTTTCATATCACATCTAACCTGCATGGTTCATAGTTTTTCATTTATGTGAATGAACCAATGACCGGAGTTTGGCTGTCCTTCTGTGGTTCTGAGAGGGACAAATATTCATTAGCAAATTCTAAACATTCAGTATGTGTGGTTGGACAGACTCCTTCCCCTTCGCCCACCCAAAACCATCTAAATGCTTAAAGGATTTCCAAAGAAAAATAGAATGATATACTCTGACCTCATTGCTACTTTCTATCAGAAGTTATAGTTTGATCGTGTGTGTGTGTGTGTGTGTGTGTGTGTGTGTGTGTGACAGTGGAGACATCTCCTTCCTTGGGTTCAAGTGCTCCTAGTGTTCCCTGTTGGTATTAAACTCTTTCCCAATATCAAACTCTCGGTCTTACCAGGTATAAACGAGGCAATGATGATTGGGTGGATGGCATAACGGCAACCCCCAACTAATTTGATAGAATATGATCCGTGTGATTACGTTATGTCATGTTGTTCTGAGCCTCATCTCCCTTTACTCTTATCAAGTTCATATATTTTGCACTTAATTCTTTACTTTGTGATTATATCATTCACCTTTTTCAGGAACAGATTTTGAATGAGCAGACAGTAGAAATGTCTAGTGTATCTACAACAGGAGGACAGATTGAAGAGCATGCACTCGTGGAAGATTTAAGAAGAACAATCGAGATGGAGAAATTTACAGCCGATCGAATTGTGAAGTTATATGAAACTTTGTTGGTAAAGTTTGATCAATTGAAATTATGTAATAACAAGTGATATGATTTTATTTTTTTGGACTATCATTTGTGAGGCCATGTACAAATGAAACTTTTTGTGTAAAACTTTATCTTTTTGTAGCATGCTCTAAATTGTTATAATTTATTTCACCTTAATTAATGTTTCCTAACGGCTCGTGTGGATTGTACGTGTGCGTATATTATTTGGGCCACCCGTACTCGTTATTTAGATTACACGTGAATTATTCATCTTTTATACGTATGTGTAAATTATGTATAAAGTTTAATTTTTAACCAAAGTAAATACTGTAAATATGATAGTAGTTATTTTGAGTGACCAAAATGTAAAAAATTAATAAAATAAGTAATCAAAATTTGCTTGATTTTGGTCCGATTTAAGACAGAGTTTTAAGTCTCATTTTAGCAGGGGAGGGTGGGACAAAAATAGAGCACTACATTAATTAATTATATTGATATTAATTAAGAACAATAATTACTAATTGAAATGTATTATTATCACTAATATACTTTTAAAGGAGAAAAAAAGTCAACATCATTAGTGCTATTTATTTTAAATGTAAAAAATAATAGATATAT
Organism: Amorphophallus konjac; assembly: GCA_022559845.1. NCBI lineage: Eukaryota > Viridiplantae > Streptophyta > Magnoliopsida > Alismatales > Araceae > Amorphophallus > Amorphophallus konjac. Next base: position 117,046,891 of record CM040118.1, read on the forward strand.
TTGTAGTCTCATTATTACTAATGGATAATTATATAATCAAAATATTTAATTATAAATTTTATTATCACTAATAAAGAATAATTAAAGTAGAGTTTGAATTATGTTACTCATAGTATGATATTAATATTAAATTGAATATTTTTATGAATGATTATTATATTACATAAATATGTTAAAGTTAAGTTATACTATTTAATTACTCATAATTAAGAATAAAATAATTATTAATCATAATTTCATTTTTACTAACTAATTTTTAAAAATAATATCTTAAATACTATCTTTATTTTTACCATCTTAGATTAATAAGAAATTTATTTTTGTAATATTTTTAATAATATTAATAAAAATTATCTATTAAAATCTATTTTATGGTATTTATTAGTCATAATCATGAATGTAAAGTTTAATTAAGTATCAATTTTTACTAAAATAAATTACATTATAAATTTTCTAATCCCATCCAAACAAAGAATAATATCCATATGTTTTAACCCGAGATAAGAAGGACAATATGATAATTATTTAGTACTTATTCTCATTTGTATCCTCATTTTTTACCAAACGAAGAATAGGAATATTCTCGTACTTATCCCTTCGCATACCAAACATACACGAGAATAAGAAAAAGAATAAATTAACCCGGAATGACTTATACCTATTCTTCACTTAAATTATCCCGATACCAAACAACACCTACGAGATCACGAGCTTTATGCAAAATTCAGCCAATGTGAGTTTTGGCTTCGAAAAGTGAATTTTCTCGGCCATGTAATTTCTGGTGATGGAGTTGCAGTTGATCCGGCAAAGATTGAAGCTGTTCTTCAATGGCAAAGGCCAAGGACTGTGACAGAGATCAGATGTTTTCTAGGGGTTGTTGGTTATTATCGAAGATTCATTCAAGATTTTGCACGGATTATCGCGCCAATGACACGTCTGACTCGTAAAGATGTGCCTTTTATCTGGTCAGATCAGTGTGAGCAGAGCTTTAATGAATTGAAAATCCTACTCACTACTTCTCCAGTGCTTGTGCTACCTTCTGGCACGGGTGGATTCGTGGTATGCAAGGATGCTTCTCGAGTAGGTCTGGGTGCAGTGCTTATGTAGCATGGTAAAGTTATAGCTTATGTATCCCGGCAATTGAAACAGCAGGAAGAGAATTATCCAACTCATGATTTAGAGCTTGCAGCGGTGATCTTTGCACTGAAAATCTGGAGACACTACCTGTATGGTGAGAAATTTGAGATCTTTACTGATCATCAAAGCTTGCAATATGTGTTTTCTCAAAAAGATCTGAATCTTCGGTAGCGCAGATGGATGGAGTATATGAAGGACTATGATTTCACTCTCTCCTATCAGCCAGGTAAAATGAATGTGGTTGCTGATGCTCTGAGCAGGAAAGTGCAAATTAGTCATTTACTGGTTCGAGAATAGAAATTATGGGAACAGTTTTCTTGTGAGACAGACAGCGTGGAAATTCCTTCTGATCCGATGGTAGCTGTGTGTGCTAGTATTGTAATGACTCCAGCTATTTATCAGTAGATCAAGGAAGCTCAGCAGGCAGATTCTGAATTATCTCGCATTGTAATGATGCACGATATCGAGTTTGATGATGAGTTAGTGGTCAGCTTCCGAGGCAGGCTGTATGTTCCAACTGATGATATGTTAAGAACTACCATCTTGCGTGAAGGCCATGGATCAGGTTATGCAATTCACCCCGGCACTACCAAGATGTATCAAAACCTAAAAAGGCAGTTCTAGTGGCCAAGAATGAAAAAGGATGTAGCTGAGTTTGTGTCGAAATGTTTGACATGCCAACAGGTTAAAGCCGAGCATTAAAAGCCTGGAGGAATGCTTCAACCTTTAGAAATTTCGATGTGGAAATGGGATCATGTCACGACAGATTTTGTTGTGGGTTTACCTTGGACTTCACAGGGCTTCGATGGAATCTGGCTGTTAGTTGATCGCTTAACAAACATAGCAAGATTATTGCCAATTAAAGTTGCTTGGAGTGTTCAGAAATTGGCCAAACTTTTTGTCTAAAAGATTGTGCCATTGCATGGAATTCTAATATCTATTGTGTTAGATCGCGACCCACAGTTTACTTCTAGCTTCTGGCGCAGCTTTCAAAAGGCGTTGGGCACATAGTTAGCATTCAGTTCAGCGTATCATCCTCAATCTGATGGTCAGTCAGAATGGACTATTCAGACTTTAAAAGAAATGCTGCGATTGTGTTGCCTAGATTGGCAGGGTTCGTGGAGTCAGCATTTGCCATTAGTGGAATTTACGTATAATAAATGTTATCACTCCAGCATTAATATGGCACTGTATGAAGCTTTATATGGGCGTCCTTGCCGTACACCGTTGAACTGGTTTGAATCTGGTGACCGTTTGTTGACAGGGCCTGATATGGTACAGCAATGTGCGGATGTGGTGCGTCTAATTCGACAGAAAATGTTGACAGCTCAGAGTCGACAGAAAAGCTATGCAGATCAGCGCAGGCGACCATTGCAATTTGAGCCTAGAGATATGGTGCTTGTAAAAATATCTCCGATGAAAGGCGTTATGAGATTTAGGAAGCGTGGAAAGTTCAGTCCCTGTTACATTGGTCCGTTTCCTATCTTGGAATGTGTGGGCCAAGTGGCTTATCGACTCCAGTTACCAGCGGCGATGCAAGCAATACACGATGTGTTTCATGTTTCCAAGCTGAGAAAGTATGTTCCCGATGCATCTCACGTTCTAGATGATTCAGTTCGGCCTGAAGTGACAGCAGATTTGTCCACACCAGAGTATCCAACTAGAATTGAAGATCGTCGTGAGCAACAATTGAGGAATAAGGTAATCCCTCTGGTGAAGGTTGTATGGCAGCGTCACTCTGGCAATGAAGCGACTTGAGAACGTGAGGATGAAATGTGTCAGCAGTTTCCTTTCTTATTTGAATAAGGTATAATTTCTTTCAATTCTCTCCTTGTGCTTCCTTTTAAATTTTGAGGATGAAATTTCTATTAGGAGGGAGGGACTGTAAGGCCCGTTTCTTAACATATCCTTGCCGGTATTAACATAGAATTTAAACCATGAATTTAGGAATTTTTAATGGGGTTAATGGGCTTTTTCTATGCATTTAACCCATTTATTAAAAGGTTTTTAGAAATTAAATGGGCATATAAGCAATTTTGCTTATTTGGGGGTTATATGGCAATTAAAGGTTAAAAATTAAAAAAATAATATAATAAAAGAATTTTACCTTAACCCATCGATCACTTGATGGGAATCTACACCGGGCACTAACTTTTATTTTTATATTTGTGTCCTTTTAGTTTGCATTTATATACTTGGGAAGTAGGTTTACAATTGTAAGACTTTATAAGCCAATTTGTCATTCCTTAGGATTCTTTGGGTTTTTGTGCAAAAGTCCAGTAGGACCAGCAAGGGGCCCCCATCTCCTTTCCTATTGGTCCACCTAAGTCTTAGGGCCCATGTGGGGTCAGTCAAAGGTCCAAGGTGGGCTTCTAGATGGCTTGACCATTCAAGTGGACAATTGGATTAAAAAGTCCAATATTCTAACCCTTAAAGTCCAAGATGCTTCCCCCTTATAATATAGTTTATCCCATGTTGTATTTTTTATTTTTTTTGGTCATTTGACCACATGGGGAAGAAAATCCCCTCTCTCCCACGAAATTCCCAGCCCCCCACCCCTTGCCATTCTCTATATAAGCCCATGTATAGTGTCATTAGAGAAATTAATGAAGAGAAAAAAATTATGAAATTTGGTTGGAACCAAAGAAGGGTGTGCCCTCTTCCTATGTCCCTCCCCCTCTTGCAGATGAATTTTTGCTAAATCTTAGGTGTGATGCCCTTCTATCTTCTCCTTAGCCCCTCTGAATTCTATTTCTACCGCCGCCGCCATCGCACCGCTGTCGCGCCGCCGCCACCGTCATCGGAGTTCTATCTCCATCAGGATAGAATCTCTTCTCCGAAATTGTATCTCTATTTCTTTTTGTCTGATTGAGCCCAATTTTGAGAGTTTGTTCTGTCCATCTCCCCTAACCTCCAGTTAAAATTTCGTGCCATTTGGAGTCCATTTGATATTTTTCCCGTATTTTTGTTTGTCCTCTCAGTAATTTGCCCTTTTGTAGATCTACAGGATAGAGTCTCCTTGTTGAAATTTCCCCACACACTTAAAACATTTTAGAAAATCCACAAAAATTACCTAGTGTTCCTCACGTATACCCCCTTCCACCATAATTTTCTTTGAGTCAAAAAAAATCATTTAGCCCTCGGTCAAAGGTCTGTTTTAGGCATATCCATCTCTACCCTGTGTGTCTATCAGTCCGGGTCAGAAAGAAAAAGGTAGTTTGCAGTCATTTTTATTTTTAATCCGTTTTGTTGATGGAGCCACCAAAAATATATGTTGTAGACCTCTGAGTCCTCTATCCATCGGTACCTCTTGTGCATCAATCCGACATCCGATGTGGTCGCAGGAATTCTTTTCGTGAAGGTGTGCAGTGCAGATCCGAATTCAGCTAGCACAACTCAGTCCGGGAGAAAATTCAGAAATAAATACCAAACGTCAACTTCAGCGACCGCCCCTTCAGGGAGTCGTTCAGGGACGCCCTGTCATCGTCCCAGCCAAGCGGCGCCTCCGAAAGATCTCAGGAAGGCGACGTTCCTTTGGAAATCGTTGTTTGCTGTCCAGCGAGTCAGCAACCGAGTTGGCGCAGCACCGAGTTGGAATAGTACCGAGTCGGACCAGCAGGCCGAGTTCGTGCCGTACGCACCTCCAGATTGCTGCCCGTCAACCCAGGGTCGGTCCTCCCGGGCCCCACTTGTAGCCCTTTACCTCCCTGCGTGGAATAGATTTCACTGTTGTAATTAACTTTTACCGTTGTTACCAGGAGTTACCGTACTTGGCCGGGAACGACTTCCCCACGCCCGGAGCGTGGAGGTACACTCGCTACCCTCCTCGTAGGCATTGCTTTACTCGTATATTTTTGTATATGCCGCTGCATGAGTGATAGATTATCTAGCTTGCTATACTTTTATTGACCGCTGCGAGAGAGTGAGCGTAACCCGTCCCGTGACTCGACCCGAGTTAACGCGGAAAGGCCAATACCTGAGACTCACTGCCGATTTCTCAACCGCGCAGGGTCCCATGTCTTCCCTCGCATAGGGATGATCACGAGCTAGAGTCCCAGGTTGCGTGTCCGTCCCGCATCAATTTGGTATCAGAGCGTCGGTTGAGTCTAGGGTAGTATTTGGTCAAAAATAAAAAAAAGTGTCATTTACGTCTAGTCATCGTCTAAGTCGGTCAAAGGTTGCATCCGCATACCATTGTTCAGTATATAAAAAGGTGTTGTCCGAACATTAGGCTACGCCTATCGGGAAGTCCGCACACTTGCGCGAGTGATCTTCGGATCGATTAACTCCGCCACGTACCGAGTCTTGGTTGTGTCTAGGTTGGTAGTCGAGTCGGCATTCAAACTTGCATTGTCGTTTAGGGTCATGTTTAGTCCATTGTCTAGTTGGTTTGTCTTGTCTCCACGTGTTTGCATGTCCATTCACTAGTGTCCCCGTGTCCCATGGACGACCAAGGGGCCGCATCTTCTGCATGGTGGCGATACTATCTAAAATGGATGGACCACCCGAACCACCCCAAAAGGCCCGAAGCTCGGGACTTCTATGGCTCCGAAAACCCGAATGACTACTTAGAGTGGGAAGCCGTTATGGATGACTATTTTGAGTGTTAGCTTATGTCTGATCCCGCGCAAGTCGACTTAGCCAAAAGGTGACTTTTCTATGAAGCCGCCGAAACATGGAGGGACATCAAGTACTTCCGGGAAGATAGGAGGCTAAGGCCCATCTGTTGCATCCCTACGGTTTTGATGATGTCTCACACTATAAATCAGTCTGTTTCTATCTCTAGTTCATTTCATGCTTCATCACTTGGGACAGTGCAGTTCATGTGGTTGTCATATAGACATGCATTACTTGATCAAGTCTATACACTGCCAGCATACACGTTCAAAGTCTCTGCATTTAAGTCTGTACATTGGTCATGTCTGTACAGAGTCTTTTGCATTCCTTCATATCAAGTCTAGACAGTGTGCATTCCTTCATATGAAGTCTATACACTGCATTGTCAAGTCTACACATCGGTTTCCAAGTCTGTACATCACCTTCAAGCTTTCCAAGTCTGTACAGCCCAAGTCTGAACATCCATCGTCTCATGCAGTGTCTCATCCAAAGTCTATACATTCACATGTAGGCAAAGTCCGCACATTGGACAAGTCTGTACATCCATCATCTCACTCAGCGTCTCACTCAAGTATATACATTGCAGCGTTCCAAAGTCTATACATCGCTTGCATCGTTAAGTCCATACAATGCACTGTAGCTTGCTTAGTTGAAGTCTATACATTGCATGCTACAAAGTCTGCACATCCAGTTTGCATCATGTCTGTACAGAGCTTTTTGCATCGTTCATCAAGTCCATACATTGCACTGTAGCTTGCTTAGTTGAAGTCTATACATTGCATTGTTGTGTTTGTGCTCAAAGTCTGTACATTGGACTGTTCATGCATCACTCCATTTGGCAAGTCTGTACATTGGACTATTCATGCATCACTCCATTTGGCAAGTCTGTACGTCGGACTGTTCATGCATTCATCTCAAGTATATACATCCGACTGTGCATTGTTCATGAGTAAGTCTATACAGTCTCTGCATTGCATCAAGTCTAAACATTACACTGTAGCTTGCACGAACAAAGTCTGTACATCATATGCTAACTCTATACATCCATCGTCTCTTCCAGCGTCTCACACTATCAAGTCTGTACAGCGTTTGCATACAGTGCATCATCATCCAAAGTCTGTACAGCCAGCTCTGTCTCACCTTGCGTCTCTTCAACTATGTACAGCCTTGGCGTATGCTTTCATAAAGTCTATACATTGTTTGTCTAACTCAAGCCTTTACATCAAAGTCTATACATTGGTTATGGCTTGTTGATGCATCGTTCTTCTCAAGTTTGTACACTGCCTTCCCATGCACGCATTCATCAAGTCTATACACTCCCTTGTTTGCAAGTCTACACATTAGATTGCTTCATGCATTACACAGATGTCTACACATTCCCCTCTGTTATGTTAATGCTTCGTTCTGCAAGTCTGTACATTGAGGTCGCATGAAGGCTTTCAAGTCTATACATTCTCACGTTGTACACACTTGCCTATTTACTGCATCTAATGTCTATACATTTGATTGCTTCATGCTTTACACAGAAGTCTACACATTCCTCTCTGTTATGTTAATGCTTAATTCTGCAAGTCTGTACATTGAGGTCGCATGAAGGCTTTCAAGTCTATACATTCTCACGTTGTACATACTTGCTTATTTGCTGCTTCTAAAGTCTATACATGCTGTGTTAAAAGCCTGAACTAATTCGATACATTCTTTTGTCTCTGCCTGCAGATGATTCAGGTTGATGATTGGGCACGTGATCCGAGGATGATGCTTGGCACGTGATCCGAGAATGCTCTGGAAAAGGAGGGAACGAGCCCCACTCACACCACTCGTGTGAAGTCATGGTATTCAGGTCGGATGCCATATAAAAGGTGTCTTCTGCAAACAGAAGGACTGAACTAGAGGAAAAAGCTGAGAAGAAGAATCGTTGAGCAGAAGAAGAAAAGAGAGAGCCTCCACGTTCCAGAGAGAAGACAGAGAGAAATGATTTGAGAGTATTGTTCTGAGAGAAAAGTCTGAGTGAGAGAGAAGGGTCTAATTTACTTCTTCGGAAGCTACATTGTTTTGGTGTTCAGAAATGATTGTCTTCATCGATTGTCTTATTTTTCAGTTTCTTTCTTCATATTTCTGATTCCGAATTGTTACCCTCCAGTGTTTGGAGGAAGGGAGAGTTACTCCGGTTTCCCTCTGAACTGCAGAGGAAGAGAGATCTGTGATCTCTGGTTTTGCCAGTGACGGGTTGTCACTAGCAGGTTCCCTCCGGTTTTGGAGGAAGGGAGATTCATCTCCGGTTCTGGTCTTGCGGGTAGCAGGTCCAGGTGTCAAGCTATGTGGGTAGCAGAGTTTGGGTTGAGGGATTTGTTTCCCTTGGTTGGTCAAGCTGTGTGGCAGCATTTTGTTCGCAGACTGAGTCTGTTGTTTCTAGCCGTGGCTAGTGGAAGCCTCACTCTAGTTGGAGTGAGGGGTGGATGTAGATTGTGGACTACAATCGAACCACCTTAAAAATACTTGTCTCTTCTGTGGTTTGCTGTTATCGTTTGTGCTCTCCATTTGCTTGGCATTTTGTTTGACTGTGAACAGCCTTTTCAATTGCACTTACTTATTCTGTCTTGGTTATTGACTGCGTTAGCAATACTCTTTCGCTGTATCTGAAGGGTTGAAATTCGAAGTAGTGATTTTTAGCTGAAGTTTTTAAATCGGGAGTGATCTATTCATCCCCCCCTTCTATAACACTCTTCGCTGCGCATAACATTTGGTATCAGAGCGGGTTTGCATCATGTGGACAAACGGTCAGGGTAATTCTAATGGTCATCAAAGTTTCATGCCTGAAGGTCAATCCATTAGTCGCCCTCCATTTTTTGATGGTAATAACTATCTCTTCTGGAAAAACAGGATGGAGGTGTTCATCAGGGCACAGAGCCACAAGCTGTGGAGGGTAATCACTACAGGGCCGTATGATCTGCCACCGAATGAAGACGCGTGGACAGATGATCATGTCAAGCTATCTTCACTTAACTGGACGGTGCTGAACATCATCTAGTGTGCTGTTCACCCAGATGAATACGTTCGCATATCAGCCTACAAGACAGCCAAGCGAATGTGGGACGAGCTGCAACTAATCTACGAAGGTACAGCTCAAGTGAGAGCCTCGAAGGTAAATCTTTACACCTCTGAATATGAATTGTTTAAGATGAAACCAGAGGAGAACATCACTGAAATGTATGCCAGATTATCTTTGATCACGAATACTCTTAAGGAGCTAGGGAAAGAGATGGCTGAAGCAGATGTAGTCAGGAAGATACTTAGGTCTCTTACCCCAGTATGGCACACTAAGGCCATCGTGATAGAAGAGTCAAAGGATTTGATGACTATGACAGTGATTGAACTCATAGGATCCCTCATGACCTATGAGATGAACTTTAAAAGAGGTGGTAAAGGAAGTGACAGGAAGGGCAAGAATATTGCTCTCAAGGCATCCCGCAACAAGGGTAGCAGCAGCAGTAGCAGTAGCCCCGAGTCCGATGGTTTTTCCGATCTCGATCAGGAGGAGCAGGCAATGCTCACTCGACAGTTCAGTAAATTTTTAAGGAATAAGGGGAAGATCTTTAGGAGGAAGAAGCCATACTCCTTCAGTAAGAATGTTGAATACAGTAATGATAAGAACAGAAATACTAAGAGAGTGACTTGTTTTCATTGCAACAAACAGGGACACATGAAAGGGGACTGCCCAGATCTCCAGAAGAAGGGTCCCTACCTTCAGAAGAAGAGCTCAAAGGTGCAGAAAAAGAAGAAGCCACAGGCAATGGTCTGCACGTGGAGCGATGAGGAAGAAGATCCGGAAAGCACTTCCTCGGAGGAATATGAAGAAGGAATTTGCCTAATGGCAAACAGCGAAGAGGAGGTAACAACTATTTTTGAAAATTTTTCTATTGATGACTGGGAAGATGCCTATGCTGAATTACTAGATAAGTTCAATTCACTTAGTAAAGAGCATAGGGTTCTGAAGAGAAAATTCAATACCAATGTTGAAGAACAAACCCAAGTCTGTGAGGAAAATCTGAAACTAAAAGAAGAGTTTGAAGAAATAACTTCCCTAAGAAAAGAAAATGAAAAGCTCAAGGGAGAAAACCAGGAGAGTCAAACCCAGCTCAACGAACTCAAAATCAAAATTGAAGAAAGCCTGAATGAAAGTAGAGTGAACTCAGAAAAATATGAAGCTGTTAAGAAAGTCAATGTTGAACTTCTAAAAAATTCTGAGTCTCTTCCAAAAGAGATGGAAGACAAACAGAAAGTTTTGGAAAAAATTGTCCATGGAAAAACTAGTCTGGATGCTATACTAGGGACTAGGGTTAACTTCAATAAGGAGGTTCTAGGCTATGACCCAACTAACAAGAGACCCTTACAATTCAAAACCATCACCTTCTGTCCAGAGAAGGGAAAAGAGAAGCTGAACACACCATCCAGCTCAAATAGCAGTCAAGGAGCTCAATGCCAAAAAGAAAGTTCAACAAATAATTCTGGTCGACCATTTAAAATAGGAATGAATTCTGTAAAGAACTTCACTAAGCCCACTCACCAGAACATAAATGGTAAATGGACCAAGCAAGTGGTTCAGAAGAAAAGCTGGAATTACCACCAACAGATGGGTCCAAACAGGATGTACTGGAGAAATAACTATAATCCTCAAAAATCTGCTAATCAACAAGCTCACATGAAATATCCTAGAAATGGGAAGCCTAATGACTGGAATAGAGCTTATTTCTCCAGACCAGCTGGACAGAACCCCGGCTATAATTTCAATAAACCAGAACTAAAGGTGCCAGAGAAAACCATGTTGAAGCAAATCTGGATTCCTAAACATTTGCTTAGAGATTTGAATAATGTCTTTGGACCCAACTCATCTTGGGTTCCAAATCACTTTGCTTGATGTTGTTTGTGTAGGTCAGCCTGGCAGCTGAAGAGAACAAGTGGTACCTCGACAGTGGCTGCTCCAGGCACATGACAGGAGACCGATCCAAGTTCAACAAGATAGAGATGAAGGTAGGGGGTCTGGTCAAGTTTAGAGGAAAGAATAGAGGTAAGATAATTGGAGTTGGCACAGTAGGTAAGTCTTTCACAAACTCCATTGAAAAAGTTCTACTTGTGGAAGGTTTACAACACAACCTGATTAGCATTAGTCAATTATGTGACAAGGGTCACAGGGTTGTGTTTGATGATAATTCATGCAAAATTTTTGAATTAAATTCCGATGTGGTTGAATTTGTAGCCAACAGGATTAATAATGTCTACATAGTAGACTTGGATGCTGAATCTGAACCTAATCTTTGTTTATCTGCTAATTCTGAAAATGATGCTTTTGAATGGCATAGACGTCTAGGCCATACTAGCTTCTCTACTTTAAATAAATTGGTCAAGCTTGATGTAGTTAGAGGCATGCCTAGAATTAAGTTCAATTCTATTTCAAAATCATGTGATGCCTGTGCTCTAGGCAAACAGACCAGGAATTCTTTCAAGTTAAGATCTGAGCCATTGTCCTCTAGACCAATAGAACTTCTCCATATGGACCTCTTTGGTCCTACTAGGACTCAGAGTCTTAATGGGAACAGGTTTGGCTATGTGATCATTGATGACTTCTCTAGATTTTCATGGATATTTTTCTTAGCCAATAAAAGCGATGCTTTTCAAAAGTTTAATCAGTTTTTCAATAAGGTCAAACAAGAAGGAAAACACAAGATTTGCTCTATTCAATCGGACCATGGAGGTGAGTTTGAAAACTCCATGTTTTCTGATCTTTGTGAAAGAGAGGGGCTAACACACATGTTTTCTTCTCCCAGGACACCTGAACAGAATGGAATTGTGGAGAGAAGAAATATAACTATTGTGGAGATGGCCCGAACCATGCTGATTGAGAGTCAATTACCAAGGAGGTTTTGGGCAGAGGCGGCCAATACAGCAACTTACATAATCAACGGGGCCATGGTAAGACCTACTCACAAGAAAACCCCCTATGAGCTACTAAAAGGTAAGAAACCAAACTTGTTTCACTTCAGAATTTTGGAGCTAAATGCTTTATTCATAACAATGACAAGAAAGATTTAGATAAGTTTGAAGCTAAAAGCTCCCCTGGAATATTTTTAGGATACTCTGAAGTGTCAAGGGCATATAGGGTCTTTAACATAACAGACCAGACAGTTGAAGAGTCTCCACACATCATTTTTAGTGAAAAGAAGGGTGTTACTAACATTAAAGATATTGACAGGGACTCCAATCACGATGGGGAATTCCTAGAAGACCAAGAAGAAGAGAAGACTCAGCCGAGTGGAACATCAAATCCTCCCAACCAAGAAGGGCCAAGAGAAACACGTGAGTCTTCAATAAATGTTAGAATTCTTAAAGATCATCCGATAGATAATGTCATAGGCAATCCTGAAGATCCTCTTCGGACTAGGTCTCATTTTAAAAATGTTAATAATGAAGACCTAATTGCTTTGGTCTCTCAAATCGAACCCAAATCTGTAGAAGAGACCTTGGCTGATCAATCTTGGACCAATGCTATGTGTGAGGAATTAGGTCAGTTCGAAAGAAATAATGTCTGGGAGCTTGTTCCAAGACCAGAAAATGTTAATATCATAGGAACTAAGTGGGTGTTCAAAAATAAAATGATTGAAGATGGAATCATTTCTAGGAATAAGGCCAGACTAGTAGCCAAGGGCTACTGTCAGGAATTTGGTGTTGACTTTGATGAATCCTATGCACCTGTTGCTAGGATGGAAGCAATAAGAATGTTGCTAGCTTTTGCATGTTCCAAGAACATTAAACTCCAACAAATGGATGTTAAAAGTGCCTTCTTAAATGGAGTCATTAAGGAAGAGGTTTTTGTTGAACAACCCCCTAGATTTCAATTCTCTCCTCAACCTAACCAAGTTTTCAGGTTAAACAAAGCCATGTATGGTCTAAAGCAGGCTCCTCGAGCATGGTATGAAAGATTGACTGAATTTCTGATCAGCAAGGGCTACAAAAGAGGTAAAGTTGATCAAACCTTATTTACCAAGGGTACAAATAAAGATCTCATCATAGTTCAGGTATATGTAGATGACATTGTGTTTGGATCAACTAAGTATGAACTATGTGATGAATTCTCTAAAATGATGTCTGCTGAATTTGAGATGAGTTTGGTCGGTGAACTAAAGTACTTTTTTGGCTTGCAGGTACAACAATCAGAGGATGGATGCTTCATCAACCAGACCAAATACACAATGGAGCTATTCAAGAGGTTTGGTATGAATAACCTGAAGCACATTACAACACCCATGGGTACCAATACCTCACTGGATGCAGATGAGACAGGTAAAGAGGTAGATGCCAAGCTCTATCAAGGTATGATTGGATCTCTTCTTTACTTGACAGCCTCTAGACCTGATATACAGTTCAGTGTATGTATGTGTGCAAGGTATCAGTCTAGACCCACTGAATTACATTTAGCTACAGTGAAAAGAATTTTTAGATATTTGTCAGCCACATACTCTCTTGGACTTTGGTTTCCTGCATCACACGCACTTGATTTAGTTGCATACACAGATGCTGATTATGCAGGGTGTAAACTAGACAGGAAAAGCACTAGTGGTCACTGTGAATTTTTAGGTGGGTGTTTAGTGTCTTGGGGTTCCAAGAAACAACATTCTGTGGCCCTCTCCACTGCAGAAGCTAAATATGTGGCTGTAGGGAGTTGTGGTACACAAGTCATTTGGATTAAACACCAGCTTCAGGACTACCAAGTAGACCTGGGGTGCACACCTATCTATTGTGATAATACCAGTGCCATTAATCTTGCCAAGAATCCTGTTTTGCATTCACGCACCAAACACATAGAGATAAGGCATCATTTCATAAGAGATGAGGTTTCTAAGAACAATTTTGAACTGATTCATGTAGGCACTGATAATCAGATTGCTGACATCTTCACTAAACCTCTGGATAATGAAAAATTCACTACACTGAGAAGAGAATTAGGCTTATTCAAGCTGTCTTAATTGTAAAGTCAGTTCTTTATATGAGGGGGAGTTCTGTATGTCTGATGATTAGCTTTCTGTACTGCTTTGAGTAAGGGGGAGCTGGTTGAGCTGTAAGAGGAGAGTTCTTTGACAGATTCAAAAAGATTGACCAGATTTGTGTCATTGCTGGCTTTAATGACTGAACTAGTGCGGTTCTCTCAGACAGTAGAATCTCACTCTTCTCTTAAGTCTATAAGTCTGTGATACTAAAGTCCAGCTAGAATCTTTCCTCTAGTAGTCTTTCAGAGATCTGGATTAATTGTATACAGTATATCTTCCTACATTGTCAAGTGATTCTAGTTCAGGCAAAAACCTGAATGTCTTGATATCTGACCAAAACAACTTGAAATCTAGACTTCAAGATTCACTTCAAGAAATAGTCCTTCTGGTATTGTTTTCAATCATTCCATCTTCTCTACATAAGGGATAATCTGAATTAACAAAGGTCTTGATTTGTTCACTGAGAAACTGGGAGCTTCATCAATGAAATGAAGTTTTCTCCTATGTCATGAGGTGTCAAATGCTTAACAAAAAAAATCATGACATTAATACTCTGACCTTCACAGAGCAATGGTGGCTAGCTGGTGAGTAACTGGGGACTGTGGCCTCTAATCAAGGTGTTTCCTCATGTCAAAAGTCACAGTTACTAACTCTGTTCCTTTAAAAAAAAGGAGGAGGTAATGAGGTACTCACACTGAGTAACTGGGGATTCAGACCTCTAATCAAGATGTCTCCCTAATGTCAAAAGAGTGAATTACCAACTTACTCATTGGTCTTCTTGAAAATCATCTCAAAAATCCCTTGTTGTTCTACACTAATGGATTGCTTGTCCTCAATACCTTGAGAACACCTTCTCTGACTTTGTCTCTTGTTGTCTTTTGGGATAGTTGCCTGTTCAGCTAAATCATGCCATACTTGTTAACTCCTGCTCTAAATCATACACTATGTATGATGATAAACTTTTCTATCATTCTATTTTTCTATTGTTTACTGGAGTTCAAGAATCTTCACTTGAGTTTAGCACCTCACTTATTCTCTTAAGATTTGCTCGTGTCTTTCTACACTAAGATGTTACTGTACTTCTTCCTCATGTCTCCAGCACTTTCATATATTCTGCATTTCCTTTTGCTGATGTCAAAGGGGGAGAGAGGTTTTGCAATATCAGTAGATCATGAGTTGTGGGGTTGCAATATCAGTAGATCATGAGTTGTGGGGGAGAATAGCTTGTCATGGAAATTTCTGAGAGTGAGTTGTGGGGGAGCTGAGAGTGAGTTGTGGGGGAGTGGCTTTGGAGAAAGAAGTGTTTCAGCAGTAGTGTTTAATTTGGCTCTGCATGCACTTGCTTTGGATCTGCCTTGGTTGTTAAAGCTGCAGTTAATTTCTTGTTAAGCCTTGATATTGCTTGATTCATAGTGTTCCCATCATCAAAAAGGGGGAGATTGTTGCATCCCTACGGTTTTGATGATGTCTCACACTATAAATCACTATGTTTCTATCTCTAGTTTAATTCATGCTTCATCACTTGGGACAGTGCAGTTCATGTGGTTGTCATATAGACATGCATTGAAGTCTGTACATTGGTCATGTCTGTACAGAGTCTTTTGCATTCCATCATATCAAGTCTAGACAGTGTGCATTCCTTCATATGAAGTCTATACACTGCATTGTCAAGTCTACACATCGGTTTCTAAGTCTGTACATTACCTTCAACCTTTCCAAGTCTGTACAGCCCAAGTCTGAACATCCACCGTCTCATGTAGTGTCTCATCCAAAGTCTATACATTCACATGTAGGCAAAGTCTGCACATTGGACAAGTCTGTACATCCATCGTCTCACTCAGTGTCTCACTCAAGTCTATACATTGCAGCGTGTCTGTGCTTCAAGCGTTCCAAAGTCTATACATCGCTTACATCGTTAAGTCCATACATTGCACTGTAGCTTGCTTAGTTGAAGTCTATACATTGCATGCTACAAAGTCTGCACATCCAGTTTTCATCATGTCTGTACAGAGCTTTTTGCATCGTTCATCAAGTCCATACATTGCACTGTAGCTTGCTTAGTTGAAGTCTATACATTGCATTGTTGTGTTTGTGCTCAAAGTCTATACATTGGACTGTTCATGCATCACTCCATTTGGCAAGTTTGTACATTGGACTGTTCATGCATCACTCCATTTGGCAAGTCTGTACATCAGACTGTTCATGCATTCATCTCAAGTATATACATCCGACTGTGCATTGTTCATGAGTAAGTCTATATAGTCTCTGCATTGCATCAAGTCTAAACATTGTACTGTAGCTTGCACGAACAAAGTCTGTACATCATATGCTAAGTCTGTACATCCATCGTCTCTTCCAGCTGTAGATTGTGATAAATCCACACATGAAGAAGAGATTTAAATATGAGAAAGCATAACAAAAATAAGGGGGAGATGATATAATAATAAGGAAAAGAAGCACGTGGTGCTACTAAGGAGGGTGATCGCCAGAGGGGTTACCTCAAGAAGAAACAAAGAAGATCGCGAATACCTGGTGGAAAATAGAATGTGGGATGGATTGTGAATTCCTCCTCCTCCTTCAACCGGCCGGCCGATGAAGGGGGTTTTCCTTTATTGATTACCCTTGCAAAAAAAAGATAATAAAACAAGCCAAGAGAAGTGGATCAGCCAAAAGTGTGTAGTATCAACTCTCAAATAGAAAATATGATGAAAAGGATGAAAACATGCGCACCTCTTTTTTTTGTTGTTTTTAAAACCCCTAAGAAGAATTAGAGAGGGAGGAGATGTGTGATAAAACTAATGCAAACGTAAAAGAAAAGAAAAACACAGTGGACGTGATGAAGCTAATGTAAAAAAAAAAGAAAACGACACAGTGATGATGAAGCTAATGTAAAAAAGAAGAAAACGACACAGTGATGATGAACGATGGATGAAGACGAAGCAACACAAATAGAATAAATGAAAAAAAAAAACCCTGCTGTCCCTGACGACAGTAAAGGGAAACAAGATGGACGCGGTTGATCGGAAGCAGAGGAAGCAGAGCCCTTTCTAAATGATCGCACAGGAGGAAGATGAAGATCTGTAACTTGTAAACCTCTAATCGTAACTTGTGAACTCTCTGACCTGTCAACCTCTGTCTAGATCGACCAGAACATCCTTTTATAGGATTTCAATCGAAGATAAGCTTAAATTTGGGAAGATATGGATAGGCAATGATCAAAGAAGGCAGGACTCTAACTCCAATTCGAGCAAGGAGGCCATTGGAGGCAGGGAACTACTCAGGAAAGGCATACTCAAACACGACACCGAAGGATAAAACACGACCTTCAGAAGGGCGTCAAATCACAAATTGACGACCTACATCAAGACGCTACTCAAAAACACGACCATGATCAAGGGCGTCACTTCTTGGATTTAATTTTGGCAATAAAACTTACTTCATTTGAAAATTATGAGAAAACGCCTGAGATGAAGGCGTTAATTGAAACCACGCCCTGAGGAAGGACGTTAATCAATAATTTGAACTTATTTTAAATTTATTTTGAAATCGGATAATACCAGGAATTGACGCCCTGACATTTGGTCGTCCTTTCTTTTGAACACGCCCTAGATAAGGTCGCTATTTAAAACACGCCCCTCTTCAGGTCGTGAATCACAAAAATGCAAGAACAAATCAAAAAACACACAAAAATAGAAAAACTTCATATTATGAATGTATTGAAGTTCACTTTGGGGCGTCAACATAGTGATATGAGATTTGATCAACATAGCGTCAATTTTGGCGTGTCTACAGCTGCCCAGCCTTGGCGTCTGCTTTGCAAGGGAGTGAGACGAAAATGGAGCGAAAGTGCAACAAACGGAATGAAGTGGAGCGAACTGATAAGTAGATGCCAAGGTGTGATGTGACACGCCTCAGACACTAAGCATTGGAAATCTTTCCAAGATTTTGAGCGAAACAACTCCGAGTGATTCCAAGAAAGCATCGATTTGCTGGATAAAGGAGATTAAACTAAGCAAGTAAAATGTGCACATGGCACGATAAGGAGACACCATTGGAGAGCGGTTACCAGCCAATGTGGACGTGCTACAACCAAGGTGGATTTACAGAAAAATAAAGGAAATTGAGATGGAAGCCCAGCAAAGGGACATTTTCAAAGAAATCAGCCTAAGCGGTTTCAAAGAGAACAAAGTACTCAATTTGGAATGGAATATCTCATGTCAACTCAATCAAGAGCGAGTGACCTTCATTACTGCCATAATATGAAGATTTTCAGCATGAAGCTCAAAGTCCTACATGATGCATGCTGGGCTAAAAGGAAAGATTAAAACAAACTAAAAGATAGAAAATAATCAAGGATAATATTGCTAAGCCATCTAGATTTGGTCAAGAATCCAGATCTCCGAGCTGACACTAAGCCGAAGCCCGTTTGTCCACGCATCAACTCAGAAAATTGAACCATCGTCCCAGACCTTTAACGACTCAACGGCCTATCCATGTGATCAAGACTCTCTTGGAACTATCACCGTTTTTTGATGAAGGGGAACTCAAATTCCAGGTTCATCAAAACCACAAGGTCCCTGATATGCTATAATAGCGTAGATACCATATAGTAATAATGCTTACAAGAACAACATGATGTTACCTCCACATTAATTCAGACATCTCGAAACCTGGAATCTTCTGCACTCAAAAGTTCATTAGTTCTCTCAAAATTTCAATATAAATAATCCTCAATTCAAAGCATAACATGATCATAAGTGCTTAATAAAATAGAATTCCACGAAATAATAGCACTTAAGTTCATCAGAGCATGTAAGGAAGGAAATTCATAAGCTCACAAACTCACGCCTGCACTGAACGTCGTCAAAACATGAAAGGCGCCTTATAAAGAGGGCGTCAAAATGATAAACATGCCTTTCACTAAGGCGTTACATGCACCAAGAGTTCAAGAAGAAAATGACCCTGGAAAGGGCGTTACACAAAACACGACCTCCGTCAGGTCGTCAATTCAACAATTGACGCCCTAACAGAAGGCGTTAATTAAGCACGAACTTCCGTTTCCAATTCGCAAACTAAACCCAGTCCTAATGGCAATCAACTTGCTAACTCTGAACAGCCTTAAGACTCCCCGGACTCCTATAAAGGGAAGGCAATTCCTCAAATCAATCAAAGCAACCTTCGGAGCTCTGTTCTTCTGCTACTTCTTCTGTTTGTTCTTTTGCAGACACCGCAACCGTCCGAGCTTCCTCCTGCAACAGAAGATGGAGAGGGCGATTAAGAGGTCCAAGTCCTCCACTCCCAGGTTGACCGAGATTAACGGGCATATTAGCAGTAGAATTTCCATGAACCAGGTAGAGAGAAAATCCTTCTGTTCTTGTCTTCTCTTGTCTTTACTGAAATATTGTATTCTCTTCTGTATGCATATTCATTCTTCTTTCTCTGCATTGTTCTTCCTTTCTTTCTTCCACAGGACTTCCCAAATGTCCCAGGAGCAAGGAGATTCACAAAAATCAAGTGGCTCCCTCTCATACTCTCCAAATTTTCTTCAGATATGAGAGTCTATTTAACAAGATGGCATCTTCTGGGTCTAGTCACCCATGCCAAACATTATGATCAGATTCATCTTGATTGGGCTGCTATAGGGGCTCTTGTAGAGATATGGCATCCTTCCACCCATACCTTCCTTTTCTCTACTTTTGAAGCCACGATCCTATTAGAAGAATTGGAGATAATCTTAGGCTTAAAGAGAACGAAGCAAGGAGATGAGGAAAAGGTGGCCATCATGCCAAAACCAATTGCCTCTCATGAGCTATTAACAAGCTTGATATCTAGCCCCAACCTAGTGAATCAAATCAAAGCCACTAAAGGAATCAATCTTCTAAAGCTCGCCTCATGGGTGTACAAGAGAGCGGATCAAGCTAAAGAAGATGAAGAGATAGAGCGGGTAGCAAAGGCTTTCGTGGTGTGCTTGGCAGGAGCACTCCTATTCCCATCCACGGAGGACTTTCTAGAAGAGGCACAGTTAAGCGTCGTAGTGAGTCTATGGGAAGGAGATAGAGTGGGACCGGCGATTCTAGCCTATCTCTATAGTGGGCTTACCTCGGAGGCGATGGGAAGGCCCATCTACGGATGCATGCTAGCACTCTCTAGTTGGGTAGATTTCCACTTCAAGTTCGATCCATGTGATGAAGCCCAACAATCCTCGAGAATCTTCTCAAAAAGCCCACTCTCTTATATGACCGGTTCACTTGGGATAAGCAATAGAGTGACGAACCGGATTCCCCAAATCAAGAAGAGAGCGGAATGGAGAGAGCACCTCAAAGTAATGCCAAAGAATCTCTTCACTTGCGCCCCGGGAATACTCAAGACTCAAGAAATCCGTGCAAGATTTTCTCCCAGGACGGACCTTCGTCTCATAGGCGCTTCAGAATTCGTTTTGTACAATTCATATCGGTGCCTCCTTCAACTCGGGCTCCCACGGCGAGTATTCGAGGACCCATCACACCTCCCTCCTATCAAGAGACGGGACCTTGGCAGCAACGAAGATGGTGAAGAATGCACAACTATTCAAGCTTTGTGGAAAATCAACAAGGCTCATCAACCTGTAGAAAGCTTGAATGAAGACAGAGATGAATGGAAATCTTATGTAATGACTCTTAGAAAATTGAGGCCCAAAATGACTCATTAAGCATTGTAATCTTTTTCTTCCAATAACTCAATGATACTTCCTTTATTGAGCCATCTTACTGTGTTTCTGATCAACTCTTCCAATGTTCTGATTCTGTTGCAAATAACGACTCAGGCAATGTCGTGAATTCATAAAAGGACGCCTTCACCACAGGTCGTCTTCAACATTCCAGTTCACAAATTTGACGCCTTCACCAATGGGCGTTAACTGAAAAACGTCCTAATGCAAGGCGTTAATACGATTCATATTCCAAAATATATTCGTTAAAATTCCAAAAGTAACGCCTTTAGCAAAGCCACGTTTCTATAAAAAAATGCCTCAATCATAGTCGTTACTCAAAACAGTAATGATTATTCCCATCAAATCAATCAATTGCCATTAAATGCGTCTGACGACGGTTATCATTCCCCATGCAAACAAAAATAAGGCCTTAAGAAATGTCGTCAATTATTAAGAAACGCCTTTATGTCAGTAGTTGATTCCACAATACGCGGCCTTTCTTAAGTCGTTAATTCTTTTTGACCGTTCGACTTAACTTTCCCTCCTTTCTTCTTCTTCCTCCGTCCATTTCCCCTCTTTCTCTCTTTCTTCTACAACCCTAACCGAGAACCCCCTCCCCCAATCTCTCTCATTCTCTCTCTCTATCTCTCTCCCTTCTACACCCTAGCCCTAAGCTATGGCCGGCGGAGGCTTGAAGCGGCAGAGGGTGGCGGCTCCAGAAGTGGTAGACTTGGGCGATGACGCCCATGGCGAGGAGGACGACGCAGTGGCGGCGGTTGAAGATGCACCGGCGGTGGCGGCCGGCGACGAAGCTGAAGAAGGCCAAGAGGCCAACGAAGGAGGTGAAGAAGACGAAGGTAGAGGAGACGAACAGGGAGGAAATGAAGAGGGCGAGGGGGAAGAAGAAGGAGAAGATGAGGACGGCGATGAGCCGCCGCCCACGGCGGCGACCGGTCCTCGCCCCGGCCAACTCCGTCGACCACGCCAACCACGGCCTCAGCCACAGGAACCTAAGCACAAGAAGGTAGGCCCCTGACCCTAATTCCATTTTTTTTATTTTAATTTCATTTTTATGCCATTTCCATAGCCCTCGGGTATAAACCCTGCAACCCAGAAAGAAGACGCCCTCAGAGGCGTCACGTTTCAAACATGACACGCCCAACCCAAGGGCGTTAATTAAATTATTTTCCTGAAGAATAATTAACCCCATGAGAACACGCCCTAAAGCATGTCACCCATTTAAATTCATATCATGCTGTTAATTTATATCAATTCCATGCTTTAAATATTTCAAATATTTTTCCATGAATTTGTTTCGCATGCCATTATTTTTATTTATTTTCTGAAAAACTTGAAAACAACGCCTCCCATCGGGGCGTTAATTCAACAACAGACGACCAAACCAGAGGTCGTCCATTCATTAATTCCTGATTAATTAACGGACCCATTTTGGAAAACGCCCCACCCAAGGGCGTGACTTGAAATATTTTTTAGGAATTCAGAAATTAACCATAGAACCACGCCCAACACAGAGGCATTGCTTAGATGAATAGCGACCTAGGATAGGTCGCAAATTCAAAGCACACTGAGAACCACGCCCTCCTCAGGGGCGCTAATTCAACAAACCACGACCTGAGGATGGTCGTTAATTAAAATCAAACACCAATATAATCCAAGGCAATCAAAATGAGATTCAGCATGAATAATCAACATAATTAAGTGAAAATTCTTTTCTTTACATGCAGGGATTGATGAGGACACGGATCTCCTGGGTTATGGTCCGGGCAGCATACTACGGCCTCCCCGAGTTTCAGAGAGCGAGGGTAGATGCCATGGGTTTGGGGCCTTCCTTAGCATAGAGCCAGTTAGGCCAGACCTACCACTTATCCAGGTTCTACGGGAGAGATGGGACAGGACTAGCCGGGCATTCTTGATGCCATGGGGGCACATGATTCCCACCCTAGAGGATGTGGCAGGGATCACCGGGTTGAGGGTAGACGGTGAGGCTATGAGCGGGATCACCTACCCTGACTACACTGAGTTTGCCCAGAGGCTGCTAGGGCTAGAGATGGTCTACGAGACACCCAGCGAGTGTAGGACTATCTTCCGCACCGACCTTACTATAGTGATGGGCTTAAGGAATGCTAGGCACAGGTCCGGGGAGACCTTAGAGCAATTTTCGCAGAGGTTGATAGACGGGGCTAGGGCAGTCTACTGCCAGGACCCAGCCGACAGAGAGAGAGCAGACCGAGACCTGAGGAGGTTCCTGCTGCTGCTACTGGGGAGGCTATTGCTCGGGACGAAGGGCGACGTCATCAACTGCCGATTCCTAGGGATACTCGAGGACCTGGAGGCAGTTGGCAGCTACGCCTGGGGAGCGGCGCTGCTGGCGCACATGATGGCCGACCTGTCCACCGGGACAGGTCGAGAGACGACCGTCAGTGGCTTCTCACCTTTTCTTCAGGTATGCATTTTTCATTTTTCTTTTCTTTTATTTTTATCATGCTGGTGAATGCTTCACTAATATGATGCATGGATGCAGGTTTGGAGCCATCTATACATGCCGATGGGGCGCGCTGACCCACGGCCTGGAGGTGAGGGAGCTTTCCCTCTGGCACGGCGCTGGCTGCCGATAGTGTTTGGAGCCCCACTCGGCTACGAGTTGTGGGTGCTGCGGAGAGAGTTCCGCGACTTCCCTCCCTCGCTGGTATGAATGAATGTTATGCATCTTTCTTTTGCATTTATTTTGAATTTATTATGATGATGATGAAATGATGACATGTATGTTTATGAATGCAGGTTCAGTGGAGACCCTATGAGGGATGACGGACGAGGGCCAGCCATGGGTCGTAGCGGGCCGTCCTCGTTTTGAGCGTGAGCTTTGGGTTCACTGCCTGAGCGAGATCGAGCCGCTACGGCTTAGGTTGGTGATGAGGACACTAGGCCTTCACCAGGAGTGGGTAGAGGTAGGCGAGCCGCGGGGCATCGGGAAGAAGACGCGCGGTCGTACGAAGGCGACCGACTGGAGGGTGCGGTTCGAGGAGCAGTACGCCGACTGGCAGCGAGGCGGGACCAGAGTCACCTCCCGGGCGACTGACAGCTCCGAGTACCTCCGGCGTTACTGGGAGGTTTACGCCGGCCGACCCCAGATGAGGGTCTTAGGGGTATGTATGAATGCAATTATTTCTAAATTAAATGCAAATGCTTTCTATCATGTGACTAATATGTAATGAATGCAGGATGCGCGGGACATAGCGGCGATGGATGCCCAGGCCCACCTACACAGCCTGGAGGACCAGCTGGCCGCCACACGGGCTGACCTAGAGACCCTGGTGAGTGTTTAAATTATTCCTATATGCACATGTATATCTCTTTTTTTTTGTTGAGTTATTGATGATTAGCCACTGACGATCTCAATGAATGCAGCGTGCCCAGCAGGGAGCAGTGAGGAGAGACCCAGGAGAGGCCTCCAGCTCGAGAGGGCCCAGTGCAGAGGTGACTGCACTGGCAGGGCAGCTAGCCGGAGCGATCGCACGAGCCGAGGCAGCAGAGCGTGATCTCGCTTCACGGGTAAATTCCAAAACACAGATCCATTCAAATATTGATTATATAATTGTGCACTGATGAAATTCATTTTATAGACTGAGGAGCTTCGAGCCGCTCTTACCTGCGTTGATGAGGGCTTCCGTGCGACGAGCACACAGGTGAGTGGTTCAATCATATATTGCTTGAATTGAATCATTGCATTAATTGTGGAATTGATGATTTGCTTACCTGTTTGCAGACGACTCAGCTTCAGGCGGTACGTACCGAGTTGGCGATCCGTGATCAGCGGATCTCAGAGCTTGAGAGGTCCCTGAGGCGACGAGAGGAGCTTCCTCAGGACGTGGCCGAGCTGCGGGTGGCTCTTGAGCTGGAGCGACGGGAGCATGCCCTGGAGCGCGATGAGTGTGCTCGAGAGCGAGAGGAGTACCAGGCGGAGCGTGCCCGATTCCAGGAGCAGGTAGCAGCACGCGAGCGAGAGCTAGTAGACTCGAGGACCCAGTTGATCCTTTCTAGGAGCGGCTACGAGTGTCTGAGGAGCGTCTCCAGCGAGGGCGCGAGCGAGCACGAGCTGCGGGATACTCCTTCACCAGCTCCACTTTTGTGGCGGGCTCTTCCCTCCGAGAGAGGAGCGAGGCAGGGGGTCAGGTTCGGGTTCCAGCTTCTTCACGGGGGCCCATGCCTCCTCCACCAGCGCCAGCTCGGGACGGCGAGGAGGAGGTTGAGAGTAGGAGAGAGGAGGGTGGAGGCGAGAGCTGAGGGACTTACTTGTACTCCTCCACCCTCACACTTGTACATGATAGACATTCATGATGTATATATATATAAGATTGAGATCTTTTGTTACCTGAGCACTTTGTGTAGTTGTGGCCTTTTCCTCTTTCCACGTTCTTCCCTGTACCTGCAACTGTAATCACACTTTGAATAAACAGGTTAATTTATCTGTTCGACTTGGCCCCTTGCTCAATAAGCAAGGGGTAGCCTTACTTTTGACCTGATAGTGGGTCAAGGGGCCAAGCCTTTAATCAAATAAGGCAAAATAAAATAACTGATAGCGGGGAGATGCATCATGCAAGCACGCATATGCAAACCATAAATAAAAGATGCCCATGCAGAAATGCAAGCATACATCGTGAAGAAATGCATTTTTTTCTTTTTTCACTCATTTATATTTTTTTGTTATTTTTCTTGAAAAATGCACCTTAGAGTAGGTCGTGGTTCGCATAAAGACGCCCGAGAAGACGGCGTGAATTTGAAAAGGAAATCTGATTTTTGAGAAAGTAACGACCTGTTCAGAGACGTTATTCTGAAAGAGACGACCTAATCTAGGACGTTAATTCTATAAAAAGCGCCTTAGCCGAAGGCGTTAATTGAATTATTCTGCAAAAAAGGGTTGACAAGGCTATCAAGACCACGGGTCCTACACGGTCACCATCTAAAATTCAGTAACCTTTCTTGAGTAATTAAAAGGGAGTGAACGTGGTCATAATTGACTTGCATTCAAGATTTCGCACAGTGCAATTTCTTTAGTCCGTCTTGACCATCCTGCCAGTTCGTGACTTACCACATAGAAAGGATGGAAGAAAATATGAGGGAAGCCCATAAGGGATTCTGAGATGCTCAAGGCAAAGTTACCTCCCCTACCCTATGCCTGTTGGGGTTCGGTCTTTGGCGTAGGGAAATTTGTTGCCTTTTGCCCCTTTTATATTACACGCATACGCCCAAGGTTTTCCTTGCGGGGACTTTGCCCTCTTGACATACTTTTCTTTTCACAACTTGACTTTCACTTTGGAATTGATTTGCATTGATGAAAATAAACCTAATTGTACTTGGGCTTTTATGGCATTTGCTCCCTTTTGGGCCCTGACTTCCACCTACTAGGGCGGCGGATAGGCTTGGCGTGTCTACCTCGAGGTCTCCCTTCCTCCCTTATGGGCCGAAGAAGAAAAGAACGGGTATTGTCTTTCACTTTTAGTCAGGCTTTTGACTTTCCATCGGATTTTACACTGCTTGAGTTCAAGAATAAAGCGTGTGGTGTGTGCGGGAGTCAACCCCCTTTTAAGTTAACAAGACTGATGAATGAATTCTGAATTTTGACCTTTCGAACCTTGATCCTTCGTGTGCCATGGCACCAATTTTGATCTCTTCTATTTTTTTTTGTTTGCTTTTTGGAATTTCTATTTTTTTTTGTTTTTTAGAAATATTCCACTTTATTTTGGATTTTTGAAACAATTTTCATTTTGTTTTGATTTTGAATCAAGGGTAGTATTTCTTAATATACAAACCATTCCAAGGGTGAGTTAACTCTTCTCCTTCAGCATTAATCAATTTATAAGCATTGCCTGGAAAAACATCTTTTATAACAAACGGTCCTTCCCAATTGGGTTGGAGTTTTGAGCGAGGGCCACCCGGTTTTACGAAAATCCTCTTAATTACCATCTCACCGATTTTGAATTTTCTCTCAATTACCTTCTTTTGATAAAAACGCGAGAGCCTGTTTTGATAAATGCGCGCATGCTCAGCGGCGACCAGACGCTTCTCATCTAGGAGTTCCAATTGGGCGAGGAGTGAATCACGACGTTCATCAATAGAAAATTCCTTATCCAATTGTACTCGTAGAGAGGGAATGAGAATCTCATAAGGGACTACCGCCTCCATTCCATAAGTAAGGGCGAAAGGGGTTTGCCCAGTGGGGGTACGAATGGAAGTTCGATAGGCCCAGAGAGCTTCAACTAGCTTGTCTGGCCAGTCCGAAAATTTATTAGCCTCACACGTCTTTTTGACAATTTTTATCAGAGTTTTGTTAGTTGCCTCTGCTTGGCCATTGCCCTGCGGATAATAGGGAGAAGAATGATGCAATGCAATGTTATACCTGTTGCAGAGATCCTTGATTTCTTGAGAGATAAATTGAGGTCCATTGTCGGTGACGATGGTGCTTGGGATGCCGAACCTCGTGATGATGTTCTTCATTATAAACTTGCAGACGGTTGACGCTTTGATCTCCACGTAAGCTTCTGCTTCCGCCCACTTGGTGAAGTACTCCGTTGCCGTGAGGATGAATGATTTTTGCTTGGTCAGGAGGTTCGAATCACCAAGAGGTCCAATGATATCAAAAGCCCACATGGAGAAAGGCCATGGGGAGGATGTAGGATGGAGTGAAGAAGCAGGAGAATGAATCTTGTCGGCGTGCAGTTGACACTTAACACACCTTCGAACATAGATGGAACAATCCTCTTCTAGAGTTGGCCAATAGAAACCTAGCCTAAGAATCTTCTTAGCTAGCATCTGGCTATTCACATGACCACCACACACTCCAGAATGCGCCTCTTCCACAACTTTCCATGATTCATCATCGTCGAGGCATCTTAATAAAACACCGGTGAGCCCTCTCCTATAGAGCACACCTCCAATCAAAACATAACGCTGAGCCACTCTTCTAATTGCTTTCTTTTCTTCTGCGGTGGCTTCCTCGGGATAGGACTGATCATTGCAATATCTGGCAATCTCATAATACCAAGGCTTCTCTTCGTCAGCCAATTCTTCTTCCCAGTCTAAAAGCATGACCTCTTTGCCTTTAAGAGATTCCTTCTGCTTGTCCTTCTCAAGCACCTTATCCCTAATATCGAGGAATGCACGATCCTTGATAGCTGGCGTGTCACGCTGATGAATCAGGGGAACATGAAAATCACGCTCAGGAGGGAAGACTAAAGCAGAGGCCAAAGAAGCAAGAGCGTCAGCTAGGATATTCTGACTACGAGGAACATGGACGAAAATCAATTTGGTGAAGAGTTTGGCATAAGCTGAAGCAAGTTCCTGGTAGGGTTTGAGCTTAGGATTGATAGTGCGGCATTTGACCAACACCTGGCGCAGAATGAGCTGACTGTCACCTACAATCCTCAAATGGGTGACACCATATCGATGAGCGGTTTGAAGACCGGCCAAAAGAGCTTCATACTCAGCTATATTATTGGTGGCGGGAAAAGTGAGCCGAGCAGCAAATGGGATGGTGACCCCTTCTGGTGTTAAAAGAACCATGCCGATCCCTCTTCCTTGGGAATTTAGAGCTCCATCAAAATGTAATGTCCACATAGGATCGTGGGGTTGATTAATGGACATTAGTTCTTCATCTGGAAACTCCGAATTGACAGGATCAAAACGAGGTAGAGGGTGGTGAGCAAGATGTTCGGCAATGGCGTAACCTTTGATAGCTTTCTGTTGAATGTAAGTGATATCAAACTGAGAGAGGAAGCTTTGCCAGCGTGCTAATCGATCAGTGAGGATAGATTTTTCAAGGAGGAATTTAATCGGATTCATGCGAGCAATGAGGTGAACCTCGTGAGCTAGGAAATAGTGCTTTAACTTCTGAACTACCCAGACTAAAGCAGCGCAAGTTTTCTCCATGGCTGAATACCTCTGTTCACAGGGGTTAAGAAGTTTAGACAAATAGTATGCTGCCCTCTCCTTACCTTCTTCGTCTACTTGAGCTAAGACAGCACCTACAGAGTCATCCAGGACGGAGACATAGAGAACGAGTGGTTTGCCTGGAATCGGCGGCCTCAGGACAGGAGGATTGGCCAAATAATCCTTCAATCCGTCAAAGGCTGCCTGACACTTGTCATCCCAATTAAACTTGACTCCCGGCTTAGTAAGCTCGTAAAACGGCCTACATCTTTGTGAATGCTGGGAGACGAAGCGGCGAATGAACTGCAACCTCCCGATTAATCCTCGAACTTCCTTCAAATTCTTGGGAGGAGGCATATCTCTAATGGCCCTTGCCTTGTTGGGATCAACTTCAATTCCCCTCTTGCTAACAATGAAACCAAGCAACTTCCCTGAAGAAACACCAAACACGCACTTCTTGGGGTTCATCTTCAACTGATACTCTCGTGATCTTTGCAAGACCTTGGCTAGAACCCCAGGATGTTCAATCCTTGTCCTTGATTTCACAACCAGGTCATCCACATACACCTCGATGTAGATATGAATCATGTCATGAAAAATCGCCATCATAGCCCTCTGATAGGTGGCTCCAGCATTCTTAAGTCCAAAAGGCATGACCACATAACAATAAGTACCCCATGGTGTAGTGAATGATGTCTTCTCTTGATCTTCTTCAGCCAGACGAATTTGATTATAACCTGAGAAGCCATCCATGAACGAGAGAGTCTCAAATCCTGCCGTGTTATCAATCAAAACATCAATATGAGGGAGGGGGAAGTCATCTTTAGGACACGCACGGTTGAGATCCCGGAAGTCTATGCAAATCTGAACTTTTCCATCTTTCTTCATAACCGGGACGATGTTAGCCACCCAATTGGGGTAGAGGACAACTCTAACAAATCTAGCCTTATGGAGCTTGTCGACCTCTTCTTTCATCTTTAAAGCCATATTAGGGTGGAAACGCCTCAACCGTTGCTTGACCGGCACAGACCCTGGCTTAAGTGTAAGGCGGTGTTCAACGAGCGCAGGATCTAATCCAGGCATATCTTCATAACTCCATGCGAACGTGTCCTTGTATTCTTGCAGGACCAAAATGAGCGCCTCCTCTTCGGAGGGCGGTAAATTCTTGCTTATGAGGACAATCCTAGGGTCTTCCTCGGTACCCAAATTAATTTCTTTGGTAGGCTCTTCTACAGAGGCTGACGGTTCGTCAAATCGTCTTATGCCACTAGCAAAAGCATCAGCCTCGTCCTCATATTCTTCATAACTCTCATCCCCCTCTTCAATAGGGTCTTCATCATTCATAATTTCATAGACACCCAAACCCTCATAAGAAACAACAGCATCCTCATATTCCAGCTCTGGCAGGATGATTGGATTCTCTATAAATTCAGGAAGGGCTAAACAAGCCTGGCATCTGATAGCTAACTCCAACAGGAACCTACGAGGAATCTGCTTACCCTTGGATTTCTTATAAGAATCTACCCCATGAATTTTATTAGAAGAGGAAGAACAACTAGCTTGACTGGAAAAAGAAAAAGAAGGAGGTGAAAAAGTGGATACAGGAGGTAATACAGAGGAAGTCCCCTCACCAGAGGGGGAGAAAAGATTTAGCAATGAATCTTGAAGGAGCGGCCCCTGGGTCGGGACGCACTCAGAAGAGAAATAGGAGGTCTCCTCAACAGAAATGGAGGATTGGAAATTTGGGAATTTGGCATTTTTTTTTCTTTTTTGTCTTTTTCTTCATTTTTATTTTCCGTTTCAAGAAGAAAGCAGTGTGAAGGGAGAATAGCAGGAGGAGTGGAAATTGCCAGATCAGAGAAAGATTGAATCAGTGATGGCCCGCGAGGGGGCGTGATGGAGAGTTTAGAAAATCGCTCGAGGAGCGAAGAAGGAATTGTGAGAGAAACTTGGATTGAATCTGGAGATAAATTGATTATAATCGGAGGTGGTCTTGGCACGCGACCAAACCGATGAGAATATAGAGAAGCAAGCACAGATGGATGCATGGAAGTGAGAGAAAAGAGGCCGGCCCACAGCCTGTCCACGGTGAAGCCTTCTTCAAACGGAACATCTGGCTCTCCAGTATCAGTGTAGTCACTCAGCAGCTGCCTCTTATCTGTAATTGTAGCTGGCATCTCAATCAATTCATGAATAAGTGGCGGCCATTCCGGTCAGTCGGCATGAAGAGGCGGCTCAAAGAAATAGTAATATCCTGCATATCGAACCACCTGTACCAGTCACATTCTGGATCATCCATTTTTCCTTCTTTTGTCAGGCCTTAGGGACTCCAGGGCTTTGTATGTGGCCAACGGGGCAATATGACGAGCAAACTGTCTAGCATGAACATCCTGACAGTCTAATATGGAAGTGATTATGGTAGTTTGCTCATTATTTTGAAAGCCACCCGTGACAAAATGTGTCTTTAATGTCCAAGTGAGCGGTTGGCGATCTGTTTTTAATGTAGATGTCATAAATGCCCATGGTTCATCTTTGTTTTTGCCTGGCCCTTTGTAACCTAGGCCACCTCGTGTAATCAGCTTCTGAGGTTTAACAGGCCTAATCCTGCCTTGACAGTTGGCACCCAGACCTTTGCCATTTTGATACCCCATTTTCATTAAGATGTTCCAGCCAGAGGTGTTCATCATTGTTTTCTTCTTTTTCCCCTTGGGAGGCAGGGGTGTCATAGCAACCGTTGTGACTTTTTCTGGCATTGGTCGTGGACAAGGGACGTCCAGCACAGATAATAGTGGCTTGTTGGCCGGCCACATGGATGGAACTGACGAAGCCACATGAATATCCTCCTCTGGCAAAATCGGCATACTGGTAACTTTAATAATGCGGCCCTTGTGTGGGAATTTAAGGCATTGGTGATTTGTGGAGGGCACCGCATCGAGTTGCTGAATGTAGGGGCGTCCCAGAATGCCATTAAATGTCGGATCCATATCCAGAATATGGAAATCTGCTGTGATGGCGGCAGGACCCAAACTTACTTTTAACGTAATCATGCCTAGAGGAGGTTTCTTCGTGTTATCATATGCAGTGACTGTGATAGTAGACGGCCGAATTTGGCTTTCCGGAATGCCACACAACTTCAAGGTGCTAGGTGGCAAGACATTGATGGATGCCCCAGTGTCCACCAGACATTGCTTAACAGCCACCTTATTAATGTCAACTGTGATGCATAGAGCGTACTTTCTTGCTGGGAGTGGCGCCAGTTCATGTTCATGGAAAGTAATTGCCGGCTGACTGCTAGCGGGTGTTAAAACTGTGACTATCTGCTCAACTGGAATGTCCTCATTGACCATCACCTTTTGCAGATATTCTTTCAAAGCTAGCTGATGAGTGGTGGACCTTTTAATTAGTTCCAGGATTGAAATCCTTGCTGGTGTTCGGTCCAAGTGCTTTAGCAAATCATACTGAGTTCCTGGCACTGACTCTTGTTCTTGTTCTTGTTCTTGCGGCCCCTGCACGGGCTCTAACTCTCTCTGTGGAAAAATACGGTGGAACATCCGTCCACTGCGGAGCGGCGCCACGCCTTGACGTGCCTCTGTCGGGACAAGTGTGGGAGGGGGATTAGAAGAAGAAGAAGGTGTGTTGGTGTTAAGAAGTGGTGGAGTGGGAGTTCCCGCAGAGGGAATCCCTGTAGAGGGTGCT
The DNA here is from genome assembly GCA_022559845.1 of Amorphophallus konjac. Taxonomy (NCBI): domain Eukaryota; kingdom Viridiplantae; phylum Streptophyta; class Magnoliopsida; order Alismatales; family Araceae; genus Amorphophallus; species Amorphophallus konjac. The sequence goes on from CM040118.1 coordinate 117,079,012, forward strand.
GGTGCCCTGGTAGGAGGCGTAGAGGTAGAAAGGGATACCCGAATGCGGGGGGAGTTGGTGGGGGGTGGAATGAGAAGGGTTCTGGGTACAAAAGGTGGCGGAACCGATGGTGGGGGGATCCTTGCCGGTGAAGGAGTAGTGGTGGCGGGTGCAGTGGGCGTTGGTGATGGGCGGATGAGGAGTGGCCTAGATGGCAGTGGCGAAGGGTTGGTGGTGGATGGGTTTTGTTGTGGCGTAGGCTGTGAGGTGATAAGCGTGTAAGAAGGGGGCGAACCGGCAAGGTTGGAGAATTGGTGATAGGCGGTGAATTAACGGGGCGCAGAAGAGATCGGCCCACTTGAGGGGTAGGAGAAGAAGGGGTGCGCAAGAGGCGCGGAGGTTGATTTTGATTATGGTAAAGTGCCCCGACAGAGGCGTTTTCTTCATGCCATCCCTGCCCTCTCTCCACCTCATAGAGAGACGTGACAGGGTTTACGTGCTGGTTTGGCGGGTGCTCCGGCAGTGGATTGTGGACGATCCCCATATCGTGCTGAGGTGCTGGAGCTTGTTGTTGCTGCTGTGGAGCTGGTTGTTGTGGCTGCTGAGCCTGTTGCTGCCGAGGAGACCTTCTTTCTTTCATGGTGGCGATGAATTGTCTCATCTCATCCCAATTGATGTCACCTTGGTCATTTAGGTCATAAATGTAATCTCTGAAGTGGAAGCAACGATCAAGGTTATGACCAGGTGCACGATGGAAAGCGCAGTAACGGGATGTGTCAACATTAGCGGGCCACGCTGTTCTTTCCCTTGGTAATATGAGCAAATTGGCGGCCATTAAGGCATTGAAAATATCGGGAGACTTTCTGGTAATGGAGGGTAGTGGTCCCTTTTGGGGCCAAGTGGTGGTCTCCGTTGTTGTTGTTGGCCATAGTTGGTAGGTGGTGGTACCTGGTGGTACTGTTGCGGAGCTGGAGGGTTAGCGCGGGGCGCTTGGTTTGGTGGTGAAGCAAAGGAATGTTGGGGTGCGAATTGGCGTTGTGGAGTGGAGTTGAAATGGGGGTTTTGTGGTGGAGGAAGGTTAGGACGTGGGTTAGCTTGATGGGGGTGGCCAACTACGCCAACCTGCTCATTTGCAATAGTGCCCTCTGTCGTGGGCCCGCTGTTGTTGACATTTGTGGTTTTCTTGAATAGCCGTGGCTTCGGCTCAAACATGCCCATAATGGGCGAATCCTTCATCTGCGTCTGGATATAACGAGCTCTCTCATAGAGCTCCTCCATGGTGGTTAACCGGTTCATGGCCAGTATGTGCCGGAACTGAGGAGTGGCATTGGAAATTATCATCTTGACTTGTTCCGGTTCAGACAGTGTATCTTTCAACTTTTCGGCCATAGACCGCCATCTATCAGCAAACATTATGAAGTCCTCCTCGGGCTTCATCTTTTCCGCGACCAGATCTGTGAGCGAAAGGGATGGTCCGACCCGGTCTCTGTATTTTTGCAAGAACTTCCTTTGAACAATATCGAAGTCGCCGGCATCAGCGGAATCCAGTGAATAAAACCATTCAAGGGCTGGCCCCTCCAGAGATCTCCTGAATAAATAGGCCAAAGAGGCCTTGTTGTCTTGCCAGAAGGAGGTCTCGTACCTGAAGTCCTTCAAATGAATAAAAGGATTACCAGTCCCATTATATCGCCGGAAGTTCGGCATTTCAGATGGTGGTAAGTGGAAGACGGGCAATGTAGGGAGCGAAATTTCCGGGGCATTCTTAGCCGTGGTGACCTTCTTTAGTTGCTCCTCCATGCTGGCCAATTTCTGGAGTAATAGCATATTAGTGTCGGACTCGACTGGGGCCGGATTTTGAATAAAAGAATGTGGTATAGGTGTCCGCAGAATTCGGGGAGGTTGGAACTGAGGCCTAACCGCTGAATAGCTCGCCTGTTGGGCCGGCATGGCCGCACCGGGCGTTGGTGGACGAGAGGGGGGTTTGTGCAAGACCGCCTGGTCATTAGTGAGGTGATGGCCACTCTCGGCCGGAGGGGGATTGGAGGATGAAGAGGGAACAGACTTCCCTTTCAAAGCGGCCTGAATAGCCTGCCGCTGGGAATCGTCTAACTGTGATAAAGCATTAATTAAGTCCGTGACATTGAGGGATGGAGAAGAATTCCCCGAGGTGTTGGAGGGTAAAGTTTGGGAAGAGGGCACAGCCTCTTGAGGAGTGGCATCAACCACATGGATTTGAGGATGATGGGACTGAGGAGGAGGGTAATTTCCCTCATAATAGATGGAATCCTGGGGGGGTCTCATATTGACCAAAAACATTCTCATCCTCATCATCATAAGAATACCCGTAGCCTGCCATGTTGATGATTTTTCCTGAACGGAGTTGCATGTTTAAGAGGAGAGACGGCTTTATAAAGGCAGTATCAAACAAACAACCACTCAATCCAAACAAGTCTAAACAAATCAATCCAAGCAAGTGTATGCAACCAAGTTGAGATGAACGCAAGATTTTAGTGTTATGCTTGAGATTAGAGTGGATTAAATTGTTGAATAGTTCACTTCTGTTTGCAATGTGAAACCTAGTTGATCCAAGTGTAACCTCCGGGTCAACTAGATTCTTTCTCTCTCCTCACTAACGATAGGTTCTCTATACTCCGGGTACTTCAAGGGTACAACCAGCCCGGCGTCCGTGAGGGAATCCACGGGTGCGGGGACTTACGGAGGTCTTGGAAAAGGGATTTCCGGTCCAAAGAGACGGAATGCTCAATGGAGGGTCGTCCCGATTCCAAGAGAGGTGTGTGGAATCCTAGTGTAGAGAGAGGAGGTCTCTCAACCAAATGCCACAATATGCAAAATAAGATGATAAGATCACAGCAATATAGGCAAGCAATGTAATAACCAAACAAACTATCACAGACAGCAACAGGAAGCAGGCTTCTGTAAAACGCAGGAAAGAGACGACCTGGGGCAGGTCGCTATCAACCAAAGCAACGACAGGGTCACTGTCGTGAATCACTGCGAGAGGCCATGAGCCAGCAGCGAGAAACAAAGACACGCCTCTGGTTGAGGCGCTAAATATGAAAAGGACGCCTCTGAGTGAGGGCGTCTAATCTGAAAAAGCGCCTTGAGGTGAGGCGCTATGCAATAAAAGAACGCCCTAGGGCAGGGCGTGAATTCACAGGTAGCGTGATAAAAGCAGTAAAATGATGAAAGACGTCTTGACAGAAGACGTAACACAGTAATAACACGCCCTGGATGAAGGCGTTAAAAGAAAAGGCGCCTCTGTTTGAGGCGTGAATTCAGGAAATATGCAATCACAAACTGGCTGATCCTGGGGAGTGTGCAGGGTGCACAAGGGAGAGTGCCCGTGGGGCACAAAGGAGGGGTACGTGGGTACCGAGGGGAAAGGGCACACGTGGGTGCCGAAGGGGAAAGGGCACACGTGGGTGCCAATAGGAAAGGGCACACGTGGGTGCCAATAGGAGATGGTAATCAAAAGAAAAACAGTGGATGTCCCACCGTGATCGCCAATTTGTAGATCGTGATAAATCCACACATGAAGAAGAGATTTAAATATGAGAAAGCATAACAAAAATAAGGGGAGATGATATAATAATAAGGAAAAGAAGCACGTGGTGCTACTAAGGAGGGTGATCGCCAGAGGGGTTACCTCAAGAAGAAACAAAGAAGATCGCGAATACCTGGTGGAAAATAGAACGCGGGATGGATTGTGAATTCCTCCTCCTCCTTCAACCGGCCGGCCGATGAAGGGGGTTTTTCTTTATTGATTACCCTTGCAAAAAAGACAATAAAACAAGCCAAGAGAAGTGGATCAGCCAAAAGTGTGTAGTATCAACTCTCAAATAGAAAGTATGATGAAAAGGATAAAAACATGTGCACCTCTTTTTTGTTGTTTTTAAAACCCCTAAGAAGAAATAGGGAGGGAGGAGATGTGTGATAAAACTAATGCAAACGTAAAAAGAAAAAAGAAAAACACAGTGGACGTGATGAAGCTAATGTGAAAAAGAAGAAAACGACACAGTGATGATGAATGATGGATGAAGACGAAGCAACACAAATAGAATAAATAAAAAAAACCCTGCTGTCCCTGACGAGAGTAAAGGGAAACAAGATGGACGCGGTGATCGGAAGCAGAGGAAGCAGAGGGAGCAGAGCCCTTTCTAAACGATCGCACAGGAGGAAGATGAAGATCTGTAACTCGTAAACCTCTAATCATAACCTGTGAACTCTCTGACCCGTCAACCTCTATCTAGATCAACCAGAACATCCTTTTATAGGATTTTCAATCGAAGATAAGCTTAAATTTGGGAAGATATGGATAGGCAATGATCAAAGAAGGCAGGACTCTAACTCCAATTCGAGCAAGGAGACCATTGGAGGCAGGGAACTACTCAGGAAAGGCATACTCAAACACGACACCGAAGGTGAAAACACGACCTTCAGAAGGGCGTCAAATCACAAATTGACGACCTACATCAAGACGCTACTCAAAACACGACCATGATCAAGGGCGTCACTTCTTGGATTTAATTTTGGCAATAAAACTTACTTCATTTGAAAATTATGAGAAAACGCCTGAGATGAAGGCGTTAATTGAAACCACGCCCTGAGGAAGGACGTTAATCAATAATTTGAACTTATTTTGAATTTATTTTGAAACCGGATAATACCAGGAATTGACGCCCTGACATTTGGTCGTCCTTTCTTTTGAACACGCCCTAGATAAGGTCGCTATTTAAAACACGCCCCTCTTCAGGTCGCGAATCACAAAAATGCAAGAACAAATCAAAAAACACACAAAAATAGAAAAACTTCATATTATGAATGTATTGAAGTTCACTTTGGGGCGTCAACATAGTGACATGAGATTTGATCAACATAGCGTCAATTTTGGCGTGTCTACACTCACACGTAAATCACAGCTATCAGTAGAGTCTGTACTAGCGTGCGTGTGAGACAAACCTAAAAGTAGCCTTCATCAAACAGCTAAAGAAGGGTCTGTACGGCAAGATGACCAAGTCTAAGTCTAGCATGCACACTGTAAAAAGGCCTTGGCGTATGCTTTCAAAAGTCTATACAAGTTTGTCTAAGTCAATTCATGACATCGAAAAGCACTACATTGAGAATGCATCAAAGTGATGAGAAAGCCTCAATCCATGTAAAGCTTCAATGTCTTACCCATGGAGGCTTCATCAAGATCTAAATGATCCTCACGGTTTTAAGTCCACACATTGAGTTGCCTTTCAAGCATTACCAGAATGTCTCAAGCTCCCTCTGTTATGTAATGCTTAATATCGCAAGTCTGTACATTGAGGTCCCATGAAGGCTTCAAGTCTAAACATCTCACAGTTGTACACACTTGCCTATTTATTGCATCTAATGTCTATACATTCGATTGCTTCATGCTTTACACAGAAGTCTACACATTCCTCTCTGTTATGTTAATGCTTCATTCTGCAAGTCTGTACATTGAGGTCGCATGAAGGCTTTCAAGTCTATACATTCTCACGTTGTACATACTTGCTTATTTGCTGCTTCTAAAGTCTATACACGCTGTGTTAAAAGCCTGAACTAATTCGATACATTCTTTTGTCTCTACCTGCAGATGATTCAGGTTGATGATTGGGCACGTGATCTGAGGATGATGCTTGGCACGTGATCCGATAATGCTCTTGAAAAGGAGGGAACGAGCCCCACTCACGCCACTCGTGTGAAGTCATGGTATTCTGGTCGGATGCCATATAAAAGGTGTCTTCTGCGAACAGAAGGACTGAACTGGAGGAAAAAGCTGAGAAGAAGAATCCCTAAGTAGAAGAAGAAAAGAGAGAGCCTCCACATTCCAGAGAGAAGACAGAGAGAAAAGATTTGAGAGTATTGTTTTGAGAGAAAAGTCTGAGTGAGAGAGTAGTGTTTAATTTGCTTCTTCGAAAGCTACATTGTTTTGGTTTTCAAAAATGATTGTCTTATTTTCTGTTTCTTTCTTCATATTTCTGATTTCGAATTGTTACCCTCCAGTGTTTGGAGGAAGGGAGAGTTACTCCAGTTTCCATCTGGGTTGCAGAGGAAGAGAGATCTGTGATCTCTGGTTTTGCCAGTGATGGGTTGTCACTAGCAGGTTCCCTTCGGGTTGGAGGAAGGGAGATCCATCTCTGGTTCTGGTCTTGCGGGTAGCAGGTCCAGGTGTCAAGCTCTGTGGGTAGCAGAGTTTGGGTTGAGGGATTTGTTTCCTTTGGTTGGTCAAGCTGTGTGGTAGCATTTTGTTCGCAGACTGAGTCTGCTATTTCTAGCCTTGGCTAGTGAAATCTTCACTCTGGTTTGGAGTAAGGGGTGGATGTAGATTGTGGACTACAATCGAACCACCTTAAAATTTCTTGTCTCTTCTGTGATTTGCTTGCTATTGTTGTGTTGCATTTCCTCTGCTCATCAAATTGCTTCTTTGTGAACAGCCCTTTCAATCGCACACTTATTCTGTCCCGGTTATTGATTGCTTTAGTTATACTCCTTCGCTGCATCTGAAGGGTTGTGAAACTGTAGAACTGATTTTTCACTGAAGTTTTAAAATCGGGAGTGATCTATTCATCCCCCCTTCTATATCACTCTACGCTGCGCATATCAATTGGTATCAGAGCAGGTTTGCATCTTGTGGGCAAACGGTCAAGGAAATGCTAATGGTCCTTGAAGTTTCATGCCTGAAGGTCAATCCATTAGTCGCCCTCCATACTTTGATGGTAATAACTATATCTTTTGGAAAAATAGGATGGACGTGTTCATCAGGGCACAGAGCCACAAGTTGTGGAGGGTAATAACTACTGGGCTGTATTATCTGCCACCGAATGAGGACGCATGGACAGATGAGCATGTCAAGCTATCCTCACTCAACTGGATGGCGCTGAACATCATCCAGTGTGCTGTTCACCCAGATGAATACGCCCGCATATCTGCCTACAAGACTGCCAAGCGAATGTGGGATGAGCTACAACTAATTTACGAAGGTACAGCTCAAGTGAAAGCATCGAAGGTAAATCTCTACACCTCTAAGTATGAGTTGTTTAAGATGAATGCAGAGGAGAATATTACTGAAATGTATGCCAGGTTGTCCTTGATCATGAACACTCTTAAGGGGCTAGGGAAAGAGCTAGCTGAGGCAGATATAATCAGGAAGATTCTTAGATCTCTATCCCCAGCATGGCACACTAAGGCCATCGTGATAGAGGAGTCAAAGGATCTGACGACTTTGACAGTAAATGAACTCATAGGATCCCTCATGACCTATGAGATGAATTTCAAAGGAGGTGGTGAAGGAAGTGACAGGAAGGGTAAGAATGTAGCTCTCAAGGCATCCTGTAACAAGAGTAGCAGTAGCAGCAGCAGCAGTAGCAGCAGCAACAACAGTAGCGGTGAGTCCGATGGTTTTTTCGATCTCGACCAGAAGGAGCAGGCAATGCTCACTCGACAGTTCAGTAAATTTTTAAGGAAAAAGGGGAAGACCTTTAGGAAGAAAAAGCCATACTCCTTTAGTAAGAATGTTGAATCTAGCAATCATAAGGACAAAAATAATAAGAGACTGACTTGTTTTCATTGTAACAAATAGGGACACATGAAAAAGGAATGCCCAGATCTCCAGAAGAAGGGTCCCTACTTTTAGAAGAAGTGCTCAAAGGTGCAGAAAAAGAAGAAGCCACAGGCAATGGTTTGCACGTGGAGCGATGAGGAAGAAGATCCGGAAAGCACTTCCTCAGAGGAGTATGAAGAAGGAATTTGCCTAATGGCAAACAGCAAAGAGGAGGTAACAAATGTTTTTGAAAATTTTTCTATTGATGACTGGGAAGATGCCTATGCTGAATTATTAGATAAGTTCAATTCACTTAGTAAAGAGCATAGGGTTCTGAAAAGAAAATTCAATACCACTGTTGAAGAACAAACCCAAATATGTGTAGAAAATCAGAAACTAAAGGAAGAATTGGAAGAAGTAACTTCCCTAAGAAAAGAAAATGAAAAGCTCAAGGGAGAAAACCAAGACAGTCAAAACCCACTCAATGAACTCAAAATCAAAATTGAAGAAAGCCTGAATGAAAGTAGACTGAACTCAGAAAAATATGAAGCTGTTAAGAAAGTCAATGCTGAACTTCTAAAAAACTCTGAGTCTCTTCAAAAAGAGCTGGAAGACAAACAGAAAGTTTTGGAAAAATTTGTCCAAGGAAAAACTAGTCTGGATGCTATACTAGGGACTAGGGCTAACTTCAATAAGGAGGGTCTAGGCTATGACCCAACTAATAAGAGACCCTTACAATTCAAAACCATTACCTTCTGCCCAGAGAAGGGAAAAGAGAAGCTGGACACACCATCCAGCTCAAATAGCAGTCAAGGAGCTCAATGTCAGAAGGAAAGTTCTAAAAACAGTGTTGGTCAACCATTTAAAATGGGAATGAATTTTGTGAAGAACTTCACTAAGCCCACTCATCAGAACATAAATGGTAGATGGACCAAGCAAGTGGATCAGAAGAAAAGTTGGAATTACTACAATCAGATGGGTCCAAACAGGGCCTACTAGAGAAATAACTATAATCTTCAAAAATCTGTTAATCAACAAGCTTACAGGAGATATCCTAGGAATGGGAAGCCTAATGAATGGAATAGAACTTACTTCTCCAGACCAGTTGGACATAACCCCGGCTATAAATTCAATAAACCAGAAGTAAAGGTGCTAGAGAAAACCATGTTGAAGCAAATCTAGATTACTAAACATTTGATCACAGATTTGAACAATGTCTTTCGACCCAACTCATCTTGGGTTCCAAATCACTTTGCTTGATGTTATTTGTGTAGGTCGGCCTGGCAGCTGAAGACAACAAGTGGTACCTCGACAGTGGCTACTCCAAGCACATGACAGGAGACCGATCCAAGTTCAGCAAGATAGAGATGAAGGTAGGGGGTCTGGTCAAGTTTGGAGGAAAGAACAGAGGTAAGATAATTGGAGTTGGCGCAGTAGGTAAGTCTTCCACAAACTCCATTGAAAAAGTTCTACTTGTGGAAGGTCTTCAACACAACCTGATCAGCATTAGTCAGTTATGTGACAAGGGTCACATGGTTGTGTTTGATGATAATTCATGCAAAATCTTTGAAATAAATTCTGATGTGGTTAAATTTGTAGCCAACAGGATTAATAATGTCTATATGGTAGACCTAGATAAGGAATCTAAATCTAATATTTGTTTATCTGCCAATTCTGAAAATGATGCTTTTGAATGGCATAGACGTCTAGGTCATGCTAGCTTTACTACTTTAAATAAATTGGTCAAGCATGATTTAGTGAGAGGCATGCCTAGAATTAAATTCAATTCTATTTCAAAAGCATGTGATACATGTGCTCTAGGCAAACAGACCAGGAATTCTTTCAAATTAAGATCTGAGCCATTGTCCACTAGACCAATGGAACTTCTCCATATGGACCTCTTTGGTCCTACTAGAACTCAGAGTCTTAATGGGAATAGGTTTGGCTATGTGATTATTGATGACCATTCTATATATTCATGGATCTTTTTCTTAGCTAATAAAAGCGATGCTTTTCAAAAGTTTAATCAGTTTTTCAATAAGGTCAAACAAGAAGGAAAACATAAAATTTGCTCAATTCAATCTGACCATGGAGGTGAGTTTGAAAACTCCATGTTTTCTGATCTTTGTGAAAGAGAGGGACTAACACACAGGTTTTCTTCTCCCAGGACACCTGAACAGAATGGAATTGTGGAGAGAAGAAATAGAACTATTGTGGAGATGGCCCGAACCATGCTGATTGAAAGTCAATTACCAAGGAGGTTTTGGGCAGAGGTGGCCAATACAGCAACTTACATAATCAACGGGGCCATGGTAAGACCTATTTACAAGAAAACACCCTATGAGCTACTAAAAGGTAAGAAACCAAACTTGTTTTATTTCAGAATTTTTGGAGCTAAATGCTTTATTCATAACAATGACAAGAAAGATTTAGATAAGTTTGAAACTAAAAGCTCCCCTGGAATATTTTTAGGATACTCTGAAGTGTCAAGGGCATATAGGGTCTTTAACACAACAGACCAGAAAGTTGAAGAGTCTCCACACATCCTTTTTAGTGATAAGAAAGGTGTTTCTAACATTGAAAATTTTGACAGGGATTCCAAGCATGATGGGGAATTCCTGCAAGACCAAGAAGAAGAAAAGACTCAGCCGAGTGGAACATCAAATCCTCCCAACTAGGAAGAGCCAAGAGCAACATGTGAGTCTTCAACAAATGTCAGATTTCTTAAGGATCATCCAATAGATAATGTCGTAGGCAATCCTGAAGATCCTCTTCGGACTAGGTCTCATTTTAGGAATGTGAATAATGAAGACCTAATTGCTTTAGTCTCACAAATTGAACCCAAATATGTAGAAGTGGCCTTGGCTGATCAAGCTTGGGTCAATGCTATGTGTAAGGAATTAGGCTAGTTCAAAAGAAATAATGTCTGGGAGCTTGTTCCAATACCAGATAATGTTAATATCATAGGTACTAAGTGGGTGTTCAAAAATAAAATGAATGAAGATGGAATCATATCTAGGAATAAGGCCAGACTAGTAGCCAAAGGCTATTGTTAGGAATTTGGTGTGGATTTCGATGAATCATATGCACCTGTTGCTAGGATGGAAGTAATAAGATTGTTGCTTGCTTTTGCATGTTCAAAGAATATAAAACTCCAACAAATGGATGTTAAAAGTGCCTTTTAAATGGAGTCATTAAGGAAGAGATTTTTGTTGAACAACCCCCTGGATTTCAATTCTCTCCTCAACCTAACCAAGTTTTCAGGTTAAACAAAGCCCTGTATGGTCTAAAGCAGGCTCCTCGAGCATGGTATGAAAGATTGACTGAATTTCTGATCAGCAAGGGCTACAAAAGAGGTAAAGTTGATCAAACCTTATTTACCAAGGGTAAAAATAAAGATCTCATCATAGTTCAGGTATATGTAGATGACATTGTGTTTGGATCAACTAAGTATGAACTATGTGATGAATTCTCTAAAATGATGTCTGCTGAATTTGAGATGAGTTTGGTCGGTGAACTAAAGTATTTTCTTGGCTTGCAGGTACAATAGTCAGGGGATAGATGCTTCATCAACCAGACCAAATACACAATGGAACTATTCAAGAAGTTTGGTATGGAAAACCTGAAGCACATTACAACACCCATGGGTACCAATACCTAACTGGATGCAGATGAGACAGGTAAAGAAGTAAATGTCAAGCTCTATCGAGGTATGATTAGATCTCTTCTTTACTTGACAGCTTCTAGACCTGATATACAGTTCAGTGTAGGAATGTGTGCAAGGTATCAGTCTAGACCCACTGAATTACACTTAGCTGCAGTGAAAAGAATTTTCAGATATTTGTCAGCTACTCATTGTCTTGGTATATGGTTTCCTGCATCACACACACTTAACTTAGTTGCATACATAGATGCTGATTATGCAGGATGTAAACTAGACAGGAAAAGCACTAGTGGTCACTGTGAATTTTTGGGTGGGTGTTTAGTGTCTTGGGGTTCCAAGAAATAACATTCTGTGACCCTCTTCACAGCAGAAGCTGAATATGTGGCTGCAGGGAGTTGTGGTACACAACTCATTTGGATTAAACACCAGCTTCAGGACTACCAAGTAGACCTGGGGTGCACACCTATCTATTGTGATAATACCAGTGCCATCAATCTTGCCAAGAATCATGTTATGTATTCACGCACCAAACAAGGCATCATTTCATAAGAGATGAGATTTCTAAGAACAATTTTGAACTGATTCATGTAGGCACTGATAATCAGATTGCGAACATCTTCACTAAACCTCTAGATAATGAAAATTTCACTACACTGAGAAGAGAATTAGGCTTATATAAATTGTCTTAAAAGTGAAGTCTGTTCTTTTTGTGAGGGGGAGTTCTGTATGTCTGATGGTTAGCTTTTTGTAATGCTATGTTTGAGGGGGAGCTGGTTGAGCTATGAGAGGGAGAGTTCTTTGACAGATTCAAAAAGATTTACCAGATGTGTGTGATTGCTGGTTTTCATGACTGGATTAGTGTAGTTCTCTTAGACAGTAGAATCTCACTCATCTCTTAAGTCTATAAGTTTGTGATACTAAAGTCCAGCAAGAATCTTCCCTCTGGTAGTCTATCAGAGATCTGAATTGATTGTTAAAGTTTATCTTCCTACATTATCAGTGATTTCAGTTCAGGTCAAAGCATGTATGTCTTGATATCTGACCAAAACAACTTGAAATCTAGACTTCAAGATTCACTTCAAGAAATAGTCCCTGGTATTGTTTTCAATCATTCCATCTTCTCTACACAAGGGATAATCTGAATTAACAAAGGTCTTGATTTGTTCACTGAGAAATTGGGAGCTTCATCAATGAAATGAAGTTTTCTTCTATGTCATGAGGTGTCAAACGGTTATAAAAAAAAAACATGACATTAATATTCTGACCTTCACAGAGCAATGGTGGCTTGATGGTGAGTAACTGGGGACTCTGGCCTCTAATAAAGGTGTTTCCTCATGTCAAAAGTCACAGTTACTAACTATGTTCCTTTTTTAAAAAAAAGGGAGGAGGTAATGAGGTACTCACACTGAGTAACTGGGGATTCAAGCCTCTAATCAAGGTGTCTCCCTAATGTCAAAAGAGTGAATTACCAACTTACTCATTGGTCTTCTTGAAAATCATCTCAAAAATCCCTTGTAGTTCTGCACTAATGGATTGCTTGTCCTCAATACCTTGAGAACACCTTCTCTGACTTTGTCTCTTGTTGTCTTTTGGGATAGTTGCCAGTTCAGCTAAACCATGCCATACTTGTTAACTCCTACCCTAAATCATACACTATGTCTATTGATAAACTTTTCTATCATTCTATTTCTCTACTGTTTACTGGAGTTCAAGAATCTTCACTTGAGTTTAGCACCTCACTTATTCTCTTAGGACTTGCTCGTGCCTTTCTACACTAAGAAGTTACTGTACTTCTTCTTCATGTCTCCAGCACTTTCATATATTCTGCATTTTCTTTTGCTGATGTCAAAGGGGGAGAGAGGCTCTGCAATATCAGTAGATCATGAGTTGTGGGGGAGAGAATAGTTTGCTGTCATGAGCTGTGGGGGAGAATAGCTTGTCATGGAAATACCTGAGAGTGTGTTGTGGGGGAGTGGTTTTGGAGAAAGAAGTGTTTCAGTAGTAGTGTTTAATTTGACTCTGCATGCATTTGCTTTGAATTTGCCTTGAGTGTTAAAGCTGCTGTTAATTTCTTGTGAAGCCTTGATATTGCTTGATTCATAGTGTTGCCATCATCAAAAAGGGGGAGATTGTTGCATCCCTACGATTTTGATGATGTCTCACACTATAAATCAATCTGTTTCTATCTCTAGATTAATTCATGCTTCATCACTTAGGACAGTACAGTTCATGTGGTTGTCATATAGACATGCATTGAAGTCTGTACATTGGTCATGTCTGTACAGAGTCTTTTGCATTCCATCATATCAAGTCTAGACAGTGTGCATTCCTTCATATGAAGTCTATACACTGCATTGTCAAGTCTACACATCGGTTTCTAAGTCTGTACATTACCTTCAACCTTTCCAAGTCTGTACAGCCCAAGTCTGAACATCCACCGTCTCATGTAGTGTCTCATCCAAAGTCTATACATTCACATGTAGGCAAAGTCTGCACATTGGACAAGTCTGTACATCCATCGTCTCACTCAGTGTCTCACTCAAGTCTATACATTGCAGCGTGTCTGTGCTTCAAGCGTTCCAAAGTCTATACATTGCTTGCATCGTTAAGTCCATACATTGCACTGTAGCTTGCTTAGTTGAAGTCTATACATTGCATGCTACAAAGTCTGCACATCCAGTTTTCATCATGTCTGTACAGAGCTTTTTGCATCGTTCATCAAGTCCATACATTGCACTGTAGCTTGCTTAGTTGAAGTCTATACATTGCATTGTTGTGTTTGTGCTCAAAGTCTATACATTGGACTGTTCATGCATCACTCCATTTGGCAAGTTTGTACATTGGACTGTTCATGCATCACTCCATTTGGCAAGTCTGTACATCAGACTGTTCATGCATTCATCTCAAGTATATACATCCGACTGTGCATTGTTCATGAGTAAGTCTATATAGTCTCTGCATTGCATCAAGTCTAAACAATGTACTGTAGCTTGCACGAACAAAGTCTGTACATCATATGCTAAGTCTGTACATCCATCGTCTCTTCCAGCTGTAGATTGTGATAAATCCACACATGAAGAAGAGATTTAAATATGAGAAAGCATAACAAAAATAAGGGGGAGATGATATAATAATAAGGAAAAGAAGCACGTGGTGCTACTAAGGAGGGTGATCGCCAGAGGGGTTACCTCAAGAAGAAACAAAGAAGATCGCGAATACCTGGTGGAAAATAGAACGCGGGATGGATTGTGAATTCCTCCTCCTCCTTCAACCGGCCGGCCGATGAAGGGGGTTTTTCTTTATTGATTACCCTTGCAAAAGAAGACAATAAAACAAGCCAAGAGAAGTGGATCAGCCAAAAGTGTGTAGTATCAACTCTCAAATAGAAAATATGATGAAAAGGATAAAAACATGCGCACCTCTTTTTTTGTTGTTTTTAAAACCCCTAAGAAGAATTAGGGAGGGAGGAGATGTGTGATAAAACTAATGCAAACGTAAAAGAAAAGAAAAACACAGTGGACGTGATGAAGCTAATGTAAAAAAAAGAAGAAAACGACACAGTGATGATGAAGCTAATGTAAAAAAGAAGAAAACGACACAGTGATGATGAACGATGGATGAAGACGAAGCAACACAAACAGAATAAATGAAAAAAAACCCTGCTGTCCCTGACGACAGTAAAGGGAAACAAGATGGACGCGGTTGATCGGAAGCAGAGGAAGCAGAGCCCTTTCTAAACGATCGCACAGGAGGAAGATGAAGATCTGTAACTTGTAAACCTCTAATCGTAACCTGTGAACTCTCTGACCCGTCAACCTCTGTCTAGATCGACCAGAACATCCTTTTATAGGATTTCAATCGAAGATAAGCTTAAATTTGGGAAGATATGGATAGGCAATGATCAAAGAAGGCAGGACTCTAACTCCAATTCGAGCAAGGAGACCATTGGAGGCAGGGAACTACTCAGGAAAGGCATACTCAAACACGACACCGAAGGATAAAACACGACCTTCAGAAGGGCGTCAAATCACAAATTGACGACCTACATCAAGACGCTACTCAAAACACGACCATGATCAAGGGCGTCACTTCTTGGATTTAATTTTGGCAATAAAACTTACTTCATTTGAAAATTATGAGAAAACGCCTGAGATGAAGGCGTTAATTGAAACCACGCCCTGAGGAAGGACGTTAATCAATAATTTGAACTTATTTTGAATTTATTTTGAAACCGGATAATACCAGGAATTGACGCCCTGACATTTGGTCGTCCTTTCTTTTGAACACGCCCTAGATAAGGTCGCTATTTAAAACACGCCCCTCTTCAGGTCGCGAATCACAAAAATGCAAGAACAAATCAAAAAACACACAAAAATAGAAAAACTTCATATTATGAATGTATTGAAGTTCACTTTGGGGCGTCAACATAGTGACATGAGATTTGATCAACATAGCGTCAACTTTGGCGTGTCTACAGCTGCCCCGCCTTGGCGTCTGCTTTGCAAGGGAGTGAGACGAAATGGAGTGAAAGTGCAACAAACGGAATGAAGTGGAGCGAACTGATAAGTAGATGCCAAGGTGTGATGTGACACGCCTCAGTCACTAAGCATTGGAAATCTTTCCAAGATTCTGAGCGAAACAACTCCGAGTGATTCCAAGAAAGCATCGATTTGCTGGATAAAGGAGATTAAACTAAGCAAGTAAAATGTGCGCATGGCACGATAAGGAGACACCATTGGAGAGCGGTTACCAGCCAATGTGGACGTGCTACAACCAAGGTGGATTTGCAGAAAAATAAAGGAAATTGAGATGAAGACCCAGCAAAGAGACATTTTCAAAGAAATCAGCCTAAGCGGCTTCAAAGAGAACAAAGTACTCAATTTGGAATGGAATATCTCATGTCAACTCAATCAAGAGCGAGTGACCTTCATTACTGCCATAATATGAAGATTTTCAGCATGAAGCTCAAAGTCCTACATGATGCATGCTGGGCTAAAAGGAAAGATTAAAACAAACTAAAAGATAGAAAATAATCAAGGATAATATTGCTAACCCATCTAGATTTGGTCAAGAATCCAGATCTCTGAGCTGACACTAAGCCGAAGCCCGTTTGTCCACGCATCAACTCAGAAAAGTGGAACCATCGTCCCAGACCTTTAACGACTCAACGGCCTATCCATGTGATCAAGACTCTCCTGGAACTATCATTATTTTTGATGAAGGGGAACTCAAATTCCAGGTTCATCAGAACCACAAGGTCCCTGATATGCTATAATAGCGTAGATACCATATAGTAATAATGCTTACAAGAACAACATGATGTTACCTCCACATTAATTCAGACATCTCGAAACCTACAATCTTCTGCACTCAAAAGTTCATTAGTTCTCTCAAAATTTCAATATAAATAATCCTCAATTCAAAGCATAACATGATCATAAGTGCTTAATAAAATAGAATTCCAACGAAATAATAGCACTTAAGTTCATCAGAGCATGTAAGGAAGGAAATTCATAAGCTCACAAACTCACGCCTGCACTGAACGTCGTCAAAACATGAAAGGCGCCTTATAAAGAGGGCGTCAAAATGATAAACATGCCTTTCACTGAGGCGTTACATGCACCAAGAGTTCAAGAAGAAAACGACCTTGGAAAGGGCGTTACACAAAACACGACCTCCGTCAGGTCGTCAATTCAACAATTGACGCCCTAACAGAAGGCATTAATTAAGCACGAACTTCCATTTCTGATTCGCAAACTAAACCCAGTCCTAATGGCAATCAACTTGCTAACTCTGAACAGCCTCTAGACTCCCCGACTCCTATAAAGGGAAGGCAATTCCTGAAATCAATCAAAGCAACCTTCGGAGCTCTGTTCTTCTGCTACTTCTTCTGTCTGTTCTTTTGCAGACACCGCAACCGTCCGAGCTTCCTCCTGCAACAGAAGATGGAGAGGGCGATTAAGAGGTCCAAGTCCTCCACTCCCAGGTTGACCGAGATTAACGGGCATATTAGCAGTAGAATTTCCATGAACCAGGTAGAGAGAAAATCCTTCTGTTCCTGTCTTCTCTTGTCTTTACTGAAACATTGTATTCTCTTCTGTATGCATATTCATTCTTCTTTCTCTGCATTGCTCTTCCTTTCTTTCTTCCACAGGACTTCCCAAATGTCCCAGGAGCAAGGAGATTCACAAAAATCAAGTGGCTCCCTCTCATACTCTCCAAATTTTCTTCAGATATGAGAGTCTATTTAACAAGATGGCATCTTCTGGGTCTAGTCACCCATGCCAAACATTATGATCAGATTCATCTTGATTGGGCTGCTATAGGGGCTCTTGTAGAGATATGGCATCCTTCCACCCATATCTTCCTTTTCTCTACTTTTGAAGCCACGATCCTATTAGAAGAATTGGAGATAATCTTAGGCTTAAAGAGAACGAAGCAAGGAGATGAGGAAAAGGTGGCCATCATGCCAAAACCAATTGCCTCTCATGAGCTATTAACAAGCTTGATATCTAGCCCCAACCTAGTGAATCAAATCAAAGCCACTAAAGGAATCAATCTTCTAAAGCTCGCCTCATGGGTGTACAAGAGAGCGGATCAAGCTAAAGAAGATGAAGAGATAGAGCGGGTAGCAAAGGCTTTCGTGGTGTGCTTGGCAGGAGCACTCCTATTCCCATCCACGGAGGACTTTCTAGAAGAGGCTCAGTTAAGCGCGTAGTGAGCTATGGGAAGGAGATAGAGTGGGACCGGCGATTCTAGCCTATCTCTATAGTGGGCTTACCTCGGCGGCGATGGGAAGGCCCATCTACGGATGCATGCTAGCACTCTCTAGTTGGGTAGATTTCCACTTCAAGTTCGATCCATGTGATGAAGCCCAACAATCCTCGAGAATCTTCTCAAAAAGCCCACTCTCTTATATGACCGGTTCACTTGGGATAAGCAATAGAGTGACGAACCGGATTCCCCAAATCAAGAAGAGAGCGGAATGGAGAGAGCACCTCAAAGTAATGCCAAAGAATCTCTTCACTTGCGCCCCGGGAATACTCAAGACTCAAGAAATCCGTGCAAGATTTTCTCCCGGGACGGACCTTCGTCTCATAGGCGCTTCAGAATTCGTTTTGTACAATTCATATCGGTGCCTCCTTCAACTCGGGCTCCACGGCGAGTATTCGAGGACCCATCACACCTCCCTCCTATCAAGAGACGGGACCTTGGCAGCAACGAAGATGGTGAAGAATGCACAACTATTCAAGCTTTGTGGAAAATCAACAAGGCTCATCAACCTGTAGAAAGCTTGAATGAAGACAGAGATGAATGGAAATCTTATGTAATAGCTCTTAGAAAATTGAGGCCCAAAATGACTCATTAAGTATTGTAATCTTTTTCTTCCAATAACTCAATGATATTTCCTTTATTGAGCCATCTTACTGTGTTTCTGATCAACTCTTCCAACGTTCTGATTCTGTTGCAAATAACGACTCAGGCAATGTCGTGAATTCATAAAAGGACGCCTTCACCACAGGTCGTCTTCAACATTCCAGTTCACAAATTTGACGCCTTCACCAATGGGTGTTAACTGAAAAACGTCCTAATGCAAGGCGTTAATACGATTCATATTCCAAAATATATTCGTTGAAATTCCAAAAGTAACGCCTTTAGCAAAGCCACGTTTCTATAAAAAAATGCCTCAATCATAGTCGTTACTCAAAACAGTAATGATTATTCCCATCAAATCAATCAATTGCCATTAAATGCGTCTGACGACGGTTATCATTCCCCATGCAAACAAAAATAACGCCTTAAGAAATGTCGTCAATTATTAAGAAACGCCTTTATGTCAGTCGTTGATTCCACAAGACGCGGCCTTTCTTAAGTCGTTAATTCTTTTTGACCGTTCGACTTAACTTTCCCTCCTTTCTTCTTCTTCCTCCGTCCATTTCCCCTCTTTCTCTCTTTCTTCTGCAACCCTAACCGAGAACCCCCTCCCCCAATCTCTCTCATTCTCTCTCTCTATCTCTCTCCCTTCTACACCCTAGCCCTAAGCTATGGCCAGCGGAGGCTTGAAGCGGCAGAGGGTGGCTGCCCCAGAAGTTGTGGACTTGGGCGATGACGCCCACGGCGAGGAGGACGACTCAGTGGCGGCGGTTGAAGATGCACCGGCGGTGGCGGCCGGCGACGAAGCTGAAGAAGGCCAAGAGGCCAACGAAGGAGGTGAAGAAGACGAAGGTAGAGGAGACGAACAGGGAGGAAATGAAGAGGGCGAGGGGGAAGAAGAAGGAGAAGATGAGGACGGCGATGAGCCGCCGCCCACGGCGGCGACCGGTCCTCGCCCCGGCCAACTCCGTCGACCACGCCAACCACGGCCTCAGCCGCAGGAACCTAAGCACAAGAAGGTAGGCCCCTGACCCTAATTCCATTTTTTTATTTTAATTTCATTTTTATGCCATTTCCATAGTCCTCGGGTATAAACCCTGCAACCCAAAAAGAAGACGCCCTCAGGGGCGTCACGTTTCAAACATGACACGCCCAACCCAAGGGCGTTAATTAAATTATTTTCCTGAAGAGTAATTAACCCCATGAGAACACGCCCTAAAGCATGTCGCCCATTTAAATTCATATCATGCTGTTAATTTATATCAATTCCATGCTTTAATTATTTCAAATATTTTTCCATGAATTTGTTTCGCATGCCATTATTTTTATTTTATTTTCTGAAAAACTTGAAAACAACGCCTCCCATCGGGGCGTTAATTCAACAACAGACGACCAAACCAGAGGTCGTCCATTCATTAATTCCTGATTAATTAACGGACCCATTTTGGAAAACGCCCCACCCAAGGGCGTGACTTGAAATATTTTTTAGGAATTCAGAAATTAACCATAGAACCACGCCCAACACAGAGGCGTTGCTTAGATGAACAACGACCTAGGATAGGTCGCAAATTCAAAGCACACTGAGAACCACGCCCTCCTCAGGGGCGCTAATTCAACAAACCACGACCTGAGGATGGTCGTTAATTAAAATCAAACACCAATATAATCCAAGGCAATCAAAATGAGATTCAGCATGAATAATCAACATAATTAAGTGAAAATTCTTTTCTTTACATGCAGGGATTGATGAGGACACGGATCTCCTGGGTTATGGTCCGGGCAGCATACTACGGCCTCCCCGAGTTTCAGAGAGCGAGGGTAGATGCCATGGGGTTTGGGGCCATCCTTAGCATAGAGCCAGTTAGGCCAGACCTACCACTTATCCAGGTTCTACGGGAGAGATGGGACAGGACTAGCCGGGCATTCTTGATGCCATGGGGGCACATGATTCCCACCCTAGAGGATGTGGCTAGGATCACCGGGTTGAGGGTAGACGGTGAGGCTGTGAGCGGGATCACCTACCCTGACTACACTGAGTTCGCCCAGAGGCTGCTAGGGCTAGAGATGGTCTACGAGACACCCAGCGAGTGTAGGACTATCTTCCGCACCGACCTTACTACAGTGATGGGCTTAGGGAATGCTAGGCACAGGTCCGGGGAGACCTTAGAGCAGTTTTCGCAGAGGTTGATAGACGGGGCTAGGGCAGTCTACTGCCAGGACCCAGCCGACAGAGAGAGAGCAGACCGAGACCTGAGGAGGTTCCTGCTGCTGCTACTGGGGAGGCTATTGCTCGGGACGAAGGGCGACGTCATCAACTGCCGATTCCTAGGGATACTCGAGGACCTGGAGGCAGTTGGCAGCTACGCCTGGGGAGCGGCGCTGCTGGCGCACATGATGGCCGACCTGTCCACCGGGACAGGTCGAGAGACGACCGTCAGTGGCTTCTCACCTTTTCTTCAGGTATGCATTTTTCATTTTTCTTTTCTTTTATTTTTATCATGCTGGTGAATGCTTCACTAATATGATGCATGGATGCAGGTTTGGAGCCATCTATACATGCCGATGGGGCGCGCTGACCCACGGCCTGGAGGTGAGGGAGCTTTCCCTCTGGCACGGCGCTGGCTGCCGATAGTGTTTGGAGCCCCACTCGGCTACGAGTTGTGGGTGCTGCGGAGAGAGTTCCGCGACTTCCCTCCCTCGCTGGTATGAATGAATGTTATGCATCTTTCTTTTGCATTTATTTTGAATTTATTATGATGATGATGAAATGATGACATGTATGTTTATGAATGCAGGTTCAGTGGAGACCCTATGAGGGGATGACGGACGAGGGCCAGCCGTGGGTCGTAGCGGGCCGTCCTCGTTTTGAGCGTGAGCTTTGGGTTCACTGCCTGAGCGAGATCGAGCCGCTACGGCTTAGGTTGGTGATGAGGACACTAGGCCTTCACCAGGAGTGGGTAGAGGTAGGCGAGCCGCGGGGCATCGGGAAGAAGACGCGCGGTCGTACGAAGGCGACCGACTGGAGGGTGCGGTTCGAGGAGCAGTACGCCGACTGGCAGCGAGGCGGGACCAGAGTCACCTCCCGGGCGACTGACAGCTCCGAGTACCTCCGGCGTTACTGGGAGGTTTACGCCGACCGACCCCAGATGAGGGTCATAGGGGTATGTATGAATGCAATTATTTCTAAATTAAATGCAAATGCTTTCTATCATGTGACTAATATGTAATGAATGCAGGATGCGCGGGACATAGCGGCGATGGATGCCCAGGCCCACCTACACAGCCTGGAGGACCAGCTGGCCGCCACACGGGCTGACCTAGAGACCCTGGTGAGTGTTTAAATTATTCCTATATGCACATGTATATCTTTTTTTTTTTGTTGAGTTATTGATGATTAGCCACTGACGATCTTAATGAATGCAGCGTGCCCAGCAGGGAGCAGTGAGGAGAGACCCAGGAGAGGCCTCCAGCTCGAGGGGGCCCAGTGCAGAGGTGACTGCACTGGCAGGGCAGCTAGCCGGAGCGATCGCATGAGCCGAGGCAGCAGAACGTGATCTCGCTTCACGGGTAAATTCCAAAACACAGATCCATTCAAATATTGATTATATAATTGTGCACTGATGAAATTCATTTTACAGACTGAGGAGCTTCGAGCCGCTCTTACCTGCGTTGATGAGGGCTTCCGTGCGACGAGCACACAGGTGAGTGGTTCAATCATATATTGCTTGAATTGAATCATTGCATTAATTGTGGAATTGATGATTTGCTTACCTGTTTGCAGACGACTCAGCTTCAGGCGGTACGTACCGAGTTGGCGATCCGTGATCAGCGGATCTCAGAGCTTGAGAGGTCCCTGAGGCGACGAGAGGAGCTTCCTCAGGACGTGGCCGAGCTGCGGGTGGCTCTTGAGCTGGAGCGACGGGAGCGTGCCCGGGAGCGCGAGGAGCGTGCTCGTGAGCGAGAGGAGTACCAGGCGGAGCGTGCCCGATACCAGGAGCAGGTAGCAGCACGCGAGCGAGAGCTGGCAGACTCGAGGACCCAGTTGATCCTTTCTCAGGAGCGGCTACGAGTGTCTGAGGAGCGTCTCCAGCGAGGGCGCGAGCGAGCACGAGCTGCGGGATACTCCTTCACCAGCTCCACTTTTGTGGCGGGCTCTTCCCTCCGAGAGAGGAGCGAGGCAGGGGGTCAGGTTCGGGTTCCAGCTTCTTCACGGGGGCCCATGCCTCCTCCACCAGCGCCAGCTCGGGACGGCGAGGAGGAGGTTGAGAGTAGGAGAGAGGAGGGTGGAGGCGAGAGCTGAGGGACTTACTTGTACTCCTCCACCCTCACACTTGTACATGATAGACATTCATGATGTATATATATATAAGATTGAGATCTTTTGTTACCTGAGCACTTTGTGTAGTTGTGGCCTTTTCCTCTTTCCACGCTCTTCCCTGTACCTGCAACTGTAATTCACACTTTGAATAAAAAAGTTAATTTATCTGTTCGACTTGGCCCCTTGCTCAATAAGCAAGGGGTACCTTTACTTTTGACCTGGATAGTGGGTCAAGGGGCCAAGCCTTTAATCAAATAAGGCAAAATAAAATAACTGATAGCCGGGAGATGCATCATGCAAGCACGCATATGCGAATCATAAATAAAAGATGCCCATGTAGAAATGCAAGCATACATCGTGAAGAAATGCTTTTTTTTTCTTTTTTCACTCATTTATATTTTTTTATTATTTTTCTTGAAAAACGCGCCTTAGAGTAGGTCGTGGTTCGCATAAAGACGCCCGAGAAGACGGCGTGAATTTGAAAACGAAATCTGATTTTTGAGAAAGTAACGACCTGTTCGGAGACGTTATTCTGAAAGAGACGACCTAATCTAGGACGTTAATTATATGAAAAGCGCCTTAGCCGAAGGCGTTAATTGAATTATTCTGAAAAAAAGGGTTGACAAGGCTATCAAGACCACGGGTCCTACACGGTCACCATCTAAAATTCAGTAACCTTTCTTGAGTAATTAAAAGGGAGTGGACGTGGTCATAATTGACTTGCATTCGAGATTTCGCACAGTGCAATTTCTTTAGTCCGTCTTGACCATCCTGCCAGTTCGTGACTTACCACATAGAAAGGATGGAAGAAAATATGAGGGAAGCCCATAAGGGATTCTGAGATGCTCAAGGCAAAGTTACCTCCCCTACCCTATGCCTGTTGGGGTTCGGTCTTTGGCGTAGGGAAATTTGTTGCCTTTTGCCCCTTTTATATTGCACGCATACGCCCAAGGTTTTCCTTGCGGGGACTTTGCCCTCTTGACATGCTTTTCTTTTCACAACTTGACTTTCACTTTGGAATTGATTTGCATTGATGAAAATAAACCTAATTGTACTTGGGCTTTTATGGCATTTGCTCCCTTTTGGGCCCTGACTTCCACCTACTAGGGCGGCGGATAGGCTTGGCGTGTCTACCTCGAGGTCTCCCTTCCTCCCTTATGGGCCGAAGAAGAAAAGAACGGGTATTGTCTTTCACTTTTAGTCAGGCTTTTGACTTTCCATCGGATTTTGCACTGCTTGAGTTCAAGAATAAAGCGTGTGGTGTGTGCGGGAGTCAACCCCCTTTTAAGTTAGCAAGACTGATGAATGAATTCTGAATTTTGACCTTTCGGACCTTGATCCTTCGTGTGCCATGGCACCAATTTTGATCTCTTCTATTTTTTTTGTTTGCTTTTTGGAATTTCTATTTTTTTTTGTTTTTTAGAAATATTCCACTTTGTTTTGGATTTTTGAAACAATTTTCATTTTGTTTTGATTTTGAATCAAGGGTAGTATTTCTTAATATACAAACCATTCCAAGGGTGAGTTAACTCTTCTCCTTCAGCATTAATCAATTTATAAGCATTGCCTGGAAAAACATCTTTTATAACAAACGGTCCTTCCCAATTGGGTTGGAGTTTTGAGCGAGGGCCACCCGGATTTACGAAAATCCTCTTAATTACCATCTCACCGATTTTGAATTTTCTCTCAATTACCTTCTTTTGATAAAAACGCGAGAGCCTGTTTTGATAAATGCGCGCATGCTCAGCGGCGACCAGACGCTTCTCATCTAGGAGTTCCAATTGGGCGAGGAGTGAATCACGACGTTCATCAATAGAAAATTCCTTATCCAATTGTACTCGTAGAGAGGGAATGAGAATCTCATAAGGGACTACCGCCTCCATTCCATAAGTAAGGGCGAAAGGGGTTTGCCCAGTGGGGGTACGAATGGAAGTTCGATAGGCCCAGAGAGCTTCGACTAGCTTGTCTGGCCAGTCCGAAAATTTATTAGCCTCACACGTCTTTTTGACAATTTTTATCAGAGTTTTGTTAGTTGCCTCTGCTTGGCCATTGCCCTGCGGATAATAGGGAGAAGAATGATGCAATGCAATGTTATACCTGTTGCAGAGATCCTTGATTTCTTGAGAGATAAATTGGGGTCCATTGTCGGTGACGATGGTGCTTGGGATGCCGAACCTCGTGATGATGTTCTTCATTATAAACCTGCAGACGGTTGACGCTTTGATCTCTACGTAAGCTTCTGCTTCCGCCCACTTGGTGAAGTACTCCGTTGCCGTGAGGATGAATGATTTTTGCTTGGTCAGGAGGTTCGAATCACCAAGAGGTCCAATGATATCAAAAGCCCACATGGAGAAAGGCCATGGGGAGGATGTAGGATGGAGTGAAGAAGCAGGAGAATGAATCTTGTCGGCGTGCAGTTGGCACTTAACACACCTTCGAACATAGATGGAACAATCCTCTTCTAGAGTTGGCCAATAGAAACCTAGCCTAAGAATCTTCTTAGCTAGCATCTGGCTATTCACATGACCACCACACACTCCAGAATGCGCCTCTTCCACAACTTTCCATGATTCATCATCGTCGAGGCATCTTAATAAAACACCGGTGAGCCCTCTCCTATAGAGCACACCTCCAATCAAAACATAACGCTGAGCCACTCTTCTAATTGCTTTCTTTTCTTCTGCGGTGGCTTCCTCGGGATAGGACTGATCATTGCAATATCTGGCAATCTCATAATACCAAGGCTTCTCTTCGTCAGCCAATTCTTCTTCCCAGTCTAAAAGCATGACCTCTTTGCCTTTAAGAGATTCCTTCTGCTTGTCCTTCTCAAGCACCTTATCCCTAATATCGAGGAATGCACGATCCTTGATAGCTGGCGTGTCACGCTGATGAATCAGGGAACATGAAAATCACGCTCAGGAGGGAAGACTAAAGCAGAGGCCAAAGAAGCAAGAGCGTCAGCTAGGATATTCTGACTACGAGGAACATGGACGAAAATCAATTTGGTGAAGAGTTTGGCATAAGCTGAAGCAAGTTCCTGGTAGGGTTTGAGCTTAGGATTGATAGTGCGGCATTTGACCAACACCTGGCGCAGAATGAGCTGACTGTCACCTACAATCCTCAAATGGGTGACACCATATCGATGAGCGGTTTGAAGACCGGCCAAAAGAGCTTCATACTCAGCTATATTATTGGTGGCGGGAAAAGTGAGCCGAGCAGCAAATGGGATGGTGACCCCTTCTGGTGTTAAAAGAACCATGCCGATCCCTCTTCCTTGGGAATTTAGAGCTCCATCAAAATGTAATGTCCACATAGGATCGTGGGGTTGATTAATGGACATTAGTTCTTCATCTGGAAACTCCGAATTGACAGGATCAAAACGAGGTAGAGGGTGGTGAGCAAGATGTTCGGCAATGGCGTAACCTTTGATAGCTTTCTGTTGAATGTAAGTGATATCAAACTGAGAGAGGAAGCTTTGCCAGCGTGCTAATCGATCAGTGATGATAGATTTTTCAAGGAGGAATTTAATCAGATTCATGCGAGCAATGAGGTGAACCTCATGAGCTAGGAAATAGTGCTTTAACTTCTGAACTACCCAGACTAAAGTAGCGCAAGTTTTCTCCATGGCTGAATACCTCTGTTCACAGGGGTTAAGAAGTTTAGACAAATAGTATGCTGCCCTCTCCTTACCTTCTTCGTCTACTTGAGCCAAGACAGCACCTACAGAGTCATCCAGGACGGAGACATAGAGAACGAGTGGTTTGCCTGGAATCGGTGGCCTCAGGACAGGAGGATTGGCCAAATAATCCTTCAATCCGTCAAAGGCTGCCTGACACTTGTCATCCCAATTAAACTTGACTCCCGGCTTAGTAAGCTCGTAAAACGGCCTACATCTTTGTGAATGCTGGGAGACGAAGCGGCGAATGAACTGCAACCTCCCGATTAATCCTCGAACTTCCTTCAAATTCTTGGGAGGAGGCATATCTCTAATGGCCCTTGCCTTGTTGGGATCAACTTCAATTCCCCTCTTGCTAACAATGAAACCAAGCAACTTCCCTGAAGAAACACCAAACACGCACTTCTTGGGGTTCATCTTCAACTGATACTCTCGTGATCTTTGCAAGACCTTGGCTAGAACCCCAGGATGCTCAATCCTTGTCCTTGATTTCACAACCAGGTCATCCACATACACCTCGATGTAGATATGAATCATGTCATGAAAAATCGCCATCATAGCCCTCTGATAGGTGGCTCCAGCATTCTTAAGTCCAAAAGGCATGACCACATAACAATAAGTACCCCATGGTGTAGTGAATGATGTCTTCTTCTGATCTTCTTCAGCCAGACGAATTTGATTATAACCTGAGAAGCCATCCATGAACGAGAGAGTCTCAAATCCTGCCGTGTTATCAATCAAAACATCAATATGAGGGAGGGGGAAGTCATCTTTAGGACACGCACGGTTGAGATCCCGGAAGTCTATGCAAATCTGAACTTTTCCATCTTTCTTCATAACCGGGACGATGTTAGCCACCCAATTGGGGTAGAGGACAACTCTAACAAATCTAGCCTTATGGAGCTTGTCGACCTCTTCTTTCATCTTTAAAGCCATATTAGGGTGGAAACGCCTCAACCGTTGCTTGACCGGCACAGACCCTGGCTTAAGTGTAAGGCGGTGTTCAACGAGCGCAGGATCTAATCCAGGCATATCCTCATAACTCCATGCGAACGTGTCCTTGTATTCTTGCAAGACTAAAATGAGCGCCTCCTCTTCGGAGGGCGGTAAATTCTTGCTTATGAGGACAATCCTAGGGTCTTCCTCGGTACCCAAATTAATTTCTTTGGTAGGCTCTTCTACAGAGGCTGACGGTTCGTCAAATCGTCTTATGCCACTAGCAAAAGCATCAGCCTCGTCCTCATATTCTTCATAACTCTCATCCCCCTCTTCAATAGGGTCTTCATCATTCATAATTTCATAGACACCCAAACCCTCATAAGAAACAACAGCCTCCTCATATTCTAACTCTGGCAGGATGATTGGATCCGCTATAAATTCAGGAAGAGCTAAACAAGCCTGGCATCTGATAGCTAACTCCAACAGGAACCTACGAGGAATCTGCTTACCCTTGGATTTCTTATAAGAATCTACCCCATGAATTTTATTAGAAGAGGAAGAACAACTAGCTTGACTGGAAAAAGAAAAAGAAGGAGGTGAAAAAGTGGATACAGGAGGTAATACAGAGGAAGTCCCCTCACCAGAGGGGGAGAAAAGATTTAGCAATGAATCTTGAAGGAGCGGCCCCTGGGTCGGGACGCACTCAGAAGAGAAATAGGAGGTCTCCTCAACAGAAATGGAGGATTGGAAATTTGGGAATTTGGCATTTTTTTTCTTTTTTGTCTTTTTCTTCATTTTTATTTTCCGTTTCAAGAAGAAAGCAGTGTGAAGGGAGAATAGCAGGAGGAGTGGAAATTGCCAGATCAGAGAAAGATTGAATCAGTGATGGCCCGCGAGGGGGCGTGATGGAGAGTTTAGAAAATCGCTCGAGGAGCGAAGAAGGAATTGTGAGAGAAACTTGGATCGAATCTGGAGATAAATTAATTATAATCGGAGGTGGTCTTGGCACGCGACCAAATCGATGAGAATATAGAGAAGCAAGCACAGATGGATGCATGGAAGTGAGAGAAAAGAGGCCGGCCCACAGCCTGTCCACGTGAAGCCTTCTTCAAACGGAACATCTGGCTCTCCAGTATCAGTGTAGTCACTCAGCAGCTGCCTCTTATCTGTAATTGCAGCTGGCATCTCAATCAATTCATGAATAAGTGGCGGCCATTCCGGTCAGTCGGCATGAAGAGGTGGCTCAAAGAAATAGTAATATCCTGCATATCGAACCACCTGTACCAGTCACATTCTGGATCATCCATTTTTCTTCTTTTGTCAGGCCTTAAGGACTCCAGGGCTTTGTATGTGGCCAATGGGGCAATATGACGAGCAAACTGTCTAGCATGAACATCCTGACAGTCTAATATGGAAGTGATTATGGTAGTTTGCTCATTATTTTGAAAGCCACCCGTGACAAAATGTGTCTTTAATGTCCAAGTGAGCGGTTGGCGATCTGTTTTTAACGTAGATGTCATAAATGCCCATGGTTCATCTTTGTTTTTGCCTGGCCCTTTGTAACCTAGGCCACCTCGTGTAATCAGCTTCTGAGGTTTAACAGGCCTAATCCTGCCTTGACAGTTGGCACCCAGACCTTTGCCATTTTGATACCCCATTTTCATTAAGATGTTCCAGCCAGAGGTGTTCATCATTGTTTTCTTCTTTTTCCCCTTGGGAGGCAGGGGTGTCATAGCAACCGTTGTGACTTTTTCTGGCATTGGTCGTGGACAAGGGACGTCCAGCACAGATAATAGTGGCTTGTTGGCCGGCCACATGGATGGAACTGACGAAGCCACATGAATATCCTCCTCTGGCAAAATCGGCATACTGGTAACTTTAATAATGCGGCCCTTGTGTGGGAATTTAAGGCATTGGTGATTTGTGGAGGGCACCGCATCGAGTTGCTGAATGTAGGGGCGTCCCAGAATGCCATTAAATGTCGGATCCATATCCAGAATATGGAAATCTGCTGTGATGGCGGCAGGACCCAAACTTACTTTTAACGTAATCATGCCTAGAGGAGGTTTCTTCGTGTTATCATATGCAGTGACTGTGATAGTGGACGGCCGAATTTGGCTTTCCGGAATGCCACACAACTTCAAGGTGCTAGGTGGCAAGACATTGATGGATGCCCCAGTGTCCACCAGACATTGCTTAACAGCCACCTTATTAATGTCAACTGTGATACATAGAGCGTACTTTCTTGCTGGGAGTGGCGCCAGTTCATGTTCATGGAAAGTAATTGCCGGCTGACTGCTAGCGGGTGTTAAAACTGTGACTATCTGCTCAACTGGAATGTCCTCATTGACCATCACCTTTTGCAGATATTCTTTCAACGCTAGCTGATGAGTGGTGGACCTTTTAATTAGTTCCAGGATTGAAATCCTTGCTGGTGTTCGGTCCAAGTGCTTTAGCAAATCATACTGAGTTCCTGGCACTGACTCTTGTTCTTGTTCTTGTTCTTGCGGCCCCTGCACGGGCTCTAACTCTCTCTGTGGAAAAATACGGTGGAACATCCGTCCACTGCGGAGCGGCGCCACGCCTTGACGTGCCTCTGTCGGGACAAGTGTGGGAGGGGGATTAGAAGAAGAAGGTGTGTTGGTGTTAAGAAGTGGTGGAGTGGGAGTTCCCGCAGAGGGAATCCCTGTAGAGGGTGCTGGTGCCCTGGTAGGAGGCGTAGAGGTAGAAAGGGATACCCGAATGCGGGGGGAGTTGGTGGGGGGTGGAATGAGAAGGGTTCTGGGTACAAAAGGTGGCGGAACCGATGGTGGGGGGATCCTTGCCGGTGAAGGAGTAGTGGTGGCGGGTGCAGTGGGCGTTGGTGATGGGCGGATGAGGAGTGGCCTAGATGGCAGTGGCGAAGGGTTGGTGGTGGATGGGTTTTGTTGTGGCGTAGGCTGTGGAGGTGGTAAGCGTGTAAGAAGGGGGCGAACCGGCAAGGTTGGAGAATTGGTGATAGGCGGTGAATTAACGGGGCGCAGAAGAGATCGGCCCACTTGAGGAGTAGGAGAAGAAGGGGTGCGCAAGAGGCGCGGAGGTTGATTTTGATTATGGTAAAGTGCCCCGACAGAGGCATTTTCTTCATGCCATCCCTGCCCTCTCTCCACCTCATAGAGAGACGTGACGGGGTTTACGTGCTGGTTTGGCGGGTGCTCCGGCAGTGGATTGTGGACGATCCCCATATCGTGCTGAGGTGCTGGAGCTTGTTGTTGCTGTTGTGGAGCTGGTTGTTGTGGCTGCTGAGCCTGTTACTGCCGAGGATACCTTCTTTCTTTCATGGTGGCGATGAATTGTCTCATCTCATCCCAATTGATGTCACCTTGGTCATTTAGGTCATAAATGTAATCTCTGAAGTGGAAGCAACGATCCAGGTTATGACCAGGTGCACGATGGAAGGCGCAGTAACGGGATGTGTCAACATTAGCGGGCCACGCTGTTCTTTCCCTTGGTAATATGAGCAAATTGGTGGCCATTAAGGCATTGAAAATATCTGGGAGACTTTCTGGTAATGGAGGGTAGTGGTCCCTTTTGGGGCCAAGTGGTGGTCTCCGTTGTTGTTGTTGGCCATAGTTGGTAGGTGGTGGTACCTGGTGGTACTGTTGCGGAGCTGGAGGGTTAGTGCGGGGCGCTTTGTTTGGTGGTGAAGCAAAGGAATGTTGGGGTGCGAATTGGCGTTGTGGAGTGGAGTTGAAATGGGGGTTTTGTGGTGGAGGAAGGTTAGGACGTGGGTTAGCTTGATGGGGGTGGCCAACTACGCCAACCTGCTCATTTGCAATAGTGCCCTCTGTCGTGGGCCCACTGTTGTTGACATTTTTACTTTTCTTAAATAGCCGTGGCTTCGGCTCAAACATGCCCATAATGGGCGAATCCTTCATCTGCGTCTGGATATAACGAGCTCTCTCATAGAGCTCCTCCATGGTGGTTAACCGGTTCATGGCCAGTATGTGCCGGAAGTGAGGAGTGGCATTGGAAATTATCATCTTGACTTGTTCCGGTTCAGACAGTGTATCTTTCAACTTTTCGGCCATAGACCGCCATCTATCAGCAAACATTATGAAGTCCTCCTCGGGCTTCATCTTTTCCGCGACCAGATCTGTGAGCGAAAGGGATGGTCCGACCCGGTCTCTGTATTTTTGCAAGAACTTCCTTTGAACAATATCAAAGTCGCCGGCATCAGCGGAATCCAGTGAATAAAACCATTCAAGGGCTGGCCCCTCCAGAGATCTCATGAATAAATAGGCCAAAGAGGCCTTGTTGTCTTGCCAGAAGGAGGTCTCGTACCTGAAGTCCTTCAAATGAATAAAAGGATTACCAGTCCCATTATATCGCCGGAAGTTCGGCATTTCAGATGGTGGTAAGTGGAAGACGGGCAATGTAGGGAGCGAAATTTCTGGGGCATTCTTAGCCGTGGTGACCTTCTTTAGTTGCTCCTCCATGTTGGCCAATTTCTGGAGTAATAGCATACTAGTGTCGGACTCGACTGGGGCCGGATTTTGAATAAAAGAATGTGGTATAGGTGTCCGCAGAATTTGGGGAGGTTGGAACTGAGGCCTAACCGCTGAATAGCTCGCCTGTTGGGCCGGCATGGCCGCACCGGGCGTTGGTGGACGAGAGGGGGGTTTGTGCAAGACCGCCTGGTCATTAGTGAGGTGATGGCCACTCTCGGCCGGAGGGGGATTGGAGGATGAAGAGGGAACATACTTCCCTTTCAAAGCGGCCTGAATAGCCTGCCGCTGGGAATCGTCTAACTGAGATAAAGCATTAATTAAATCCGTGACATTGAGGGATGGAGAAGAATTCCCCGAGGTGTTGGAGGGTAAAGTTTGGGAAGAGGGCACATCCTCTTGAGGAGTGGCATCAACCACATGGATTTGAGGATGATGGGACTGAGGAGGAGGGTAATTTCCCTCATAATAGATGGAATCCTGGAGGGGAGTTTCATATTGGCCAAAAACATTCTCATCCTCATCATCATAAGAATATCCGTAGCCTGCCATGTTGATGATTTTTCCTGGACGGAGTTTCATGTTTAAGAGGAGAGACGGCTTTATAAAGGCAGTATCAAACAACCACTCAATTCAAACAAGTCTAAACAAATCAATCCAAACAAGTGTATGCAACCAAGTTGAGATGAACGCAAGATTTTAGTGTTATGCTTGAGATTAGAGTGGATTAAATTGTTGAATAGTTCACTTCTGTTTGCAATGTGAAGCCTAGTTGATCCAAGTGTAACCTCCGGGTCAACTAGATTCTTTCTCTCTCCTCACTAACGATAGGTTCTCTATACTCCGGGTACTTCAAGGGTACAACCAGCCCGGCGTCCGTGAGGGAATCCACGGGTGCGGGGACTTACGGAGGTCTTGGAAAAGGGATTTCCGGTCCAAAGAGACGGAATGCTCAATGGAGGGTCGTCCCGATTCCAAGAGAGGTGTGTGGAATCCTAGTGTAGAGAGAGGAGATCTCTCAACCAAATGCCACAATATGCAAAATAAGATGATAAGATCACAGCAATATAGGCAAGCAACGTAATAACCA
Organism: Amorphophallus konjac; assembly: GCA_022559845.1. Taxonomy (NCBI): domain Eukaryota; kingdom Viridiplantae; phylum Streptophyta; class Magnoliopsida; order Alismatales; family Araceae; genus Amorphophallus; species Amorphophallus konjac. Next base: position 117,112,109 of record CM040118.1, read on the forward strand.
AACAAACTATCACAGACAGCAACAGGAAGCAGGCTTCTGTAAAACGCAGGAAAGAGACGACCTGGGGCAGGTCGCTATCAACCAAAGCAACGACAGGGTCACTGTCGTGAATCACTGCGAGAGGCCATGAGCCAGCAGCGAGAAACAAAGACACGCCTCTGGTTGAGGCGCTAAATATGAAAAGGACGCCTCTGAGTGAGGGCGTCTAATCTGAAAAAGCGCCTTGAGGTGAGGCGCTATGCAATAAAAGAACGCCCTAGGGCAGGTCGTGAATTCACAGGTAGCGTGATGAAAGCAGTAAAATGATGAAAGACGTCTTGACAGAAGACGTAACACAATAATAACACGCCCTAGATGAAGGCGTTAAAAGAAAAGGCGCCTCTGTTTGAGGCGTGAATTCAGGAAATATGCAATCACAAACTGGCTGATCCTGGGGAGTGTGCAGGGTGCACAAGGGAGAGTGCCCGTGGGGCACAAGAGGAGGGGTACCGTGGGGAAAGGGCACACGTGGGTGCCGAAGGGGAAAGGGCACATGTGGGTGCCAATAGGAAAGGGCACACGTGGGTGCCAATAGGAGATGGTAATCAAAAGAAAAACAGTGGATGTCCCACCGTGATCACCAATTTATAGATTGTGATAAATCCACACATGAAGAAGAGATTTAAATATGAGAAAGCATAACAAAAATAAGGGGGAGATGATATAATAATAAGGAAAAGAAGCACGTGGTGCTACTAAGGAGGGTGATCGCCAGAGGGGTTACCTCAAGAAGAAACAAAGAAGATCGCGAATACCTGGTGGAAAATAGAACGCGGGATGGATTGTGAATTCCTCCTCCTCCTTCAACCGGCCGGCCGATGAAGGGGGTTTTCCTTTATTGATTACCCTTGCAAAAAAAAGACAATAAAACAAGCCAAGAGAAGTGGATCAGCCAAAAGTGTGTAGTATCAACTCTCAAATAGAAAATATGATGAAAAGGATGAAAACATGCGCACCTCTTTTTTTTGTTGTTTTTAAAACCCCTAAGAAGAATTAGAGAGGGAGGAGATGTGTGATAAAACTAATGCAAACGTAAAAGAAAAGAAAAACACAGTGGACGTGATGAAGCTAATGTAAAAAAAAAGAAAACGACACAGTGATGATGAAGCTAATGTAAAAAAGAAGAAAACGACACAGTGATGATGAACGATGGATGAAGACGAAGCAACACAAATAGAATAAATGAAAAAAAAACCCTGCTGTCCCTGACGACAGTAAAGGGAAACAAGATGGACGCGGTTGATCGGAAGCAGAGGAAGCAGAGCCCTTTCTAAACGATCGCACAGGAGGAAGATGAAGATCTGTAACTTGTAAACCTCTAATCGTAACTTGTGAACTCTCTGACCCGTCAACCTCTGTCTAGATCGACCAGAACATCCTTTTATAGGATTTCAATTGAAGATAAGCTTAAATTTGGGAAGATATGGATAGGCAATGATCAAAGAAGGCATGACTCTAACTCCAATTCGAGCAAGGAGACCATTGGAGGCAGGGAACTACTCAGGAAAGGCATACTCAAACACGACACCGAAGGATAAAACACGACCTTCAGAAGGGCGTCAAATCACAAATTGACGACCTACATCAAGACGCTACTCAAAAACACGACCATGATCAAGGGTGTCACTTCTTGGATTTAATTTTGGCAATAAAACTTACTTCATTTGAAAATTATGAGAAAACGCCTGAGATGAAGGCGTTAATTGAAACCACGCCCTGAGGAAGGACGTTAATCAATAATTTGAACTTATTTTGAATTTATTTTGAAATCGGATAATACCAGGAATTGACGCCCTGACATTTGGTCGTCCTTTCTTTTGAACACGCCCTAGATAAGGTCGCTATTTAAAACACGCCCCTCTTCAGGTCGCGAATCACAAAAATGCAAGAACAAATCAAAAAACACACAAAAATAGAAAAACCTCATATTATGAATGTATTGAAGTTCACTTTGGGACGTCAACATAGTGATATGAGATTTGATCAACATAGCGTCAATTTTGGCGTGTCTACACCAGCGTCTCACGCTATCAAGTCTGTACAGCGTTTGCGTACAGTGCATCATCATCCAAAGTCTGTACAGCCAGCTCTGTCTCACCTTGCATCTCTTCAACTATGTACAGCCTTGGCGTATGCTTTCATAAAGTCTATACATTGTTTGTCTAACTCAATTCATTACATCAAAGTCTATACATTGGTTATGGCGTGTTGATGCATCATTCTTCTCAAGTCTGTACACTGCCTTCCCATGCACGCATTCATCAAGTCTATACACTCCCTTGTTTGTAAGTCTACACATTAGATTGCTTCATGCATTACACAGAAGTCTACATGTTCCCCTCTGTTATGTTAATGCTTCATTCTGCAAGTCTGTACATTGAGGTCACATGAAGGCTTTCAAGTCTATACATTCTCACGTTGTACACACTTGCCTATTTATTGCATCTAATGTCTATACATTCGATTGCTTCATGCTTTACACAGAAGTCTACACATTCCTCTCTGTTATGTTAATGCTTCATTCTGCAAGTCTGTACATTGAGGTCGCATGAAGGCTTTCAAGTCTATACATTCTCACGTTGTACATACTTGCTTATTTGCTGCTTCTAAAGTCTATACACGCTGTGTTAAAAGCCTGAACTAATTCGATACATTCTTTTGTCTCTACCTGCAGATGATTCAGGTTGATGATTGGGCACGTGATCCGAGGATGATGCTTGGCACGTGATCCGATAATGCTCTTGAAAAGGAGGGAACGAGCCCCACTCACGCCACTCGTGTGAAGTCATGGTATTCTGGTCGGATGCCATATAAAAGGTGTCTTCTGCGAACAGAAGGACTGAACTGGAGGAAAAAGCTGAGAAGAAGAATCCCTAAGTAGAAGAAGAAAAGAGAGAGCCTCCACATTCCAGAGAGAAGACAGAGAGAAATGATTTGAGAGTATTGTTCTGAGAGAAAAGTCTGAGTGAGAGAGAAGGGTCTAATTTACTTCTTCGGAAGCTACATTGTTTTGGTGTTCAGAAACGATTGTCTTCATCGATTGTCTTGTTTTTTAGTTTCTTTCTTCATATTTCTAATTCCGAATTGTTACCCTCCAGTGTTTGGAGGAAGGGAGAGTTACTCCAGTTTCCCTCTGGACTGCAGAGGAAGAGAGATCTGTGATCTCTGGTTTTGCCAGTGACGGGTTGTCACTAGCAGGTTCCCTCCAGTTTTGGAGGAAGGGAGATTCATGTCCGGTTCCGGTCTTGCGGGTAGCAGGTCCAGGTGTCAAGCTCTGTGGGTAGCAGAGTTTGGGTTGAGAGATTTGTTTCCCTTGGTTGGTCAAGCTGTGTGGCAGCATTTTGTTCGCAGACTGAGTCTGCTGTTTCTAGCCGTGGCTAGTGGAAGCCCCACTCTAGTTGGAGTGAGGGGTGGATGTAGATTGTGGACTACAATCGAACCACTTTAAAAATACTTGTCTCTTCTATGGTTTGCTATTATCGTTTGTGCTCTCCATCTGCTTGGCATTTTGTTTGACTGTGAACAGGCTTTTCAATCGCACTTACTTATTCTGTCTTGGTTATTGACTATGTTAGCAATACTCTTTCGCTATATCTGAAGGGTTGAAATTCGAAGTAGTGATTTTCAGCTGAAGTTTTTAAATCGGGAGTGATCTATTCATCCCCCCCCCCTTCTATATCACTCTTCGCTACGCATAACATTTGGTATCAGAGCGGGTTTGCATCATGTAGACAAATGGTCAGGCTAATTCTAATGGTCCTTGAAGTTTCATGCCTGAAGGTCAATCTATTAGTCGCCCTCCATTTTTTTATGGTAATAACTATCTCTTCTGGAAAAATAGGATGGAGGTGTTCATCAGGGCACAGAGCCACAAGCTGTGGAGGGTAATCACTGCAGGGCCGTATGATCTGCCACCGAACGAGGACGCGTGGACAGATGATCATGTCAAGCTATCTTCACTTAACTGGACGGCGCTGAACATCATCCAGTGTGTTGTTCACCCAGATGAATACGCCCGCATATCAGCCTACAAGACGGCCAAGCGAATGTGGGACGAGCTGCAACTAATCTACGAAGGTACAGCTCAAGTGAGAGCCTCGAAGGTAAATCTCTACACTTCTGAATATGAATTGTTTAAGATGAAACCAGAGGAGAACATCACTGAAATGTATGCTAGATTATCTTTGATCACGAATACTCTTAAGGAGCTAGGGAAAGAGATGGCTGAAGCAGATGTAGTCAGGAAGATACTTAGGTCTCTTACCCCAGCATGGCACACTAAGGCCATCGTGATAGAAGAGTTAAAGGATTTGACGACTATGACAGTGACTGAACTCATAGGATCCCTCAAGACCTATGAGTTGAACTTTAAAAGAGGTGGTGAAGGAAGTGACAGGAAGGGCAAGAATATTGCTCTCAAGGCATCCCGCAACAAGGGTAGTAGCCGCAGTAGCAGTAGCAGTAGCCCCGAGTCCGATGGTTTTTCCGATCTCGATCAGGAGGAGTAGGCAATGCTCACTCGACAGTTCAGTAAATTTTTAAGGAATAAGGGGAAGATCTTTAGGAGGAAGAAGCCATACTCCTTCAGTAAGAATGTTGAATACAGCAATGATAAGAACAGAAATACTAAGAGAGTGACTTGTTTTCATTGCAACAAACAGGGACACATGAAAGGGGACTGCCCAGATCTCCAGAAGAAGGGTCCCTACCTTCAGAAGAAGAGCTCAAAGGTGCCGAAAAAGAAGAAGCCACAGGCAATGGTCTGCACGTGGAGCGATGAGGAAGAAGATTCGGAAAGCACTTCCTCGGAGGAATATGAAGAAGGAATTTGCCTAATGGCAAACAGCGAAGAGGAGGTAACAAATATTTTTGAAAATTTTTCTATTGATGACTGGGAAGATGCCTATGCTGAATTACTTGATAAGTTCAATTCACTTAGTAAAGAGCATAGGGTTCTGAAGAGAAAATTCAATACCAATGTTGAAGAACAAACCCAAGTCTGTGAGGAAAATCTGAAACTAAAAGAAGAGTTAAAAGAAATAACTTCCCTAAGAAAAGAAAATGAAAAGCTCAAGGGAGAAAACTAGGAGAGTCAAACCCAGCTCAACGAACTCAAAATCAAAATTGAAGAAAGCCTGAATGAAAGTAGAGTGAACTCAGAAAAATATGAAGCTGTTAACAAAGTCAATGTTGAACTTCTAAAAAATTCTGAGTCTCTTCCAAAAGAGCTGGAAGACAAACAGAAAGTTTTGGAATAATTTGTCCATGGAAAAACTAGTCTGGATGCTATACTAGGGACTAGGGTTAACTTCAATAAGGAGGGTCTAGCCTATGACCCAACTAACAAGAGACCCTTACAATTACAAATCATCACCTTCTGTCCAGAGAAGGGAAAAGAGAAGCTGGACACACCATCCAGCTCAAATAGCAGTCAAGGAGCTCAATGCTAGAAAGAAAGTTCAACAAACAATGCTGGTCGACCATTTAAAATAGGAATGAATTCTGTAAAGAACTTCACTAAGCCCACTCACCAGAACATAAATGGTAAATGGACCAAGCAAGTGGTTCAGAAGAAAAGCTGGAATTACCACCAACAGATGGGTCCAAACAGGATGTACTGGAGAAAAAATGGGAAGCCTAATGACTGGAATAGAGCTTATTTCTCCAGACCAGCTGGACAGAACCCCGGCTATAATTTCAATAAACCAGAATTAAAGGTGCCAGAGAAAACCATGTTGAAGCAAATCTAGATTCTTAAACATTTGCTTAGAGATTTGAATAATGTCTTTGGACCCAACTCATATTGGGTTCCAAATCACTTTGCTTGATGTTGTTTGTGTAGGTCGGCCTGGCAGCTGAAGACAACAAGTGGTACCTCGATAGTGGTTGCTCCAGGCACATGACAGGAGACCGATCCAACTTCAACAAGATAGAGATGAAGGTAGGGGGTCTGGTCAAGTTTAGAGGAAAGAACAGAGGTAAGATAATTGGAGTTGGCACAGTAGGTAAGTCTTCCACAAACTCCATTGAAAAAGTTCTACTTGTGGAAGGTCTACAACACAACCTGATTAGCATTAGTCAATTATGTGACAAGGGTCACAAGGTTGTGTTTGATGATAATTCATGCAAAATTTTTGAATTAAATTCCGATGTGGTTAAATTTGTAGCCAACATGATTAATTATGTCTACATGGTAGACTTGGATGCTGAATCTGAACCTAATCTTTGTTTATCTACTAATTCTGAAAATGATGCTTTTGAATGGCATAGACGTCTAGGCCATGCTAGCTTCTCTACTTTAAATAAATTGGTCAAGCTTGATTTAGTTAGAGGCATGCCTAGAATTAAGTTCAATTCTATTTCAAAATCATGTGATGCCTGTGCTCTAGGCAAACAGACCAGGAATTCTTTCAAGTTAAGATCTGAACCATTGTCCTCTAGACCAATGGAACTTCTCCATATGGACCTCTTTGACTCAGAGTCTTAATGGGAACAGGTTTGGCTATGTGATCATTGATGACTTCTCTAGATTTTCATGGATATTTTTCTTAGCCAATAAAAGCGATGCTTTTCAAAAGTTTAATCAGTTTTTCAATAAGGTCAAACAAGAAGGAAAACACAAGATTTGCTCTATTCAATCTGACCATGGAGGTGAGTTTGAAAACTCCATGTTTTCTGATCTTTGTGAAAGAGAGGGACTAACACACATGTTTTCTTCTCCCAGGACACCTGAACAGAATGGAATTGTGGAGAGAAGAAATAGAACTATTGTGGAGATGGCCCGAACCATGCTGATTGAGAGTCAATTACCAAGGAGGTTTTGGGCAGAGGCGGCCAATACAGCAACTTACATAATCAACGGGGCCATGGTAAGACCTACTCACAAGAAAACCCCCTATGAGCTACTAAAAGGTAAGAAACCAAACTTGTTTCACTTCAGAATTTTGGAGCTAAATGCTTTATTCATAACAATGACAAGAAAGATTTAGATAAGTTTGAAGCTAAAAGCTCCCCTGGAATATTTTTAGGATACTCTGAAGTGTCAAGGGCATATAGGGTCTTTAACATAACAGACCAGACAGTTGAAGAGTCTCCACACATCATTTTTAGTGAAAAGAAGGGTGTTACTAACATTGAAGATATTGACAGGGACTCCAATCACGATGGGGAATTCTTAGAAGACCAAGAAGAAGAGAAGACTCAGCCGAGTGGAACATCAAATCCTCCCAACCAGGAAGGGCCAAGAGAAATAGGTGAGTCTTCAATAAATGTTAGAATTCTTAAGGATCATCCGATAGATAATGTCATAGGCAATCATGAAGATCCTCTTCGGACTAGGTCTCATTTTAAAAATGTTAATAATGAAGACCTAATTGCTTTGGTCTCTCAAATCGAACCCAAATCTGTAGAAGAGGCCTTGGCTGATCAATCTTGGACCAATGCTATGTGTGAGGAATTAGGTCAGTTCGAAAGAAATAATGTCTGGGAGCTTGTTCCAAGACCAGAAAATGTTAATATCATAGGAACTAAATGGGTGTTCAAAAATAAAATGAATGAAGATGGAATCATTTCTAGGAATAAGGCCAGACTAGTAGCCAAGGGCTACTGTCAGGAATTTGGTGTTGACTTTGATGAATCCTATGCACCTGTTGCTAGGATGGAAGCAATAAGAATGTTGCTAGCTTTTGCATGTTCCAAGAACATTAAACTCCAACAAATGGATGTTAAAAGTGCCTTCTTAAATGGAGTCATTAAGGAAGATGTTTTTGTTGAACAACCCCCTGGATTTCAATTCTCTCCTCAACCTAACCAAGTTTTCAGGTTAAACAAAGCCATGTATGGTCTAAAGCAGGCTCCTCGAGCATGGTATGAAAGATTGACTGAATTTCTGATCAGCAAGGGCTACAAAAGAGGTAAAGTTGATCAAACCTTATTTACCAAGGGTACAAATAAAGATCTCATCATAGTTCAGGTATATGTAGATGACATTGTGTTTGGATCAACTAAGTATGAACTATGTGATGAATTCTCTAAAATGATGTCTGCTGAATTTGAGTTGAGTTTGGTCGGTGAACTAAAGTACTTTTTTGGCTTGCAGATACAACAGTCAGAGGATGGATGCTTCATCAACCAGACCAAATACACAATGGAGCTATTCGAGAGGTTTGGTATGAATAACCTGAAGCACATTACAACACCCATGGGTACCAATACCTCACTGGATGCAGATGAGACAGGTAAAGAGGTAGATGCCAAGCTCTATCAAGGTATGATTGGATCTCTTTTTTACTTGACAGCCTCTAGACCTGATATACAGTTCAGTGTATGTATGTGTGCAAGGTATCAATCTAGACCCACTGAATTACATTTAGCTGCAGTGAAAAGAATTTTCAGATATTTGTCAGCCACATATTCTCTTGGACTTTGGTTTCTTGCATCACACACACTTGATTTAGTTGCATACACAGATGCTGATTATGCAGGGTGTAAACTAGATAGGAAAAGCACTAGTGGTCTCTGTGAATTTTTAGGTGGGTGTTTAGTGTCTTGGGGTTCCAAGAAACAACATTCTGTGGCCCTCTCCCCTGCAGAAACTAAATATGTGGCTGTAGGGAGTTGTGGTACACAAGTCATTTGGATTAAACACCAGCTTCAGGACTACCAAGTAGACCTGGGGTGCACACCTATCTATTGTGATAATACCAGTGCCATTAATCTTGCCAAGAATCCTGTTTTGCATTCACGCACCAAACACATAGAGATAAGGCATCATTTCATAAGAGATGAGGTTTCTAAGAATAATTATGAACTGATTCATGTAGGCACTGATAATCAGATTACTGACATCTTCACTAAACCTCTGGATAATGAAAAATTCACTACACTGAGAAGAGAATTAGGCTTATTCAAGCTGTCTTAATTGTGAAGTCTATTCTTTTTGTGAGGGGGGGTTCTGTATGTCTGATGATTAGCTTTCTGTACTGCTTTGAGTAAGGGGGAGCTGGTTGAGCTGTAAGAGGAGGGTTCTTTGACAGATTCAAAAAGATTGACCAGATTTGTGTCATTGCTGGCTTTAATGACTGAACTAGTGCGGTTCTCTCAGACAGTAGAATCTCACTCTTCTCTTAAGTCTATAAGTCTGTGATACTAAAGTCCAGCTAGAATCTTTCCTCTGGTACTCTTTCAGAGATCTGGATTAATTGTATACAGTATATCTTCCTACATTATCAAGTGATTCTAGTTCAGGCAAAAACCTGTATGTCTTGATATCTGACCAAAATAACTTGAAATTTAGACTTCAAGATTCACTTCAAGAAATAGTCCTTCTGGTATTATTTTCAATCATTCCATCTTCTCTACATAAGGGATAATCTGAATTAACAAAGATCTTGATTTGTTCACTGAGAAACTAGGAGCTTCATCAATGAAATGAAGTTTTCTCCTATGTCATGAGGTGTCAAATGCTTAACAGAAAAAATCATGACATTAATATTCTGACCTTTACAGAGCAATGTTGGCTAGCTGGTGAGTAACTGGGGACTGTGGCCTCTAATCAAGGTGTTTCCTCATGTCAAAAGCCACAGTTACTAACTCTGTTCCTTTAAAAAAAAAGGAGGAGGTAATGAGGTACTCACACTGAGTAACTGGGGATTCAGACCTCTAATCAAGGTGTCTCCCTAATGTCAAAAGAGTGAATTACCAACTTACTCATTGGTCTTCTTGAAAATCATCTCAAAAATCCCTTGTTGTTCTGCACTAATGGATTGCTTGTCCTCAATACCTTGAGAACACCTTCTCTGACTTTGTCTCTTGTTGTCTTTTGGGATAGTTGCCTGTTCAGCTAAATCATGCCATACTTGTTAACTCTTGCTCTAAATCATACACTATGTATGATGATAAACTTTTCTATCATTCTATTTCTCTATTGTTTACTGGAGTTCAAGAATCTTCACTTGAGTTTAGCACCTCACTTATTCTCTTAAGATTTGCTAGTGTCTTTCTACACTAAGATGTTACTGTACTTCTTCCTCATGTCTCCAGCACTTTCATATATTCTGCATTTCCTTTTGCTGATGTCAAAGGGGGAGAGAGGTTTTGCAATATCAGTAGATCATGAGTTGTGGGGTTGCAATATCAGTAGATCATGAGTTGTGGGGGAGAATAGCTTGTCATGGAAATTTCTGAGAGTGAGTTGTGGGGGAGCTGAGAGTGAGTTGTGGGGGAGTGGCTTTGGAGAAAGAAGTGTTTCAGCAGTAGTGTTTAATTTGGCTCTGCATGCACTTGCTTTGGATCTGCCTTGATTGTTAAAGCTGCAGTTAATTTCTTGTTAAGCCTTGATATTGCTTGATTCATAGTGTTCCCATCATCAAAAAGGGGGAGATTGTTGCATCCCTACGGTTTTGATGATGTCTCACACTATAAATCACTCTGTTTAATCTCTAGTTCAATTCATGCTTCATCACTTGGGACAGTGCAGTTCATGTGGTTGTCATATAGATATGCATTACTTGATCAAGTCTATACACTGCCAGCATACACGTTCAAAGTCTCTGCATTGAAGTCTGTACATTGGTCATGTCTGTACAGAGTCTTTTGCATTCCTTCATATCAAGTCTAGACAGTGTGCATTCCTTCATATGAAGTCTATACACTGCATTGTCAAGTCTACACATCGGTTTCCAAGTCTGTACATTGCCTTCAAGCTTTCCAAGTCTGTATAGCCCAAGTCTGAACATCCACCGTCTCATGCAGCGTCTCATCCAAAGTCTATACATTCACATGTAGGCAAAGTATGCACATTGGCCAAGTCTATACATCCATCGTATCACTCAGCGTCTCACTCAAGTCTATACATTGCAGCGTGTCTGTGCTTCAAGCGTTCCAAAGTCTATACATCGCTTGCATCGTTAAGTCCATACAATGCACTGTAGCTTACTTAGTTGAAGTCTATACATTGCATGCTACAAAGTCAGCACATCCAGTTTTCATCATGTCTGTACAGAGCTTTTTGCATCGTTCATCAAGTCCATACATTGCACTGTAGCTTGCTTAGTTGAAGTCTATACATTGCATTGTTGTGTTTGTGCTCAAAGTCTGTACATTGGACTGTTCATGCATCACTCCATTTGGCAAGTCTATACATTGGACTGTTCATGCATCACTCCATTTGGCAAGTCTGTACATCGGACTGTTCATGCATTCATCTCAAGTATATACATCCGACTGTGCATTGTTCATGAGTAAGTCTATACAGTCTCTGCATTGCATCAAGTCTAAACATTGCACTATAGCTTGCACGAACAAAGTCTGTACATCATATGCTAAGTCTGTACATCCATCATCTCTTCCAGCGTCTCACGCTATCAAGTCTGTACAGCGTTTGCATACAGTGCATCGTCATCCAAAGTCTGTACAGCCAGCTCTGTCTCACCTTGCATCTCTTCAACTATGTACAGCCTTGGCGTATGCTTTCATAAAGTCTATACATTTTTTGTCTAACTCAATTCTTTACATCAAAGTCTATACATTGGTTATGGCTTGTTGATGCATCATTCTTCTCAAGTCTGTACACTGCCTTCCCATGTACGCATTCATCAAGTCTATACACTCCCTTGTTTGCAAGTCTACACATTAGATTGCTTCATGCATTACACAGAAGTCTACACGTTCCCCTCTGTTATGTTAATGCTTCATTCTGCAAGTCTGTACATTGAGGTCGCATGAAGGCTTTAAGTCTATACATTCTCACGTTGTACACACTTGCCTATTTACTGCATCTAATGTCTATACATTCGATTGCTTCATGCTTTACACAGAAGTCTACACATTCCTCTCTGTTATGTTAATGCTTCATTCTACAAGTCTGTACATTGAGGTCGCATGAAGGCTTTCAAGTCTATACATTCTCACTTTGTACATACTTGCTTATTTGCTGCTTCTAAAGTCTATACACGCTGTATTAAAAGCCTAAACTAATTCGATACATTCTTTTGTCTCTGCCTGCAGATGATTCAGGTTGATGATTGGGCACGTGATCCGAGGATGATGCTTGGCACGTGATCTGATAATGCTCTGGAAAAGGAGGGAACGAGCCCCACTCACGCCACTCGTGTGAAGTCATGGTATTCTGGTCGAATGCCATATAAAAGGTGTCTTCTGCAAATAGAAGGACTGAACTGGAGGAAAAAGCTGAGAAGAAGAATCCCTAAGCATAAGAAGAAAAGAGAGAGCCTCCACATTCCAGAGAGAAGACAGAGAGAAATGATTTGAGAGTATTGTTCTGAGAGAAAAGTCTGAGTGAGAGAGAAGGGTCTAATTTACTTCTTCGGAAGCTACATTGTTTTGGTGTTCAAAAACAATTGTCTTCATCGATTGTCTTATTTTTCAGTTTCTTTCTTCATATTTCTAATTCCGAATTGTTACCCTCCAGTGTTTGGAGGAAGGGAGAGTTACTCCGGTTTCCCTCTGGACTGCAGAGGAAGAGAGATCTGTGATCTCTGGTTTTGCCAGTGACGGGTTGTCACTAGCAGGTTCCCTCCAGTTTTGGAGGAAGGGAGATTCATCTCCGGTTCTGGTCTTGCGGGTAGCAGGTCCAGGTGTCAAGCTCTGTGGGTAGCAGAGTTTGGGTTGAGGGATTTGTTTCCCTTGGTTGGTCAAGCTGTGTGGCAGCATTTTGTTCGCAGACTGAGCCTACTGTTTCTAGCCGTGGCTAGTGGAAGCCTCACTCTAGTTGGAGTGAGGGGTGGATGTAGATTGTGGACTACAATCGAACCACCTTAAAAATACTTGTCTCTTCTATGGTTTGCTGTTATCGTTTGTGCTCTCCATTTGCTTGGCATTTTGTTTGACTGGGAACAGCCTTTTCAATCGCACTTACTTATTCTATCTTGGTTATTGACTGCGTTAGCAATACTCTTTCGCTGTATCTGAAGGGTTGAAATTCGAAGAAGTGATTTTCAGCTGAAGTTTTTAAATCAGGAGTGATCTATTCATCCCCCCCCCCTTCTATATCACTCTTCGCTGCGCATAACATTTGGTATCAGAGCGGGTTTGCATCATGTAGACAAACGGTCAGGCTAATTCTAATGGTCCTCGAAGTTTCATGCCTAAAAGGTCAATCCATTAGTCGCCCTCCATTTTTTGATGGTAATAACTGTCTCTTCTGGAAAAACAGGATGGAGGTGTTCATCAGGGCACAGAGCCACAAGCTGTGGAGGGTAATCACTACAGGGCCGTATGATCTGCCACCGAACGAGGACGTGTAGACAGATGATCATGTCAAGCTATCTTCACTTAACTGGACGGCGCTGAACATCATCCAGTGTGCTGTTCACCCAGATGAATACACATATCAGCCTACAAGACGGCCAAGCGAATGTGGGACGAGCTGCAACTAATCTACGAAGGTACAGCTCAAGTGAGAGCCTCGAAGGTAAATCTCTACACCTCTGAATATGAATTGTTTAAGATGAAACCAGAGGAGAACATCACTGAAATGTATGCCAGATTTTCTTTGATCACGAATACTCTTAAGGAGCTAGGGAAAGAGATGGCTGAAGCAGATGTAGTCAGGAAGATACTTAGGTCTCTTACCCCAGCATGGCACACTAAGGCCATCGTGATAGAAGAGTCAAAGGATTTGACGACTTTGACAGTGACTGAACTCATAGGATCCCTCATGACCTATGAGTTGAACTTTAAAAGAGGTGGTGAAGGAAGTGACAGGAAGGGCAAGAATATTGCTCTCAAGGCATCCCGCAACAAGGGTAGCAGCAGCAGTAGCAGTAGCAGTAGCCCCGAGTCCGATGGTTTTTCCGATCTCGATCAGGAGGAGCAGGCAATGCTCACTCGACATTTCAGTAAATTTTTAAGGAATAAGGGGAAGATCTTTAGGAGGAAGAAGCCATACTCCTTCAGTAAGAATGTTGAATACAGCAATGATAAGAACAGAAATACTAAGAGAGTGACTTGTTTTCATTGTAACAAACAGGGACACATGAAAGGGGACTGCCCAGATCTCCAGAAGAAGGGTCCCTACCTTCAAAAGAAGAGCTCAAAGGTGCAGAAAAAGAAGAAGCCACAGGCAATGGTCTGCACGTGGAGCGATGAGGAAGAAGATCCGGAAAGCACTTCCTCAGAGGAATATGAAGAAGGAATTTGCCTAATGGCAAATAACGAAGAGGAGGTAACAAATATTTTTGAAAATTTTTCTATTGATGACTGGGAAGATGCCTATGCTGAATTACTTGATAAGTTCAATTCACTTAGTAAAGAGCATAGGGTTCTGAAGAGAAAATTCAATACCAATGTTGAAGAACAAACCCAAGTCTGTGAGGAAAATCTGAAACTAAAAGAAGAGTTTGAAGAAATAACTTCCCTAAGAAAAGAAAATGAAAAGCTCAAGGGAGAAAACCAGGAGAGTCAAACCCAGCTCAACGAACTCAAAATCAAAATTGAAGAAAGCCTGAATGAAAGTAAAGTGAACTCAGAAAAATATGAAGCTGTTAAGAAAGTCAATGCTGAACTTCTAAAAAATTCTGAGTCTCTTCCAAAAGTGCTGGAAGACAAACAGAAAGTTTTGGAAAAATTTATCCATGGAAAAACTAGTCTGGATGCTATACTAGGGACTAGGGTTAACTTCAATAAGGAGGGTCTAGGCTATGACCCAACTAACAAGAGACCCTTACAATTCAAAATCATCACCTTCTGTCCAAAGAAGGGAAAAGAGAAGTTGGACACACCATCCAGCTCAAATAGTAGTCAAGGAGCACAATGCCAGAATGAAAGTTCAACAAACAATGCTGGTCAACCATTTAAAATAGGAATGAATTCTGTAAAGAACTTCACTAAGCCCACTCACCAGAACATAAATGGTAAATGGACCAAGCAAGTGGTTCAGAACAAAAGCTGGAATTACCACCAACAGATGGGTCCAAACAGGATGTACTGGAGAAATAACTATAATCCTCAAAAATCTGCTAATCAACAAGCTCACATGAAATATCCTAGAAATGGGAAGCCTAATGACTGGAATAGAGCTTATTTCTCCAAATCAGCTGGACAGAACCCCGGCTATAATTTCAATAAACCAGAATTAAAGGTGCCAGAGAAAACCATGTTGAAGCAAATCTGGATTCCTAAACATTTGCTTAGAGATTTGAATAATTTCTTTGGACCCAACTCATCTTGGGTTCCAAATCACTTTGCTTGATGTTGTTTGTGTAGGTCGGCCTGGCAGCTGAAGATAACAAGTGGTACCTCGACAGTGGCTGCTCCAGGCACATGACAGGAGACCGATCCTAATTCAGCAAGATAGAGATGAAGGTAGGGGGTCTGGTCAAGTTTGGAGGAAAGAACAGAGGTAAGATAATTGGAGTTGGCACAGTAGGTAAGTCTTCCACAAACTCCATTGAAAAAGTTCTACTTGTGGAAGGTCTACAACACAACCTGATTAGCATTAGTCAATTATGTGACAAGGGTCACAGGGTTGTGTTTGATGATAATTCATGCAAAAATTTTGAATTAAATTCCGATGTGGTTAAATGTGTAGCCAATAGGATTAATAATGTCTACATGGTAGACTTGGATGCTGAATCTGAACCTAATCTTTGTTTATCTGCTAATTCTAAAAATGATGCTTTTGAATGGCATAGACGTCTAGGCCATGCTAGCTTCTCTACTTTTAATAAATTGGTCAAGCTTGATTTAGTTAGAGGCATGCCTAGAATTAAGTTCAATTCTATTTCAAAATCATGTGATGCCTATGCTCTAGGCAAACAGACCAGGAATTCTTTCAAGTTAAGATCTGAGCCATTGTCCTCTAGACCAATGGAACTTCTCCATATGGACCTCTTTGGTCCTACTAGGACTCAGAGTCTTAATGGGAACAGGTTTGGCTATGTGATCATTGATGACTTCTCTAGATTTTCATGGATATTTCTCTTAGCCAATAAAAGCGATGCTTTTCAAAAGTTTAATCAGTTTTTCAATAAGGTCAAACAAGAAGGAAAACACAAGATTTGCTCTATTCAATCTGACCATGGAGGTGAGTTTGAAAACTCCATGTTTTCTGATCTTTGTGAAAGAGAGGGACTAACACACATGTTTTCTTCTCCCAGGACACCTAAACAGAATGGAATTGTGGAGAGAAGAAATAGAACTATTGTGGAGATGGCCAGAACCATGCTGATTGAGAGTCAATTACCAATGAGGTTTTGGGCAGAGGCGGCCAATACAGCAACTTACATAATCAACGGGGCCATGGTAAGACCTACTCACAAGAAAACCCCCTATGAGCTACTAAAAGGTAAGAAACCAAACTTGTTTCACTTCAGAATTTTTGGAGCTAAATGCTTTATTCATAACAATGACAAGAAAGATTTAGATAAGTTTGAAGCTAAAAGCTCCCCTGGAATATTTTTAGGATACTCTGAAGTGTCAAGGGCATATAGGGTCTTTAACATAACAGACCAGACAGTTGAAGAGTCTCCACACATCATTTTTAGTGAAAAGAAGGGTGTTACTAACATTGAAGATATTGATAGGGACTCCAATCACGATGGGGAATTCTTAGAAGACCAAGAAGAAGAGAAGACTCAGCCGAGTGGAACATCAAATCCTCCCAACCAGGAAGGGCCAAGAGAAATAGGTGAGTCTTCAATAAATGTTAGAATTCTTAAAGATCATCCGATAGATAATGTCATAGGCAATCATGAAGATCCTCTTCGGACTAGGTCTCATTTTAAAAATGTTAATAATGAAGACCTAATTGCTTTGGTCTCTCAAATCGAACCCAAATCTGTAGAAGAGGCCTTGGCTGATCAATCTTGGACTAATGCTATGTGTGAGGAATTAGGTCAGTTCGAAAGAAATAATGTCTGGGAGCTTGTTCCAAGACCAGAAAATGTTAATATCATATGAACTAAGTGGGTGTTCAAAAATAAAATGAATGAAGATGGAATCATTTATAGGAATAAGGCCAGACTAGTAGCCAAGGGCTACTGTCAGGAATTTGGTGTTGACTTTGATGAATCCTATGCACCTGTTGCTAGGATGGAAGCAATAAGAATGTTGCTAGCTTTTGCATGTTCCAAGAACATTAAACTCCAACAAATGGATGTTAAAAGTGCCTTCTTAAATGGAGTCATTAAGGAAGATGTTTTTGTTGAACAACCCCCTGGATTTCAATTCTCTCCTCAACCTAACCAAGTTTTCAGGTTAAACAAAGCCATGTATGGTCTAAAGCAGGCTCCTCGAGCATGGTATGAAAGATTGACTGAATTTCTGATCAGCAAGGGCTACAAAAGAGGTAAAGTTGATCAAACCTTATTTACCAAGGGTACAAATAAAGATCTCATCATAGTTCAGGTATATGTAGATGACATTGTGTTTGGATCAACTAAGTATGAACTATGTGATGAATTCTCTAAAATGATGTCTGCTGAATTTGAGTTGAGTTTGGTCGGTGAACTAAAGTACTTTTTTGGCTTGCAGGTACAACAGTCAGAGGATGGATGCCTCATCAACCAGACCAAATACACAATGGAGCTATTCGAGAGGTTTGGTATGAATAACCTGAAGCACATTACAACACCCATGGGTACCAATACCTCACTGGATGCAGATGAGACAGGTAAAGAGGTAGATGCCAAGCTCTATCAAGGTATGATTGGATCTCTTTTTTACTTGACAGCCTCTAGACCTGATATACAGTTCAGTGTATGTATGTGTGCAAGGTATCAGTCTAGACCCACTGAATTACATTTAGCTGCAGTGAAAAGAATTTTCAGATATTTGTCAGCCACATACTCTCTTGGACTTTGGTTTCCTGCATCACACACACTTGATTTAGTTGCATACACAGATGCTGATTATGCAGGGTGTAAACTAGATAGGAAAAGCACTAGTGGTCTCTGTGAATTTTTAGGTGGGTGTTTAGTGTCTTGGGGTTCCAAGAAACAACATTTTGTGGCCCTCTCCACTGCAGAAGCTAAATATGTGGCTGTAGGGAGTTGTGGTACACAAGTCATTTGGATTAAACACCAGCTTCAGGACTACCAAGTAGACCTGGGGTGCACACCTATCTATTGTGATAATACCAGTGCCATTAATCTTGCCAAGAATCCTGTTTTGCATTCACGCACCAAACACATAGAGATAAGGCATCATTTCATAAGAGATGAGGTTTCTAAGAATAATTATGAACTGATTCATGTAGGCACTGATAATCAGATTACTGACATCTTCACTAAACCTCTGGATAATGAAAAATTCACTACACTGAGAAGAGAATTAGGCTTATTCAAGCTGTCTTAATTGTGAAGTCTATTCTTTTTGTGAGGGGGGGTTCTGTATGTCTGATGATTAGCTTTCTGTACTGCTTTGAGTAACGGGGAGCTGGTTGAGCTGTAAGAGGAGAGTTCTTTGACAGATTCAAAAAGATTGACCAGATTTGTGTCATTGCTGGCTTTAATGACTGAACTAGTGCGGTTCTCTCAGACAGTAGAATCTCACTCTTCTCTTAAGTCTATAAGTCTGTGATACTAAAGTCCAGCTAGAATCTTTCCTCTGGTACTCTTTCAGAGATCTGGATTAATTGTATACAGTATATCTTCCTACATTGTCAAGTGATTCTGGTTCAGGCAAAAACCTGTATGTCTTGATATCTGACCAAAACAACTTGAAATCTAGACTTCAAGATTCACTTCAAGAAATAGTCCTTCTGGTATTATTTTCAATCATTCCATTTTCTCTACATAAGGGATAATCTGAATTAACAAAGATCTTGATTTGTTCACTGAGAAACTAGGAGCTTCATCAATGAAATGAAGTTTTCTCCTATGTCATGAGGTGTCAAATGCTTAACAGAAAAAATCATGACATTAATATTCTGACCTTTACAGAGCAATGTTGGCTAGCTGGTGAGTAACTGGGGACTGTGGCCTCTAATCAAGGTGTTTCCTCATGTCAAAAGCCACAGTTACTAACTCTGTTCCTTTAAAAAAAAAGGAGGAGGTAATGAGGTACTCACACTAAGTAACTGGGGATTCAGACCTCTAATCAAGGTGTCTCCCTAATGTCAAAAGAGTGAATTACCAACTTACTCATTGGTCTTCTTGAAAATCATCTCAAAAATCCCTTGTTGTTCTGCACTAATGGATTGCTTGTCCTCAATACCTTGAGAACACCTTCTCTGACTTTGTCTCTTGTTGTCTTTTGGGATAGTTGCCTGTTCAGCTAAATCATGCCATACTTGTTAACTCTTGCTCTAAATCATACACTATGTATGATGATAAACTTTTCTATCATTCTATTTCTCTATTGTTTACTGGAGTTCAAGAATCTTCACTTGAGTTTAGCACCTCACTTATTCTCTTAAGATTTGCTAGTGTCTTTCTACACTAAGATGTTACTGTACTTCTTCCTCATGTCTCCAGCACTTTCATATATTCTGCATTTCCTTTTGCTGATGTCAAAGGGGGAGAGAGGTTTTGCAATATCAGTAGATCATGAGTTGTGGGGGAGAATAGCTTGTCATGGAAATTTCTGAGAGTGAGTTGTGGGGGAGCTGAGAGTGAGTTGTGGGGGAGTGGCTTTGGACAAAGAAGTGTTTCAGCAGTAGTGTTTAATTTGGCTCTGCATGCACTTGCTTTGGATCTGCCTTGATTGTTAAAGCTGCAGTTAATTTCTTGTTAAGCCTTGATATTGCTTGATTCATAGTGTTCCCATCATCAAAAAGGGGAAGATTGTTGCATCCCTACGGTTTTGATGATGTCTCACACTATAAATCACTATGTTTCTATCTCTAGTTCAATTCATGCTTCATCACTTGGGACAGTGCAGTTCATGTGGTTGTCATATAGACATGCATTACTTGATCAAGTCTATACAATGCCAGCATATACATTCAAAGTCTCTGCATTGAAGTCTGTACATTGGTCATGTCGGTACAGAGTCTTTTGCATTCCTTCATATCAAGTCTAGACAGTGTGCATTCCTTCATATGAAGTCTATACACTGCATTGTCAAGTCTACACATCGGTTTCCAAGTCTGTACATTGCCTTCAAGCTTTCCAAGTCTGTACAGCCCAAGTCTGAACATCCACCGTCTCATGCAGTGTCTCATCCAAAGTCTATACATTCACATGTAGGCAAAGTCTGCACATTGGCCAAGTCTATACATCCATCGTCTCCCTCAGCGTCTCACTCAAGACTATACATTGCAGCGTGTCTGTGCTTCAAGCATTCCAAAGTCTATACATCGCTTGCATCGTTAAGTCCATACAATGCACTATAGCTTGCTTAGTTGAAGTCTATACATTGCATGCTATAAAGTCTGCACATCCAGTTTGCATCATGTCTGTACAGAGCTTTTTGCATCATTCATCAAGTCCATACATTGCACTGTAGCATGCTTAGTTGAAGTCTATACATTGCATTGTTATGTTTGTGCTCAAAGTCTAGACATTGGACTGTTCATGCATCACTCCATTTGGCAAGTCTGTACATCGGACTGTTCATGCATTCATCTCAAGTATATACATCCGACTGTGCATTGTTCATGAGTAAGTCTATACAGTCTCTGCATTGCATCAAGTTTAAACATTGCACTGTAGCTTGCACGAACAAAGTCTGTACATCATATGCTAAGTCTGTACATCCATCGTCTCTTCCAGCGTCTCACGCTATCAAGTCTGTACAGCGTTTGCGTACAGTACATCGTCATCCAAAGTCTGTACAGCTAGCTCTGTCTCACCTTGCGTCTCTTCAACTATGTACAGCCTTGGCGTATGCTTTCATAAAGTCTATACATTGTTTGTCTAACTCAAGCCTTTACATCAAAGTCTATACATTGGTTATGGCTTGTTGATGCATCATTCTTTTCAAGTCTGTACACTGCCTTCCCATGCACGCATTCATCAAGTCTATACACTCCCTTGTTTGCAAGTCTACACATTAGATTGCTTCATGCATTACATAGAAGTCTACACGTTCCCCTCTGTTATGTTAATGCTTCATTCTGCAAGTCTGTACATTGAGATCGCATGAAGGCTTTCAAGTCTATACATTCTCACGTTGTACACACTTGCCTATTTACTGCATCTAATGTCTATACATTCGATTGCTTCATGCTTTACACAAAAGTCTACACATTCCTCTCTGTTATGTTAATGCTTCATTCTGCAAGTCTGTACATTGAGGTCGCATGAAGGCTTTCAAGTCTATACATTCTCACGTTGTACATACTTGCTTATTTGCTGCTTCTAAACTCTATACACGCTGTGTTAAAAGCCTGAACTAATTCGATACATTCTTTTGTCTCTGCCTACAGATGATTCAGGTTGATGATTGGGCACGTGATCTGAGGATGATGCTTGGCACGTGATCTGATAATGCTCTGGAAAAGGAGGGAACGAGCCCCACTCACGCCACTCATGTGAAGTCATGGTATTCTGGTCGGATGCCATATAAAAGGTGTCTTCTGCGAACAGAACGACTGAACTGGAGGAAAAAGCTGAGAAGAAGAATCCCTAAGCAGAAGAAGAAAAGAGAGAGCCTCCACAT
This sequence comes from Amorphophallus konjac, assembly GCA_022559845.1. Classification (NCBI taxonomy): domain Eukaryota; kingdom Viridiplantae; phylum Streptophyta; class Magnoliopsida; order Alismatales; family Araceae; genus Amorphophallus; species Amorphophallus konjac. The sequence goes on from CM040118.1 coordinate 117,133,712, forward strand.
TCCAGAGAGAAGACAGAGAGAAATGATTTGAGAGTATTGTTCTGAGAGAAAAGTCTGAGTGAGAGAGAAGGGTCTAATTTGCTTCTTCGGAAGCTACATTGTTTTGGTGTTCAGAAACGATTGTCTTCATCGATTGTCTTGTTTTTCAGTTTCTTTCTTCATATTTCTAATTCCGAATTGTTACCCTCCATTGTTTGGAGGAAGGGAGAGTTAATCTGGTTTCCCTCTGGACTGCATAGGAAGAGAGATCTGTGATATCTGGTTTTGCCAGTGACGGGTTGTCACTAGCAGGTTCCCTCCGGTTTTGGAGAAGGGAGATTCATCTCCGGTTCTGGTCTTGCGGGTAGCAGGTCCAGGTGTCAAGCTCTGTGGGTAGCAGAGTTTGGGTTGAGGGATTTGTTTCCCTTGGTTGGTCAAGCTGTGTGCTAGCATTTTGTTCGCAGACTGAGTCTGCTGTTTCTAGCCGTGGCTAGTGGAAGCCTCACTCTAGTTGGAGTGAGGGGTGGATGTAGATTGTGGACTACAATCGAACCACCTTAAAAATACTTGTCTCTTCTGTGGTTTGCTGTTATCATTTGTGCTCTCCATTTGCTTGGCATTTTGTTTGACTGTGAACAGCCTTTTCAATCACACTTACTTATTCTGTCTTGGTAATTGACTACGTTAGCAATACTCTTTCGCTGTATCTGAAGGGTTGAAATTCGAAGTAGTGATTTTCAGCTGAAGTTTTTAAATCAGGAGTGATCTATTCATCCCCCCCCCCTTCTATATCACTCTTCGCTGCGCATAACATTTGGTATCAGAGCGGGTTTGCATCATGTAGACAAACGGTCAGGCTAATTCTAATGGTCCTCGAAGTTTCATGCCTGAAGGTCAATCCATTAGTCGCCCTCCATTTTTTGATGGTAATAACTATCTCTTCTGGAAAAACAGGATGGAGGTGTTCATCAGGGCACAGAGCCACAAGCTGTGGAGGGTAATCACTACAGGGCCGTATGATCTGCCACCGAACGAGGACGCGTGGACAGATGATCATGTCAAGCTATCTTCACTTAACTGGACGGCGCTGAACATCATCCAGTGTGCTGTTCACCCAGATGAATACACATATCAGCCTACAAGACGGCCAAGCGAATGTGGGACGAGCTGCAACTAATCTACGAAGGTACAGCTCAAGTGAGAGCCTCGAAGGTAAATGTCTACACCTCTGAATATGAATTGTTTAAGATGAAACCAGAGGAGAACATCACTGAAATGTATGCCAGATTGTCTTTGATCACGAATACTCTTAAGGAGCTAGGGAAAGAGATGGCTGAAGTAGATGTAGTCAGGAAGATACTTAGGTCTCTTACCCCAGCATGGCACACTAAGGCCATCGTGATAGAAGAGTCAAAGGATTTGACGACTATGACAGTGACTGAACTCATAGGATACCTCATGACCTATGAGATGAACTTTAAAAGAGGTGGTGAAGGAAGTGACAGGAAGGGCAAGAATATTGCTCTCAAGGCATCCCGCAACAAGGGTAGCAGCAGCAGTAGCAGTAGTAGTAGCCCCGAGTCCGATGGTTTTTCCGATCTCGATCAGGAGGAGCAGGCAATGCTCACTCGACAGTTCAGTAAATTTTTAAGGAATAAGGGGAAGATCTTTAGAAGGAAGAAGCCATACTCCTTCAGTAAGAATGTTGAATACAGCAATGATAAGAACAGAAATACTAAGAGAGTGAATTGTTTTCATTGCAACAAACAGGGACACATGAAAGGGGACTGCCCAGATCTCCAGAAGAAGGGTCCCTACCTTCAGAAGAAGAGCTCAAAGGTGCAGAAAAAGAAGAAGTCACAGGCAATGGTCTGCACGTGGAGCGATGAAGAAGAAGGTCCGGAAAGCACTTCCTCGGAGGAATATGAAGAAGGAATTTGCCTAATGGCAAACAGCGAAGAGGAGGTAACAAATATTTTTAAAAAATTTTCTATTGATGACTGGGAAGATGCCTATGCTGAATTATTTGATAAGTTCAATTCACTTAGTAAAGAGCATAGGGTTCTGAAGAGAAAATTCAATACCAATGTTGAAGAACAAACCCAAGTCTGTGAGGAAAATCTGAAACTAAAAGAAGAGTTAGAAGAAATAACTTCCCTAAGAAAAGAAAATGAAAAGCTCAAGGGAGAAAACCAAGAGAGTCAAACCCAGCTCAACGAACTCAAAATCAAAATTGAAGAAAGCCTGAATGAAAGTAGAGTGAACTCAGAAAAATATGAAGCTGTTAAGAAAGTCAATGCTGAACTTCTAAAAAATTCTGAGTCTCTTCCAATAGAGCTGGAAGACAAACAGAAAGTTTTGGAAAAATTTGTCCATGGAAAAACTAGTCTTGATGCTATACTAGGGACTAGGGTTAACTTCAATAAGGAGGTTCTAGGCTATGACCCAACTAACAAGAGACCCTTACAATTCAAAACCATCACCTTCTGTCCAGAGAAGGGAAAAGAGAAGCTGGACACACCATCCAGCTCAAATAGCAGTCAAGGAGCTCAATGCCAAAAAGAAAGTTCAACAAACAATGCTGGTCGACCAATTAAAATAGGAATGAATTCTGTAAAGAACTTCACTAAGCCCACTCACCAGAACATAAATGGTAAATGGACCAAGCAAGTGGTTCAGAACAAAAGCTGGAATTACCACCAACAGATGGGTCCAAACAGGATGTACTGGAGAAATAACTATAATCCTCAAAAATCTACTAATCAACAAGCTCACATGAAATATCCTAGAAATGGGAAGCCTAATGACTGGAATAGAGCTTATTTCTCCAGACCAGCTGGACAGAACCCCGGCTATAATTTCAATAAACCAGAACTAAAGGTGCCATAGAAAACCATGTTGAAGCAAATCTGGATTCCTAAACATTTGCTTAGAGATTTGAATAATTTCTTTGGACCCAACTCATCTTGGGTTCCAAATCACTTTGCTTGATGTTGTTTGTGTAGGTCGGCCTGGCAGTAGAAGACAACAAGTGGTACCTCGACAGTGGCTGCTCCAGGCACATGACAAGAGACTGATCCAAGTTCAGCGAGATAGAGATGAAGGTAGGGGGTCTGGTCAAGTTTGGAGGAAAGAATAGAGGTAAGATAATTGGAGTTGGCACAGTAGGTAAGTCTTCCACAAACTCCATTGAAAAAGTTCTACTTGTGGAAGGTCTACAACACAACCTGATTAGCATTAGTCAATTATGTGACAAGGGTCACAGGGTTGTGTTTGATGATAATTCATGCAAAATTTTTGAATTAAATTCCGATGTGGTTAAATTTGTAGCCAACAGGATTAATAATGTCTACATGATAGACTTGGATGCTGAATCTGAACCTAATCTTTGTTTATCTGCTAATTCTGAAAATGATGCTTTTGAATGGCATAGACATCTAGGCCATTCTAACTTCTCTACTTTAAATAAATTGGTCAAGCTTGATTCAGTTAGAGGCAAGCCTAGAATTAAGTTCAATTCTATTTCAAAATCATGTGATGCCTATGCTCTAGGCAAACAGACCAGGAATTCTTTCAAGTTAAGATTTGAGTCATTGTCCTCTAGACCAATGGAACTTCTCCATATGGACCTCTTTGGTCCTACTAGGACTCAGAGTCTTAATGGGAATAGGTTTGGCTATGTGATCATTGATGACTTCTTTAGATTTTCATGGATATTTCTCTTAGCCAATAAAAGCGATGCTTTTCAAAAGTTTAATAAGTTTTTCAATAAGGTCAAACAAGAAGGAAAACATAAGATTTGCTCTATTCAATCTGACCATGGAGGTGAGTTTGAAAACTCCATGTTTTCTGATCTTTGTGAAAGAGAGGGACTAACACACAGGTTTTCTTCTCCCAGGACACCTGAACAGAATGGAATTGTGGAGAGAAGAAATATAACTATTGTGGAGATGGCCCGAACCATGCTGATTGAGAGTCAATTACCAAGGAGGTTTTGGGCAGAGGCGGCCAATACAGCAACTTACATAATCAACGGGGCCATGGTAAGACCTACTCACAAGAAAACCCCCTATGAGCTACTAAAAGGTAAGAAACCAAACTTGTTTCACTTCAGAATTTTTGGAGCTAAATGCTTTATTCATAACAATGACAAGAAAGATTTAGATAATTTTGAAGCTAAAAGCTTCCCTGGAATATTTTTAGGATACTCTGAAGTGTCAAGGGCATATAGGGTCTTTAACATAACAGACCAGACAGTTGAAGAGTCTCCACACATCATTTTTAGTGAAAAGAAGGGTGTTACTAACATTGAAGATATTGACAGGGACTCCAATTACGATGGGGAATTCTTAGAAGACCAAGAAGAAGAGAAGACTCAGCCGAGTGGAACATCAAATCCTCCCAACCAAGAAGGGCCAAGAGAAACAGGTGAGTCTTCAATAACTGTTAGAATTCTTAAAGATCCTCCGATAGATAATGTCATAGGCAATCCTGAAGATCCTCTTCGGACTAGGTCTCATTTTAGAAATGTTAATAATGAAGACCTAATTGCTTTGGTCTCTCAAATCGAACCCAAATCTGTAGAAGAGGCCTTGGCTGATCAATCTTGGACCAATGCTATGTGTGAGGAATTAGGTCAGTTCGAAAGAAATAATGTCTGGGAGCTTGTTCCAAGACCAGAAAATGTTAATATCATAGGAACTAAGTGGGTGTTCAAAAATAAAATGAATCAAGATGGAATCATTTCTAGGAATAAGGCCAGACTAGTAGCCAAGGGCTACTGTCAGGAATTTGGTGTTGACTTTGATGAATCTGTGCACCTATTGCTAGGATGAAAGCAATAAGAATGTTGCTCGCTTTTGCATGTTCCAAGAACATTAAACTCCAACAAATGGATGTTAAAAGTGCCTTCTTAAATGGAGTCATTAAGGAAGAGGTTTTTGTTGAACAACCCCCTGGATTTCAATTCTCTCCTCAACCTAACCAAGTTTTCAGGTTAAACAAAGCCATGTATGGTCTAAAGCAGGCTCCTCGAGCATGGTATGAAAGATTGACTGAATTTCTGATCAGCAAGGGCTACAAAAGAGGTAAAGTTGATCAAACCTTATTTACCAAGGGTACAAATAAAGATCTCATCATAATTCAGGTATATGTAGATGACATTGTGTTTGGATCAACTAAGTATGAACTATGTGATGAATTCTCTAAAATGATGTCTGCTGAATTTCAGATGAGTTTGGTCGGTGAACTAAAGTACTTTCTTGGCTTGCAGGTACAACAGTCAGAGGATGGATGCTTCATCAACCAGACCAAATACACAATGGAGCTATTCAAGAGGTTTGGTATGAATAACCTGAAGCACATTACAACACCCATGGGTACCAATACCTCACTGGATGCAGATGAGACAGGTAAAGAGGTAGATGCCAAGCTCTATCGAGGTATGATTGGATCTCTTCTTTACTTGACAGCCTCTAGACCTGATATACAGTTCAGTGTATGTATGTGTGCAAGGTATCAGTCTAGACCCACTGAATTACATTTAGCTGCAGTGAAAAGAATTTTCAGATATTTGTCAGCCACATACTCTCTTGGACTTTGGTTTCCTGCATCACACACACTTGATTTAGTTACATACACAGATGCTGATTATGCAGGGTGTAAACTAGACAGGAAAAGCACTAGTGGTCACTGTGAATTTTTAGGTGGGTGTTTAGTGTCTTGGGGTTCCAAGAAACAACATTTTGTGGCCCTCTCTACTGCAGAAGCTAAATATGTGGCTGTAGGGAGTTGTGGTACACAAGTCATTTGGATTAAACACCAGCTTCAGGACAACCAAATAGACCTGGGGTGCACACCTGTCTATTGTGATAATACCAGTGCCATTAATCTTGCCAAGAATCCTGTTTTGCATTTACGCACCAAACACATAGAGATAAGGCATCATTTCATAAGAGATGAGGTTTCTAAGAACAATTTTGAACTGATTCATGTAGGCACTGATAATCAGATTGCTGACATCTTCACTAAACCTCTGGATAATGAAAAATTCACTACACTGAGAAGAGAATTAGGCTTATTCAAGCTGTCTTAATTGTGAAGTTTGTTCTTTTTGTGAGGGGGAGTTCTGTATGTCTGATGGTTAGCTTTCTGTACTACTTTGAGTAAGGGGGAGCTGGTTGAGCTGTAAGAGGGAGAGTTCTTTGACAGATTCAAAAAGATTGACCAGATTTGTGTCATTACTGGCTTTAATGACTGAACTAGTGCGGTTCTCTCAGACAGTAGAATCTCACTCTTCTCTTAAGTCTATAAGTCTGTGATACTAAAGTCCAGCTAGAATCTTTCCTCTGGTACTCTTTCAGAGATCTGGATTAATTGTATACAGTATATCTTCCTACATTGTCAAGTGATTCTGGTTCAGGCAAAAACCTGTATGTCTTGATATCTGACCAAAACAACTTGAAATCTAGACTTCAAGATTCACTTCAAGAAATAGTCCTTCTGGTATTATTTTCAATCATTCCATCTTCTCTACATAAGGGATAATCTGAATTAACAAAGGTCTTGATTTGTTCACTGAGAAACTGGGAGCTTCATCAATGAAATAAAGTTTTCTCCTATGTCATTAGGTGTCAAATGCTTAAAAAAAAAATCATGACATTAATATTCTGACCTTCATAGAGCAATGGTGGCTAGCTGGTGAGTAACTGGGGACTGTGGCCTCTAATCAAGGTGTTTCCTCATGTCAAAAGCCACAGTTACTAACTCTGTTCCTTTAAAAAAAAAAGGAGGAGGTAATGACGTACTCACACTGAGTAACTAGGGATTCATGCCTCTAATCAAGGTGTCTCCCTAATGTCAAAAGAGTGAATTACCAACTTACTCATTGGTCTTCTTGAAAATCATCTCAAAAATCCCTTGTTGTTCTGCACTAATGGATTGCTTGTCCTCAATACCTTGAGAACACCTTCTCTGACTTTGTCTCTTGTTGTCTTTTGGGATAGTTGCCTGTTCAGCTAAATCATGCCATACTTGTTAACTCCTGCTCTAAATCATACACTATGTATGATGATAAACTTTTCTATCATTCTATTTCTCTATTGTTTACTGGAGTTTAAGAATCTTTACTTGAGTTTAGCACCTCACTTATTCTCTTAAGATTTGCTCGTGTCTTTCTACACTAAGATGTTGTTGGGTTCGGTGCAAGTATTCAGAGGGGGGTGTGAATGAATATGGCCTATAAAAACTTTCACCCAGTAAAGATTTCGCTCAATTAAAATCTAATGCTCACTAAAAATGCTAGTTCGCAAACTGAACAACCTTGAAGGCTAATTGGTAGTTGCGGAACTGAAGCAAACACACAGTGAGATCACTAGAGAGCTAACAAGACAAATTTAGCCAATCAGAAAACTAATTAACTCTTCTGCTCAACCAGAAACCAAACACATGGAGCGCCCCTATGCATTCATCTAGCGGAAGCAAAATAGAACAAAAGAAACCACAATGCACAAGGGGTTTTTAGGTGGTTCGGTCCAGCAGACCTACATCCACCCCACACTCAAACCGAGTGTGGATTCCGCTGACTCACAGCTTGAACAGCTGGGCATCACAGCTTGCCTACAACCGCTGGGCCTCACAGCTTGCCGTCCAGTGGAATCCACCACTGCAACCACTGGGGATTACAGCTTACCCGTCCAGTGGAAATCTCCACTGCCCGCTGAGCAACACAGCTTGCTGTCCAGAGGAGTCCTCCTCTGCAAACCGCTGGCTAACAGCTTGAAAGGAAATGTAAAATAGAAAACAAAAGACAAGATAACAGCATCGGAAAGCTGTAACCACTAAGCACAGAATATGGCTCTTAAAGAGCTGACTGGAGTGGATCTGATCCAACTTCCAGCAAGAACAGATCTCCATCGATCTCACTCTCTTTCTTCACTCTCTCTCTTCTCAACTCCTTCACGTCTGCGTCTCTCTTCTTTTCTTTCTCTTCACACTCTGCTCGAGCTCTCTATCTCTCACTTTTTCTCTTCTGCTTCTTCTCTCTTTCTTTTCTTCTTCTTCTGCTGGATCGTGGAAGCTCTCTATCCTTTTTCTCTTATTCTTCTCTCAGCTTCTGCTCCCTGGCTTCGATCACGATCGGCCTCCATCTGAAGACGAAGGCTCCATTATATACCAGCAGCAGCAGCAGCAGGGCGCGTGTGGCTTCCACAGTTCCCGCCCTAAGAATTCGGACCATGTGGCAGCATCCAGCAGGCTGTCAGTACACGTGTCCTCATTTGGGCATTCTCTTTATCCTTGGATCACGTGCCCAGCACCAGTATGCTCAGCAACTGGAGTTAGATGGCCTCAACTCACTTGCTCCAAGGAGTTGACGCAGCCATCAGAGATCTTTAACCTTTTTAACTGCTGCGTCGACTCCATCAGCCTGCTGCGTTGACGCATTGAAGACAGCCAGAGATAAGTTGCCCCTTTCTTGAACTGCTGCGTCGACGCTGCCAGTTGGTGGCGTTGATGCACGAACATGTACATTTGTATACTGGCGTCTCTTTAGCTGTTGCGTTGACGCTGCTCAATTGTGGCGTTGACGCAGTGGAATAGCCTGTGAAGCTGAATGCTTCTTCAACTGCTGCGTCGACGCTGCTTGATCAATGCATTGACGCACTAGAGTAATCCACCAGCTTCTTTCTTCATTGTTTGAACTGCTGCGTCCACGCCACTTGATCAAGGCGTTGACGCATTGGTGTGTTCCAGCAGCTGAAATTGGATGTCTTCAGCCCTCTTGCGTTAAGGGGTTCATTAGCCTCTTCAGTCCCTGTCAGACAGATGAAACGAAGTCATTAGTTCTAAGTCTATGCATTGCATTGTATAGACTTTTCTGTGAAGGCGAAAGCAATGTAAAGTATGCACAACGCAGTGTATAGACTTAATGAATACAAAGGCTTCACAAGCCTCAGATGAAGACAGGCGCTGTGTAGACTGTGAACCAGTGTACAGACTTGTAAGCATGAGCCAATAAATAGACTTGAAACGCTTAAGGCGTTGTACAGACTTGTTGAGGCTCAAGCAGTGTACAGACTTCGAAGATCCACTGTGGATGTACAGACTTGATCATCCAGCAATGTATAGGCTTTCAATGTGAAGACTTGAATAAGTGAAAGCTACAGTGAATGAGTGTACACACTTGACCAGATCAAGGGCAATTCGGATGTACAGACTCTGAGGATCAAAGCCAACGGTTGTACAGACTTAGAATATTAAGATTGATGTACAGACTTCATGTGTTGACGCTGTACACTTGAGAATGCTCACAGCGTTGACGCTGCATGAGACGTAGGCTGTACAGACTTAGCATATGAAGACTGATGCATGAACAGTAATGCTTAGACTAGCATGAGACGCTCGGATGTATAGACATGGAGACTTAGCCTATGCATAAGACGCTAAGTGAGACGGTCTAATGTATGGACTTCAACTCATGCGACCAAAGCATCAATGCAATGTGCAGACTTCGCCTGAGACAATGCATGAGACGGACGATGTATAGACTTCAGCAACAATGCATGACTGTATAGACTTGTGTTCTCAACGAAACACAAACACAACACAATGTATAGACTATGCTGAGTGTCTAGACTTGTGAGATGCATAGAACACACATGAGGCTGTATAGACATGGAAACCAATGCACACGGCTGACAGACATGAAGTGAACTTGAATGAACATGATGTATAGACTTTGGACTCCAAGGGCAATGTATGGACTTTCATATGAAAGGCTGTATAGGCTTGAGCACAGAAGCTCTGTACATACTTGATCAAACAAGGTCCAGTGTATAGACTTGGTGGACTGACTCCAATGTACAGACTTGCACAAGCGAGCTACATTGACAACGTTTAGACTTCACGCTGTACAGACTTTCCAAAGATGCAGACTCTTTATAGACTTCAACTCAACCATGCATAATGTAGTCTGATGTGTAGACTTTTGAAGGTGAATGCAGTGTACAGACTTTGCCAAGCAATGTACACACTTGTAGAGTTGACGCTATATGAAACATGGACAGTGTACATACTTTACCCACTGTATGGACTTCATGCAATGTAAACGAATGTGTAGACTTCACTATGTAAATGGCTGTACAAACTTAGTCAAATGCATGAGACGCTTACTGAGACGCTGGACTCTGTGACAGACCAGTGAGTTGACGCAATGATCCCATGCGTCAACGCATCATGCAATACGCATGCAAACTCATGAATACAATGCTATATATCAGACACAGTCTTATGCAATCATATCAGCAGCCATATTCAAAACACAATATCATAATGCACTGACTGTGTTGCAATCATCAAAACAAATCAGCATGCTAACATCAAAACGTAATAACATTTTCTTCATCAAAATACAATATCAAATGCACTCACTGTCCTGCTATCATCAAAACCAAATAGCATTGCTATTATAAAAGTAACATAGCACATGCTTGTGCCGAAGAGGCACAACATTCTCCCCCTTTTTGATGATGGCAACACAATGTACACAATGTGACAGTGAGTCACACACAAGATTTTCTCCCCCTTTGACATAATCAAAAAGAAAGGGAATGGTTTGAGAGACACAATGCAGCACACAAAGACACTTATGACAATGAAACATCACTCCCCCTATCAGCATGCAAGATTAACTACTCTCCCCTACATGCAAAGAAACCATAACTTCTCCTAAAGCACAGGAATGGATTCAGGTGATCCAATAAATCAATCTGAATTCTGCCTTTACAAAGAATCTGAATTCTGGTGAAAAGACCACATAATCAGAACTTATTGCAGAACAAGATGGAAGATTCCAACAGTGTGGAGAGTAAAGTGATTTGTGATAGAAGGGCAATAATAGACAACAATCATCACAAGACATCTCAATGAATAATCAGACTGAATCTGATCAGGCTATCTGGAAAATCTGATCATGAGGGATTTAATGCATACATCACTTCAATATGTCTTAAAAGATGTAGACTCTTCTATCATAAAGGGTTATGAAGTGGCAACTTAACCAATCTGATTTAATTTTGATGTATACCAAACTTGTCAAATTAAACTCAATACTCATATCTGAATCCAAGTTTTAATAAAGGTGAACGAAATATTCAGATAACACCCAAAATCAATCATCTTTTATCTTACACATATGATCTCAATAGCACCTTTGAAAGATACACAGATTAGTACAGAAGTTAAACACTTTTCAAGAACATGAGTTGACAGATTTTTCAAGATAATTTCATTTGAAGCACATTATATTTTTCCTGAGCAATTTAAGTTGATCAACACCTTTTTACATGAGGCACAACAAGTCTTAGTTGAAGTGACCCAGTTACTCAGTGTGATAACTGTCATTGCCTCTCATTTTGAGAGCAGAGTTAGCAATATGAGTGTCTTTTTACATGAGAAGATACCTTTATCAGAGGCCAGACTCCCCAGCTACTCAACACAAATAAGCTATTGCTCTGTCAGGTTTTGTTTCACTAAATTTTTATCAGAGATAACTATGGCACCTCATGACTTGAGTTACTTTATTTCATTGATAAAGAACTCAGTTTCTCAGTGACCGAGTCATTGCTCTGAATTCACAAATTTTTCATTTAGTCAACATTTTTCAAATTAATGTTTAACAACAATACACACTATATGCATCTTAACCAAAGAAGTCCTGAATTCAAATTTTCAGATATCTGATGAGAGAGTCTAAGGTTTACATGAAACATGTGGTTAAAGTTTATTAAACCTTATCATTCAGATATTTTCAATTCATTTAACTACAAATCTGAGAATACATTAATCTTATATCAGTCTGATTCAGCCATAATTCTTAAACCTGTATGATAGAAATTTCTACAATGTTCTCAGACTGAATTGCATGACATGCAGCTTAAGTTCCTCAGATCAGAACAATGAATTCAGCAACCAACAATCAATAGTTGAAGTAGATCAGTCACATCAGCTGAGAAGAATGTGACAGGTGAGTATAAGCTGGAATATAGACAGATAGTATCATGAAGGGAGTTGAAAGAAACTCTTCTTTAACAGCTCAACAAATAGAAGGCAGAATCATTTTTCAAGAGAGAGAAATATGACATCAGATGAGAGTTGATCAATTTTTAGGCAGGAGGTGTTCAAGATGTGACAAACAAAACACCAATTCTAAGTGCTCCCCCTGTCTAGATGCAATTAAATTTCTTTTCAGGTTTTTCAACTCCACTACACTTCATATGCAACATTAGTCAAACTCCCCCTGACAAAGTGCATGAAATACAATTAATGAACTGCTCATGATTTTAGAATATGCTCAAGAAGAATAAATGCTTTGTTCAATCAGAGAGAGAATTTATCAAATGCATCATTTTCATTTCAAATTTTCAGATTTTTCATCATATGATGCAGTGCACTGTTCTACATGAAGGCAGGACCCATGGTACTCGGCGGAGAACCTGGTCTCAAAGACCATCCCACACATGGTAGAAACCTCCGGGCAGATTTCCTTGCCTTTTAGTAACATACCATTTGATATACCAGGGTTAAGCAAATGATAATGTAGTGCAAAGCAATCTCATTTATTTAGTGCAAACAACAGCATGAGAATAGCATCAAAAATCAACCAAGCAAAACAACAATTTCAGATAATGAAATTAAAACAGACAAATCAGTATTTTTCAGATTATGAGATTTAAATAGAGTTCAAAACTAACCTGAGATGTAGAATTCTGGGGCTTCCTTTTTGAGTGCCTTGGCTAAATTACCCCTTTTATTTCTCTCACCAAGGCACACCTGCAGCATATCAATCAATATGATCTTGCAGGAACCCAAGCTGCCTTGGGTCCTGTATGAGCCCTAACAGGTGTTCTGACTGGTCTCTTAACAGAATTATCATCATAGCCCATCAACTTATAGCTGGACAAGGAATAGCCAAATTGACCAGTCTTATCATGATAACTAACAGAATTTAAGTTCCTTTTATGCACCTTATTGTAAGTATTAAATTCATGTGCATGAACGTCAAAATTTCTGTTGTGTGCATGGGCATTTTATTTTCTGAACTCTGCCACCCAGCACTCAGAGACTTTGTGGCCAGGTTTTCCACAATTAAAACAAGAAAATTTCACAAATTGTTTTCCATGGAATTTGACAGCATGGGGGTTAATATGATTCTTTTGAACATGCCAACAGTCCTTGACTGTGTGGCCATATTTTCCACATTCAAAACATGAAGAATTCATTCTGTCAAGATTCTTATAGAATGCATGTCTTTTTACAGGGATTATAGCAGTTTTGGAGTTAATTGTTCTTTCCTTAGCATGCCAACAATTTGCAGCAATATGGCCCAATTTGTTACAATGAAGGCAATGAAGTTTCTTTTTCAGATATGCATGATTCCTATCATGAAGCTCTTTAGCATTCAACTCATCTTGCTTCTTTAATCTACAATCATGCATAAAGTGGCCAATTCTATGACAGTAAAAGCATTGAATTCTCTTATTTTGATCATGAGAAGGTTTCTTCGATTTAGAATTCCTAGCATGAATTCTATCTGATTTCAGTTCATCCTCTCTCATGACAAAGTAAACATCCATCTCATGGCCAGATTTACCACAGTAGAAACATTTCACATTCTTTCTTTTAACATGAGACAGTTTGGCCTGAGAAATTTCAGCATACAAATTTTTATTCTGTTTTGTTTTCTTTTGTTTTTCTATCTGATTCGCAGGCAGACATGAAGGAGAAGCTGAAGTGCTAGCTAACTCAGAGCTACGCACAAAGGTTGTATACATTCTTTTTCTCTCTTCCTGTTTACTGCCTCCATCAGAGACTTTCTACTTCGAAGCACCTTTGAATTTTCTTTGTTTTTAAATGACTCAGACAGAGAATTGTTCAATTCAGTGATTTCATTTTTGAGAGAGGAAATGAGAATTTCAGAATCTGTGATCTTTTCATTAAGTAAGACATTAATGGCTTTGTAGCTATCAATCTCTTCTATTAATGCAGTCACTCTCTCACGTTCATTTTCAATTGAACTTTTCCCTCTTTCAAGCATTAAGAGTCTCTCAGACATAGCAAAATTAAGCAGCTTCAGTTCTTCATTCTCCTTTCTAGTTTGTTCATTCTGAACTAATTCATTAGTTAAGATTTGATCATTTTCTAATGAATTCAGCTTATCTTCAAGTTCAGAAATCTTGGCAGTGAGTTCATGATTTTTGTTTTCCAAAAAGGAACTTTGTTCCTTACTCACATTCAAATTAGCTAAGCACATTTCATGAGATTTTCTCAAATCTTGACATTTTTTACAATGAGCATTTGAATTAATCTGATCACATTTCTTTTTCAGCTTTCTATTTTCAGATTTCAAATATTTACATATCTCATAACGTTCCTCATACATATCCCATAATTCATCAATTGAAATCTCTTCTGGTTCGGATTCAAAATTTACCTTGGATGAGGAATCTTCATTATCCCGGTTGGCCATCAAACAACTATCACTCTGTTGGTTATGCGCAGAGATAACTTTGTCATATATCTCTTTTCCAGAATTGCACATGAGAGCAAAAGAATATACATCAGTATTAACAGCAGCTCTCAACATATTAAGAATTATGACATTATCACGGTTCTTAAAGGTGTCCTCACTAGACCACTTGGTCTGATCTTTGGGTAATCGATGTGGGCCTTTGGATAGCAAACTCCATAATTTGGGATCTATGGAATCTACATACACAGCAAGGCCTCCTAGCCAACTTTCAAAGTTAGAACCATCATAAATTGGAGGACGATCCATTTGGACAGATGGCAGATAGATTCAACTCACTAAAACAAATGACAGGAAATGCAGCAAAACCAGATGGGCAAGGTAAAGCACTAAACCGGTGAAACAAAACAACGAGCACAATACACCCACTCTGAAATGCACTAAACAGTTAGCAGGATCCTCTGCAGATTGTTAGATCTGTTAAGTCAGAGACCGCTCTGATACCAATTGTTGGGTTCGGTGCAAGTATTCAGAGGGGCGGTGAATGAATATGGCCTATAAAAACTTTCACCCAGTAAAGATTTCGCTCAATTAAAATCTAATGCTCACTAAAAATGCTAGTTCACAAACTGAACAACCTTGAAGGCTAATTGGTAGTTGCGGAACTGAAACAAACACACAGTGAGATCACTAGAGAGCTAACAAGACAAATTTAGCCAATCAGAAAACTAATTAACTCTTCTGCTCAACCAGAAACCAAACACATGGAGCGCCCCTATGCATTCATCTAGCGGAAGCAAAATAGAACAAAACAAACCACAATGCACAAGGGGTTTTTAGGTGGTTCGGTCCAGCAGACCTACATCCACCCCACACTCAAACCGAGTGTGGATTCCGCTGACTCACAGCTTGAACAGCTGGGCATCACAGCTTGCCTACAACCGCTGGGCCTCACAGCTTGCCGTCCAGTGGAATCCACCACTGCAACCCCTGGGGATTACAGCTTACCCGTCCAGTGGAAACCTCCACTGCCCGCTGAGCAACACAGCTTGCTGTCCAGAGGAGTCCTCCTCTGCAAACCGCTGGCTAACAGCTTGAAAGAAAATGTAAAATAGAAAACAAAAGATAAGATAACAGCATCGGAAAGCTGTAACCACTAAGCACAGAATATGGCTCTTAAAGAGCTGACTGGAGTGGATCTGATCCAACTTCCAGCAAGAACAGATCTCCCTCGATCTCACTCTCTTTCTTCACTCTCTCTCTTCTCAACTCCTCCACGTCTGCTTCTCTCCTCTTTTCTTTCTCTTCACACTCTGCTCGAGCTCTCTATCTCTCACTTTTTCTCTTCTGCTTCTTCTCTCTTTCTTTTCTTCTTCTGTTGCTGGATCGTGGAAGCTCTCTCTCCTTTTTCTCTTATTCTTCTCTCAGCTTCTACTCCCTGGCTTCAATCACGATCGGCCTCCATCTGAAGACGAAGGCTCCATTATATACCAGCAGCAGCAGCAGCAACAGGGCGCGTGTGGCTTCCACAGTTCCCGCCCTAAGAATTCGGACCACGTGGCAGCATCCAGCAGGCTGTCAGTACATGTGTCCTCATTTGGGCATTCTCCTTATCCTTGGATCACGTGCCCAGCACCAGTACGCTCAGCAACTGGAGTTAGATGGCGTCAACTCACTTGCTCCAAGGAGTTAACGCAGCCATCAGAGATCTTCAACCTTTTTAACTGCTGCGTCGACTCCATCAGCCTGCTGCGTTGACGCATTGAAGACAGCCAGAGATAAGTTGCCCCTTTCTTGAACTGCTGCGTCGACGCTGCCAGTTGGTGGCGTTGACGCACGAACATGTACATTTGTATACTGGCGTCTCTTTAGCTGTTGCGTCGACGCTGCTCAATTGTGGCATTGACGCAGTGGAATAGCCTGTGAAGCTGAATGCTTCTTCAACTGCTACGTCGACGCTGCTTGATCAATGCGTTGACGCACCAGAGTAATCCACCAGCTTCTTTCTTGATTGTTTGAACTGCTGTGTCCACGCCACTTGATCAAGGCGTTGACGCATTGGTGTGTTCCAGCAGCTGAAATTGGATGTCTTCAGCCCTCTTGCGTTAAGGGGTTCATTAGCCTCTTCAGTCCCTGTCAGACAGATGAAACGAAGTCATTAGTTCTAAGTCTATGCATTGCATTGTATAGACTTTGCTGTGAAGGCGAAAGTAATGTAAAGTATGCACAACGCAGTGTATAGATTTAATGAATACAAAGGCTTCACAAGCCTCAGATGAAGATAGGCGCTGTGTAGACTTTGAACCAGTGTACAGACTTGTAAGCATGAGCCAATAAATAGACTTGAAATGCTTAAGGCGTTGTACAGACTTGTTGAGGCTCAAGCAGTGTACAGACTTTGAAGATCCACTGTGGATGTACAGACTTGATCATCCAGCAATGTATAGGCTTTCAATGTGAAGACTTGAATAAGTGAAAGCTACAGTGAATGAGTGTACACACTTGACCAGATCAAGGGCAATTCGGATGTACAGACTCTGCGGATCAAAGCCAACGGCTGTACAGACTTAGAATATTAAGACTGATGTACAGACTTCATGTGTTGACGCTGTACACTTGAGAATGCTCACAGCGTTGACGCTGCATGAGACGTAGGCTGTACAGACTTAGCATATGAAGACTGATGCATGAACAGTAATGCTTAGACTAGCACGAGACGCTCGGATGTATAGACATGGAGACTTAGCCTATGCATAAGACGCTAAGTGAGATGGTCTAATGTATGTACTTCAACTCATGCGACCAAAGCATCAATGCAATGTGCAGACTTCGCCTGAGACAATGCATGAGACGGACGATGTATAGACTTCAGCAACAATGCATGACTGTATAGACTTGTGTTCTCAACGAAACACAAACATAACATAATGTATAGACTATGCTGAGTGTCTAGACTTGTGAGATGCATAGAACACACATGAGGCTGTATAGACATGGAAACCAATGCACACGGCTGACAGACATGAAGTGAACTTGAATGAACATGATGTATAGACTTTGGACTCCAAGGGCAATGTATGGACTTTCATATGAAAGGATGCATAGGCTTGAGCACAGAAGCTCTGTACATACTTGATCAAACAAGGTCCAGTGTATAGACTTGGTGGACTGACTCCAATGTACAGACTTGCACAAGCGAGCTACAGTGACAATGTTTAGACTTCACGCTGTACAGACTTTCCAAAGATGCAGACTCTGTATAGACTTCAACTCAACCATGTATAATGTAGTCTGATGTGTAGACTTTTGAAGGCGAATGCAGTGTACAGACTTTGCCAAGCAATGTACACACTTGTAGACTTGACGCTATATGAAACATGGACAGTGTACAGACTTTACCCACTGTATGGACTTCATGCAATGCAAACGAATGTGTAGACTTCACTATGTAAATGGCTGTACAGACTTAGTCAAATGCATGAGACGCTTACTGAGACGCTGGACTCTGTGACAGACCAGTGAGTTGACGCAATGATCCCATGCGTCAACGCATCATGCAATACGCATGCAAACTCATGGATACAATGCTGTATATCAGACACAGTCTTATGCAATCATATCAGTAGCCATATTCAAAACACAATATCATAATGCACTGACTGTGTTGCAATCATCAAAACAAATCAGCATGCTAACATCAAAACGCAATAACATTTTCTTCATCAAAATACAATATCAAATGCACTCACTGTCCTGCTATCATCAAAACCAAATAGCATTGCTATTATAAAAGCAACATAGCACATGCTTGTGCCGAAGAGGCACAACAGATGTTACTGTACTTCTTCCTCATGTCTCCAGCACTTTCATATATTCTGCATTTCCTTTTGCTGAAGTCAAAGGGGGAGAGGGGTTTTGCAATATCAGTAGATCATGAGTTGTGGGGTTGCAATATCAGTAGATCATGAGTTGTGGGGGAGAATAGCTTGTCATGGAAATTTCTGAGAGTGAGTTGTGGGGGAGCTGAGAGTGAGTTGTGGGGGAGTGGCTTTGGAGAAAGAAGTGTTTCAGCAGTAGTGTTTAATTTGGCTCTACATGCACTTGCTTTGGATCTGCCTTGATTGTTAAAGCTGCAGTTAATTTCTTGTTAAGCCTTGATATTGCTTGATTCATAGTGTTCCCATCATCAAAAAGGGGGAGATTGTTGCATCCCTACGGTTTTGATGATGTCTCACACTATAACTCGGTCTGTTTCTATCTCTAGTTCAATTCATGCTTCATCACTTGGGACAGTGCAGTTCATGTGGTTGTCATATAGACATGCATTACTTGATCAAGTCTATACACTGCCAGTATACACGTTCAAAGTCTTTGCATTGAAGCCTGTACATTGGTCATGTCTGTACAGAGTCTTTTGCATTCCTTCATATCAAGTCTAGACAGTGTGCATTCCTTCATATGAAGTCTATACACTACATTGTCAAGTCTACACATCGGTTTCCAAGTCTGTACATCGCCTTCAAGCTTTCCAAGTCTGTACAGCCCAAGTCTGAACATCCACTGTCTCATGCAGTGTCTCATCCAAAGTCTATACATTCACATGTAGGCAAAGTCTGCACATTGGCCAAGTCTACACATCCATCGTCTCACTCAGCGTCTCACTCAAGTCTATACATTGCAGCGTTCCAAAGTCTATACATCGCTTGCATCGTTAAGTCCATACAATGCACTGTAGCTTGCTTAGTTGAAGTCTATACATTGCATGCTACAAAGTCTGCACATCCAGTTTGCATCATGTCTGTACAGAGCTTTCTACATCGTTCATCAAGTCCATACATTGCACTATAGCTTGCTTAGTTGAAGTCTATACATTGCATTGTTGTGTTTGTGCTCAAAGTCTGTACATTGGACTGTTCATGCATCACTCCATTTGGCAAGTCTGTACATTGGACTGTTCATGCATCACTCCATTTGGCAAGTCTGTACATCAGACTGTTCATGCATTCATCTCAAGTATATACATCCGACTGTGCATTGTTCATGAGTAAGTCTATACAGTCTCTGCATTGCATCAAGTCTAAACATTGCACTGTAGCTTGCACGAACAAAGTCTGTACATCATATGCTAAGTCTGTACATCCATCGTCTCTTCCAGCGTCTCACACTATCAAGTCTGCACAGCGTTTGCATACAATGCATCGTCATCCAAAGTCTGTACAGCCAGCTCTATCTCACCTTGCGTCTCTTCAACTATGTACAGCCTTGGCGTATGCTTTCATAAAGTCTATACATTGTTTGTCTAACTCAAGCCTTAACATCAAAGTCTATTCATTGGTTATGGCTTGTTGATGCATCGTTCTTCTCAAGTCTGTACACTGCCTTCCTATGCACGCATTCATCAAGTCTATACACTCCCTTGTTTGCAAGTCTACACATTAGATTGCTTCATGCATTACGCAGAAGTCTACACATTCCCCTCTGTTATGTTAATGCTTCATTCTGCAAGTCTGTACATTGAGGTCGCATGAAGGCTTTCAAGTCTATACATTCTCACGTTGTACACACTTGCCTATTTACTGCATCTAATGTCTATACACTTGATTGCTTCATGCTTTACACAGAAGTCTACACATTCCTCTCTGTTATGTTAATGCTTCATTCTGCAAGTCTGTACATTGAGGTCGCATGAAGGCTTTCAAGTCTATACATTCTCACATTGTACATACTTGCTTATTTGCTGCTTCTAAAGTCTATACACGCTGTGTTAAAAGCCTGAACTAATTCGATACATTCTTTTGTCTCTGCCTATAGATGATTCAGGTTGATGATTGGGCACGTGATCCGAGGATGATGCTTGGCACGTGATCCGAGAATGCTCTTGAAAAGGAGGGAACGAGTCCCACTCACGCCACTCGTGTGAAGTCATGGTATTCAGGTCGGATGCCTTATAAATGGTGTCTTCTGTGAACAGAAGGACTGAACTGGAGGAAAAAGCTGAGAAGAAGAATCCCTGAGCAGAAGAAGAAAAGAGAGAGCCTCCACGTTCCAGAGAGAAGACAGAGAGAAATGATTTGAGAGTATTGTTCTGAGAGAAAAGTCTGAGTGAGAGAGAAGGGTCTAATTTGCTTCTTCGGAAGCTACATTATTTTGGTTTTCAGAAACGATTGTCTTCATCGATTGTCTTATTTTTCAGTTTCTTTCTTCATATTTCTGATTCTGAATTGTTACCCTCCAGTGTTTGGAGGAAGGGAGAGTTACTCCGGTTTCCCTCTGGACTGCGGAGGAAGAGAGATCTGTGATCTCTGGTTTTGCCAGTGACGGGTTGTCACTAGCAGGTTCCCTCCGGTTTTGGAGGAAGGGAGATTCATCTCCGGTTCTGGTCTTGGGGGTAGCAGGTCCAGGTGTCAAGCTCTGTGGGTAGCAGAGTTTGGGTTGAGGGATTTGTTTCCCTTGGTTGGTCAAGTTGTGTGGCAGTATTTTGTTCGTAGACTGAGTCTGTTGTTTCTAGCCGTGGCTAGTGGAAGCCTCACTCTAGTTGGAGTGAGGGGTGGATGTAGATTGTGGACTACAATCGAATCACCTTAAAAATACTTGTCTCTTCTGTGGTTTACTATTATCGTTTATGCTCTCCATTTGCTTGGCATTTTGTTTGACTGTGAACAGCCTTTTCAATCGCACTTACTTATTCTGTCTTGGTTATTGGCTGCGTTAGCAATACTCTTTCGATGTATCTGAAGGGTTGAAATTTGAAGTAGTGATTTTCAGCTGAAGTTTTTAAATCGGGAGTGATCTATTCATCCCCCCCCTTCTATATCACTCTTCGCTGCGCATAACACCATCGAGTCATGGTGGGATATGAAGAGAGCGCTTAGGAGGGTCTACCTTCCCCGTCCACCTACCTCCAACTACGGGGGTCATACCACTAGCCATCCCCTTCAACTCACCCGCAATCAAGTGGGCCACACCTCCAACCAACCCCGCCCCTTCACCCCCATCCAAGCCCTCCAAAGCAACCCCAATCAAGTGGTCCGCCTAGTCACCTCCAACCAACCTCCCCTTGGCATCTCCGTCCAATTCCACCCCGTCACCTCCAACCAAGTGGAAGCCCCGCTTCTAGTCGAGTCTATGTCCACACCCGAGCCGAGAGCCGAGGAGCAAGTCCACTCCGAGGTCCCCACTCCAACCCGCTCCTTTGAGGAAATCAAGAAAATGTTTTAGGATTGGTTGGAAAAGACACGCGCTTCTTAACCACCCGTGAGTGCTCCATTACCACCCTCTACTTCTGAACTTTATTCGGAACCATCTTATTTGGAGCCATCAAAGCCCGAGCCACCCGTGTTTCTAACGGGTATGCTATACATAGCCGAGCCGCTTCTTAGTTGGCTCAAGGATGGCTTGGTCCCACCTCCTTACCCATCTATGGACCCCACCTTACCTCTAGTGTCCGTCAACTCCTACCACACGACATTCCGGTCTAGTCACCATGTTGATACATTGGGTGACCTTATTCTTGGTTTAGGTTGGCAATGGAAGTTGACGCACTTATTGGCCCGAGGCTTCGACCAACCCACTAGTCGTAGCTTCACCCATCCGGCCATAGGGTCCATTACCTCCGTGTGCACTGTGGGTTGTGTCACCACGGAGATTCTTCTATTCCTCCTGATGCCAGCCGAGTCCGACTTCGTTCCCTTTTGCCCAAGGGAGGAATCCAATTTTCTACACATGACCGTCGTCCCACCAACCGCAATGTATGATGGTGATTATGAATTCTTAAATTGGGACCGAGTCATGGGGGGAACCACTTCATGGGGTCATACCTTCTTTGACCCTTTTGGCCCCTTCACTAGTGAACCTCCCGAGCTATCATATTCACCCCACTTCTTCCAAGGAGTTCACTATCCCACCCCTACCCCTCGATCTAGTTGGCAAGCCGTACCTACGTCTAGGGGTAATGACGAGGGTAGTTTTGGATCTCCTAACCTTCCCCACCCAAATCCCATAGATCGCCAATGCATGAGTGGTACATCTTAGGGTGTCTAGGAGTCCTCCATTCTGTCAACTATCGAGTACATCTAGTGTATGCATGGCACATATTCGGGTGTCCTAGTCCGCCGTCATACACGGACGGGTCGGACTAACATTAGATTTGTTTAGGGTCTATGTGAGTCTTTGTTTCATCCGGTTTGTTTGTCGAAGTGCATTGTGTCTCTGTGCGTACGTTGAGTCGATTCGATTTTGTACGCTCGCGTTGTTAGTCCCTTTCGAGTATGCGACTTGTCAGACTACTGGGATCGGTTCTACTTCATATCGGATCTAGTCACATAAGGGACAAGCGGTGATTCCTAGTGAGTCTTCGAGCCGCCTTCCCTCCTTTGAGAGTGACCCCACCCCGGAGTGTCCACCTCTAGCCTCATTCCCATGGCAGCGTGTGCATATCGAATCTATACGGGATGAGCAAGTGTCAATTACTTGGCGTGGAGCGTACTCCGCGCTTCCGGGTACGATGACGGATCCGCCGGCGTCACGAGCAGCCGCACCCCTTACTGACGGGATCGAGTTCTTCCCACCCGAGGAGAATTGATGGGAATCTACATCGGGCACTAACTTTTATTTTTATATTTGTGTCCTTTTAGTTTGCATTTATATCCTTGGGAAGTAGGTTTGCAATTGTAAGGCTTTATAAGCCAATTTGTCATTCCTTAGGATTCTTTGGGTTTTTGTGCAAAAGTCCAGTAGGACCAGCAAGGGGCCCCCATCTCCTTTCCTATTGGTCCACCTAAGTCTTAGGGCCCATGTGGGGTCAGTCAAATGTCCAAGGTGGGCTTCTAGATGGCTTGACCATTCAAGGGGACAATTGGATTAAAAAGTCTAATATTTCAACCATTAAAGTCCAAGATGCTTCCCCTTATAATATAATTTATCCCATGTTATATTTTTTATTTTTTTTGGTCATTTGACCACATGGGGAAGAAAATCCCTTCTCTCCCACGAAATTCCTAGCCCCCCACCCCTTGCCATTCTCTATATAAGCCCATGTATAGTGTCATTAGAGAAATTAATGAAGATAAAAAAATTGTGAAATTTGGTTGGAACCAAAGAAGGGTGTGCCCTCCTCCTCTCTCCCTCCCCCTCTTGCAGATGGATTTCTACTAAATCTTAGGTGTGATGCCCTTCTATCTTCTCCTTAGCCCCTCTGAATTCTATTTCTACCGCCGCCGCCGCCGCCATCGCACCGCCGTCACGCCGCCGCCGCCGTCATCGGAGTTCTGTATCCATCAGGACAGAACCTCTTCTCCAAAATTGTATCTCTAGTTCTTGTTGTATGATTGATCCCTAATTTTGAGAGTTTGTTCTGTCCATCTCCCCTAACCTCCAGTTAAAATTTTGTGTCATTTGAAGTCCATTTGATATTTTTCCCGTATTTTTGTTTATCCTCTCAGTAATCTGCCTTTTTATAGATCTACGGGATAGAGTCTCCTTGTTGAAATTTCCCCACCCACTTAAGACATTTTAGAAAATGCATAAAAATTACCTAATGTTCCTCACGTATACCCCCTTCCGGCATAATTTTCGTTGAGTCAAAAAAAATCATTTAGCCCTCGGTCAAAGGTCTGTTTTAGGCATATCCATCTCTGCCCTGTGTGTCTGTCAGTCCGGGTCAGAAAGAAAAAGGCAGTTTGCAGTCGTTTTTATTTTTAATACGTTCTGTTGATGGAGCCACCAAAAATATATGTTGTAGACCTATGAGTCCTCTATCCATCGGTACCTCTTGTACATCAATCCGACATCAGATCTGGTTGCAGGAATTCTTTTTGTGAAGGTTTGCAGAGCAGATCCGAATTCAGCTAGCACAACTCAGTCCGGGAGAAAATTCAGAAATAAATACCAAATGTCAACTTCAACGACCGCCCCTTCAGGGAGTCGTTCAGGGACGCCCTGCCATCGTCCCAGCCAAGCGGCGCCTTCGAAAGATCTCAGGAAGGCGACGTTCCTTTGGAAATCGTTGTTTGTTGTCCAGCGAGTCAGCAACCGAGTTGGCGCAGCACCGAGTTGGAATAGTACGGAGTCGGACCAGCAGGCCGAGTTCGTGCCGTACGCACCTCCAGATTGCTGCCCGTCAACCCAGGGTCGGTCCTCCCGGGCCCCACTTGTAGCCCTTTACCTCCCTGCGTGGAGTGGGCAATAGATTTCACTGTTGTAATTAACTTTTACCGTTGTTACCAGGAGTTACCGTACTTGGCCGGGAACGTCTTCCCCACGCCCGGAGTGTGGAGGTACACTCGCTACCCTCCTCGTAAGCATTGCTTTACTCGTATATTTTTGTATATGCCGCTGCATGAGTGATAGATTATCTAGCTTGCTATACTTTTATTCACCGCTGCGAGAGAGTGAGCGTAACCCGTCCCGTGACTCGACCCGAGTTAACGCGGAAAGGCCGATACCCGAGACTCACTACCGATTTCTCAACCACGCACGGTCCCACGTCTTCCCTCGCATAGGGACGATCGCGAGCTAGAGTCCCAGGTCACGTGTCTGTCCCGCATCATCACCCCCCTCTCTCATTTCCTCTCTCTCCCTCACCCTCTCTCTCTCTCCCACGATCGCCCTCTCTCCCTCTCTCGATGGTGCGGCCTATCCGGGTTGCTATAGGAGGAGCAGGAGGAGTTGACGGCGAGCCCGCGGCGCGTGGAGTGTGTAGACACTGACGAGGTGGCGAACCACGCCGCGTGGAGACGGGAACGCGGGAGGGAAGCCACAGCTACCCTTGGCTTGCATGTGTGGTTAATGGCATTTTTGTCACGAAATAGGTAGGGGGATGGATGCCCGACCACATTAGGAGCATTTTCCTGCCCATGCCCATCATCTTTATGTTTTCAACAAGCCTGAACATCGACATTTGGGTTTTCATGCCATGAACATCGTATTTATATTTTAATCCTCCAACCCCATCGTTGCTGGGTTTTTAGTTGATGAACTATCATTATGTGAGGGTGGAATGGTAGGGAACAGGTTAAAATTGCGATTCGCGTCGATTTGGGTCGATCGGGAGGGGATCCGATTACGATCCCCGTGGATTCGGCTCTCTGGTAGGGTGGCGGTCCGACCAGAGACCGTTTCTGTAAAACAGTAAGGCGGTGGACCTTGGCGGTCCACAGCCCATGCGTTTTTGGCCTTGTAGCGGTCCATCACTGGACCGTCTACTGAACCTTAGCGGCTGAACCTTCAACCGCTATAGACCTTTGACCAGGTCAGACGACCTTTGACCCGATAGGGCGGTTAGTTTGACGGTTCATCGTAAAACCGCGAGGACCACTTTTGCGGGCCAAGCATGGACCGCTAGAGCAGGGCGGTGGAGCCTCGCGGTCTATTAGTAGACCACTTGTAGAAACCCAAAATTTAAAAATGAGAAATAAAATTTTCAATTTGATTATGTAATTAAAATTTTCATGAAATAATCAAATTTCATTTTTACTATATGAAATAAGCTAGTTTATTGAATTTACTTGAATCAACTAGAAGTAAATAGAGATTAAATGCTTTGCACCTTAGATAAATCAATAGTAAGCCCAATAAAAGTCTATGTAATGGATTAGGTTTACAATTGGCCCATTGTGTAATTTAATATTCGTGGAGATTTGAAGGAGATTGGAAGATCATGTGTGCAAATCCTCCTTTAAATCTCCTTCAAATCCTCCTTCATATAGCCCAATAAAATATAAATAGGATTGGAAGATCATACTTTTGTGCATATAAAACTTAATTTCCTATTAAATAATTAGTAAATTGATGCATGAAAATTACTTCCAGCATGATAAAAATTCTTCTAGTATAGTAAAATTATTCCAGCATGTTAAAATTATTTTTGGCATGTTAGAATTATTTTCAGTGTATTAAAACTATTTTTCAGCATGATAATTCTATTTTCCTATCAAATAATTAGCAAATAAATGGAGAAAAATGATTTTTAGCATGATAAAAATTATGTTGTTATCAAAAAATTTCTGTAATCAGCATGGTAAACTTATCTTATCATCTTATCAGTAAGTTGATTATTTTAGCATGTTAAGTATTAATTTTAGCATGTTAATAATTAATTTTCAGCATGTAAAAATTAAATCCAGCATGAAAAATTTATTTTTATCATCTTACCAGTAAGGTAACATATGAAAATCATTCTCAGCATGTTAATATTATTTTCAGCAAGTTAGAATTATGTTTAACATAAAAAGTTATTTTCATAATAAAATTCTGATTATTATAATAAATCACCGTTTTGGCTAACTAATGCATTTTTAATGAACAAAAACTTCCTGTAAACATGTCTAAACACTTGTAAATCAAATGCACATAAGATTAAACCATGGAATCAAATTAATTCTATTAAACTCTAATTACTTGATTTTCTTCCTACTTACCGTTCATTTTTGAACTCCACGACTTAATGTCGTTAAACATTATGCCTTAAATTGTTATCCACTTTTCTTGCAACTTCTGAAATTGTGTCAAATCTGTGCTTATTACAAACAGCATATTCTTGAAAATTCTTGGCCATATACATTAAAGTGGATGTCTAAACGTACTTGGGATCTTCGGATCCATATGACTCAATGCCTAGCATTAATGGGGCCCGGTCTGGTCCTGGGGGGAGCGCCCGAAAGTACTTGTGCCCATGGGAGTTGATTGACCAATGGTGTGGCATTGCACCGAAGTGCATGATAGATTTACTTGATACGGCATTCCACTATTCGTACTTGTTTACTTGTTACTTGTTTACTTGAAAATTATATGAATTACTTGACTTGCGTGAAAATGGCCAATTACATGAAATTCCTTATTTGTTCAAAGTCATTACTTGGAAATTCATCTTGATATCATATCATCTCAATTACTTAGAAAATCTATTCATGTTTATATACTTCCCGATACAAGTTAGAAAGTTGTTTAAATTGCTAACACTTAAAGATTGTCTGGTTCATAGAGATATAAAATCCTACTGAACTTTTAGCTCACCCTACGTTTTGATTAATTGTTGCAGGAAATGAAATTGAACAAGGGAATGGACAAGAGTGAAAGAGTGTTTTCCTTTTTACCTAGGTTTATGTAGATCAACTAGTGATTTTACAATAATGTTGTAATTTGGATTTGGAAGTTGTAATTGTCTTTATGGCTTATCAATTAGTGTTGTAAACTTCATTTTTATGGAATAAAAGTATCATTTTCCCTTTCATTTCTGATTTTAGAAATAAAATTGTACATGCTCTGATCGACACGCGTGTTTACGACTCGTCGCGCCCTCGATATTCCGCGTCGGGACGTGACACCACTACACTTCTTGTAGCGGCTAGACCTCCTATGACGACCCGAACTCCGGATACCGGATATACCCGATAGGTCTACCGAGTAGACCCGATACCACTTGGAACCCGTGAAGCCTCCCAAGAGTTGTAAAGCTCCAAAGGGATAAAAGGAATGTCGTGTAGTACATTGAAGTCGCAGATATAATAGTAAGCAAGTAAATTTCATTAATCAGGTTTACTAAAGTAGCAGAAATAAAATTACTTTTTTAATTAACAGTTTAAAATTAACAATTATACCAGAGTCCAGTCCAAAGGAAAGACAAGTACAATCGACAGGAAGGAAAGACGTACACTGAGGTTGGGGGAAGCCCGACGCAGGTACCACTGGCAGCTACGGACATGCCACACTAGGAACTGCGGGAGCAGAACGACCCACCTAAAAAGTAGGGGTGAGCCTCGTGTCACTGGCCCAGTAGGGGTCACGCGGATCCCCACAAAAAAATAACACAGTAACACGGAACAACAGCTAAAACAACAGTAGTAGCAAATCAGGAAAACTAAACTACAAAGCTGTAAAGAAGAGGAAGCAGGAGTACGGAATAGGTAAGGGAAGAGGGAAGAAGCCGTACCTACAAAACACGGCCACCAAGAGGACCTCGGCCCCTAAGCTACTCCAAGCAACAACAGAAGGGCTAACCCTGAACTCGAAAGGTTAGGAGTTACCGATCTATCGACAAGCACGAGGCCCAAGATAAAGGCCTACGAGACCAGACACACAAGCCTAGGAAAAGACCTAGACTGATGAGACAGACTCTACAGCTCACACGACTGGATTGCCGTGCAAGCTCCCCCTAACACAACTGCATACACGACTGAAGCGTCGTGCACGCCACAATAAGCTAATCCTGGACAAGCCAAACATAGACCAACTCGGCAGGGGAAGCTGATCTTGGACGGAACCAAGAACAGGCTAACTCAGAAGGGGAACACAGACTCTGAGAAACACGAGAGTCACATGTCATGTGACGGAAGCACCTCCTCACTAGAAGAATAGCCAGCTACGTTCATTGACATCTTATGCTGCGTCTCAAGTGTCTCGCCTACGCTGCCTAGCACACGGCAGAGACTAAGACAATGTAACCAGAACAAGAACCACAGTAATGAGTGACTAGTCAGGGTCACGTCCATCGGCGCAAGTCCTACGCCCGTGACCACATGTGCACACACCGACCCTTGCCTAGAGCCAGGCCTCTAGCTAGTTTTTCCCCCCAGCAGGACGCTACCGTTAAGCGGGGGCCCACGGAACTAGCTTAAAAATCGTATCTCGGGAACTGCCACGCCACCACTTCTAGGTGGGTCGACACACCGTAACGCGTCTCTAGGCTATGACTAGTGGAGGCTCACTAGACACAGAACTCTGAAACACAAGCGTTGTAGTACTGATAGGCGAGGAAGCACTGTCGTATGTACTACGAAGCACCAGGACAGCACAACGACTATCAACAGACTCAGGACAGAGCAACTAGACCTACTCACGTAACGATCCTTGAGTCTCTTGACTCGGAGTCAAGATCGTCATACTAAGCGGAACAAGCTACCAATCGGTCTAATCCTAAGCCAGAGGAAACGACATGACCGCGTAAAAGGACACACGGGGACATGAGGGAACACCAAGACCCTCAGCACATCTGGACACGTAAACCGAGGTGAGACAACACCTCAAGGTGTCCAGAACCATGTCTCGGGTTGGACAGAACCACCGAGAAGCACACAAGGTCGCCTATCAACCACTAGGTCACCCCGGGTTGACCGGAACCGAACAATAACGATTTAACAGTAGGGAAGAAAATCCTATTTCAAGCAAGAAAAACTCCTGGCTACCTTATAACATGGTTGTTGTCCCCGGTAGATGGCAATCAAGAGGGGAGGGGTGAATTGATTGGCACTAAAAATTTCAACCAAAAACTTTTGTAATAGATGTAATGGAAGGATAATAAATGAAGCACACTCTTCTCACCCGTTGATGATAACACACGAACAGCGGAAATATATAGAAATCTGAATAGTCAAGATATGAATGACACTCCGCTTGACAAGAAGCCCACTCGTGAAAGAACGTAGAAGCAAACCACAATGAACAAGAGGATTTTAGGTTGTTCGGGTTCACAACAGTGTCCCCTACGTCCACCCCTCACAGAGTGAGGATTGCTTCCACTAAAGAGTGAAAACCCACACACACACGCTGTGAAGCACACAGCCACTCACACACACACGTGCGCTGCGACCAGCAAATGCACACACACACACACACAGAGTATTTCGTTCAATAGAAAAGTAATCAGATATACAATGATCCTTCAAAACGGAAATAGAATGAACATGGTATATGCAACAAAGATCTTGAGGTCGCCAGAAATCCCCCTTTCAAACGATGACCCAGCTGAGGTTCTTCATTTCTTGGTCGATGATGCAAGATGTAGACAGATCTTCAAGAAGAAACCTGGATGTTGATCTGCAGCTCGAGATCCAAGTTGCCCAGCTTCAAATAAGGAAGGAAAGCTCCAGTTCTTGCTCAGCATGCATCTAATCAGCAAGGGATCGGCCTCTTTTTGAAGTAGATAGCTTCTATTCGCACTTTGAGAGGCTTCCCATGAGCTTTCTTCTCCTACAAGACCAAAAGCTAATCAGTTCGAATATGCCTCTTTTTCTCTTCCTTTTATGGTCGCCCTAATCATTGGTTTTATAGTCCCAAGGAGAGGGGACACGTGCAGCAAGATGGGAGCCTCGGATCTCACAACATTAGGGCAAACGAGGAACAAAAGCAGCGGCCACGAAACGGATCTCGAACCGGACTGGCGGTCCGTAACTCCAGGGGTCGACCCATTGGGTCGACCCACGAAACACGGGACATGATGCCCGATAATAGAAATATCCAGGGGTCGACCCATGGGGTCGACCCATTACGCCAACCGATAAAAACTGTGTAACCCGAGGGGCTCGGGCGCCAAAAAGGGGCGACCCATGGGGTCGACCCACGTAGGTAATTGCTAAAAACTGAAGACCCGAGGGTTCGGGATCACCTAGGGGTCGACCCATGGGATCGACCCATGAACTACTTCTCAACGAAAAGAAAGAAATGAGCTATCAGCCATCAAGGGGTCGGCCCTTGGGGTCAACCCCATGAACTCTAACATGTTAATCATTCCTATGAGCTGGTTATAAACAAAGGATCAACCCTTGGGGTCAACCCATGACAATTTTGAAAGAAATCAACTTATTAAAGGGTAAGGTTTTGTTTGGATCTCACCAATCATCCTTGAATGATTTAGGAAGTGAGCTTCATTCCATATTTCTGTAAAAACACAAAATTGGAGTTAGATTGAAACTTTGACAAACATAATTCAAAACACTTACTTAAAGAGAGATGATCTTGATCCTGCAAAAATACCTCCTCCGACATCATTAGTGGATCATGAACTAAGAAGCAAAATGTAATTACATAGTAAAGTAGTTCAAAATGAGTTGGATTAAATTTATTCATTCAACAAAAGTTCTAGTCTAATATAGTGTTTAGTCATCATCAAAATCCAACAAATAGAACATTCACGCAGGGGGTTCAACAGTCTCCCCCTTTTTGATGATGACAAAATACTATGCTAGATTTTAGGATTGACAAGAAAACTTTTATTTACAAAATTTCTGAATCAACACCTCAACAAAAAAAATTTAACAATTAAGCCTCCATATACATAACCATGTGAGCTCAAAAGGATTTAACAAGCTGAATGAAATCAAGGCCACAAACCAAAGGTAGGAGAACCCCAACATTACATCAAACCACAAGCACAATGTTGAATACACATTCTTTCCATGCACCAAGCTGAAATATTTAGGAAGCATCACAGCATAAAACACAAGGCCTCATCCAAGCACTGTAAGATTGACCAGTCAAAGGCATCATCCATTGTTTTAGCCGACAACATAGTTTTTAAGACTTACAAAGTCTGAGTTCACGAGTTACAAAAATGCATACATGAGCAATGCCATGAGATGCAACATTTCTAACAGACAGACTAATGAAAGCAAACATGCAAGCAAGCAAGCACACACCACACATACTGTAATGTAATAGTTTTAACCAAGCACACACATATCTGAATTTCTCCCCCTTTGGCATCATCAAAAAGAAGAGGGAGAACAGGTTAATAATTGTGCTATATCATAGGAGCTTCATAATCTAGTCTGAGGGTGGAGAGTGTGGAGAATGTGACCCTCTAAGTAAATTCATCATTTCTTCAAACATCCTGGATTGGGCGTCCAGAGCAGTAGTGTTCGCTTCAAGAAAGGAGGTAACCCTTTGGAAGGACTGAGTGTAGGCAACATGGGAAATCCTCAAGTCAGTTACTTCATTGATAAGGGCATCCATTCTCTCCCCATGCTTGTCTAGTCGGCCATCTATGGAATCCAATCTATAAGTGAACATCTGAGAAAACCCATCAGGCAGAGCCTCACTAGGAAGGTCTTGTTGTGGTTGACCAGCTTTAGCTTCTTCACTGTCCTCTTCTTCTTCTGAGATGACTTGTACTTGACCAGATTTGATCTTACGAACCAGAACACCTTTTTTTAACTCATAGTTCATGTTCTTGCAAATTGTGGGGATGGAGTAAATGTCATTCTCACGCACTGTGTGATATCGTTCTTTGGACAAATCAATACCGGCTGATTCAAAGACTGCTGTCAAGGCTGCTACATAAGGTAGTGTGCGGTTTGTATGCTGCAAGCATGCGGATATGTGAAGAAGTATAGTGGAAGGGAAATTGATAGGGATACCCTTCATCAGACAGAAAAACAAGAACATATGGAATTCAGTAACTTTGTCTCTTCCACCACCCTTTGGTATCAAAATGGTTGTCATCATGTGATGTAGAATGCGCTACATGGAGGGAAACTGATTTGCATTTAGACCGGTGGTGGACCTTTCTCCCATTTCCTCAAAGGTCATCATTTGATAGACCTCTTCTTCATCAAAATCAAGATCACCAAAAGTGTAACCTTCATGATATGGTAAGCCAAGAGCATTACCCAGAAATTTAGTTGTCAAAGTAATCACTTCTCCATTTACCACAGTAAACTGCTTGTTAGCTTTGATTGACATATTGCCATAGAACTGGTTCACTAACTTGTAATAAACACGATGGTGTGCAGACATGAAATGATCAAGGTTTGGTTGACTACAGATAATATCCACTAAGCCTGGCAAATATTCAACCAAATTCATAAAATCTACCACACGAGGGCGGAGAATTTTTCTGTGAGCAGCTTTGTTACCGGAGGCCAAGGCTTGTGATTTCATTGCTTCTAACTCTTTTTCTTTGGATCGTATCTCTCTTGTGCGGTGGAACTCCTCTCGCTGATGAGCAGAGCGGCTAGATTCCTCCCCCTAACGAGAAGACCGCCGTTTGGGTGCCATCTGAACCACCAGACATATCAAAATCTATAGAGGCTTCCTAGATCTTGTTGGTTCGAAAAGAGGAGCCCCTCACGCAGAAATAAAGACTCTCCAAACACCATGGCCTTACCTTAGTGGATCTGGGAGGAAGAAAGAAGCTTATGGACGTAGCAAGGAGAAACCCGCGAGTAGCCACCAGTTGGAGCTCGCCTTAGGGCTGGAGCGGTGTTGGGTTGCAATAGAGTGTTTCAGGGCTTCCAAGAGGTGGTGGCTGGTCGAACTAGGGAGCTGGGGCTGTATTATAGTGTTAGGGTTGAAGAATAGGGCATTCACGCCCTTTCCGAAACGGAATGGTACGCGTTTTACCGCGACCGCCCGTAACGGGTTGACCCGATGGGTCGACCCACGAGTAGCCCGAGCCCCGGTTTTGAGCTAAATGACAGGGGTCGACCCCATGGGTCGACCCATCCCCTGTTTAGATGGAGATTTTCTTTAATTTGAAGATTTGGAGTACCAAGAAGGATAGGCTCAATTCCCCAATGATTAAAACATATGAAGGTCAAGGAAAAAAGATATATTTGAGGTATGAATCATTTGGGGAGGATATTTCAAGGAAATGATAGATTGCCTTAGAAGTTTATTTACCATGCTCTCCACAATTCAGATTTCGATTGATCAGCTCCATTGAGATGCACTTATTGAAATCAAAATAGTGTGGCCATAGAAGAGTGCAATGAAAGGGTTCATACATATTTAATAGAAGAAATGCAATTCATACAAAGGTGGAAATTTCACACAATTCAATTTATTGCAATTCAAGCAACATGGTGCATATGCATGAAAAAGGAGACCCATCTAATGCAACAGTATGAATGACACAAATGTAAAATATGCATGCTAGCAACGCTAAGTATGATGCAAAATGCAGAAACTCATGAATCAGACTCCTCTATTCTACACACCCCTAACTCTCTCCTAAAAGATGTAAATTTTTCTTCATTTAGCGGTTTGGTAAATATGTCGGCAATTTGATTATTTGTTTCAATGAAATTTATTTCAACATCACCCTTACTAACATGATCTCGAATGAAATGATGTCTAATTTTGATATGCTTCGTTCTAGAGTGATGAACCAGATTTTTTGACAAGTTTATAGCAGAAGTGTTATCACACAAAATTAGGGTGTTTTTGAAGGAGATGCTATAGTCAATCATTTGTTGTTAGATCCAAAGCACCTGGGCAATGCAACTACCAAGAGCCACATATTCGGCTTCGGCGGTTGACAAACCTACTGAATTTTATTTCTTGGAGGCCCATGAGACCATGCATCCCCCAAGAAACTGGCAATACCCGCTGGTGCTTTTCCGGTCCGCTTTACAACCCGCATAATCGGCGTCAGAATAAGCAATCAGTTCAAAGCTCGAATTACGAGGAAACCATAAGTCCAAATGTACTGAACCAGCAATATATCTAAAAATACGTTTCACAGCCGACATGTGTGTTTCTTTCGGATTGGACTGAAATCTCGCACACAAGCAAACTGCAAACTGAATATCGGGCCGGCTGGTAGTTAAATACAACAATGATCCTATCATGCTTCTAAAAAGTTTTTGGTCCACAGATTTACCTTTCTCATCTTGATCGAGTTTGATTGAGGTTGACATGGGTGTGGGTTGAGGTTTTACCTTGCTGAAATTGTACTTTGTGAGCAAGTCTCGAGCATACTTCCTTTGGCATATGAAAATGCCATCCACCATTTGTTTGACCTGCAAGCCCAAGAAGAAGGTCAATTCTCCCATCATACTCATTTCAAACTCACCTTGCATAAGGTTGGCAAATTTTTCACTCAAGGTGATATCAGTAGAACCAAAAATTATGTCGTCGACATATACTTGAACAATTAAAACTTTCTTACCATTTACTTTGGTAAACAAGGTTTGATCAACGTTACCACATTTGAACCCATTGTCGACAAGGAAAGAACTCAGCCTATCGTACCAAGCGCGGGGAGCTTGTTTCAAACCGTAAAGCGCCTTGTCCAATTTGTAAGCATAATCTAGATATGTGTGATCTTCAAATCCTGGAGGCTGCTCCACATACTCATCCTCCTGTATGAAACCATTCAAAAATGCACTTTTCACATCCATTTGAAAAGGTTTAATATCATGATGGCATGCAAATGCTAAAAGAATTCTCACTGCCTCAAGTCTTGCCAGAGGGGCAAAAGACTCATCAAAGTCAATTCCTATCTCTTGACTATAGCCTTTGGCTACTAGCCTGGCTTTATTCCTAATTACCGCTCCTTGATCATTTAACTTGTTTCGGAAAATCCATTTGGTTCCAATCACGGAGTGGCTTTTAGGACGAGGCACAAGGAACCACACTTTGTTCCTTTGGAACTGGTGTAGTTCATTCTGCATAGCTAAGATCCAGGAATTGTCCTTTAAGGCTTCATCAATAGAGTGCGGTTCAAATTGAGAGAACAATGCAAGATAATCCAAATTGTCAACTTCCCTTGATGAAGATCGAGTTTTCACTTTATCTTCTACATTACCAATCACATTCTCGGGAGGATGGCTTTTGTGGAAAGTCCACTACCGAGGAAGCTGCTGTCCTTGTTGATTTTCATCATCCTTGCTTTCTGATCCTTCTCCTAGAGTTGCTTGACCTTGCGCTGCCTTTGGTGGGATCTCTTCACTGATTTCTTATTCTTCATCCTGCAATTTTGAGTTTTTATCAACATTCACATTGCATGACTCATCTACAATAACATGGGGGCTCTCCTCTACTACAAGAGTTCTCAGGTTATAAACCCGATATGCTCTAGAAGCAAGAGAGTACCCAAGAAAGATTCCACGATCACTTTTTGCATTGAATTTGCCCAAATCAGATTTTCCATTATTAAGAATATAGCAAATTGATCCAAATGGTTTCAAGTGAGAGATATTGGGCTTCTTACCTTTGAAGAGTTCATATGGGGTTTTTCTCAAGATTGGTCTTACCATAGCTCGGTTTATGATGTAGCATGCCGTGCTAACGGCTTCCGCCCAAAAATACCTAGGAAGGTTGTTCTCGCTTAGCATTGTCCGAGCCATCTCAATGAGGGTTCTGTTCTTTCTCTCCATGATGCCGTTTTGTTCTGGAGTTCTTGGTGCTGAAAATGTATGCGAGTATCTGTGCTTCTTACAAAATTCATCAAAATCAGTGTTCTCGAACTCCTTACCATGATCACTTTGAATTCTCTTGATGGAACATCCTTTCTCAATCTCCACTTTCCTGCAGAAACCTTCAAACTCCTTCAAAGCATCATTTTTATGTGACAAAAAATACACCCAACAAAATCGTGAGAAGTCATCTACAATAACAAACCCATATAACTTGCCACCTAGACTATGAGTTCTACTAGGTCCAAACAAATCAATATGAAGAACTTCAAGGGGCCTAGTGGTAGTCACATCATTCTTGCTTTTAAAAGAGGCTCTTGTTTGCTTACCTTTGCTGCATGCCTCACATACTTTGTCAGGTTCAAACTTCAGCTTTGGCATCCCAACAACTAAATCATTTCTGGACAACTTTGAAAGAACATTAAAACTGGCATGCCCAAGACGGCGATGCCACAACCAAGCATTGTCAGAGTTATTTGCAACTAAGCAAATATTATTGTTTGATGTGTCATCTAAGTCTATCATATATACATTATTTTGTCTAACGCCTATAAACATTATTTCCTATGTAGTTTTATTTACAACAGTGCAGTGCGTGGAGTCAAAAATCACATTGCACCCTTTACCACAAAGTTGACTTATACTAAGTAAGTTATGATTGAGACCTTTAACCAACAAAACATTTTCCACACTATGAGGAGATCCCTTACCAATCTTACCTTCTCCAATGATTTTTCCTTTGTCCTTGCCCCCGAAGGCAACAAGTCCACCATCCTTTTTCTTGAGGTCTGCAAAGATTTCTTTGTTCCCGGACATGTATCGCGAGCATCCACTATCGAGGTACCATTTGTTTCTTTGAGCCTTCATGCAGACCTACAAATCATCAAAACAAGAAGACTTCTATGATTTTGATACCCAAGCTTGCTTGGGTCCATATCGGTTAGAAGCTCTTGATCTATTCACCCACATTGATTTTCTTGCAAATTGTTTCTCATCAGCCAACATTAACCTACATGTATACATGGTGTGACCATACATTCCACAGTAGAAACATGAAACAACCTTTTTGTTAAGATTTCTTTTCTTGTAATCATTCACGAAAGGTTTATGAACCGGAATGTATTTCTCACTCTTTTTATATGAAGAACATGATGAAGATGAAGCATTAGCATTCACAAAGGAAGTTTGAGTTTTGTTTTCAAAATCTTTCTGGTTGCATGGCTCATAACCTAGTCCTTCCTTTCTAAAATTCACTCTCATTCCTAGCATGGTGTCTAGATTTTGCTTTCCTTTGACAAATCTAGCTAGTGATTCTATCAGATCTTTCACCTCACCCATTAAAACCTCTTTTGCTTCTTCAAGTTCCATTTTAACCTTTTCCAAGGCTTGCACTTTAGTATTCACTTCTTCAATGGCGTTCATGGATCTTTCATCATTTAGTTGTTCTTCTTTTAAACATGTTAGTTCTTCCTCAAACAAAATGACTTTGGAATTGAGCATTTCATTGTCGTAAGATAGTGTTTCAAGCTTGCATGATAATTCAGCACATTTTAGAAATGGAGATTCATTTGATATGCTTTGGTCAATCTTTTTCTTTAACATTCTGTTTTCAGACTTTAGCTTTTTACATTTTTCATATAAGGCTTCATAAGCAATTTCCCATTGTTCACATGAGAGATCTTTAGTTTCAGAATGTACCTCATTGGAGTCTTCATCATCCGCCATTAGACACAATGTTTGGACAAGCTCGTCCAATTCATCTTCCGATTTGTCTTCGGTGTCATCCTCATCGCTCCAAGTCACCACCATTGCCTTAGGCTTCTTGAACTTCCCTTTCTTGAGTTTTTTCTAAAGTTCGGGACACTCTCCACGCATGTGCCCTGGTTTTTTACATTCATAACAAATGATCTCTTCTTTCTTGCTGCTTTCTCCCTTCCTTGGAATCATCTTCCTTGGCGTTCTTCTGAATGGAGCTCCTGCTCTTCTGGACCTTCTAATGAATTTTCTGGCCCTTTGTGTTATCATGGCCACCAACTCTTCATCCTCACTGTTTGAACTAGATCCATCTTCACTGTCATCCGATCTTTGGAGGTTGGTCTTCAAAGCCATGCTTGAGATCGGCTTCTTTTTTTTGACATCTTCCTCATTCCTTTTTATGTTCATCTCATAGGTCATTAATGACCCAATTAGCTCATAAAGCGTCAGAGTACTAAGGTCCTTTGAGTCTTCAATGACCGTGGCCTTAGTATGCCACTGTGGTGAGAGGGACCTTAATACCTTCCTCACAAGATCTTGGTTGGAGTATTCCTTCCCAAGTGCCTTCAGCCCGTTGGTGATCTCCAACAATCTAGCAAACATCTCTGAAATGTTGTGTAGTGGACAGCGGATCTAGAGGGGAGGGGTGAATAGATCAGCCCCACTTTTCGTAATGCGGCCCTCTAAACAGCTAGTTAAAATGAATTGCAGCGGAATAGAAACTAGCTTCCAAGAATGCTATGATTCACTTAGCAAGATAAGCAAGATATATAATAATTCGATCCTAAGCATGCATCTAGAACTAATCAATCACACAAGCAAACCACACTAGACAGGATTTTTAAGGTGGTTCGGACTGAATCCTCAGCCCTACGTCCACCCCTCACCAAAACCCGGTGAGGCTTCACTTGTGCAGCGCACCAACCCGTAAATCGGAAACCACCGATTACCTTCCTACTAACCAACGGTAGGGACGTCAACACCGCAGATCGGAAACACCTCCGATTGCCTTCCTACTAACCAACGGTAGGGACGAATCACAACTTCAATGTTTAATCAATATTGAAAGGAAAACAAATGTGAATGAACTAAGACAAGAAATTGAGTTATGAGTAGAAATGAATTGGCCCTTGTATGAAATGTTGATCAGCAACAAGGATCCTCTTGGCTTCAACTCAATCTTCTTGATTCACCCTTGATTGGATGAATGTTCTTCACGGAGTACTGTTCACGTGAACAGTACCTCTTCCTTCAATTCTTCTCTCTTGATCTTCTCTTTGAACTTGAATGAGGTTGAAAGAACTTGAATGGATGAAGATGATCTCCCTTGAGAGTGAGCTTCAATGGATCCCCTTGAGAAGATGAAGAGGATGGATGAAGAACTTCCTCCCGAAACACTGTTCACGGAGGTGCTACAGTAGCTCGAAAATGGGCTCCCTTGAAGGCTTGAAGCATTAGGGTTTTCATCCCCTCATGTGTTGGTTTTATAGACCTTGAATGGTCTATAGACAAGCCTCAGACCAGATCCACAATTTGTGGGTGATTAGGTGACATTTGGATTAAAGAAATCAAGGTTGAATGGCCCTTTTCGAAGTTGGAAACAAAGTCAAAAATGAAGGCTCGGGGCTGGCGGTCGACCGGAATTCATGGGCCGGTCGACCGGAACCTGCTGCAGCCAGAACGTTTCGGCTCTGGCAAAACCGGTCGACCGGACGCCTGGGGGCGGTCGACCGAAACCTGTAAAAATGTCAACATTTCAGTTCTGGGAAAACCGGTCGACCGGACGCCTGGGGGCGGTCGACCGAAATCTGTAATTCTTGGAGGTTTCGTTTCTGGAAGAACCGGTCGACCGGAAAGGCAGGGGCGGTCGACCGAAACCTGTAAAACGTGGAATTCTTAGGCTCTGGCAAATCTGGTCGACCGGCCAAGGTGTGTAGGTCGACCGGAAATACCTATACCTGCAAAAATGAAGTGTTAGACCAATGAAACATGTTTATAAGTCAAGATATTCATGTCCTCATCAATTTCATGTATTTTGGGATTGAAATCAACATAGAATATGCTTTGAGCATTTCTAAATTTTGTTTCGGGGGCTCCGCCCCCGGAAACCTCCGCAAGGGGCGCTGCCCCCTTGACCCCCGCGACCTGACCGGGCAGGTCGATCCCCGCGACCTGACCGCGCAGGTCGATCCGCGTGCGAGGGCGCAACATTGAGCTTTCATGTGCATATCTGTCATAAACACAACAGAACATATGTCAGTCATATAAGAGTGAAAAGCAACAATGACAAATAGTGTTTAGCCATTATCAAAACCAAGAATATCACAGAACACATATGACCATAGAATGATGTCGAATGACCCAAGTGACCATGTGAAACTCAAATAACCACAGGGGCACAACATGAAATGTTTTCATCCGGCTTCATCATGAATAATTCGTAGTCCCGGACGAGCAAATTCGCTTTAGTCTCCTTCACTTCCGATGTTCCTTCATACATTAAACGAAGTTTGTTCCACATTTCCTGTGTGGAAGCACACAATTCGTGAGTACTCGTTTGGA
The DNA here is from genome assembly GCA_022559845.1 of Amorphophallus konjac. Classification (NCBI taxonomy): domain Eukaryota; kingdom Viridiplantae; phylum Streptophyta; class Magnoliopsida; order Alismatales; family Araceae; genus Amorphophallus; species Amorphophallus konjac. The sequence continues at coordinate 117,174,443 of CM040118.1, forward strand.
TGAATTGCACATTGAATTATATTCATAGCTTTGAAATTAGCTATGCACTTCTTGATATGTTCTTCTCCCCACTCTTCCTCTTTAGGAGGCAATTGATATGGACCACTACTAATAACATGCCAAATTTCAAATTCCTGAGCCCTCAGGAATACATACATCCGATTCTTCCAATATGAGTAATTCGACCCATCGAAGAACGGAGGTCTATATATAGAGTGCCCTTCGGGCATCAGCCCCTTGTTTGCCATTTACTGGATCTTACTCTAAGATCGTGAGATTAGTAAAAAATCAGAGACCAAGCTCTGATACCAATTGTTGTCCCTGGTAGATGGCAATCAAGAGGGGAGGGGTGAATTGATTGGCACTAAAAATTTCAACTAAAAACTTTTGCAATAGATGTAATGGAAGGATAATAAATGAAGCACACTCTTCTCACCCGTTGATGATAACACATGAACAGCGGAAATATATAGAAATCTAAATAGTCGAGATAAGAACGACACTCCGCTCGACAAGAAGTCCACTCGTGAAAGAACGTAGAAGCAAACCACAATGAACAAGAGGATTTTAGGTGGTTCGGGTTCACAATAGTGTCCCCTATGTCCACCCCTCACAGAGTGAGGATTGCTTCCACTAAAGAGTGAAAACCCACACACACACGCTGTGAAGCACACAGCCACTCACACACACACGTGCGCTGCGACCAGCAAACGCACACACACACACAGTATTTCGTTCAATAGAAAAGTAATCAGATATACAATGATCCTTCAAAACTGAAATAGAATGAACAGGGTATATGCAATAAAGATCTTGAGGTCGCCAGAAATCCCCCTTTCAAATGATGACCCAGTTGAGGTTCTTCATTTCTTGGTCGATGATGCAAGATGTAGATAGATCTTCAAGAAGAAACCCGGATGTTGATGTGCAGCTCAAGATCCAAGTTGCCCAGCTTCAAATAAGGAAGGAAAGCTCCAGTTCTTGCTCAGCATGCATCTAATCAGCAAGGGATCGGCCTCTTTTTGAAGTAGATAGCTTCTATTCGCACTTTGAGAGGCTCCCCACGAGCTTTCTTCTCCTACAAGACCAAAAGTTGATCAGTTCGAATATGCCTCTTTTTCTCTTCCTTCTATGGTCGCCCTAATAATTGGTTTTATAGTCCCAAGGAGAGGGGACACGTGTAGCAAGATGGGAGCCTCGTATCTCCCAACATTAGGGCAAACGAGGAACAAAAGCGGCGGCCACGAAACGGATCTCGAACCGGACTGGCGGTCCGTAACTCCAGGGGTCGACCCATTGGGTCGACCCAATAACACGGGACACGATGCCCGACAATAGAAATATCCAGGGGTCGACCCATGGGGTCGACCCATTGCGCCAACCGACAAAAACTGTGTAACCCGAGGGGCTCGGGTGCAAAAAAGGGTCGACCCATGGGGTCGCCCCACGCAGGTAATTGCTAAAAATTGAAGACCCGAGGGTTCGGGATCACCAAGGGGTCGACCCATGGGGTCGACCCATGAACTACTTCTCAACAAAAAGAAAGAAATGAGCTATCAGCCATCAAGGGGTCGACCCTTGGGGTAACATGTTAATCATTCCTATGAGCTGGTTATAAACAAGGATCAACCCTTGGGGTCAACCCATGACAATTTTGAAAGAAATCAACTTATTAAAGGGTAAGGTTTTGTTTGGATCTCACCAATCATCCTTGAATGATTTAGGAAGTGAGCTTCATTCCATATTTCTGTAAAAACATAAAATTGGAGTTAGATTGAAACTTTGACAAACATAATTCAAAACACTTACTTAAAGAGAGATGATCTTGATCCTGCAAAAATACCTCCTCCGACATCATTAGTGGATCATGAACTAAGAAGCAAAATGTAATTACATAGTAAAGTAGTTCAAAATGAGTTTGATTAAATTTATTCATTCAACAAAAGTTCTAGTCTAATATAGTGTTTGGTCATCATCAAAATCCAACAAATAGAACATTCACGCAGGGGGTTCAACAGTCATAGCTCTCATCGGACATCAATAGATATCCACGGGAACGGCAAACCACAAGGTCAAGCCGAGGCACTTGTAAACCAACACATCGGGAAACGACACGCAGGAATTTAGCGGAGGAAAATAATCTGGCGGTCATAGAATGAGCCGCTAGGGGACTGTAGCGGTCAAGGATTAAGCCGCTATACCCAGTCAACCCTGAACCGACCTATTCAGACAAACCACCAAAGCGGTCTAATATAGACCCGCCACACGGACTAGGCGGTCCAAGAGACAACCACCACACTAACCGCCCTAAGACGAAGACCTAAGTCAAACGACATGTAGTGGCCTAAGAAAGGCGCGCTACAGCGAAGAAACGCATGAAGGTTGGGCCGCCAAGGCTAACCGACTTAAATTCTTGACTAGGTCTAAAACCATGGTAACATGAATACCGAGGTATACCACAAGCCGCCGAGACCATCCCATCAAGGCGGGAACTCAAGGGAGGCCACACACATGCGGGGGAACCCCACCGCACTCGCACCGATGCACGGTGACTTGATCGAACGTAACACAAAGCTCAAAACACACATGCCTATGGGCATGCTAATCGAGGTAACACAGCACCTCCCGACACCCCAGAAACACGGACACGCAACTCACAGGGTGTTCGGAACACTCACGAGGCCATAGGTCGGTCATTGGGTCTCAACAAGACCGACTAGGACTCGAAACGAACAAAAACAGAGAATTCTGGTCGACCTGACCCCTGGGGTCGGTCGACCTGATAGGGTCGGTCGACCGGCCCAGAGTGGTCAGTCGACCGGACCGACAGCCAAACCAACACGGTCATTCGGGCAACCGCCGGTCGACCGGCCCATCTGGTCCGGTCGACCAGTTACGGCGGAAAATCAGCCGAACCGAGCCCTAACGCCCGATTCCACGCCCCGTTCGATTCTGATTGAAGGGGGAAACAACTATAATGATAATACCGACCTTCCACACTCTGGAAGGGATCAAAACGACACACAAACAGCTTGAAACGGGCAATTCCACCGAATTGACCCTAAATGAGTCATCGGGGTTCTCGGGCTCGTACCGGCCCTAAATGACAACCAATCGACACGAAATCAGCGGATCTGGAACGTTGACATTCCAGGGGTTTGATTGATACCAACTGATCTAAAAACCGTCACCATTTTTTAGTGAACCCTGTGAACACCCGAAAAGCATGGTTTTCCCGAACTTGAAAGAAACCCACTCGTATGCTCACTGAACAACGCAAAATTATAGGGAAACGTAGAGGAGAAGTAGGTGATCTATTTCCCTACCTCCACCGAAGAAACCATGCGTCGAAGCCACTAAACCGCGTCGAAAATACCAAATCAACGAACCACGTCGTCTCGGAATCCACAGAGGGATCGCGCCTCGCCACGCTCAAACTGTCGCCCCATTCCGCGTCCCGATCACTCCATTGCGTCCTCACCTCGGCCAGCTCCGCAACAGTGTGCACCCCACGCCGAACCCCCCAGAGAGGAGAGAGAACGAGAGAGAGGAAGAAACGTGAGAAACGAGGGAGGAGAGAGGGTGAAGTGGAATAAATAGAAAGGAAATTAGGAAATTTTCCTAATTTCTGAAATTCTAATTTTTGTGCCGAAAATCCCCTAATTCAGAAAAATATGAAAAAATAGTCGAAACGATCCTCTCAACGAGTACATCGCAACTGTATCGTCCTCGAGTCAATGAACTGAGAAATAAACTCTCCACAGGATTCCGTAACTTGTACGAGAGAAAAACTCACGTGGATCGTAAAACTCAACTCAGGACCCACAAAAGTAATCTGAAACTCTCCGAAGAAGATCCGAAAGACCCAATAAGGATCCAGGGTATTACAGCCTCCCCCCTTCAAGAAATTTTATCCTCGAAATTTAAGGACTAGCAAGGAGAAGCAAGGAAGAACAACCCCATGACACAACTTGAAATAACACGAATCTCGAGAAACATAATTCAGAGGGACATAGTCAGACCATAATCACAAGTACACGCTGTAGATCGAGCACGACACAAGTGAACACAAGTCTGACACCTCCGAAACAAGGCAACGTCATTTACGTCTCACAGGAAAGGAGACACGACCCATGCCACGACGACAGATATCGATAAAACAAAACAACAGACAGGGCAAACATCAGCTTAAACAAGGAAGCATAGTCCTCTCAGCTGACAGCTCGACAACATCACCGGCCCTAGTGCCAAAGGCAACCATGAAAGCCTGGCACACAGGACGCCAACGACAGCACCGGACCACAAACACAATCAAGTCAGTCCTCACTCAGATATTACATCTGATCGAGCCGCATGCTAACTCTATCAGGAAAGAAGAGTACAACACAACTAACCGACAAGATCATGGTCCACACAATGCCCAGACAGATGCACAGAGAAACAACGACAAAATGACAACAACGGCAGCACTTGTAGGATCCCGGCTCCGTACTAGACATAGAGCCATGGAACACAACTGCAAGCTGGGTCACATCAAGGCACAATGACAGCTGAACACATGACTATAATGGACTAGTCATGCAACGAGCAGCTCACCAAGAAAAGACCCATGACAACGAAAATGGCAATCTCGGGGAACGCATCTCAAGGACCACGATCACGTCCCGAGAGCACAACACCCAAGAAGGAATTACAGAGCAGAGGGTACTCAACCAGCAGAAATGCCGACAGATTCCCCAATACTCACAAATGCCAGTGCCAACACCATAAAGCCTCCAAGAATAACGGCATGGCAACAGACAACATCAAGGCACACGAAGCCAGGATGAAGTCACATCAAGAAGGACAATTCTCTCGACTGGTGGGTAATCAGCCCACACGCTTCCGCTGCGCACTCATACAATGCACACAGGCATCAGAAATATCTCGGTATCCTCATCTCAACACACACTCGGTGCCATCGTAATTCATGCAAATCGTAATGTAACACGCCACGAGTACTGATCCTGCTAACAACCGATCACACATCGCCTAAGTGCAAATGAAGGAGAGTACCAGCTTTAGCACAAAGCACAAAGAAAGGCTAATCTCAGCTTACCATTACATCCTGAAAGAATAAATGAGCCTTCACAACACGTCAGCCGCTAGACACGGCATGACAAACACGGTGCACAACAGCTCTCAACACAAAGATTAGGTCCAAAGCCAAGCAACCGTAGAACAAAGAGCAGATCGGGCTCAGAATAAATACTGTCCATACTTAAATAGACACGGGACAAAGGTCTCACTAAGACAGCACTTCTAAGGTGTACCTCGAAAAGACTCCACCAAACAGGATGAGAAGCATCAAGCTCGACTAACAGTAGCTCACTAGGAAGGAAAATCCTATGCTCGCCCGAGCATCTTCTCAATTGAGGCAACAAAGCAACCACTTCAACAGAAGCAAAAACACCTCAGGAGCTGCACATACTTAAGCTGGGACGACTAAAACAACGTAAGAACGTGTACGACCATCACACCAACTTGAAAAAGTCACCAGCCACCTGAACAAACCACGGAAAAATCTAGCACAATGTACTGCGGGTTCAAGCCTATCGGCGAACTCTGCCAAGTACAGCACGATCAAGGCAAACATCACGATGAAAAAGGAGCATCCCGTCACATCTGACGAGAGCAAAACCATCTCCCACAGTGCTAACACAGCACGCACAAGACCACTTACGGAAAACCAAGCGACAAATAATCGCGAAACCTAAGCCAGCGAAACACTGTACTGGACTTTCAGGACTATGGACACTGTATATCTCGGATTCCCATGTACTTCACACAACAACCGCTCCGATACCACCTGTGACGACCTGAACTCCAGATACCGAATATACCCGATAGGACTACCGTGTAGACCCGATACCACTTGGAACCCGTGAAGCCTCCCAAGAGCTGTAAAGCTTCGAAGGGATAAAAGGAATGTCGTGTAGTACATTGAAGTCACAGATATAACAGTAAGCAATTAAATTTCATTAATCAGGTTTGCTAAAGTAGCAGAAATAAAATTACTTTTTAATTAACAGTTTAAATTTAACAATTATACCAGAGTCCAGTCCAAAGTAAAGACAAGTACAGTCGACAGGAAAGAAAGACGTACACTGAGGTCAAGGGAAGCCCGACGCAGGTACCGCTGGCAGCTACGGACACGCCACACTGGGAACCGTGGGAGCAGAACGACCCACCTGAAAAGTAGGGGTGAGCCTCGTGTCACTGGCCCAGTAGGGGTCACGCGGATCCCCACTGAAAACTAACGCAGTAACACGGAACAACAGCTAAAACAACAGTAGTAGCAAAGCAAGAAAACTAAACTACAAAGCTGTAAAGAAGAGGAAGCAAGAGTAGGGAACAAGTAAGGGAAGAGGGAAGAAGCCGTACCTACAAAACACGGCCACCGAGAGGACCTCGGCCCCTAAGCTACTCCAAGCAACAACAGAAGGGCTAGCCCTGAACTTGAAAGGTCAGGAGTTATCGATCTGTCGACAAGCACGAGGCCCAAGACAAAGGCCTACGAGACCAGACACACAAGCGTAGGAAAAGACCTAGACTGATGAGACAGACTCTACAGCTCACACGACTGGATTGCCGTGCAAGCTCTCCCTAACACAACTGCATACACGACTGAAGCGTCGTGCACGCCACAATAAGCTAATCCTGGACAAGCCAAACATAGACCAACTCGACAGGGGAAGCTGATCTTGGACGGAACCAAGAACAGGCTAACTCGGAAGGGGAACACAGACTCCAAGAAACACGAGAGTCACGCGTCACGTGACGGAAGCACCTCCTCACTAGAAGAATAGCCAGCTGCGTCCACTGACATCTTATGCTGCGTCTCAAGTGTCTCGCCTACGCTGCCTAGCACACGGCAGAGACTAAGACACTGTAACCAGAATAGGAACCACAGTAATGAGTGACTGGTCACGGTCACGCCCGTCGGTGCAAGTCCTACGCCCCTGACCACGTGTGCACACACTGACCCTTGCCTAGAGCCAGGCCTCTAGCTAGTTCCCCCCCCCCCCAACAGGATGCTACCGTTAAGCGGGGGCCCACGGAACTAGCTTAAAAATCGTATCTCAGGAACTGCCACGCCACCACTTCCAGGTGGGTCGACACGCCATAACGCATCGCCAGGCTACGACTAGTGGAGGCTCACTAGACACAGAACTCTGAAACACAAGTGTTGTAGTAATGATAGGCAAGGAAGCACCGTCGTATGTACTACGAAGCACCAGGGTAGCACAACGACTGCCAACAGGCTCAGGACAGGGCAACTAGAACTACTTACATAACGATCCTTGAGTCTCACGACTCGGAGTCAAGATCGTCGTACCAAGCGGAACAAGCCGCCAATCGCTTTAATCCTAAGCCAGAGGAAATGACATGACCACGTAAAACAACACACGGGGACATGAGGGAACACCAAGACCCTCAGTACATCTGGACACGTAAACTGAGGTGAGACAACTCCTCAAGGCATCCAGAACCATGTCTTGGGCTGGACAGAACCGCCGAGACGCACACAAGGTCGCCTATCAACCATTGGGTCACCCCGGGTTGACCGGAACCGAACAATGATGATTTAACAGTAGGGAATGATAGAATAGATGGACTCTCTGAAACCAAGTGATAGGTCAAATGAGTCCTAGACGGTATTGTGGAAGCCGAGGAGGGATCCACTTAAAAGAGGAAAAAATGAAAACTCGATGTGACTAAATCTAAGGGCTAATAAGGGGCATGAAACGTGCCAATAGAGAAAAGAGCATACGTAGGATGCTAAAGGGATGTGATCGCCAGAGGGGTTACCTCAATGAAAAGAAATGATCGCGTGTACCTTGTACGAGGCACGGAGACCATGAATCATCGAGAGAGGGAAATGGAGGGTTGCTTCTTCCTCCCCCTTCGGCCGGCCGACGGAGAGGGCTTTCTTTAATTACCCTTGCAAAACAACGACAAACAAGTAACGAGTGGATCAGAAAGACGAAGGTGCAGTATTCAATTCTAACGATGCAAGTAATGAAATGATGGCAGGACACACACCTGGTTGGTGTTGTCTTTTAAAACCCCTCTCGGACACGAGTAGGAGGAAAATGCTTATGATGAATTGTGATTATGCCAACGTAAGAACGGTAAGAGACTCCCTCATAAAAAGGGGTGGTGGAAGATATGATATGATGAATGCAAGATAACTAGGAAAGAAGAGAGGAGAATGGCTTATTGGATGGTCGATGGCGAGGCCCGGCAGAGCTTCGGTAGCGCAAGGACGACGCGGGAGCACGATGGGCGAAGGCGGCCTTTCTCCCGCGAGCACGGGCACCCAAGAATCCGGCAGAACTTCCCCCCTACAAAACACCCGCAGGTTAGAAATTGATTTCGACAGCCTATCGGCTCTCTTTTTTGACCCCGAACTGAGGGGGGGTAACCCTCTATTTATAGAGTTCCGAAGGATGGAGGCGTCCAGGGGCCTGGACGCCTCCATCACTTGGATCTTTTTTAAACGACAATCTGACATGCTGACAGGTAGTCAGTGGCCAGGGGCATCCGTGACCTGGATGATGGAGGCGTTCAGGGGCCTGGACGCCTCCATGACATTGGACGATGGAGGCGTCCAGGGGCTTGGACGCCTCCATAATTTGGATTCTTTTCAAACGTCAGGCCGAGCAGCGGTCAGGCAGTGGTCGGGGATGCCCGTGAGCTGAATGATGGAGGCGTCCAGGGGCCTGGACGCCTCCATGATTTGGATTCTTTTCAAACGATATACTGAGTAACGGTCAATCGATGGCCGGGGGTCGCCCGTGAGCCGAATGATGGAGGCGTCCAGGGGCATGGACGCCTCCATATCTTGGCTTTTCTTCAGACGGGTCAGTCGATGGTCGGGGGGTCGCCCGTGAGCCGATTGATGGAGGTGTCCAGTTTCCTGGACGCCTTCAAGAATATATATATTTTTTATTTATTATTTTATTATTGTTTTCATTTTTTTGCCATTGATGGAGGCGTCCAGCCTCCTGGATGCCTCCATGATTTTTTTGATTTTTTAATTATTTTTATTTATGGAGGCGTCCAGGCGCCTGGACGCCTCCATGATTTTTTGATTTTTCTATTATTTTTATTATTTTTTATATATATGAATTTATGGAGGCGTCCAGTCTCCTGGACACCTCAAGGATTTTTCACGGAAAAATTCAGAAAAATGTTTAAAAAATTTAAAAAAATAGGAAATCACCAGAGTAATTAAAAATGTGAAGGCCGCCTTGGGGTATCATAGTGTAATATGAGATTTACTCACTGTAATGTCAAGAACGGCGTGTCTACAGGTATGCTTTGATACCAAGTGATATGGTGCTAGGCTCAGATTCAGAACGGGAGTTGAATGAATCCCCTTATAAAACTCTTGCCCAATTAAAACTTCCTGATAAAAACTGAAAGCCAATGAACCATTGTCGAATTAACAGATTCACTAAGTCAACTAAAATGCTTACAAATGATCAGATTAGTGACTTAGGATCAATGTCAAAGGACTTTCAATACAGTCGTCGAACAGATAGTGTGCAATCAACAACCTTACTAGACAAAGAGAAACAGATCGTGCCTAAGCATTCACCTAACGGAATAAGACATGCAATCACACCACAATGGATAGAAGATTTTTAGGTGGTTCGGTCCTCCAGACCTACGTCCACCCCACACTCAAACCAAAGTGTGGGTTCCCGCTGATACACAGCTTAAGTACTGGGCCTCACAGCTTCCCTACAATCGATTAGCATCATAGCTTGCTTCTGTTGGGCAATACAGCTTCGCCATCTGCTGCCTCACAGCTTGACCTACTGGGCAATACAGCTTAGCCGACCAGAGGAATCCTCCTCTGCCACCGCTGAGCAACACAGCTTGCTCCGCTGACTAACAGCTTGAAATAAGGTTCAAAAGAAAACAAAAGACAAGAAGACACAGCAACTGAAAGCTGTAAACGATAGCAACACAGATGTGACTCCCATGGAGCTGACTGGATTGGATTTGATCCAGATTCCAGTAGGGACAGATCTTCTGATGAAGCTTCTCTTCTTCTCCTCGAACCTTCTCTTCCTTTCTCTATCTTCCTTTCTCTTCTTCTTCCGATATCCTATCTCACTCTCTTTCTTCTTTCGATCTCACAAGCTTTCTCTCTTTCACTTCTGCTCTAGTCTGCTACAGCTCTCAGACGATTCCTGTTCTTCTATTCTTTTTCTTGTACTCCAGGAATGATTCAGGAATGTATGTATTGATGGCATGAAATGATCTTATATACTCCTTCAGTCTAAACACCACGAGCTCTCGCCCTAGGTGTGTTAAGAGAACAGTCCCGCCAGGAAGCTTCAGGAATGTCTTGGCCACGTGTCACAACTCTGGGTCCTATAGCTTCCATGTGGCAGTCATCTATCAGGGACGATCCACCTTGGATCACGTGCCCTTCATAACAGTCACGAGCAGTTGACCTGTCACTATGTCAAGACATATAAACATCAGATGAGTGTGGAGATTGTATCGACTTGCTGAGACATTAAGGCAACCATGCATAGACTCAATATGTCATAAGTGCACATATGCACGAACTCAGTGTTCACACATGGAACAAGTGCTCAGACTAGTTTCAAGTGCAGAGCTAAAAGATGCACAGGCTACGAATCCCGAGAGCTATCTTGCACAGACTTTGTTCGTGCAAGGATCAAGAGATGCACAGACTACGTGTGTGCGCATAAGCACTGAATGCACCGACTTGGTGTGTACAAAATACACACACTGTGCTGACGTAAAATGCCAAGTCCTATCTAGCACAGACTTTGTTCGTGCGAAAGAAAAAGGTTGCACAGACTTTGAATGCGTGCGACGATAGGTATTGCACCGACTTTACTGAGTCTAGACTACGCATGCACGGACTTGGTCGTGTGCAGCAATGAGGATTGCACCGACTTGCTGCGCCTTGAATACAGTGGGCACGGACTTAGTCACGTGCAGTAACGAGGACCTGCACAGACTTAGCTGTGTGCAACAATGAAGATTGCATCGACTTAATCCCAAACGACATGAAGCAATGTACAGACCTGTGTGCCTGCAGCAACAAGAGTTGCACCGAGTTAGTTAGCGCAAGGTCAGCTTGTACTGATTTTAATTTTCCAGGGCAACGTGCAAGGACATGATGCATAGACCATTATGCACATGAACAATAACATGCACTGAGTTTGTTGTGCAGCCTAACTGAGATATGCACGAACCTTAGCCTTAGACAAACAACCCTGCACTGACTTAAGCAATGAAGTGAACTAACTTAGTCTGTTGAACATAAGTGAATGCACAAACTTTAAAATGCACAATGATAAGGAATGCACGGACTTCATGCAATGCAGACAAACATAGTATGCATAGGCCGATGCAATACATGTATGCAAACATACCATCTGTATTGTTGGATCACTGAGTAGTGTGGGTATGCAGGGACCATATGCAATCATCATATGCAATCATTCAGCAATTATACAGTGGTGACTCATAGTGACTCACAGTGTTTGCTATCCAGCAAAGCCATCAAAACCACAGGGGCACAACAATCTCCCCATTTTTGATGATGGCAACACTATGAGTTACACTAGTCACACTGTCTCATGTCAAGCGATTCTCCCCCTTTGACTTCATCAAAAAGAAACCATTTTTAGAATGAAATATAGGAGTATGAAATGATAGAAATGCAATCTCCCCCTTTGATTGTAACATTAATGCATATAGAAGCTATTCTCCCTAGAATGCAATATGACCTCCTATACTCTCCCTCGGTAAAAGAAGGGAAAACCGTACATGAAGCTTCCCTTGAACAAAGAAATGAAATCAGCAAACACAGGAACAGTTAGACAATCAAGTATCAAACCTCCCCCTGAAAACATGAGTGGAATTACCTACAGGATTGAACTCTGGTAATCCAATGAATCAATCTGGAATCCACCAACCTCAGAATTTTGAAGTTCAGAAGGCTACAAGTGAACAAGGTAATATTGGGAGTGGCACCTCACATTTGTATGGTCAGAAAAATGCATGTGGAAGGCCCACAGATCAATGTCAAAGGACTTTCAATATAGTCGTCGAACAGACAGTGTGCAATCAACAACCTTACTAGACAAAGAGAAACAGATCGTGCCTAAGCATTCACTTAATGGAATAAGCCATGCAATCACACCACAATGGACAGAAGATTTTTAGGTGGTTCGGTCCTCCAGACCTACGTCCACCCCACACTCAAACCAGAGTGTGGATTCCCGCTGATACACTGCTTAATTGCTGGGTCTCACAGCTTGCCTACAACCGCTGAGCATCACAGCTTGCTTCCGCTGGGCAATACAGCTTAGCCATCCGCTACCTCACAGCTTGACCCGCTGGGCAATACAGCTTAGCCGACCAGAGGAATCCTCCTCTATAACCGCTGAGCAACACAGCTTGCTCCACTGACTAACAGCTTGAAATAACGTTAAAAAGAAAACAAAAGACAAGAAGACACAGAAACTGAAAGCTGTAAATGATAGCAACACATATGTGACTCCCATGGAGCTGACTGGATTAGATTTGATCCAGATTCCAGTAGGGACAGATCTTCTGATGAAGCTTCTCTTCTTCTCCTCGAACCTTCTCTTCCTTTCTCTTCTTCTCCCGGTCTCTTTTCTCTCTCTCTTTCTTCTTTCGATCTCAGAAGCTTTCTCTCTTTCACTTCTGCTCTAGTCTGCTACTACTCTCAAACGATTCCTATTCTTCTATTCTTTTTCTCGTTCTGCAGGAATGATTCAGGAATGTATGTATTGATTGCAAGAAATGATCTTATATACTCCTTCAGTCTAAACACCACGAGCTCTCGCCCTAGGAGTGTGAAGAGAAAAGTCCCGCCAGGAAGCTTCAAGAATGTCTTGGCCACGTGTCACAACTCTGGGTCCTATAGCTTCCATGTGGCAGTCATCTGTCGGGGACGATCCACCTTGGATCACGTGCCCTTCTTAACAGTCACGAGCAGTTGACCTGTCAGTGTGTCAAGACATATAAACATCAGATGAGTGTGGAGATTGTATAGACTTGCTGAGACATTAAGTTAGCCATGCATAGACTCAATATGTCATAAGTGCACATATGCACGAACTCAGTGTTCACACATGGAACAAGTGCTCAGACTAGTTTCAAGTGCAGAGCTAAAAGATGCACAGGCTACAAATCCTGAGAGCTGTCTTGCACAGACTTTGTTCGTGCAAGGATCAAGAGATGCACAGACTACGTGTGTGCGCATAAGCACTGAATGCACCGACTTGGTGTGTGCAAAATACACACACTGTGCTGACGTAAAATGCCAAGTCCTATCTAGCACAGACTTTGTTCGTGCGAGAGAAAAAGGTTGCACAGACTTTGAATGCGTGCGATGACAGGTATTGCACCGACTTTACTGAGTCTAGACTACGCATGCACGTACTTGGTCGTGTGCAGCAACGAGGATTTCACCGACTTGATGCGCCTTGAATACAGTAGGCACGCACTTAGTCGCGTGCAGCAACGAGGACCTGCACAGACTTAGCTGTGTGCAACAATGAAGATTGCATCGACTTAATCCCAAACGACATGAAGCAATGTATAGACATGTGTGCTTGTAGCAACAAGAGTTGCACCGAGTTGGTTAGCGCAAGGTGAGCTTGTACTGACTTTAATTTGCCAGGGCAGCATGCAAGGATAAGACGCACAGACCATTATGCACATGAACAATAACATGCACTGAGTTTGTTGTGCAGCCTAACTGAGATATGCACGAACCTTAGCCTTAGACAAACAACCTTGCACTGACTTAAGCAATGAAGTGAACTGACTTAGTCTGCTGAACATAAGTGAATGCACAAACTTTGAAATGCACAATGATAAGGAATGCACGGACTTCATGAAATGCAGGCAGACATAGTATGCATAGGCCGATGCAATACATGTATGCATACATACCATCTATATTGTTGGATCACTGAGCAGTGTGGGTATGCAGGGACCATATGCAATCATCATATGCAATCATTCAGTAATTATACAGTGGTGACTCATAGTGACTCAGAGTGTTTGCTATCCATCAAAACCATCAAAACTACAGGGGCACAACAATCTCCCCCTTTTTAATGATGGCAACACTATGAGTCACACTAGTCACACTGTCTCATGTCAAGCGATTCTCCCCCTTTGACTTCATCAAAAAGAAACCAATTTTAGAATGAAATATAAGGAGTATGAAATGATAGAAATGCAATCTCCCCCTTTGATTGTAACATTAATGCATATAGAAGCTATTCTCCCCAGAATGCAATGTGACCTCTTATACTCTCCCTGGGTAAAAGAAGGGAAAACCGTACATGAAGCTTCCCTTGAACAAAGAAATGAAATCAGCAAACACAGGAACAGTTAGACAATCAAGTATCAAACCTCCCCCTGAAAACGTGAGTGGAATCAAGACACAGGGTGTACCTACAGGGATGAACTCTGGTAATCCAATGAATCAATCGGGAATCCACCACCATTAGAATTCTGAAGTTCAGAAGGCTGCAAGTGAACAATGTAATATTGGGAGTGGCACCTTACATTTGTATGGTCAGAAAAATGCATGTGGAAGGCCCACAGATCAATGTCAAAGGACTTTCAATACAGTCGTCGAACAGACAGTATGCAATCAACAACCCTACTAGACAAAGAGAAACATATCGTGCCTAAGTATTCACCTAACGGAATAAGACATTCAATCACACCATAATGGACAGAAGATTTTTAGGTGGTTCAGTCCTCTAGACCTACGTCCACCCCACACTCAAACCAGAGTGTGGATTCCCGCTGATACATAGCTTAACTGCTCGGTCTCACAGCTTGCCTACAACCGCTGAGCATCACAACTTACTTCCGTTGGGCAATATAGCTTAGCCATTAGCTGCCTCACAGCTTGACCCGCTGGGTAACACAGCTTAGCCGACCAGAGGAATCCTCCTCTGCAACCGCTGAGCAACATAGCTTGCTCTGCTGACTAACAGCTTGAAATAAGGTTCAAAAGAAAACAAAAGACAAGAAGACATAGCAACTGAAAGCTGTAAACGATAGCAACACAGATGTGACTCCCATGGAGCTGACTAGATTGGATTTGATCCATATTCAAGAAGGGACAGATCTTCTGATGAAGCTTCTCTTCTTCTCCTCGAACCTTCTCTTCCTTTCTCTTCATCCTGCCCCTGTGGTTTTGATGGTTTTGATGGATAGCAAACACTGTGAGTCACTATGAGTCACCACTGTATAACTGCTGAATGATTGCATATGATGATTGCATATGGTACTTGCATACCCACACTGCTCAGTGATCCAACAATATAGATGGTATGTATGCATACATGTATTGCATCGGCCTATGCATACTATGTCTGTTTGCGTTGCATGAAGTCTGTGCATTCCTTATCATTGTGCATTTCAAAGTCTGTGCATTCACTTATGTTCAGTAGACTAAGTCAATTCACTTCATTGCTTAAGTCAGTGCATGGTTGTTTGTCTAAGGCTAAGGTTCGTGCATATCTCAGTTAGGCTGCACAACAAACTCAGTGCATGTTATTGTTCATGTGCATAATGGTCTGTGCGTCTTGTCCTTGCACGTTGCCCTGGCAAATTAAAGTCTATACAAGGTCACCTTGCGCTAACCAACTCGGTGCAACTCTTGTTGCAGTAAGCACACAGGTCTGTACATTGCTTCATGTCGTTTGGGATTAAGTCGATGCAATCTTCATTGTTGCACACAGCTAAGTCTGTGCAGGTCCTCGTTGCTGCACACGACTAAGTCCGTGCCTGCTATATTCAAGGCGCAGCAAGTCGGTGCAATCCTCGTTTCTACACGCGACCAAGTGCGTGCATGCATAGTCTAGACTCAATAAAGTCGGTGCAATACCTGTCGTCACACACATTCAAAGTATGTGCAACCTTTTTCCCTCGCACGAACAAAGTCTGTGCTAGATAGGACTTGGCATTTTACGTCAGCACAGTGTGTGTATTTTGCACACACCAAGTCGGTGCATTCAGTGCTTGTGCGCATACACGTAGTCTGTGCATCTCTTGATCCTTGCACGAACAAAGTCTGTGCAAGATAGCTCTCAGGATTCGTAGCCTGTGCATCTTTTAGCTCTGCACTTGAAACTAGTCTGAGCACTTGTTCCATGTGTGAACACTGAGTTCGTGCATATGTGCACTTATGACATATTGAGTCTATGCATGGTTGCCTTAATGTCTCAACAAGTCTATACAATCTCCACACTCATCTGATGTTTATATGTCTTGACACACTGACAGGTCAACTGCTCGTGACTGTTAAGAAGGGCATGTGATCCAAGGTGGATCGTCCCTGACAGATGACTGCCACATGGAAGCTATAGGACCCAGAGTTGTGACACGTGGCCAAGACATTCCTGAAGCTTCTTGGCGGGACTGTTCTCTTCACACTCCTAGGGCGAGAGCTCGTGGTCTTTAGACTGAAGGAGTATATAAGATCATTTCTTGCCATCAATACATACATGCCTGAATCATTCTTGGAGAACGAGAAAAAGAATAGAAGAACAGGAATCGTCTGAGAGCAGTAGCAGACTAGAGCAAAAGTGAAAGAGAGAAAGCTTGTGAGATCGAAAGAAGAAAGAGAGAAATAAGATCGGGAGAAGAAGAGAAAGGAAGATAGAGAAAGGAAGAGAAGGTTCGAGGAGAAGAAGAGAAGCTTCATCAGAAGATCTGTCCCTACTGGAATCTGGATCAAATCCAATCCAGTCAGCTCCATGGGAGTCACATCTGTGTTGCTATCATTTACAGCTTTCAGTTGCTGCGTCTTCTTGTATTTTGTTTTCTTTTGAACCATATTTCATGATGTTAGTCAGCGGAGCAAGCTGTGTTGCTCAGCGGTTGCAGAGGAGGATTCCTCTGGTCGGCTAAGCTGTATTGCCCAGCGGGTCAAGCTGTGAGGCAGCGGATGACTAAGCTATATTGCCCAGCGGAAGCAAGCTGTGATGCTCAGTGGTTGTAGGCAAGCTGTGAGGCCCAGCAGTTAAGCTATGTATCAGCGGGAATCCACACTCTGGTTTGAGTGTGGGGTGGACGTAGGTCTGGAGGACCGAACCACCTAAAATCTTCTGTCCATTGTGGTGTGATTGAATGTCTTATTCCGTTAGGTGAATGCTTAGGCACGATCTCTTTCTCTTTGTCTAGTAAGGTTGTTGATTGCACACTATCTGTTCGACGACTGTATTGAAAGTCCTTTGACATTGATCCTAAGTCACTAATCCGATCATCTGTAAGCATTTTAGTTGACTTAGTGAATCTGTTAATTCGGCAATGGTTCATTGGCTTTCAGTTTTTATCAGGACATTTTAATTGGGCAAGAGTTTTATAAGGGGATTCATTCAACCCCCCTTCTGAATCTAAGCCTAGCATCATATCACTTGGTATCAGAGCATACCGTCTAGGACTTGAAGAGGGGTGATCTCGCGCTGCTCCTGAGAGGGGAGGAAGATGACCACGTACCCTCGAAGTATAAACTGTAAGAAGGGAAACCAGTCAGAGGTGCCCAAGGATAGATCCCTGGGGAAGACCCTCCGATGCTTAAGTCAGCACAGGTAGTAGAGCATAGATGCGAAGAGGAGAATTGGGAGGAAAGTGAGAGCGTGAGACTCCTCTCCACCAGAAGGTGAAGTGGTTCCTGCTCAGGCTTACTTGGGCGTGCTTAAGCTTGCTTAAGCTCTCTCTTCACAGTCGGGCATGTCCTGTTTAAATAGTGGCCGGTTGTGTGAATTAATCCCTGTAAGCGGAGGGGTTCCAGGGGGGGTTACGTCCTTCATGCGGGCTCCTTACGGCGCGCGGACTCTTGGTTTCCCTTGTCCCCTTGAGCTTCCTGCCATTAAAGGATTCGCAACGGCTGAGTCATTAAGCTTCCATCAGTGAGCCCGAGCAAATGGCACTTGTTCAGGAGTGGTCTCTCGAGGGATAAGTGTTGGGTCGGGACAAGGAATAGGGGGCTCCAAGGGAGCTTTCCCGATCGACTGATGCTCGGACTTTCCAACCCGAAGGCCGCCTAGGAAGTGCTTGTACCGAGTGAGTTTTTGGGCTTCATAATAAGTGGGCTCGAGGGCTGCCAGTTTGAGGATTGAGCCTTGTTCGGTCCGGTTTGGACCTCGTTTGGCCTCTCCGTACGGGCGGTGAGATTTCCCCTCTCCACTTGTCCCCCTCCTACTCCCGAGCCAAGATTAGGCTCGGATGAGTAGCAATTGGGCTGGACTATCTGTGGCACTTGTTGGGTAAAGATATCTCTCTGGTAGGGGCCACATGACGTAGCTCACCTTGAAAATACGCCCGTTATAATGAGTAAGAGAAGGCCCCTCCTCGGGAGATCGGACGTCGCGCCGCCTCCCGTTAGGGTTTTTTAGGCATTGCGCGTTTTACGTCCCTTTATCTCCGAGGTTTTAGGGTTTTGCCTCTCTTAGTAGTTATATTTGAGGGGGGCTCCCGCGCTGTGAGAGTAGTTTCGGAAGGGCAGAGAATCGTCGTAGCTGTCGGAGCTAGAAGAGCTTCATGAGGCGGTGATTCGTAAGCTCCCTTTCTTCTCCAAAGTTCTCTGGCTTAGAGCTTTCCCCTTTTTCTTCTCTCTGTCTCATGTTGGACCATCATTCTGAGGCTGAGGGGCGGCAGAGAGAACGGACCCCCAGAGTTTTCTTGACGCTTCCAGAGTCGTCCTGCAGCGAGCTGGGGGAGGCGGAGGTGAAGCGGCTGGAGAGTCGCTATGGGTTGCCTTGGCGGTTCTAGTTCCTGGCGCCTGAGCCTCATGAGTCTAGCATGTCCACCCATTCTGGCCTCTTTTGCTCCTTTCTTCTGGCTTGGAAGTGTGGCTTTCATTTACCCCTTCACCCTTTTGTCGCCGAGTTGCTTCGGTTCTACCGGCTGGCTCCTGTCCAGCTGGTCTCCAACTCTTACACTTTCATCTTCTCCTTCATTTTCCTTTGCGGCCAGTGTGGGGTGCGCGCCTCGTAGGATCTTTTCCATTACTTCTTTGAGATGAAGGAGCATGCTCATGTGGGGCAAGGCTTCTTCTATATTCAGGCGAGGCGGGAGAGGAGCTGCGTGTCCCCCTCTGGGAAGGATTCTTCTCATAAAGGGTGGAAGACCCAATATTTCTGGGTGGGCCCGTTGGCGGTTGGCGTAGCCTGGAATTTCCCGACGACGCCCAATTTCCACCCGAATATTCCTCCGAAGCAGACTGTGTTCTCTCCGGAGGTGAAAGAGGAGGCTGCTATCCTTTAGCAGAATCACCGGGAGACTGCTGATTTGGTGACTTCTTCCAACATTGAGGGCTACCTCACTCGAGTGTTGTTGCCGACAGATAAGGGGTTTAGGAACTTGGCCTTCCTTCTTGTGGAGTTGGGGTCTTCCTGCTCTTAATCTGCTTTATGTGGTTCAGACACGAGGCGAGCGGTTGAGGAGGAGGCACCTCCGTCTGAGTTGGAGGTCATCATCTTGGACGAGACGCCAGCTCTGGATGACCTTCTAGTTTCAGAGGGTTCGTCCCGTGCCCGGGATAAGGGCAAGCAGGCTGCTCAGGATGACGCCTCCGAGCGCCGGGGGATCAAGCGCAAGGATCCCGTGGCCAAGCTGCTATGGTCTTCGATGTAGGCTCAGTCTGCTAAGAAGAAATGGGCGAGGAAGGAGGAGGTCGTCCGTGTGTCCGGAGGAGATTCCCTATCGGCTCTCCCCTCTACTGAGGAAGAGGGGGCCGATGACGAAGGGATAACTGCCGATGCTGAGGCACCGAGCGTGGCAGAGGGGTCATCAGATGAGGGGGTCCGTCCCTAGCAGGTCGAGGCTGGAGGGTCGCAGGAGAAGGCGACTCGATCACAGCCGATCGAAACTGGGGAGGTACACAGTGGGGGTGCTCACGTCGAGCCGACTGGTGGGGCCCCTGAGATGGGATTGCCCGAGGGAGATGCCCCGGTCCCGGCCACTCCGGTTAGAGCTTCCCCTCCTTCTACCAGCACCTTCAGTGTCGGGGCTTCTCTGTACCGGGCGTGTCATTCTTTAGCTTCTCGAGACTTGCAGGAAAAAGTCCGGAAGGGTCCCCCCTCTTCGCTGTTGGAGCAAATTATGGAGGGAGGGCTGATTCTGGCCCAACTGGGAGCTGAAGCGATGGACGCGTATGCTCGGGTGGAGTTCGAGCGGGAGACTCTTTCATGGGCCCGCGGCACGCTTGATCGGAAGGTTGAGCGTCTGACCCTCGATCTTGAAGACCTTCGTCGAGAGATCACTCCGCTCCGAGCGTTGGTGCAGTCGAGCCAAGCGGAGGCTCGGTCCTTGTTAGAGCAGCTGGCCCAGGCTCGTCGCATGGTCAACCGGAAGAGTGAGCTCCTGGAGTCAGAGCACAGAAACCAGGTCGAGCGAGATGACCAATGGAGGGCCGAGCGAGAAGGGCTCAAGGACCGGGTTTGGGCGGCCGAGGATTCGCGGAGCGAGGCCGAGTGAAGGTTGTCCGAGACCGAGAGAAGGTTGTTCGAGTCTGAGCAATGGATAGCTGAGCTCGAGAGGAAGGCGGGGCAGACTGGGAAGGAAGCGCTTGAGCAACATAGGTGCTCGGAGGCTTACCAGGCAGCTCTCCAGCAGGTGGTCTTTCCTTATTACGAGTTGGGCTACCGACGGGGACTCCGGAAGGGCTTCTCCCAGGGCTACGATCGGGCCATCCTAGAAGCAAAGGCCCAGTCGTCTTCACTCGATTTTCCTTTCGATTAGTGCTATGACTCGGAGTGGGGCTCCACTGACTCTTCCCACTATACGTCGAGAGAAGAGGTGAATTCGGTTTCGTCCGAGCGACCGCCAACACCAGCATCCTCGGGAGGGCACACGACCGAGACAGTTCCCACGCAGGTGGGGTCAGTGTCTGGGCTGGCTGTCGCCGAGAACATTGGGGGCAGGTCGTCTGGTGCCGAGGAAGCCTTGTCTGCCGAGATTGGAGATGGGCCCGAGGCCTAATGTAATAGCTCTTTTCTTTTTCCTTTTTCATATGTAGTTGGGTGTGGATTTTTTGGAAACTCTAATAGCGGCAGTATTAAATGATGAATTGACTATTTCTTACCACTCTTGGTGTGATTTCATTGCCGTATCCGCAGTCGTTTGAAGAAAGCGCCGATTTCCTACAGATCTTGCTCGCACCAATCTGTCAAACAACTGATATGGCATTGGCACCTTTCCATTTTTCCATACCGCCCTTAATGACTTGCCGCTTCACACGTCCCGCTAGGGGAATATCGGGAAATGAGGTAACCAACTCAGGGAAAGCCTTGGTAGCATGTTTTGGGGAGAATCATTTAAAGCGATCAGCTTCCCCTTCAGCCTATAAAAGGTCCGAGGGGCGTCTCCTTTTCCTTTCATCGCTTAAGGCCGTTCCAGGCTATTTTTCCCTTCCGTGAAGCGTTGTGCTGTTAGTCTTGGCGGAGCATGGAAGACGTTTCAGAAGATGATGATGCAGATGGCAGTGGGAGGGAAGCTCCTGTTGTTTCGCTCTGGAAGAGGGTTCGTCAGTCGGGGGTCTATCAGGGGGAAGGTTCATGCCGGAGCATGTTGCCTTCCTATCCTTATCCTGCCGGCGCTCTTCTGAGGGAGAATGGGGCTCGTCCAGCTTCATTCTTTCACTGTCGTCCCCATCCCTCCTTCCACCATTGATCCCGTTGTCTAGGGAGGGAGCTCTCTCAAGATTCCTTTCCTTTCAGGTCGACCTCTTTTTCTTTTTTGTTGTCCTTCCAATCCCTTTGGCACCTTTCTTCCGAGCCTTCACAAACTAACGAAGCCGGCGATCCCTTATCCGAGCCAGTTTCTACACGAGGTAGAGTCAGTGGCTGGACGTGGGAGTGCCTACTGGGTCGACCGAGCGTTCTGCTCGCATTATAGTACCAGGGGATGTAATTTTTTGTACATGTATACTATATCGGCTACGGCCTTCTTGATGTACATCAAAGTTTAATAAGAAGAGAAGAATGGTGATTATTCTAATTTGCTTACATGTGTATGCTTGCCAAATGTTCAAAAGTAGAACTTGCGAAGATTTGTTGTGTTCCACGTCCGAGGGATGGGTGTTCCTTCCATGGTGGACAGTCGGTATGCTTCTTTCCCGAGCTCTCGACCGCCCGGTAGGGACCTTCCTAGGTAGGGGCCAGCTTCCCTGCCGCCTCTAGTGGTCGAGATGCTTCGGCCTTCCTCAGGATGAAGTCTCCTGGCTGGAAGGGTCTGTCTCGGACTCTGCTATTGTAGTATCGAGTGATGCGTCATTGGTATTCCGTTGCTTGGATCCTTGCATTCTCTCGGATCTCATCCGTTAAGTCGAGGTTCTCTCGTAATTTCTACTCGTTTACCTCAGGCTCGAAGTGGACGACTCGGAGAGAGGGATTGCTGACCTCCAACGGAATTACGGCTTTCGTGCCATACACCAGCTGAAAAGGTGTTTCACCAGTAGCCGTTCTCGAAGTAGTTATGTGCGACCATAGTACGCTCGGCACTTCCTCGAGCCAGCTTCACTTGGCTTTGCCGAGCCTGGTTTTGATGCCTTTTAAGATAGCCTTATTGGCATTCTCGACCAGTCTGTTAGCCTAGGTTGGGCTACCGAAGTGAAGTGGTTGCGAATGTTTAGGTCGGCACACCTGTCTCTCAAATAGTGAGAATCAAACTGCCGATCGTTATCGCTCACAATCACTCGGGGGACACCATAGTGACAGATGATCGATTTCCAAATAAAACTCCATACGACTGATTTGGTGATCCTGGTAGTGGCTTCGGCCTCTACCCATTTGGTGAAATAGTCGATGGCGACAATGACGAACTTCTTCTAAGCTTGAGCCGTAGGGAACGGCCCCAAAATGTCGATCCCCCACCGAGTGAAAGGGTATGGCTCGGCAAGAGTGATGAGCTCCGTAGCGGGCTGATGAATCAGGTGGTCGAACTGCTGACATCGATCACACTTCTGCACCTAGGTCGAGCAGTCACGCTGGAGAGTGGGCCACCAGTAACCCTGCCGTAGTAGGATCCTGGCGAGTGATCTTTCTCCTTGGTGCGCTCCGTAGATGCCTTCGTGTACTTCCTGGATCGCTCGGCTGGCTTCATCGGTGCTGATGCACTTGAGGAGAGGATCGGAGAAGGATCTGCGGTACAAGGCATCGTCCAGCATGACGAAACCCTGAGCTTGGTACTTGAGCTTCTGAGCCTCTCGAGGATCGGTGGGCTCTTGAGAATCCCGGAGCCAGGATATGTAGGGGGTCCGCCAGTCACTTGAGGGTGCCAGGTCAATAGTCATAAGCTCAAATTCGATGCTCGGTTGCCCGAGCTCTTCGAGGAAGACCGATCATGTACTAGCGGGATCGGGCGAGGAGGCCAGTCGAGAGAGGGCGTCCGCTCGGGCGTTTTCCTCCCAGGCTATTCGGACTACCTCAAAGCTCTCAAAGAGTTGGGCAATCCTCTTTACCGCTTGGAGGTACTTGACCATTTGTCCTTCCCGAGCTTCGTATTCACTGTTGACTTGGCTAGCGACCAATTGGGAGTCAGTGTGAATCTTGACTCGTTCGGCCCCCAGTCTTCGAGCCATCCTGGCTCCCAAGATAACGGCTTCATACTCGGAGGCGTTGTTGGACGCCTGGAAATTCAACTTCAGGGCGTACCGAAGTTTCGCTCCTTCAGGGGACTTGAAGAGAATGCCAGCGCCGCTTCCTGTTGAATTGGAGGATCTGTCGATGAATAGATCCCAGGTAGGCCTGGTTGCTGGTGGAAGTGCTTCTTCAATTGGGACCGTGCTTTCAGCGATGAAGTCTGTGAGAGCCTATCCTTTAATAGCCGAGCGAGGGTGATACAAGATATCGTAGGCCTCGAGCATGATGGCCCAGTTGACGAGGCGTCTCGAGACTTCCGGGTGAAAGAGAATCTTCTTCAGGAGTTCGTTGGTCAATACGACGATGGAGTGCCCTTGGAAGTAGGGTCGGAGGCGCTTGGCCGAGGTAACTAACTCTAGCACGAGTTTCTCGGTTGCGGGGTACCTTCTTTCGACCTCATTAAGCACCTTGATGGCGTAGTAAATGGGTCTCTCGACTCCTGCGTCGTTCCTGACCAGGACCGAGCTTACAGTAGAAGGGGTTGCCGAGAGGTAGAGGTGTAGAGCTTTGCCTTGGACTGGTTTGGACAGCACCGGAGGCGAGGCCAAGAATTCCTTGAGTTCAGCGAACGCATTCTGACATTCCTCATCCCAGGTGAACGTATCAGATGCCATTTTGGGTCCCCTCAATAATTTGAAGAAGGGTAGGCAACGTTCGACCGCCCGAGACAGGAAACGCTTGAGTGCAGCAATGCGCCCCATAAGGCGCTGGACGTCCTTGATGCAGGTGGGTGGCCGCATGTCCAGGATGGCCTGGACCTTGTCGGGGTTGGCCTCGATTCCACGCTGAGTGACCAGGAAGCCAAGGAACTTCCCAAATCTGACTCCGAAGGCGCACTTAGCGGGGTTGAGCTTCATGTTGTGCTTCAGGAGAGTGTCGAAGGTCTCGGCTAAGACGACAAGGTGGTCTTCGGCCTTGGGCGTCTTGACGAGCATGTCATCAATATAGGCCTCGACGTTCCGACCGAGATGTCCTTCAAAAATGCGGTTGATCAATCTCTGATATGTTGCTCTGGTATTCTTTAACCCGAATGGCATCTAGGTGTAGCAATGTACTCCAAAGTCGGTGATGAAGGCGGTCTTCTCGATGTCCTCCGAGTCCATCCTGATCTGATGGTATCCGGAGTAGGCGTCAAGGAAGCTGAGTAGCTCGTTGCCAGAGGTTGAATCGACTAGTTGATCGATGCTCGGCAGCGGGTAGTAATCTTTCGGGGTAGCCTGGTTGAGATCGGTGAAATCCACGCACATCCGCCATTTCCCAGAAGCTTTTGGTACCAGGACGACGTTGGCGAGCCATGTATGGTACAAAATCAGACGAAAGAGGCCAGTCTTCTGTCCCTTCATGATTTGATCTTTGATGACCGCTTGCTTCTGTGGGGAGTGCTTTCTCCTGCGCTGTTGTACTGGCTTTGCTGTTGGGTCGAGGTTGAGCTTGTGCATCACCACGTCTCCCGAGATCCCGGGAAGGTGCTCATCAGACCATGCAAAGACTCGGATGTACTGCACGGGGAAATCTTTATATTTCTCTTGTTCCTCAAGTAGGAGCTCGGCTCCAATCTTTACTCCTAGGGTCGGGTCACTGTTAAGGAAGACCGTTAGCAACTCGCCGCCAGGCTCAAAAGGTTGCAGGTCCCTCCTCGGCTCCCTTTATCCCCTTATTCTTCCCTTCCAGCCTAGTGGCATCGACCGAGACTATATAGCACCATCTAGCCAATGCCTGGTTACCTCGAACTTCCCCCACGCCATATTTGGTCGGGAACTTCATCTTTTGGTGAAAGGTAGAGGGCACCGCTTTCATTCGGCTGAGAATGCCTCGGCCGAAGATGGCATTGTATGCCGTCATCCCCTTAATCATGATGAAGTCTACCATAACCGTAACGATTTTGGGCGGGGTGCCGATAGTAACAAGCAGACTCAGTGCTCCCTCGGGATAAGTAGCCTGGCCGTTGAACCCACAGAGGGGGGTTCGGATCGGGCGGAGTTTAGATGGATTCTCTCCCATTTTGAGGAAACATTCATAGGATAATACATCAGGGGCACTACCATTGTCGACTAAGATTCTGTCCACGTTACAATGGTTTATTGTGGCCGATATAACGAGAGCATCGTCGTGCGGGGTGGTTAGCCCTTCTATGATGTGACACCACCCTTGGACCTATTTGCAAGCATTCAAGTTTGAGCAGCGGACTCACACTAGCGAGCTCACCCGTATGGCGCACACTAGTGCCCGAGGGCGACTAGGCGATGTTGGAGAGGGTCCAAGGCGGGACCTTGAGACTCCAATGGTTGGCTAGCTTGGGAAGAACCCCAAATGGGCCTAGGATGCCCAAATCATGGGCGGCCAACACACCAAGGGTGTGGGTTAAGTGGATTCACTCTCAACTTGCCCGCGGTGGCCACTCAGGATACTAGCAATTTGGGCCGAACTCTCACTCTCTGTCCGATGAAGCAATAGCAATAATACTAAGCTAAGCAAGTGATTAACCAGTAAGAGAGGGACCGAGGCTCACCTAGCCGGCGTGAAGACGCCGACTCCGGCCGGAGACGGGGGCGAGCGGGGAGGCGAGGGTATGTACCCGCACGCCGCGTCGATTGAAGCTTCAAACCTGCGACTTAATAAGTACATGAACTACACCCCATGCAAGGGGGGGATATTGGGGTAGGGATTATGCTTAATACATCCAAAACTACCTCCACGCAGGGAGGGGCCTTCAGCCGGCCAAGCGGGGTGGGGAGATATGCAAAGAGAACCGACTTCCCGAGCTTCACCGATTCTGCCTAGCTTCTGTATTTCTGGATAGAGGGTCGACGTCGATGCTGCCAATAATTCCACCGAGCTCAGAATCTGATGAGACTTACGCGAAAAGCTTGCTAACAGGTTTAGGATGATGTCTGAATTTTGGCAGGAGCTCTGGAACTCAGGGTTGGTCGGGCCAGCGACTGGAACAGATCAGCAGCTTCTTCCTCTGGCTGGTGCAGAACTGGTACAGCAGGTTGCAGAGGGTACCACGGACGCTTCTGAACTCCAAATGTGACGATCCTGGCGGTGATGTCCTCGTGGTCGGAGTAGCTTCGAGCAGGAGTTAACGGAGCCCCAATCGGAGGTCGGAGGGGAGAATGGTGGTCGGAGATGTGAGGACAGGTCAAACCTGGACCTGCAGGTGGCTGGCTGCGACCTTCGACGAAGAAATTAGTAACTGATAGCTCCGGTGGCCGAATGAGGTCCTTCTTCTTGGAGGTGAAAGATAACAGGAAGTAGTCTCTGCCCTCCAAAAATGGGGCTCAGAGCCTTCACGAGCTGGCCGTGGCAGCTTCTTCTTTCAGCTTCTGGTCTGCAGACTGGGACAGCAGATGCAGTTGGACGAGATCGGCTCCCCCGATCAGGTCCGACCTCTGAAGCCGGCGAAACCACCTTGGTTGGAAAGCTAACTTTCAGACGATTCCGGCGATGTAGGCCTTGCCACTTGAATCTCCGAGGGACGGTCGTGGCTGCTTCTGCAAGTCGCTGTAGTTCTGATGCCTGAAACAGAGACAGATTAAGGGGAAGAAGAAGGTGTGGGGAAGGGGATGGCCAAGAGAGAAAATGGTGGGAAGGGTGTCTAATGGCTAAAGGAGGGAGATGAGAGGAGTTTTATGGGTTGTGAAGGCTAGGGAGATGGAGGTGGGGAGGGCGGAGTGGGGCTGGAGAGGGGGCTGGTCTGCTAGAGATGGTGGTGGGAAGGGGTGAGCACAAGGGAGAGAGGGAGTGGGAGGGAAGGTGGGGGCGAACTTGGCTTGAGGGGAGAGGAGGGGTGCGACCTAGGGAGCAAGGGGGGAAGGGGAGATGGGTGGGAGATTCAAATTTGGGGTCTTGGGAGAAGTGGTGTCAGCCTTCGGGAGGTGGGGAGGTGCTTAGGGAAGTGGAGGGAAGTAGGTGGTGGTTGGGAAGTAGGGCTTGGATTGGTGGAGGGTTGTTGGGACTAGGTGGAGAGTAATGGAGGGTGTGGGAAGTTGTGGGGGTAATAATGGAGGTAGGTGGGGGTTGGATTTGAATGAGAGGGGGGGAGGAGAGAGGGGAGGTTCGCCCCTTTCCTTGGGGAGAGAGAGAGGGAGAGCTAGAGAGAGAGAGAGAGAAGTGGAGTAATGAGAGACTTGAAAGGGATTTCTTCAATATTCATCAAAATTGTTACATATGAGGAGTGGGGTGGCCTATTTATAGGCACATGACTTTTTCACAAAGGACCCTAACAAAAGACACAATGACTAATAACCGAAGGGAAGGGGGTGTCCATGGGCCTAGCCCAATGAGATGGGCCCAATAGCCTATCTAAACAACACAATGACTTGACATTGGTAGATAACCTACTAACCTAGGTACATGACTCAAATAAAGGGAAAATTACATGATTAATACTCAAATAAAAATAAGAAAATTACATGACTCGACTCACAAACACTTGAGGAACATAATGGCGCTTGCCGACGAACAATCCGAGTCCGGAGAAAATGTGGAGGGGCAAGGGATGCCCTCATCATACCCCCGGGGTGGGGAAAACTCGACCCCGTCGAGTATGGGTCCACAAGGGAAGTAGTACATCGAACTGCGGCTCTGGGTGATCCTCGATCTCCATACTCAACCCGCAACCATAGTCGGGGAACGGTGTTTCAGCTCGACAAAGTGACTCGGTCATACCCTCATGCTGGCGATGGGATCTTGCTTGCCTAGTATTGCCGCTGTGTGCTCACGTCGGGCTCTCAGGCTATTTGTGGTGGCACTCCGAGGGTGTCTCTCACAATGGTAGGTGTAAGCTGGAGGCACTCACTAGGATCCACCGCGGTGCCCTTATAAGGTGCTAGATCCGCCACATGAGAAATGGGGAGAATCCCAAAACCCTTTTTGAAAGTTCAACCCATAAGCCGGGTTGCCAAAGCCACTCGGAACTTGGCAAGGTCCAAGTCCTCGTGCCCTCAATTTGGAGGTGACCCTGGGGTAGAGCCACTCCAAAGTCATCATCGTCAAGTTACCAACTTGGAATTCCAAGTGGCGCTCATGAGTTTTTGCTCGCTTCTTGTGAATCCCACCGCTTGTTAATTGATACTTGCTTGAATGCGTATGCCATGTGAGTTGACAATGTATGGTATGAAAAGGTGGTTCAGGGCAGCCACATGTAGATCGATCATGCTTTGATGCTATAAAGATTGTGACAGACTCAGGGGGGCCGGGACATCCATAGATGAACCTTTTATGCATGGGTATGACAAATGTCGGGGGACCCGGACATCCCTGTATGCTCCTCTCATACTTAAGACTCATGATGAATGAGGGTGGGCCAATACATCCAAATACGGTCCACTTATGCTTCCTACTTGACATGTGGGTGATGTAAATGAATGTACCCGACTTATGAATCATGCCAAGTGGTGTTGTATGCCAAGACTTATGCACTCTTGTGACAAAGATGTCTCCTATGTGTGGGCCTTTGGACTTCCATTGGAATGGGTCGAAGGGGTCTAGAAAGGTGGATATCATGAGATGGGGCACTTCCTCGATCCCTAGGTGTATACCACCCAAAGTCATGGTTCCCATGGTGTAACTCGGGTCTGGGATGGGGTGGATTGGATCAAACATGGTGGGTTGGGGTAGGGAAAAGTAGGTGGTAGTTAAGATGGTTGGGTTACTCGGGTTTCTTGACTCCCATTGGAATGGATCATAGGGATCATAAAGTGGGTTACCAAGGGGCTCCATGTCCTCAAGGTCCTCAAAAGGTGATGAGTCGTCTTCTTCTAGTGGAATGGTTGGGCCGGTGTATGGGGTGGGCTGGTTGGTCAATGTTTTAGGAATCACAATGGTAGGGGAGTGGACCAGGATGGGCTCTTCCACTATGGGGAGAAGGAAAAGGATGTCACTAGTGTAGCAACCAATAGTGCAAACCGAGGAGATAGACCCAATGCATGGATGGATGAGGTTAAGGCTCTTGGGTTGGTCCGCTCCTAGGGCCAATAAAGAAGTCAAGTCTGATTGCCACTTTAGACCTTTGAGGAGATCATCCCAATCTTCTACCTCATAGTAGGATTGGATTGTGGTGTAATAGGAGTGGAGGGGAACAATTTGGGATGGATATCCCAAAGGTGAGAGAGGTGGGGGTGAGCTAGGAAGGGTGGATCCTTGCTTGAGCCATTGGAGTATATGCTTATTCATGGTGAAGGTGGGTGACTCTTGAGGATCCGGGCTATTTGAAGTGGTAAAGGGTTGAGGCTTTTCCTTACCATTGGTGTGATCTTGGGCTTCCTTATGGGTGGGAATGGGTTCCGGACTAGCATCTACTCCCATGTGGAGGGTTGTGGAGGTTTCAATTTCTAGTGTTAATGGGTTGGGTAGGTCTAATGCGGGAGAATTGGTGATAGCTGGAGCATGGTGCACTTGGGGTGGTGGGCAAGGGTGGACTTGGATCGGAAGGGGAAGTAGAGGAGGCCTAGGTTGGGGAAAGATTGGTGTAGGAAGCGGGAGGTGAGTTGGGTGAGGGGTTTTGGGTTTGGGGATGGTGGCCATTATGGGCCTTGGTGGAGGGGTGGACACGGTGTCCACATGGTTTTTAATGGTGAGGGTTGGATGAGTGGTGGTCACCATGGAGGGAATTGGGTCGGTTAGGGGTCTCTTACCCTTGGGATTATTTGGGGTGGAAGTTGGGGCTAAAGAGGCTTGACTAGTGTAGGTTAGTGAAGGGGGTTTTGGTTGGGGTGTGGGGGCCCTCATGGGATCAGGTGGGGAGGTGGAGGCCTTGGAGACTTGGGTTCTAGTGGTAAGGGTTTGGACGGGTGGGTTTGGAGGAGTGAGAGTGCTCCTCGAATTTTGGTAACCCGGGTAGGAAGGGGACATATATTTTGCTATAAGTTGCTCCTTCATTGCCTTCCAAGTGGTGATGGGAGTTTCCCTTCTAAGTATCTTTAGCCCGACAATTTGCATCCAATAAGTTTCCGCCCGTTTGGTAAGTTGCATTTTGGCAACCAATGCCTTTTCATCCTCGGATATATGATACCAAGTGAAGTATTGGTCCATTGTAGCTTCCCAATCTAAATATTCTCTAGGAGAGGTTCCATCAAAGGTGGGAAGTGGGAAAGGTACCATTCTATCGTCTGTCCTTGGGGCGGGCCTATTTTTCTCCAAGTTGGTTGAGTCGGCCTGATATGTTATCAAGCCGCTCATTGGCATAGGTCAAGGCTTTCATGAAGTAGTTGACATGGCCAGGGAAGTTATGGGTGTTAGTGGTAGGCATCTCTTGGTGGCTTGGACTTATGGAGTGGGCCGATTGGTAAGGTCGATATGAGGTGGCCATACTAGGGGACAAGAGTGATGCATTTGAAGACTCTAAATGCATAGACATGCCCTAGGACCAACTTGATAGAGACAAGTTGTGAACTTGCTCTGATACCACTTGATGTGACACCACCCTTGGACCTATTTGCAAGCATTCAAGTTTGAGCAGCGGACTCACACTAGCGAGCTCACCCGTATGGCGCACACTAGTGCCCGATGGCGACTAGGCGATGTTGGAGAGGGTCCGAGGCGGGACCTTGAGGCTCCAATGGTTGGCTAGCTTGGGAAGAACCCCAAATGGGCCTAGGATTCCCAAATCATGGGCGGCCAACACACCAAGGGTGTGGGTTAAGTGGATTCACTCTCAACTTGCCCGCGGTGGCCACTCACGATACTAGCAATTTGGGCCGAACTCTCACTCTCCGTCCGACGAAGCAATAGAAATAATACTAAGCTAAGCAAGTGATTAACCAGTAAGAGAGGGACCGAGGCTCACCTAGCCGGCGTGAAGACGCCGACTCTGGCCGGAGACGGGGGCGAGCGGGGAGGCGAGGGTATGTACCCGCACGCCGCGTCGATTGAAGCTTCAAACCTGCGACTTAATAAGTACATGAACTACACGCCATGCAAGGGGGGGGGGGATATTGGGGTAGGGATTATGCTTAATACATCCAAAACTACCTCCACGCAGGGAGGGGCCTTCAGCCGGCCAAGCGAGGTGGGGAGATATGCAAAGAGAACCGACTTCCCGAGCTTCACCGATTCTGCCTAGCTTCTATATTTCTGGACAGAGGGTCGACGTCGATGCTGCCAATAATTCCACCGAGCTCAGAATCTGATGAGACTTACGCGAAAAGCTTGCTAACAGGTTGAGGATGATGTCTGAATTTTGGCAGGAGCTCTGGAACTCAGGGCTGGTCGGGCCAGCGACTGGAACAGATCAGCAGCTTCTTCCTCTGGCTGGTGCAGAACTGGTACAGCAGGTTGCAGAGGATTCCACGGACGCTTCTGAACTTCAAATGTGACGAGCCTGGTGGTGATGTCCTCGTGGTCGGAGTAGCTTCGAGCAGGAGTTGACGGGGCCCCAATCGGAGGTCAGAGGGGAGAATGGTGGTCGGAGATGTGAGGACAGGTCAAACCTGGACCTGCAGGTGGCTGGCTGCGACCTTCGACGAAGAAATTAGTAACTGATAGCTCCGGTGGCCGAATGAGGTCCTTCTTCTTGGAGGTGAAAGCTAACAGGAAGTAGTCTCTGCCCTCCAAAAATGGCGCTCAGAGCTTTCACGAGCTGGCCGTGGCAGCTTCTTCTTTCAGCTTCTGGTCTGCAGACTGGGACAGCAGATGCAGTTGGACGAGATCGGCTCCCCCGATCAGCTCCGACCTCGGAAGCCGGCGAAACCACCTCGGTTGGAAAGCTAACTTGCAGACGATTCCGGCGATGTAGGCCTTACCACTTGAATCTCCGAGAGACGGTCGTGGCTGCTTCTGCAAGTCTCTGTAGTTCTGCTGCCTGAAATAGAGACAGATTAAGGGGAAGAAGAAGGTGTGGGGAAGGGGATGGCCAAGAGAGCAAATGGTGGGAAGGGTGTCTAATGGCTAAAGGAGGGAGATGAGAGGAGTTTTAGGGGTTGTGAAGGCTAGGGAGATGGAGGTGGGGAGGGCGAAGTGGGGCTGGAGAGGGGGCTGGTCTGCTAGAGATGGTGGTGGGAAGGGGTGAGCACAAGGGAGAGAGGGAGTGGGAGGGAAGGTGGGGGCGAACTTGGCTTGAGGGGAGAGGAGGGGTGCGACCTAGGGAGTAAGGGGGGAAGGGGAGATGGGTGGGAGATTCAAATTTGGGGTCTTGGGAGAAGTGGTGTCAGCCTTGGGGAGGTGGGGAGGTGCTTAGGGAAGTGGAGGGAAGTAGGTGGTGGTTGGGAAGTAGGGCTTGGATTGGTGGAGGGTTGTTGGGACTAGGTGGAGAGTAATGGAGGGTGTGGGAAGTTGTGGGGGTAATAATGGAGGTAGGTGGGGGTTGGATTTGAATGAGAGGGGGGGAGGAGAGAGGGGAGGTTCGCCCCTTTCCTTGGGGAGAGAGAGAGGGAGAGCTAGAGAGAGAGAGAGAAGTGGAGTAATGAGAGACTTGAAAGGGATTTCTTCAATATTCATCAAAATTGTTACATATGAGGAGTGGGATGGCCTATTTATAGGCACATGACTTTTTCACAAAGGACCCTAACAAAAGACACAATGACTAATAACCGAAGGGAAGGGGGTGTCCATGGGCCTAGCCCAATGAGATGGGCCCAATAGCCTATCTAAACAACACAATGACTTAGGACATTGGTAGATAACCTACTAACCTAGGTACATGACTCAAATAAAGGGAAAATTACATGATTAATACTCAAATAAAAACAAGAAAATTACATGACTCGACTCACAAACACTTGAGGAACATAATGGCACTTGCCGACGAACAATCCGAGTCCGGAGAAAATGTGGAGGGGCAAGGGATGCCCTCATCATTCTAGGTCCTGGTCAGAGAATACCAGGGCCTGTGATTCGCTAACCGGTGGGGCCGCAGGTGCCTCAGTAGAGGCTCGGCTTGCCCGCTCGTCGTGACGCTTCCGTCCTCGGCTGCTATCTCCGCCTGATGCCGTCCCGCCCACGATGACGTTGATGTGGACTCCGCGGGGGGCATTATCAATCTCTTCAGCGATGCCTCGGTCTTCCTTTTGCTCGGACACATACCGAGATAGGTGTCCCTAGCGGATGAGGCGCTCGATCTCATCTTGGATGCCCGTGATCGCTATGGAATAGGCAGTGCTTGCGGGGATTGCGATGCTTGGTCTTCATAGGCTCAGGTTGGTTGAGGAGACCCGAGCGTTTGATGTCTTCATAGATCTCGTAGATGGGGGCGGTAAGTGGGGTATACCGCTCGTACTTCCAGGACGGCTCTTTTCGAACTCTGTCCTCGTTCTGCCTCTTTCCTTGTCCCGTCCCTTACTTGGACGGTCTCTTCTTGTCCCCTTCCCGACCCGAGCCAGTTGTGCCTCGACAGGCGCTGAGTACTTCTTCGCACTCGGCATGGCGCAAAGCCAAGGTCACTAGCTTGGCGAGGAAGGTAGGGGGATGAAGCACTAGCTCACGTCGTAGGTTCTCGTCGCGGGTACCCCCGGTCAAGGCGGTGATGGCAGAGGCCACATCCAGGTGGGGGATGCGTAGGGCTTCTGATTTAAATCAGTTGAGAAGCCCAGAACTTCTCCCCCTGTTCTTGTTTGAGGGCCAGTAATCCTGCCACTGACCGGGGCGGACTACTGCCGGTGAAGCTTTCTTTGAATACTTGCCCGAATTGCTTGAAGTTGTGGATGCTGCCGGGGGCGAGGGCTCTGAACCAAGCCTGAGCGCCCTGAACCAGAGTGGTCATGAACGCTCGGCACTTGATCACATCGGATGCCCCATGTAAGGTCATCAGGGTGTCGAAGATGTCGTAATGGTCAGCCGGGTCTCCCTGGCCGTCGTACGACTTGAAGGTCAGAAGTGAGATTTTGGGAGATATCTCTGCCTTCAGGATGTAGTCGGAGAACGGGGATGGCTCCTCGTCCTCCACAGGAGAGGTCTTCTGTAAGGCACGGAGAACGTGCTCTTGCTCTACGAAACGCCTCTCGAAGTCTCGCAGTCGGAGAGAGAGTTCCGATTGTCGGTGTCCTGAGGGGCTGGGGGCGCGCGCTTGCAAGCTGCCCCGATGCTCCTCAGGGGACTCGGCGTTTGGGAACGGTTTACGTGCTCCAGTCTTCTCCCTCCTCGGGGTTGAGGAGGCTTCTTGCTCCGGGGGAGGGGCGTGCGATGGTCCTCCTGACGCGTTGCAGATGAGCCGCTGCCCCCAGAGGATGAAACGGCCTCCAATAGTGTGCTGGGAGGCATCTCCATGTGGGGGGATTTTCCTGGGGAGCTGTGACTTCTCCTCCCTGTCCGCCTAGGCCCTCATGAGATCCACGGGGACATCTAGTTTTGCGTTGAGGGTTTGGAGGGCGTCGGTGCTCCCGCCGGGAAGTTGTTCCCCTGTCACCGATAGAGGTAGCTCGTCTACTTGGTTGCCGGAGGGGGAATGCTTCGTGGGGAGGGAAGGTGCGCCTTCCTCTGTTACCAGAGATTTACCCGTATCGACGGCAGTCCTCCTGCCAGAACTTCTTCGCACCATGATGGCTCTTTGTACGTTTCCCACAGACGGCGCCAGATGAAGAGGGGCGATCTCGTGCTGCTGCTGAGCGGGGAGGAAGATGACCACGTACCCTCGAAGTATAAACTGTAAGAAGAGAAACCAGTCAGAGGTGCCTAGAGATAGATCCCCGGGGAAGACCCTCCGATGCTTAAGTCAGCACAGATAGTAGAGAACAGATGCGAAGAGGAGAATTGGGAGGAAAGTGGAAGCGTGAGACTCCTCTCCACCAGAAGGTTAAGTGGTTCCTGATCAGGCTTACTTGGGCGTGCTTAAGCTTGCATAAGCTCTCTTGTCGTAGTCGAGCATGTCTTGTTTAAATAGTGGCCGGTTGTGCGAATTAATCCCTGTAAGCGGAGGGGTTCCAGGGGGGTTACGTCCTTCATGCGGGCTCCTTACGGCGCACGGACTCTTGGTT
The DNA here is from genome assembly GCA_022559845.1 of Amorphophallus konjac. Lineage (NCBI taxonomy): Eukaryota > Viridiplantae > Streptophyta > Magnoliopsida > Alismatales > Araceae > Amorphophallus > Amorphophallus konjac. The sequence goes on from CM040118.1 coordinate 117,210,099, forward strand.
TCCCTTGTCTCCTTGAGCTTCCTGCCATTAAAGGATTCGCAATGGCTGAATCATTAAGCTTCCATCAGTGAGCCCGAGCAAATGGCACTTGTTCAGGAGTGGTCTCCCGTGGGATAAGTGCTGGGTCGGGATAAGGAATAGGGGGCTCCAAGGGAGCTTTCCTGATCGACTGATGCTCGAACTTCCCAACCCGAAGGCCGCCTAGGAAGCGCTTGTACCGAGTGAGTTTTTGGGCTTCATAATTAGTGGGCCCGGGGTTGCCACTTTAAGGAGTTCCTTGTTCGGTCCGGTTTGGACCTCGTTTGGCCTCTCCGTACGGGCGGTGAGATTTCCCCTCTCCAGGACTCATTTGACCTATCACTTGGTTTCAGAGAGTCCATCTATTCTATCAATTGGTATCAGAGCGGGTCTCTGTGTATTCAGATCCAACGATCTACAGAGGATCCTGCTGCTTTAGGTGCTACTCGTGTTGCTGTTTATCCGGTTGTGATCGAGGGCCATTGGCACACTGCTCAGTGATTGCTTTATGCGTTGAAGTTGTTTATTATCAGTCTTTATGGCTCGTCCCTATGCTTTTGATGGTTCCAACTTCAACAAGTGGTTGGGAGGCCTGTGTATCTATATGAATTCCATTGATCCAAATCTATGGAATCTCGTATCAAAAGGCCCACATGATTTGCTTCGAAATCAGACTAAGTGGTCCAATGAGGACAGATCAAAGAACCGTGATAATGTCACAGTTCTTGAAATCTTGAGAGATGCAGTGAATACTGACAAATTTCCTTTCGTTCTCAGGTGTGCGACTGGAAAAGAAATTTTGGACAGAATCACTGCTGCAAACAAGGAGCAAGAAGAAAAATGCTTGATGGTCAATCGGAGAGAGAATGATAATGATACAACTTCTCAGGTAAGCTCCGGATCAGAAGAACCTTCGTTTGATGAATTGGTTGTGATGTATGAAGAACTGTTAGAAGTGTCTAAGAAAATGAAATCTGAAAATAAAAGATTGAAGAAAAAGATCAAACAAAGTAAATCTGAATTTTCTTGTGAAGTTTGTCCTACTTTGAAGAAGTCTTATGATATGTGCCTGGTAGATGTTCATAATCGCAAGGAACAGATTTCATCTTTGAAATATGAGAAACAAGAATGCTTAAATAAAATTTCTGAATTGGAAGATCAGCTGAAGACTAAGAACGATGAACACCAAATAAAATTGCAGGAGTTGAATAAGATGAACTGTGAAATGGACAAACTGAAACTTGAAAACTCAGAATTTCAGAAAAATAATGAAAATCTTGAAGCTAGAATAAATGAAATCAATGGGGAAGTTTCACATATTGCGTCTGTAGAGTCAGACTACAACAAATGTTCTTTTCTAAGAGAACACAATGAAGAACTCTACAGTGAAAATGAATAGCTAATGAAGCTGATTACCTCTCTTAAAGAAGAAAACAAAGACTTATTGAATGAGAAAATTAAAGTCTAACAAAGAGAGGAGGAACTAATTCAAAGACTGCATTCTGTATCTAGTAGTGAAAAATGTGATGAAGAAAATGAGAAATTGATAAAAGAAAATGAAAAACTGAAACAATTGAATAATGCTATATCTGAAAGGCTTCTTGCATTAGAAAAGGGAAAATCTGTTGGTATAGAAGAAACTGAAAGACTGTACAATCTGGAACAAGAAGTTGAGAAACATAAAATTATAAATCAGGTGCTAAGTGAGTGTCTTAATTGTAGTGAACAGGAAATTGCCAGTTATGAATTACACATTGCTTCCCTAGAAAATAAAATTCATGATCTGGAAAACTCACCATCCAAGTCTGCTGAAAATAAAGGAAAAATGAAAGTTGTCAGGAAAGGTGAGGATGATAATTCAAGAAAGGAGATAAGTTGCAGTTCTGATGTTAAGAAAATTATTAGAAACCAGCTATACACCACTTTTGTGCAAAGCTCTGATGTAGCTGGTACCTCAAGTCAATCCCCAAAACAAAATAAAAATATGAAAACACCTTCATCATTTGTCTTTCAATTTAAGGCTCAGAAAAATGAAAAACAAACAAAAGTTATGAACAAGGGTAAAAAATTGAACAAAAATGACCAAAAAAATAAGGTCAAAAATGCTCCTGCATGTACTGCCAAATCTGTTAGTTCTGAGAAATCTGACAGCACTAGGCATACTGCTCACAGATCCTTCACTAATTTGTACGCACATGAAGAGAATATTTCATGCCATTACTATGGGAAGCTAGGGCATATAATGGATGTTTGCAACTTGATGGCTGAGGATGAGCACCTCTGTGAAACAATGTGTTCTAAGAATTCATTTGTTAGAAACCATGCTACTAGGAAATATGGTGCTTTATGCTATCACTGTGGTAGGCGTGGTCATTTAATGAATGAGTGCTATGTCATGAAATTTGATGATAGGATGCATGCTGGATATTCTGCAAATCATCATGGGCATATAAGAAACAAACCTGTGCTTAACCAGCACATCACTTGCTTCAACTGCAACAAGCCCGGTCATAAGGCTGTTGAGTGTTGGTCAGGGAATGATTGGAATAGTTTTGGATCTAGAAGTAAGTACTTCAGGTGCTTTGAATGTGGAAAGTATGGCCATACAGTCAGAGACTGCTGGCATGCTTAGGGAAACTCTGATAAATCTAAATTTGCTAAATTCCCTGTAAAAAGAAATGTGTTTGGTAGGAATTTTATCAGGACAAACACGTCATGTTTCAATTGTGGCAAGCAAGGTCATAAGTCTGCTAAATGTTAGTTAACTAAAAATGAGAAACAAACTGTTCATGTAAACAATAGACAATCTCATGCTCATACACATAGACCTCATGCTTCTATTAATGTGCATCATAATAAAGTCAAAAACTCTGTTGGTACATGTAGATACTGTGGAAAATTTGGACATTCAATGGATGACTGTTCTCTGATGAAATTTGATGATCATCTAGCTAAGAAACTGTTTAGAACACCTGCTGGGAGTAGTACAGGACCCAAGGCTGCTTGGGTTCCTGTTGGATCAAAATAATTCAATTTTTACAGGTGTGCCTTGGAAGCTGATGAATAAAGGGGTTAATAATCCAAGGCACTCAAGAATGAAACCCCCAGGATTGCACTATCCAGGTCAGTTCTGAAAACCTGTCTTAAATTCTGTTATTTGAAATTGTTTGCTTTAGATGTTTTTATATCATATTAATCTGTCTACGCTTAATTGACATCTTTTGAAAATTTGATTGCTCTTGCATGATGTTCATGCTGCTCATGACCAGTTTCGTAGCATAGTGCATATATACAGTGTGATGCATTGCATATAATCTAAATTGAAAAATCCAAAAAGAAATAACTCATTGCATCTAGACAGGGGGAGTATTTTAGACTCACCAGTCGTTCACCTCTTGAACCCTTCCTGTCTAGCTACTCGGCTCACTCTCATATTCATGTGTGTTGATTTCATTCTGATTTGAGAGTTGAATTGTTTGAAAAATTACCCTATGTCATATGCATGACTTGCATAATTCATGTTTCAAGTTGATGCATGAACTGCACCGAGTTTAAATCAATGCGTTTTGTGCACGTAGTCAATGCAATGTATAAGCATTTGCAGTCGATGCATGTATTGCACTGAGTATAGGTAGTTGCATGTCTTGCATATAGTCAGTGCATCTATTGTCCACGTTGCATGCAGGTCCATGCACTTCGTGTCTTTCACATGTCAAGGTCGGTGCATTGTATGCTTCATACATGATTCAAGTCGGTGCATCATGATGTCAGGGAAAGGGTAGTAATGTCTGAACCTGATGTATCAAGTAGTCACTCTCTCTCTGATTGCATTGCATGTCTGATCCATAAGCACGAATCATAAAAACATGTGTTAGGTTTTCATTGAATACAATGCATTTAGTCAGGGGGAGTAGATGACCGTCCTTCAGAAAATTCATTTCATAAGATGACCCATTGCATCTAGATAGGAGGAGCACTATTGACTCATTAATCCTTTTCAATCCGGACTCCTCCTGTGCAGATATTTGAATTACTCTCTTGCTCCGATGTGTTCCACTCGAATTCTCTAATTGTCATTACTTGACAAGCTGATCTGTCTGTACTCTAGACTCAGCTACCATATTTTGATATGCATAACTTTGATGCTTTCTTCTTGGTTGCTGTTATTTGGAGGGCCAATTTTCTCACTCACTCACACTCCTTCAAGCTAGTCTGACTGGTTTGGTTCCATGCTGTGAATATCATAGAATTCTTTTCCCTTGATTAATCATCTGCTGAAATTCTTTGAAAATCTGTTCAAATTCTTTCATATCAGAATTATGCGCTCTGGTGTAGATAAGTTGTTCAGTTGCATTGATTGGACTGATTTGAGAAATCAAAGTTGTGTACCCTGTTTATATGTCTGAAATCTTAGAAGAAACTCCTATCATACAGAGTTAAGAATGTCCAATGATTCAGATTGGTATAAGTCTAATGTATTCTTGAATTTGAATTTGAATTTGAATGATTGAAAGTATCTGAATCATAAGGTTTAATAACTCTTAACCACCCATGTCATAAAATATCTAGACTCTTTCATCTGAATTCTGAAAATATGAGATCAAGGCTACTTTGGTAGAGATACATAGAGCTAGTATTATTTTTAAGTATCATGTTGTAAAAGGTTGTCTAAGAAGAAAAATGGTTATTAGAGCAATGACTTTGGTCACTGAGAAACTAGGTCCTCTCTCAAAGAAATAGAGTAAACCTAAGTCATGAAGTGCCATAGTTATCTCTGATGGAAAAATGATTGAAAATCTGATAGAGCAATGGCATGATTGTGTTGAGTAACTGGGGATTCTGGCCTCTAGTCAAGGTGTCTCCTCATGTAAAAAGATACTTCATTTGCTAACTCTATTCTCACATCTGAGAGGTAATGTCAGTTATCACACTGAGTAACTGGGTCACTTCACCTAAGTCGTGTTGTGTCTCATGTAAAAATATGTTGATTAACTAAAATTGCTCAAGAAAAATAATGTGCTGATCAAAACTAAATATTTTGCAAATTCAGTCAACCTCACATTCTAGTAAAGGTGGTTAATCTCAATACTACACTATGTAACTCTCAAAGGAGTCATTAAGATTATTTGTGTAAGATGAAAATGATTGATCTGGAGCATTGCTTGATTAGTTGGTTAATCTTTATTAAAACTTAGTTTCAGATATGAGTAATGAATTTAATTGACAGATTCAGCTTACATCATGTTTAAACCAGGTGGATAATGTAGGTTAATTCATAACCCCTTATGATAGGTGGGTCTATCCTTACATGGACTTACAACTGTTGTACCTGCTAGATAGTAATTTCTTCTAATCAAGTTCACCTCTGACAACTTGATCATCCACCTGTTGGTCACTTCCTGCTCTGTGACTGTCACATCCTAATCAATTTCTGCTGAATGATTCTTGAAAATATTGTGCTATGTTTGCACTCACATCACACTATCTCTGGCTACCCTTATTGAGCTTACTTCACTAGTTTCATTCTCCACACTGTAGGAATCTTCCATCTTGCTTCTGTATCCCTGACGAAATACTCTTGCAACCGGTTCTGGTTCTGTGGGCCTTCCACATGCATTTTTCAGACCATACAAATGTGAGGTGCTACTCCCAATATTACCTTGTTCACTTGCAGCCTTCTGAACTTCAGAATTCTTAGGGTGGTGGATTCCAGATTGATTCATTGGATTACCAGAGTTCATCCCTGTAGGTACACCTTGTGTCTTGATTCCACTCACGTTTTCAGGGGGAGATTTGATACTTGATTGTCTAACTGTTCCTGTGTTTGCTGATTTCATTTCCTTCTTCAAGGGAAGCTTCATGTACCGTTTTCCCTTCTTTTACCCAGGGAGAGTATAGGAGGTCATATTGCATTCTGGGGAGAATAGCTTCTATATGCATTAATGTTACAATCAAAGGGGGAGATTGCATTTCTATCATTTCATACTGCTTATATTTCATTCTAAAACTGGTTTCTTTTTGATGAAGTCAAAGGGGGAGAATCGCTTGACATGAGATAGTGTGACTAGTGTGACTCATAGTGTTGCCATCATCAAAACCATCAAAATCACAGGGGCACAACAGGGAAGAAAGTCCTATTTCAAGCAAGAAAAACTCATGGCTACCTTATAACATGGTCATAGCCCTCATAGGACATCAATAGATATCCACGGGAACGGCAAACCATAAGGTCAAGTCGAGGCACTTGTAAACCAACACATCGGGAAACCACACGCAGGAATTTAGCAGAGGAACATAATCTGGCGGTCATAGAATGAGCCGCTAGGGGACTGTAGCGGTCAAGGATTAAGCCGCTAAACCCAGTCAACCCTGAACCGACCTATTCGGACAAACCACCAAAGCGGTCTAATATAGACCCGCCACACGGACTAGGCGGTCCAAGAGACAACCGCCACACTAACCGCCCTAAGACCAAGACCTAAGTCAAACGACATGTAGCGGCCTAAGAAAGGCGTGCTACAGTGAAGAAACGCATGATGGTTGGGTCGCCAGGTCCAACCGACTTAAATTCTTGACTAGGTCTAAAACCATGGTAATGCAAATACCGAGGCAGACCACAAGCTACCGAGACCATCCCCTCAAGACGAGAACTCAAGGGAGGCCACACACATGCGGGGGAACCCCACCGCACTCACACCGATACACGGTGACTCGATCGAACATAACACAAAGCTCGAAACACACAAGCCTATGGGCATGCTAATTGAGGTAACACGACACCTCCCGACACCCCAGAAACATGGACACAGAACTCACAGCGTGTCCGGAACACTCGCGAGGCCATAGGTCGGTCATAGGGTCTTAACCGGACCGACTAGGACTCGAAATGAACAAAAACAGAGAATTCTGGTCGACCTGACCCCTGGGGTCGGTCGACCTGACAGGGTCGATCGACCGGCCCAGGGTGGTCGGTCGACAGGACCGACAGCCAAACCAACACGGTCATGCGGGCAACCACCGGTCGACCCGCCCATCCGGTCCGGTCGACCGGTTACGGCGGAAAATCGACCGAACCGATCCCTAATGCCAGATTCCATGCCCCGTTCGATTCCGATCGAAGGGGGAAACAACTATAATGATAATACCGACCTTCCACACTCCGGAAGGGATCAAAACGTCGTACAAACGGCTTGAAACGGGTAATTCCACCGAATTGACCCTAAATGAGTCACCGGGGTTCCCGGGCTCGTACCGGCCCCAAATGATAACCAATCGACATGAAATCAGTGGATCTGGAACGCTGACATTCCAGGGGTTCGATTGATACCAACTGATCTAAAAACTGTCGACATTTTTTGGCAAACCCTATGAACACCCCAAAAGCATGGTTTTCCCGAACTTGAAAGAAACCCACTCGTATGCTCACCGAACAACGCAAAACTGCAGGGAAATGTAGAGGAGAAGTAGGTGATCCATTTCCCTACCTCCACCGAAGAAACCGTGCACCGAAGCGACTAAACCGCGCCAAAAATGCCAAATCAACGAACCGCGCCGTCTCAGAATCCACCGAGGGATCACGCCTTGCCATGCTCAAACCGTCGCCCCATTCCGCGTCCCGATCACTCCATCGCGTCCTCACCTCGGCCAGCTCCGCAACGATGTGCACCCCGTGCCGAACCGCCCAGAGAGGAGAGAGAACAAGAGAGATGAAGAAACGTGAGAAATGAGGGAGGAGAGAGGGTGAAGTGGAATAAATAGAAAGGAAATTAGGAAATTTTCCTAATTTCTGATATTCTAGTTTTTGTGTCGAAAATCCCCTAATTCAAAAAAATACAGAAAAATAGTCGAAACGATCCTCTCAACAAGTACATCACAACTGTAGCGTCCTCGAGTCGATGAACTGAGAAATAAACTCTCCACAGGGTTCCATAACTTCTATGAGAGAAAAACCCACGTGGATCGTAAAACTCAACTCAGGACCCACAAAAGCGATCCAAAACTCTCCGAAGAAGATCCGAAAGACCCAATAAGGATCCAGGGTATTACACCTCCGACCGCCAGACACTGTAGCGGACCAATATCCAACCGTCATTTTTTGCAGAGTTTCAATTCATGCATGTTCATTTCTTTATACGTTCCATGTTGCATATTCGCCATGTTTAAACTATTTTACAACTATGGCATATTTTTAGATCCCAATAGAGTTACTTTCTCTTTCCTTGTGATGGAACCACTAGTCGTAGCCCGACGACCTCTAGTGTCGGCCCACTTGGGAGAGGTGGCGGGGTAGTTCTGGTTTACGATTTTTAAGCTAGTCTCCGTGGGCCCCCTTGCTTGACAGTAGCATCCTACTGGGGGGGAAAACTAGCTAGAGGTCTAGCTCAAGGCATTGAGCCTGTGTGTGCACACGTGGTCAGGGGCTTGGACTGGGACTGATGAGTGTTACCCTGACTAGTTCTTATTTTCTGGTACTGTTACGTGTCTCACTTGTCGCGATCCAGACTTGTGTAGATACTTGAGACACAGTGTAAGCCGTCAGTGGACTCATCTGGTTTCTCTTTCTGGTGGTCCTTCTTTCTCCTGTCACATGGAAATGCTGAAGTTTTTTCTATTGGTAGATTTAGTTCCTGACGCTCGTGTTTAAATTAAATTGACATCATAGTTAGCTATTATTAAACTGTTTAGATAATTTTATAGCTTTACTAAACTGTTGTTGAATTCTGTCAATGCATGCTTTCCTTTGTTTAGTGGCGAGGTAGGGATCCACGTGACCCTTACTGAGTTTGGTTGTGAGACTCACCCTTACTTTTCCAAGTGAGCAGCCTCAACCATCTTCCGGGGCTTCCCGTGCTTTTGACGGCCGTACTTAGTGCCAGCAGTGGTTTGTCAGTAGGTTGTTAGTGGTCTTTTTGTCTTACCTATACTTTTTGACCGGGGTATGCCCCGAGTAGTTGTATATTTTTGACTCTTGTTCAGTGGTTGGACTCGTATAAATTGTGGATATGGACTATTGTACATATTATCACTCTAATATTTAAATTGCTTCCGTTTATAGTTCAAATTATTGCTATAATTAATATTGCATGCGTGTAATTCCAATTCGTTATGCATTACCTCGACCAAATCCTTCAACCCTTACGAGGCCTCATCAGCCTCATGGGTGGCTTCCCTGAGTTCTTGGTATCGGTTTACCAGTATCCGGATCTCCGGGTCATTACAACAATGGATTAGCATCGACCTTGTAGCATGAGCAACACTATGCTAGCATCGACTTCATATGGACTAGCATCGACGTTAGTTGCTAGACAATGCAAGGTAGCATTGAACTAGCGTCGACATTAGTTGCTGGACAATGCAAGGTAGCATTGGACTAGCGTCGACGTTAGTTGCAACTAGCACAGACCCAAAACACCAAGAGTCGACTCAACTCTTGCAGAGTAAAAACCGGAAATGCAATATATGAAGAATATAAGCCCAAAAACCATAAGATTAACCCCAACAACCATGTAAATGCAGAAATCAAGTTTAGCCACAAAAAAATTCATTCAATCCACATTCAAAGACAAAAGGTTCCATGCATTAAAGAGACTTAAAGCCATCTTTCAGTCTTGGTTTCAATAATGAAAATGGAGATCTAAATGAGCAAAAAGCAACCCCAAGACCTCCATGAATAATATACTTAAAGACACATGCAAACCGAATTTTCTTCAAATCAACCAATGGGCATTAAGACAAGGGTTCTATGCAATGCTTACCCAATATCCATTAGCACCCAACATTCAAATGCTCATTCTTACCTTTCTAAAAACCAAGTGGAGTTCATACCATGATTTCAAAGATTTGTGGGCTTTAAAGAACCTGCAAAATTTCCATACTAAATATCATACCAATTTAAATTCAATACATGTGAATGAACCAACTTCAATCCATTTCTATACACATGACTATCTCATCAACCTGCAGTGAAGAATGCTGAAAGACTTTTCAAACCATTTTCTCCATAAGCTCACACATCAATTATGATTGAAGCAGCCCAACCATGAGTTTCATGATCAGACCAAGACTCTTAAGTTCAGTGCAAGATTTCGAGTCCAGTTCAATTAGAAACCATTAATGAAAAAGTAGCAGCATAGATAACCATAGACTGAATATGGTTTATCAAGCCACATTAAATCCTCAGAGTTAGCTTGCTCAAAAATGTTATGAAACAAGAGCTGCAATAGAAGAGGTGTCGACACTTTTGATGTGTAATAAGGGCTTTGACAACCCAAGAACTGTATACATGAAGCACATTCATTTCAGCAGGATATGAGCACCATGCAACCAAGCACAATTACATGAATCTCATTCAACTAAAATAGATCAATTCCCATGTGAAGCAAGTTAAGACCCAAAACACTTCAGATATCTCATGATAAATATGCCAGAGCCACATTCATGATATGCAAGAACCAAAAGACATTTTTTACAATGCATACACACAATATTTTGTTATCATCAAAACCATCACCAAGGAGAAAGAGGGAGCGCAGCGAACCCAACACTACTAAATAGTCGAAGAGTATAAATCCATTCGTGTACATACTCTTGGTGTCAATGAGAATGAATCTTGCGATATCACTCCCAGGGTTACATAATTACACACCTACTTTCACCGACGCAATGAAGAATTGGGGCCGCCTATCTTACCGTTTGGCACATGTGGTGTCATAGTTGTGTAGTGCCTACCTGTTAGCGATAAGCATACGAAACTCAGGTTCTGAAGCGCGAGAGAAAAGGAGATCAACTATAAGCACGCAAGGGACAAATTCCATAATGCTGAGTCTTGTTCAAGGTTTCGCAGCATAGGAAAACACGAGACGACCAGATCACCCTCTGGTTCAAGATCACGAAAGAAGCAACCTACAGATTCTCACCTATAACTTAAACCATTCACCAAAACAACTCCAACAAGCTATCTTCGCATGACGACATAGTAAAGCAAACAAAAAAAAAGGGAAATAAAAAAAACCAACCTCTTTCACCTCTTCTCAGAGGAATCGAGGCGATTCAACTTGATCCCAAGAACAACATCCAAGACAAGCCAAGGGGAAGAGGAGTAGGACACGAGTAATAGGAAGAGAGAAAGATCGTACGACTTGGAATGCGACTGTCGGTGAAGAGAGAGGGCCCCTTGAGGAGTCTGCCGCGGCTACTCCAATAGGCGGTGGCCAAGTTGGTCGAAGGTGAGGAAGAGCCCGTCCTCCATAGAGAGGAGAGCCTCCGGCCCCCGGCGGACGACAGAGACCACAGCATCTCCGCTATCCCCCGCCTCTCTATCCACTTCCTCCGGCAACACCTGTTGTAGATGGCGCGGATAAGAGAGAGAAGAGGAAAGCGAAACGATACCTGGAAATGGGAATGTGCAAAAACTGCGAACGAAAGAGAGGCCGGGGATGGGTTCGTGGAGCAGAGCGGAGAGGGCCGCGCCGGGCTTTTGTTCGGTTTTTTTATCGGGCCTGGATGGGAGAGAGCCCGAATTGGCATCCCAGGGGAGTTGCTGGTTCGTGACTTCGGATTGTTTGGTGAGATGAAGTGATGACAATGTATTATTCTCTATCTTATTAAGAGAGTTACTCGATTAATTTTATTTTATTTTAATGCAGAAACATTTGTATTGGATTTTAGGTTCTACCGTAATAGATCAATCAGTTTTCTGTTAATGTCTATAGGGATATATTTCGATCATTATTTAATCTACCTCTAGTTCCTGATTGTAGAAGCAAATTCCAAAGAGAGTGCAAAAGTCAAGCTAAAATCCTATTATGTAATAAGGTCCCATTTGATTGGAACCTAGCGTTCGATATTTCAGTTGACTGTTCCTTTCCCTCTCTCTTTTAACAACGTCAAGCCCTTTTCCTTCTTTGTCGATGAGACCACCATAGCCAAGTGTGTTTGATTCTAATATTACAATTAAGAATGCAAGTTTTTATTTAAAAGAAAAAAGTGAGAGATTTTTCATACAATTGAGAAAAAAATATTTTCAAATTAAAATATAATTTACCCAATTGAGATTTTAATTTCGAATATTGCACTTCTTGACCTTTCTGTGGTGTCTTATTCTCCGTATGCATGATGATGTCACATATGCAGCGACTACACCTCTCTCTCTGCTACATTCTTCCTTAAGCTTTTTTTTTGATAAAAGGAGAATGATAGATTCACTACTGTTAATTTCCTATTTAATATGGACGAACAGAAAAAAAATCCATAGATGAAACAATGATTTTTTGATTCTTAAAAGAATTATTATTACAGCATTGATAAAGCTTTCTAACAATACACCACGTCAAAGGTAGGTTGATGCATCAACAAAACAACACCATGCCCTAGCAAGATAAAGAACACTACTATATAGTCGAAGAGTATAAATCCATTTGTGTACATACTCCTGGTGTCAACGAGAACGAATCTTGTGATATCACTCCTAGGGTTACATAATTACGCACCTACGTCCACCGACGCAATGAAGAATTGGTGCCACCTATCTTACAATTTGACACATGTGGTGTCATAGTTTCGTAGTGCCTACCTGTTAGTGATAAGCATATGAAACTCGGGTTCTGAAGCACGAGAGAAAAGGAGATCAACTATAAGCACGTAAGGGACAGATTTCATCATGCTAAGTCTTGTTCAAGGTTTCGTAGCATAGGAAAACACGAGATGAGCAGATCGCCCTCTGGTTCAGGATCATGAAAGAAGCAGCCTACAGATTCTCACCTATAACTTAAACCATTCATTAAAACAACTCCAACAAGCTCTCTGTGCAGCACGACATAGTAAAGCAAACAAAAAGAAATAGGAAATAAAAAAAACAAATCTCTTCCACCTCTTCTCAAAGGAATCGAGGCGATTCAACTTGATCCCAAGAACAACATCCAAGACAAGCCAAGGGGAAGAGGATAAGGACACTAGTAATAGGAAGAGAGAAAGATCGTACGACCTGGAATGCGACTGTCGGCGAAGAGAGATGGCCTCTTGAGGAGTCCACCGCGGCTACTCCTGTAGGCAGTGGCCAAGTTGGTCGAAGGCAAAGAGAAGCCCCGCCCTCCATAGAGAGGAGAGCCTCCGGCCCCCGACGGACGACAGAGACCGTAGCATCGCCGCTATCCCCCGCCTCTCCTTCCACTTCCTCCGATAGCACCCATTGTACACGGCGCAGATAGGAGAGAGAAGAGGAAAGTGAAACGATCCCTGGAAATGGGAATGTGCAAAAACTGCGAACGAAAAAGAGGCGGGGATGGGTTCGTGGAGCAGAGCAGAGCAGGTCGGGCGGGGCTTTTGTTCGGTTTTTTTATCGGGCCTGCATGGGAGAGAGCCCGAATTGGCGTCCCAGGGGAGTTGCTGGTTCGTGACTTCGGATTGTTCGGTGAGATGAAGTGATGACAATGTATTATTATCTATCTCATTAAGGGAGTTACTCGATTAATTTTGTTTTATTTTAATACAGAAACGTTTGTATTAAATTTTAGGTTCTACCATAATAGATCAATCAGTTTTCTGTTAATGTCTATCGGGATATATTTCGATCATTATTTAATCTACCACTAGTTCCTGATTGTAGAAGCAAATTCCAAAGAGAGTGCAAAAGTCAAGCTAAAATCCTATTATGTAATAAGGTCCCATTTGATTGGAACCTAGCGTTCGATATTTCCGTTGACAGTTCCTTTGCCGCCCTCTTTTAACAACATCAAGCACTTTTCCTTCTTTGTCGATGAGACCACCATAGTCAAGTGTCATGCTCTGCAGCACGTAGGTCGTGTGTTTGATTCTAATATTATAATTAAGAATGCAAGCTTTTATTTTAAAAAAAAAGAGAGAGATTTTTTGTACAATTGAGATAAAATATTTTCAAATTAAAATATAATTTACACAATTGAGATTTTAATTTTGAATATTGCACTTCTTGACCTTTCTGTGGTGTCTTATTCTCCATATGCATGATGATGTCAGATAAGCAGTGACTACCCCTCTCTCACTACTACATTCTTCCTTAAGCTTTTTTTTTGATAAAAGGAGAATGATATATTCACTACTGTTAATTTCCTATTTAATATGGCTGAACAAAAAAAACTTCATAGATTAAACGATGATCTTTTGAATCTTAAAATTATTATTATTACAGCATTGATAAAGCTTTCTAACAACACACCACGTCAAAGGTTGGTTGATGCATCAACAAAACAACACCATGCCCTGGCAAGATAAAGAACACTACTAAATAGTCGAAGAGTATAAATCCATTCGTGTACACACTCCTGGTGCCAACGAGAACGAATCTTGTGATATCACTCCCAGAGTTACATAATTATGCACCTACATCCACCCACGTAATGAAGAAGTGGTGCCGCCTATCTTACCGTTTGACACATGTGGTGTCATAGTTGCGTAGTGCCTACCTGTTAGCGATAAGCATACAAAACTCGGGTTCTGAAGCGCGAGAGAAAAGGAGATCAACTATAAGCACGCAAGGGGCAGATTCCATCACACTGAGTCTTGTTCAAGATTTCGCAGCATAGGAAAACACGAGACGAGCAGATCACCCTCTGGTTCAGGATCACAAAAGAAGCAGCCTACAGATTCTCACCTATAACTTAAACCATTCACCAAAACAACTCCAACAAGCTCTCTTTGCATGACAACATAGTAAAGCAAAGAAAAATAAAAGGGAAATAAAAAAAACAAACCTCTTCCACCGCTTCTCAGACGAATCGAGGCGATTCAACTTGATCCCAAGAACAACATCCAAGACAAGCCAAGGGGAAGAGGAGAAGGACACGAGTAATAGGAAGCGAGAAAGATTGTATGACCTGGAATGCGACTGTTGGCGAAGAGAGCGGGCCCCTCGAGGAGTCCGTTGCGCCTGCTCCTGTAGGCAGCGGCCAAGTTGGTCGAAGGCGAGGAGGAGCCCGCCCTTCATAGAGAGGAGTGCCTCCGGCCCCCGATGGACGACAGAGACCGCAGCATCGCCGCTATCCCCCGCCTCTCCTTCCACTTCCTCCGATAGCACCCCTTGTAGACGGCGCCGATAGGAGAGAGAAGAGGTAAGCAAAACGATCCCTGGAAATTGGAATGTGCAAAAACTACAAACGAAAGTGTGGCCGGGGACGGGTTCGTAGAGCAGAGGAGAGCTGGCCGGGCGGGGCTTTTGTTCGGTTTTTTTACTGGGCCTGGATGGGAGAGAGCCCGAATTGGCATCCCAGGGGAGTTGCTGGTTCGTGACTTTGGATATTTCGGGGAGATGAAGTGATTGTTGTGTCCCTGTGGTTTTGATGATAACAAACACTATAAGTCATCATGTGTTTGCATGAAAGATTGAATGGTGTTGAAATATGTATTTGATTATGCATCGAGTCATTGCATTGTGCATTAATGAGGATTGTTTGCTGTGCATTTATTTTTGTACATTAATGCAACCATCATAATAATTTGAATTTGCATGATATATGCTTTTTCAGATAGATGCATTTTCACGCTGCATAGAACCTCATCAGATTGAATGCACAAGTCATTTCATCAAATAGATTACTTGCATACTAAGGTTTATGCATGTTTATTGTGTTGCTCATGAAGGTCGATGCAGGTTGCTAGTGAGGCAGAGGCAAGTTGGTGCACATTACTGTTCATGCATACACAAGGTCTATGCACATCACTATTCATTGCATGAAGAAGGACGATGCATGTTTTATCATGAAACTAAAGTCCACGTTAGTTTATAGCATATATAGGTCTGAGCCTGGTGTTGCTAGAACTAACACAAGGTCGGTGCATGTTGTTGTCTCATACACATATAGGTCAGTGCATGCAAGGTCGGTGCATTTCGATCTTAGTCTTAGATAGGGTCGGTGCACGTCTGCATGTTACTTGCATATAGTCGGTGCATCTTTTGCATCATGCACATACGAGGTCAGTGCACGGTCATGTAGTAATTCATATAGAAGAATAAGGTCGGTGCAAGTTTTTGCTGTGAGCATACATAGTTTGCACGTTGTGCATGGAGCATGCAAGGTCGGTGCAGGTTTTTGCTGTGAGCATACACAGTTTGCACGCTGTGCATTGAGCATGCAAGGTCGGTGCATATAAGGTTGGTGCAGGTTTTTTCTGTGAGCATACATAGTTTTCAAGTTGTGCATTGAGCATGCAAGGTCGGTGCATATAAGGTCGGTTTAGGTTTTGCCTCACGCTAAACAAGGTCGGTGCATGTTTTGCTTGTGCACGTCTGAAGTCGGTGCACATTCTATGCACACTACACATAAGGTCGGTGCAGCTTTTGTAGAATGCAAACAAGGTCAGTGCACTTTCTTCTTCCACACAATCAAGGTCGGTGCACATATCTACATAGGTCAGTACACATACACAAAGTCGGTGCACATACGTGCACAGGTCGGTGCACATGTGCCGCAAGGTTTGTGCACATTCGCATTTAGCAAAGTTAGGTCTATGCACATGCTGCATTAAGGTCTATGCATATGTTCAGTCTGTGCACATTTTAGGGTCTGTGCACATTCAAGTCTGTGCATGTCCTCACCAGTAGAACAAGGTCGGTGCACATTCTGCCCTATGCACGAACAAGGTTGGTGCACATCCTGCTCCTGCATAGACTAGGTCAGTGCACATTTGTTTTCATGCATATAAGGTTGGTGCATGTTTTGTTTATAGTAACTTACCTTCGGTGCACATTTTAGTTGAATGCATTATATTGTCTGTGCATCTTTCTCTAATCCACCATCAAAGGTCGGTGCACTTCTTACTTCATGCCAATAAGCATGGCAACCAAGGTTGGTGCAACCTGTTTGCTAGCACTGTGAAGGTCTGAGCATACGGTAACAAGGTCTGAGCACTTTCAAGTACAAGGCCTAAGCAGTAGAAGCCTTGCACTACAAGTCTGTGTACATGAAGAATTAAAGTCTGTGCACATGAAAACTCAAGTTCTATGCATTGCTTAAAGGTCTGAGCATATTACTGTTCAAGGCAAACTAAAGTCGAAGTATATGATAAGGTTGATGGCAAAGTGTTTGATGAATTGACTGACTGAACATTCAAGTGCTAGGGTGTAATCTCAAAGCACGGAAGCTCGTACCAAGTGATGGCACGTGTTCCCACAATGGCGGGAAGCAAGCACGTGAGTTCGACCAACTGTTGCTACAACGTTAAGGTGGCACAAAATCCAAGAAAGGATGGCACGTGCGTTTTAGAAGCTTGGCGGGAAAGAAAACTACAATTGCCACGTGGACCAATGGACCTTCACCAGGCCTTTCTGCCTCCTTCTTACGGAGGCTCTGTCAATATAAGAAGGTAACCCCACCCTTGGATGAAGCAGAGGGGAAAAGCACAGAAAGCTACAAGAGTACTTTCAGTGAGAAGATCCCTTTCGAGAGGAGAGCAGTGCCAGAAAGAGGAAGAGAGAGAAGAAGAAGAAGAAGAAGATGCTGAGAGCCAGTCGAGAGCCAAGAAAAAGCTGAGAGTGAGAGTGAGAGAAAGAAGAGAAAGAAGAAGAAGAGAGAGGAGCAGCCAGAGGGCGAGGGAAAGCGTGCAGCCGAAGTATCAAATCGCTTATCTGTTCATGTACCAACTCGTGGATCAAATCCAGTGTTCTTGTGCTCCTCGGAGCTACATTTGTTTTCCATTCTGCTTTTGTTTTTTCATTTATTCTCTTCGCTTGCTTAGTCTATTTTTCGATACTCTGTGTTGAGTTCGAGGTTCCTCCTGTGCGAATAGGAGAAGGGAAACTGTGTCTCTGGTTGTGAGTGACTGGGCGTCACTCACGGGCTTCCCTCTGTGGAATCGGAAGAAGGGAGGATTGGTCCTCTGGTTCTGATCTTGCTGGGGCAAGGTCAGGGTTCAGATCCTGTGGGTTGCAAGATCGGTGTCAAGGGATTTGTCTCCCTCAGTTCAAGCTATTTGGCAGCGTCTGTTGCAGAATGAGTCTGCTTGTTCTGGCTTCTGCTAGTGGAATCCGCACTCTGGTTAGAGTGAGGGGTGGACGTAGGCAGACTGGTGTCTGGCCAAACCACCTAAAAATCATGGTGCACTGTGGTTTGTCTTGTGAGTTTGCTCTTTGTCATCTTCCCAGTTCGCCGGTTGTTTGTGTGATTGCATGATTGGTCTATCTCGGTTCAGTGTGAACTCCCAGTGTCCTGCTGGTATATCAAAAGACACAGTCAGAACGATAGGTTAGAACTATCTAGAAGAGTGGCCTCTTGCGTGCGGAAACACTTGTGTTAAAACCTCCACCAAGTACGGCAGGCCATCTACAGAATTCACATCTATCTCTTGAATCTGATTGTGTGCTTAAACTGAATCATTTGTATTGTGTGGAGTATTAGACTGTGTGTGCTCGCTAAGTGTTCGAGTGTGCTCCCTAATAGATCATCTGCTTGGCTGGGCCTCCTAGTATTATTCACGCTCGAATCTTTCTGAGATTGTTTTAATCAAAGTAATTTCTAAATGGGGATTCATTCACCCCCCGCTCTGAATCTCAGTCTTGCACCCATACTTTCTAACAATTGGTATCAGAGCGGTTCTCTGACTGTCCAGATCCAACGATCTGTAGAGGATCCTGCTATCTTATTTTTAGGTGCATTTCTATTTGTGCTTAGTCTATTGCTTGAATTACTCTTGAACTGATTTCCATGGCTCATCCATCGATTTTCAATGGCTCTAATTTTAATTCGTGGCCTAGTAGTCTGCATATCTATGTTAAACTGATTGATCTTGATCTATGGAACTTAATTTCACAAGGTCCTCATAAATTACCAAAGAAAAAGTCCAAATGGACTGACAGTCACAGATCGAAGTATGGAGAAAATCAGAAAGTTTTGGATTTAATGAAAGCAACTACTAACAAGGCCTTCCATTCTTGCTTTCATAATTGTAGGTCAGCTAAGGACATCCTGAATAAACTGAAGACTGCTTGCTGTGGAAATGAAGAACGATGCATGATGGCTAATGACATCGATCATAGGAGCAACCAAAATGAAGAGGAGGATGATGATCAGGTAAACCCCTTTGAAAATTTCTCTCTAGATGACTAGGAGGATACATATGCTGATTTATTAGAGTCACATGAGAGGTTAAGAAAACAATATAAACAATTGAAAAAGACAACTAGGTTGAATAGTTCAAATTCTTCTTGTGAAAATTGTCTAGAGTTGAAACAATCTCATGATGCTTGTTTGTCTGATATTCAAATGCTTAAGAAACAAATTGGATTGTTAAAAACTGAAAACTAAGAACTTGCAAATGAGATCTCTAAACTAGAAGGAAAACTTAACTCAACCAACATTGATCAGCTTCTCTTCAATAATTCTGTTCAGAATGAAAAACTGATGGAAGATCTTGAATGTGTTAATTTAGAACTAAACAGGCTGAAATATGAAAATGAATCTCTCAGAAAATCAGCTAAAGAAAATGAAGGAAAATTCAGAAAACTTGAAGTCGAGAAGAATTTGATAGCTAAAAAATATGAAGCAATAAAGTCTATGAACATGGAGCTTCAGAAAAACATTGAAAATTTGACAAGAGAATCTGAAACTCCAAATAATCCAAAAGTGTCTCATGGTGACCAGATTCTTCTTGATGAGTTAATTCAAAATGATGCTCTGGTTAAGGAAAATGAAAAATTGAAACTGTTAAACACTACAATGTCCGAGAAGCTTCTTGTTCTTGAAAAAGGAAAGTCTGTCTATGTGAGTGAGTCTGAAAGGATTCAAGATCTAGAAAAGCAACTTGAAGATTACAAGTCTATAAATGAAGTCCAAAAAGTTCAAATTGCTGGATTTGAAGAAGAGGCCTTAAATTCTGAACTACTAACAGCTTCTATGGAAAATTAAATTAAGGACTTGAGAGAATCTTTGTCAAAATTTGTGAGTGGGCAAGAGAACCTAGACAAACTGCTAGGAGTTAAGGTAAATGTTCAAAAGGAAGGGCTGGGACACAACAATGTCAACAAGAAAGCCTTCAAAAACAAGCTAACAACATCATTTGTAAAAACTTCAAATGTAGCCACCACATCTCAAGTCAAACAGCCCATTGTTCAGAAAAATAAGAAACAAGCTGAAAAAGTGAAAAATAATTTTCACGTGCAGAATAAGCAAATAAACACTCATGCTGGTGCTGTACATGTGGCACATAATCCGAACACACACATTCATGCATACAAAAAGAAAATGTCATGCCATTATTGTCATAAAATTGGTCATTTGATGTATGAGTGTAGATTGATGGAACAAGATGATCTAAATGTAGGTGCAACGCATGCTAGGAATTCTCATGAAAGAAATCATGTATTTAAGAAAAAGAGAATTCATTGTTCCCATTGTGGCAAGATTGGCCACATTGCTACAAAATGTTGGCATGTTTAGGGAAATAAGTTTAGTTCTGAATTTGTGAAATCCCATGCTAATAAAAATGCTTTTAGAAGAACTAAATCTGCTTTTAATAGAAAGTCTGTTGCATGCTCCAATTGTGGAAAGCCAGGCCATAGGGCTAATGAATGTTGGTTGGCTATTGAAATAAGAAATTCTTTTTCTTGTTTTAACTGTGGGAAGCATGGCCATATAGTCAAGGACTGTTGGCATGCTCAAGGGAAGAGATTTAATTCTGAATATGTCAATCTCATGAAAAATCAAAATGTGTTTGGTAGGAATAAATCTATTTTCAAAGAAAAATTCACTTTATGTGTTGAGTGTGGAAAGTCAGGCCACAAAGTTACTGACTGCTGGCTGGCTAGAAATGTAAGACAAAATGCTCATGTAAACAACAGAAAATACCATGCACATGCACATCAATTCCATACTAATGATCATGTGCACAAAAAGAAAACAAAACATGTAGTCTCTTGTCATTATTAATTGTGGGCAGGTTGGGCATTCCATGAATACTTGTTTTCTAATGATTTTTGATGATGTGAAAGCCCAAAGGATGTGGAAGGCACCTATCAAAGGTGTTACTAACACTACAGGACCCAAGAACTCTTGGGTACCTAAAAATGTAAAATGAGAGCTATTTTGCAGGTGTGCCTTGGAGCTGAAAAATAAAAGGGGTTAATAAGCCAAGGCACCCAAGTAGGTAAAACCCCATTTCTGCAATTTTCAGGTAACATTCATGTATTCTTCAGGCTTGATTATTTGAATTCTCTTATTAGGTGCATATCATGTTTGTTTTGTCACTAAGAATTTCGTGCATACATGTTCACATCTGAACTTGACCTTCTACTTTGTCCTTCACAAATCCTCAAATACATATGTTGAATTGTCTGTGCTTATTTTGAGCTGAGAGTGAACTGAATTGCCTATCATTCTATGAAAATCTGAAATGCATATAGATGATGATTGAAATCTGTCTGTATTATATTGCATATCCTGTACAGACATATGTTACATAATTCATTAAAATTCTGATGCATATAGGACTGCTTTGCCACTGCATTGTCATGCATGACCATTATGGTATATCAAATGGTAAGATACTAAAAGACAGATGCAATCTATCTGAAAGTTCTTACTATGTAAGAGGTGGTCTTTAGACCAAGTCCTTCGCGATGCATATATATAGATCAAGATGAGGGATCATTTAAGCATTTCTGGAAAATTCATGCATAAAATCAGGGGGAGTTTGTCAGAGGAGATATTGCATCTCATACATATTTATGTTAGATTGAGTTCCCTACATGGTCTTCATGTCATAGATGACAGTCTAATGCATTTAGTCAGGGAGAGTCAATGCATATGCTTACATATCTCATTGCATACCATTTATAAAGAAAATACCAAAAAGATCGTTTGACTACACAATTCAAGGCGTACATATTGTTGCATTTTTGTTTAGTTCGGTCGACCAATATTTCCCATCTTGGTCAACCGAAGCTCAGAATTTTCATCTAATTAACCAATGTCTTTGTGTCTTGGTTTAACTCTCAACTTCTGAACTCTGAATGTTGATTCTCTCCAAACACTGAAAGTCCAACCAAATTGGTTATCTGCTCTAAATTCCTTTGAGCTAATCTTTTCATCATTATAGAATCTTCTGTGCTGCATTTGCTGAGGGGGAGCTGATTGTCATTCCTTGATAATCTTTTTGGGTGATGAAATTCCTTGACTGATCTTTGTTATAAGATCATCTGTAAAAACTTCTCACGCCTTGTATGCTACTTGATGATCATCATTCTGAATCATCCTTTATGGCTGGAACACTTCTGTCAGATATTCATGAAGTTTTTAATGAGTTATCCTGATAATAAATCTGAAATTACAAGGAATCTTCCATTGTATGGAACTATGAATATATGAAATAACTCAGCTGGTTTAAGTCTTATGTATTTCTTGAGTTTGATTTCGAACATCTTGAAAATATCTGAATCAATCCTTTAATAAACTTTAACCAGTTGATTCATATTATATCATGTAAAACCTTCTGAAATCTGAAAGTTTTATAACCATGGCTTTCTTTGGTAGAGATACATAAGGAGAGTGTTGCTTTTAAATATTTGTTTGATCTAAGTAATGTCTGAATGTAAAGTAAGATCAGAGCAATGACTTTGGTCATTGAGAAACCATGTCCAAAGGACTGTGTCATGAAGTGCCTTAGTTATCTCTGGTGAAGATTTAAATGAAAAATCTGTGAAAGGTTAAGGCAGAGTAATGATTAGGTTGCACTGAGAAACTAGGATCCTCATCAAAGAAATGGAGTCATCCTATGTCATGAAGTGTCCTAGTGAACTTTGTTCTATATGAATCATGACAGTCAGTCATACTAAGTGCTTAGGGATACTGACGTCTAAACAACGTGTATCCTCTAGTTACAAGGTGTAAACTAAACTCGATTGATCTTGACAGTTATTGCAATAAACATTGATGTTGCATAGATAGAAAAACAATATGAAAATATGAATATTACTGAAACTTTGGACAAAATCAGATCCTTTCATGTCTGTTTAATCTCAACACTACATTTTGTAACTCCTAAAGGAGTCATTGATTTTGAATGAGTAATCGATAGGGAGGTTAAACTAGATGTTAACATGAAGGCATGGTTCATCTATATGGAAATTGATTTCAGATATGAGTACAAAATGTATGAATAAAACTTGAATACATCATGTTTAAACCAGGGTGTTCAATAAAGATTATGTCATAAGCCTTTATAGTGGGAGAATCTGAAATACTTTAACCTTGGAATTGTGACTCTGATAACTCATTGCAATTTTTTCATGAAACTGATCTCCATCTGTTTACCTGTGTTTTTGCTGATACTCTCTAATCATTTCTTTCCAAGGGGGAGAGTGCCTTCCCAGCACCCCTTATAGCTCTCAGGGGGAGATTTGTCTGCTGTCTGCATTTTAGCTAATGATTCAATCATATCATGCATGTTTGTATTCAACTATTTCATTTTTGATGACGTCAAAGGGGGAGAATAGTTTGACATGAGTCAGCATTTTGCTTTATCCTTATGACTCATAGTGTTGCCATCATCAAAAAGGGGGAGATTGTTGTGTTCCTGTGGTTTTGATGATAGCAAACACTATAAGTCATCATGTGTTTGCATGAAAGATTGAATGATGATGAAATATGCATTTGATTATGCATCTAGTCATTGCACTGTGCATTAATGAAAATTGTTTACTGTGCATTGAACATTGTGCATTAATGATGTCATCATAATAATTTGAATTTGCATGATATATGCCTTTTCAGATATATACATTTTCACGCTACATAGAACCTCATCAGATTGAATGCACAAGTCATTTCATCAAATAGATTGCATGCATACTAAGGTTTATGCATGTTTACTGTGTTGCTCATGAAGGTCGATGCAGGTTGCTAGTGAGACAGAGGCAAGTCGGTGCACATTACTATTCATGCATACACAAGGTCTATGCACATCACTATTCACTGCATGAAGAAGGTCGATGCATGTTTTATCATGAAACTAAAGTCCATGTTAGTTTATAGCATATATAGGTCTGAGCCTGGTGTTGCTAGAACTAACACAAGGTCGGTGCATGTTGTTGTCTCATACACATATAGGTCGGTGCATGCAAGGTCGGTGCATTTTGATCTTAGTCTTAGATAGGGTCGGTGCACGTCTGCATGTTACTTGCATATAGTCGGTGCATCTTTTCCTTCTTTGTCGATGAGACTAGCATAGTCAAGTGTCATGCTCTGCAGCACGTAGGCCGTGTGTTTGATTCTAATATTACAATTAAGAATGCAAGCTTTTATTTAAAAGAAAAAAGAGAGAGATTTTTTGTACAATTGAGATAAAATATTTTCAAATTAAAATATAATTTACACAATTGAGATTTTAATTTTGAATATTGCACTTCTTGACCTTTCTGTGGTGTCTTATTCTCCATATGCATGATGATGTCACATAAGCAGTGACTACCCCTCTCTCACTACTACATTCTTCTTAAGCTTTTTTTTTTGATAAAAGGAGAATGATATATTCACTACTGTTAATTTCCTATTTAATATGGCCGAACAAAAAAAACTTCATAGATGAAACAATGATCTTTTGAATCTTAAAATAATTATTATTACAGCATTGATAAAGCTTTCTAACAATACACCACGTCAAAGGTTGGTTGATGCATCAACAAAACAACACCATGCCCTGGCAAGATAAAGAACACTACTAAATAGTCGAAGAGTATAAATCCATTCGTGTACACACTCCTAGTGTCAATGAGAACGAATCTTGTGATATCACTCCCAGGGTTACATAATTACGCACCTACATCCACTGACGTAATGAAGAATTGGTGCCGCCTATCTTACCGTTTGACACATGTGGTGTCATAGTTGCATAGTGCCTACCTGTTAGCGATAAGCATACAAAACTCAGGTTCTGAATCGCGAGAGAAAAGGAGATCAACTATAAGCACGCAAGGGGCAGATTCCATCACGCTGAGTCTTGTTCAAGATTTCGCAGCATAGGAAAACACGAGACGAGCAGATCACCCTCTAGTTCAGGATCACAAAAGAAGTAGCCTACAGATTCTCACCTATAACTTAAACCATTCACCAAAACAACTCCAACAAGCTCTCTTTGCATGACAACATAGTAAAGCAAAGAAAAATAAAAGGGAAATAAAACAAACAAACCTCTTCCACCGCTTCTCAGAGGAATCGAGGCGATTCAACTTGATCCCAAGAACAACATCCAAGACAAGCCAAGGGGAAGAGGAGAAGGACACGAGTAATAAGAAGAGAGAAAGATTGTACGACCTGGAATGCGACTGTTGGCGAAGAGAGCGGGCCCCTCAAGGAGTCCGTTGCGGCTGCTCCTGTAGGCAGCTGCCAAGTTGGTCGAAGGCGAGGAGGAGCCCGCCCTCCATAGAGAGGAGTGCCTCCGGCCCCCGACGGATGACATAGACCGTAGCATCGCCGCTATCCCCCGCCTCTCCTTCCACTTCCTCCGATAGCACCCCTTGTAGACGGCGCCGATAGGAGAGAGAAGAGGAAAGCAAAATGATCCCTGGAAATTCGAATGTGCAAAAACTACAAACGAAAGAGTGGCCGGGGACGGGTTCGTAGAGCGGAGCAAAGCTGGCCGGGCGGGGCTTTTGTTCGGTTTTTTTACTGGGCCTGGATGGGAGAGAGCCCGAATAGGCATCCCAAGGGAGTTGCTGGTTTGTGACTTTGGATTTTTCGGGGAGATGAAGTGATTGTTGTGTCCCTGTGGTTTTGATGATAACAAACACTATAAGTCATCATGTGTTTGCATGAAAGATTGAATGGTGTTGAAATATGTATTTGATTATGCATCTGGTCATTGCATTGTGCATTAATGAGGATTGTTTGTTGTGCATTTATTTTTGTGCATTAATGCTGTCATCATAATAATTTGAATTTGCATGATATATGCCTTTTCAGATAGATGCATTTTCACGCTGCATAGAACCTCATCAGATTGAATGCACAAGTCATTTCATCAAATAGATTACATGCATACTAAGGTTTATGCATGTTTACTGTGTTGCTCATGAAAGTCGATGCAGGTTGCTAGTGAGGCAGAGGCAAGTTGGTGCACATTACTGTTCATGCATACACAAGGTCTATGCACATCACTATTCATTGCATGAAGAAGGACGATACATGTTTTATCATGAAACTAAAGTCCACGTTAGTTTATAGCATATATAGGTCTGAGCCTGGTGTTGCTAGAACTAACACAAGGTCGGTGCATGTTGTTGTCTCATACACATATAGGTCAGTGCATGCAAGGTCGGTGCATTTCGATCTTAGTCTTAGATAGGGTCGGTGCACGTCTGCATGTTACTTGCATATAGTCGGTGCATGTTTTGCATCATGCACATACGAGGTTAGTGCACGGTCATGTAGTTATGCATATAGAAGATTTTCCTCACGCTAAAAAAGGTCGGTACATGTTTTGCCTGTGCACATCTAAGGTCGGTGCACATTCTCCTTGTGCACGTCTAAAGTCGGTGCATGTTTTGCCTTACGCATATAGAGGTCGGTGCATGTTTTGCTTGTGCACGTTTGAAGTCAGTGCACATTCTATGCACACTGCACATAAGGTCGGTGTAACTTTTGTAGAATGCAAACAAGGTCGGTGCACTTTCTTCTTCCACACAAACAAGGTCGGTGCACATATCTGCATAGGTCGGTACACATACACAGGGTCGGTGCACATACGTGCACAGGTCAGTGCACATGTACCCCAAGGTCTGTGCACATTCACATTTAGCAAAGTTAGGTTTGTGCACATGCTGCATTAAGGTCTGTGCATATGTTCAATCTATGCACATATAAGTCTGTGCACATTTTAGGGTCTGTGCACATTCAAGTCTGTGCATGTCCTCACCAGTAGAGCAAGGTCGGTGCACATTCTGCCCTGTGCACGAACAAGGTTGGTGCACATTCTGCTCCTGCACAGACTAGGTCAGTGCACATTTGTTTTCATGCATATTAGGTCGGTGCATGTTTTGTTTGTAGCAACTTAAGCTCGGTGCACATTTTAGTTGAATGCATTATAAGGTCCGTGCATCTTTCTCTAATCCACCATCAAAGGTCGGTGCACTTCTTACTTCATGCCAATAAGCATGGCAACCAAGGTCGGTGCAACATGTTTGCTAGCACTGTGAAGGTCTGAGCATACGTTAACAAGGTCTGAGCACGTTCAAGTACAAGGCCTAAGCAGTAGAAGCCTTGCACTACAAGTCTATGTACATGAAGAATTAAAGTCAATGCACTTGAAAACTCAAGGTCTATGCATTGCTTAAAGGTCTGAGCATATTTCTATGCGAGGCAAACTGAAGTTGAAGCATATGATAAGGTTGATGGCAAAGTGTTCGATGAATTGACTAACTGAACATTCAAGTGCCAGCGTGTAATCTCAAAGCACAGAAGCTCGTACCAAGTGATGGCACGTGTTCCTAGAATGGTGGGAAGCAAGCACGTGAGTTCGACCAACTGTTGCTACAACGTTAAGGTGGCACGAAATCCAAGAAAGTATCGCACGTGCATTTTAGAAGCTTGGCGGGAAAGAAAACTACAATTGCCACGTGGACCAATGGACCTTCACCAGGCTTTTCTGCCTCCTTCTTACAGAGGCTCTGTCCATATAAGAAGGTAGCCTCGCCCTTGGATGAAGCAGAGGGAAAAAGCACAGAAAGCTGCAAGAGTACTTTCAGTGAGAAGATCCCATTCGAGAGGAGAACAGCGCCAGAAACAGGAAGAGAGAGAAGAAGAAGAAGAAGAAGAAGAAGAAGAAGAAGAAGAAGCTGAGAGCCAGTCGAGAGCCAAGAAAAAGCTGTGAGCCAGAGTGAGAGAAAGAAGAAGAAGAAGAAGAATAGAGGAGCAACCAGAGGGCGAGGGAAAGCGTGCAGTCGAAGCATCAAATCACTTATCTATTCGTGTACCAACTTGTCTATCAAATCCAGAGTTCTTGTGCTCCTCGGAGATACATTTGTTTTCCTTTCTGCTTTTATTTTTTCATTTGTTCTCTTCGCTTGCTTAGTCTATTTTTCGATACTCTGTGTTGAGTTCGAGGTTCCTCCTGTGCGAACAGGAGAAGGGAGACTGTGTCTCTAGTTGTGAGTGACTGTGTGTCACTCACGGGCTTCCCTCTGTGGAATCGGAGGAAGGGAGGACTAGTCCTCCGGTTCTGATCTTGTTAGGGCAAGGTCAGGGCTCAGATCCTGTGGGTTGTAGGATCGGTGTTGAGGGATTTGTCTCCCTCAGTTTAAGCTATTTGGCAGCGTCTGTTGCAGACTGAGTCTGCTTGTTCTAGCTTCTGCTAGTGGAATCATCACTCTGGCTAAAGTAAGGGGTGGACGTAGGCAAACTGGTGTCTGGCTGAACCACCTAAAAATCCTGGTGCACTGTGGTTTGTCTTGTGAGTTTGCTCTTTGTCATCTTCCCAGTTCGCCGGTTGTTTGTATGATTGCATGATTGGTCTATCTCGGTTTAGTGTGAACTCCCAGTGTCGTACTGGTATATCAAAAGACCTAGTCAGAACGATAGGTTAGACCTATCTGGAAGAGTGGCCTCTTGCGTGAGGAAACACTTGTGTTAAAACCTCCGCCAAGTACGGCAGGCCATCTACAGAATTCACATCTATCTCTTGAATCTAATTGTGTGCTTAAACTGAATCATTTGTTTTGTGTGGAGTATTAGAATGTGTGTGCTCGCTAAGTGTTCGAGTGTGCTCCCTAATAGATCATCTACTTGGCTGAGCCGCCTAGTATTATTCACGCTCGAATCTTCTTGAGATTCTTTTAATCGATGTAATTTTTAAATGGGGATTCATTCACCCCTCCCTCTAAATCTCAGTATTGCACCCATACTTTCTAACAGTGATGACAATGTATTATTATCTATCTCATTAAGAGAGTTACTCGATTATTTTTATTTTATTTTAATACAGAAACGTTTGTATTAAATTTTAGGTTCTACCATAATATATCAATCAGTTTTCTGTTAATGTCTATTGGGATATATTTCGATCATTATTTAATCTACCTCCAGTTCTTGATTGCAGAAGCAAATTCCAAAGAGAGTCTAAAAGTCAAGCTAAAATCCTATTATGTAATAAGCTCCCATTTGATTGGAACCTAGCGTTCGATATTTCAGTTGACAGTTCCTTTCCCTCTGTCTTTTAACAACATCAAGCCCTTTTCTTTCTTTGTCGATGAGACTACCATAGCCAAGTGTCATGCTCTCAAGCACGTAGGCCGTGTGTTTGATTCTAATATTACAATTAAGAATGCAAGTTTTTATTTAAAAGAAAAAAGAGAGATTTTTTATACAATTGAGATAAAAGATTTTCAAATTAAAATATAATTTACATAATTGATATTTTAATTTCAAATTTTGCACTTCTTGACCTTTCTGTGGTGTCTTATTCTTCGAATGCATGATGATGTCACATATGCAGCGACTACCCCTCTCTCTCTCTGCTACATTCTTCCTTAAGCTTTTTTTTTTGATAAAAGGAGAATGATTGATTCACTACTGTTAATTTCCTATTTAAGATGGCCGAACAAAAAAAAACTTCATAGATGAAACGATGATCTTTTGAATCTTAAAAGAATTATTATTACAGCATTGATAAAGCTTTCTAACAACACAACACATCAAAAGTAGGTTGATGCATCAACAAAACAACACCATGCCCTAGCAAGATAAAGAACACTACTAAATAGTCGAAGAGTATAAATCCATTCGTGTACATACTCCTAGTGTCAAAGAGAACGAATCTTGTGATATCACTCCCATGGCTACATAACTATGCACCTACATCCACCGACGCAAAGAAGAATTGGTGCCGCCTATCTTACCGTTTGACACATGTGGTGTCATAGTTGCATAGTGCCTACCTGTTAGCGATAAGGATACAAAACTCGGGTTCTGAAGCGCAAGAGAAAAGGAGATCAACTATAAGCACGCAAAGGATAGATTCCATCACGCTGAGTCTTGTTCAAGGTTTCACAGCATAGGAAAACACGAGACGAGCAGATCGCCCTCTGATTCAGGATCACGAAAGAAGCAGCCTACAGATTCTCACCTAGAACGTAAACCATTCACCAAAACAACTCCAACAAGCTCTCTTCGCAGGACGACATAGTATAGCAAACAAAAATAAAAGGGAAATAAAAAAAATAAACCTCTTCCACCTCTTCTCAGAGGAATCGAGGCAATTCAACTTGATTCCAAGAACAACATCCAAGACAAGCCAAGGGGAAGAGGAGAAGGACACGAGTAATAGGAAAAGAGAAAGATCATACGACGTGGAATGCGATTGTCGGCGAAGAGAGAGGGCACCTCGAGGAGTCCGCCGTGGCTGCTCCGGTAGGCGGCGGCCAAGTTGGTCGAAGGTGAGGAGGGGCCCGCCCTCCATAGAGAGGAGAGCCTCTGGCCCTCGACGGACGACAGAGTCCGCAACATCGCCGCTATCCCTCGCCTCTCCTTTCACATCCTCCGGCAGCAGCAGTTGTAGATGGCGCGGATAGGAGAGAGAAGAGGAAAGCGAAATGATCCTTGGAAATGGGAATGTGCAAAAACTACGAACGAAAGAGGCCAGGGATGGGTTCGTGGAGCGTAGAGGAGCGGGCCGGGTGGGGCTTTTGTTTGATTTGTTTATCGGGCCGGGATGGGAGAGAGCCCAAATTGGCGTCCCAAGGTAGTTGCTGGCTCGTGACTTCGGATTGTTCGGTGAGATGAAGTGATGATAATGTATTATTATCTATCTCATTAAGAGAGTTACTCGATTAATTTTATTTTATTTTATTTTAATACAAAAATGTTTGTATTAAATTTTTGGTTCTACCTTAATAGATCAATCAGTTTTCTGTTAATGTCTATAGGAATATATTTTGATCATTATTTAATCTACCTCCAGTTCCTGATTGTAGAAGCAAATTCCAAAGAAAGTGTAAAAGTCAAGCTAAAATCCTATTATGTAATAAGGTCCCATTTGATTGGAACCTAGCATTTGATATTTCCGTTGACGGTTCCTTTCCCTCTCTCTTTTAACAACGTCAAGCCCTTTTCCTTCTTTGTCGATGAGACCACCATAGCCAAGTGTCATGCTCTCAAGCACGTAGACTGTGTGTTTGATTCTAATATTACAATTAAGAATGGAAGTTTTTATTTAAAAGAAAAAAGAGAGATTTTTTATACAATTGAGATAAAATATTTTCAAATTAAAATATAATTTACACAATTATGATTTTAATTTTGAATATTGCACTTCTTGACCTTTCTGTGGTGTCTTAATCTCCGTATGCATGATGATGTCACATATGTAGCGACTACCCCTCTCTCTCTCTCTGCTACATTCTTCCTTAAGCTTTTTTTTTGATAAAAGGAGAATGATAGATTAACTACTATTAATTTCCTATTTAATATGGCCGAACAAAAAAAAACTTCATAGATGAAACGATGATCTTTTGAATCTTAAAAGAATTATTATTACAGCATTGATAAAGCTTTCTAACAACACACCACGTCAAAGGTAGGTTGATGCATCAACAAAACAACACCATGCCCTAGCAAGATAAAGAACACTACTAAATAGTCGAAGAGTATTAATCCATTCGTGTATATACTCCTGGTGTCAACGAGAGCGAATCTTGTGATATCACTCCCAGGGTTACATAATTACGCACCTACATCCACCGACGCAATGAAGAATTGGTACCGCCTATCTTACCATTTGACACATGTGGTGTCATAGTTGCGTAGTGCCTACCTATTAGCGATAAGCATACGAAACTCAGGTTCTGAAGCACGAGAGAAAAGGAGATCTACTATAAGCACGCATGGGACAGATTCCATCACGCTGAGTCTTGTTCAAGGTTTCGCAGGATAGAAAAACATGAGACGAGCAAATCGCCCTCTGGTTCAGGATCACAAAAGAAGCAGCCTACAGATTCTCACCTATAACTTAAACCATTCACCAAAACAACTCCAACAAGCTCTCTTTGCATGACGACATAGTAAAGGAATGAAAAATAAAAGGGAAATAAAAAAATAAACCTCTTCCACCTCTTCTCAGAGGAATCGAGGCGATTCAACTTGATCCCAAGAACAACATCCAAGACAAGCCAAGGGGAAGAGGAGAAGGCCACGAGTAATAGGAAGAGAGAAAGATTGTACGACCTGGAATGCGACTGTCGGCGAAGAGAGAGGGCCCCTCGAGGAGTCCACTACGGTTGATCCTATAGGTGGCGGCCAAGTTGGTCGAAGGCAAGGAGGAGCCCGCCCTCCACAGAGACGAGAGCCTCCGGCCCTCGGTGGACGACAGAGACCGCAGCATCGCCGCTATCCCCCGCCACTCCTTCCACTTCCTCCAGCAGCACCAGTTGTGGATGGCGCGGATAGGAGAGAGAAGAGGAAAGCGAAATGATCCTTGGAAATGGGAATGTGCAAAAAATGCGAACGAAAGAGGCCAGGGACGGGTTCGTGGAGCGTAGGGGAGCGGGCTGCGTGGGGCTTTTGTTTGATTTGTTTATCGGGCCTGCATGAGAGAGAGCCCAAATTGGCGTCCCAGGGGAGTTGCTGGTTCGTGACATCGGATTGTTCGGTGAGATGAAGTGATGACAATGTATTATTATCTATCTCATTAAGAGAGTTACTCCATTAATTTTATTTTATTTTAATACAGAAATGTTTGTATTAAATTTTTGGTTCTACTGTAATAGATCAATCAGTTTCTGTTAATGTCTATAGGAATATATTTTGATCATTATTTAATCAACCACCAGTTCCTGATTGTAGAAGCAACTTCCAAAGAAAGTGCAAAAGTCAAGCTAAAATCCTATTATGTAATAAGGTCCCATTTGATTGGAACCTAGCATTCGATATTTCCGTTGACGGTTCCTTTCCCTCTCTCTTTTAACAACGTCAAGCCCTTTTCCTTCTTTGTCGATGAGACCACCATAGCCAAGTGTCATTCTCTCAAGGACGTAGGCCATGTGTTTGATTCTAATATTACAATTAAGACTGGAAGTTTTTATTTAAAAGAAAAAAGAGAGATTTTTTATACAATTGAGATAAAAGATTTTCAAATTAAAATATAATTTACACAATTGAGATTTTAATTTCGAATATTGCACTTCTTGACCTTTCTATGGTGTCTTATTCTCTGTATGCATGATGATGTCACATATGCAGTGACTACCCCTCTCTCTCTCTCTGCTACATTCTTCCTTAAGCTTTTTTTTGATAAAAGGAGAATGATAGATTCACTACTATTAATTTCCTATTTAATATGGCCGAACAAAAAAAAACTTCATAGATGAAATGATGATCTTTTGAATCTTAAAAGAATTATTATTACAGCATTGATAAAGCTTTCTAACAACACACGTCAAAGGTAGGTTGATGCATCAACAAAACAACACCATGCCCTAGCAAGATAAAGAACACTACTAAAAAGTCGAAGAGTATAAATCCATTCGTGTATATACTCCTGGTGTCAACTAGAGCGAATCTTGTGATATCACTCCCAGGGTTACATAATTACGCACCTACATCCCCCGACGCAATGAAGAATTGGTACCGCCTATCTTACCATTTGACACATGTGGTGTCATAGTTGCGTAGTGCCTACCTGTTAGCGATATGCAAACGAAACTCGGGTTCTGAAGCGCGAGAGAAAAGGAGATCAACTATAAGCACGCAAGGGATAGATTCCATCACGCTGAGTCTTGTTCAAGGTTTCGCAGAATAGAAAAACATGAGACGAGCAAATCGCCCTCTGGTTCAAGATCACGAAAGAAGCAGCCTACAGATTCTCACCTATAACTTAAACCATTCACCAAAACAACTCCAACAAGCTCTCTTCGCATGATGACATAGTAAAGCAAACAAAAATAACTGGGAAATATAAAAAACAAACCTCTTCCACCTCTTCTCAGAGGAATCGAGGCGATTCAACTTGATCCCAAGAACAACATTCAAGACAAGACAAGGGGAAGAGGAGAAGGACACGAGTAATAGGAAGAGAGAACGATCGTACGACCTGGAATGCGACTGTCAGTGAAGAGAGAGGGCCCCTCGAGGAGTTCGCCGCGGCAGCTCCTGTAGGCAGCGGTCAAGTTGGTCGAAGGCGAGGAGGAGCCCGCCCTCCACAGAGAGGAGAGCCTCCAGCCCCCGGCGGATGACAGAGACCGTAGCATCGCCGCTATCCCCCACCTCTCCTTCCACTTCCTCCGGCAGCACCCGTTGTAGACGGAACGGATAGGAGAGAGAAGAGAAAAGTGAAACGATCCCTGGAAATGGGAATGTACAAAAACTGCGAACGAAAGAGGCCGGGGACGGGTTCGTGGAGCGGAGCGGTGCGGGCCAGGTGGGGCTTTTGTTCGGTTTTTTTATCGGGACTCGATGGGAGAGAGCTCGAATTGGCGTCCCAGGGGAGTTACTAGTTCGTGGCTTCGGATTGTTCAGTGAGATGAAGTGATGACAATGTATTATTATCTATCTCATTAAGTGAGTTACTCGATTAATTTTATTTTATTTTAATATAGAAACGTTTGTTTTAAATTTTAGGTTCTACCGTAATAGATCAATCAATTTTCTGTTAATGTCTATAGGAATATAATTCGATCATTACTTAATCTACCTTCAGTTCCTGATTGTAGAAGCAAATTCCAAAGAGAGTGCAAAAGTCAAGCTAAAATCCTATTATGTAATAAGGCCCCATTTGATTGGAACCTAGTGTTCGATATTTCTGTTGACAGTTCCTTTCCCTCTCTCTTTTAACAACGTCAAGCCCTTTTCCTTCTTTGTCGATGAGACCACCATAGCCAAGTGTCATGCTCTCAAGCACGTAGGCCGTGTGTTTGATTCTAATATTACAATTAAAAATGCAAGTTTTTATTTTAAAAAAAAAGAGAGAGATTTTTATACAATTGAGATAAAAGATTTTCAAATTAAAATATAATTTACACAATTGAGATTTTAATTTTGAATATTGCACTTCTTGACCTTTCTGTGGTGTCTTATTCTCCGTATGCATGATGATGTCACATATGCAGCGACTACCCCTCTCTCTCTCTCTCTCTGCTACATTCTTCCTTAAGCTTTTTTTTGATAAAAGGATAATGATAGATTCACCACTGTTAATTTCCTATTTAATATGGCCGAACAAAAAAAAACTTCATAGATGAAACGATGATCTTTTGAATCTTAAAAGAATTATTATTACAGCATTGATAAAGCTTTCTAACATCACACCACATCAAAGGTAGGTTGATGCATCAACAAAACAACACTATGCCCTAGCAAGATAAAGAACACTACTTGTTGGCCCAGACTAGATGGCGGACAAGAAGGGGGGTTGAATTGTCCCCTAGCTGAGATGTCGGATTTTAAAAATAATCTAAACTATTCGTAGCGGAATTAAAATTAACTAGGTTAATCACCTAAACTCAAGTGAGATTAATTGTTCACTCAATCTTTTTGATCTCACACGTTCACCCAACCAACAAGCGATGAACAATTACTAGTAACAAATAGTAGAGCTAATGAAGTGTGATGGGGCAGTGAATAAAAATCTACAAAATACACTTGTGAACGGAGATAGAAGAAATGGATAGTCGCACAGGCACACCATAGTAACACAGAGATTTTTCGATGGTTCGGGACCACGACGGGCTCCCTACATCCACCCCTCACCGAAACCCGATGAGGCTGCACTACACGCTACTAACGTAGCAACACGGGGACGAGCCCCCACACCACACACGCTGCTTCCACTACAATACACACACGGGGTGGAGCCCCAAACGCTGCCACGGCAGCACTCACACACACATGAACTCGGGGAACTCACCCCGCACTAATTCCACACACGGAGACGCAGCTCCGTCCACACACAAAATATTTCGATGATCAGAAAAGCTAAAGGATACATAAGATATGCTCACACGAAAATATAATCCATGAAGAACATCACAAATAGATGAATAGAAGATGTAAAGTGTTTCCCCTTTGATTTTGAATGGCCGTTGAATATCTTCTTTGAAGCATAGGTCGGAGGGAGTCATATCCACAGGATATTGGAGCAGCCGATTCTTCTTCTTGAAGATCCCAGCTCGTCTACAACTTCAGCAGCTCATACAAGATGAATATCTTCGAATCCAAGCTCCAATGGCACCTGCAAAGATCAGAAACTCATCAATCTCTCAAAGCCCTCTCCTCTCCAGCTTCCCTACAAAAGATGAAGCTGTTGTGCCAGTGTGGTTTTAATGATAGCAAACACTATGAGTCACCATGTGTCTGCATATGAAAGATTGAATGATGCAGCACTAATGAGGATTGCTTGCTGCATACACACATTCAGAGGATCCATATTGCTTTTGTAATGCAAACACACTCAGAGGGTTCATGCATACTTACTGAGTATATAGAAAGTGTCGATATTCATCATGCATATGCCATAACTCTGTCTGAACATTAGGCCAGTGTATATGTTCAGGGTCAGTGCACCTCTTTGTGTAGTCTGTTGGTCTGTGTACATGAAGACCGTGCATAAATTGCTAAACTTGGTGCAACAAAGTCAGTGCATGTCACTGTTCATGTGCATCTAGGTCTGTGCATTCCAGTTTGTACACACTGCCTTGGCAAATGCAAGTCGGTGCACATCATAAGTGACCTAGCATAAGGTCTATGCAACCTTTGTTGGTGCACGCTGGATAGGTCGGTGCAAGGTATGCTTTGCACGCACGAAGTCGGTGCATTCTCTTGGCCGCTCATACACAAGGTCGGTGCAGAATTCCACTTTATGTAGAAAAGAGTCGGTGCACATTTGGATTGTGCGAGACCGAACTCGGTGCAAGTGGCATTTCATGCATTCTCGGGCTGGCATCCTATCGGTGCAAGATCGCATTGCATAGATTAAAGTCGGTGCATACTTGGCGTGTGTGAGACCGAACTCGGTGCAAGTTACATTTCATGCATTCTCACAGTCGGTGCAAGTCTACCTTATGCTAACAAAGTCCGTGCAACTCTCGTTGCTGCAAGCACACAGGTCTGAGCAACTTTAGTTGTTGCGAGCATTTAAGTCAGTGCATCATTGTCATATGTCACCACACGGTCGGTTCACATCTTCCCTGTGCACTATGCTAGCTTGTGCATTTCTGCTCGTATGTTACCGAGGTTTGTGCATCGTTTCATGTCAATTGGGATTAGGTCGGTGCATATCTTCTTTATGCATAAAGTGAGTCTATGCATGTCTCACTATAAGCACCCCAAGGTCTGTGGACATCTTCCATTCATGACCAAAGCCTGTGCATATTTTCACACCGATTGCTATTGGGTCTGTGCATATTTTATGCTAGTGGTTATAATGTCAGTATACACTTTAGCTTGATGAAAATAAGGTCCATTCACATTAGTTCATATACGTCATCGAGTCTGTGCAATATTCATATCTGTTTAACTGTTAAATGTTTTGACATTTTAACAAGACAAATGTTCGTGACCTGTTAAGAAAGGCACATGATCCAAAGTGAACTGTCCCTGAAAGAAGTTGCCACGTGGATTCTCAGATCCAGATTTTGAGATGTGGCTAATACATTCCTGAAGCTTCTTGGCGGGAGTGTTCCCTCCACACACCTAGGGTGTGAGCTCGTGGGTCCCAGGATGAAGATATATATAGATCCCTCTTCTGCATTCAGATGGGTAGAGCAAGAGTTACATATGTGAAGATCAGAAAAAGAGAATTCAGAGAGCAGAGAAGAGAGAAAAAGAGAGAAGAACCAGAGAGCAAGAAGAAGAGATGACAGAGAGAAGAATAGAAGATAGAAAAGAGAGAATAGAAGACTTAGAGAGAATCGAGAGGAGATTCTGAGAAAGAAGAAAAAAATATGAGAGAAAAAGAAGAAGAGGGGAGCGAGGGAGAAAAAGAGAGGAAGGGCAGACAGATAGATATAGTTAATAGCAGAAGCGAGCAGAAGAGAGATCCAGAGAGTGAAAAGAAAAAGGAGAAGAGGAAAGCTGTAGAACGAAGTGTGGAAGAATAGAGAGCAGAGAAGAAGAAGAAGAAGAAGAGTGAAGCAGCTAGAGCTAAGGAAGAAGAAGGTCTTGTAGTCTCTGGATTAAATCCAAGCTACGATTGCTCCATTATGAGCTATAGTGCTCCTCAGTGAGCTATATTTTGAGCTTTAATTGTTCAACTTTCTGTTGCTATTTTCTACCTTTATTTTTTTCATTTTCCATTTCCTTTTCCAAGCTGTGTGTCAGCGGAGGCAAAGCTGTAAGGCCCAGCGAAGCTGTGTATCAGCGGATGGCAAGCTATGCGGCCCAGCGGATGTAGGCAAGCTGTGATGCCCGGCGGTTCAAGCTGTTAGTCAGCGGAAGCCACGCTCAGGTTTGAGTGTGGGGTGGATGTAGGTCTGGAGGACCGAACCACCTAAAAATCTCCTGTCTACCGTGGTTTGATTTCTTATCTGATTTTCGCTAGAGCAAAGTCTAGGTGCGTTTCAATTGATTGTTCTGTCTAAGTGCTTTAAGATTTCTTAATGTGCGTAATCTACTTCTGTAAATCGTTTGAAGTTGCTGAGTAGTTCATTGCTTTCGCTGACCATCTATTTGACTATGTGCCTCATCATAGCCCAGAGTCAGCTGTCATCTATTCAGTCCATATTTCATTATATCTCACATTCAGTTAAGCTAATCAGTCTTTAATTCCGCATAGCTTACTATTTGTAGCTTAATCTTTTAAATTGGGCAGAATTTTCGAAGGGGATTCATTCCCCCCCCCTCTGAATCCGTCCATAGCACCTCAACAATTGGTATCAGAGCAGGTTTCTGACTTTTCAGATCCAACAATCTACAGAGGATCCTGTTATTTTCGGTGCTATTCTTGCTGTGGTCTAATCAGTATTGATCAATTGCTTTTGGTGCATTACTCATCGATTGCTTTAAGCGTTGAGTTTGTTTGCTATCCGTCTTAATGGCCCGTCGTTTTGCTTTTGATGGTTCTAACTTCAGTAAGTGGTTAGGCGGTCTATGTGTCTACATGAATTCCATTGACTCTAATCTATGGAATTTAGTTTCAAAAGGCCTATACCAATTACTTCATGATGAGACCAAGTGGTCTAGAGAGGACAGAGTAAAGAACCGTGATAATGTCATAGTTCTTAATATTTTGAAAGTTGCAGTTAACACTGACAGATTTCCTTTTGTTCTCAGGTGCGATTTTGGAAAGGAAATCTTGAAAAGAATAACTGTTGCAAATGAGGAGCAAGAGGATCAATGCTTGATGGCCAATCGGGGTGATCACAACTCTGATCAATAGGAGGAAACGTCATCCAAGGTAAGCTCTGGATCAGAAGAAATTTTGTTTGATGATTTATGGAATATAAATGAAGAACTTACTGATAGATGTAGGAAATTAAAATCTAAAAATAAAAAGCTGAAAAAGAAAATTGATCAGAACAGTACTAACTCATCATGTGAAAATTTCTTGAATCTGAAACAATCGTATGATACTTGTCTATGTGATGTCCTTAGGCTTAAGGAACAAATCTCATGGCTGAAAAATGAGATCAATGAATTTGTTGTTAAGAATTCTGAACTAGAAGAAAAGTTGAAATTTCAAGTGATGATCATGTGTTAGTTAATGAACCTGTTCAGAATGAAAGGTTAACAAAAGAAAACGAAGATTTGAAGCAGCAGATTATTGCCATGTCGGATAAGCTTCAAAAGCTTGAAAAAGGAAAGTGTGCTTTTGAAAATGAAAGTGAGAAAGTGAATGCTCTAATGGAAGAGATAGACAGTCATAAAACCATCAATGCTATGCTCAATGAAAAGGTATCTAATTCTGAATTCCTCATTTCTTCTCTGAAAAATAAAATTTTAGAATTAAATGAGAAAATGACAACTGTGGATCATGGCATTTTGATTGATGAAAATAAAATGTTGAAAGATCAAAATAAGAAGTTGATGGTTTTGAACATTGTGGCTACTAAAAGATGCATGACTGTTGAAAGAGAAAAATGTGCTAAGAATAAAATAAATGATGGAAAAGAACAAAAATTCTTGCATGAGATTCAAATTCTGAAAAATCTTAATGATGTTATGCAGAAACAAATTGTCACCTGTGAAGAAGATCTAGTAAGTTCTGAAATGCAGATTTCTTCACTCAAAAATAAAATTGTTGAATTGAACAAATCTTTGTCCAAATTTGTTAAGGGAAAGGAGAATCTGGATAAATTACTGGAAAATAAAGTGAACATTCAGAAGGAAGAATTAGGCTATAATCCAGATAATAAAAGAAACACAAAAGGAAAAGAAAAAAATGTCTTTATGAAAGGTTCAGAATGTGCGAGTACTTCAAAGTCTGTTTCACCTAAGAAATCTCAATATACTCATAGGCACATGTCTGAACAAAAGGAAAAGGATAATATCTGTGAAAAATCTTTTCATGTTAAGAAAACTCATGGTGTTCAGAAAAAGAAGGATACATATTTTTATTGTGGAAAATTTGACCATGAGATGGTTGATTGTTTTGTTATGAAGAAGGATGATTTGAAGAGTAGTAGATTTCTTGCTAAGAAACCTTCTTTTGGTCAAAATAAGAGAATTCAATGCTTTTATTATCATAGAATTGTTCATGTCATGCATGAGTGTGATTTAATGAAACAAGATGACATGAAAGCTAAGAAATCTCATGCCAAGAGTCATGCCTATCTAAATAAAAAGATTCACTGTTTTAATTATGGCAAATTGGGTCACTTTGCTACACAATGCTGGCATGCACAGGGGAGAAATAGTCAACATGAATTTGTTAAAGCCCTTGTGTATCAAAATCTCTTTGATAGAAATAAATCAGGTTTTAAAAGACAAACTGCTACATATTTTGAGTGTGGAAGACCTGACCACCGAGCTTCTGAATGTTGGTTGGCAGGTTATAAAAAATGAGATGCTCATTTTGTTAACAAAAATTTCCATAAGAATGCACAAAGGTTCCATGTTAATAATAATGTGCATAGGAAGAATTCTCAAATGGCTGCATCATGTCATTACTGTGGTCAGTCTGGACATTCCATGTCCAACTACAAATTGATGAGATTTGATGACCTTCGTGCACAAAAACTGTTTAGAACACCTGTTGGGGGTAATATAGGACCCAAGGCTGCTTGGGTTCCTACTGGATCAAAATACCCCAGTTGTTGCAGGTGTGCCTTGGAAAGGAATAAAGGGGTAATAAACTAGGGCACCTGAAATGACCCCATTTCTGAGCTTTCCAGGTAAACTCATTGTATTCTCTATCTTTACATTCATTGCTTAATTTGTCAGTTAAATTGATTGATTGCATAACATGTTAAATGTGGTTCAGCATTATATGCATTGCATATCTCTTGTATAACATGTTAATTCATATGTGCGTCTTCTAACTGATCTTCTCTGAAAATCTGAATTAATCATCAAGATGATTATAGCTTGTCTCAGTTGGAAGTGCATATTTGTTCCATGAGCATAATTCATGATGTTCCTATGATTTGTGTGTTTGTAGTACTTAAATGATTGTGTCAAAATGCACATAGTCAGGGGGAGTCAAAGCATTTCTTGTGTATCATGCATACTTGTTGAGGCTAATTCCCTGTATGGTT
This sequence comes from Amorphophallus konjac, assembly GCA_022559845.1. Classification (NCBI taxonomy): domain Eukaryota; kingdom Viridiplantae; phylum Streptophyta; class Magnoliopsida; order Alismatales; family Araceae; genus Amorphophallus; species Amorphophallus konjac. Next base: position 117,251,749 of record CM040118.1, read on the forward strand.
TTCATGTCTTTCATGAGTGGTTAATGCACTTGCATACATGTAGTAAATTGCATAGCATTTCATTAATTTTGAAAACACCAAAAAGAATGTTAAGTGCATGCATTCATGTCATTTTTCTTTAGAACAAGTCCCCTGCATGGTCCTTTTTGTTGCATATGATGGTCCAATGCATTCAGCTAGAGGGAGTTAACCCATGTGCATTTATGATTGCATGTCATCATATTGAAAATTTTAAAAAGATTGACTCATTGCATATAGGCAGGGGGAGCATATTCATTTCATCTATTTCTCATTGACCGAAACTTCTATGCCTAGGAAGCCTGACTGTTCTACCTCACCTCTCTTGCTAGTGACTCACATCCATTTGACTCCAGTCAATTCCAACTGTCTCCATCAATTCCTTGGACCCATTTTCTGGTATCACTATGGGTTGTTCTCACTATTGATGATTAAGTCAGTACTGGTTGCTTGCTGTGATTTCTCTTGTCAAAATGACCTGACTAATCTTGTTCTTCGTTGTGAATTCTGAAGAATTCTTCTGCTCTCTGATTGATGCTGCTTTGATCACACTATGTGCAAGCCTAAACCTCACAAATGCTTTCATGACAACTGATCATTGTTTCTGCTGATGATAGTTGTTTAGATATATTGATTGAACTGATCTTGAAGAAATTTAAATTTGTGTACCCTGTTTATAGATCTGAAACCTTAAAAGAAACTCTTATCATACAAGTTTAAGAATGTCTACTGATTTAAACTTGTATAAGTCTAATGCCGTCTTGAATTTGTATTTGAAAGACTTGAAAGTATCTGAATCACAAGTTTTAATAAATTTTAACCAACCATTTCATGTAATCTATGGACTAAATCTTCTGAAATCTAAAATTTGAAATTAAGGCTACTTTGGTTGAGATACATGTTAGTAGCATTGTTCTCAAACATTAAATCTGTCTGAAGTTGACTAAAAAGAAAGACAAAAATCAGAGCAATGACTTTGATCACTGAGAAACTGGGCCCTCTTTCAAAGAAATGGAGTAAACACATGTCATGAAGTGCCACATTTATCTCTGGTATAAAAATAATTTAAAAAATCTGACAGAGCAATGGCATAATTGTGTTGAGTAACTGGAGATTCCTGCCTCTAATCAAGGTGTCTCCTCATGTAAAAAGACACTTCTATTGCTAACTCTGTTCTCATAATTGAGAGGCAATATAGTTATCACACTGAGTAACTGGGTCACTTCACCTGAGACGTGTTGTGCCTCATGTAAAAAGGTGTTGATCAACTAAGATTGCTCAGGAAAATAAGTTGTTGAACAATAGAAAAATTCAGAAAATCCCTGTAAAATAGTTAACTTCACATACCATTGAAGGTGTTTAACGTCAATACTACAATGTGTGAATCCTAAAGGAGTCTTTGAGATTAATTGAGTAAGATGGAAGAGGATTGAACTGGAATGTTATATGAATAATTGGTTCACCTTTATTAAAACTCAGTTTCAGATATGAGTATTCAATATAATTGACAAATTTGATATACGTCATGCTTAAACCCGTTTTATCATGAAGTTTAATTCATAACCCCTTATGATAGGATAGTCTATCTATACCTGGGTTTATAACAATGGTACATGCTATAAAATTCTTCTGATCAGTTACACTATTGACAACTTCAACAACTTGCATATAAGTTTCCTGATCATCACTTGAACCTGCTCACTGTTTCAGTTGAATTGTTCTTGAAAGACTTTTCTTCAATCTATTCTTGACATACTCCTTCCATACCTTCTTCAAAGTCTTGTTTCATTCTGAGCAAGGAGCATTGTCTTGCCTTCAGGAGAGGATAGGTGTTGAAGTAGACTGCATTTATTCCGTCTTAAAAGGGGGAGGATTGATGCTTGATTGTCTAACTGCCCCTGTGCTTGTTGATTGTATTCCTTTATTCAGGGGGAGTTTCATGTATGGTTATTCTTTCTTTTTATCCAGGGAGAATGTGTGGTGTCATATTGCACTTTGGGGGAGAAGAGCTTTTATGTGCTTTCATGTAGTCAAAGGGGGAGATGTTACATCAATCCTTTCATACCTGCTTATTTTTCTCTCTCAAACTATTTTCTTTTAGATGAAGTCAAAGGGGGAGAATAGTTTGAGTCAATGTGACTCATAATGTTGCCATCATCAAAAAGGGGGAGATTATTGTGCCACTGTCATTTTGATGATAGCAAACACTATGAGTCACCATATGTCTGCATATGAAAGATTGAATGATGTCGCACTAATGAGGACTGCTTGCTGCATACACACATTCAGAGGATCCATATTGCTTTTGTAATGCAAACACACTTAGAGGGTTCATGCAGACTTACTGAGTATATAGAAAGTGTCAATATTCATCATGCATATGCCATAACTCTGTATGAACATTAGGCCAGTGTATATGTTCAGGGTCAGTGCACCTCTTGGTGTAGTCTGTTGGTCTGTGTACATGAAGACCGTGCATAAATTGCTAAACTTGGTGCAACAAAGTCAATGCATGTCACTGTTCATGTGCATCTAGGTCTGTGCATTCAAGTCCGTACACACTGCCTTGGCAGATGCAAGTCAGTGCACATCATAAGTGACCGAGCATAAGGTCGGTGCAACTCTTGTTGGTGCACGCTGTATAGGTCGGTGCAAGGTATGCTTTGCACGCACCAAGTCGGTGCATTCTCTTGGCCGCTCATACACAAGGTCGGTGCAGAATTCCATTTTGTGTAGAAAAGAGTCGGTGCACATTTGGCTTGTGCGAGACCGAACTCGGTGCAAGTGGCATTTCATGCATTCTCGGGCTGGCATCATGTTGGTGCAAGATCGCATTGTGTAGATTAAAGTCAGTGCATACTTGGCGTGTGCGAGACCGAACTCGGTGCAAGTTGCATTTCATGCATTCTCACAGTCGGTGCAAGTCTACCTTGTGCTAACCAAGTCCGTGCAACTCTCGTTGCTGCAAGCACACAGGTCTATGCAACTTTAGTTGCTGCGAGCATTTAAGTCAGTGCATCATTGTCATATGTCACCACACGGTCGGTGCACATCTTCCCTGTGCACTATGCTAGCTTGTGCATTTCTGGTCATATGTCACTGAGGTTTGTGCATCGTTTCATGTCAATTGGGATTAGGTCGGTGCATATCTTCTTTATGCATAAAGTGAGTCTGTGCATGTCTCACTATAAGCACCCCAAGGTCTGTGGACATCTTCCATACATGCCCAAAGCCTGTGCATATTTTCACACCGATTGCTATTGGGTCTGTGCATATTTTATGCTAGTGGTTATAATGTCAGTATACACTTTAGCTTGATGAAAACAAGGTCCATGCACATTAGTTCATATACGTCATCGAGTCTGTGCAATATTCATACATGTTTAACGGTTAAATGTTTTGACATTTTAATAGGAAAAATGTTCGTGACCTGTTAAGAAAGGCACATGATCCAAAGCGAACTGTCCCTGAAAGAAGTCGTCACGTGGATTCTCAGATCCAGATTTTGACAGGTGGCTAATACATTCCTGAAGCTTCTTGGCGGGAGTGTTCCCTCCACACGCCCAGGGTGTCAGCTCGTGGGTCCCAGGCTGAAGATATATATAGACCCCTCTTCTGCGTTCAGATGGGTAGAGCAAGAGTTACAGATGTGAAGATCAGAAGAAGAGAATTCAGAGAGCAGAGAAGAGAGAAAAAGAGAGAAGAACTAGAGAGCAAGAAGAAGAGACGACAGAGAGAAGAACAGAAGATAGAAAAGAGAGAATAGAAGACTTAGAGAGAATCAAGAAGAGATTCTTAGAAAGAAGAAGAGGGGAGTGAGGAAGAAAAAGAGAGGAAGGGCAGACGGATAGATATATTAAGACACAGAAGTGAGCAGAAGAGAGATCCAGAGAGTGAAAAGAAAAAGGAGAAGAGGAAAGCTGTAGAACGAAGTGTGGAAGAATAGAGAGCAGAGAAAAAGAAGAAGAAGAAGAGTGAAGTAGCCAGAGCTAAGGAAGAAGAAGGTCTTGTAGTCTCTAGATTAAATCCAAGCTACGATTGCTCCATTACGTGCTACAGTGCTCCTCAGTGAGCTATATTTTGAGCTTTAATTGTTCAACTTTCTGTTGCTATTTTCTACCTTTATTTTTTTCATTTTCCATTTCCTTTTCCAAGCTGTGTGTCAGCAGAGGCAAAGCTGAAAGGCCCAGCGAAGCTGTATATCAGCGGATGGCAAGCTGTGAGGCCCAGCGGATGTAGGCAAGCTGTGATGCCCAGTGGTTCAAGCTGTTAGTCAGCGGAAGCCACACTCAGGTTTGAGTGTGGGGTGGATGTAGGTCTAGAGGACCGAACCACCTAAAAATCTCCTGTCTACTATGGTTTGATTTCTTATATGATTTTCGCTAGATGAATGCCTAGGTGCGTTTCAATTGATTGTTCTATCTAAGTGCTTTAAGATTTCTTAGTGTGCGTAATCTACTTATGCAAACCGTTTGAAGTTGTTGAGTAGTTCATTGCTTTCGCTGACCATCTATTTGACTATGTGCCTCATCATAGCCCAGAGTCAGCTATCATCTGTTCAGTCCATATTTCATTATAGCTCACATTCAGTTAAGCTAACCAGTCTTTAATTTCGCATAGCTTACTGTTTGTAGCCTTAATCTTTTAAATTGGGTAGAATTTTTGAAGGGGATTCATTCACCCCCCCTCTGAATACGTCCATAGCACCTCAACAGAAGCACGTTAGCCCATGGGATTACCTCCCTCAATGGATAACGCAAGATACATATACTCAAAGGAAACCAGCAGCAAAAGACCAAAATGCTCCTTTTAAAAACCCTTCAAAACACACCCAATAGATGGGAGAAACCCTAAGGGTATAAGAGTAAAAAGCTAAAGCCAATCGGATCTCAAAATGGGCATTTCAAAATCAATCCGGAAATCACGATCCGGATGAACCAGAAGAAGTGTCGACTCAAGGAGTCGACACTTTCTTCACCACACTCTGCCTCGTCTAAGAAAACTATACCCAGGGGAAAGTTTCAACTCTTGGTGTTGACACTTTATCCAAGGTGTTCTGTCAGCGTTAAACAAAACAACCTTACCTGTGAGGAGTCGACACTCTCCTGATCGACTTCTGTCTGCATCACAAGCAGACTAGCCTGAAGGTGTCCTGCGTGCTAAGATTGACCTTATGCACATGACTATACAAGGTAGCATTGACCCTAATATGAAGGACAATGGATTAGCATCGACCTTGTAGCATGAGCTACACTATGCTAGCATCGACTTCATATGGACTAGCGTCGACGTTAGTTGCTGGACAATGCAAGGTAGCATTGAACTAGCGTCGATGTTAGTTGCAACTAGCACAGACCCAGAACACCAAGAGTCGACTCAAGGAGTCGACTCTTGTAGAGTAAAAATCGGAAATGCAATATATGAAGAATATAAGCCCAAAAACCATAATATTAACCCCAACAGCCATGTAAATGTAGAAATCAAGTTTAGCCACAAAAAAATTCATTCAATCCACATTCAAAGACACAAAGTACCATGCATTAAAGAGACTTAAAGCCATCTTTCAGTCTTGGTTTCAATAATGAAAATGGAGATCTAAATCAGCAAAAAGCAACCCCAAGACCTCCATGAAGAATATACTTAAAGACACATGCAAACCGAATTTTCTTCAAATCAACCAATAGGCATTAAGACAAGGATTCTATGCAATGCTTACCCAATATCCATTATCACCCAACATTCAAATGCTCATTCTTACCTTTGTAAAAACCAAGCAGAGTTCATACCATGATTTCAAAGATTTGTGTGCTTTAAAGAACCTGTAAAATTTCCATACTCAATATCATACAAATTTAAATTCAATACATGTGAATGAACCAACTTCAATCCATTTCTACATACATGACTATCTCATCAACCTACAGTGAAGAATGCTGAAAGGCTTTTCAAACCATTTTCTCCATAAGCTCACACATCAATTATGATTGAAGCAGCCCAACCATGAGTTTCATGATCAGACCAAGACTCTTAAGTTTAGTGCAAGATTTCGAGTTCAGTTCTGGAGAGGGGGATTTCTGTAGCTCATCTAAGAGCAGCCAAACTATGTCCATCAGGACCAAACGAGGCTCAGCTCATCCAAGTGATAGCCCCATAGGGCCCACTTAAGCTAAAAAGCCCAATAAGATTACTCGGGATGTCACCCTTCCTCGGCGGCCCTTAGGATCGGAAGGCCCGAGCGTCGGTTAGAACGGAGGAAGACCCATGCCCGAGTTATCCCCTAATCGGGATAAAGGGAAGCGCTCAGCACCCACTCCGATCTATCTTCATCCGAGCTATGCCTATCGCCTGGACAGGGTTGGCACCTTTTATGCTCGGACCGACCGACGATTGCTTATCCACGCTGCCGTTGAGAGCCCTTTATGAGCAGGAGTTTATGAGGATAAGAGACCCATGATCCCTCAAGGCTATGAAGATCCCACGATGAGGACGTAAAGATCCCATGATGAGGACGTAACTCCCACCTGAAACTCCTCAGCTTCCGGGACTCATAAGGTGAGCACACTATATAAACCAGGGACTCCCTCCAGTGAAAGGTAAGGGCAATACACGCCTAAAATCTCCTGAGTAGGAACCACTTCACCACCTTGGTGTTGGGGGATCTCGTGCACCTCTTTCTGCCTCCCTCTCTATCTTCCACCATTGCTCTACTAATTTAAGCATCGGAGGGTTTTTACCAGGGAACCATCCCTGGGGCCCCTGATCCATTTCCCTTTCTCTATAGTTCACTGTTCGGTGATCATCCTCCCAGCTCAGGAGCCGCGCGAGATCACGCCCCTTCATCTGGCGCCGTCTGTGGGAAACGACCAAAGAGCCAGTATGGTGCGAAGAAGTTCAGGGAGGAGGTCCGCCGGCGACAGGGGAAAGGCCATGGTGGCAACGGGGGAAGGCCCCTCTCAAGCCTCCCAAAACCCCCCCTCCGGTGCCAGCACTCCCCCCGACGGACCGCCCCCTCCCCCCGCGGTAGGGTTGCCGCCCCCTCCCCCCGCGGCGGTAGGGCTGCCGCTTAACGGCGACACTGACGCCTTCCAAGCCCTCAACGTAAAATTGGACGTCCTTATGGAACTCATGAGGACCCAGGCGGCCAGGTATGGAAGGTCACGCGCCCCTCCGGAGAGCCCTCCCCATGAGAACGTGTCCCATTACACCTCCGGAGGCCGCTTCACCCTTCGGGGCTGGCAGATCATCCGTAACAGGTCAGGATGACCTTCACAAGCCCCCCCTCCGGAGCAGGAAGCCTCGTCCATGCCAAAGAAGGGAAAACCTAGGGCACGCCGTTCGAACCCAGAGACCGAAGTCCCTGGGGAACGCCAGTACAGCCCCCCCAGCCCGACGGTGCAGCGGCAGCCGGAACTATCCCTCCGACTACGAGAATTCAAGAGGCGTTTCGCAGAGTAGGAGCACGCCCTGCAGAAGGACTCATCCACGGAAGACGAGGAGAAATCCCCGTTCTCCGACTATATCTTGAAGGCAGAGGTGTCTCCTAGAACCTCCATCCCGACCTTCAAGCTCTATGACGGCCAGGGCGACCCGGCCGATCACTTCGACAGCTTCCACGCCCTGATGACCCTTCATGGAGCGTCCGACGCCATCAAATGCCGAGCCTTTGTGACCACCTTGGTCCAAGGCACCCAAGCATGGTTCCGGGCCCTCGCCCCCGGATCCATCCGGGACTTCAAGCAATTCGGGCGAGTATCCAAAGAGAGTTTCACCGGCAGCGGTCCCCCAAGGTCGGTAGCGGGGCTTTTGGCGCTCAAACAGGCACAAGGGGAGAAACTTCGGGCTTACATTACCTGATTCAAATTGGAAGCCCTGAGGATCCCCCGCCTGGATGTCGCCTCAGCCATAACCGCACTGACCGGGGGCACCCGCGACGAGAACCTCCACCGCGAGCTTGTCCTCCACCCTCCCATGACCCTTGCTGCTCTAGTGACTCTGGCATTGCGCCATGCCGAGTGCGAAGAAGTGCTCAGCGCATGCCGAGACGCAACCGGCTCGGGTCGGGAGGGGGACAAGAAGTGGGCACCCGAGCCAAACTCGGGTCCGGGGAAAAGGTGGAACCAAGATGGGGAACGGAAGGAACCATCACAGAAGTACGAGCGGTACACCCCCTTAACCACTCCGGTTTATGACATCTACGAGGACATCAAAGGCTCGGGCCTCCTCCGCCAACCTGAGCCAATGAGGTCGAAGAACCGCAGTCGCAGCAAGCATTGCATGTTCCACAGCAACCACAGACATCACACCGGCGACTGCCATCAGCTCCAGGATGAGATCGAGCGTCTCATTCATCAGGGGCACCTCTCCTGTTTCGTGGCCGGGCACAAAGAAAACCGAGGCGCCCTAGAGGAAATCGACAACGCCCCCCGAGGGGTCCACATCAACGTCATCGCCAGAGGAGCTGCATCAGGAGGAGACAATGGCCGAGGAAGGAAGCGTCATGCTGAGCGGGCGATCCGAGCCATCGAGCCTCCCAGGGCCCCACCGAGTGAGTCCCAGGTCATAGTCTTCTCTGACCAAGACCTGGAAGGGCTAAGCACCCCGCATGACAATGCCATAGTCATATCGGCCACAATAAACCATTGTAACGTAGACAGGATCCTAGTCGACAATGGAAGTGCCCCTGATGTATTATCCTATGAATGTTTCCTTAAGATGGGGGAGGATCCATCTAGACTTCGCCCGATCCGAACCCCTCTTTGCGGGTTCAATGGCCAGGCCACTTATCCTGAGGGAGCCCTAAGCCTGCTGGTTACTCTCGGCACCCCACCCAAAATCGTTACGGTCATGGTGGACTTCATAGTGATCAAAGGTATGATAGCATACAACGCAATCTTCGACCGGGGAATCCTCAGCCGAACGAAAGCGGTGCCTTCTACCTATCACCAAAAGATGAAGTTCCCCACCAAAAATGGGTTGGGGGAAGTCCGAGGTAACCAGGCTATGGCCAAAAGGTGCTAAAATATCTCGGTTGAAGCCACAAGGCCGGACGGGATGAACAAGGGCCCCCGGGAAGTCGAGGAAAAATCCGCAATCGCCGAGCCTGGAGGCGAATTGCTAGCGGGTTTTCTAAATGATGACCCGACCCTGGGAGTAAAGATCGGAGCCGACCTAACATCTGGAGTCCAACAGCAATACAAAGAGTTTCTTTCCGCGTACATTCGGGTCTTCGCATGGTATGATGATCAACTCCCTGGGATATCGGAAGAAACGGTGATGCATAAGCTCAACCTCAACCCAACCATGAAGCCCGTACAACAACGCAGAAGGAAGCACGCGCCAGAGAAGCAGGCGATTATCAAGGAGCAAGTCACCAAGGGGCAAAAGACTGGTCTTTTTAAACTGGTCCTGTACCCGATGTGGCTGGCTAACGTCGTCCTGGCGCCAAAAGCTTCAGAAAAGTAGCGAATGTGCGTGGACTTCACCAACTTGAACAAGGCTACTCCAAAGGACAGCTATCCATTACCGAGCATCGACCAACTGGTTGACTCAACCTCGGGCAACGAGATACTCAGCTTCCTAGATGCCTATTCAGGTTACCATCAGATCAGAATGCACCCCGAAGACATCGAGAAGACCGCCTTTATCACCGACTTCGGCGTACACTGCTACACCCGGATGCCTTTCGGGTTGAAGAACGCTGGAGCCACATACCAGAGGCTGGTCAATCATATGTTCGCAGGACAGCTCGGTCGGTTGGTATAGCCAAGGGTAGCTGGCTTGAGGAATTGCCGAACGTACTTTGGTCACACAGAACGAATCCCAGAATGGCAACCGGTGAAAGCCCCTTTCAGCTGGTATACGGTACCGAGGCCGTGATCCCGTTGGAGATTGGCAACCCCTCCCTTCGAGTCATCTGCTTCTCGTCCGAGGTAAACGAATAGAAACTACTCAAAAACCTCGACCTAGCAGATGAAGTCCGAGAGATTGCCAACATCAGAGCAACAGAATACCGATGCCGCCTCACTCGATACTACAACGCCAAGGTCCGAGATAGACACTTTCAACCAGCAGACTTCATCCTCAGGAAAGCCGAAGCCTCTCGACCACTTGAGGCGGCGGGCAAGTTATACCCTAATTGGGAAGGCCCCTACCGAGTGGTCGAGATGCTCGGAAAAGGAGCATACCGTCTATCCACGATGGAAGGAGAGCTCATCCCTCGGACCTGGAACGCGACTACATTACGCAAGTTCTACTTTTGAATATTAAACATTATGCAAACGACATGAGATAAAACAAAAGGATCCTTTCTTTTATTCAAACAACCCACTTGTACATCAGGAAGGACGAAGCCAAGAAAATACATGTCAAAAAAGCAAAAAATCCATCTGGCGCCGCCGTATGAGCCCATCGCTCGACTGACTCGGATGACCTTCCTGCGTCCAGCCACTAACTCTGCCTCGTGTAGAAACTGGCTCGGATAAAGGATAGTCGACCCCGTTGGCTCGGGCAGCTAGGGACAAAGGTGACAGAGGGATTAGGAAGGAGAAGGCTACCCTCCAAGTTGAACTTGGAAGAGAAGGGGGAGAGGGAAAGCTTATAAAAGCATCCTCCCCGCCAACCTGCCAACTCTTTGGAAGAAAGAGAGTGCAGGCACCCTCTGAAGAGTGAAAGAAAGGAGGAGCAGAGTAGAAGAGGGAAAAAGAGGCTGCGGGGGGAGAAAGAAACCAGCAGAGCTGGACGAGGAGGCAGGGGAAAGCCCGGAAAGGAGGGAGCTTAATTGGCTTCCTCCTCCCCTCTGTGGAGTGAGCAGGAAGGGACGGGTGGCAGGGATGCCTGATGCCCCCATCCGTCCACCATCTCGCCCCCCTGCAAGCGCCGCCAAAACTGATAAAAAGAAGACGACGTGCCTCCACACGTCGAACCCTCTTTAAGTCTGTCTGCCGGTCGTTGAACCCTCTTTAAACCCGAAGCAGTGAGAACTCTCTGCCCCCCCGTCGTCGGTAGCCTCATCTTCTGAAGCATCTTCCATGCTCCAAGTACAATGGCACAACGCTACGTGAAGAAAGAATGAAGAAAGACTGTCAGGGAAACCCCTAAGCGGTGGAGAGGAAGGGACACCCTTCAGACCTTTTATAGGCGAAGGGAGGCTATTTGCCTTAAATGATTCTCTCCTCGAAAACACGCCAAAGGGATCTCTCCCTACGAACGGTCACCTCAAACTTCTCATTTTTCACCCCAACGGGATACACGAAGCGGCCAGGCATTCAAAGCATGAGAAAATGAAAAGACACCCTGTCAGACGCTCACCCAACCATCAGGCGAGATCCACGCAGAAAGTATCGACTCTTTCCAACCATTACTGATACGCTGAACAAAATACGGTAATGGCGATACAGAATCGGATAAGTCTTCATCATAACGCTATTGCCTTACCTATTTTTCTACACAAAAGAGGAAGTTTTTTTCTTCAAAAGGAAAAAGACATACAAAAAGAGGAAGCAAAGCAGATACATCAGGCCTCCGGCCCACCTTGAAGACCGGAAGTGGAGGGCTCAAATGGTCTGCCCCCGGCATCTTCGACGACGGTCAACCCTGGCACTGACCCCACCGGCGTGGGAACTGCCTCGGTTGCGTGCCCTCCCGAGGCATCCGGAGTTGCCGACCCCTCAACGAAGAGCCCCCGGGATCCTCTTCATCCTGTGCCGAAGCAGAGGAACTGGAGGATGACAGGTCCGAGTCATAACGTTGCCCGGACGGGAAGTCAACTACTCCGGATGCCTGCTCCTCGGCGTAAGAGACGGCCCGGTCATAGCCTTGCTTGAACCCCTTGCGGATGCCCCGATGAACTCCTAACTCGTAGTAGGGGAGGGCAGCCTCCTTAAGGTCAACCCGGTAGGCCTCTGAGCTTTTGTACTGCACGAGAGCCTCCACCCCGGCCGATCCCACCCTACCAGCGAGCTCGCCCTTCTCCCGCTCTGCCTCGGTTGACTTCCGCTCGGCCTCAGCCGTCCTCTCTTCGGCCTCTGCCGCCTGCTTCTCCACCTCGGCCCGATCAGCCTCGGCCTCCCGTCGAAGGCGCTCGGCTTCCTCCGCTCGATCTACCAGCTCTGCACGTTCGGTCTCCCACCGGCCATCCAGCTCAACGCGTGCAAGGCGCTCCTCTTCAATAAGCTCGTTCTTCCTCTCGAGCCATTCGCGGGCCTTGGCTAGCTACTCTGTTAGTGCCCGGGTCTCCACCTGGCTCGACCGCACTGGCTCCCTGACTGAGGAAAGCTCCCGCCGAAGCCCATCACGCTCCTCGGCAAGCCGAGCCAACCTCCTATCAGACCCACCAAGGGTCCAGGCCAGGTTCGCTCGCTCCCACTCCGACCGAGCGTACGCTTCTGCCAGAGCAGCCCCCATCTGGGCCAGGGCCAGGCCACCCTCCATAACCCCAGTGAGGACCACGGATGGAGAGTACTGCCTACCTTCCCCCCTCACCTTCGCGGCTATACCGCGGCATACCTGGTGCAGAGGGCCCGAGATACCAAGCCGCTCCAAGGCCTCCGGAACGGAGAACCCCCCATCGCCTGGGGCCCCACCGAGTGGCTCGGACCGAGCCCCAGCCTCGGTCGCCTCTCGCGCCTCGACCGGATTTTCTTGCGGCCCCCCAACCTGGATCGGCTCGGCACCTGCACCACCACCTGAAGCGCCAGCCTCGGCCATGGCCCCCTCAGCTTCTACCGAGGGGAGAGACGGGCCGACACTGTTGCCAGTCGCAAGAACAGCCCTGGCCCCCTCGGCTCCGGCCGAAGGAAGAGCCGAGCCTGCATCGTTGCCGCCCGCAGGACCAGCCCCAACCTCCTCGGCCCCCTCTTGCCCGGCGGGTGGGAGAGCTCACCCGATAGGGTCAGCCCCATCATGCTCGGCGGAGGGGTGAGCCGCGGCAAGGTCGCCTTCGACTGCGGGTACGACCCCGGCCTTCTTGGCCTGTTTCCTGGCCCTCGCAACGGCCCGGATCATGCCTTCCATGGGGTCCTTGCGCTTGGACCCCCGCGGCCTAGAGGATTTGCCCTGGGCCGCCCGCTTGCCCTTATCTCTGGTTCGGGAGTGACTCGGGGGAGCAGCCGATTCATCAGCAGCCGAATCATCGCCAAGCTCAATCACCTCTATGGCCTCCTTCAAAGCCTCCCGCCTGGTGTCTGCACGAAGAGGAAGACATATTCAGGAAAAGAAAAATGACCCCCACATCCAAAGGAGAGCCTAGTTTGTGGCACCTGAGCCCGACGGATGCAACCGCGTAAGAAGACACCGCTCGATGTTCTCTGGAGTAACCAGCTCTTCGGTGGATTGGCGGTGCTTCAGCAAGATGGCCGCATATCTCTCCACATGTGGAGGGAACTCATCCTACCTGGGAGGGATATTCTGGTGGAAATTGGTGATTACTAGACACCTCCAAGTTTCCTCCACTGAACAAATCCCCACCCAGAAGAATTGAGTTTTCCACCCCTTATGCGAAGAATCCTTCGCCGCCAAGGAGATACAGCTCCTATTCCGCCTCGCCTGGATGAAATAGAAGCCCTTCCTGACCGAAGGATGTGCTTTCAACTCAAAGAAATAGTGAAAGAGGTCCAAGGAAGGAGGCACTCCACACTGGCGGCAGAGAATGCGGAAGGCGAAAAGGAGAAGATAAGAGTTGGCTACCAACTGAATGGGCGCCAACAGAAAAAAATTGAGAAGCTAAAGAACGAAAGGTTCGAAGGGAAGGCGGAACCCACCCTTCCATGACAGAAGGAAAGTACAGATGTGGCCTGTACGAGAGTCGAGGGTTGTCTCGTGTGGGGAAGCTGCGACAAAGCGGAACTTGTGGGGTAGGCGATATTGGTGCTCCAGCCTTCTCACATCCGCCTCCCCCAGTTCACTGCAATTTGGAACCGGCGCCTTCACCACTGGCTCATCCTCTCACTCCTCAACATCTGAGCGCTGGTCCGCCATGGAACCCGGAGAAGACGCTGAGGAAAGGTGATCTCGGGACCCCGAAGCTTTCGGGGGGAGAGGAAGCCACCGGACTACCTCCGTGGTAATCTCCGCCATCTCCACGAACGCCGCTGCAAGCCTCTGCTCTCCCATCGTGTCCTCACGACGCATCGAAGAGCCTAAAAGCAAGAATAGAAGAGAGCCAAAACCCTAAAGACGGAGGAAATCTGGAATGACAGCAAGCGCCCAATGCCTATATCCCCACGCGGGAGGCGGCGCGTCATTCCGACCTCCGAGAAAAGGGGGCCCCTTCAGTTCAAATCCATCAGGATCATCATTATTACGGGCCCAGGTGACCACGGCACGTGGCTTCCTAACATCGCCAGATCTCCACCCACCTTAGCCACGCTGGTCTAAAACCCCAACAGCTACTCTTCCGAGCTTACTAAAGCTCGGGAGTAGGAGGGGGACAAGTGGAGAGGGGGATTTCTATAGCCCATCTAAGATCAGTCAAACTAGGTCCATCAGGACCAAACGAGGCTCAGCTCATCCAAGTGATCGCCCCCATAGGGCCCACTTAGTCTAAAAAGCCCAATAAGATTACTCGAGATCTCACCCTTCCTCGGTGGCCCTTAGGCTCGAAAGGCCCGAGCATCGGTCAGAACGGAGGAAGACCCATGCCCGAGTTATCCCCTCATCAGGATAGAGGCAAGCGCTTAGCGCCCACTCCGATCTATCTTCATCCAAGCTATGCCTATCGCCCGGACAGGGTTGGCACCTTTTATGCTCAGACCGACCGACGATTGCTTATCCACGCTGCTGTTGAGAGCCCTTTATGAGCAGGAGTTTATGAGGATAAGAGACCCATGATCTCTCAAGGCTATGAAGATCCCACGATAAGGACGTAAAGATCCCACGATGAGGACGTAACTCCCGCCTGAAACTCCTCAGCTTACGGGACTCATAAGGTGAGCACACTATATAAACCAGGGACTCCCTCCAGTGAAAGGTAAGGGCAATACACGCCAAAAATCCCCTGAGCAGGAACCACTTCACCACCTTGGTGTTAGGGGATCGCGTGCACCTCTTTTTGCCTCCCTCCCTATCTTCCACCATTGCTCTACTGACTTAAGCATCAGAGGGTTTTCCCTAGGGAACCATCCCTGGGCCACCTGATCCGTTTCCCATTCTCTACAGTTCACTATTTGGTGATCATCCTCCCAGCTCAGGAGCCGCGCGAGATCACGCCCCTTCAAGTTCAATTAGAAACCATTCATGAAAAAGTAGCAGCATAGATAATCATAGAACGAATATGGTTTATCAAGCCACATTAAATCCTCATAGTTAGCATGCTCGAAAATGTTATCAAACAAGAGCTCCAATAGAAGAGGTGTCGACACTTATGATGTGCAATAAGGGCTTTGACAACCCAAGAACTGTATACATTAAGCACATTCATTTCAGCAGGATATGAGCACCATGCAACCAAGCACAAGTACATGAATCTCATTCAACTAAAATAGATCAATTCCCATGTGAAGCAAGTTAATTCCCAAAACACTTCAGATGTCTCATGATAAATATGAAAGAGCCACATTCATGATATGCAAGAACCAAAAGACATTTTTCACAATGCATACACACAATATTTTGTTATCATCAAAACCATCACCAAGGACAAAGAGGGAGCGCAGCGAACCCAACAATCTCCCCCTTTTTGATGATGACAAAATATTGTGGCCAATAAAACTCTCTCTCCCCCTTTGGCATTATCAAAAACTGGAGGTGTAGAGGAACAACCAAACTTGAAATTTCAACATAAAAGAAATAGTTGAACAGCCAATGACGTATGAACCCAGCAATGACCTTCCATGCCAGGAAGGTGTGTGACCTATGATCATCAAGCAAGAAGATGAAATTTTAAGTGCAAAATGCAAAGGTTTTTGAAATATGTGCAAATTCTTGAACTATATGCAGAATTTATGATAAGACTATGCACAAAATGTATGACCAAACTAAACTATATGCAAGTGTGTCGATTGAAAGCACATTATTCTCCCCCTTTGTCATTGACAAAAATTGACTGACAACGGGGTTATTTAAGCTGATATATACATGTGTGATCTATAAATGCACTATGAAATGAAGTGTGATATGAACCAAGAGTATCAGACAATCAAGCACTCAAGCATGCATAATAAAATATATACTCAATCAAGTCCCTTCGAAACAAGAGTAAGGATAATGCAATTGATTGTTGAACATGATGAACATGTGCAATACTAAGAAGGTCGTGCTTACATAAAAAAGGTATTGCATTAACCGTGAAAGAACACAGATTTACAAAGTACATTCACACAATTAAACCCAAACTGTATAAGTGAAAGATTGAGCAATGAATTCCAAACCAATATGGATCTTCAGATTTTCTAACAAACACTAAAAACGAACCTTTCATCCATACACTTTCATACACAATGCTCGAATATTGGTAGCTACGTATAACCCCAAATATATATATATTTTAATTACTATAAATGGTGTGACTAACCTTTTGACATGAGTTGTACCCTTTGTCTCAGGGGCACTTCTCGGTTACTCAGTTTCGTCACTTATCTTAATTGCGGACTTTGTCATTTTTCGGCGCGAGTTGTACCCTTTCTCTCAGGGGCACTTCCCGACTACTCGGTGGCAAATCACACTTATTCTTATGTGGATTAGTTTCTCCTTTCGACGCGAGTTTCCTCCTTTATTTCAGGGGGGATTCCCGGCTACTCGGATCCACGTTCCACAAAAATAATTATTTGGTGGGGTAAAATAATTTTTTCCTTACGAGACATGTGATTTCCATGTAGAGATTCAAGAGTCCTATAAAGTGTTGAGAGGAATAACTGATATCCTTATTCGATTGAATCATTTATCTCAAAAATGTGCAAAGTGTGTGGGTGGTTGTACTGAATGTAAAATATGAATAAGCTACATCACAGTAATGTCTCCCCCTTAATATATGCCATGTAACAAACATGTCTAAATCAATGCAATTTCATTTAGCATGATAAAGGTCAAAGAAAGATGTCAAGAGGTGGTTGTAAAATATATACATGCAATCAAGCAAAGATCTTGCAATATTTTCAAACAAGGTGATTTCCGATACGTGGCAAAGAACATAGGTCTGAAGACCACCATCACGCATGGACAAAGCTTCCACTTGGACTTAATCCAACCTTCCACTATCGCCATTTGATATACCGAATAATCATGACATTTAAGCACATAAATTTGTCAAGTATATTTGCAAATGCATGCATGCAAATTTAAAGATAATTGAAGTCTATCCCTATTTACAAATATGCAAGGATGTGTATGATATGTGCAATATGTATCATGCAACTTAGTGTGTATTCTATGTATGCAAGAATGAGCTATTATTTGTAAAGAGTGAGTAAAAGTATGAAAGACTCTGTGCATAATGTTAGGCATTCAAAAACTATATTTATTCACATCGTGTAGAGTGATGCGTGTGAATTGCCAAAGTCAACAAAAAGGGAGTCCAAACTAGCAAGCAAGAATATCACAAAATGTCCATATTTTTGTGAACAAAGATTTAGATATGTTCAGGAATATGCAATGTCCCCCACACATATTTCAAAATTTAGTCAAAGACATCCAGCAAGAAAAATATGTAAACATGCAGTCCATTCCACAATCAGGCTAGCTCAAAAATAAGCAATGAGCAAGATTTGATAGGTAGCTTAGAAATAGATTTTCTGAGCCATTTCAGATATTCATTTTCAAATTTAAGCAAATCAGTAAAAGAAAATATTCACAAGTGACCATTTGATTTCACTGAGTTCTAGTACGAGGTGGAGGTGGGGGTCTAAAGACCCTACTCACACATAGTGAGAGTATCCAAGTGAACGTAATCCACCTTTCTACTACACACCATTTAAGATACCAGGCACTCAGTTAATCTCAAATATGCTTAAGCAATTTGAACAGAAAAATATTCAACACCCAATTTTTACCTTCACAGATTTTTCAAAGTGAACTCAAGCAGATGAGGTCTTAATATCAAACCATTTTCTTTCTCGCCTTGAGAAGCCTTTATTTATTGACATTGCTTGGCCTCACGGTGCCCCTGCAAAATAGATTCTCATTTTTAAAATTTGGGTACCCAAGCCATCTCAGGTCCCGAGAGGTTAGTGTTAGCACGAACAGATGAAATCCTATACCTTCTAGCAAACCAATCATCATTAATTCTAAATGTGGAACAATCATCCATAGAATGACCATTCATGTCACAATAAAAATAATAAGAGGATTTTCTTTTCATTGACCTTCTGTCATCATTTTTCATCACATAACAATCATTCATTATATTTCCAACACTACCACAGTAATAACCTGAAAAATTCTTTTTGACAGATCATTCATCATCATTTTTCATTGTGAAACAATTTTCAATGACATAACCATGTAACCCACAATAGAAGCAATGAACATTGAGTCTTTTCTTTATTAATTTCTCATGATTTCTAGAGTCAGCGGACATTTTCATTCTTGATCTCAATGCCACATCATCATCCGATTTCATTAAAAAGCAATCATACATTTCATGATCAAATTTGTCACAATAATAACAAGAGATATTCCTCCTTTTCCTAGAAGCATGATCATGTTTAACAGTTTGAAATTTTTCATGCACACAAGAGCAATCATCAACATTTTTCAATTTTTGATTCTCTTTATCACTCAAAGACAAAGATTCATTCAAACTCTTGATTTCATTTTCAAGAGACAAGATATGCAATTCAGTGCTAATCAATTCTTCCTCACATGATGCAATTTTCTCATTCAACAAAGAATTAACACATTTGTGACTCTCAATTTCTTGTTCAAGATTATGCAATTTTTCACAATCATCAAGAACCACACTTTCCCCTTTTTTAAGGATTTCCAGCTCATCAGATAACAATTTATTTTTATCCTTAAGTCTTTCAGTTTCTTCATTCCATTTTTCTTTTTTCTAATTCAAGTTGCTCAACTTGTTATAGGCATCTTGCTTCTCAATTTCTAAGCATGCAATTTCTTCTTCAAACATCATTAGTTTAGCCTGCAAATTTTCATTCTCATTTTTGATTTTCTCAATTTTTTCAACAAGATCTTTATCTACATGAAATTCATCAAGCAAACATTGATCATTCATCATCGAATTCAATTTTTCTCTCATTTCCCTTTCATTTTTCTCAAATTGGGCAATTCTTAGACAAAGAGATCCATTCTCTTTTCGCAGATTTAACATTGTTTCTTCACGAGCATCATCATTTCGAATTAAGACTTCATTCACGGTTTCTAGCTCGAAACATTTAGCACATGAGGAATTGACATGAGAAGACTCCTCAAGTTTCTTTTTCAATTTTTTATTTTCAGATTTTATTATTTTATATTTATCAACCAACTCATCATAAGCATCCATTAATTCTTTAAAACTCAATTCATCATCGTCGTCGGAATCACAGTTTACCATGAAACTTTTCTTGCTTTGACGGTCACTGTTGCTTGCCACAAGGCACTCATCGTTCCAGATTTTTTCTTGAGTCTCCTTTAGCTGATCCCAGATCTCTTTAGATGACCTGCAAGATGAAACAAAAGGAAATTGATTAGTGTTCACAGCAGCCTTAAGAGCATTAAGAACAAAAAGATTATCAGAGTTCATCTTCTTATGTTCATCGGTCCATCTTGACTCATTTTTTTGTTAAACATGAGGACCATGAGTAATTAGTTTCATGAGCTTATGATCAATATCAGAATTCCAAATACTAAATTTACCAAGCCATGATATAAAAGCAAAACCATCAAAGACAGGAACTGAATTCACACCAACAATCATGAACAGATCTTTTCTCCTGGACCGTGAGGTCCGCACATAAAAAATAAGAGACTGCTCTGATACCAATTGTTGGCCCAGACTAGATGGCGGACAAGAAGGGGGGTTGAATTGTCCCCCAGTCGAGATGTTAGATTTTAAAAATAATCTAAACTATTTACAGCGGAATTAAAATTAACTACGTTAATCACCTAAACTCAAGTGAGATTAATTGTTCACTCAATCTTTCTAATCTCACACGTTCACCCAACCAACAAGCGATGAACAATTACTAGTAACAAATAGCAGAGCTAACGAAGTGTGATGGTGCAGTGAATAAAAATCTACAAAATGGACCTGTGAATGGAGATAGAAGAAATGGACAATCGCACAGGCACACCACAGTAACACAGAGAATTTTAGGTGGTTCAGGACCACGACGGGCTCCCTACGTCCACCCCTCACTGAAACCCGGTGAGGCTTCACTACACGCTACGTAACGTAGCAACACGGGGACTATCCCCAACACCACACACGCTGCTTCCGCAGAAATACACACATGGGGTCTAGCCCCAAACGATGCCACGGCAGCACTCACACACACACGAAATCGGGGAACTCACCCCGCACTATTTCCACACACGGAGACGCAGCTCCGTCCACACACAAAATATTTCGATGATCAGAAAAGCTAAAGGATACATAAGATATGCTCACACGAAAATATAATCCATGAAGAACATCACAAATAGATGAATAGAAGATGTAAAGTGTTTCCCCTTTGATTTTGAATGGCCGTTGAATATCTTCCTTGAAGCACAGGTCAGAGGGAGTCAAATCCACAGGATATTGGAGCAGCCGATTCTTCTTCTTGAAGATCCCAGCTCGTCTGTGACTTTAGCAGCTCGTACAATATGAATATCTTCGAATCCAAGCTCCAATGGCACCTGCAAAGATCAGAAACTCATCAATCTCTCAAATCCCTCTCCTCTCCAATTTATGGCCGCGCTCTTTCTTCCTCTCCCTACAAAAGATGAAGCACGTTACCCCGTGAAATTACCTCCTTCGATGGATAATGCAGGATACATATACTCAAAGGAAACCAGTAGCAAAAGACCAAAATGCCCCTTTTAAAAACCCTTCAAAACACACCCAATAGATGGGAGAAACCCTAAGGGTATAAGGGTAAAAAGCTAAAGCCAATCGGATCTCAAAATGGGTATTTTAAAATCAATCCAAAAATCACGATCCGGACGAACCAAAAGAAGTGTCGACTCAAGGAGTCGACGCTTTCTTCACCACACTCTGCCTCGTTTAAGAAAACTGTACCCAGGGGAAAGTGTCGACTCTTGGAGTCGACACTTTATCCCAAGTGTTCTGTCAGCGTTAAACAAAACAACCTAAGCTGTGAGTGTCGACTCCTAGAGTCGACACTCTCCTGATCGACTTCTGTCTGCATCACAAGCAGACTAGCCTGAAGGTGTCCTGCGTGCTAAGATTGACCTTATGCACATGACTATACAAGGTAGCATCGACCCTAATATGCAAGACAATGGATTAGCATCGACCTTGTAGCATGAGCCACACTATGCTAGCATCTACTTCATATGGACTAGCGTCGACATTAGTCGCTACACAATGCAAGCTAGCATTGAACTAGCGTCGATGTTAGTTACAACTAGCATAAACCCAGAACACGAATCTTGCAGAGTAAAAATCGAAAATGCAATATATGAAGAATATAAGCCCAAAAACCATACGATTTACCCCAACAACCATGTAAATGTAGAAATCAAGTTTAGCCACAAAAAAATTCATTCAATCCACATTCAAAGACACAAAGTACCATGCATTAAAAAGACTTAAAGCCATCTTTCAGTCTTGGTTTCAATAATGAAAATGGAGATCTAAATCAGCAAAAAGCAACCCCAAGACCTCCATGAAGAATATACTTAAAGACACATGCAAACCGAATTTTCTTTAAATCAACCAGTGGCCATTAAGACAAGGGTTCTATGCAATGCTTACCCAATATCCATTAGCACCCAACATTCAAATGCTCACTCTTACCTTTGTAAAAACCAAGCAGAGTTCATACCATGATTTCAAAGATTTGTGGGCTTTAAAGAACCTGTAAAATTTCCATACTCAATATCATACCAATTTAAATTCAATACATGTGAATGAACCAACTTCAATCCATTTCTACACACATGACTATCTCATCAACCTGCAATGAAGAATGCTGAAAGGCTTTTCAAACCATTTTCTTCACAAGTGCACACATCAATTATGATTGAAGCAGCCCAACCATGAGTTTCATGATCAGACCAAGACTCTTAAGTTCAGTGCAAGATTTCAAGTTCAGTTCAATTAGAAACCATTCATGAAAAAGTAGCAGCATAGATAATCATAGAATGAATATGGTTTATCAAGCCACATTAAATCCTCATAGTTAGCATGCTCGAAAATGTTATCAAACAAGAGCTCCAATAGAAGAGGTGTCGACACTTATGAAGTGCAATAAGGGCTTTGACAACCCAAGAACTATATACATGAAGTACATTCATTTCAACAGGATATGAGCACCATGCAACCAAGCACAATTACATGAATCTCATTCAACTAAAATAGCTAAATTCCCATGTGAAGCAAGTTAAGACCCAAAACACTTCAGATGTCTCATGATAAATATGCAAGAGCCACATTCATGATATGCTAGAACCAAAAGACATTTTTCACAATGCATACAAACAATATTTTGTTATCATCAAAACCATCACCAAGGACAAAGAGGGAGCACAGCGAAACCAACACTACTAAATAGTCATAGAGTATAAATCCATTCGTGTACATACTCATGGTGTCAACGAGAACGAATCTTGTGATATCACTCCCAGGGTTACATAATTATGTACCTACATCCACCGACGCAATGAAGAATTGGTACCGCCTATCTTACCGTTTGACACATGTGCTGTCATAGTTGCATAGTGCCTACCTGTTAGCGATAAGCATACGAAACTCGGGTTCTGAAGCGCGAGAGAAAAGGAGATCAACTATAAGCACGCAAGGGACAGATTCCATCACGCTGAGTCTTGTTCAAGGTTTCGCAGCATAGGAAAACACTAGACGAGCAGATCACCCTCTGGTTCAAGATCATGAAAGAAGCGGCCTACAGATTCTCACCTATAACTTAAACCATTCACCAAAACAACTATCGCAAGCTCTCTTCGCATGATGACATAGTAAAGCAAACAAAAATAAAAGGGAAATAAAAAAACAAACCTCTTCCACCTCTTCTCATAGGAATCGAGGCAATTCAACTTGATCCAAAGAACAACATCCAAGACAAGCCAAGGGGAAGAGGAGAAGGACACGGGTAATAGGAAGAGAGAAAGATCGTACGGCCTGGAATGCGACTATCGGCGAAAAGAGAGGGCCCCTCGAGGAGTCCGTAGCGGCTACTCTTGTAGGCGGCGGCCAATTTGGTCGAAGGCAAGGAGGAGCCCGCCCTCCACAGATAGGAGAGCCTCCGACCCCCGACAGATGACAGAGACCGTAGCATCGCCGCTATCCCCCGCCTCTCCTTCCACTTCTTCCGGCAGCACCCGTTGTAGACGGTGCAGATAGGAGAGAGAAGAGGAAAGTGAAACGATCCCTGGAAATGGGAATGTGTAAAAACTACGAACGAAAGAGAGGTCGGGGATGGGTTCGTGGAGCGGAGCGGGCCGGGCAGGGCTTTTGTTCAGTTTTTTTATCGGGCAGGGATGGGAGAGAGCCCGAATTGGCGTCCCAGGGGAGTTGCTGGTTCATGACTTTGGATTATTCAGTGGGATGAAGTGATGACAATGTATTATTATCTATCTCATTAAGAGAGTTACTCGATTAATTTTATTTTATTTTAATACAGAAACAATTGTATTAAATTTTAGGTTCTACCGTAATAGATCAATCAATTTTCTGTTAATGTCTATAGGAATATATTTCGATCATTATTTAATCTACCTCCAGTTCCTGATTGTAGAATCAAATTCCAAAGAAAGTGCAAAAGTCAAGCTAAAAACCTATTATGTAATAAGGTCCCATTTGATTGGAACCTAGCGTTCGATATTTCCGTTGACAGTTCCTTTCCCTCTCTCTTTTAACAACGTCAACCCCTTTTCCTTCGTTGTCGATGAGACCACCATAGCCAAGTGTCATGCTCTCATGCACGTAGGCCATGTGTTTGATTCTAATATTACAATTAAGAATGCAAGTTTTTATTTAAAAGAAAAAAGAGAGCTTTTTTATACAATTGAGATAAAAGATTTTCAAATTAAAATATAATTTACACAATTGAGATTTTAATTTCGAATATTGCACTTCTTGACCTTTCTGTGGTGTCTTATTCTCCGTATGCAGGATGATGTCACATATGCAGCGACTACCCCTCTCTCTCTCTCTCTGCTACATTCTTCCTTAAGGTCTTTTTTTTGATAAAAGGAGAATGATAGATTCACTACTGTTAATTTCCTATTTAATGTGGCCGAACAAAAAAAAACTTCATAGATGAAATGATGATCTTTTGAATCTTAAAACAATTATTATTACAGCTTTGATAAAGCTTTCTAACAACACACCACGTCAAAGGTAGGTTGATGCATCAACAAAACAACACCATGCCTTAGCAAGATAAAGAACACTACTAAATAGTCGAAGAGTATAAATCCATTCATGTGCATACTCCTGGTGTCAACGAGAACGAATCTTGTTGTTGGGTCAATGAGATGGTGCAAACCAGATTCAGAGGGGGGTGAATGAATCCCTCTTAAAAACTCTTCTCTAATACTTAACAAATAAAGCTATGAACAATTGACTATTACGGAATTAAAACTAATGGACTTAGGTAACTGAGTGACTGATAGATTAACAAATTGTTAGCTCAAAGAGCAGCTCAGCATCGAATGTGCAGATTGCACATAAACGGATTGACAACAAATAGTATGGAGATGTTCAGCAGACGTCAATTCAATCATGTTCCTAAGCATGCATCTAGCGGAGTCAAACAAATAATCAAACCACAGAACACAAAAGATTTTAAGGTAGTTCGATCTCAGACCTGAGATCTACGTTCACCCCACACTCAACCTGAGTGTGGCTTCTGCTGACTTACAGCTTGAACAGCTGGGCATCACAGCTTGCCTACATCAGCAGGGCGACACAGCTTGCCATCCGCTGGGTGACACAGCTTGCCATCCGCTGATACACAGCTTCGCTGGGCCTTACAGCTTAGCCACGCTGATTCACAGCTTCTTACAAGGATTCAAGAAAACAAAAGAAACTCAGACGAACTAGCAACTGAAAGCTAGAAAATGAAAGCACAATTTAATGTAGCTCTCAAGGAGCAACATGGGTTGGATCTGATCCAGCACCACGAACAAGCTGTAAGGAATCCTGACAGAAATTCCTTTTCTTCTTCTTCCTTTGCTTCATGAACAGCTGCAATCTCTCTATTCTTCCTTCTTCTTTTCTCCTAGCTCACGATACTCTACTTTCTCTCTTAAGATCACTCTTCAAATTTCCTATTACTAATACTCTGAATTATCTGATCTTTTCGCTCAGCTCTCCTTTTCTCTATCTCTCGCCTCTCTCACCCTGAATGAGACGATCTGCCCCCTTTTTATAAGCTTCAGAAGATGGGCGTGTGGTCTCCATGATTCCCACCCAATTTTCACGCCAGATCTGATCCAGACCTTTCCACGTGTCAGCATCATAGAGCCGTTGCTTTCCATGTGCCAGGATCACCTGATATCAGCGTTCCTTGGATCATGAGCCTTTATCCTGGTTCACATGACTTTAGTTCTGGCCAGAACTATTTAAGTCACAATCCCTTATTCTTACTATCACGTGAGACTTTAGTTCCTGAAAGTAGATTGAAGGACATTTCATCAAACAGATGGTCTTGATAGTAAACAAACAAAATTCAATGACTATAGCACAGACCTAATATGGTATATGCAAAACATGCACCGACCATGAAGTAGCATGTGCACAGACTTTGATGTGCATATGGAAGAGGAATGCAAAGACCTTAATATGCATAAGTGAACGTATGCACTGACTTATTTCAAGCTTAAGACAAAGCATGCATCGATGTTACGTGCAGTTGATCTAAACATGCACAGACCTGTGTGCGCTAAAGGCAAAACATGGACTGACCATGAAGCAACATGTGCACTGACTTTGATGTGCATATGGAAGAGAAAGGCACAGACCTTAATATGCATAAGTGAACGTATGCACAGACTTATTTCAAGCTTAAGACAAAGCATGCATCGATGTTACATGCAGTTGATCTAAACATGCATAGACCTGTGTGCGCTAAAGGCAAAACATGCACAGACTCTTTTATGCATATGGGCTAACAATTTACCAACGTTTTATGCCTTATGACAAAAGGTGCACAGACATTATATTCAGTGCGATGCAATACATGCACATACCTTATTATGCAAATGTGAAAAACCTGCACAGACCTTGTTGTGCAAACTGCAAAACCTGCACAGACCTTGTTCTGCAAACTGCAAAACCTACACAGAGCAGAAAGTGCACCGACCTTTATATGCTTGCATGCTGTAGTGTATGCATCGACTATGTGAATGTTCACAGCGAAATGTGCACAGACCTTAAACGCTCACATCAAAACTTGCACCGACCTTCATATACTCCCAGCACAACCAGCACCGACCTCATATATGTTCACATCAAAACTTGCACCGACCATATGTGGTGCATGACAAGAGTGTGCACTGACCTAAGTCTGTGCAATATGCATCGACCTTGTGCCTGCACCGACTATGTATGCGCAAGGCTAAACACTGCACCGACCTAGTGACAAAGCACGATAGGCTAGCACATACCTCATATGAATGCACTACCATACTAACACTAACATGATGCGTATGCAACTCAACTAGCATCGACCTCTCATGAAACTGATGCTAACATCGACCTTATGAATGCACCGACCAAGTGTTTGACGAAATGTCATACAAATAGAAATGACATGCACACAAGGTATTTGATGAAATCTCATACACATAGACAGACTTTATGCACATGCACACACCTAGATCTATGTGCACAGAGTTGACTGTATGTTGACCTTTGACTGTATGTTGACCTAAAATGCAATACATTGCATGAATAGTACTTGTTATGTGCAAATTGACTTAAACAAGATGCATGAACTCAAATATGACGCATGCAGCCTGCATGCAACCGAGATCATTTATGTCATGAATAATTCAGTGAAACAATGCACGGAATTCCTATGATTCAAACACATATGAGTCGTAGTGTTTGTCATCATCAAAACACAATATCCAACACTTGTGATATCACTCCCAGGGTTACATAATTACGCACCTACATCCACCGACGCAATGAAGAATTGGTGCCGCCTATCTTACCGTTTGACACATGTGGTGTCATAGTTGCGTATTGCCTACCAGTTAGCGATAAGCATACGAAACTCAGGTTCTGAAGTGCGAGTGAAAAGGAGATCAACTATAAGCATGCAAGGGACAAATTCCATCACGCTGAGCCTTGTTCAAGGTTTGACAGCATCGGAAAACACGAGACGAGTAGATCGCCCTCTGGTTCAGGATCACGAAAGAAGCAACTGTTGTGTCCATTGGTTTTGATGATAACAAATCATAAATCATTAGTAGATAATTGAGGAATATCTAACATGTTCTGGTTTAATGAATAGACTAAACAAGTGTAGAAGAATTTCCTTAAGTGATGTATCGACACTGTCTGATGATGTCTCGACACATCTAGAAGAGATCGTGCTGATATACAAATGGTTGAGCTCCAGCAGAAAAGAATGTGTCGACACATCTAACCAATGTCTCGATAGCCCCAGAAGAAATCAAGCTATAGCCGTTGTCTGTCTGGCCTATGGATTAATTGATGTCTCGACACATTGAGTGAAAAGTGTCGACACACCTCAAGCCTCACTTCTTTATGGTGGACGTGTCTCGACACCTTCGTGTGATGACTCGGATCCTGGCGCGTAAAGACTCGACACCTTCGTGTGGGAACTCTGCACATGACGCACATGTCTCGACACCGTTTGACAATGTCTCGACACAGTTATGATGTTATCTCAGAACCAAGCACATATGTCCCGACACACTGTGAGTAAAGTGTCGACACATCAGTGTTCGACCAGAACGATTTTGAAATCGGCAGAAGCTGTCTTCAAGTTATTCAATGGGATGTCTCGACACACTATGTGGAAAGTGTCGACACACTCGTGTTCGACCAGAATGGGTCTGAAATTGATAGAAGCCATTTTCAAGATCCGGAACTTGTCCTAGAGGATCCGTCCAGTTTGGAAAAATTCATCACCGTCAAAGTGGGTACTCTGTCGAAGGATGATGGTCTAGCAGAGAAATCCCCTGAAAGGACTGTACTTTTACTGATATGGTCTCCCACCTACCCACATATCTGCAGACTTGACGGAAATAGAGTCAACTTGGCAAATAGAAGCAAATCAAATTATGTGGATGTGACATTATGGGTTTTGCTTGAAAAGTGGACAACGTTGGTGTCACTGAAGACACCCAATATATCAGGAGCATGAGCTCCAGTTCGACAGCAAGAAAAGCAAGTAGAGAAAAGAATAGCTAGAAGCTTGTTGATGAAGTTATCTTCTTCCTGGTCATGATGCCTGCGTGAGTGCAACAAAAAGAAGATGATCCTCTTCCTCACGATGAGTGGACTCCTTGCAAGTAGGAAGGTCTTGTGAAGCTCCGTCCAGAACCCTTGAAAGCTGAAAGCTAGATCATCATCCTATCACAAGGGTTGTGGTGAAGAACCAGGAAGAACAAGAAGAGAGCCAAGGACCCCTCAAGCTCTTTCCCAGATAGGAGACTTCTTTCTTATAGTGCTTCATTACGATACTCTGTCTGGTTGTTTCATTCTCAGTTTACTTTTCTTGAAAACACACTTCATATCATTCGTTCCCTACCTGTGAGTAAGAAGACAGACGGTGTGGTAATCGATCTGTGTGTTTTGGGTTGTTATCCCTCAAGCTGTTTGGCAGTGGAGTGTTTTGGGTTGTGATCCCTCAAGCTGTGTGGCAGCGGAGTTGTGAGAGTGTATATCTCTGATTGAAGCTGTGAATCAGCGGATATGCTTTTGCACTAGTGAAGCATCACCGTGTTGTGTGAGGGGTGGATGTAGGTCTCTAGATTGAGACCGAACCACCTTAAAGATTGTGTCTTATGATTTGGTTTCCTTTTTGTTCTAGCGGTAGAAGCTTGGTAGGACCGTTCATGGATATCATTTGTGTGTCCAGCTTCTTAGCTATTAACTAAATATCTATTGTTGAGTTATGGTTTTGATGATTGTTGTGATTGTTACGGTATGATTTTGATGATAACTAAACATAATGTGTGATTAAGCAATGATAACTAAACTTGTGGTTGATGGCTCATGCTCTTGTTATCTATGTATGGTTAAGATGGCAAATGGCAATGGTTACAGGGTCTTGATCCTTGGTTTGCATATGTTGGTTTTACAAGAGGCAAGAAGTTTCATAACCTCTTTAATATGAACAAGCATGGTATTAACCTTAACTATCTTACTTGCAGGATCAACCTTATAATCCCATGATAGTCGCCTGGTAAACCAAACATGTGGACAAGTGTCTTGCTTCTCTACAATTCAACACAGGTGATGTATGTCATTTACTGTCAAAAACCATTGGTAAGATACTTACCCTGTTGTAGCATCAATCTCACCATGGGTATTTCATATATCTCTTATTAATACACCTCATTCATGAACCTTAAACATTGAACCCTTTAGCTTGAATGTGGCTTGCAAATGAAGGCTTTTTAAGCCCTTGCAAAACTCGCCATCGGGCGCCCTCGCACGCGGATCGACCTGCGTGGTCAGGGGCCAACGCCCCTTTTGGGGGTTTCTGGGGGCCGAGCCCCCGGAACAAAATTTTGATTTCATACTCAATGGTTTGCATGAAGCTCATGCATTCATCATATGGATGTTTGAGCTATAGTTCTAAACAATTATCCATGTGTTTGCAGGTCCATATACTCAGTACAAATCTTCAAGGTTGAAGGAGTTTGAATCCATGGACTACAAATGGGTTTTAGGGGTTGAATAATCGAAATCTGGAAAATCCCAAATTTCGGTCGACCGCCAGCCTAGGGGCGGTCGACCGGATTTTACAGCAGCCCAACATCTACAGAAATGTCTCAGAGCGATCGATCGCCAGGCTGATCCAGGTCGACCGGAAACAACAGAAGCTGTCTGTCTACAGGGTTGTTACAGAGCGGTCAACCGCCAGCCTCTGCAGGTCGACCGCCAGCCCCGATAAGCCCAAAATGTTGACTTATGTTCACCTCGAAAGAAGCCCCTCCTTTTGATATTGTTTAATCCCAAAGTCACCAAACCCTCTAGGTTTTGTGGATCTGGTCTGGGGGTTGTCCATGGACCATTCAAAGGTTATAAAACATACTATTAGAGTCATAACCCTAATCTATCCAAGAGATCCAAGGGGAGATCAAGGGAGAGAGCTATCAAAGGAAGAAGAAGGCTGCTGTAACCCTCCGTGAACAGTACTCCGTCCAGCAACTTCTTCATCCATCAGAAGGTATTCAAGCTCCATCTGAAGCCAGCAACCAAAGAGGAAGAGGAGAAGCAAGCAAACATCAAAGAGATCAAGAAAGCTGTCCAAGTAAGAAGAAGTTGTACTGTAGCCGTGAACAATACCTCGTGGAAGATCTCTTCATCCCTACACAAGCCTTTCAAGCTCCATCCAAAGTCATTCAAGTGAAGCAGGAAGCATCGTTCCAAACTCTACATCATACACTCAGTGGAAGCCAAATCAGGAGTCTTCTAAACTGTGCTTCGTTGTTTTTATGTTTTGGGCTTTATATTTGTGTTCTTTATAATCTAGAAACATTTGTGTGTGTGTGTGGATCGTTGTTGGATCCGTGGTCGTGTATGTGTGTTTTACTTGATTCGTGTGTGTGCGTGGATCTTCCTAGATCTGCGTTTGTATGTGTGTGGGTCTATTTAGATCCGTTCTGTCTCGTGTGTGTGGTTTGCTGCACTTGTGGCAGCGGGTGTTTGTGTTGGTGATCCGTTTGTTGGATCGTGTTGGAGACCTTGTCTCTCTCTCTCTCTCTCTGTGTGTGTATTGGGGTGTGTCCTCGTGTGTGTGCAGACATCATCCTACGTGTGTGGTTGGAGCATAGTCTCCATTTGGGGATTTATCCTCGAGTGAAGCCTCACCGGATTTGGTGAGGGGTAGACGTAGGATTGCCATCGTTGCATCCAGACCACCTTAAAAACCGCTGTGCACTATGGTTTGATTTGTGTGGTTTGGTCCTTTTCCTCTACCTCCATTCTAAGTGAGTGTTAGTGTTAATTATTGTTCCGGATTTATTATCGTATATCTTGCATAATCTATATTATCATCAATTAAGTTTGTTAAATCAAATTTGTGTACAAATATGTTTGAATCTATTAACTAGCATTCCATCACATATTTCAAAAAGGCCAAAAGTTTTCGTAAAATTTGTAAACACCCAATTCACCCCCCTCTTGGGTGTCATTGATCGCGGGACTTCATCTATCTTATCATCATTTGTGTTAGATCTTTTTTTATTTCCGCAAAGAAGGGCAAAAAGGGGCTGATCTGTTCACCCCTCCCCTCTAGATCTGCCTATCACCACTCAACACGTGGTATCAAAGCTAGTCTCTCTGCATGTGGTCGAACGACCTTGAGAGAACTGGTGATATGGCAACTAAAGGTCCTATGGCCGAAGGACATTCCGTAAATAGACCTCCCTTTTTCACTGGGACAAATTATCCTTACTGGAAAAACCGCATGCAGGTCTTCATTAGAGCCCAGGAACATGAAGTCTAGCGAGTGATCAGCAATGGACCATTTGAGCTGCCTCCGGACGAAGATACACGGACAAAAGAATAGATCAGGCAATCAACGCTGAACTGGGGTGCCAAGCACATCATGCAGTGCTCCCTTCATCCAACAGAGTACTCAAGGGTGTCAACTTGTGCTACTGCAAAGGAAATGTGGGACCGCCTTGAGGTAA
This sequence comes from Amorphophallus konjac, assembly GCA_022559845.1. Classification (NCBI taxonomy): domain Eukaryota; kingdom Viridiplantae; phylum Streptophyta; class Magnoliopsida; order Alismatales; family Araceae; genus Amorphophallus; species Amorphophallus konjac. Next base: position 117,283,726 of record CM040118.1, read on the forward strand.
TATATGAAGGGACACAGCAGGTACATGCAACCAAAGCAAACATGTTAGTGTCTGAATATGAAAAGTTTAGAATGAAATCTGATGAGTCTATTTCGGACATGTATGCTAGGCTAACCGTGCTCACTAATGGCTTGACTGAGCTAGGTATGACCTATTCTGAGCAGGAGATAGTAAGGAGGATTCTGAGATCACTAACTCCTATTTGGCATACAAAGGCCACAGTGGTTGAAGAATCAAAAGACTTAACTACCATCAAGGTAGAAAAACTCATAGGGTCCCTGATGACCTATGAGATGAATCTGAAGAACAAATAGGCTGAGGTAAGTAAAAATAAGCCTCTGGCTCTTAAAGCTGGACCAAGCACTAAGGACTTATCTGAAGATGAAGTGCCCTCTAGTAGCAACACTGAAGAGGATGAAGTTGCTCTATTGACAAGGAAGTTCAAAAGATTTTTAAGAAAGGAAGGTACATGCTTCACTAAGAAGAAGCCCCAGGTAAAAAGAGGTTTCAAGCCAAGACCAGAAAATGTTAAAAAGTCTGTAAAGCTTGTCTGCTACTCTTGCAGGAAACCAGGACACATCAAGTCTGAGTGTCCAGAAGAAGCTAAGAAAGCTATGCCCAAGTGGAAGAGCAAGAAGAAGCAGGCCATGGTGTGCACTTGGAGTGATGAAGAAGAGGAAGAGACTGAAGACAACTTATCTGGGGAAGAAAAAGATGATTTCTATCTAATGGCCAAAGGAGAAAAAGACAGCGAGGTAAGCTCTCCCTTAGAACATTTCTCTACTGATGATTGGGAAGAAGCTTACTTCGAATTGATGGATAAGTATGAAGTGTACAGAAAAGAAAACAAAACCTTAAAGAAGAAGGTTGACTCCTCTAGCCAAGATAAAACTCTAAATGAAAAGATAATCTCTCTAGAAACTAAAATTGAAGATCTCAGAAAAATGAATGAAAATCTTGAAGAAGGAAGAAAAGAGATGAGAGACTTGGAAGATGAAAATGAAACACTAAGAGATGAAATTGATGAATTGAAACTAAAAATGCAAAGCTATGTGAAGGACAACAATCTGTGCAATGAGAAGTCAGAAGCCTTTAAACAAGTCAATTCACAACTGTTAAAAGAAAATGAAAAACTTCAGAAGGACCTAGCAGATAAACAAACTACTCTTGAAAATTTTGTTGATGGAAGTGAGAACTTGAACGCCCTGCTAGGAACTAAAATGAACTTCAACAGAGAAGGGCTAGGGTATGAGCCAACCAAGAAGAAAACTTCTGGCTTAAAAACTACCACCTTTGTTTCATCTTCCGAAGCATCAACCTCCAAAACAATACACCATGAAAATGTTGAAAACAAAGGAAAAGAAAAAGTAGGAGAATCAATCAACAAAATTTCTCAACAACCCAAAAAGGTTAACCAACAGTCCCAAACAGGCCGACACCCATCCAAGCATCAGCCTACACATTCCAATAGAAGAAACAGTTACAATGTTGGAATATGTCAGGACAATCCACGGAGCAGGTCGACACCCACATGGTCAGATCCCCAACATTACCCCACGTTTGCACCAACAGGTCGACACTTTCAGCACAGGAGGTCGACACATCCTTCATCCAGAAACAACCATAGTTGGACAGAACGTGAGACAGGTCAATACTTTACCTTCTATAGGTCGACACCTCCATGGGTTAGAAGAAGTTATGTTCCCTATGATCATAGGTTCACTCAACCTCAACAACCTAGGCACTATAACACCTCCTATTCCTCTAGACCAACCAACTGGAACAGATGGTCTAACAAACAATCCTTTTCCACCATTCCCAAAAACCATAAAGTCCAAAAGACTAAGGAGAAGAAAAACCAGAACTCCCAGCAAAGCAAAAATCCTAAGAAAGTCTAGATTTCAAAATCTGTGCTATCTTGCTTTACTGAAATGAAGAAATTATTGGGACCCAATTGTCCTTGGGTTCCAAACATTATCACTTAATTCCTTATGCAGAAGTATCTTGCAGCCGTGCACAACCGCTGGTATCTTGATAGTGGCTGCTCAAGACACATGATTGGAGATAGAACCAAATTCTGTCTCCTGGTTGAAAAGGAAGCTGGACATGTCACGTTTGGAGGAAACATAAAAGGAAAAATCATCGATACAGGTAACGTTGGTAAGAACCCCTCCAACTCAATTGATAATGTATAATTGTTGATGGTCTGGAGTACAATTTGCTGAGCATTAGTCAACTGTGTGATAAAGGTCATACTGTAATCTTTGACTCTAATAAATGTAGGATCTTGCACCCTAATTCAAAAGAAACCAAGTTTTCTCGTAAAAGAGTCAATAACGTGTACATGATTGACTTAGATGACCCTGCTCACATAAATCTTTGTCTTACTGCACCCAAATTTGAATTAGCATGTTTATGGCATTGCAGACTAGGTCATGTTGTTGATTTTATTTTGCCTATCTATCTTTTCTTTGGGGTTTTGAATGATGAAACGACAAGCAAGTAATCAAAGATCCGTTCTTAACCTATGAACATGTGATCATGAACCTAGTCAATCAAAGCTAGCTCTAGCATGGGCATGCTATCTCGCTCAAACTATGCTAAAGAGAAGGGAAAACACACACCGGGGCGTGGAGCAAAAGAGTAAATAAAACACACCGCAAGGGGTGGAGCAAGCAAGAAAATAAAAGAGATATATGATGAACGAGAAAGCTAATGCCCAAGACTAAGGAAAGATGTGATCGCCACCAAAGTAAAAACAAGCAAAAGACCTGTAAATACCTTGGAAATAGGTGGATAAAACACCCGCCCATGGGAGAGAAAACCGAAGAGAACCTGCAGGTCAGCTAGAAATAACGGCCAGGACCCTGTGCGTTACTTGGAAAGTGACGGCCACACGATAGACCGCCAGGAGGAGATGATGCGCCTTCACCAGACCGTCAGATAACCTGCAGTAGCAAAGTGTAGATTCTTTTAACTCCAACTCTTCCAGCCGGCTAGAAGACTTGAGCCTCGTACTGGTGAACCTGTAAACCTGCCAAAGATGTAGAAGACAAGAACAAAGCAACCCAAATTAGCCCTTTCAATAATATAGCATCAATTCTCAAAAGAACTTAAAGACATCAAAAGGAAAGGGGATTACCGGGGAGTTTTTGGTTTTTTAACCCCTCTGGGCATTTTAAAAGATTAGGAGGATGTTTGGATGCTTAGAGAACAGTGAGAAAACGTGGAGAAAGAGGAGGGACAATGCTTTGATTGAGGAAAAACCAGGGAAGAACTTAAGCATGCAATGATGAACTTGAAAGACTAAAACCAAAGTACTTCCTTGATTATGAGATGGATGAACGTGGGAAGCAGTTCCTCTTGGATGAAGATGGCTCCTGAGTTCGGCAGCACTTCGTCGTGAATTTCAAAATCCTCCTCCTTGGGCCATGAAGTCAAGGGTTCTATTTATAGACCCTCAAACTCTCAGGTCGAGCAGAGGATAATCCAGCAAGATAAAGGGATAACTCTTAGCAAATCCCCGAAGATAATATCACCAAGAGTCCATAAAAATAAACAGAAGGTTCTGAGGATCAGATTTGAAAGAGATATCGTCAATCCAAACCCTTATCTTCAGCCACGGAGTAGCAGAGAAAAGGCCTGAACTGTCAGGACTCTCTGAAGGAAGTAACGGCCGCACGACAGACCGCCACTTGGAAATAACGCACCAAGGAACATCCGTCACTATCAACCTTATCCCTAAAAGATAAGATCAACGGGAAGAAGACCCAACAAGCTGGACTCTTCAAGGAAGCAACGGCCAAGGAATAAGGCGTCAGAATGAAACAACGGTTGCACAACAGACCGTTATTATCAACATGTAAGCCAAAAGGATAAGTTTTAAAACAAGGCCTTAAGCCTTAAGACTCTTCAAAGAGTAACGGTCCAGGACCCATCCGTCAGAATTAACGCGCCTAGGACCGACCGTTATTATCAAAATGGAGATCAAAAGGAATAGAGGTATTGCTAAGATTCATCCAATAAAGCGCCACCAGGAACCATATCCGATCAAGGAGTTAAGACCCAAGAAATAGGCTTCAACTAATCAAGAGACTCAATGAAGAATGAACAACTCAGAGCATCATATAAAATGAATAAGGAGATGACCCGACTTATTGGGTATAAAACGGGTGTCAACAGATGCCCCTCCTTAACGTCCTCTTTGCAGGGGAACGAGCGGAGGCGAAGCGAAAGCAAAATGGAACATGGAGATGAAGCGGAAATGAAGCGGAGTGGATTAAAAAGAGGGCTTTAAGGTAAACGACACCCGTTCTCATCCAACAAGCGATAAGAATTTTATGGAAAGCTTCAAAACTGATCACAAGGAAATAGCCAACCAAAGGATGCAAGTCTGGAGGAGCTAATAACTAAGGAAAGGAAACACGGCTAGCCGCCGGAGGCAACGGAAAGAACAAGAGACTAAACTCCAGACATGAATCTTCAGCCAACCAGATCAAGCGAGCAGATCGAAGGAAACCCTTCTAATTCAGAGTGGAATGATTCTCCTTATCCAAGATCAAGAACACAGCTATTCACCATCACTGAGATACCTTGAACAGATGAAGCTTCATGAATGCTCAAAGAATGCGCATGATGCATGCTGGGCTAAAGAAAAAGAAATCATCAAAATGAATGCAAAGAAAGATAAAATAGAAAATACTCAAGAATAGTATTGCTAGACCAGAGAAATTAGGGTCAGGACACCATCTGCAACCACAGCGTGCAAGATAGAACCATCGTCCCCAAACTTATTCCAATCTAACGGCCTATCCAACGATTAAACATGTGAACTTAGATCATCATCATTTTTTTTTAAGGGGAACATCAGATCCTGGAACACATGAATGACCAACCGGTTCTCGAGATAATATCGTAGATAACAATAAGTAATGCATTAAGGGATAAGGGACGAGATACAAATACCTGACCCACCTTCCGGACGGACGGTAAAGCATGATTTCGTTCACAAATTCCTTCATAAAAGATAGGTTAGCAAATAACAAATATGAACACGAATTAAGGCATAACCATTTGTACGTGCGAGAGGCATCAATAATGAACAACATGGAAGAAAATGGAACCATTTTAACATCAATTAGAGCATTTAACTCATCAAGAAACTTGCGAGTTTGTAACGGTCTGATGAAAGGGCGTTACATTAAGTAACGGACCATCCTTAGTCCGTCATAAACCAGGCGGTTCACATTCTTCAATAAAACAGTCCAATCATATGTAACGGTCGAAAATAGACGCGTCAGAAGGATGTGACGGTCGGTCGATAGACCATCGCATCTCCTGAGCGTTCAAAAAAATAACAACCGAACGGTCACGGCCATTCCATTCCACATTCATCACCCAAAAACCCAACCGAGAAAAACCACTGGCGACCACCGCCCCCACCACCGTAATGGCCGGCGACGAGGCTCCCCAGCCACCACCACAGAGGAGGGAAAGAGGGAAACGGATGGCCATACGGCGGTTCCACCGCCGTCTCGAACGGGAAGTGATCACACCGGTCATGGAAGAAGAAACGGCAAGGAGAAGCCCAAGAGAAGAAGAAGAAGCTCCCACGGTCGTGGAGGACCAAGGGGAAGCCCCATTGGGTGCAGAGGAACCCAAAGAACCCGAGAAGAAGAGGAAAAGGGGCATGGACCGTGAGGTAGGTCCTTCCGCCCTAACTTCAAATTTTAATTTTTTTGTGTTTTTATTATGAATGCATGTGGGATATAAGGGTAGAAATGGGTCCACAAACCCCCTAGGAACAATTGTAGGCCATTCGGCCAAGGTGGGAAGCCACGGGAATACAAAGGAAAGGAGTCCCAAACGCAGATAATGTGACGGTCCTGCCAGCGACCGTCACTTGCCTGACGCACCACCCCGAGTCCGTCAGAAGCAAACGACGCCCTACCCCAGGGCCGTCACATCTGCCAGGGTCTTAAACTATTTTTTTAGGGTTTTCAATTTTCAAATTTTTGTTTAGTTTCAATTTTAAAATGTTTATGCAATGTTTTATGATACAATTAACTAACTTATGATCTAAATAACATGCAGGGAAAACGAAGATCAAGGATCTCCTGGCTGCAGGTCCGGGCGGTGTACCAGGCACTGCCCGACTACCAGAGGGAGCGACTAGCCAGCATGAGATTCGCCGAGGTGCTCAGCATCGAGGTTATCCGGATGGACACACCCTTGCTGTACGCGATGCACGAGAGATGGGACCCGATCAGTAGAGCTTTCATCTTCCCGTGGGGCCACATGATCCCCACGCTGGAAGACGTAGCGAGGATTACGAGATTGAGAGTCCACGGAGCCGCAGTGACCGGATGGACATACGGTGATTACAGGGAGATGGCGCAGCAGCTGCTCGGGCTTGATTTGATCAGGCCGGGACAGTCCTCCTCCCAGCTCTCGAGATCAGTACTGCAGGAGAGCCTGGGACTGAGAGGAGCGGCGATAGCCGTAGGAGAGCTACCCGAGGAGCACTTGGGCAGAGTGATAGACCAGGTGCGCCCTCGCGTGGCGGCGGAGGCAGGACCGGAGGGAGATAGAGTGCTCAGACGCTTCCTGATGCTGTTATTCGGGAAGCTCCTCTTCGCGACTCGGGCAGACGTCATCAGCTGCAGACTACTGCCGATGATAGAGAACTTGCATAGAGTTGGGAGATATGCTTGGGGAGCAGCAGTGCTCGCATTCCTGTTCGAGTCCCTGAGCACTACGGACCGACAGACGATGTTGGGCGGCTTCTCGCCCTTCTTACAGGTAAATGCACTTTAAATGCTTTCTTTTATGCCAAAATGTTTATGATATGCCATGTGACTGACTTGATTTCTAAAAATGCCGATCTGGAGCTATATGTACCTCCCGGGCATCGGGAGAGGCGCGCTACTCCATCGCGACCGCATACCGATCGTGAGGCGTTGGTCGGTGGCGAGGGACACAGGGTCGATCATCAGACTGACCCGGACGATCCAGGATGACCTGGACTCCTTCCCACATACGTCGGTGAGTCCAGAACTCAAAATGATTTCTATATGCTTCTATATGCTTCTAAATGCTTTTTAAATGCTAATGCTGATGAATGAACTAAATGCTCTCAGGTGAGATGGACCCCATACCGCGGCGAGAGTTACACGGGATAGCCGTGGGTAGAGGTGGCCTTGTCGTACCGAGGACGAGACATCTGGCTGCACTGCATCCACATCATCGAGCCTCTGCACTACAGGCTGATCCTGCAGACCCGGGGACTACATCAGCCCGAGGTGACCTTTCCACGCCACAGCGATGACCACCCCGACAAGTCAGCAAGGGGCATCAGTGGTAATGTGGATTGGTGTGCCCGGAAGGCGAAGTACGTCCATGACTGGAACGGGCGGGGCCGAGCGGTGAAGGAACGAGACGAGAGCGACGAGGCATATCTGAAGGCCTTTGCTCGACTCTACGGCGACCGGGTGTACCGAGGCACCCGACGACCTGTATGCAAAAACTTAAACTGTTTCTATATGCAAAAATGCAATGTGATAGATGTACTGACTCATGCTTTCTACATGCAGCTAGACCCTGAGGGATGGATAGCTGAGCTGGAGGGATTACTCCACTCCACCATCCAGCAGCGGGACGGGTACCAGACCGCTCTGGAGCTCCTGGTGAGACTTTAAAACCTAGACTTAAAATGCTTATGATTATGACAATTGATATTTATGATGCATATGCTGATTAACCATGGTTCCTAACCTTGTCTTCTAAATGTAGCGGGCCGAGAGAGCCCAACGAGCCGGACCGGATGCCCCATCGTCTTCCTCACAGCCTGCGGGAGGCAGGGCTGAGCAGGAGGCTGATTTTGCTCGGGCGGTTGCCCGGGCCGAGGAGGCGGAGGCCACCCTCGCGGAGCGGGTAAGATGCTAAAAATGCTCATGCTTATGATCTTGCCTAAAAAATGCCTTATGATTAACTATATGAAATGCAATCTACAGGCGAGAGAGCTAGCAGCAGCAGTGGCCGAGGCCAGGCAGGCGAGGATAGAGGCAGAAAGAAGCCGGGCTGAGACTGATCGAGCCCGAGCGGAGACAAAGCTTGTACCGGCAGAGATGGCCCGGCTGAGAGCAGAGACCCCGCGACGCTTGGATGAGGCAGAGGGGGAGCGACTACGGACGGAGTTAGCTCAGGCTCAAGCTGAGGTGGAGAAGCTCCGAATCGGGACGGTGGACTTGGATCGCTACCGGACCGAGGCACGGGAGACGCGGCGTCAGATCTTCACGCTGAAGATCGAGCTGCGGACGTTGGAGCGGACGGTCCGGGTGATGGGCCGGGGACCGGAGCGGAGTGCTTCCCAGAGTGGGGCACGGAGGAGTGCTGCCCCGAGCGGCTCGGTAGGGGATTTTCTTGTCAGCTCCTCCGGCCAACGGAGGAATGAGAGGGCGGAGCGGGGACAGCAGGAGGAGAGTGCTTCGATAGCGCCGCCACCCGCGAGGAGACCCGAGGATGGAGAGGATGAGGGCGGTCCGGCGGATAAGCCGGCCGAATGATGTATTTTTATGTTCTCTTATCACTTGTATGTAACTTTATGGAAAATGGAATGAAATCTTTTTTGGGTTTTCTGTTTATTTAGTGAAAACGTGAATGAATGGATGTGTGTTTGAGTGTGCAGGGACGGATGAAATGAATGAATGAATGGTTTTGGCAGGTGACTATATGTTTGAAAATACATGCGCGGATGAGGTGTGTATGAATGAATGTATGAGACATAGGCAGAAATGTGTGCATGAGTCATTTGCAGGAATGTATGTGTGTGAAAATACAGAGAGAATGAGGTGTACAATGCGAGAGACCGCCAGGTCTAGGCAAGGGCAGAAGGAATAGCCTGAATTCAACTGCATAGAAAGTAACGGTCCAGGATCAGACCGTCATAATTAAATAACGCACTAGTTGAAGGGCGTTATACACAACAGAGGCCAAATTTGTAATCTGAGCTGTAGGAAAACGACGGTCCACCTCTGGTGCGTCAACGGCAAATAACGGCCTAAAGCTGGACCGTTAATCGTGGCAGAACTATAGTTTGTAGGGTGACTAGCAGAAAATGCGACGGCCTAAAGTAGACGCGTCAGAATGAAACAATGGCCACAACCAGGACCGTCAGGTAGTGCTTAGCCCAGAGTAGAAAGAATTGAGTGGTTGAGAGTGTAACGGCTCAGGGTTTGCGCATTACAAGAAAAGACGGTCAGCCCTTAGACCGTTAATCTTCACAGAACATGATCGGGGAAATTAAACCCACAGGAAAATGCGACGGCCTAAGGTTGGCACGTCGGAGTGAAATAACGGCCGTACGATAGACCGTTAGATCCTGGGTTGTACTCCGAGACGGATTGAGCTGTGAGAACTTAAACCCGAGGTTTAGCCATCTAATCCCTTACTAGAACTTATCTAGATTGAAGATAAAGCCTTCCAACTCAAGTCTTATCCTTTCAAAGCCAAAATTAAACCTTTAAAACTTGGATACTCAACCAAAATCGTATCTTTGCTGAAAACCTCTGCTTTAGGGTTGAAGAACCTCTCCTAAGGGCAGAAATCAAGATGAAGAGAAGCTTCGCGGCCATGGCCACGGAGGAGAAGGTCTACACCGGACCTAAAGCTGCCAGAAAAGAACATGGAGAGCTCCAACGGTTGACATCAATTCCCAAGCACTTAAGCTCCAATGTTCAAAGGGTGGTAAGTCCCTCAACAACACATCCAAGTTCAGAAAATTCTGCACTTCAATTTGTTTTATGACTTCTTCTTCTCCTTCTTTCTTCAAGCCTCTTCCTGGCCCAAGATGCTACTCTAATCTGAAGTGGGTGGCTCCCATGGTAAAGGTCCTCCCTATAGAAGTCACATCCATCCTTAAAGCTTGGCACCTTCAACCACTCTTGGTTTTGGGCAAAAATTTCCAGAAATTATCCTTATATTGGCCAAGTATTTCAGCTCTTGTAGAACTATGGCATCCACAAACTCATACCTTCATCTTCCCTTCCTTCGAAGCAACAATCTTTTTAGAAGAGGTAGACACCTACCTAGCCCTTCCTAAGACTAAGGTGGGGGATGAAGACCGGGTTTGCTATACAATAGAGCCTATTGACCTGTCCTTGATTTTGAGTGATTTCATTCATAACCCAAAGGACGTGAGGACCATGATCAGCCCACACCACATTCACTTGATACCCTTGGCGCAATGGATAGTGTCTCATTGTAAAAACAAGTGGGAGAGACATGAGGCAATAGCCAAGGCGGTGGCGGTTTGCTTGTGCAGAGACTTCCTTTTTACCACGACCGACCACCTCTTAGACATCAAAATCTTAGCATTATTAGCGGGCTGTGGCGGGGAATGTCCATCTCTCAAGCTGTCCTCTCATACCTCTATGAAGGACTTAGCTCGGCTTGCCTAGGAGGACTTTTGTTCGGCTCCATGATACTCCTTGAGTGCTGGATGGGAGTGAGAATCAAATTTCAACAAAAGGAAGACATAACTTCAGCTAGCCGAATCTTCGGGAGCCACCCTCTCTTCTTCATTAGAGGGGCATTTGGATACTCTTTTCAGGTTGAATGCAAGACGGCGGACAAGAAAACGCGGGATGAATGGCGCCTCTTCTTCAACACTCTGCCAATGGACAAGTTCATCATGCGGCCAAGAATCCTTCGAAGCACTCTTCTTAAAATACCGCGGCGTCAAAGCTTGGACCTCCAGCTAGTGGGGAATACCACCATGGTGATCTACAACCCGCACCGGTGCCACCTCCAGATTGGACTTCCAAGAACCGAAGCTCCTGCACTATCACATTACCCTCCCCTTCTACCTAGGAAGATGGGGACCAAGGAAGACGAAAGAGCAGTACGGACCGCGCTGACCATGTGGGAGATCAGCAAGGTGCGCCCGAGGCGAGAAGAAGTTGAAGAGGACGATGCAACACGCCGTGATTACGTGAAAGAGTTGAGGAAAATCCACCCCCTCGCGGATAAAAAATTGAATGTGCCTTGATTTTCTTTTGTTCATGAGAGAAGTTGTTTGTTATTAACAATCAAAGTTGGAATCTTTAATCTTGCTTGAATGAGATGATATTGCTTTAACTGAACGGATGTGAGTTTTATGGTTTGAATGGCCAGAGTGATGTGAAGAGGCAGAGCCTCTGGAGGATGTAACGGATGGGCGGTGGGCCGCTGTAAGGAACGACGGTCTAAAGATAAGCCGTCAGAACGAAAGCATTATCAATCCTGCTCTCTGAAGCAAGTAACGGATGGGAGACGGGCCGTTATATATAAACGACGGTATAGGCCAGGCCGTCAGAGAGACAATGTTTGATGAAATAAAAGCCCCATGCTTGAAGGAAGTGACGGCCAAAGGGAGACCGTTATATTCATGTGGCGGTCTGGAATTGATGCGTTACTGCCTTTGACCTGCATTTTTGTGAATTATCACTTTGAACTTGTCCTGCTACCTGTACACACTCAAACATGAAACAAGTTAGATCTGTTCTTAGACTCAACCCCTTGCCTTGAAGCAAGTTAGATAATGACCGTTTCTTGATATTTGGTCAAGGGGTGGAGCCTTATTAAATAGGCGGAAAGCATAATGAAAATGCAATGCATGCTATGCACATGATGGAGTTTTGGAAAACATCTAATTTTTTTCATGGGATTTTCACAGATATTTGGTTTTTTGGATTTTGGAAATATTTGGTGTTTTTGGATTTTTGAAAATATTTGATGTTTTTAGATTTTGAACAATATTTGATGTTTTTGGATTTTGAAAATATTTGATGTTTTTGGATTTTGAACAATATTTGATGTTTTTGGATTTTGAAAACCAGTGCCTCCCTAGTAACACGACCTCTTCCTTGTTCAGAATCAGAAGTCCCGAGGTTGGTGTGTAATACGGGTGACAATCCCTGGCCAAGGCCCACTTCTCATGACGGTGTTTTTAACAAGGCCATACCCAAGGTACTAATCTTGGTCCTGAAAGAAAAAAGGAACATGGGGGTAAGCTTAGGCCAGATATAGAAGTTTTTAGGACTTGATTTCTTCACCGTACAACCCTGTTAGAGATTTGGTATGTTGCGCCGGGGCTTTGTGTCCGTCATCGAACCTTCGTCCACTCTAGGCATGCATTCGACCGGGCTCATGACGTCCCGCGGGGAACTATGCTGCCACTCTTGTCATGCCTAGTTTTTCTATTTTTGCATTCCTGGAGTTTTGGAATAGTAAACTTTTGAGATGATGCTTTTGATTTTGTCGCAGAGATTACCCTTTTTCTTTTCCTTTCGTTTCTTGTGGCGTCAGGTCATAACGGACTTGCCCCTATTTGAGACCTCCTCTCGTTAGGGTGTTTGGATTAGTTGTCGCCTCCTTATTTACTTCTTGCCCCTGGATTTAGCCGAAGAATGAAGCGGACAGGGACTTCGATTTTCCCCTAAAGCATAGCCGAGGAGAAACGTGTCTTTTAGAATCGGAAAACCTGACCAGGGATGTCGTGTAGTGTGTGATTGCCTTATTCGGGACCCTTCTTAGTGAAACAGGAGGGAGCATCCTGCTGCCGGGGAAGCACATGGCTTAGACTCTAAGGAAAGAAACGCTTAAGATACAACCCATTCCACAGGTGAGAGAGCTCCTCACCTTCCGCATTTATTAAACGATAAGCATTGCCTGGATAAGCTTCTTTTACGACAAACGGTCCTTCCCAGTTAGGTTGTAATTTAGACCTTGGACCTGCAAACCGAATGAACTTGTGTTTCAAAACCATATCACCTTTTTGAAATTTACGTTCGATTACCTTCTTTTGAAAATAACGTGAAACCCTCTTTTGATAAATGGATACGTGATCGGCCGCGTTCATCCTCTTCTCATCTAAGAGTTCCAGCTGGACCAGTAACGCCTCTCGACGTTCATCGAGATTAAGTTTCTTATCGAGCTGCACTCTAAGGGAAGGGATCAGGATCTCATATGGGAGCACCGCCTCCATCCCGTAGGTAAGAGAATAGGGAGTTTGTCCCGTAGGGGTACGGACGGAGGTGCGATAAGCCCACAGAGCTTCTACTAGTCTTTCTGGCCAATCAGAAAACTTATGAGCTTCGCATGTTTTCTTGATGATTTTAAGAAGGGTTTTATTAGTGGCCTCGGCTTGACCATTGCCTTGAGGATAATATGGAGATGAATGATGCAATGCAATATTGAACTTCTTACAGAGGTCCTTAAGCTCTTGAGAGACGAACTGGGGTCCGTTGTCGGTGATGATGCTGCTTGGCACTCCGAACCGCGAGATAATATTCTTCATGATAAAGCGGCACACCGTTGTAGCTTTGATCTCTGCGTACGCCTCGGCTTCGGCCCATTTGGTGAAGTACTCAGTAGCGGTAAGGATAAACGACTTCTGCTTGATCTGAGAATTAGGATCACCGAGCGGGCCGACCACGTCGAAAGCCCACATAGAGAATGGCCAAGGAGCAGTCATAGGATGGAGAGATGAAGCAGGAGAATGAATTTTATCAGCATGGAGTTGGCATTTAAGACACCTCCGGACATAGAGGGAGCAATCTTCCTCTAGAGTGGGCCAGTAGTAGCCATGCCTAAGGATCTTCTTTGCTAGAGCCTGGCCATTGACATGACCCCCACACTCACTAGAATGGGCTGCTTCAGCCACCTTCCAAGCTTCTACATCATCTAAGCATCTCATGAGCATTCCATTAGTAGCGCGCCTGTACAGTTCTCCTGCAACAATGGTGTACCTTACGGCGGCTCTTCTGATTGACTTGCGTTGCTCAGCTGTTGCCCCTTCTGGGAATGACCCCTCTTTGCAAAATAACTCGATTTCATGATACCAAGGTAATTCCTCTTCGTCCAGAATCTCCTCTAGTTCCGCTAGTGAAACTTCCTTGAGATCTTTCTTCTCAGCCTTCGCCTCTACGGATTTCCTAAGGTTAAGGTACCAAGGATCCTGAAGAGAGGGTGTGTCCAATCTCTGGACGATGATAGTCTCAGTATTCGGACTGAGAAGGAAGGATAGGGAGGAAGCAAGAGATGCCAGAGCATCTGCTAGAATGTTATGAGAACGGGGAGTGTGAATATAGATCAGCTTATGGAATTGCCTAGCGAGAAGCGTGACCAAATCTTGATAAGGCTTGAGCTTGGGGTCACGAGTACGATAAGTGGACAGAACTTGCCGTAGGACGAGCTGAGAGTCTCCTATGATGTTCAAATAACGCGCACCTAAGAGGTAGGCGTGCTTCAAGCCGGCCAGGAGAGCCTCATACTCAGCGATGTTGTTGGTAGCAGGAAACCGAAGTTGATAAGCAAAGGGAATGGTTACCCCCTCTGGGGTAAGTAGAACAGCACCGATCCCTCGGCCTTGAGAGTTGAGCGCACCATCGAAGTGTAGAGACCAGAAGGGGTGATGAGAGATAACAGAAAGATGCTCATCAGGGAAATCGTCCTGAATGGAATCGGTGTGAGGGATGGGGAGATGGGCGAGATGCTCAGCAATGGCATATCCTTTGACTGCCTTCTGAACAACAAAGGTGATGTCGAACTGAGAGAGGAAGCTCTGCCAGCGAGCTAACCTACTAGAAAGGACGGGCTTTTCTAAGAGATAATGGATCGGATCCATTCTAGAGATCAACCTAACTGGGTGGGCAAGGAAGTAGTGTTTCGGTTCTTGAGCTACCCACACTAAGGCGGCACAAGTCTTCTCCATAGCGGTGTACTTGGATTCAGCTGGATTAAACAACCGAGAAAGGTAGTATGCAGCCTGCTCTTTCCCTTCATCATCTACTTGTGCTAAAACCGCCCCTAGGGAGTCCTCAATAACCGAGATGTATAGGATTAGGGGTTTCCCAGAGATAGGAGGTTGCAGAACCGGGGGATTGGATAGATATTCCTTGAGGTCCTCATAGGCCTTCTGACAATCTTCATTCCATTCAAACTTGACCCCCGCCTTAAGCAATTCATAAAATGGACGGCACCTTTGAGAATGCCGGGATATGAATCTTCTGATAAATTGCAATCTACCAATCAATCCTCGAAGTTCCATAATGTTCTTTGGCGGAGGCATGTCCATGATGGCCTGTGCTTTATTAGGATCAATCTGGATCCCTCGTTTGCTTACTATGAACCCTAGCAGCTTCCCTGAGGAGACTCCGAATACGCACTTCTTCGGATTCATCTTGAGCTTGTACTCCCTGGCTCTCTGCAGCACCCTAGCCAGGATGGAGGGGTGTTCTTCCTTAGTCCTTGACTTCAACAGGATGTCATCCACGTAAGTTTCCATATAGATGTGCATCATATCGTGGAAGATGGCCATCATTGCCCTTTGATAGCTGGCACCTACGTTCTTTAGACCGAATGGCATAACCACATAACAATACGTGCCCCAGGGCGTGGTGAAGGAAGTTTTCTCTTGATCTTCCGGAGCGAGACGGATCTGATTGTAGCCCGAGTATCCATCCATGAATGAGAGAGCTTCATACCCGGCTGTATTATCCACTAGGACGTCTATATGGGGTAGCGGGAAATCATCTTTGGGACATGCTTTGTTAAGATCCCTGAAGTCAATGCATATGCGCACTTTTCCATCTTTCTTAAGAACAGGGACAATGTTTGCCACTCACTGAGGATATAAAACTACTCTGATGAATCTAGCTTTGTATAGTTTGTCGACCTCTTCCTTGATTCGTAAGGCCATGTGGGGGTGAAATCTTCTTGACCTTTGTTTCATAGGTGTTGCCCCTGGTTTAAGCACGAGTCGATGTTCCACTAAAGAGAGGTCAAGACCTGGCATGTCCTCGTAAGACCAGGCGAAGGAATCGCTATACTCCCTTAGGACCTTAATCAATTCTCTTCTACTTGTGAAGGGAGATTAGTAGCAATCATGATGGGCCTTGGGTCTTCTTCAGTTCCTAGATTGATTTCCTTTGTAGGTTCGGCCACCGACGTCGACGGCTCTTCGAATCTTTTCAATCCTTGTGCGTATAAGTCGGCGGTGTCATCTACATCGCTGTCCTCATCAATTGGATCCTTTTCATCCAAGATCTCGTAGACGCCTAATCCGTCATCGCTCCATACCCCTTCTATTTCCTCTTCATCTTCAATCACAATTACCGTAGCAACAAATTCCGGGCACTTCAAAAGGGCATGGCAACGTTGAGCTAAATCTTGCAAGAACCTATCAAGAACAGATCGGGATGGATGCGCAAGCGAGCGCGGCTTAGAAGAGGAAGGGTTGGACGACCTAGAACAAGACCCTACTTCTCTAGACCTAACTGACTCTACTTCCCTAGACTCGACGGACCCTAATCCTAACCTAGGAGAGAGGAAGCCTAGTGGAAGGGAAGGAGCAGGGGACTCGTGCCCCTGGGAGGAGGATGGCGACAGGATAGCGTAATCTTCCACTGAAATCTCCGTTTCAAATTTGACGTTTTTTTTTGGAGATCAGCGGAGACTACATAGAAAGATGGAGGAGGTGGGAGCTGCATTGGGAAAAGCTCAGGGAAAATGCAGTCGAAGAAAGGATCGGAAGAAGAGAACCACATCTCGTGGAGTTGGGCGTTGGGAGGAGGAGTGAAGAGAGTGGATAGATCAATGGGTGGGCACCTCCCGCAAGCACAAGGAACAAATAGAATTTCTGGCGGATCAATAAAGGATGGATTTATTATGATAGGAGGAAGGCGGGGTATGAAGTCCCCTCACTGGAAAATAGATTGGAGGCGTGAGGGAGACCAAGAAAAGGCAATTGGAGAGCTCCCCTCCTTCTGCAAATCAACACTAGGCTGCTTCTTCGGTCTCCACTACACAAGCCGAACCTCTTGCTCCTTCTGACATTCTTCCTCATGAAAGAGCCCCTGCAAGGCCTGACCATAGTCGAGCATATCATCATCTGACCCTCCCGGCAATGGGGGCGGGTTGGTAATCGGACAGACTGCATCTTTTTCTGGCTGGACTTGTTTTGAAGCTAATGTGCCGGGCTGGATAGGCCCTCTGACAAAATATTGACGATAATCCCAGGTGAGTGGCCCAGAATCACCCATCATTGATAATGTTGTCTCCTTGTAGCCGAGACCTCTCCTGCCCATTTTTCTTCCCTTGGGTATGGGCTTGGTTATTCCTTGTAATTGCACACCGAGGCCTCTCCCCGGTTGATAGCCCAGTTTCAGTATGATGTTCCAGCCCTTGGAATCCCGAATCTGCGGCTTCACTTTGATGTTGACTGGAGTAGCGGCGGGCTTAGGAGATGCATACGCCCAGGGGAAGTTCAAGTCCAGCACTGATATAACGGGCCAGCTGCTTGGCCAAAGTGTGGGAAGAACCTGCTCCGATATGGCCTTAACTGTCTGCACCGCGGACAAGCTTTTAACTTTAACGACCCTCCCTTGGA
Source organism: Amorphophallus konjac (assembly GCA_022559845.1). NCBI lineage: Eukaryota > Viridiplantae > Streptophyta > Magnoliopsida > Alismatales > Araceae > Amorphophallus > Amorphophallus konjac. Next base: position 117,301,154 of record CM040118.1, read on the forward strand.
AGGGGAATTTGACGCACTGATGTGCGGTGAAAGGCACGGCACCGAGTGTGTCAATCCACGGATGACCCAGGATAGCCTTGAACATAGGGTCGATATCGAGCACATAGAATTCCACGGCCATTGTAAGGGGCCCGAGCTCTGCCTGAATGGTGATCACCCCGTGACACGCTCGCCTCGAGTTGTCATACACTGCTATAGTGGTGGGGGTAGGTCGTAATAACTCTTCAGATATGTTGCATGCTCGGAGGGTGCTAAGGGGACAAACATTAATTGAAGCCCCTGTGTCAACCAGCGCTGCTTCAATGCTGACCTTGTTCAGAGTGATTGTAATGCAGAGCGGCATTTGCCGAGCTTCTGGAGGTGCTAGCTCAGTTTCTGAAAACGTAATTGCCGGCCCTTTGGAGATGGTTGCTAGTGCGGTCGGTAAGCTGTCGACTGCCATATCTTCACTGACCATTACCTTCTGTCAAAAGTCTCTTAGTGCATTCTGATGAAGGGTAGACCTTTTGATCAGCTCTAGCACAGAGATTTTAGCGGGCACCCGGTCTAGATGATGTAACAAGTCATATTGAGTACCTGGCAGCGGTTCAGTTTCTTCTTGCTCAGCCGTTGGCTGGGAGGACTGGGGATTAGAAGTAGTGGGGTAATTCCGATGGAACATCTTCCCGCTCCTCAGAGCACAATTCGCTGCAGCATCTGAAGATAGTATGATGGGCCCTGCGGGGTGGATGAATGGAGCAGGTGGTGCGGGGGAGACGGTTTGGTGGAGCGTAAGGTTGGTGGTGGCAGTGGGTGATGAGCGGATGATGGGCGAAGGGTTGGTGGAAGGCAGGGTGGTGATGAGTGTCGACGCGGGTGGAGGGAAGGCTAGCGGCAGGGTAAGGATGGATGAAAGGTTGGATGGTGGTGTGATGACGGTGACGGGGTTAGGTGGTGGAGAGTATGATGGAACGGTGGGTGGTAAGGATTTTGCTGAAGCGGGTGTAATTGGGAGGATGAATGGAGGGGATGCTGGGTGTGCAGGAAGGATGAAGGAGGGAGTGAGAGGATTGCGGGGGTTATGGTGGAGGGCCATGACTTGTGGTGCGGCACTGTCATCATCAAAAGACCACCCGGCATTGGGGGTCGGTGGTTGGACCACGTTTACTTGTGCTGGTGCTGGCGGCTGCTGCTGAGGAGCGGGTGGGTGGTTTGGCATCGGATTCTGATGGATGCCCAGGTCCTGTACTTGCTGTGGTTGCTGGTTGCTGTTGTGGTGGCTGCTGCGGCTGCGGTGCCTGTTGCTGCTGCACTTGCGGCCTCGACTGCTGCCCTCTTTTCTCCTTGATCTCAACAATGGCCCGATGCATTGCGGCCCAATCTATCTTTTGCCCTTCATGGAGATCATACACCAGATCCCGAAACTGAAAACATCCTTCTATGGTATGGCCCGGCTGCCTATGGAACATACAATATTTAGTCTGATCAACGGCTGGATTCCAAGTAGGCCGTTCTGGAGGAAGTTGGATAGCATTCACTGACATGAGGGCGGAGAAGATATCTGTAAGTGTCTCTGCCAATGGAGGGTACTGGGCTCTCCTGGGAGCCGGGCACTTGCTGTTGGGGTTGCTGTTATAGCCGTTAGGTGGAGGGACATTGTGGTATTGCGGGGGTGGTGGTTGTTGTGGATTGGTGAAGGCATTTTGTGGAGTGACAAAGGTAGGCGGAGGGTTTTGTGGGGTTGCTTGGAAGTTTGGTGGAGCGGGGTTTTGGGAATTGCAGGGGTTTTGGGGGAAGCGGAATGGTGCGGACTGGAATGGGAAGGCAACGGCTTGCACTTGTTCATTTGTCTGGACCCCCTCGGTAACTGGCCCTTGTGGCTTCTTGTGGGACTTGGGCTTTTGGTTTTCAAATAAAAAGTGGATGGGGGAATCCTTAAACTAGGTCTGGATGAAGCGCGCCCGGCTGTAGAGCTGATGCATGTTGGCTATGTCGTTCATTGCCAGGATGTTCCGGAAGGTTGGAGTAGCATTTGAAATCAACAGCTTGACCTTCTCTTCCTCCGGGATGTGGCCAGGCACTCTAGCGGCCATCTGTCTCCACCTGTCTGCATAAGTGGCAAACTCCTCGTCTGGTTTCATCTTCTCGGCCACCAGATCTGTGAACGAGTATTCTGGGCCGACCCTGTCTTGGAACCGCTGGATAAACTTGTCCTTGACTACCTTGAAACTCTCAGCCTCTTCCAGTGGTAGGGAATAGAACAATTCCAGAGCAACACCATCTAAAGATCGGCGGAATAAATACGCCATAAGGCGATCATCATACTGGAATTACGCTGATTCATATAGAAAATCCCTCACATGAATAAAGGGATTGCTATTCCCGTCGTACTTATGGTAGTTGGGGAGCTCTGATTGAGGAGGGAATCGGATATTCTGGAAGCTTGGAACAGGGATATCGGCCAAAGATTGTGGGCCAACCCGCTTCTGGAGGAAATCGAGTTGCTGCTTCATGGCGGCCCACTTGTCGAGCAAGTCCTGCTCTCGGGAGGGAGCAGGGGCGGCGAAAGATGCTGATTGAATGTGAGGAGCAGATGGAACGGTTGTGGCAGAAGGTGGGTGCCCACAGGAAGGAGTGGAGGGATAAACAGTAGGGATGGGGGGCCCGTAAGAAGGATATTGGGCATAAGCTTGACCCGGATTAGCATAAACTTGGGCCGCCCCTTGCTGAGAGCGTAAGAAGTCGGAAGGGCCCATGAGAACTTGCGGAGCTACCGGAGCAGATGTGTGATGATCCATTTGAACAAAAGAAGGGATGGGCGACTTTCCCTTATCGAAAGATTGTTGGGCTGAATTGGAAGACTGGCCCGTTTCCATGCCCGTGAAAGTGATGGTCCGTGGTTGGACCGGAGTAAGGTCAATTGGAATGGGCTGAGCGGGGAGCCCAACATGTTGTGTCCCTGAGGTCATTTGAGTCATTCTGTGGTCACATGGGTCATTCGGCATCATTCTATAGTCATATGAGTTTTGTGTATTCTTGGTTTTGATAATGGCTTAACACTATTAGTCATTGTTATTTTCCACGCTCTTATGACTGACATATGTGATATTTTGTTCATGACAGATATGCACATGAAAGCTCAATGTTGCGCCCTCGCACGTGGATCGACCTGCGCGGTCAGGTCGCGGGGATCGACCTGCCCGGTCAGGTCGCGGGGGTCAAGGGGGCAGCGCCCCTTGCGGGGGTTTCCGGGGGCGGAGCCCCCGGAACAAAAATTTGCTTGAAGACTCAGTAATAAAACTTCAAGACAAATAAGGTCGATGCCACAGTCATGAACGGGCGGCTAACGGACTCAAGCGACGGAGCTGGTGCGGCCAACGGACCGACCCGGGGTGACCCGGGCTCTGCCCAGCTGGCGGTCGACCGCCAGCACAGGGGCGGTCGACCGCCCCAGCCAGGGATGGCCAGTCTGTAGTGTTTCAGCTGGCGGTCGACCGCCAGCCAGTAGCGGTCGACCGCTAGTCCCAGGGATCATCCGTCTATAGTGTTTTACAGTGGCGGTCGACCGCCAGAAGCTGTAGGTCGACCGCCAGCCCCGAGCCTTCAATTTTGACTTTGTTTCCAACTTCGAAAAGGGCCATTCAACCTTGATTTGTTTAATCCTAAAGTCACCTAATCACCCACAAATTGTGGATCTGGTCTAAGGCTTGTCCAAGGACCATTCAAGGTCTATAAAACCAATACAAGAGGGTTGGAAACCCTAAGGACTTTAAGAGGGTTACAAGGGAGGCTGCTAGAGTGTGTTCAAGGGAGAGGAATTCGGAGCACTGTAGCAGTGAACAGTACTCCGTGAAGAAGATCTTCATCCTCAAGTGTTCAAGCTCTTCAAGTGGAGATCAAGATCAAGGCCAAGAGAAGAGAAAGCTGCATCCTCCATCCTCTTCATCATCTCAAGGGGATCCATTGAAGCTCACTATCAAGGGAAATCATCTTCATCCATTCAAGTTCTTTCAAGTTCATTCAAGGTGATATTTCAAGCATTCAAACTCCTAGAAGCTAAAGAAGCAATCAAGATTCAAGGTAGCTTCATCATCTCCTTCATTCATTCAAAGAAGTTCAAAGAGAAGATCAAGAGAGAAGAATTGAAGGAAGAGGTACTGTTCACGTGAACAGTACTCCGTGAAGAACATTCATCCAATCAAGGGTGAATCAAGAAGATTGAGTTGAAGCTAAGAGGAGCCTTGTTGCTGATCAACATTCCATACAAGGGCCAATTCATTTTCACTCATAACTCAATCTCTTGTTTTAGTTCATTCACATCTTGTTTCATTTTCATTATTGTTTAAACATTGAAAGTGTGATTCATCCCTACCGGTGGTTAGTAGGAAGGCAATTGGAGGGTGTTCCAATTTGCGGTTGACGTCCCTACCAGGTGGTGAGTAGGAAGGCAATCGGTGGTTTCCGATTTGCGGTTTGGTGCGCTGCACAAGTGAAGCCTCACCGGATTTTGGTGAGGGGTGGACGTAGGGCTGAGGATTCAGTCCGAACCACCTTAAAAATCCTGTCTAGCGTGGTTTGCTTGTGTGATTGAATCGTTCTAGGTGCATGCTTAGGATCGAATTATTATATATCTTGCTTATCTTGCTAAGTGAATCATAGCATTCTTGGAAGCTAGTTTCTATTCCGCTGCAATTCATTTTAACTAGCTGTTTAGAGGGCCGCATTGCGAAAAGTGGGGCTGATCTATTCACCCCTCCCCTCTAGATCCGCTGTCCACTACACAACAAGTGGTATCAGAGCCTAATCTCTCATTATGGGGTCCAACGACCTTGAGGGAAATGGTGGATCAACGTCCAAGGGTTTTCTACCCGAAGGACATGCTGTGAATAGGCCTCCTTACTTTACTGGAACTAACTATCCTTATTGGAAACATCGCATGCAGGTGTTCATTCGCGCCCAAGACTACGAACTTTGGCGAGTAATCAACAAAGGTCCGTATGAGCTTACGGATAATGAGGACTTGTGGACTAAATAACAGATACGGCAATCCACTGTCAATTGGAATGCTAAACACATCATGCAATGCTCACTCCATCCAGTAGAATTCTCAAGAGTGGCTACCTGCGCATCTGCAAAACTAATGTGGGATAAGTTAGAGGTAATCTACTAAGGAACGTCTCAGGTACGAGAAACAAAAGCAAACATTTTAGTTTATGAATATGAAATGTTCCGCATGAAGCCTGATGAATCAATTCAAGATATGTATGCTCGATTAACTGTGCTTACTAACAGTTTGACTGATTTGGGAAAGAAATATTCAGAACAGGAAATTGTAAGAAAGATTCTCAGATCACTGACTGCAGCATGGCACACAAAGGCTACCGTGGTTGAAGAGTCAAGAGATCTCGCAACCACCAAGGTAGATGAACTCATTGGGTCATTAATGACCTATGAGATTAACCTCAAGAACAAAGAGGCTGAGGCACCTAAGAAGAAGTCCCTAGCTCTTAAAGCAGGGCCCAGCCGTCAAGGCTCTTCCGATGAAGGTGAGGATTTGGAAAGCGAGCGAGATGAGGATGACGTGGCTATGCTTACCCGTAAGTTTGGAAAATTTCTGAGAAAGGAAGGTAAGAGGTTCTTGAGAGGAAGATCTAAGGTGAGAAATGGTTTCAAAACTAATTCTGAAAATTTCAAGAAACCTGACAAAATCGTTTGTTACTCTTGCAATAAACCAGGGCATTACAAGAATGATTGTCCTGACAGACTTAAAAAGGCTGACAAATGGAAAGGCAAGAAGAAGAACAAGGCCATGGTGTCGACTTGGAGCGACGAGGAAGAAAGTAATGATGAAACCAGCTCTTCAGACAAGGAAAGAGGAGATCTTTGCCTTATGGCCAAAGGTGACGAAGAAACCGAGGTAACTTCTCCATTTGAAGGTTATACTGTTGATGATTGGGAGGAAGCATATATACAACTGATGGAAAAATATAACATGTACAAAAAGAAAAATAAATCATTGAAAAAGAAAATCAATTCTTTTGTGCATGATCATGAAACCAATCATAAGAATGCTATACTTGAGACTGAAATTGAAGATCTTAAGCAAATGATTGAAAATTTGGAGGAAGGAAGAAAAGAAATGGCTGACTTGGAAATTCAAAATGAGGACTTGAGAAATGAAATTGATAGCATGAAACTCAAAATGCAAACCTATGAAAAGGATAGCAAACTGAGCAATGAGAAATATGAAGCTGTCAAACAAGTTAACATTCAACTTTTGCAAAACATTGAAAACATAGAAAAAGAGTTGAAGGATAAACAACAGTCCTTAGAAAAATTTGTGGATGGAAGAGAAAACCTAGATGCATTGCTAGGTACTAGAATGAACTTCAACAAGGAAGGGTTAGGTTTTGAACCTACAAACAAAAGGCCAATTGGGTTAAAAACAGTCACATTTGTTTCCTCTTCTGATGCTTCAACCTCAAAAATAACATCCAAAGGAAAAGAAAAGATTGAAGAGGTAGTAACTGAAATTCCCAAAAAGCCTATCCAAAAGCCTAAGAAAGGTCGACCTTCCCCGCAACATAGGTCAACACTTCCTTGGCCATTGCATGCTCAACCTTCCAGATTTCACCACAATTACATTGCACACTCATATAGGCCACCACCATACTTTTGGGGAAATTGTGATTCATGTATTCAGCAATCCTATAAGTTTCAATCCCCTAGGTGGCAAAACAATCACTTTCAACCCAAAACCAACCAATGGCCTCAATGGTTTAAGAAGCAAACCTTCTCAAACTTCCACAAAATTCAACAAAGAGCTTCTAAACAAAATGTGAATGTCAAAGCTGAAAAGAAAAACTAATTTCCTGCTCCAAGCAAACAAAGCATGAATGTTAAGAAGGTTTGGATTCCAAAAGAAATGGTTTCATGTTTTGAAATTCTGAAAAGTTTGAAGGGACCCAAATTTGGTTGGGTTCCAAACACCATTGCTTAATTGCTTGTGCAGGAATGTCTTGCAGCCATGCATAACAGGTGGTACCTTGATAGCGGCTGTTCAAGACACATGACTGGAGACAAATCAAAATTTTGTCTCTTGGAGGAAAAGGAAGGAGGACACGTCACATTTGGAGGGAACAACAAGAGAAAAATCATTGGAACAGGTAATGTAGGTAAGAACCTCTCCAACTCCATTTGTAAAGTGTTGTTAGTTGAAGGATTGAAATATAACCTACTAAGCATAAGTCAATTATGTGATAAAGGTCACAAAGTATTGTTTGATTCTCTTGATTGTAAGATCCTTGAACCAAAATCTGAAAAGGTAAAATTTTCTGGTAAGAGAGTCAACAATGTTTACATGATTGACTTAGATGATCCTGCTCATGCAAATCTTTGTCTTGCTGCACCAAAATCTGAACTTGCATGGTTATGGCATCGTAGACTAGGACATGCTAGCTACAATGTTCTACATAAATTGTTAAAGCATTCAATGGTGAAAGGTTTGCCTGAATTATCTTTTAAACAAGAAAATAAGTTGTGTGATGCATGTGCCCTTGGTAAACAAACTAGAAAATCCTTCAAGGCTAGATCCTCATATTTGTCCTCCAAACCACTCGAGCTAATTCATATGGACTTGTTTGGTCCAACCAGAACTGCTAGTTTAAGTGGTAGAAAATATGGATATGTGTTGGTGGATGATTTCTCTAGGTTCACATGGGTTTTCTTCCTCACACACAAAAATGATGCTTTTAATGAGTTTCAGGCACTCTATTTGAAGATAAAGCAGGACGGTGAGTTTAAAATTTCCAACATTCAATCTGATCATGGTGGTGAATTTGAGAATACTGATTTCCATAATCTTTGCAGGTCAGAAGGCATTTCACATCGATTCTCTTCACCAAGAACCCCCGAGCAAAATGGGATTGTTGAAAGAAGGAATCGAACACTCATAGAGATGGCAAGGACAATGCTTGCCGAACGGCAACTTCCAAGGAAGTTTTGGGCCGAAGCGGTAAATACGGCGTGTTACATTATCAACCGGTCAATGGTAAGGTCTCACACCAAAAAGACTCCCTATGAGTTGCTCAAAGGTAAAATGCCCTCTCTGCATCATATCAAAGTTTTTGGTTCAAAATGCTTCATTCACAATAATGACAAAAGAGATTTAGATAAATTTGAGCCCAAGAGCGATGAAGGTTTATTTCTTGGATATTCTGATAGATCTAGGGCTTATAGAATTTATAACATTAAAAGTCAAACTGTGGAAGAATCACCCCATGTTTCCTTTGATGAATATCATGATTCTAACAATGATAATTCTTGCAGGAAAAATGATGAAGATGGGGAATTCCTAAGCATGAAGGACAAGAGTGATTCTCCACAAGAAGAAATAAAAGAAGACGGTGACCTAGCTGAATCAAGCAGTGCAAGGAATCAAGCTCCAGGAGAAGGTAACGATTCTATAAACATTAGAATCCTTAAGGATCATCCCTTGGAGAATGTCCTTGGTAGCTTGAATGACCCACCTAGAACAAGGTCACATTTTAAGATTGTAGAAGAATTAGATCAACTTGCTCTTGTCTCACAGCATGAACCCAAAAACATTGATGAAGCCTTAAAAGATGAAAACTGGATAAATTCCATGCAAGAAGAGTTAAACCAGTTTGAAAGAAACAAAGTTTGACATCTTGTTCCTAGACCTTCATCACAATCTGTAATAGGCACTAAATGGGTTTTTAGGAACAAACTAAGTGAGAATGGCAAGATAATAAGAAACAAGGCTAGATTGGTGGCTCAAGGGTATAATCAAGAGTTTGGGGTAGACTTTGATGAATCTTATGCCCCTGTTGCTAGACTCGAAGCCATCAGAATTTTACTTGCCTTTGCATGCTCCCTTAGAATAAAGCTTTATCAAATAGATGTTAAAAGTGCTTTCTTGAATGGCTTGATCAAAGAAGAAGTCTATGTTGAGCAGCCCCCTGGCTTTGAGAACTCTAACAATGCAGATTTTGTATATAAGCTAGACAGGGCGCTTTATGGACTTAAGCAAACACCAAGAGCTTGGTATGAAAGGCTAAGCTCATTCCTCATTGAAAAAGGGTACACACGAGGTAAGGTAGATCAAACACTTTTCACCAAGAAGCAAGGTAAAAATATCTTGATTGTTCAAATTTATGTTGATGACATTGTGTTTGGTTCTACTAAATCTGAAATGTGTGAGGAATTTGCTAACCTCATGACTAGCGAATTTGAGATGAGCCTAATGGGAGAACTTCAATTCTTTCTCGATTTGCAGGTCAACCAAGGAGAAGACGGATGCTTCATAAATCAAGCCAAATACATTAAGGAGCTGTTGAAAAGATTTGACATGGCAAATAGCAAAATCATTGCAACTCCTATGAGCACCTCAACTGCACTGGATTCGGATGAAAATGGTAAATTGGTGGATGCAAATGTCTATAGAGGTATGATTGGTTCTCTGCTTTACTTGACTGCATCCCGACCAGATATCCAGTTTAGTGTTTGCCTTTGTGCTAGATTTCAAGCTAGTCCTAGAGAATCCCATTTGACTGTCGTCAAACGTATCCTTCGATATCTTGCCGGCACTCAAGATTTGGGATTGTGGTATCCGTCATCATGTGATTTATCTCTTATATCTTATTCTGATGCGGACTACGCTGGCTGCAAGCTGGATCGCAAGAGTACTAGTGGCTATTGCCAATTTCTAGGCGGGTGTTTAGTTTCTTGGGCCTCCAAGAAACAACACTCGGTTGCCCTCTCAACCGCGGAGGCAGAATATGTTGCTGCGGGGAGTTGTGGCACCCAAGTGTTGTGGATTAAACACCAACTCCAAGACTACTTGGTGGATCTTGGTTGTGTCCCGATTTTGTGTGATAACACTAGTGCTATCAACCTTGCCAAAAATCCAGTCCAGCACTCTAGGACTAAGCATATTGAGATTATGCATCACTTCATTAGAGATGAGGTCGGTAATAAAAACTTTGAACTACTTTTTGTTGATACATTGAATCAGATTGCTGATATCTTTACCAAGCCCTTATGTAATGACAGGTTTTCAACACTCAGAAGGGAGCTTGGTCTTTGCCGACCTCAGGCCAATAAGACTTTGAATTGATGATCATGATTCAATTAGTCGTGTGTTTTGCATTCATGCATTGTTTATATGTTAATATGTCTTTTTGCATATGGTGTCGCATTGCATGTAGTTGCTTAATAATGAATTGAGTTCATGTTCATAATATGGTTTGTGCTGCATCATTCTCGCATGACCATGGTATATCAAATGTTGATGTATGGAAGGGCAAGTTATGCTTGTCACGAAGCACTCAATATGCGTGAGGTTTCACCTCTGCCAAGTACCATGCGTCAATGTCGCATATAGGCCATATAGTAAGGGGGAGTTGTCCTTGTGCAGCATTCATGCATATATTTCATCTTCATTCTGTTGCATTTAATAAGTGTATAACCATGTGTTGGGTCATGCATCTCATGTCTGTCAAATTCATGTCAACCCATGCATGTTTCAGGTCATTCTCCTCATGACAATTATCATTCCACTTGCTTGTAAACATCACTCCTTCGAGCATCCATTGCATATTCGTAGGGGGGGGTTTTGTTGAATCTCTTTACCTCTCGCAATCTACATTTCTTGGCTCACAGTCTGAATATGAGCTCATGAGACTAGCGAATATATGGTATAAGAGCTTTCTATTATGTGCCTTGATGATTGTTCATTCAATGACAATGGTTCAGATTTAATGATTTCCTTGAAGTTCTGATATTTCTTTTGAAATCATCTATGTTATGTGGATTTAATAGACCTTAACTAACGATTGCATATTGTGCTTTGCATGACTATCCTGAAATCTGAAAATCCAGACTTTATGGCCATCTTGGTGATACTCTAGAGTTTAGTATTGTTTCTAAACATCTTGATGAGCTGGAATTCCTGAAAATCATTCTGACAGAGCAATGATATTGTTGCACGGAGAAACATGTCATGTCATCAAATCAAGTGACAAATGCATATGTCATGATGTGCCCCTGTTATCTCTGTCTTAAAACTTTTGGACTCTAGGCAGAGCAATGGCATAATTGCTGAGAAACATATCTTCTCATCAATGAAATGAGTTTGGATATGTCATGACGTGACTTTGCTATCTCTGTTCATCTTGCAGCATGACAGTCAGTCTTGCCAAATACCTAGGAATACTGGCGTCTAAACAACGTGTATTCTTACGGCTAGGAGGCGTGTACTAGACTTGATTGCTCGTACAATATGAGTCATGTGCCTTCAAATTCAAAAGATATTGAAAATCAAAATATGAAACCTCTTGCTTCAATCATACAATTCCATGCTTTAGTCATGATTGTTTAGCCTCAATACTAGTTCTTGTGTTCTTCCCTTAGTGGTTATTGAATATGGATATATAAGACAAAGGACGGTTAAACACTGCCATGATATGCACCTTTGGTTCATTTCTATTAAATCTTGGATGTAGCTGCTTTTTGAACACTTTTGATGATCTCGGACTTCATTAGCTTTGAACCATATATGTTGCTTATGGCGTGCTTCAGTTTTGCATATAATGGCTTGCTCTTCACTCCTTTCAGCTCTGGTCTCACAAACAGTTTCCTTAATCACTCCTTTTTGTTGTTGGCAAAGGGGGAGAATTCTTTGTGTGAGTCCTTCATTAGAGCTAAGAGCTATGTCATAAGTGTTGTCCAAAGGGGGAGAGTGCATTGAGTCCAAGGGAGAGAAACCTTTATGCTCGTTTGTGCATGTGCTGGGGTTTGCATAATTTCATCGCATTCATATGTCATATGTGCATTCACATGCTACTACTATCATGGATCTTGAGCTGCACATGTCACATAGCATAGCATTCATATCTGCATTCATATCTGCATTGACATGCTACTATCATGAATCTTGAGCTGCATATATTGCATTTGTTATAACTTGTGCCTTTTTAGACATTCATATCACATAATGACTCACAGTGTTGCCATCATCAAAAAAGGGGAGAATGTTGTGTCCCTGAGGTCATTTGAGTCATTCTGTGGTCACATGGGTCATTCGGCATCATTCTATAGTCATATGAGTTTTGTGTATTCTTGGTTTTGATAATGGCTTAACACTATTAGTCATTGTTATTTTCCACGCTCTTATGACTGACATATGTGATATTTTGTTCATGACAGATATGCACATGAAAGCTCAATGTTGCGCCCTCGCACGTGGATCGACCTGCGCGGTCAGGTCGCGGGGATCGACCTGCCCGGTCAGGTCGCGGGGGTCAAGGGGGCAGCGCCCCTTGCGGGGGTTTCCGGGGGCAGAGCCCCCGGAACAAAAATTTGCTTGAAGACTCAGTAATAAAACTTCAAGACAAACAAGGTCGATGCCACAGTCATGAACGGGCGGCTAACGGAATCAAGCGACGGAGCTGGTGCGGCCAACGGACCGACCCGGGGTGACCCGGGCTCTGCCCAGCTGGCGGTCGACCGCCAGCACAGGGGCGGTCGACCGCCCCAGCCAGGGATGGCCAGTCTGTAGTGTTTCAGCTGGCGGTCGACCGCCAGCCAGTAGCGGTCGACCGCTAGTCCCAGGGATCATCCGTCTATAGTGTTTTACAGTGGCGGTCGACCGCCAGAAGCTGTAGGTCGACCGCCAGCCCCGAGCCTTCAATTTTGACTTTGTTTCCAACTTCGAAAAGGGCCATTCAACCTTGATTTGTTTAATCCTAAAGTCACCTAATCACCCACAAATTGTGGATCTGGTCTAAGGCTTGTCCAAGGACCATTCAAGGTCTATAAAACCAATACAAGAGGGTTGGAAACCCTAAGGGCTTTAAGAGGGTTACAAGGGAGGCTGCTAGAGTGTGTTCAAGGGAGAGGAATTCGGAGCACTGTAGCAGTGAACAGTACTCCGTGAAGAAGATCTTCATCCTCAAGTGTTCAAGCTCTTCAAGTGGAGATCAAGATCAAGGCCAAGAGAAGAGAAAGCTGCATCCTCCATCCTCTTCATCATCTCAAGGGGATCCATTGAAGCTCACTATCAAGGGAAATCATCTTCATCCATTCAAGTTCTTTCAAGTTCATTCAAGGTGATATTTCAAGCATTCAAACTCCTAGAAGCTAAAGAAGCAATCAAGATTCAAGGTAGCTTCATCATCTCCTTCATTCATTCAAAGAAGTTCAAAGAGAAGATCAAGAGAGAAGAATTGAAGGAAGAGGTACTGTTCACGTGAACAATACTCCGTGAAGAACATTCATCCAATCAAGGGTGAATCAAGAAGATTGAGTTGAAGCTAAGAGGAGCCTTGTTGCTGATCAACATTCCATACAAGGGCCAATTCATTTTCACTCATAACTCAATCTCTTGTTTTAGTTCATTCACATCTTGTTTCATTTTCATTATTGTTTAAACATTGAAAGTGTGATTCATCCCTACCGGTGGTTAGTAGGAAGGCAATTGGAGGGTGTTCCAATTTGCGGTTGACGTCCCTACCAGGTGGTGAGTAGGAAGGTAATCGGTGGTTTTCGATTTGCGGTTTGGTGCGCTGCACAAGTGAAGCCTCACCGGGTTTTGGTGAGGGGTGGACGTAGGGCTGAGGATTCAGTCCGAACCACCTTAAAAATCCTATCTAGCGTGGTTTGCTTGTGTGATTGAATCATTCTAGGTGCATGCTTAGGATCGAATTATTATATATCTTGCTTATCTTGCTAAGTGAATCATAGCATTCTTGGAAGCTAGTTTCTATTCCACTGCAATTCATTTTAACTAGCTGTTTAGAGGGCCGCATTGCGAAAAGTGGGGCTGATCTATTCACCCCTCCCCTCTAGACCCGCTGTCCACTACATAACACAACAGTGGAAGGATTGGATTGATTTTGGATGATGGTAGAAGGAGATGCGTTGGACCCTTGCATGGTCTGATAAAGAACTTGGAGTTGGGCCGGATCCAATTGGGCCATCATCTGAAGGACGGAGCCCGCGGAAGGAGTGGAGAAAGAAGGGGTAGCTTGACCTCCTTCCATAGAAGTGGGGGACGGGAGAGGGGTAGTCCCCTTCCCGGAGGAAAAGGTAACAACCCTAGGAGGGTTCTCAAGGAGCCCTTGAGGAAGGGAGTCCTCTTGGGAGCGGGGAGGATTAAAGGATGCCATGGTGGACTCGAAAAGAGGATTGGAATAGAATGTGAAGAAGGAATTGACTTGAGGAGATGATTCGGATGGACGAAAATAACTCCACATGCAACGAACAACCTTGACAAAATGCAAGAACAACCAACACAAAAATACACAATAAGCAACCAAACTTAGGTGATTCTAACAAGATGCAAGTGATAAAAGATGAAGACACTCAAAGGCAACCAAGTTATTTAAGATGATGCAACCCAATTCTTGTGATTCCTCCTTCGGAACTTTAGTGAATTGATTAATATGTGCTCTCAACAATAGGTTCCTAGCAGGAGATGGGTATGAGACTTGGTTTGACTCTAAGTATAATCACTCCTTCACTTATGCAACCCTAGGCACGGGGTAGGAAAGGTACAACCGGCCCGGCGTCCGCGTGAGAATCCACGGCTCGCGGGGACTTATAGAGGTCCCTGCTATGATTTCCTGATCGGCTCCAAGGAATATGGAGACGAGAGGTCCTCACAACAAGGTAGGAAAATGCAATCTAAGATATGACAAGATGAATGACCCTATGTGCACCGGAGTGCATGCAAAGTCTAGCCTAAAATCTAGCAATCAATGATGCACACAATGATATGAATATATGAACAAAACAAGGAGGAAGTCCAGTACCACCCAAGCAATAAATCACAGCAGAAACTGCGGAAATAAATACACCTCGGATGCGTACCTGCCAGGAGTATGACGGTCGAAGAACCCTGCGTCAGAGTAAAATAACGGTCAAATGCCAGACCGCCAGAAATGATATAACGCAGGGAGATGGGTCCGTCAAATGAGCCAGAGCCAAAATCGGACAGAAATAATAGGAAAACCCGTGGAAGCTCACACAGCAGAACCAAAGTGGCGGTCTAATGCCCCTGCGTCAGAGAACTGTAACGCAGGGACACAGGGCCGTCGGAGCACCCAGAAAACCCGAATCAGTAGGAGGCAAAGGGGGAAACCAAGGGCAACTCAACAAGCAGATGATGGCAGGTCTAAACAGGAATCAAGAGCACGATTGGCGCAAGTTCTCCCACCGTGATCGCCAAAAAATTATCTGTTGATTTTATTTTGCCTATCTATCTTTTCTTTGGGGTTTTGAATGATGAAACGACAAGCAAGTAATCAAAGATCCGTTCTTAACCTAAGAACATGTGATCATGAACCTAGGCAATCAAAGCTAGCTCTAGCATGGGCATGCTATCTCGCTCAAACTATGCTAAAGAGCAGGGAAAACACATGCCGGGGTGTGGAGCAAAAGAGTAAATAAAACACACCGCAAGGGGTGGAGCAAGCAAGAAAATAAAAGAGATATATGATGAACGAGAAAGCTAATGCCCAAGACTAAGGAAAGATGTGATCGCCACCAAAGTAAAAATAAGCAAAACATCTGTAAATACCTTGGAAATAGGTGGATAAAACACCCGCCCACGGGAGAGAAAAAAGAAAACCTGCAGGTCAGCTAGAAATAACGGCCAGGACCCTGTGCGTTACTTGGAAAGTTACGGCCACACGATAGACCGCCAGGAGGAGATGACGCGCCTTCACCAGACCGTCAGATAACCTGCAGTAGCAAAGTGTAGATTCTTTTAACTCCAACTCTTCCAGCCGGCTAGAAGACTTGGGCCTCGTACTGGTGAACCTGTAAACCTGCCAAAGATGTAGAAGACAAGAACAAAGCAACCCAAATTAGCCCTTTCAATAATATAGCATCAATTCTCAAAAGAACTTAAAGACATCAAAAGGAAAGGGGATTACCGGGGAGTTTTTGGTTTTTAACCCCTCTGGGCGTTTTAAAAGATTAGGAGGATGTTTGGATGCTTAGAGAACAGTGAGAAAACGTGGAGAAAGAGGAGGGACAATGTTTTGATTGAGGAAAAACCAGGGAAGAACTTAAGCATGCAATGATGAACTTGAAAGACTAAAACCAAAGTACTCCCTTGATTATGAGATGGATGAACGTGGGAAGCAGTTCCTCTTGGATGAAGATGGCTCCTGAGTTCGGCAGCACTTCGTCATGAATTTCAAAATCCTCCTCCTTGGGCCATGAAGTCAAGGGTTCTATTTATAGACCCTCAAACTCTCAGGTCGAGCAGAGGATAATCCAGCAAGATAAAGGGATAACTCTTAGTAAATCCCCGAAGATAATATCACCAACAGTCCATAGAAATAAACAGAAGGTTCTGAGATCAGATTTGAAAGAGATATCGTCAATCCAAACCCTTATCTTCGGCCACGGAGTAGCAGAGAAAAGGCCTGAACTGTCAGGACTCTCTGAAGGAAGTAACGGCCGCACGACAGACCGCCACTTGGAAATAACGCACCAAGGAACATCCGTCACTATCAACCTTATCCCTAAAAGATAAGATCAACGGGAAGAAGACCCAACAAGCTGGACTCTTCAAGAAAGCAACGGCCAAGGAATAAGGCGTCGGAATGAAACAACGGCTACACAACATACCGTTATTATCAACGTGTAAGCCAAAAGGATAAGTTTTAAAACAAGGCCTTAAGCCTTAAGACTCTTCAAAGAGTAACGGTCCAGGACCCATCCGTTAGAATTAACGTGCCTAGGACCGACCGTTATTATCAAAATGGAGATCAAAAGGAATAGAGGTATTGCTAAGATTCATCCAATGAAGCGCCACCAGGAACCATATCCGATCAAGGAGTTAAGACCCAAGAAATAGGCTTCAACTAATCAAGAGACTCAATGAAGAATGAACAACTCAGAGCATCATATAGAATGAATAAGGAGATGACCCGACTTATTGGGTATAAAACGGGTGTCAACACATGTTAGCTACAATACTCTTCATAAGTTGGTGAAGCATTCTATTGTCAAAGGTCTGCCTGAAATAAAATTCAAACTGAACACTAAGATTTGTGATCCATGTGCTCAAGGAAAACAAACTAGAAAGTCATTTAAAAGCGGAACTAAAAACTCATCATCTAACCACTTGAACTAGTCCATATGGACTTATTTGGTCCAACCAAAACAGCTAGCTTAAGTGGTAAAAGATATGGTTATGTCTTAGTAGATGACTTTACTAGATTCACTTGCGTATTTTATCTTTCAAATAAAAATACTACCTTTGATGAGTTTCAGGCACTGTATATGCAAGTGAAGCAAGATGGTAAGTTTAAGATTTCTAACATAATTTCAGATCATGGTGGTGAATTTAATAATGCTGACTTTGAAAATTTGTGTAGGTCTGAAGGAATCATTCACAAGTTTTCATCACCAAGGACTCCTGAACAAAATGGGGTAGTTGAGAGAAGAACATAACCCTCATAGAGATGGCACGCACAATGCTTGCTGAAAGGCATCTACCAAGGAGATTTTGGGCAGAAGCGGTAAACACTGCATGTTACATCATCAACCGCTCAATGGTAAGGCCACTCACCAAAATGACTCCGTATGAGCTGCTAAAAGGTAAAATGCCATCTCTCTTTCACATGAAAGTTTTTGGGTCTAAGTGCTTTGTTCATAACAATGATAAAAGAGTTCTGGACAAGTTTGAGCCCAAGAGCGAAGAAGGGATATTCCTTTGGTACTCTGATAAGTCTAGAGCTTATAGAGTCTATAATCTTAAGACCCTTTGTGTGGAAGAATCCCCTCACATCACCTTTAATGAAATTGGTCTTGACAACACTTGCAAGGAAGATGATGATGGGGAATTCCTGAACATAAAAAGAAAAGAGGAACTTCAACATGAGGAGATACAAGTAAATGAAGATCAAGAAGGGCCAAGTAATGATCCGATCACCGAAGCAGATGAAGGTAACACTCAGCCTGATTTAAGAGTGTTAAAAGACCATCCATTAGATAACATCTTAGGTAATCTGCATGACCGAATCAAAACTAGGTCTCATTTCAAAATTATGGATGAAATTGAACAACTTGCACTTGTATCTCAAATTGAACCCAAAAATATTGTAGAGGCCTTAAAAGATGATAACTGGATAAACTCCATGCATTAAGAATTAAACCAGTTTGAAAGAAACAAAGTTTGGCATCTAGTTCCCAGGCCTCAAGAAAAATCTCTCATAGGAACTAAATGGGTTTTCAGAAATAAACTAAGTGAAGATGGAAAGATAATAAGAAACAAATCCAGATTGGTGGCTCAGGGGTATAATCAAGAATTTGGCATAGATTATGAAGAATCTTTTACTCCTATTGCTAGACTAGAGGCCATTAGAATTTTGCTAGCATTTACATATTCTCATAAAATCAAATTGCAGCAAATGGATGTTAAGAGTGCTTTTCTAAATGGTCTTATTAAAGAAGAAGTCTATGTAGAGCAACCCCCCAGTTTTGAATGCACATATTTCAAAGATCATGTTTATAAGTTGGACATGGCTTTATATGGCTTGAAGCAGGCACCTAGAGCTTGGGATGACAGACTAAGCTCATACCTCACCGAACAAGGGTATTCAAGAGGTAATGTAGACCAGACACTATTCACCAAGAAACAAGGTAAGGATATCCTGATAGTTCATATTTATGTGGATGACATAGTGTTTGGGTCCACTAAACCTCAAATGTGTGAGGAGTTTGTAAAACTTATGACCAATGAATCCGAAATGAGTCTAATGGGTGAGCTTCAATTCTTTCTTGGCTTACAGATTAGTCAAGGCAATGAAGACTATTTTATCAATCAAGCCAAATATGTGAAGGAGTTGCTGAAAAAGTTTGATCTGACAAACTGTAAACCATTAGGAACTCCAATGGGGACTGCCACTTCACTGGATGCAGATGAACAAGGTACACTAGTAGATGCAAAGATGTATAGAGATATGATCGGGTCATTACTCTATCTCACTGCATCTAGACCAGACATTCAGTTTAGTGGTTGCCTTTGTGCTAGATTTCAGTCTAGTCCTAGAGAGTCCCACTTGACTGCTGTCAAGCATATTTTTAGATACCTTGCTGACACTCAGGAATTGGGATTATGGCATCCTGCATCCTGTGAACTCTCACTTATTTCTTATTCAGATGCAGATTACGCTAGATGCAAACTGGACCGCAAGAGCACTAGTGGCTATTGCCAATTTCTTAGTGGGTGTTTGGTTTCTTGGGCCTCCAAGAAATAGTGCAGGCTGCAACTCGCCTGCATGAAGTCGGAATCGCTAGTAATCGCCGGTCAGCCATACGGCGGTGAATTCGTTCCCGGGCCTTACAATTACTTACGCTCTCAGTGTGCCTATGATGTCACCCCTGGTGGATTTTTAGCTAGTGTATATCATCTTACGAGAATACAGTATGGTGTGGATCAACCAGAGGAAGTATGTATAAAAGTATTTGCCTCAAGGAAGAATCCTGGAATCCCATCTATTTTCTGGGTTTGGAGAAGTGCTGATTTTCAAGAACGGGAATATTATGATATGTTGGGAATTTCTTATGATAATCATCCACGGATTTCAAAGTAGCCCTATCCAATTCAAAAATTTCCCCCAATTGGGCACGTCTAGCATATTTTTTCAGAGTAGCTAGATCACTATAACTTACTCCATTAAGTTCGCCACCATAGAATTCAACAGTTACACCTACTTGTTCGACACTATACTTGGATTCTGCCCTTCTAAAAGGAACATCAGCTCTCACAATTCCATCTCCATCTACACTCGGTTGCCCTCTCAACTGCAGAGGAAGAATATGTTGCTGCAGGGAGTTGTGGCACCCAAGTACTGTGAATCAAACACCAACTACAAGACTATCAAATAGATCTTGGCTGTGTTCCCATTCTGTGTGATAACACAAGTGCTATAAATCTTGCCAAGCATCCAGTCATGCACTCTAGGACCAAACACATTGAAATTAGGCATCATTTTATAAGGGATGAAGTCCTCAAAAATCACCTTGAGCTCCATTTTGTAGACTCGAAAAATCAGATTGCAGATATCTTCACAAAACCCTTAAGCAATGACAGGTTCACAATATTAAGGAGAGAGCTCGGTCTATGCAGACCTCAACCCACTCAGGTTTGAGCTATCTATTCCTCCTTCGATGTTCAACTTACTTGTCTTTACTATGATTGGAGCAAGCATATCTGTTTTGATTTAGAATTGGTCTATTGACTATATGAACCTTGCTATGAATGATGGTCACATTTAGGGGTAGCTTGTTTACATTTCTGGTTGCTTTTAGTTGAACATCATCTTATGACTAAATGGTATATCAAATGTCGAGAAGTGGAAAGACAGGTCACGCCTATCAG
The DNA here is from genome assembly GCA_022559845.1 of Amorphophallus konjac. Lineage (NCBI taxonomy): Eukaryota > Viridiplantae > Streptophyta > Magnoliopsida > Alismatales > Araceae > Amorphophallus > Amorphophallus konjac. The sequence goes on from CM040118.1 coordinate 117,321,555, forward strand.
GAAACTCTCCTCATGTGTGAGGACAGGCCTCCGCCAAGTACCATGAGTCAGAAATGTATATTGTTAACTGCATAAGTGATTTCTAGTGCATAAGCATGTTTAAAGCTTTAGCATCCCATAAAGCACTTCTCATTGAGAGCAAAGAGGTAAAACCTTTCTTGAATGATTGTCTGAAAGAAGAAAGTCAGAGGTATTAGCTGTTGAAGTTGGCAGGGGTATTTTCAGCAATGAAGATTCTCAAAGAAACTGGCTGAGCATAGTTCAAGTGGACAGTCATGTGTCGAGACATGCATGACCGAATCTACTGAACAGGTCGACACTTTCCCAGTCATGTGTCGACACCTGGAGGGCAATGGCTTAATAAAGGACAGTGCACATCATGAGTATGGTTGGTGCATGTTGTGACTATGGCATGACAAGGTTGGTGCAGATCGTGTGGGCATGAGCTTCAAGGTCGGTGCATGTTCGTGAGCATGGTCTGTGCATAATGGGGTGCTAGCCAACAAGGTCGGTGCATAGCTGTTAAGGTCTATGCTTGTTTCAATTTATACTCGACATGAGTCTGTGCAAATCTGGTGTTAATGCTACATATTCCTTGCAAAGGCTACGCCTCCTCTAGCTAGGTCGACACCCCCACAGAATGTGTCGACCTTGTCACTAAGCCGCTCTTGGGTTTGAAGGTTCAATGGAGAGTTTTTCTGATTCCTTCTTCCCACTGCCTCCTCCATTTCCATTTCAAATCCTTTACCTCTGAACCCTCATTTTTCACCGAGCATTAAGTGAGGGGGAGTTGAGATTGTTTTCATTCATTGATACAACCCTGGGTGAGTTCATGTGTTTTACTCCTGGTTAAAGAAATGGTTTCTTGTTTATAATCCTCATTTCCGTTAATCATTGCATTGAGTTCTACCAAACTTGCACTCATAATAGGATTAAAACATTTCTCTAGTCCTTGAAAATGACCATTGCCTGAGTGTCTGAAAGTTCACTACAAATAGGCTTCTTTGGTTTATGAATTGATTGGCGCGTATTGTCTTTAAACATGTCACCTACTTGAAGTCAATTAGAGAATACGCCTCCTAAAAACCATGCTGCTATAATTTCAGAGCAATGACCTCTCTTCAGAGAAATTAGATCCCCCATCAATGAAATGAAGGTTAATCTAGTCATGATGAAGGCTGTCAACTCTGTTCAGAAAAATTCAGAAAGATAAGCTCACTGAGTAACCAGGGACTCTGACGTCTAATCAACATATTTCCTTGAGTCAAAAAGTGAATGCTATATCATACTGTTTTATTAATTAAAGTCAAAAAAAAATTTGTTTGGTGTTGACTCTACACCTTGCTTCAAAATAAAAAGGTTCTTGTTTATCTTCAATACTTGATTATCTTCCTTTTCCAATCATGCCAATTAAAAGTGATAAGTAAGTCAAATGGGCCTGGTTCCAGTCTCTTAACTATCTCAAATATTTTAGTCATATTATTTGTTGCAAAAATGGTTTTTCTCAAACCCTCGTTACTCAAAAATGAGCTTATAAGGTTTAAAGTGTTTTGCACTTAACATAGGGGTATATACGTCATTTCTTATCTCAGGGTTGTTATTTTAAAATAAAAAATATCAACTCTCCTTATTTACTCGACGATGAAAATCATTTTACTCACCTCACCTCATTTCAACCCTACTCCACTCGGGACCTCTCTCTCCAGCGAATCTGCACATCCTCGCCGTGGAGGTCGACGCCCCGTTCCATCCTTCTTCACCTATGCAACCATCTCCCCAGCTAGCTCCTGCCATCCCTTGTCTTCTCTCCTCCCTTTCTTCTACCCTCTCCATGGCTCCTCCGGTCACCCGTGGCAAGAAGAAAGACGCGGCTTCATCCAAGAAGGCCGCAGCCTCGAAAGCGTCCATAGAAGGGCGCTCCAAGAGCATTGAGGACCGCCCAGCTGCAGAACCAGCTAAGAGACGAGCTGCCGAGGCCCAGGGCTCGAACAGTGAAAAGGTTTCACCCCCGCAACCAAAGGCCAAGTGGCCACGGCTATCCGCCAAAGAAAAAGGGAAGGCCAAGGCTCAGTCCATCCCTCTGCAGGCCAGTACTACTCCCTCAGTTAGGGAAGAAGACAGTGATCCCACCAGGATTCTCTTTCCTCGGTATGTGGATTTTGGTGACCACAAGATGCTTGAATCTTTTCCTGAACTACTGCCTTTAATTGAGTTCCAAGGATGGCGACGGTTTTTGTCCGATCAAAAGGTATACTACACATTTTTAGTTCAGCAGTTCTACAAGAACTTGTTTTTTGATGAAAATAAGAAAGTCCTTCGGACTGAAGTCAAAGGGGTTTCCATCAAGCTTACAACAAAACTTCTTCACAGAGCCTTACACATACCCCGGGATGAGGAAATCGAATCTGAGGTTCAGATTGACTTGTCTGTAGCTTACACCATACTGACAGGAAAGCCTCGAGACCCTCAACATGCTACCCAATTACTTGTCAAATCCTTTGACACAAATCGATTTCCCCCATTGCAACATCTACTGCATCACATTTTTACCACCATGATTACCCCACAAGGGGGTGGCAGAAGTAGACTTATAGAGACCCAGAGGTTCCTGTTTTACTGCTTGTTCAACAATTACCATGTTTGTTTACCAGAGATCATGCTCCAGATTATGGACAGTTGCACTTACAACCGGCGTAGCCTGCCCTATGATGCACAGCTAACTGCTATTTTTCAAAAGGTTGGCAGCCCTCTTGATAATGAGAAGTCCATATCTATCCTCAGGAGCAATGTCTACAACATGAGGTTCATAGAAAATTACATGCACTTCAAAAAGGAAGGTGACAAACTTGTAAGGAATCTACCTAGACATTTACCTGACCCTCCTATACAGCCAGCTCCACAGGAACAACCTGCACAGGACCAGCCAGCTTCAGATGCATAGTTAGATCAGCATGAGGAAATGTTCCATGCAGACATTCACTTTGAGCAGGCCCATCAGCAGCAGTAGTCTGAAGATCACATGGACCAGCCTGGCATGATGACAGCTTTTGGCATTCAACCTCCACTATCTCCAGACAATGAACCTCGAGTGTTCAGTGCAAGGGATGCCCCTCCTGAATTTCATACAGAGGCCTCCACCTCATGAGGTCCTGCTTTTGGTGCCACTGGTAGTCTCATGGACATTCACCCTGCACTTATCCAATTTCTCACTGCTCAGTTTGGGAGCATTAACTCCTCCTTTCGACAACTCAGCTTGCAAGTGGACAGAATAGAATCCAGACAACTCCACAATGAGCAAGTTCAAACCAGCAGATGGGCAAAATTTATGCATGATAAACACAAGTCAGATGCAAGGTTGTACAACTTCATGAACTCAATCGTCAATGTGTGCGAAAGAGCTGGGACAATAATGAAGAGGCTCAGGCAAATTCACCTTGAAACCCAAGAGAAAACTACAGACATGGTGAGGCATGCATATGACATATAAGAAGAGCAAGGTAATATCAACATTAAGTGTGCCAAACTGATGGACTCCTCCAATCTGCTAGCTGAACATGTGACTGGCACAACTACATCCATCCGAGCACAAGTGGCTGGCACAACTACATCCATCAGAGCACATGTGACAACAGAGACCAACAGATCCATTGATGCCACCTCCAATCTGGAGAGAACAATTAATGCTACTACTTCTCGACCATTGGATGCCTCCCAATGGCTGAAAGGGAAGATGTACTCTGACTCCAAGCAACTAGATGCAACCTCCAAGCCTGCAGAAACTATCCATACAGACATAGCTCGAGCAGTCGACAGCACCACCAAAGCTGAGGTCAAAATGGATGTAGTGTACAGAAAATTGGATATGGTCGTTACTGAAATCTTGGAACTCATTCGTTTGCATAAAGCTCAACTCCAACCAGCCCTGTAGGACGCAGGTGATGAATGGTGCCTTCCTCCTCAAATAGAAGCCACCTCTTCTCATTTTCCACCACAAGGCTCCCAGTAGAGGGCTGAAACAGAATACATCTGTGAAATGATTCATGGCTGCCTCAAGGACATCAAGGAAAATATCAAGTCTTTAAACTAGTTTGTCCGATAAAGGGATGAGCAGCTAACTCAGAGGGTTGACTCTCTAGCAATAGCAATCTCTCACATGCAACATGACTTCCAAGAGGCACAGATCCTTCACTTTGCCAGTTCTAGCTCCATGCCTCCACCACAGCAGCCTCCTCCTTCACCCCCTCCTTGCTGATGACAAAGGGGGAGAAGTATTGAAGATCTTCTGAGAAGACAAGCATCATCTAGCATCTAGTATGTAGTTAGATTTTTCCTCTAGATTTTAGCTTTTGCATTTAGTCAATGTAAATGCTTGAATACATGTCTTACTTGATCTGTATGAAACCTAGGTTGATCAATGAAACAAGCTTTTTGTTGAAAAAATGCTAAAGTTTAGTCGTCGTGTTGAATGAATGAATTTCACTTGTTTTATGGTTCCTCAACCAAATTATGTAATGCTATATGAATGCTTGGTTATAATGATTCATGGTTGTCATCATCAAAAAGGGGGAGAATGTTGTGTCCCCTGGTTTTGATGATAACAAATCATAAATCATTAGTAGATAATTGAGGAATATTTAACATGTTCTGGTTTAATGAATAGACTAAACAAGTGTAGAAGAATTTCTCTAAGTGATGTCTCGACACCATCTGATGATGTCTCGACACATCTAGAAGAGATCGTGCTGATATACGAATGGTTGAGCTCCAGCATAAAAGAATGTATCGACACATCTAACCAATGTCTCGACACCCCCAGAAGAATCAAGCTGTAGCCATTATCTGTCTGGCCTATGGATTAATTGATGTCTCGACACACTGAGTGAAAAGTGTCGACACACCTCAACCCTCACTTCTTTATGGCAGACGTGTCTCGACACCTTCGTGTGATGACTCAAATCCTGGCGCGTAAAGACTCTACACCTTCGTGTGGGAACTCTGCACATGATGCACAAGTCTCGACACCGTTTGACGATGTCTCGACACAGTTATGATGTTATCTCGGAACCAAGCACATATGTCCCGACACACTGTGAGTAAAGTGTCGACACATCAGTGTTCGACCAGAACGATTTTGAAATCGGCAGAAGTTGTCTTCAATTTATTTAATGGGATGTCTCGACACACTGTGTGGAAAGTGTCGACACACTCGTGTTCGACCAGAACGGGTCTGAAACCGATAGAAGCCATTTTCAAGATTTGGAACTTGTCCTGGAGGATCTGTCCAATCTGGAAAAAGCCGTCAAAGTGGGTACTCTGTCGAAGGATGATGGTCTGGCAGAGAAATCCCCTGAAAGGACTGTACTTTTGCTGATATGGTCTCCCACCTACCCACATATCTGTAGACTTGATAGAAATAGAGTCAACTTGGCAAATAGAAGCAAATCAAATTATGTGGATGTGACATTATGGGTTTTGCTTGAAAAGTGGACAACGTTGGTGTCGCTGAAGACACCCAATATATCAGGAGCATGAGCTCCAGTTCGACAGCAAGAAAAGCAAGTAGAGAAAAGAACAACTAGAAGCTTGCTGATGAAGTTATCTTCTTCCTGGTGATGCTGCCTACGTGAGTGCAACAAAAAGAAGATGATCCTCTTCCTCACGATGAGAGGACTCCTTGCAAGCAGGAAGGTCTTGTGAAGCTCCATCCACAACCCTTGAAAGCTGAAAGCTAGATCATCATCCTATCACAAGGGTTGTGGTGAAGAACCAGGAAGAACAAGAAGAGAGCCAAGGACCCCTCAAGCTCTTTCCCAAATAGGAGACTTATTTCTCATAGTGCTTCATTACGATACTCTGTCTGGTTGTTTCATTCTCAGTTTACTTTTCTTAAAAACATACTTCATATCATTCGTTCCTTACCTGTGAGTAGGAAGATAGGCGGTGTGGTAACCGATCTATGTGTTTTAGGTTGTTATCCCTCAAGCTGTTTGGCAGCGGAGTGTTTTGGGTTGTGATCCCTCAAGCTGTGTGGCAGCAGAGTTGTGAGAGTGTATCTCTCTGATTGAAGCTGTGAATCAGCGGATGTGCTTTTACACTAGTGAAGCCTCACCGTGTTGTGTGAGGGGTGGACGTAGGTCTCTAGATTGAGACCAAACCACCTTAAAGATTGTGTCTTGTGATTTGGTTTCCTTTTTGTTCTAGCGGTAGAAGCATGGTAGGACCGTTCATGGATATCATTTGTGTGTCCAGATTCTTAGCTATTAACTAAATATCTATCTTATCATCATTTGTGTTAGATCTTTTTTTATTTCTGTAAAGAAGGGCAAAAAGGGGTTGATCTATTCACCCCTCTCCTCTAGATTTGCCTATCACCACTCAACAACAGCCTACAGATTCTCACATATAACTTAAACCATTCACCAAAACAACTCCAACAAGCTCTCTTCGCATGACGACTGTTGGCACCAATTTTTGCCTACCTTTAGAACCCCCCTACTACAGTAGAGACCTCCCTAGGGTGTAGCCCTCCAGTAGGGACAGCAAACCCACAATAGGGGCAGACCCCTCCAACTGAAGCAGCAGCCCAGCAGCAGAAGACCACTTGCCTGGGCTAGGAACCCTGCAGCAGGCTAGTGCATACCTCCCCGGGGTGAAAGCCTGCAGTAGGGACAACAATGCTCCCCGGGAAGGCACTTGTCCGAGGTGAATAGAGGCTTAGACCTCTACCGCAGCACAGCAGCAAGGAGGAGGGACCTCCCCGGGGTAACAAGCCTCTAGGGTGTGGTCACCCCACTCTTCTCCCCCCTGGGGTTCCGGTCACCTCCCTGGCCTTTGGTGAGATTAAGAGAATGTTCACCCCCCCTCACTCACTTAATATGCAGCAGAAATGGGACAGCATGGAGTTGGAAGACCTATACGGGGTCGGGGGGACCCGTCCGGGGTTGCCCAACCCCGGGGAGGTCTGTGCGTGGTCGGGCAGGACCTGCCCGGGGTCAATCGACCGCAGGGGGACCTGCCTGGGGTCAATCGCCCCTGGGGGGACCTGCCCGGGGTTGATCCACACCTGGTAGGACCTGCCTGGGGTCGGATGACCCCGGATGGGTCCGGGGGGACCTGCCCGGGGTCATCCATGTTGAATCTATAGTTCGGTGCAGAAGGATTCAGAGGGGGGGGTGAATGAATCCCTCTAAAAAAACTTTGCTCTAAAACTTATCAAATAAAATTCTGATCAATTATCTATTGTTGAATTTGAACCAATGAACTAGGGTAGCTGAGTGACAGATCGTTGGCATAATTAACAGCTCAGTATAAAATGTGGAATTGAAACACAAGCTCTTAGGTGGCAAACAGACCACGAGGCACTCAATAGATATTCAATTAGATCACGATCCTAATCATGCATCTAACAGAATCAAATAGATAATCAAATTGGAGAACACAGAAGATTTTTAGGTGGTTCGGTCACTGACCTACATCCACCCCACACTCCAACCAGAGTGTGGATTCCGCTGATACACAGCTTAAACTGCTAGGCCATACAGCTTGCCTACAACCGCTGACTTACAGCTTCCTCCGCTGGGCTTTACAGCTTAGCCACCGCTGGGCAATACAGCTTAGCCTCCGCTTGGATTCACAGCTTCAAACCACTGGGCCTTACAGCTTCGCCTACGCTGATTACAAAGCTTAGAAATGGAATGTAACAATGGAAAAACAAGAATGATAAAAATTAGCAATAGAAAGATGGATTTAAAGCTCAGAAAATATAGCTCGCTCTGGAGCAAAGTAGCTTGGATCTGATCCAGAAGCTACAAATCTTTCTCCTCCTTCAATCTTGCTACTGCACTCTCTTCTTTTTCTTTCTTCTCTCACTCATTGACTCTCTTTCTCAGGCACTCTCTCTTCTACTCTCTTGCTGCTTCTCTTCTTCTCTCTGGCTCTTCTGATTTTTGATCGCTCTTTCTACTCTCTATCAATTTGCTCACTTGGTGATTTCTACTCCTTCTATTCTTCACTCTCTGCTTCGCTTTTTTCTTGCACAGATCTGGACGCTCTGCTCTCCTTTTATAGCCAGCAGACCGAGAGCGCGTGAAAATCACGTTTCCCACCCAATAATTCGATCAGATCTGGGTTGGAAATAATCCACAAGTCAAGACCTAGAATTCCTTGCTTTGCACGTGTCAAGATCTCCTCATTATAGCGCGTCCTTGGATCACGAGCCATAGACATGGTTCACGTGATTTTAGTTCGAGCCAGAACTATTTAAGTCACGGTCCCTTGTTCTCACTATCATGTGAGACTTAAGTTCCTGAAAGTAGATTATGAGACATTTCATCAAACACCTTGTCTTCATAGCAAAAAGACAATATTCATTGACTATAGATGAAATAAAGATATAGAATGTGAGAGAAAAATCAGATATTGTGCCAACAACTTCAAATCAGTGAGATAAAGTATGCAAGGCAATTTATGAAATCTGACATGAATCCAATGTTAATCACCAACTTGACATAAACTTGAAGAGAGTAATACAAGGACTAACGTACACCTCATAACAAACAGCTCAGACTTTGTTAATGAAGTCAACTAGACTAACACAGACTATATGCAGATTAGCACAGACTTTATTTAGGAACAAAGGATAACTAGCACAAACTTTATTTAAGCTAACACAGACTCCCATGCAACCTGACGCAGACTCTGTTACATGCTAACACGGACTTTGTGCAAACAAACATAGACTCTATGCATGCTAACATAGACTCTATTCATACTAGCATAGACTTGACATGCAGGACATAACATGCTAACACAGACCTTAATGTGCATATGGGAAAGTATGCACAGACCTCGGTGCATAAATATGCACAAACCTATATAGCTTCATATAGCAGACAGTGCAGTATGCACAGACTTCATATAGCGGTCAGTGCAACGAGCACAGACCTTGTTACGCATGTCTAGCTAAATGTGCATAGACCTTAGACTCTTTATGGAAGAACCTGCCCATACCTTACAATGCGTATATAAACATGTGCACAGACCTTATTCGTGCAAGGGCAGAATGTGCACAGACTTTAGATGAATAGCAGGCAATGTGCACCGACGTTAGTTCTGCATTGACATGATGTGTACCGACCTCCATATGCAGGACGTTGCATTTGCACCGACCTTTATATGCTACTGCTAGCTTATGTGCACCGACCTATGTTCATAAGAAGTAAACACATGCACCGACCTGCTTTATGCACAAGGCACAATGTGCACCGACCTTATTATGCAGGATGCAAAATGTGCACTGACCTTATATGCCATAAAGCAAAAAGTGTACCGACCTTTCTCTGCACTTTCTCTGCTATAATGCAGATGTGCACCGACCTTGTTTTGCACAAGGCACAATGTGCATCGACCTTGCATTGAACAAGGGACAAAACATGCACTGACTACATGTGCATCCTACAAAAGACTGCACCGACCTAATATGCACTGACCTGCACATGCATAGGGTAACAATATGCACTGACCCTAACATGCATATAGCAAATGTGCACTGACCTTGGTCTTGCACAAACAAGATGTGCACCGACCTTGTTCAAGGGTCTTGTACAAACAGAATGTGCACTGACCTTATATGCACTGACCTTGCATGCTCAATGCACAACAGGCTAAAGTGTGCACCGACTATATGTATGCGCGATGAAAGCATATACTAACTATGCACAGATATATGAGTAACCTACAGGAACGTGCACGGACCTTGTGTGCTATTATGAGCAAACTTGCACCGATCTTATGCTCAGATATACAAACTATGCACAGACCTATATGAGTAACCTACAGGAATGTGCACGGACCTTGTGCGCTATTATGAGCAAACCTGGTGCATTGACTATGATGTATGCAGTATGCACACCAACTGTTCGACCAAATATCATGTACACAGGCTAAAAGTAAAATGACCTATGCACCATCTTTATGCAGACGCATTAACTTTATGTGCACAGTGTTGATCTTGCGTTGACTCTATGTGCACTATGTTGACTTTTGGTTGATCTATGATGCGTTGATTCCTATGAACAGTTGTACAAAATTTTATGCAATGCTTAAGCACAAAACTAGATGGTCACGGACATTCGATGCTAAATCATGCACGGACAAACGCAGATATGCATGGACATGCACAGACATGCATGGACATGCACAGACTCAAAGATGCATGGACATTCACCAACAAACACATATGAAACCACACAAACACATATTGACATCATACATATGAGTCATAGTGTTTGCCATCATCAAAACACAATATCCAACAATCTCCCCCCTTTTGATGATGGCAACACTATGACTCATATGATTCAACATGATAAAGCAGTAAATCATCTGGACCAACTATGCATGCCAGTGCAGTAAAGAAATGTAAACATTCTTCATGGAAATGTTCTTCTCCCCCAAACACAGGCATATACCATTGAATGCACAGGTAATGCACAAGTAAATGTCTTTATTTATGCATGCAGTCATTTATGCATGCAGACACATACATATGCAATGACTTCACTTATCGCACATGTAGCAGATGACATCACATATTCCACATGCAACATATGACTCCAATATTCTCCCCCTTTGACTTCATCAAAAAGGAAGGTCAAAATGGGAACAGTGTATGAAAGCAGACAAATGGAGAGAATGTGGCACCCGTATTCTCCCCTAATATTGCAGCAAAAGAAACATGCTTCAATATGCACGTATAAGAATACAGACCTGCTCCAGAAGAAGGAAGTGCAGGTACCAGAACTGGAACCAATTCTCCCCCTATGGAAAGTGAATGCAGTGCTTGTAAATGTGACAAAAACCAACCAAACATGTGCTCCCCCTTTGACAAAAACATATGAAACTACAAATGATTCTCCCCCTTTTTGAAAAACAATGAATGCAGTCTAGACAAGATTTTATTATTCCCTTTAAATCAATGCATTGAAGCCTTCTAACAAAAGGAACAAGGTTTTCAATAGGGAAAATAGATGAAGGAAGTGTCTAGAGAGAATACAGGAGGTAAATCAAGGTAATGTGCAGAGATCAATCAAAGCACAGGTCTTTAGAAACTGTTCAAGAAATAGTCAAGAAATAGCAGGCATTGAGAGTAGAAGTGAACAAATGTATCACTGAATTTTCAAAGAATCTGAGAAGAAGAATTTTTCAGTAAGATACCAACTTCATAAATCTATATTTAGATTTCAGAGTCTTCGATTATAAGGGTTTATGAATTGGCTTTAATTGACAAGTATGGTTTAAACAGAGTTTTCAATAAGATTCAATACTCATATCTGAAACAATTCTTTAATAAAAATGAACCAATTGCTCATATAAGATCCTAGTTCAACCTCCTTCCATCTTAATCAATTTATTTCCAAGACTCCTTTAGGAGTTACACAAAGTAGTATTGAGATTAAACATTCATGATTGTATCTGAATGTAATTGTTCTTTCAAAAACTTTTGATATATAAACTTTTTAGGTTTTGCTTTTTAAGCATCATTTTGTTTTTCAATGAGCAATTTGGGTTTAATTAACACCTTTTTACATGAGGCACAACACGTCTTAGGTGAAATGATCCAGTTACTCAGTGTGATTAACCGTATTACTTCTCTATTTTAGATAATAGAGGTAGCATTAGAAGTATCTTTGACATGAGGACACACCTTGGTTTGAGGCAAGAATCCCCAGTTACTCAATATAGCCATGCCATTGCTCTGTCATGTTTTCACATTGTTTTCAATGCTTTTTAAGCAGAGTTAACTATGGTACTTCATGACACAGTCCGTTAGACAGGTTTCTCAATAACCACACTCATTACTCTGTCCACAATTTTTCTTTTAAGATAATTTCAAACAAATTAAATGTTTAAGAACAATACTTGCTCTATGTATCTCAACCAAAGTAAATCAAGGTTTCAACTTTTCAGATTTCAGGAAGTCTTACATGGATTTACATGAGTCAGACAGTTAAGGTTTATTAAAAGATTGAATCAGATATTTTCAAGTCCTTTGAGTTCAAACTTAAGAATACATTAGACTTAAACCGATTCAAATCAACAAATATTCTTAAACATGTATAATAGACGATTCTTCATTAAGAATGATTTCAGATTTATGAAGCAGTACACAGGCTGAAGCTTTCTTCAATTCTCAGTTCAGTCAATGTCAAAGCAGCAGCAAACAGCAAAATGTAAGCAAGCATGCATAGAAAATGATGAATTCACAGCTCATGCTTATTGTAGATTTTGTCAACATGATTCAACTAGAATTTCAGAATTGGTGCAGTTAACAGTAGAGAGTTGATTGATATGCAGTAGGAAGTTATGCAGATAAGTCTGAACAGAATTTCAGAAGTCGGCAAATATTGAATTTCTGTCAAGAAGGTAGTGTGAAATTTTCACCAGAGAGAAGATTATCAATCATCAACAAAAACACTTGAGAAAGTGAGTCACTATCATACAGATATGATAGGTTTGATCAATTGGAAGACAAGAAAATTCAGTCAAAGATCAGCTGAGAATATGAAATGCTCCCCCTATCTAAATGCAATGACTCATCACTTTTTGGATTTTTCAAAACCAATGATATGCAATGCAATTAACTATATGTATGCATATGCAGTGACTTTTCTAAAAACAATGCATGGACACGAGTAGCATAAACATGATGTAGGGACAGACAAACTCCCCCTGACTATATGCCATGTGTGCCAGTTCTGAATGCAGCATATGCAAGCATGAAAGTATGTTCAGATAAATCAAATTCGAATTCTGTGTCATGATAGGCTTCATAATCAACCCTTGGTACTAGGCGGAGAACTTAGGTCATATGACCACCTCACGCATAGTGTGGGTTTCTAGACAGACAAAAAATTGCCCTTCTCTCAACACCATTTGTGACGACCCGGACTCTAGATACCGAATATGCTCGATAAGACTACCGAGTAGACCCGATACCAATAATTCAAAAAAATACGTAAAAATAGTCAAAACGATCCTCGGGAAGAGTACAATGCGACTGCGGCGTCCACGAATCGATGAACTGAGAAATAAACTCACCACAGGGTTCCATAACTTATATGAGAGAAAAACCCACTTGGATCGTAAAACTCAACTCAGGACCCACAAAAGTGATCCGAAACTCTTCGAAGAAGGTCCGAAAGACCTGATAAGGATCTAGGGTATTATAGCCTCCCCTCCTTCAAGAAATTTCACCTTCAAAATTTAAGGAACGAACAAGAAGAAGCAGGAACGAACAAACCCCAAGACACAACTTGAAACATCACGACTCTCGAAAAACACAGTTCAGAGGAACACTTGTCAGACCATAATCACAAGCACACGCTCTGGATCGAGCACGGCACCCAAGTGAACACAAGTCTGACACCTCCGAAACAAGGCAATGTCGCTTAAATCTCACAGGAAAGGAGACACGACCCATGCCACGACAATAGCTATCGAGAAAACAAAACGACAGACACGGCAAGCATCAGCTTAAACAAGGAAGCATAGTCCTCTCAGCTGACAGTTCGACACATCGGCTCCAGTGCCACAGGCAACAACGAAACCTGGCACACAAGACGCCAACAACAACACCGAACCACAAGCACCATCAAGTCAGTCCTCACTCAGATGTTACATCTGATCGAGTCGCATGCTAACTCTATCAGGACAGAAGAGTACAACACAACTAACCGACAAGATCATGGTCCACACAGTGCCAAGATAGATTCACAGGGAAGCAACGACAAAACGACAATGACGATAGTAGCTGCAACACTTGCAGAATCCCGGCTCCGTACTGAACACAGAACCACGTGACACAGTTGCAAGCTGGGTCATATCAAGGCACGATAACAGTTGAACACACGACTATAATGGACTAGTCATGCAACGAATAGCTCACCAAGAAAAGACCCACGACAACAAGAACGATAATCTCGAGAAACGCATCTCAAGGACCACGATCACGCCCTGAGAGCACAACACCTAGGAAAAAGATATAGAGGAGTAGAGGGTCATCAGCCCACACGCCTCCGCTGTGCACTCAAACAACGCACGCAGGCATCAGAAATAACTCGATAGTCGCATCTCAACACACACTAGGCGCCATCGTAATTCATGAAAATCACAATATACCACGCCACGAGTATTGATCCTGCTAATAACTGATCATAAGTCGCCTAAGTGCAATGAAGGAGAGTACCAGCTTCAGCACAAAGCACAAAGAAAGGCTAATCTCAGCTTACCATTACGTTTTGGAAGAATAAATGAGCCTTCACAACACATCGACTGCTAGACACAGCACGACAAACACGGTGCACAACGGCTCTTAACACAAACATTAGGTCCAAAGCCAAGAAACCGCAGAACAAAGAGCAGATCAGGCTCAAAATAAACACTATCCACACTTAAGTAGACACAGGACAAAGGTCTCACTAAGACAGCACTTCTACGGCTTACCTCGAAAAGGCTTCACCCGATAGGATGAGAAGCATCAAGCTCACTAACAGTAGCTCACCAGGAAGGAAACTCCTAGGTTCGCTTGAGCATCTTCTCAAATGAGGCAACAAGGCAATCACTTCAACAGAAGCAAAACACCTCAGGAGCTGAACAGACTTAAGCTGGGACGACCAAAATAACGTAAGAACGTGTACGGCCATCACACCAACTCGAAAAGTCACCAGCCACCTAAACAAACTAGGGAGAAATCTCGAATAATGTACTGCAGATTCAAGCCTATCGGTGAACTCTGCCAAGTACAGCACGATCAAGACAAACACCACGACGAAAAAGAGCATCCCGTCGCATCCTGATGAGAGCAAAACCATCTCATACAGTGCTAACACAGCACGCACAAGACAACACACGGAAAACAACGCTACAAGGAATCGCAAAACCTAAGCCAGCGAAAGACTGTACTAGACTTTCAGGACTCTGGACACTGTATATCTTGGATTCTCATGTACTTCACACAACAATTGCTCTGATACCACCTATGACGACCCGGACTCCGGATACCGGATATACTCGATAGGACTACCGAGTAGACCTGATACCACTAATTCAGAAAAATACGTAAAAATAGTCGAAACGATCCTCGGGAAGAGTACAACGCGACTGCGGAGTCCACGAGCCGATGAACTGGGAAATAAACTCACCACAGGGTTCCGTAACTTGTACGAGAGAAAAACCCACGTGGATCGTAAAACACAACTCATGACCCACAAAGCGATCTGAAACTCTCCGAAGAAGGTCTGAAAGACCCGATAAGGATCCAAGGTATTACACCATTTGATATACTAATGAGTTTTTATTTAGCCAGTATCAAAAACACATAATAAGAGAAATTTACTTAACTCATGAAGAGCATGTATAACAATGATGTGCAAAAGCAATCCTGTATGCAAAAGATTTTCAATACTGACAGATTTCAACCATCCTTCATATGCATTTCAGATTTTCAGAGAATGATATGCACCTAACAGGAGAGTTAAAATAATCAAGCCTGAAGAATACATGAGTGTTACCTGAAAATTGCATAAATGGGGTTTTATTGCTTGAGTGCCTTGGTTTATTACCCCAGTTTATTCTTCAACCCAAGGCACACCTGCAAAGCATCAATTTATTTTACACAAACAGGTACCGAAGAGGTCTTGGGCCCTGAAATGCCAGTGGCACCTTTGAGTGGTGCTCTCAACAATTTCATAGTTAGAGAATCATCAAACCTCATAAGATGATGATTAGACATTGAATGTCCTAACTGTCCACAATAATGGCATGATGCAGCAGTTTTAAAATTCTCTCTATGCACATTACTATAATCATGGAATCTATGTGCATTTACATGGAAATTTCTGTTAACAGAATGAACATTCTATTTACTGAAACCAGCCAACCAACAATTAGCAGCTTTGTGGCCTGGCTGTCCACATTCAAAGCATGAAATTTTTTTCTTTTTATCAACATGTTTACTTTTACCAGCAGCATTATGAATAGGAGTTTTAATAGATTTAAATTTTCCCTTCAACCCTTGTGCATTCCAACACTGTGCTACAATGTGACCTAGTTTGCTACAACAAAAACATTGAAGTTTCCTTTTAGAAATTACATGATTTTTAACATGAAATTTTCTATCATGCATCTTTCTAGCATCGAGGTCATCATGTTCCATTAACTTGCATTCATGCATGAGATGACCTACTTTATCACAATAAAAATAATGAAACTTTTTGCCTTGATCAAAAGGAGGTTTCTTAGCATGCGAATTCCTAGAATGAGTTCTATCAAATTTCATATCATCCTTCTTCGTAACAAAACAGTCAAACATCTCATGGCCAAACTTTCCATAATAAAAGCATTTAACACTCTTTCTTTCAACATGAAACATCTTGGCCTGAGATTCTTCAGCATGCAATGTTTTATTTTTCACAACCTTCTTTTTCTAGTTTTTCTTTTTCAGATTTTTATTCTATTTTTCTGTTCTCTATTCAGTAAATTTAAAAACAGGAGCAGAAACATTTCCTTGTTTAGAACTTTTCACAAACCCAGTAAATGTTTTATTTTCATTAGTCTTTTTATTGATAGGACTATAGTCTAGTCCCTCTATCTGAAAATTAACACTGGTTCCCAGAAGCTCATTCAGATTGTCCTTACCTTTAACAAACTTTGATAAGGAATTTTTTAGATCTTGAATCTCAAAGTTCAAAGAAACAATATTAGCTTCATAGACGGACAAATATGTTTCACAGGAAATTACTTGTCGTTGCAATGCATTATTCAAGCTTTTAAGGGTTTCAATTTCCTGTTTCAATTTTGTTTCATTGTTTGCTTCAACCTCTTTCATAACAAATTTTCCTTTTTCAAAAGCCAACCATTTCTTAGACATGACAGTGTTCAAGACCATAAGCTTCTTATTTTGATCCTTCAAATTCTTGTTTTCTTCCATTAAGGCCTCATTGTCCATTGAACTTAATTTTTCATTCAGTTTTTCTTCAATCAGTTCAAGATCTTTCTTTCTGTTCAAAAGCTCTTCATTCTCTTCCTTAAGAGATTCAATCAATTCTTCTTGCCATTTTAAATCCAATTGAAGACTATCATTAAGTTTCTTCATGGACATGCATTTTTCACATGTGTTTTCATTCTTTTTCATGTCTGTTTTAAGATTTCATTTTCAGCTTTCAAGCAACCAATTTCAGAAATCATATCCTTTTTCAATTTTCCCTTCTCAGATTTTACTTTCTTATATTTATCAGTAAGCTCTTCATTCATATTCACTAAATCATCAAACGAGATTTCTTCGGATCCAGAGCTTACCTGAGATGACGTTTCCTCCTGTTGATCATAGGTATGATCACCCTTCTTCACCATGAGGCATGCTTCTTCCCTCTTCTCACGAGTGGCAATCATCGCATCCATGATTTCTTTTCTTGATGTACACCTGAAAGCAAATGGAAATAAGTCAGTATTAACTGCAGCTTTCAGAATATTAAGAACTGTGAGATTATCACGGTTTTTTAGTCTATCCTCATTAGAACACTTAGTCTGATCATGAGGCATTTCATGTGGACCTTTAGATACAAGACTCCATAGATTTGAATCAATGGAGTTCATGTAAGTGCATAGGCCTCCAAGCCAAGTGCTGAAGTTGGAACCATCAAAAAATAACGGAGAAGCCATTGAAAAACAATTAAACAAATTCAAAGTAATTAGCTAAAAAGTAATAGATGAGCAATGCACCAAAAACAAGATAGCAGGATCCTCTACAGATCGTTGGATCTGATCAATCAGAGGCCCACTCTGATACCAATTGTTGAATCTATAGTTCGGTGTAGAAGGATTCAGAGGGTGGGTGAATGAATCCCTCTTAAAAAACTTTACTCTAAAACTTATCAAATAAAATTCTGATTAATTATCAATTGCTGAATTTGAACCAATGGACTATGCTAGCTGAGTGACAGATAGTTGGCTTAATTAACAGCTCAATATCAAATGTGGAATTGACACATAAGCTGTTAGGTGGCAAACAGACCACGAGACACTCAACAAATATTCAATTAGATCACGATCCTAATCATGCATCAAGCGGAATCAAACAGATAATCAAACCGGAGAACACAGAAGATTTTTAGGTGGTTCGGTCACTGACCTACATCCACCCCACACTCCAACCAGAGTGTGGATTCTGCTGATACACATCTTAAACCGCTGGGCCTTACAGGTTGCCTACAACTGCTGACTTATAGCTTCCTCCGCTGGGCTTTATAGCTTAGCCACCGTTTGTAGATATATATTTCCACTCCTCTCTCTCCCTCTTCACTAAAGGGGTCAAAAGCACGCCAAGTGCATGAACAAATGAGAGGTAGAAGAGGAAATAGGGAATGAAGCAAAGTACCGTGATCGCCACCAAGATACCGTACGCGACAGGCACGCCGTACCTTGGAAAATGGGGAGACACTCGCCTTGGTGCAGCACTGGGGATGAACGGCTCGGTTAGGACCGCTCTGTGGTGAGCGGTCTTACGATAGACCGCCCTGGGACGCTGCAAGGGACGCGGGAGGAACTACTGCAGTGAGATGGACGGCGCTTTAGGGACCGCACTCCCGTGAAGGACGGTTGTTTACGCACCGCTCGAAATGTTGAACGGCTGGATGATGACCGCTCAAGACCTTCACTCAGCAAGTTGAGAAGGGTTCGACCTCCACCCTCTCCGGCCGGCCAGAGGGGATGGGCCTCGTGCTGATTAGATGCTGACCTGCGAAACAACGTAGAGACACAAAAAAGACACCCAAATTAGACCTTAATGATGCGGTACATGTTCAAACGAGAAGAATTAAGCATGAACAAATGAAAAGGGGAGTACCTGGGGGGTTTTAAACCCCTAGGGTGACAAAAAACGGGATGGTTGTATGCATGTTATGAGAAGGAGGGGGTACGCGGGTGAGAAACGAAGTATGCAATGAAAGAACACGACAAAACTTATGAACGAAAAAACTACGAAGACTGGGCTACTCCCTTGACCGGAGGCTCATGCGGACGTAGAGAGCCTCCCTCCTTGGTGCTGCGTCGCTCAAGAGTGCGGCAGGGCTTCGCCGTCGATCAAAAATCTCCCCCCCCCCTTTCGACGTCCGGCCAATAGGGTCTATTTATAGAGCCTAGAAAGCCAACCTCGAAATTAGGGTTTAGAGCCATTTTCGGGATGAATTTATTGAAGATAAATCGTAGATAATACCATCATCTCTCATCCAGTCGAAACGGCAGCTAAAAAGGTTGATTATCCGCGGAGAAATCACCAAGATAAGTTAAGGATAAAACCATGGAGAAAAAGGGTTAAAATCTGTTAAAATTCAGCAACCGACAGGATGAACGGTCTTACGATAGGCCGCCCAACTGGTTGGACGGCTATAAGCTCACCGTCCATACCCGTCGGTGGAAATTCAAACAATCAGCAAAATAATCCCCATTATCTCTCGAACTGGCCGAAACGTCCGCCGTGAGACCCTGAACATATGAACGGTTAAATATCGACCGTTTTAATGTAGGGCGGCACAAAAATGGCCGTTTCACCCTGTCGGTGATAATTCAAATATTTGGATAATTATCTGAGAAAACGGGCGCGCGTAGGACTCTGAGATATAGGCGGTTGGGATAGGCCCGTCCATGTACTTGAACGGTCATGGTCACACCGCGCCAAATCCTGTCGGTGAATATTCAGAAAATCCTCAGAAATTAGTCGAAATGTATGAACGGTCTGGTATTAACCGCCCTAGTCTTGAACGGCTGATGTAGGACCGTCCATGATCTTGGGTACCTCGTGTTTATAAAACAGTTCAATTAATCAAAGCCAAGGTCCGATAAGCCTTAAATGGATACGACCTTTACCAAGGAGGGAGGCTACACATAAAAATTGGCCCAGGATGTGCCACAAAAAAAAAAAATGGCCCAACAGATAATGGACAACTTAGGGCATCAATCAGTGGAAGTAAGAGAAACGGCTCAACTTATCGGTATAAAAGGGGTGTCAACAGATGCCCCTCCTTAACATCCTCTTTGCAGGGGAGCGAGCGGAGGTGAAGCGGAGGTGACATGGAACATGGAGACGAAGCGGAAATGTAGCGGAGTGGACCGGAAAAGCGGGCGTTAAGGTAAAACGACACCCGTTCCTACCAATAAGCGATGAGAATCTTTCGGAAAACCTTGAACCGAGCGTCAGGAGTAATTGACCAAAAGGCGACGCCAATCTGGAGGGACTAAACTAAAGGAAATCAATCGATAAGACCAACGTCATGGGGGACACAATCCCGCGGTCCAATGAGGGGGCCACAAAAGAAAAAAGATGCTAAAGCTCCAGACGAGGATCTTTCAGTCAACTGACCCCAACGAACCGACCAAAGAGAACCTTCAAACTCAGAGCGGAATTAGTTCATCTTACTCGAGCCTCTTAAACACATAGCTGACCATTACCGACGGGACATTTCTTAAGCAAACCATGGGGCATGAAAACTCAAAAGGATGCGTATGATGCATGCTGGGCTAAAACAAAAGGAAATCATCAAAACAAATGCCAAGAAAGATTAAAATATAACATATTCGAGAGTAATATTGTTAAGCTGGGAACATCAGAGTCAAGATACCGTCCGCTACCACAGCGCGCGGATAGAACCATCCTCCTCGTGACATCCCAACTTAACGGCCTATCCGAAGGTTAGATACATGAACCTGGATCATCATTGTTTTTATTGAAGGGGAACATCAGATCCTGGGACATATAAGAAACCTGCCGGCTCTCGAAATAGTATATATAATACCATATAATAATGCAATAAGGGATTCAGGGATGAAGACCATACCTGACTTACCTGTGCAGGCGAAATGGCGAGACATGGTTGAAGTGATGCTGCATAAGATGATTGAGAGATGTATTTTCAAAGAAAATATTCAATATTCATGATTTAAGCACATCAACGAGATATACGGCTGAATTTAAACCGTTCTACCTTCCAAACGGCTCTATGGTAACCGTATGCATCTGTCATTCAAACAATTCTTTGGTGGCCGGTTGCCAGTGAGGCGCGGTTGGGTAGGAACCGTTTTAATTGGGACGGCTCAATAGGGACCGTTCGTACCCAGAATATCAACCGACTCAAAATTAACGGTTAAGAGAGGTATACGGTTAGGACCAAACCGTGCACATAGTGAACGGTCTAACGATAGACCGTTCTTCTCTGGAGCTTCGAAAAAAGGAACCCCTTCGTCTCCCTCCACCGTAACCGACGGTGGAAGGGACGAAGGGGCAAACGACGCCCACACTCATCCTCTCTCACTCTCTCTTCTCAACTCCCCCCTTCTCCCTCTCTCAACCTCACTGCACCCCAGCCCATTCGATGACCCGGACGAAGCACCAGTTCGCCAGGCCACGGACCGCCGGTGAGGACTCACCGCCGCAGGAGCAACCGCCACCGCCGCCGGAGGAGGAGGGCACACCCGGGGTGACGATGGAGGAGCTCGCCATCGTCGTCGCCGACGAAGAGGCCCCTGCCGGCGAGGAGGAGGTGGCCGGAGGACCACCGCCCGTGGGGGCGGCCAAGAAACCACGGGATCCCGAGGTAGGTCTCCCCCACCCCTTCTTCCATTTCAATCGTTTTTAGTTCCATGCATGTTAGTTTTAGGGGCTTAGAGGGGCCTAGGGGTTTGTTTTAGAAACCATGGAGGTCTCCCAGTCGGCTGGGAGGCCTCCACCGTCGTCGGGGACGACGATGGTAAAAAGGTTTAACAGAAACCGTACCGCCAGAACAATGCGGTCCCCAAAGGACCGCCCCAAACAAACACGGTGCTGGGAGCGCCGTTTACACTCACATGGCCAATGGTTCCTTAAAAACACAATACGGTGAGATTATCACCGTTCAGAATACAGACGGGCCGTGTAGGTCCGTTCAAACATGCAACCAAGCAAAACAATACGGTCCCTAGAGGACCGTCATAAAACAATACGGCCAGAGGTAGGCCGTTATTCCTTAAGAAGACGGGCAATCGGACGGTTCAGGGTGATCCGTCCATGATAAAAACGGCTAGGCATAGCCCGTTCAAACTGGGGACCTGAGCAACAAAACGGTTTGAGTGAAGCCGCTCATATATGGAGCGGTTTGGGAGCAACCGTTCTTAGAATCAATAATTGGGCTTTGAGCATTTTATTTATGTGAGACAAAATGTGAAACTAAATGACTAATGCAAAATAAAATGGATGAATGCAGGGGAAACGTAGGACCCGCACCTCCTGGCTACAGGTTCGGGCAGTGTACCTCGCACTGCCGGACTTCCAGAGGGAGCGATTGACTGCCATGGGGTTCGCCCCCTTCCTGAGCATTGAGGTGTGTCGCTTTGACGCGGCTCTGCTCTATGCTCTGCATGACCGCTGGGACCCAGTGAGTCGGACTTTCTTATTCCCGTGGGGGCACATGGTTCCCACGTTGGAGGACGTGGCCAGGCTCACTGGCCTACGAGTGCACGGGTCGCCGGTCAGCGGGACCACTTTTCCTGATTACCGGGGGCTGGCTCGAGAGCTACTCGGGCTTCAGTTACGGCGCCCCGAGAGGCAGTCGACCCTCCTTCCCCGGGCTGCTCTCCAGGACAGCCTGGGTCTTCGACGAGCTGGTGTTGCAGTGGGCGAGCGACCAGAGGAGCACTTGGAGCGGCTTGTCGGGTTGGCGAGGCCGAGGGTTGCAGCGGCACCGGGACCAGAGGCGGACAGAGTACTACGACGGTTTCTGATGCTGATGTTCGGACGGCTTCTCTTCTCCACTCGGGCGGACGTGATGAGCTGTCGCTTCCTCCCCTTCCTCCAGGAGCTCGAGCATGTAGGTGACTATGCTTGGGGAGCGACGGTCCTCGCCTTCCTCTTTGACACTCTTAGTTCGACGGCGCGTCGGACGATGCTTGGGGGCTTCTCCCCCTTACTCCAGGTGTGACTCTATTCCCTAGTCTTCATTATGCAACTCTATATGCTGAATGAATGCTGACACGACCTTGTGATACAGGTGTGGGCCTACGTGCGCCTACGTGGGTTGGGGAGAGGCGAGGAGACCCGCCCTGGGCTCCTGCCGATAGCGCGGAGGTGGACAGCACCCCGGGAGATGATGGCCTTGAGGAGGCAGGTTCGGGAGCTGCAGGATGACCTGGACTCTCTACCGTACACCTCGGTACGCTTCTAAACTCAGACTCTATAAATACATGCTATTCTGATGATACTGATGCAGTTTCCTATTCTTCGCAGGTACGGTGGACCCCTTACACGGAGGAGAGCCCGGAGGGACAGCCGTGGGTGACCGAGGCCTTGGCCTTCTCTGGCCGGGACGTGTGGCTTCACTGCATGAATGTGGTGGAGCCACTACACTTTAGGTTGGTGATGAGGACCATCGGGGTCCACCAGCCGGCTGTGGAGTTCCCTGCGCCCGAGAAGGCGGGGGAACGGGCGACGAGGACGAGCCGGGGTCTCCGCGAGGCATATGACTGGACATCAAGGAACGCCGCGCAGGTTGCCGACTGGGCCGCTCGAGGGCGAGTGGTGACCGCCAGGGCAGAGAGCGACAGCGCGTACTACACCGCATACGCACGGCACTACCGGGACCAGGTGTTCCGAGGCGCCCACCGACCGGTACGACTTCTAAACTTAAACTTTGTCTATCATGCTTATGATTCTTATATGATGATGCACTAACACATGGACTTCTACAATGTAGGTTGACCCTGCAGGACGAGTGGCAGAGCTGCAGGGACTCCTGCACTCCACCATCCGGGAGAGAGACGAGGCCCGGCAGGCCCTGGCCCTACTGGTGAGTTTTCTAGACCCTAGACTCTTTAAATTATGCAGTCCTATATGATCATGATTATGCTTGTGACTGACCTGGAGTATTTGGATGCAGCGCGCCGAGGGTGTTCAGAGGGCGGGACCAGACGCTCCTTCTTCTTCCTCCGTCCAGACCCCAGCAGATCGAGCCGATCGAGAGGCGGACTTTACTCGGATGGTAGATCAGGCCAAAGCGGCCGAGGTGGCACTTGTGGAGAGGGTACGCGAATTTCTATACTTCCTCTGTTTATTCATGCTTATGAAATGTGACCAACTGACAATGGTGTGTGAATGCCGACGTCCGAGCTGTCCCGCCTGCGGGCGGAGTTGGAGCAGAGCCGAGTAGCGGCTAGGGAGGAGGCAGTCCGGGTGGCGGAGCTGGAGCGGAGCCGGATGGCGGAGCTGGAGCGGAGCCGGGTGGCGGCTCTGGAGGAGGTAGCCCGGGTGCGAGAAGAGGTTGCGCGGAGCCAACCGGTAGGCACAGTGGAGACGGCACTCCTCCGGGCCGAGCTAGAGCGACTACGGGCCGGTGCTACCGAGGCGGACCGTTACCGGGCAGAGGTCGAGCGTTACAGGAGTGAGGCAGAGCAGGCCCGTTTACAGGTTGCCCGTCTGGAGGGCAAGGTGGAGGGTATGAAGGAGGCGAGTCGGGAGCGCAGCAGGGTGACTGCGAGTGGCAGCCACGGCACCCACGGCTCTGTGAGGAGTTACTTCACTGGTTCTTCCGGCCATCGGAGGAACGAGGAGGAGGAGCGGCGCCGGCGACGGAGTGATGAGGCGACCTCAGCGATGCCTCCCCCAAAGAGGCATGAGGGTGGTGGAGACAGCGATGGGGGCCAGGGAGAGGGAGCTACTTGACTGGTTGTACTGGGCCCATCCTTTGTATATGATATGATATGATAGTGATATGCATGTCTTCTATTTTTCGTTTGTTTTGTGGATGAATGTTTGTATGAGTGGGCAAATGAGTTTGAGGAGCTCGCTTAGCCTGAGAGAGATGAGTGACGCACACGCCAACTTGAGTGAGATGAGAGCGCACACGCCGTCTTGAGTGAGATGAGAGCGCACACGCCGACTTGAGTGAGATGAGAGCACACACGCCGACTGGAGTGAGATGAGAGCGCACACGCCGACTTGAGTGAGATGAGAGCGCACACACTGACTTGAGTGAGATGAGAGCGCACACGCCGACTTGAGTGAGATGAGAGCGCTAAATGACGGAGGCATGAGTGCAGCAGGTTAATTGGGGAGCAGAGCCTATGGACGGTTCTCCTCTAGCCGTTCGTATGTAAGAGCGGTTTTCTAAGGGCCGCGTGAATTCATTGGAACGGTTCCATATAAACCGTATGAGTGTTGGAACGGCGGAGTTAGGGCCGTACAAGTCACTGGGCCCAAGCTTCCTTTGGAGAGAAAAACGGTTGATGATGGGCCGTTTAAGGGATGGACGGTCTATCGTAAGACCGTCCAATCCCACGTCCGATTTGCTTGAGAGGGGACTCCCTGGAGAGTCCTCAGCCCGAGGGCAAGATGCTTTGAACTTATCACAACCCTATCTTAGCCCGCCCTAGACTTATCTAGGCCCAATCCTAAGAGGCTTAGGTTCTCTAATGAACCCTATAAGTAGCAGGTAGGCCTGAACTCTCAACTCACCCGTCTTCCTTCTCCTAAAGCCTAAAACCTTTGATTCTCGTCACCTCATCATGAAGAGGGATTTTGATGGAAGTTCCGCGGGGGGAGCGTCGTTTGAAGGACCGCGACCGGCTAGAAAGGAGTGGGAAGCGATTCAACGACTAAACTTGATTCCTCGACATCTCAGCGCCACCCCTATGAGAGAGGTAAGTTTGCTTAGAATATGTTCAAATCATCATCTCTTGATTTCCTCTTATATCTCTTTACACCCCTTGCTTCCTTCTTCTTTTCAGCTTCTTCCCGGCCCGAGGCGCTTTTCTAATTTAAAGTGGGTGGCTCCCATGGTCCGTGCATTGCCCCTCAGGGTGACTCACCTTCTCAAATCCTGGCACTTGCACTCCCTCCTAGTTTTAGGTCAGAATTACCCCAAACTTTCTTTAGATTGGCACGGTATCTCTGCTTTGATGGAGATTTGGCATCCTCAGACCCATACCTTCCTCTTCCCATCTTTTGAGGCCACCATCCTGTTAGAGGCGGTAGAGACATACTTCGGGCTCCCTAGGTCCAAGGTGGGGGAGGAAGACTTGATATGCCATACTGTTGCCCCTATAGATCCAAAACTCATTCTAGGAGGGTTCATTCCTGACAGCGGGGATGTTCGCACCTTCGTAGGCCCTCGCCACATTCACCTCCTTCCTCTGAGCCAGTGGGTGGTAGAACATTGCCGGAACAAGTGCGGGTGGGTTGAGGCCATAGCCAAAGCTGCGTCCATCTGCCTATGCGGGGCCATCCTTTTCCCTTCAGCCGACCATGTCCTAGAGGTTCCTTTACTCAGCACCATTAGTGGCCTTTGGCAGGGACTTTTCATCTCTCAGGCTATCTTAGCTTATCTGTATGAGGGCCTTTCCTCAGCCGCCTTAGGAGGTCCTCTCTTTGGTTCGATGATCCTATTGGAGTGCTGGATGGGAGTTAGGATGAAGTTCACCGTGAGGGAGGATATTACTTCAGTTAGCAGGATCTTTGGGAGCCACCCCCTTTACTTCATAGGGGGTGCCTTCAGGTTTTCTCCACAGGTTGAGTGCAGGACGGCTGAGCTGAAGACCAGGGACGAGTGGCGCCCGTACATCAACAGGCTGCCCCTGGATAGGTTCGTGATGCGCCCGGACTTCCTCCATGATACCACCATCAGGCTACCGAGGAGAGCTGGCTTGGACTTGAGGCTTGTGAGCGACACAACTTTGGTGATGTACAGCCCACACAGATGCTACCTGCAAATCGGGCTTCCCCGGATGGTGCTACCCACGCTACCCCACCTTCCCATGCTACAGATGCGGAGGATCGGGACTGAGGAGGACGAGCAGGCGGTCAGGAGCGCGTTGATCATGTGGGAGGTGAGCAGGGTGCGTACCCTACCAGCAGAGGTCGAGGAGGCTCCAGAGACTAGACAGGCTTATCTTAGGGAGTTGAGAGAGATACGTCCTCGCGGGGATGCCCAGCGGCGGACTGAGTGATTTTCTTTTGTTTTTATGATGATATGGGATAGGATTTTATATTCGGACAACTTGATATATGACATGAATAAGATTTGATGAGATTGAGTTTAAGCTTTGCAATATGATTATGATGTGATGTGATTGTATAGGCTAATGCGAGGATTGAATATTCCTGTAGTCCTGAGTCAACTGTCCTTCCGACCTGCCCCTGCACACATGCAAACATGAAACAGATTAAATCTATCTTAGGCTCAGCCCCTTGCCTACAGCAAGTTAGGAGACGACCCTTTCTTGACTTTTGGTCAAGGGGGGTGAGCCTTATTTAAATAGGCAAATATCAAAGTGCGAGAAAATGCAGATGAATGCAAGAAGAAAACAAATAAACGCAATTTTTGTTGGATTTTGAAATATTTGATTTTGTTTGGGTTTTGAAATATTTGATTTTTTTTGGGTTTTGAAATATTTGATTTTTTTTTTTGGGTTTTTTTTTTGGGGGGTTTTGAAATATTTGATTTTTTGGGTTTTGAAATATTTGATTTTTTGGGGTTTTGAAATATTTGATTTTGTTTGGGTTTTGAAATATTTGATTTTGTTTGGATTTTGAAACCAGCTCGGGTCTCAATAGCAGGGACCTTCTCATCTTGCTACGGAATTCCAAGGTTCAGCGTGTGCAGGAAAGGGGACCGCCCGTGATCGGCGTCGACTTTGCTCGACGGTGCTTCTGTTGAGGCCATATCCGGGGTGGGATTCATTCCTTGGGAAAGTAAAAAAGATTGAGTAGGGAAGCCGACGATAGGTGTAGAGGTTTTTAGGGCTTGAGTTCTTTCCCGGGACCCCCCTTTTCTCAAGGAATCTGGTCTGTTGCACCGGGGCTTTGTATCAGTCATCGAACCTTCACCCGCTCTAGGCACGCATGCGACCGGGCTCATAACGTCCCGCGGGGAAACTGTACTGCCACTCTTGCCATGCCTAGCCGCATTTTTCGGGGATTCAGGGAGCTTCGAGCTTTGTGCTTTCGGCTTTTGCCCCTGTTCTTTCTTTTTCTTCTTCTTTTTTTGTTTTTGTTTGCTTTCCTTTTCCTTCTCTTTCTCTCTTTTTTTTTTCTTCTTTTGCGGAGTGAGGTCTTAACGGATTGCCCCTATTTGAGACCTTTTTCTTTTGACGGGGAACCTGGGTCAGTTCTCGCCCCCTTATTCACCACTTGCGCCTTATCTTCAACCGAGAGAGAGAAAATGCAAGGATTTCCACCATCCCCGAGCATGGCCAAAGGAGAAACGGTGTCGGGTAGCATGAGAGAATACCGCACCACGGGGTCGTGTAGTGTGTGAAATGCTGAACCTGGGTCCTCCTTTTGCAATTTGGTGGGGTATGCCCTGCCACCGAGCCGTTCACCGGTTTTATTTTTATGGATGAAAATGCTTTAAATACAGCCCATTCCACGGGTTCGGCAATTCCTCCCCCTCCGAGTTAATTAGACGATATGCATTGCCAGGATAAGCTTCTTTGATTACGAAGGGCCCTTCCCAGTTGGGTTGCAACTTAGACCTGGGACCTGCAGACCTGATGAATTTGCGTTTTAAAACCATATTCCCCACTTGAAATTTTCTTTCGATGACCTTCTTTTGAAAATATCGCGAGACCCGCTTTTGATATACTGAAACATGATTGGCCGCATTTAACCTCTTCTCGTCTAAAAGTTCCAGTTAGACTAACAACGCCTCTCGACGGTCGTTGAGATTAAGTTCCTTGTCCAACTGCACCCTTAGGGAAGGGATTAGAATTTTATACGGGAGCACCGCTTCCATTCCGTAAGTGAGGGCAAAGGGAGTCTGCCCCGTGGGAGTGCGGACGGAGGTGCGGTAGGCCCATAGAGCTTCTATCAATTTGTCGGCCCAATCAGCAAATTTATGTGATTCGCATGTTTTCTTGATAATTTTGAGAAGGGTCTTATTCGTGGCCTCAGCCTGGCCATTACCTTGGGGGTAGTACGGTGATGAATGATGCAAAACTATATTGAATTTCTTACAGAGGTCCTGGAGTTCTTGTGAGATGAATTGAGGCCCGTTGTCGGTGACGATGCTGCTTGGCACTCCGAATCGTGAGATAATGTTCTTCATGATGAAGCGACATACTGTGGTGGCTTTGATTTCTGCATAAGCCTCAGCCTCGGCCCACTTGGTGAAGTATTCTGTAGCCGTCAGAATGAAGGATTTCTGTTTAATCGCAGAGTTCGGATCACCGAGGGGCCCGATGATGTCGAAGGCCCACATAGAAAATGGCCAGGGGGCCGTAATGGGATGAAGAGAAGAGGCCGGAGCGTGGATTTTGTCGGCATGGATTTGGGTTGGCCAGTAATAGCCCTGCCTAAGAATCTTCTTTGCCAGGGCCTGTCCATTCACATGCCTTCCACACTCGCTAGAGTGGGCTGCTTCCACAACCTTCCAAGCTTCTTCGTCATCTAGACACCTCATTAGGACTCCATTCAGGGCCCGCCTATACAATTCACCGACGATGATCGTGTACCTGGCGGCGACTCTTCTAATGGCTTTTCGCTGTTCAGCGTTGGCCGTTTCCGGAAATGTGCCATCCTTGCAGTATTGCTCGATCTCATAAAACCACGGCAATTCTTCCTCTTTAATGATCTCCTCGAGCTCAGTTAACGAAACCTCTTTTATTTCCTCCCTTTCTACTTTCTTCTCTACGGGCATCCTAAGGTTGTTGAACCAGGGATCCTGCAGGGAAGGGACGTCTAGCCTTTGGACCACAATGGTCTCGGTGGCGCGACTTAGGGGGAGTGATAGAGAAGAGGCGAGAGACGCGAGGGCATCGGCCAAGATATTCTGAGAGCGAGGAGTATGAATATAGATGAGTTTCCTAAATTGCCTGGCCAAAAGTGTGACCAGATCTTGGTAGGGTTTGAGTTTAGGATCACGGGTGCGGTAGGTTGACAAAACTTGACGCAGCACCAGCTGGGAGTCTCCTATGATGTTTAGGTATCGCGCACCCAAGATGTAGGCGTGCTTCAGACCGGCAAGGAGAGCCTCATACTCGGCTATATTGTTGGTGGCGGGAAACGAGAGTTGATATGCCACGGGGATGGTTACCCCTTCTGGAGTAAGGAGAACGGCGCCGACTCCGCTGCCCTGGGAATTAAGGGCACCATCGAAGTGAAGGGACCAGAAAGGAAGATGAGTGATCACCGCTAGGTGTTCATCAGGGAATTCATCCTGAATGGAATCAGTGCGAGGGATAGGAGAATGGGCTAGGTGTTTGGCAATAGCATATCCTTTGATTGCTTTCTGCACAATGAAGGTGATGTTGAATTGGGAGAGAAAACTTTGCCAGCGAGCTAGTCGATTAGAAAGGACCGGCTTTTCCAACAGATAACGAATGGGGTCCATTCTAGAGATGAGCCTGACCTCGTGGGCGAGAAAGTAGTGTTTAAGCTTCTGCGCTACCCATACCAGTGCTGCACATGTTTTCTCCATAGCAGTGTACTTGGATTCAGCAGGATTAAATAACCTTGAGAGATAGTACGCTGCCCTTTCTCTTCCTTCATCATCAACCTGTGCCAAAATAGCTCCTAGGGAATCCTCAATTACAGAAATGTACAGGATCAGGGGTTTCCCGGGGACGGGTGGTTGTAGAACCGGGGGATTAGAGAGGTACACTTTGAGTTCCTCATAGGCCTTTTGACATTGTTCATTCCATTCGAATTTCGTGCCGGTCTTTAACAGGTCATAAAACGGGCGGCATCTTTGCGAATGCTGAGATATGAATCTCCTGATAAATTGCAAACACCCGATCAAACCTCGAAGCTCAGTGACGTTCTTCGGCGGTGGCATTTCCATGACGGCCTTTGCCTTGTTTGGATCGATCTGAATCCCCCGCTTACTAACTATAAACCCAAGCAATTTCCCTGATGCAACTCCGAACACACATTTCTTTGGATTCATCTTTAACTTGTATTCCCTAGCCCTTTGCAATACCTTGGCTAGAATGGCGGGGTGCTCTTCCTGTGACCTCGATTTGACTAGGATATCATCCACATAAGCTTCTAAATAAATGTGCATCATATCGTGGAAGATAGCCATCATCGCCCTTTGGTAGGTGGCACCTGCATTTTTCAACCCAAATGGCATGACGACGTAGCAGTACGTGCCCCATGGTGTGGTGAACGAGGTCTTTTCTTGATCTTCCAGAGCCAAAAGGATTTGGTTATACCCCGAGTAGCCGTCCATGAAGGAGAGGGCTTCGTACCCAGCTGTATTATCGACCAAGACGTCGATGTGAGGAAGTGAAAAATCATCTTTCGGACATGCCTTGTTTAAGTCCCTGAAGTCAATACAGATTCGAATTTTACCATCCTTCTTCATCACCGGGACTATATTCGCCACCCATTGTGGATACAGCACCACTCTAATGAACCGGGCCTTGTGCAATTTATCGACTTCCTCCTTAATCCTTAAGGCCATTTGCGGGTGGAATCTCCTTGCCTTCTGTTTAACGGGCGTTGCCCCTGGTTTGAGAATCAGCCTGTGTTCAACCAAGGCGGGGTCAAGGCCTGGCATGTCCTCGTAGGACCAGGCGAAAGAATCGATGTACTCCCTCAAGACTTCGACCAATTCCTTTTCGACTTGAGGAGGGAGATTGGCGAAAATAAGTATGGGCCTGGGGTCCTCTATTGTTCCGAGGTTAATCTCCTTAGTGGATTCATCCACTGCCACGGAGGGTTCGTCGAACTTTTTCAAGCCTTGGGCATATAGGTCGGCAGTGTCGTCCTCTTCATCTTCCTCATCATCAGCTGGGTCTTTCTCATTCACAATTTCATATACCCCTAATCCATCCTTGCTCCATACCTCCTCAGCTCCCTCATCATCTTCCAAGACAATCGCGGTCTCTACAAATTCCGGGCACTTTAATAGAGCATGACATCTTCCAGCCAAATCTTGTAGAAACCTATCAGGAATGGTTTTGAAGGGGTGCGACATGGCAGGTGCCGCAGACGTGGGTGGGCTGACAGAACTTGAACTAGACTCTACCCTGATTGACTCGACCATTCTAGAAGACTCGATACACTGTACATCTAACCTAGGGGAGCAAAAATCTACCGGAAAAGAAACAGGGGTCTCGTACCCCTGGGAATCTGGGTAGAACATAGCGTAATCTTCCATGGAGACCTCCGTTTTAAGATTGGCATTTTTTTTTTTTGGAGGTCGGAAGTGATCACACAACAGGAGGAAGAAGGCGGAGGGGGAGGCAGTTGCATGGGAAACAATTCC
Source organism: Amorphophallus konjac (assembly GCA_022559845.1). Taxonomy (NCBI): domain Eukaryota; kingdom Viridiplantae; phylum Streptophyta; class Magnoliopsida; order Alismatales; family Araceae; genus Amorphophallus; species Amorphophallus konjac. The sequence continues at coordinate 117,353,840 of CM040118.1, forward strand.
GGGAAAATGCAGTCAAAGAAAGGGTCAGAAGACTTAAACCACATTTCATGGAGCTGAGCTCCTGGAGGAGGAGTGAATAGGGTTGATAAATCAATGTGCGGGCAGCGCCCGCAAGCACATGGAACGAATAAAACTTCGGGTCTCTCCGCAAAGTACGGGTCGACCAGGAGTGGAGGGGAACGGGGAACAGAATCCCGTTGTTGAAACCAGGAAGCGAGACGGGATGGGGACATAGAATAAGTAGTCTTACCCGTCTTCCGGGGCCCCTGGCGGGCCAATGGCATCGGGGGGCGCCTTACCAGCTGCGTCTCCCTTTTCTTCGGGTCACCCTCTTCTTCATAGAACATCTTTGCAAAGCAATTGGCAAAGTCTTCCAAGTCGTCGGCTAACCCCGGCGGTGGTGGTGGAGGATCGGCAACAGCACAAGCTTCATCTATCTTTTCTTCAAGGCGGGATGGCGAGGTTTTCAAGGTGCCAGGCTGCAACGGACCCTTCACGAAATGTTGCCGGTAATCCCAGGTCAACGGCCCAGAGTCCCCAAGCATCGACATGGAGGATTCATGGTAGCCGAGGCCCCGACGGCCCATCTTCCTTCCCCTGGGAACGGGGTTGGTTCGGCCTTGCAGCTGTGCACCGAGCCCTCGGCCTGGCTAATAGCCCAATGTCAGAATTATGTGCCACCCTTTGGAGTCTCTCATCTTGGGTTTTACTTTCACATTGACTGGTGCAGTGGTGGGTTTGCGCGATGCATACGCCCATGAATAGTTCACGTCCATGATAGATAAAACAGGTCTGTTGCTCGGCCATAGTGTGGGCAGGATCTTGGCTGCTATGGCGTCAACGTTTTGAATTGTGGAAACACTTTTCACCTTGACCACTCGCCCCTGGAATGGGAACTTCAGACACTGGTGGGCGGTTGAGGGGACGGCGTTCAAACCATTTAACCATGGACGACCCAGAATGGCTTTGAACATTGGGTCTATGTCCAACACATAAAATTCTACATCCATCACCAAGGGCCCTAGCTCGGCCTGCACAGTTACTACCCCGTGACAAGCACGTCTGGAGTTATCATATGCGGCTATCGTGGTTGGTGTCGGCTTGAGCATGTTCTCTGATATATTACAAGCACGAAGGGTACTCAATGGGCAGACATTTATTGACGCCCCGTATCCACAAGGGCGGATTCCACCATCGTCTTGTTTAAAGAGATGGTAATACATAATGGCATCTGCCGCTCCTCAGGAGGAGCTAATTCTGACTCAGCAAATGCAATAGATGGCCCCTTGGTGATCGTGGCCAAAACCGCAGGCAGGCTATCCACCGCCACATCCTCGCTCACCATAACTTTCTGTAGGAAGATTTTCAGGGCATCTTGGTGGAGCGGCGACCTCTTGATCAACTCTAATACTGAGATTTTGGCTGGCAGGCGGTCTAAATGCTGTAACAAGTCATATCTTGTGCCCGGCACCGGATCTATCTCCTCTGGTTCAACTGTAGGGGAGGAAACTGCAGGGTTCGGTGCAGATGCACCTGAGGAAGGAAACATCCTCTGGAAAGGACGCCCGCTCCGAAGGGCGCATTGTGATGCTTGCACGGCCTGGACTGGACCCCCGCTTGGCCTGGTGGTGTAGGCGGATGGCGTGGAGATGGGGGTGAGGATGACGGGAATAGGCTTAATGGGCCCTGGTGGAGGGGACACTGGCGAAGGGTTAAGCTTAGGGGGGATGATGGGAGGCATGGCGGGTGGTGGTGATAGGACGGATGGAGTAGGGGGGAATGTGGAGGGCCTAAGAGGCGACGCGGTGGAAGTGACGAGCGGTGTAGCGGCGGGTCTAAGGATGGAGGGGATGGCTGGTGTGGGAGAGTAGTGGTGGTGTAAGGCCAAGAGATGGGCGGGGGTCTCATCATCGAATGTCCATCCAGCGTTGGGGGCTGGGCGTTGGACCGCATTCACTTGTGCTGGGGCCGGTGCCGGCGGTTGCTGCTGTTGCTGGGGAGCGGGCTGATGCATTGGCATGGGATTTTGATGGATCCCAAGGTCTTGCTGCTGCGGTGGGGGCTGCGGTTGCTGTTGGTGCTGTTGCTGCTGCTGCTGCTGGGGCGCCGCCTGTTGCGGCCTGGCTTGTCTCTGCCTCTGCTTGATATCCTCAATTAGTTGGTGCATCTGGGCCCAGTCAATTCTCTGGCCCTCATGCAAATCATACACCAGGTCCCTGAATTGATAACATCGCTCTATTGTGTGCCCCGGCTGCCGATGGAATATACAATATCGGGATTGGTCGGCGGCCGGATTCCAATTCGGGCGCTCAGGCGGCAATTGAAGGTCGCCAGTATACATTAGAGCAGAGAAAATATCTGACAAGGTCTTTGGGAGAGGGGGGTAATGAGCTCTCTTTGGAGCTGGTCGGGCAGAGCCGTAGGTGGGGGGCGGAGGAACATTATTGTATTGCGGGGGCCGTTGAGGCTGTTAGGATGGCGGAGGCGCCTGTGGAGGGTATTGCGGGACTTGGAAGGCAGGCTGGGGAGCTTGCAGGGCAGCGAACTGGGGGTTACGCTGAGATGGTGGGAAGCGGGGTGGAGCGGCGTGTTGGGGGAACTGAACGGCCTGGACTTGCTCGTTAATTTGTACCCCCTCAGTGACGGGGCCCTGGGATTTCTTAGTGGCCTTGGGCTTCTGGGCCTCGAACAGAGAATGGATGGGGGAATCTTTAAATTTGGGTTTGAATAAACCTAGCCCTGCTGTATAGTTGGTGCATGTTTGAAATGTCATTCATTGCTAGAATGTTTCTGAAAGTTGGCGTAGCGTTGGAAATCAACAATTTTACTTTTTCCTCTTCCGGAATCTGCCCGGGCACCCGCGAGGCCATCTGTCTCCAGCGATCTGCATAAGTGGCGAAGTCTTCCTCCGGCTTCATCTTCTCCGCCACCAGGTCAGTGAAAGAATACTCGGGTCCGACCCGATCTTGAAACCTCTGTATGAACCTCTCCTTGACGGTCTTAAAATTCTCAGCCTCCTCCAGAGGCAGGGTATAAAACCATTCCAGCGCGACCCCCTCCAGGGACCGACGGAACAAATAAGCCATCAAGCGATCATCCTGTTGGAACTGCGTAGACTCGTACAAGAACTCCCGGACATGGATGAACGGGTTACCATTCCCATCATATTTGCGGTACACGGGGAGCTCCGACTGGGAAGGAAAACGTAGGTCCCTGAAGTTAGGGATAGGGACATCGGCAAGAGATTGCGGGCCAACCCGCTTGTGGAGGAGATCAATTTGTTGCTGCATAGCAGCCCACTTGTCAAGGATTTCTCGTTCCCGGGAAGGAGGGGGAGGAGCAAGAGGAGTAGCACCCGGATAGGCGACCAAAGGATAAACTGACGAAGGAGGCGGCCCATAAGAGGGGTAATGGGCCGAGGAGGGACCCATATCCGCATGAGTGACCTGAGCCGCCCCTGGCTGTGACCTAGCGAAGTCTGCCGGGGCCATGAGGGCCTGAGGCGATGGGGAAATTGTAGGGTATGGCTCAAGATAAGGAACAGAGGGGATCGGGGATTTCCCTTTATCCAGTTGCTGATGGACCGATGTGGATGCCTGGCCCATTTCCATATTGGGATAGCGAAAATTCTGAGGGCGCACTGGAGTAAGGTCAATGGGAGCCACAGAGGTGGTCCCGACCACAGGAGCTGAAGTGGTGACATGGGCCGTGGCATGAGCCAGAGCTGAGGCCGGGGCATCGCCCCCTTGCAAAGCTTGCCTGATGAGATGGAGTTGGGTGGGGTCCAACTGGGCCATCATGTCGAGGATCGTACTGGCTGAATTCTGATTGGACAGGTTTGGAAAAGAGGGTCGGGGACCCTCGCCAAGAGAGGTCGGGAGTGAAGGGGCCGTCCCCTCTCCCCCTTGCAAATGGGTGACCCTAGGTGGGTCCTCAAGGAGACCACGAGGAAGGGAGTCCTCATGGGCCACAGAGAAATCGTAAGACGACATGGAAGAAGAAGCAGAATCGAACAAGGGGTTGGAGTAGGAATGGAAATAAGAATCAACCCTAGGCAGTGATCGTGGGGGCAGAAGGCAGTCCCACATACACCAAGACACTTGATACTAGAACAAGCAACACTAAATCAATCAAATCTACCAAGCAAATAGTAAGCATACAATGGAGCGAGATGAGAGTAGAATCACTCGATAATGCAATCAAGTTCTTAAAATGATGCTCGTCGGTTCCTTATATCTTCAGGTTTGAACCTTAGTGGATTAATAAAAATGTCAATTCTCTCGACCACTAGGTACCTAACTAGGATGAGAACGAGGAGCCGTGTGACTCTATTGGGATCTCTCACTCGCGGATGCAACCTTAGACGGGGGTGGATACGGTACAACCTGCCCGGCGTCCGTGTGGGAATCCACGGCTCACGGGGGCTTACGGAGGTCCTCAGCAAGGTCCCTAGTCGGCTCCAAGGATTATGGAGACGAGAGGAAACCCTACCTCGGTAGGAATGCAACTAATATGTGAAAATATTGATGCTCCTATGCGCACCGGAGTGCATGCATAAACTAGCCTAGCAGCTATCAATCAATGAGCAAACATACACATGAATACCAAAAGCATGGTGATGCAATAATAATAAGATAGCAGGGGGAGCCAACGAACAGCACCAGGAGCAATATATATATCAGCCAAAACACTAAGCAAGACGACAGAAATGCACTGCGACAGGAGATGTGCGGTCCTCCTCTGACCGCTCTAAGTACTCAGACGGTCCAATTTTAGCCGTAATGCATAGGTAGAAAATGCAAGGGACATACCAGACAGACGGCTTATTGTCAACCGCACTCGTGTTTGAACCGCCGCCTCACAGCCGTGTATCTGCCACCAGAAAGTACGGCGTACCTGTGCCTGGGCGCGGGACGGCTGTGCGAAAGCCGCACAAAGAGATGGACGACGTCCAGGGAGCCGTCTGCAACAGGAAAGGCCGGTGTAGTTGACCTTGAAGGCAGAGTATATGAACGGCGTAGGATCAACCGCGCTGATGGTTAGACGGCTCTGGAAGAACCGCGTGTGAGCCAGAGGACAGAAACCGTCTCCTACCTGTAAATCACTCCAAGAAGAAAACCTTGACACGACTAAGAAGGGTCAGCAACTCAAAAGCACGATGGGCACTAGGTGTCCCACCGTGATCGCCACAAAAGGGGTGTAGATATATATTTCCACTCCTCTCTCTCCCTCTTCACTAAAGGGGTCAAAAGCACGCCAAGTGCATGAACAAATGAGAGGTAGAAGAGGAAATAGGGAATGAAGCAAAGTACCGTGATCGCCACCAAGATACCGTACGCGACAGGCACGCCGTACCTTGGAAAATGGGGAGACACTCGCCTTGGTGCAGCACTGGGGATGAACGGCTCGGTTAGGACCGCTCTGTGGTGAGCGGTCTTACGATAGACCGCCCTGGGACGCTGCAAGGGACGCGGGAGGAACTGCTGCAGTGAGATGGACGGCGCTTTAGGGACCGCACTCCCGTGAAGGACGGTTGTTTACGCACCGCTCGAAATGTTGAACGGCTGGATGATGACCGCTCAAGACCTTCACTCAGCAAGTTGAGAAGGGTTCGACCTCCACCCTCTCCGGCCGGCCAGAGGGGATGGGCCTCATGCTGATTAGATGCTGACCTGCGAAACAACGTAGAGACACAAAAAAGACACCCAAATTAGACCTTAATGATGCGGTACATGTTCAAACGAGAAGAATTAAGCATGAACAAATGAAAAGGGGAGTACCTGGGGGGTTTTAAACCCCTAGGGTGACAAAAAACGGGATGGTTGTATGCATGTTATGAGAAGGAGGGGGGTACGTGGGTGAGAAACGAAGTATGCAATGAAAGAACACGACAAAACTTATGAACGAAAAAACTACGAAGACTGGGCTACTCCCTTGACCGGAGGCTCATGCGGACGTAGAGAGCCTCCCTCCTTGGTGCTGGGTCGCTAAAGAGTGCGGCAGGGCTTCGCCGTCGATCAAAAATCTCCCCCCCCCCTTTCGACGTCCGGCCAATAGGGTCTATTTATAGAGCCTAGAAAGCCAGCCTCGAAATTAGGGTTTAGAGCCATTTTCGGGACGAATTTATTGAAGATAAATCGTAGATAATACCATCATCTCTCATCCAGTCGAAACGGCAGCTAAAAAGGTTGATTATCCGCGGAGAAATCACCAAGATAAGTTAAGGATAAAACCATGGAGAAAAAGGGTTAAAATCTGTTAAAATTCAGCAACCGACAGGATGAACGGTCTTACGATAGGCCGCCCAACTGGTTGGACGGCTATAAGCTCACCGTCCATACCCGTCGGTGGAAATTCAAACAATCAGCAAAATAATCCCCATTATCTCTCGAACTGGCCGAAATGTCCGCCGTGAGACCCTGAACATATGAACGGTTAAATATCGACCGTTTTAATGTAGGGCGGCACAAAAATGGCCGTTTCACCCTGTCGGTGATAATTCAAATATTTGGATAATTATCTGAGAAAACGGGCGCGCGTAGGACTCTGAGATATAGGCGGTTGGGATAGGCCCGTCCATGTACTTGAACGGTCATGGTCACACCGCGCCAAATCCTGTCGGTGAATATTCAGAAAATCCTCAGAAATTAGCCGAAATGTATGAACGGTCTGGTATTAACCGCCCCAGTCTTGAACGGCTGATGTAGGACCGTCCATGATCTTGGGTACCTCGTGTTTATAAAACAGTTCAATTAATCAAAGCCAAGGTCCGATAAGCCTTAAATGGATACGACCTTTACCAAGGAGGGAGGCTACACATAAAAATTGGCCCAGGATGTGCCACAAAAAAAAAATGGCCCAATAGATAATGGACAACTTAGGGCATCAATCAGTGGAAGTAAGAGAAACGGCTCAACTTATCGGTATAAAACGGGTGTCAACACCGTTGGGCAATACAGCTTAGCCTCCGCTTGGATTCACAGCTTCAAACCGCTGGGCCTTACAGCTTCGCCACCGCTGATTACACAGCTTAGAAATGGAATGTAACAATGGAAAAACAAGAATGATAAAAACCAGCAATAGAAAGCTGGATTTAAAGCTCAGAAAATATAGCTCGCTCGGGAGCAAAGAAGCTTAGATCTGATCCAGAAGCTATAAATCTTTTTCATCCTTCAATCTTGCTACTGCACTCACTTCTTCTTCTTTCTTCTCTCACTCACTAACTCTCTTTCTCAGGCACTCTCTCTTCTATTCTCTTCTCTCTTGCTGCTTCTCTTCTTCTCTCTGGCTCTCCGGATTTCTGATCGCTCTTTCGACTCTCTATCACTTTGCTCACTTGGTGGCTTCTACTCCTTCTATTCTTCACTCTCTGCTTCACTTTTTTCTTGCACAGTTCTGGACGCTCTGCTCTCCTTTTATAGGCAGCAGATCGAGAGCGCGTGGAAATCACGTTTCCCACCCAATAATTCGATCAGATCTGGGTTGGAAATAATCCACGTGTCAAGACCTGGAATTCCTTGCTTTGCACATGTCAAGATCTCCTCATTATAGCGCGTCCTTGGATCACAAGCCATAGACTTGGTTCACGTGAATTTAGTTCGAGCAAGAACTATTTAAGTCACGGTCCCATGTTCTCACTATCATGTGAGACTTAAGTTCCTGAAAGTAGATTATGAGACATTTCATCAAACACCTTGTCTTCATAGCAAAAAGACAATATTAATTGACTATAGATGAAATAAAGATATAGAATGTGAGAGAAAAATCACATATTGTGCCAACAACTTCAAATCAGTGAGATAAAGTATGCAAGGCAATTTATGAAATCTGACATGAATCCAATGTTAATCACCAACTTGACATATCTTTGATGAGAGTAATACAAGGACTAACGTAAATCTCATAACAAATAGCTCAGACTTTGTTAATGAAGTCGACTAGACTAACACAGACTATATGCAGATTAGCACAGACTTTATTTAGGAACAAAGGATAGCTAGCACAGACTTCATTTAAGCTAACACAGACTCCCATGCAACCTGACGTAGACTCTGTTACATGCTAACAAAGACTTTGTGCAAACAAACATAGACTCTATGCATGCTAACATAGACTCTATTCATACTAGCATAGACTTGACATGCAGGACATAACATGCTAACACAGACCTTAATGTGCATATGGGAAAGTATGCACAGACCTCGGTGCGCAAATATGCACAGACCTATATAGCTTCATATAGCAGATAATGCAGTATGCACAGACTTCATATAGCAGTCAGTGCAATGAGCACAGACCTTGTTACGCAAGTCTAGCTAAATGTGCATAGACCTTAGACTCTTTATGGAAGAACCTACACAGACCTTATAATGCGTATATGAACATGTGCACAGACCTTATTCGTGCAAGGGCAGAATGTGCACAGACTTTAGATGAATAGCACGCAATGTGCACCGACGTTAGTTCTGCATTGACATGATGTGCACTGACCTCCATATGCAGGACGTTGCATTTGCACCGACCTTTATATGCTACCGCTAGCATATGTGCACCGACCTATGTTCATAAGAAGTAAACACATGCATCGACCTGCTTTATGCACAAGGCACAATGTGCACCGACCTTATTATGCAAGATGCAAAATGTGCACTGACCTTATATGCCATCAAGCAAAAAGTGCACCGACCTTTCTCTGCACTTTCTCTGCTATAATGCAGATGTGCACCGACCTTGTTTTGCACAAGGCACAATGTGCATCGACCTTGCATTGAACAAGGGACAAAACATGCACTGACTACATGTGCATCCTACAAAAGACTGCACCGACCTAATGTGCATTGACCTACACATGCATAGGGTAACAATATGCACTAACCCTAACATGCATATAGCAAATGTGCACCGACCTTGGTCTTACACAAACAAGATGTGCACCGACCTTGTTCAAGGGTCTTGTACAAACGGAATGTGCACCGACCTTATATGCACCAACCTTGCATGCTCAATGCACAACAGGCTAAATTGTGCACCGACTATATCTATGCACGATGAAATTATATACTAACTTGCACAGACCTATATGAGTAAGCTACAGGAACGTGCATGGACCTTGTGTGCTATTATGAGCAAACTTGCACCGACCTTATACTCAGATATACAAACTATGCACAGACCTATATGAGTAACCTACAGGAATGTGCACGGACCTTGTGCGCTATTATGAGCAAACCTGGTGCATTGACTATGATGTATGCAGTATGCACACCAACTGTTCGACCAAATGTCATGTACACAGGCTAAAAGTAAAATGACCTATGCACCGTCTTTATGCAGACGCATTAACTTTATGTGCACAGTGTTGATCTTGCATTGACTCTATGTGCACTGTGTTGACTTTTGGTTGACCTATGATGCGTGGACTCCTATGAATAGTTGTACAAAACTTTATGCAATGCTTAAGCAAAACTAGATGGTCACAGACATTCGATGCTAAATCACGCATGGACAAACGTAGATATACATGGACATGCACAGACATGCATGGACATGCACAGACTCAAAGATGCACAGACATTCACCAACAAACACATATGAAACCACACAAACACATATTGACATCATACATATGAGTCATAGTGTTTGTCATCATCAAAACACAATATCCAACAATCCACCCCGGGCAGGACCGGTCCCATCTACCGCGCACGGAAACCAAGAGAAAGAGCTCCCCGGGGTCATTTTCACCCCATTTAACCCGTACAGGTCCAGACGACCCCGGGGAGGTTCCCACTTCTATAAATAGACCCTAGGGGTCCAGAAAGGAGATCTACGGAGAAAAAAAAGGGAGATAGAGAGAAGCTATGCACTTGGAGCATCCAGCATTTGGAGCATTTTGTGCGTTTGTTCGTTTGTTTCGGCCCGCGAGGGGTAAGTCCCCGGGTCTTGTGTATATGCCCCTATGAGGGTATATTTGTAATTTCGCCCCTCAGTGGGCCGTGTTATTGTTTCTAACTCCCGAGATGACTATGTTATATGCTTCTACCCTAATAATGGGAGAATGGCATAAATGTCCTCCCCGGGGTCCGAGAAACGGAAAAATCCTATTTGGAGAGGGGGATTTCTGCAGCCCATTCAAAGAGTAGCCCAACTAGGCCCGGTAGGGCCCAATGAGGCCAAGCTCACCCAAGTGACAGCCCACAGGGCCCACTTAGGGAAGAAAGCCCAATAAACGGCGCTCGAGGAAACAACCCTCCTAGGCGGCCTCAAGGCTAGGAGGGCCCGAGCATCGGTCAGGTCACGAGAAAGGCCCGCGCCCGAGCCATCTCGCCGCCCGGGAGAAGGAGGCATAGGCTAGCCTATCCGACCCATCTTTTACTGAGCTAAGCCTACTGCCCGGATAGGGCTGGCCCCTCTGAGCTCGGAACGACCGACGAATGCTTATCTTTGAAGCCGTTAAGAGTCCGCAGCAGGCAGGAATTCAGGAAGGCAAGGGACTTCTTCTTCCCCACGATGATAACGCTCCCACGATAAGGCCATAAAAGCCCACGATGAGGACGGAACCCCCACCTGAAACCCCTCGGCTGGTAGGACTCCAAGAGACGGCATACTATTTAAACCATGGATACCCTCCGGCTAAAGGTAAGCCAAGAAAGGTAATCAAACGTCCAAAATTTCTGAGCAAGAACCGCTTCACCCTTCTGGTAGGGAGGGATCTCCCGCACAAGCTCTCTCCTCCCTACTATTTCTCCCACCATAGCTCCACTGACTTAAGTATCAGAGGGTTTGCCCCAGGGATTCCCCCTGGGCCCTCTGATCCGTTTCCCTGTCTTGCAGTTCATGATCTGGTGATCCTCAGCCCGCTCAGGACCAGCGCGAGATCACGCCTCTTCATCTGGCGCCGTCTGTGGGAAACGCACGAAAAGCCAGTATGGTGCGAAGGAGCTCAGGGAGGAGGTCCACCGGAGACAGGGGTAAGGCCATGGTACCGGCGGGGGATGGCCCTTCTAGGGCCTCACAGAACCCTCCCTCCAACGCCAGCGTCCCCGCCGATGGACCGCCACCCCCTCCTGCAGCGGTAGGGCTACCCCCCAACGGTGGCGCCGAAGCCTTCCAAGCCCTCAACGCGAAATTGGATATCCTTGTGGAACTCATGAAGAACTAGGCGGCTAGGGATAGAAGGTCCTGTGCTCCGTCAGGGAGCCCTCCCCCCGAAAATACGTCCCAGCACACCGCCGGAGGTCGCTTCACTCTCCGCGGCCAGCAGCTCATCCGCAACAGGATTGGAGGACCCTCGCAAGCTCCGCCTCCAGAGCAAGAGTCTTCCTCCACGCCAAGAAGGGGAAAACTGGGGGCGCGGTGTCCAAATCTGGAAGCTGACATTCCCGGAGATCGCCAAGACGCTCCCCCCAGCCCCACGGCACGACAGCAATCGGAACTATCCCTCCGACTGCGAGATTTCGAGAGACGCTTCGCAGAACAGGAGCGCGCCCTCCGCGCCCTGCAGAAGACCTCTTTCCCGGAGGACGAGGAGAAATCCCCATTCTCCGAGTACATCTTGAAGGCAGAGGTATCTCCTAGAACCTCCATTCCGACCTTCAAGCTCTACGATGGCCAGGGTGACCCGGTCGATCATTACGATAGCTTCTACGCTCTGATGACCCTGCACGGAGTGTCCGACGCCATCAAGTGTCGAGCCTTCGTGACCACCCTGGTCCAAGGTGCTCAAGCATGGTTCCGAGACCTCGCCCCCGGGTCCATCCGAGACTTCAAGCAATTTGGGCGAGTTTTCAAAGAGAGTTTCGCCGGAAGTGCCCCCACAAGGTCGGTAGCGGGGCTCCTGGCCCTCAAACAGGCGTAAGGGGAAAGACTCCGGGCTTATATTCACCGATTCAAATCGGAAACCCTGAGAATACCCCTCCTGGATGTGGCCTCAACCACAACTGCACTGACTGGGGGCACCCGGGACGAGAATCTCCACCGCGAACTTGTCCTCCACCCTCCCTCGACCCTTGCCGAGCTAGTGACTCTGGCACTGCGCCACGCTGAGTGCGAAGAAGTGCTCAGCGCTTGTCGAGACGCAATCGGCTCGGGTCGGGAGGGGGACAAGAAGCGGGCTTCCCAGCCAAATTCAAGCTCGGGAAAGAAGCGAGACCGTGATGGGGAGCGCAAGCGGAAGTACGAGCTTTACACCCCACTAGCTACCCCGGTCTATGAGATTTATGAAGACATCAAAGACTCGGGACTCCTCCGACAGCCCGAGCCGATGAGGTCGAAGAACCGCAATCGCGACAGGCATTACTTGTTCCACAGCGATCACGGGCACCACACCGGTGACTGCCGCCAGCTCCAGGACGAGATCGAGCGCCTCATCCGTCAGGGGCACCTGGCTCGGTTCACAGCCGACCGTAAAGAAGATCGAGGCACCGCAGAGGAGATCGACAACGCCCCTCGAGGGGTCCACATCAACGTCATCTCCAGAGGGATAGCATCAAAAGGCAACAGCAGCCGAGGAAGGAAGCGTCATGCCGAGCAGGCGAGCCGAGCCATAGAGCCCCCCAAGGCCCCGTCGAGTGAGCCCCAGGTCATAGTCTTCTCTGACCAAGATCTGGAAGGGCTGAGCACCCCGCATGACGATGCCCTCGTAATCTTGGCCACAATAAACCATTGTAACGTAGATAGGATTCTAGTTGACAATGGGAGTGCCCCTAATGTGTTGTCTTATGATTGTTTCCTTAAGATGGGGGAAGATCCATCCAAGCTCCGCCCGATCCGAACCCCCCTCTGCGGGTTTAATGGCCTGGCCACTTACCCCGAGGGAGCCCTAAGCCTGCCGGTTACCCTCGGCACCCCACCCAGAACTGTTACGGTCATGGTGGACTTCATAGTGATGAAAGGTATGACAGCGTACAACGCCATCTTCGGCTGGGGAATCCTCAGCCGAATAAAGGCCGTACCGTCTACCTATCACCAAAAAATGAAGTTCCCCACCAAAAATGGGTTGGGGGAAGTCCGAGGTAACCAGGCCGCGGCCAGAAGGTGCTACAATATCTTGGTGGAAGCCACAAGGCCGGACGGGAAAGATAAGGGTCCCCGGGGAGTCGAGGATAAAACCGCAACCACCGAGCCTGGTGGTAAATTACGGATGATTTTCCTAAACGATGACCCGACCCTAGGAGTAAGGATCGGAGCCGACCTACCGCCCAAGAGGAGACCGTGATGCACAAGCTCAACCTCGACCCCGCCGTGAAGCCCGTACAGCATCGCAGAAGGAAGCATGCACCAGAGAAACAGACGATCATCAAGGTGCAGGTCACCAAGGGACAAGAGACTGGCCTTTTTAGACCAGTCCTATACCCGACGTGGCTAGCCAACGTCATCTTGGTACCTAAAGCTTCGGGAAAATGGCAGATGTGCGTGGACTTCACCGATCTGAATAAGGCCACTCCTAAGGACTGCTATCCGTTACCGAGCATCGACCAATTGGTTGACTCAACCTCGGGCAACGAGATACTCAGCTTCCTAGACGCCAATTCAGGTTATCATCAGATCAGAATGGATCCAGAAGATATCGAGAAGACCGCCTTCATCACCGACTACGGCGTATACTGCTACACCCGGATACCTTTCGGGTTGAAGAACGCTGGAGCTAAGTATCAAGGCTGGTCAATCACATGTTCGAGGAGTAGTTAGGTCGGAACGTCGAGGCTTACATTGACAACATGCTCGTCAAGACCCCCAAGGCCCAAGATCACTTCACCGACCTCGCCAAAACCTTCGGCACCCTCCTGAAGTACAACATGAAGCTCAATCCTGCCAAGTGTGCCTTCGGAGTAAGATCTGGGAAGTTCCTGGGTTTCCTGTTCACTCAACGTGGGATCGAAGCCAACCCCGATAAGGTCCAGGCCATCCTGGACATGCACCCGCCCACTTGCGTCAAGGACGTCCAGCGCCTAACCGGGCGTGTCACCGCTCTCAGCCGCTTCCTGTCCCGTGCGGCCGAACGATGCTTGCCCTTCTTCAAACTTTTGAGGGGGCCCAAATTGGCATCTGCTACGTTCGCATGGGATGAGGAATGCCAGAAAGCGTTCGCCGATCTCAAGGAGTTCCTGGCCTCGCCCCCGGTGCTCTCCAATCCCATTCCGGGCGAAGTCTTGCTGCTCTATCTCTCGGCAACACCATCCACAGTCAGCTCGGTCCTGGTCAGAAATGACTCGGGAATCGAGAGGCCGATCTACTACACCAGCAAGGTGCTCAACGAGGCTGAAAGGAGGTACCCCGCAATCGAGAAACTCGTGCTAGCGTTGGTTACCTCCTCCAAGCTCCTCCGACCCTATTTCCAAGGGCACCCTATCACCGTGCTAACCGGCGAACCATTGAAGAAGATTCTAGCCCACCCCGAAGCTTCAGGGCGACTCGTCAAATGGGCAATCATGCTTGGGGCCTAAGATATCTCGTACCACCCGCGCTCGGCTATGAAAGGCCAAGCGCTTGTCGACTTCATCACCGAGAGCACCATCCCGACTGAAGAGAGATCTCCGTCCGCGCCCGGGCCGACCTGGGAACTGTTCGTCGACGGATCTTCCAACTCGGTCGGTAGTGGTGCAAGGATCCTCCTGAGGTCCCCCGAAGGAGTAGAACTACAGTACGCCTTGAAATTCAACTTTTAGGCGTCCAACAACGCTTCCGAGTACGAGGCCCTTATCTCGGGAGCTCGCATGGCTCGACGGTTGGGGGCTGAGCGAGTCAAAATCCACACCGACTCCTAGCTGGTCGCTAGCCAAGTCAACGGCGAATACGAAGCTCGAGAGGCCCCAATGGTCAAATACCTCCAGTTGGTCAGAGACCTGACCCAATAGTTCGAGGGATTCGAGGTAGTCCGAATAGCTCGGGAGGAAAACTCCCGAGCGGATGCCCTCTCTCGATTAGCCTCCTCTCTCGACCCTGAAGGTACCCGATCAGTCCTCCTTGAAGAGCTAGAGCGCCCGAGCATTGACTCGGAGCTCCTGGCCGTTGACTCGGCCCTTCCAAGCGACTGGCACTCCCCCTACCTGTCTTGGCTCCAGGACTCCGGAGAGCCCTCCGACCCTCGGGAGGCACCCCAAATGAAGTATCAAGCCCGGCGCTTCGTCATCCTCGACGACACTCTCTACCGGAGGTCCTTCTCTGGTCCCCTCCTGAAGTGTCTCGGCCCCGACGAGGCCAACCGAGCCATCCAAGAGACTCATGAAGGCATGTGCGGAGCGCATTCAAAAGGAAGGGCTCTAGCCAGGATCCTGCTACGGCAGGGGTACTGGTGGCCAACCTTGCAGCGTGACTGCACGGCTCACGTACAGCAGTGCGACCGATGCCAGCGATACGACAACTTGGTCCATCAGTCGGCTACGGAGCTCATCACCCTTACCGAGCCCTATCCCTTCGCTCGGTGGGGGATCGACATTCTCGGGCCGTTCCCTACGGCTCAGTCCCAGAAGAAGTTCATCATCGTCGCCATTGACTACTTCACCAAATGGATCAAGGCCGAAGCCACGGCGAGGATCACAGAGACAGTCGTCTGGAGTTTCGTATGGAAGTCGATCATTTGTCGCTTCGGCATCCCCGGGTGATAGTGAGCGACAACGGTCGGCAATTCGATTCTCGTTATTTCCAAGACAGATGCGCCGACCTAAACATTCGCAACCACTTCACTTCGGTCGCCCACCCTCAGGCCAACGGGCTGGTCAAAAATGCCAATAAGACTATCTTAAAAGGCATAAAGACCAGACTCGGCAAGGCCAAGGGTAGCTGGCTCGAGGAATTGCCCAGCGTACTTTGGTCACACCGAACGACTCCCAGAACGGCAACCGGTGAAAGTCCTTTCCAGCTGGTGTATGGCACTGAGGCCGTCATTCCGTTAGAGGTTGCCAACCCATCTCTCCGAGTCATCCGCTACTCGCCCGAGGCAAACGAGCAAAAATTACCCGAGAACCACGACCTGGCTGATGAACTCCGAGAGATCGCCAATATCCGAGCTATGGAGTACCAACGCCACCTCACGCGATACTACAACGCCAAAGTCTGAAACAGACACTTTTAACTGGGAGACTTCGTCCTCAATAAAGCTGAAGCCTCTCGACCTCTAGAGGCGGCGGGCAAGCTATCCCCTAACTGGGAAGACCCCTACCGAGTGGTCGAGACGCTCGGGAAAGGTGCGTACAGGCTAGCTACAGCGGAAGGGGAACCCATCCCTCGGACGTGGAACGTAGCCGCACTACGCAAATTCTACTTTTAAAGTTGTGCAAACAATTTGAGGGAAATAAAACTCTTTTCTTTTCATTCAATTGTTGGTACATCAGAAAGGCAAAAGCCAGTACATTGCATTGCAAAAAGTAAAGAAAATACATCTAGCACCACTGCAAGAGGCCATCACTTGGCCGACTCGGTCTTGATCTCCTTGCGTCCAGCCACTGACTCTGCCTCGCGCAGAAACTGGCTCGGTCAAAGGGCGATCGACCCAGTTGGCTCGGGTGGCCCGTGACAAAGGTGACAGAGGGATTAAAAAGAAGGAAGGCTACCTTCCAAGTTGAACTTGGAAGGGGAAGAGGGAAGGAACGCCTATGAAGGCCTCCTCCTTTCCAACCTGCCAACTCTTTGGAGCGCACGGAGAGTGCAGGCACCCTCCGAAGAATGAAAGAAAGGAAGAGCACAAGAGGGAAAAAGACGCTGCTAGAAAGAAAAAGAAACCAGCAGAGTTGGATGAGGAGGCAGGGGAAGGCCCGGAGGGGATGGGCATCACGGATGCCCCCATCCGTCCTCCATCTCGCCCCTCGGAAGCGTCGCCGCAAATGATAGAGGGTGAACAGCGTGCCTCCGCACATCGAACCCTCTCCAGATCCGCGCGACGACAATCAGACCCGTTTCAACCCCGCGCGACGACCATCGGACTTGCTCAACATCCCAAGGCAGCAAGAACTCTCTGCTCCTCCATCACCGGCACGTCGTCTTCCGAAGGATCCTCCATGCTCCGAATGCAACGGCACAGCACAACGTGGAGTAGGGGCGAGGAAAGACTGTTAGTGAAAATCCTAAGCGGTGGAGAGGAAGGGATGCCCTTTGGTCTTTTTATAAGGCTAAGGGAGGCTACATGCCTTAAATGACTCCCCCCTCGAAAACACGCCAAAGGATTTTTTTCCCTCTGAACGGTCACCTCAAATCCCTCATTTTCCGCCTCTGCGGGATACACGAAGCGGCCTGGCATTCAAAGAGTGAGAAAACAGAAGGACACCCTGTCAGGAATCCACCCAACCAGCATGCGAAAACCACGCAGGACGTATCGGCACTTTCCAACTACTACCGATACGCTAACCAAATTACGGCAAGGAACGCAAGAAGCAAGTAAGTCATTTATTACCTCACAAAAAGAAAATCTTTCTTTTTTTTCAGAAAAGGAAAAGAGACAAACGGAGAAAGAGGCAAAACAAGGCAAAATGCATCAGGCCTCGGGCCCACTTTGAAGCTGTAGAAAGGCAGGTGTGGGTATTTCGCCCCCGGCACCCTCGGTGACGGCCGACCCAGGCACTGACCTCGCCTGTGCGAGAACTGCCTCGGTCGCGAGCCCTCCCAAGGCAGCCGGAGTTGGTGACCCCGCCAGAGGAGAGACCTCTGGATCTTCCCCGCCCGACGCAGAAGAGCTAGAAGCCGACTCCTCCGAGTCATAGCACTGGCCCGAGGGGAAATCAATCCTAGAGTCTCGCTCATCGGCATAATCCACTGCCCGACGATAACCCTACTTGAACCCCTTGCGGGTGCCTCGGCGAAGCGCTATCTCGTAGTATGGAAGGGCAGCTTTCTGAAAGTCGGCTCGGTAGGCCTCTGAGCCCCTGTACTGCTCGATCACCTCCGCCCCGACCTGCCCCATCCTTTCAGCAAGTTCGGCCGACTTCTGCTCCACCTCGGACGCTCGCTCCTCTGCCTCCGCCATCCGTCTCTCTGCCTCGATCGACTTCTGCTCGGCCTCGGCCGCCCGCTCCTCGATCTCGATCGACTTCCGCTCGGCCTCGACCGCCCGCTCCTCGAGCTCGATCGACTTCTGTTTGGCCTCGACCGATCGTTTCTCCGCCTCAGCTCGGTCTGCCTCGGCCTCCGAACGACGGCGCTCCGCTGCCTCCGCCCGGTCCAGCAACTTAGCGCGCTCAGCCTCCCAATGGCCGTCCAGCTCGAGATGGTGAAGGCACTCCTCCTCAAGGAGTTTGTTTTTCCTCTCGAGCGACTCCCGAGCCTTGGCCAGCTGCTCGGTCAACGCTCCGGCTTCCAGCCGGCTCGACCGCGCCAAATCCCTGATCGAGGAGAACTCCCGTTGAAGCCCCGCGTGCGCCTCATTGAGTCGGGCTAGCTTCCTCTCGCACCCTCCGAGAGTCCAGGCGAGATTCGACCGCTCTGACTCCGTCCGGGCGTAGGTCTCCGCCATGGTGGCCCCCATCTGGGCCATGATCAAACCGCCCTCCATGATGACGTCGAGGACCCCGGAAGGAGAATGGCGCCTATCTCCTCCTCTCATCCTTGCGGACACCTCGCGGCAGAGCTTGTACAGATTACTCGAGATACCGAGCCTCTCCAAGGCCTCCGGCATGGACACCCGATCCGCCCCTGGCCCCGCGCCGGAAGGCCCGGACCGAGCTGCTGAAACGGCCTCCCTGCGCACTACAAATGTTTGGGGTTGTGACGCCTCCATAGGCGAACCCCCAACCTCGACCGACGCAACAAGCCCAGTCGCCCCGGATGCCACCGATGTTTGGGGTTGCGACGCCTCCGTAGGCAAACCCCCAACCTCGACCGACGCAGCAAGCCCGGTCGCCCCGGGTGCCACCGATGTTTGGGGTTGCGACGCCTCCGTAGGCGAACCCCCAACCTCGACCGACGTAGCAAGCCCGGTCGCTGCGGGCGCCACCGATGTTTGGGGTTGCGACGCCCTCGCAGGCGAACCCCCAACCTCAACTGTCTCGGCCCGCGTTTCACTGCCCGAGACATCGCCAACCTCGACCGGCCCCCCAGTCTCGGCCTCGTCTACTTCAGCTCCGGCCCCCTCTGTTCCCACCGAGGGGAGAGCCGACCCACCGTCACCACCCTCTGAGGGGCCCCTGGTCTCCTTGGCCCCCTCTCGCCCGGTGGATGGGGGAGCCGGCCCGGTAGGGTCGGACCCATCTTGCCCCTGAGAGGGGAGCGCCGCCGAGCTAGAGTAGCCCCCGACAGTGGCGAGAAGGCCGGCCTTCTTGGCCCGCTTCTTGGCCTTCGCGGCTTCCCACAACCTTCCCTCCATGGGATCCTTTCGCTTTGCATCGCCCGGTCGTGAAGTTCCCTCGGATACCGCCCCCTTGCCCTTATCCCGGGCTTGGGAGCAACCCACAAGAGCGTCAGGCTCATCGGCCGCCGAGTCATCTCCAAGATCGATGACCTCAGCAGCCTCCTCCAGAGGCTCCCGCCTGATGTCTACAATAGAGAAGAAGGCATGGTCAGGAAAAGAGAGATGATTCCCACCCCTGAAGAAAAATCCGAGTGGTGGTACCTGACGGTTTCAGCCGCGTAAGGAGGCACCATTCGACATTCTCTGGTGTCACCAATTCCTCGGTTGACTGGCGATTCTTCAGCAGACGAGCGGCATTTTTCTCCACGTGAGGAGGGAACTCCTCCTGCCGGGGAGGAATGTTCGGATGAAAGTTGGGCATCACCTGGCACCTCCAGGTTTCGTCCACCGCCTCCGCCTTCACCCAGAAGAATTGGGTCTTCCACCCTTTGTGCGAGGAATCCTTCGCCGCCAGCGGAATACAACTCATGTTCCTCCGCGCCTGAATGAAGTAAAAGCCCTTCCCCGCCAACGGATGCGCTTTCAACTCAAAGAAATAATGAAAGAGGTCCAAGGAAGGAAAAATCCCATGCTGGCGGCAAAGGATTCGAAAAGCGGAAAGAAGAAGGTATGAGTTGGCAACCAACTGAATAGGTGCCAACTGGAAAAAATTGAGGAGCTGAAGGACGAAAGGCTCGAAGGGGAGGCGAAACCCGCTCTTCCAAGCCAGAAGAAAAGTGCAGATATGACCCGTGCGATCATCCAGGCTCGTCTCGTATGGGGCAGCGGCGGCAAAGATGTATCTGAGAGGCAAGCGAAACCGGTGCTCCAGCTTCTTCACCTCGGCTTCCCCCAGCTCGCTGCGATTCGGGACCGGCGACCTTACCTCCAACCCCTCGCCCGAACGCTAGCCCGCCATGGAACTCAAGGAGGAACTGAAAGCAGAACTCTCGAGAGAACCCGAAGACTCCGGGGGAGTAGGAAGCTGCCGGACCACCTCCGCGGTTATGCGCGCCAACTCCTCAAACGCCGCCGCGAGGCTATGCTCCTCCGTCGTGACTTCACGGCGCATCAAGGAGCCCCAAAAGTAGAGGAATGCAGAAAAGCCAAAAACACTACAGAGTCTGGGATGACAAACAGCGCCCAATGCCTATAAACCCTCACGGGAGGCGGCGCGTCGTTCCGACCTCCGAGAAGGCCCCTTCATTTCAAATCCGTCAGGATCACTATAATTACGGGCCCAGGTGACCACGGCACGTGGCTACTTAACACCGTCAGATCTCCACCCACCTGAGCCACGCCGATCCGATGCCCTCATAAACAATTCAACCGAGCCTCCTTTGGCTCGGGAGTAGGAGGGGGACAAGTGGAGAGGGGGATTTCTGCAGCCCATTCAAAGAGCAGCCCAACTAGGCCCGGCAGGGCCCAATGAGGCCAAGCTAACCCAAGTGACAGCCCACAGGGCCCACTTAGGGAAGAAAGCCCAACAAACAGCACTCGAGGAAACAACCTTCCTAGGCAACCTCAAGGCTCGGAGGGCCCGAGCATCGGTCAGGTCACGAGAAAGGCCCGCGCCCGAGCCATCTCTCCGCCCGGGAGAAGGAGGCGTAGGCTAGCCTATCCGACCCATCTTTTACCGAGCTAAGCCTACCGCCCGGATAGGGCTGGCCCCTCTGAGCTCGGAACGACCGACGAATGCTTATCTTTGCAGCCGTTAAGAGTCCGTAGCAGGCAGGATTTTAAGAAGGCAAGGGACTTCTTCTTCCCACGATGATAACGCTCCCACGATAAGGCCATAAAAGTCCACGATGAGGACGTAACCCCCACCTGAAACCCCTCGGCTGGCAGGACTCCAAGAGACGGCGTACTATTTAAACCATGGATACCCTTCGGCTAAAGGTAAGCCAAGAAAGGCAATCATACGCCCAAAATTCCTGAGCAAGAACCGCTTCACCCTTCTGGTGGAGAGGGATCTCGCGCACAAGCTCTCTCCTCCCTACTATTGCTCCCACCATAGCTCCACTGACTTAAGCATCGAAGGTTTTGCCCCAGGGATTCCCCCTGGGCCCTCTGATCCATTTCCCTGTCTTGCAGTTCACGATCTGGTGATCCTCAGCCCGCTCAAGACTAGCGCGAGATCACGCCTCTTCACTATTGTTTGCAGTTATACCCTGTAACTTTTGTAATTAGGGCTACGCCCCTATCTCCCACTTTAGTGCGGACTTTTGTACAGTCGACAATTCACCGACAACCCTTGTACTCATTTGAATTGTGAAAGCCTTCAGCCTGCTCTATGCATGTCCTTGGGGGAAAATTATGAGAAAACCCCTTGACTTACAGAAATTGCATATATGTCCCTCTTTTGGCCTGATTGACATATATGGGTCTTCTATAAAGCCGTTGTCGCTCCTTCAGCTGGGGAACGTTGTCAGCTCAGTCCGACACCCAGATGTCACCCCAACTCCAGTTCTCCGTAGGGTATGGTAAAATTACCAAAATACCCCTATGACCTATAAATAACCTAATAGCCCCTAAAACCCTTCAGAAAGAGCCTCAACGCCTCAGAAAGTCGGGAACCTGTTCCTACTTCCATCCCAGTCCAGAAATTATAGAAATATCCCTGGCGTGGAAAAATTATCAAAATACCCCTGGGCTGGTGAAATTACCAAAATGCCCTTGGGGTCCAGAAAATCTCCCTCTACATCAAAATGCCTACGCCTTCTGCATATTTACGTCTTCACTTCTGCATCTTCGGGTTGGTGAAATTACCAAAACACCCTCGGGGTCTAGAAAACCTTTCTTTACTTCACCAAGGCCTATGGCTTTTGCATCTTCGCATCTATACTACTGAATTGCAGGGCTTTGCCTCAATATGAGGGGCCTCAGTTGAAACCCTAACTCATGTTTCTGTTGGTCGGTGGTAAGTGAGTGGACATTATGAGCCCTCCAAGAGAGTTTGCCCTCAACATCAGAACCCCCATAGAAGACTTTTGAGATTTCTTTGACAGTCAAACAAAGATGTTCGGACGTTAGGCCGATGTAAATCAACACTAACTCCGGTCAGTGGGGAGAGGTCCAACACTCGACCCCAAATCGTCTGATATCATGCGCACCCACGGAATAACCCACTACACAAAGGGGGGATGTTCCTTTTCAAAAAGGACAAAAATCTACATTTTATCTACGATAAAAAAGGATTAGATTTTTTTTCGTGTTCCACAGACTGGCATGCCCGGTGGGACCTTTCCCGCCTTTCTTCTTTCTATCAAAGAAAGTCTCTAAACCTTCTTTAAGGTTATGATTCCCCTCCTCTTCCTTTTGCAGGACGGGAAGAGGAGGGTGCATACAATTCTCCGCTCGTTTGAGAGCTCTTCGTGCTTTTACACGCCACTCCATTCGTGCTACCCACCACCAACAACAACAGCGACAGCAGCGATGGCCGCCGTCACCTACGGCCCTCAAGTCATTGCCAACCACGCCAGGTTCAGATACCTAGCCACCCCCATCATCTTTGGCGGCTTCCCTACGATCGTCGGCTCGCCCTTCTTCCTGGGCGTCACTCCCGTGGTTGAAGTCAGTTCAGCCGTGCCGACAGCAACCACTAAGGGTGTCAGGCCCTCTGCTGGGGAAATCGACCGGGGCCGCCCGGCCAAGAAGACAACGGTCGGGGGTGTCACGCCCTCTTCCGCATCAATCGACCGGGTTCCCCCGGTCAACAATACAACCATCGGGGGCGTCAGGCCCTCAGCCCCATCAACTAGCTGGGTTCGCTCGGCCAACAAGCCCATGGTCGGGGGTGTTAGGCCCTCTACCGCATCAATCGGCTGGGTTCGCCCGTTCAACAATACAGCTGTCGGGGGTGTCAGGCCCTCGGCTCCAGCAACCGACCGGGTTCCCTCGGTCAACAAGACAGCTATCGGGGGCGTCAGGCCCTCGGCTCCAGCAATCAATCGAGCTTCCTCAGCCAACAATACAGCTCTCAGGGGTGTCAAGCCCTCTACTATAGTAGCTGACCGGGCTCATCCGGTCAACTCTCCAACTGTTAAGGGTGTCAAGCCCTTCATCCCGACAACAAGCCGAGCTCACTCGGCTGCCATGTCCATGGCTGAAGGTGTCAGGCCTTCTGCCCCAGCTATTGGCTGAGTTTTCTCGGTCAACCAAATCACTACTGGCGTCGCCCCTGCTCAACGGGGGCAACGCCACCGCCGCAACGGCACCAAATCTACCGCGGCTACCCTCAGAGGTACTACCCCTACTCAACGGCCGCAGCGACGCTGCCATAACAACGCCGCGCCTACGGTAGGCATCACCACCACTACCCCTGCTCAACGGGGGCAATGTCGTTGCCGCAAAGGCACAAAGCCCACAGCGGCAACATCTCACTCCGGTAAAATCGTAATTATCGGAGATATTTACATCTGGCTCGATGGAGGTGAGCCGATATTGCCACGGGACCGTCATGTCCCAACCGACTCCACCTCCAACTGCTTTGAACTTCTTCGACAAGTTCGAGAGGATGAAGTGAAAATGAAGAAGCCCATCGTATCAGCGGCAAATCAGGGTCCGGTACAACGGCCCAAACGACGCGCTCCGCGACCGTGGTCAAGGGGCAATTCAACTGAGGAGCGCCAGCTCCACTTGAAGAAAATCTGGGTCACCAAGGAAGAGGCCCAAATTATAAGACGCGCAAGGGCGGAGGAGCCCTTGCACATGACGGATCTGTAACTTATACGAAGTTTGGTAAGCACTGAGGTCTCGGTCTCACCAAGATCCACAAATCAGTCCCTACGAGGGCAAAAGCATCGAGGAGCCGGCAAGAAGGTGCGGCCGACCTCCCCGTGGGATAGTTCCACACATACGAAGGAGGATTGCTCCCCTCAGGCGTCCACATCCCGAGTTTCTATCTTCAACAGACTAGGGGCGTCACCCAAGCTAGATCGACAACCACCCAGGAAGAAGCGGGTGGTTAGGGTGACCAATGACACTGTCAAAATATTCACCTGTTACACCACCACCAGCGACTAGCAGCCAGAGGATACCTCGAGGGAACTTAATCAGCCTCTTCAATATTTGAGGAGGTCAGCCACTGTCTCCCGAATCCTGGCCCAAGCACAGCAGGCGTCGGCTGCTGGGACGTCTCAGCCTGGGCCGGTGCGGCAAGAAGAACCCCAAGAGGACATCCATAGTGTTGATGGGGACAACAACCCCACACAGGAGGAAGATCTTGGGAGGGAGGAACCAACCCCCGCGCTGGAAGAGCTCTGATGTGAGAATCAAGAACTCAAGAATCTCTTACCGGCGCTATTGCGTGAAAAGGAGGTTCATGTCCCACCTCAGGCAGCACCCGCTGGAGTGGAAAATCAGCCTTCCCCCATCCCGGTCGCAGCCAATGCCTCCGTCACCGCTGCAAAATTGCCATTGGCAGTAGACTTCGAAGTCCCGCAACATGAAGCCAATGCACGGTCGTCTGCTACTCCTGCTATAGAAAGCCTCGTGGTGTAAAGGTAGATGATCAAGCGCATAGTAGAGGCAAAGTTTACTCAACATGGTCAGGGTGTGGCCACCGTTGATCTGTACAGCGTGCCATACCCCCTCCATCACCAATTTAAAAAGCTAACGCCTGATTGCCCCAAGGCCCCAAAACTTTAGAAGTTCAACGTGCAGGGCTCTCCAAATGAACACCTGGCCTACTATATGACGGCCATGGGTGAACTCGCACTGGAGGAAGCATATTTGCTACGGTATTTTGCCGCGTCATTGACTGGCATCCCCTGCCAGTGGTATTCAAGGCTAAAGCCCAATTCAGCATTTGATTCGGCTGATAGGCGGAAGAAGTTCGTCGACCGATTTTAGATGGTCGAACGCAAAATTTCCCTAGCAGAGCTCTGTTCCCTCCGGCAGAAGAAAGGTGAAACAGCGTTGGACTTCATCAAGCAATGGAGGGACGTCAACATGCGCTGCGACAACTGTTATGACCACCAATCGGGCACTGGCCCAATAGTGTACGATTCGGCCCATGAGGAATCTAGATAGATTATTAAAGAACCCTTAGAAAATTTGTAACTTGTCATAGGAAGATCAGAATTAGGTGAAACCAAAGCCAAAATTTCTAGGAGGAAGTTAGCTACAACTTCTATGTTGATGACAAGGGCACATTCGGCCTGGCAGATAGAGTTATGCCCACATTACCACGGATAGACGAAAGGTCACAAATTGAATGAGGAAGAATAAATGATAATCTGGCAAAAATCATAACTCGGGCTAAGAATATGCAAATTCGACGAAACCATGACCTAAAGTTAGATAAAGAAGTCCACTTATTTCATATGAAGACATCCAATCCCAAAACCCAACAGAAAAGTACGCCCACTCACATCTATGACTGGGTAGATGAAGGGCCACCTCTATTAAAACCGAAAGGGTGCTTAGCATTAGCTCCTCTTTAACCAATGACCTTGGGGCTGGACTGAGCCTTGTAGGATGTGGGAAGAGCTCTGGGAAGGCTTGAAAACTATAAAAGGAGGTCGGTTCCATGAGTAGTAGACCTTTAGCACCATCTATCTTCAATTATCAACAATCTACGGTTTCTCTTAAGCAAGAAGGGGAGATAGGGGACCTTGGCCCTGCGTAGGAGGGCGAACCTGCAGCTCCTAGGACGACGGGTGAGCTCTTGGGAGGATTTGGGGTGTGGACCTCATCCCCGGATCGAAGGAGAATATTCAGGGGGATCTGGGGTGTGGATTTCATCCCCGGATCATCGGTCTAGCATTTCAAGAGGTAGGCACCTAACCTCAAACTTTAGGAGGGGTCAATGATACATTAGAATGATTATATACATATATATATATTATACACCTTAAAGAGGGAGTAAGGGCACGTGGGGACCAACCCCATGTTCATTTTGGTTTTTAATTTCATCAAATTTTGGGCTTCCACGAGTTACCTCTGTGTCTCTAAGGATTTGCACAGCCCCTGGGAAGGTCAGCCTTTGAGGCAAGGCCTGTTCACATCTCATATGGTGCATAGCAAGGTTTGTGCATATTTCAGGTTGATCATGGCAAGGTCTGTGCATGTTTGGTCCAAGCGTAACTAAGGTCGGTGCATGTTTGGTCCAAGTATAACTAAGGTCGGTGCACATGTGGTCCATGTATAAGCAAGGTCAGTGCATGTTTGGTCCAAGCGAAACTAAGGTTGATGCATGTTTGGTCCAAGCATAACTAAGGTCAGTGCATGTTTGGTCCAAGCATAACTAAGGTCGGTGCACATTCGGTCCATGTATAGGTAAGGTCAGTGCACGTTTGGTCCAAGCATAACTAAGGTCGGTGCACATCTGGTCCATGCATAGGTAAGGTCGGTGCATGTCAAGGTCGGTGCATGTTTTCCCTAGACTAAAACAATGCCGGTGCATGTCAAGGTCGGTGCATGTTTTCCCTAGACTAAAGTAGGGTCGGTGCATGTCTTCCCTAGACTAAAGCAAGGTCGGTGCATGTAAGGTCAGTGCATGTTTTCCCTAGGCTAAAACAAGGTCGGTGCACCTGTGGGTCTCTCCAGAATGCCAGAAAACACATAAAAGGAGAGTTTGGAAGGGGCATTTTATTTCATAAAAATCTGAAAAATTAGAAAATAGTAGAAGGATAAGTTAGTAACCCACTATAAAAGTTTCATGTGCCCACAAATTTTGTACCTTCAGATATAAGTCATTTCCTATGCATGTGTAGCATAGAAGTAAAACTGCCAACCTTTTTATAGTAACCTGATCATGTACTGTTCTGCACCAGTCTGCATATAAGTATGTTTAGCCCACTCAAACTATTGGAAACAAGCATGTTATGATAAAGTATCATACTAAAATTTGTAAAATGAGTATGAATGTGAATGCGAATACGATGTGAATGTTATGAATGGAAAACAGCAGCATTCTGTGAAATAGGACTTCAGTCCCTAGGTGGGGCGGCCCTTCTGGGGGACGGCGATACGTAATGCCCTGGTCAAACCTCCTATGATCCAGACTTCGGTCCCTAGGTGGGGCGGCCCATCTGTGGGACGACGATACGTAACGCCACTGGGCCTCAGTGATCTAGGAGGGAAAAACCTATGACTCGGCCGATTGATCTGTGGAACGACAGAACTGTGCGGGCCACATGAGTCTAGGTGGGAGTTCACTCTCTGGTCTTCGCAGTACTCTTTGATTCGTTCGTTCATTCGTTATGTGTGGGCATCCTATGTTTGCGGCAACTGTTTGTTTCCATGACTAACAAAAATGTGATAATGTGTAATAGTCCATTCATCTTGATTTTTGTGCGTGCATGGGTACCTTATATGTTAGCTAAAAAATATGTATTTTTGTCATATGAGTTATTTTCAACAGATGATAATGAATGGATGATGCTATTATTAACATCTGAATTATGTATATAATTTAGATATATATAGATGTGAGTTAACCCCGGTTTGTTTAGGTTGTCTACTGAGCGTCACACTCACCTTTTGTGACACAAGTTTTTCAGGAGACATAGAGAAGGAGGTTGAGGAGGAGGCTGCAGCTGAGGAGTAGTGCTAGTGCATAGTTCGTCTGGGAATGCTAAGGACGAATGACTCTCCTATATGTATGGTTATGGGGTGGTGAACATTTGTGGACTCAAGTTTATTCTAAAATATTGGGCATGTACTCTTTTTGGAAATCATGAATGGTTGAAGTGCTGTTACATTCCTTGTAATTGTGGTTTCTCTCTCTCTCTCTTGCCCATGAATGCATGTTCATATATTCGTGCTTCCGCGATATGTATGAAGTAATGTCTTGAGGTCCGATGAAAGAAAAATATATATATACCCATAAATTGGGATCGGATCTCGGGGCGTTACAACATGGTATCAGAGCACGAGAGACAGACCATGGTTACAACCATTCTAGGTGTTCCATAGGGGAGGAAGTGATTGGTTAGAGCGGGGAAATGGTAGAGTATGTTGAAACCATTTAAACCCTCTCACTCAAACTATTGTATGTTTTTCAGAACCATGCCGCCAAGAAGGCAAAGAGATCTTCCCCAGGCGGAAGAGAGGGGATCGGGGGTTGATGACCCAAATGGGGCGCATGACGGGGCTGTCCATGCCCTTGCAGTTGGCGGTTGGTAAGTGCCCAATGTGGGAGTCAACCTGGAAGGGTTCATGCAGAGCTTCCAAGGGTTGATGCAGGCTATGCGGCAACAAATGTTGTAGCAGCCGCAGCCGCTCCACGTCACGACCTGCCGGCACTTGATCGGTTCCTAAAGTTGGCGCCTCCTATCTTTAAGGGGGAGAGCCATCCAGAGGTGGCTGAGTCATGGCTCAGCGAAATGGAAAAGAAGTTCCGCACAATGCGGTGTCCCGAAGATGAGAAGGTGAACATGGCGGCCTATGTTCTGCAGGACCAGGCCGACCTATGGTGGAAGGCCAAGATGCGGACCACCTTCGCGGACTACCACGACGGCGACATACTATGGGAAGAGTTCTTGGCTGTCTTCTGAGAGAAATACTTCCCCGAGCATGTGCGAGATGCTAAAGAGCAAGAATTCTTGAGCCTCGAGCAAGGAAACATGTCGGTAGCTGACTATGAGGCCAAATTCACCGCTCTGGGTCAATATGCCCCACACATATTCAATGACGCTCGTCGAAAGGTGAAGAAATTCGTCAATGGTCTGTGCAACAATGTCTGACACTATGTCACAACCCAAGACCCTGGCTTCTACCCAACGGTGTTGAGGCTTGCTCATCTAGCCGAGCAAAAAAATACAAGGTTTGCCGAGGAGCAGAAGTCATCGGGCAAGAGGCCTATGTAGGCCGGAGGGAGGCGAGACAAGGAAAAGGTGGCGCGCCAAGGACCGGTCCCGAAGGGCGGGCCGAGGATTCCATTTTGCATCCAGTGTGGGTGCAGCCATCGGGGACAGGAATGCTAGAGGACGGAAGGCAAGTGTTATGAATGCGGTGAGGCCGGACATTTTGTGAAGAACTACCCCAATAAGGCTCAGCAAAAGTCATTTTCTCCACAAGAGAAGATTCAATACAAGGGGCGAGTCTATGCACTAATGCAAGAAGAGGCAGACAACACCCCGACCGTGGCTGAAGGTACACTCCTTGTGGATAATGTTTATACAAAGGTCTTGTTTGACCCGGGGGCTACACACACATTCATATCCACTAGTTTTGCCAACCAACTAAAGAACCGACCCCAAGCCACATTTTTCGGTGAAATGATAGTTAGCACACCAACCAGAAAACAAGTCCACACCAAGCTTGTGATCCCCACTATAGAAGTCAACATCAATGGGAGGATATTGCTGGGGGAAGCATACATCCTAGATATGAATGACTTTGACCTCATTCTGGGGATGGATTGGTTAGACAAACACTGCGCTCTCTTGGACTGCCATCGGAAGAGAGTGAATTTTCAGAAATTGGGAAAGTAGACATTTTTCTTCTAATGCCCTAAGGACAAGTCGGGAGGAATGATGGTATCAGCTATCTGGGCCTCCAAGCTGATCAGCAGAGGATGCGACTATTTCTTAGCCAATGTGGTGCTTGAAGAAGGCTCCGTCAAGATTTTGGAGGACTTGGACATAGTCTGAGAATTTCCTGATGTGTTTCCCGAGGATCTGCCGGGGCTACCACCAGCTCGAGAGACAGAGTTCTCTATTGAGCTAGTACCAGGCACCGCACCCATCTCTGTTCCACCATATCGAATGGCTCCGACAGAACTTGCTGAACTCAGGAAGCAATTGCAAAAGTTACTAGACAAAGTCTTCATCTGACCTAGCGTGTCCCCGTGGGGAGCACCAGTTTTGCCCGTGCGGAAGAAGGATGGGACCATATGGCTGTGCATTGATTACCGCAAGCTCAACCAGGTCACCATAAAAAAACAAGTACCCTCTGCCAAGGATTGAGGAGTTATTTGACCAATTATCATCTGCCAAAGTCTTCTCCAAGATTGATCTAAGGACATGTTATCACCAAATCAGAATCAAGCCTGAAGATGTGTCGAAGACGGCTTTCAGGACCCGGTATGGTCACTATGAGTTCTTAGAAGTACCCTTCGGGTTGACCAATGCTCTGGCTGTGTTCATGGAACAGATGAACCAAATCTTCTGCCCTAACTTAGATTAGTTTGTCGTAGTCTTTATAGACGACATCCTGATTTATTCTGCCAGCCAGGAGGAGCATCAGCAGCACTTGAAAATAGTCCTACAGACCCTCAGGGAGAACAAATTCTTCGCCAAACTTAGCAAGTGTGAATTTTGGCTAGACCAGGTTATGTTTTTTTTTTGTATAAAGCCAGTCATCTAGGAAGAGAATAGGGAGAGTGCACCCCCATCCAAAGGACGGGAATGTTCTCACTCCACCAATCACCTACTAGATGCTCATTTTATTGCTATCAAAATGTGGTTACATCATCAATAGAGAATAGAACCTCTTGTATGTGAAATGAAAAAACTCCTATACAAGCTTAAAGCGGATGTTTGGCAAACCCCAAGCATCAGCTAAAACATACCCCTTGGCTAGCAATGGCAACTCCCGAATACAAGAAAATACATAGCTACTACCCTTAGCAACT
The DNA here is from genome assembly GCA_022559845.1 of Amorphophallus konjac. NCBI lineage: Eukaryota > Viridiplantae > Streptophyta > Magnoliopsida > Alismatales > Araceae > Amorphophallus > Amorphophallus konjac. The sequence continues at coordinate 117,384,739 of CM040118.1, forward strand.
GCATAATTAGCTAATGCATCTGCCACTTGGTTAGCCTCTCTATAGGAATGAACAATAGGGCAGTTAAATGTTGGAAACAATTGAAGAAGATCCTGCCACTAGGGAAGAAGAGTCCACGGGGGGTCTCTTTTAGAAGCTAGCATATCAATTAAAGCCATTGAATCAGTATATATCACAGCCAAAGAGATGCCATGAACTTTTGCCAGCCTTAAACCATCCAACAAAGCACGACCTTCTGCAGCCATATTTGTTCCAGAGCCATAGGAGAAAGCAAAACCCATGAAGAGCTTCCCATTTTTGTCTCTGAAACAGCCACCCCCTCCTGTTAAACCTGGGTTCCCCTTACTTGCTGTAGACACGCCAAAATTGACGTTACTGTGAGTACATCTCATATTACCTTGTAATGCCCCAATTTGACCCTCAAATTAGTTCTATTTGAGTGGTTTTTCTCACTTTTCTTGGATTTCTCCCTTTTTTCACCCTTTTCTTATTTTTTCCTATTTTCCCCTATTTTTCTGGATTTTTCTGGATTTTCTGGGCTTTTTTTCCCTATTTTTCAGAAATAACGACTTGATCTGGGGCGTCTTTTAAATAACGACTTATACATGGCCGTTTCTTAAAAAATTGACGACTATACTGGAGGGCGTCCATTCTTTCAAATTTCCATTTTTCTGGATTTTTCTGAGAATTTTTCAGAATTTTTTGAGAATTAACGACTTAACCATGGGCGTTACTTTGAATTTGAAAAGAATAAAAAAATCAAAAATTGAATTCACGCCTTACACACGGTCGTCACTTTTTCAAATTATTTTTTTAATATTATTTTCCACTCTCTTCCAGAGGTGATTTGGTGGCCTTCCGGGTGTCAGAAAAATTCGCAAAAATAGTCGTTGGAATCAGGGCATTGAGATGCACCTCCACCTAAAAAATGAGAAAATAATATTGAGAAATGGAAAATGGCCCTATTTTGAATATTTTGAATTAACGTCCTTGGTTAAGGCGCGTTTTAATTAACGCCTTTGACTCAGACGTGTTTCACACTTTTCAAATAAATTCTAAAATTTTGATTTTTGAATTAACGCCTTAATCTAAGTCGTGTTTTTAAAAGACGCCCTCTGGCAGGTCGTCAATTCTTGAATTGACGCCCTGGTCCAGGTCGTGTTTCAGTTTTGTGTTCCGAACGGACGCAGCCTTTCTCCCAGAGGATCCCTGCTTCGTTTGGGCTCTTGCCCATTCTTATCCTCCCCTATTTTGGGCTATTGCCCGTTCTTATCTCTTCCTCCTTTAGATTCTTTCCTTCTTATCTTTTTCTACCTTATTAATAGAGCTTATGAGCTCTGTTAATCGGTTGGACGCAGGAGGCTTCTTCCCCGGATTTTTCTTTTGTTTTTCTTCTGTCTTTTTCTTCTCTGTTCCTATTTCTCTTCTTCTTCTTCTATCTTCTTTTTCTTATTCTTCTTCTTCTGCCGCTTCTTTTTCTCCTTCTTCCTCTTCTGTCTTCTTCGGTTTCTCCTTCTTCCTCTTCTGTCTTCTCCGTATTCTTCTTCTTCTTCTTCTTCTATTTCTTCTCCTTTCCTTCTGTTGTTCTTCTTTTCTTTTTACAGGAACCGAAGGTAGGCTGTTCTTGGCTAAGGAGGGGGGGGCTTCTTCCACGGTTCAACTCTTCATCCCTTTGAGGCTTCCTCCCATCGAGCATTCAAGCCAAAGAAGCCACCCAAACAAGATTTTTCTATCTTATCTCCCCTTATTTGTATTTTTCATTAAGTCATGCATGCATCATTGTTATTGATTTTTCTCAACCATCATATTGAGATTTCCCCATAGTGCATCTCTTGCACACTTCCCTTACTTTTATTTATTTGCATGCATCATACATCTCCCCACACCCTCTTTGCATAGGGGTTTAAGGGCAATCCCCTTAAGGTGTGTATTGTTCATATTCTTCATGCTCACTTATATTTTTATTGAATTTGATGCTACACCATTGTTTCTAATCCATATCTTTTGGTGTTGTTGTCTTTGTTGTTTGCAAGGGTAATCAAAGGAAGAACTCTCTTCGTCGGCCGGCCGATCTTGAAGAGAAAAGGAGTACTCACATCCCCCGCATCTTTTGAGGTATTTTGCGATCATCTCCCCGTATCAATCTCCTCTTTGAGACCCTCGTGTCTCTGGCGATCACATCCTTTCCCCATTAGCACCTCGTGCTATTCCTTGTGCTATATTCATATTCATTATTATTTTTATTCCTAAGTGTGGATTTTAATCCAAATCTACAAATTGGCGATCACGGTGGGACCCTTTCTTGTTTTTATTTTGATTACCCCTTTCCCTTTGGCACCCACGTGTGCCCTTTCCCATTGGTACCCTCGGTACCCTTTCCTTTGTGCCCCTCGGGCACCCTCCATTGTGCTTTGCACTCTCCCCTAAGTGATTTGTCAATTGAATAGATTTGTTTTAAAATTTCCACTTATTTAAAATTTTGATGAGCATGATTCTTTTAATCTGTTGATTGCCCTGCTGCTGTGAGTGCTTCTGTCATTTCTGGCCGTGAAGGAGTTTCTGAAGGAAGCTAATTCACGCCCCTGTCAGAGGCGTGTTTTCGTTTAACGCCCTCCTCCAAGGGCGTCTCTTTCATGAGTAACGCCTTCTGACAGGGCGTTTTTATTCATATCTCCTACACTGAGAATTCACGCCCTAGAGCAGGGCGTTTCTTTGTTGCGTAGCGCCCCACATCAGGGTGCGTTTTATAATTTGACGCCCTCCCGCAAGGGCGTCCTTTCCTTTGTAACGCCTCACCCCAGGGCGTTTCTTTGACTTGGTTGGCATCTATTGCATTTTAACGTCCTCGCCAGAGGCGTTTCTTTTAGTTTTAGCGCCTTGATCCAGGGTGCGTTTTACCTTGCCTGTGGGCCCCCCACAGTGTTTCACGCCCTGCCCCAGGGCGTCTTTTTGATTAGTAGCGCCCTGCCCCAGGGCGTCTTCTTCCTGTGTTTTCGCCGTGCTTCCCCGTTTATTTCTTCATATTTTATATTCTGTTATACATCTGTTGCATTTACACATATTTGCATTTGGGTTGGGAGACCTCCTCTCTCCTCATTAGGATCCACACACCCCCTTGGAATCGGGACGACCCTCCATTGAGCATTCCGTCTCTTTGGACCGGAAATCCTTTTCCAAGCCTCCGTAAGTCCCCGCACCCGTGGATTCCCTCACGGACGCCGGGCAGGTTGTACCCTTTTGGAGTCCCGGATTAGTTGGCCTATACGGTGAGAAGGTGTTCCTAGTTGGCATTGGAGTTGAATCATATTGAAACTAGGTTCCCCTTGTGTGAATCATATCCATTTGCATAAAATTCATTAATTCACCAAGGTTTAAACACATCAAAATCACGGTAACCATTCTAACTTGTGTGTTTATTTGCATATTGTTGTGAACTTAGTTTATATAATGACTTACCATGATAGAAATAACATGTTTAATTCAATTCATGAGGATGCACAACCTAGCACTTCTTATAATCCTCAATTCCAACATGTTCATAATTCTCACCATCCTTTTAGGGGATCCCGTCCTCATTCTTATGGTCATGCCCGACCCATGGGCAATGACCATTCTTACGATTCCCCTCCAATTCAATCACGAGCCACTATTCCAACGGGACCGTCTCCTCCCAATGATGAGAAGGTCTCCCAAATCTTGCATGCATTAGATCATCTCACCCCTCAACAGATCCAAGCCCTTAAGGCAGCCGTTGAGGGCGCATCTCCTGCATCTCCTCCTTCTTCTATTCCTATACGGGTGGCCCATCACCCACCACCTCCTTCCTCTAATCGGGTAGCCCATTACCCATCTCCCCCTATTCATTCTACTCGGGTGGTTCGACACCCGCCTCCTTCTATTCCTCCTCCAACACGGCCCCGAGGCCCATTTACTCCTTGCAATCCGGCCCATCCGGGTTCTTTTACGGGTCATACCGTCAACTCCCCTCCACGGCCTTTTTATGCGGCCCCTCCTCCTTCAAGGCCCTGCCAACCTTCTATTGTTCAAGTCACACCCCTCCAACAATCTCTTTTTGATAAGATTACTTCATGGAGGAACAATTAAAGAGGGTCATGGTTCCTCCTACTCCGGTCAATCCTCTCCATGCCGCTTTGGACGAGATTACTAAGTTGGAGAGAGAATGGAAGGATAGGATGGACGATTATGACTTCGGCATTCCAAGCGAGGAAGAGCCGGCAATTGAAGAATCTGAGGCAGTATACGATGATGATGAAGCTCCGCAGGCACCCCTTCCGAGTTTCCTTAACTTTCCGCTTTCCCCATTTTCATTCAATGAACCCCCTGCTCAGGAGGAAACCACTCCCAATTCAACCCCTGTTTATGAGACTAGTTGGTGTTACGACGATGGGTCGATATTCCAATCGTCCGCACAGGTGCCTATTGAGTCTCTTCCCATTCCCACTCCCACTCCTAACACTGCTCGCCCCGTCCGGCATTTTCTACGCACCAAACCTTCGCCCATTAACCCTCCACCAACTACACCTCCACCCACTATACCATCAACCTTCACACCATTAGCCACCGCTGAGCCTTCCATTATAAAACCTCCACCTATTAAGTCAGTAACCTCCACATCGGCCTACACCGAGCCTACCACTGAACCTCCTCCAATTGACCTCCCATTACCACCATCCCTAAAAACCACCTTACCTACCCCACTATTTAACCCTCCACCTTTACCTATGGCTAATCCTGAGCAGGACCCACCACTTTTTGCACTCGAGCTAACCCCGACCGCTTGCAAGCAAAGGGAGAAACTCGATGTGTTTGAACCTCCGCCTCCACTTACGCCAACACTTTCCATTATACCTCCACCACTCACAAAGCCTTCCGCCTCCGCTTCACCTCCTTTTACTACTCGGAATGGGAGTGCTTCGGCAAGTATTTGTGCCGAAGGTGATCAAGAACCGGGCAAGACAGATGTGGCCACGGTTATGCGATTCAAGATTCAAGAAGTCATTTACCGGATGCCAATCCGGATTATTGTGCCGAGCATGGTCGCAGAGGCCAAGTCACCGCCATTGCTCAGGGAAGAATGCCAAGAATTGATGCCATCCAAGGGCCAGGCAGGGCACCCTTTGTTCCCTCTTCCAAATCTTGATTCCATTCCTCCATACAAGGGGCGAATGCCCAATTTGTTCAACACTTCCTATACACCACAATTAATGGGCATGGCAATGCTTCATGTTCCAATTTTCCAACTCCCTCACACCATTACTTTGAACTCTCCTAGGGAGTTGTCATTCACCATTGAAGCCTCGGCAGGGGCTATTTCTCATACACTTTCACTGCCGTGGAGGGGCAGTTATCTTGATGCCAAAAGGCCTTCCATTATTTCATCCATATTCTTGTCTATCACGTTTTCTTCATGGGCCACTCCCAGGGGAAAGAGGAGGATTTCACCCTCTCACCCTTCACATTCCTCATCTTCTTTGCATTTCATTGCGTTCATGCATTCACTGCATTCATCACGTCCATTCTATTGCATTCATATGCATTTGCACCTCCTGCTTCCCGGGTCTCCAAACCCGTATCTTCCCCGCCTTCCGGCACCTCCGGATATTCCGCACTTCCCATCTTATTCATCTTCATCTTTTTATCCACTATCCCTGGGGCATCGCGTCCCTTTTCCTGCTATCTCCCTGGAACCTCCAGGAATTTTATCCCTCCTCTTTGGGCATCTCGCCCTTTCTGATTCTATTCCTCCGGAACCTCCGGACTTTCTCCCAGGGCATCGCGCCCCTTTCCACCTTATTCCTCCGGAACCTCCGGATTTTCCCTTTGGGCACGACGCCCCTCTCCACCTTCTTTATTTGCTTCCCCCGGAACCTCCGGACTTTTCCCTCGGGCACGACGCCCCTTTCCACCTTCTCCTTCCTGATTTTATTCCTCCGGAACCTCCGGATTCTCCATCTTATTCTCTCTATCATCTCCCAGGGCATCGCGACCCTCCTGATTTCATTCCTCCGGAACCTCCGGACCTTCCATATTTCCTTCAATTCATCTTTTTGCTCCTCCGGGACTCCATATCTTTTATTCTCTTCTTCCTTTTCCGTCATCTTTTTCATCATCTTTTTCCCTATTTCTCCCCAGGGCATCGCGTCCCTTCTTTCGTTATCCCTCCGGAGCCTCCGGATGATTCCTCCTATCACGATTCTCCTCCTTTACCTCCGGACCCTCCGGATCCGTCTCTTTCTATATATCAATTTCTTCTTCTAATTCCTCCTAATTCTGGGTCCGACCCAACTTCTTCCACATCCACTGCCTTGGGCATTTGCCCCTTCTCCCATTGTTTTCGAGACTTTAGTCCTCACTCCTCCTTCTAATTCTCCTCTCCTTCTGTAGATTGTTCCATGTGATCAGGGTTTCCACACCTTAGCAAGGGAGTTCTAGCCCTCGCCTCTCTTCCTTTTTCTCCTTATTCGTCTGAGTCTGGTTTGAGCACCACTCCCTCTTGGTAAGCCACTTTCAAATCCTTTGCTTCCAATTCTTTTGACTGCCAAAGAGGACAAATCTCACGATGATCAAGATCGCTTCTCGCGGCAGCTGCTTCTACAAAGGTCGCAAGGTAACATATTGGCGTAAGTATGCATTTTTAATGATATCATTTTCTCATTACTTCACGCATGATTTTCAAAATCAAGTGCTTCTTAACAAGATTAAGAGTGGTGTTTTAAAACCTTTATCTTAAGCTTTTGTTTAATTTAATCTCCTCAAAAGAGTCTTTAGGCTTGCTTTTGCAGCACTTTGGTTGATAAAGAACCCGCGCTGGGAATTCAACGTTCTCTCCCCGCTTATTAAGAGTAACCCCTCGGTTGGGCATTCCACACACTTCACGGCGTCCTTAGCCGGCTCCTTGATAAAACACCGTTCCTACCTTGGCCATGCCATGAATTTCTGAAAGTCTTTTTCTCTTCTTTACTCGGCCGAATGCAGGTGCAAGAGGTTGACCGATGAGATGACCAACTTTGGTAATCCCCAATACGAGAGGAGTCTCAAACAGGGGCAGTCTTGACCCAAAATCAAAATCAATATGAGTTTTTCATATGAATTTCATGATATACATCTCGCCAAAAAAAGGGCTATTATGAAAATCAAATCAGAATTTTGATAATTGCAATTATGAATTATGGCATGACAAGAGTGGCAAAGTCCCCGCAGGGAAAACCCTGGTCGTATGCATGTCAAGGGTCTAAAAATCAAAGGCACAAAGCCCCGGCACAACAGACTACCTCTTTGAGGGTTAAACCTTGGAAGGAATTTAAGTCCCGACATCTCTCATCCTGCGTAAAGCTTATCCACAATTGTTCTTCTCTTCTCCCTCCAAAGACCGAATGTTTCTCAGGTATGGCCTTGGTAGGGGCACCGTTGATCAAAGGCGGTCGGTTATAGGACGCCACTTTCAATGCACGCCCAGCTTTGGACAGTTTTAAGTAAAAAGGGAAGGAACGAGGACCCCTAGCCAGTGGTTTAAAACACCCTTTGATGCTGCTTTAGCAATGACTAACCAAAATCAAACAAAAAAATTGAATATTTCTTGTCCAAAATTCATAAAAAATTTGAATACCTTTCTCAAAACTCATAAAAAAATTGAATATCTTTTACAAAACTTCACAAAAATTTGCATATTGATCAAAACTCATAAAAATTTGAATATCTTTTTCAAAACTCATAAAAATTTGCATATTCCAAAACTCCATAAAAATTTGCATATTTTCAAAATCCAAAAATTTGCATTGTATTTTCTGATGGTGTTTTGCAGGAACAGCTTTGTAGAGACCAAAAGCACGGGATGGGTCCTCTCTCTACTTATTGCTATCAATCTATTGATTCTTCCCAATATTCTCATGACATGCCACCCAGGGGCATCATCTCCCTATATCATTCTGATTATCATATCTCATGATTATTCATCTCCAAATCTTTCAATCAACTCCTGCTTGTTTCATCTGATTACTCTGCCACTGGGCATTATCATTCTGATCATTCAACTCCAAATCTTGATTAGCCAAATTGTCATCCTCATGACAAACAACAAATAATGATGCTTTGCTATGCCATGATTTGACTTATGCTATTCATGCCATATACATGTTATAATTGATGCTTTGATTCATGCTATGCCTTATTCATTGCTTGTTATATCTTGGCTGATAAATTTTTGAGCGCAGGAAGAGGCTCTTGGTCCCGCCGGCAGGGCATCATCACTCAAAGTCCCACGGTGCTTGCAGCTCATTTCTCAGTTCCCATGCTTATTGATATCACCATCTCCCTATATGCATTCTACTATATGTTACATATGTTACTAGATTATATCAAGGACCTTGTGGCTTTGGTAAATCTGGGATTTGAGTTCCCCTTCATCAAAAACAATGATGATTCCAGAGGAGTCTTAGTCACACGGATAGGCCGTTGAGCCGTCCAAGATTGGGGACGATGGTTCCCTTTTGCGAATTGGTGCGTGGATAAACGGGCTTCGGCTTAGTATCAGCTCGCGAAATCGGTTTCTTGACCCAGTCTTGGCAGTTTAACAATATTATCCTTGATTATTCTATATTTTCATTTGATTTATTTTTTCCCTTTAAACCCAGCATGCATTCATGTAGGAATTTGAAACAATTGTTGAAAAATCATTCTGATAAGCTGTTTTTGTGGGTCAAATTGATCTTGATTTTCAATGTGAGATATTCCATGCCGAATTGAGTCCTCAGTTCGTTTTGTCGCTGTTTTGGGTCATTTGCTCGAAAGCTCATTGTTTGGATTTCTATCATCTTATTTTTAAACTTTCCCCTTTGATCCACCTTGGCTGCAGCACGTCCACTGGCTGGTAACCGCTCCCCAATGGTGAAACTTACAGGCTTGTGACCTGGGGTACTTCCACCGCGCTGGAAGTTGATCATTTATTTTGTCTCCTTCGTGCACCGCGTGCACATCTCCCCCTTTTATCCAAACATTGTTGACTTCGTTGGATTTCCTGAGATTTGCTTCATCTCGAGCTTTTGATTTCGATTCTCATCAAGTGATGTTGATTGCGTGTCTCATCACACCTTGGCATCTACTTTTCAGTTTGCTCTACTCCCTTGCAAAGCAGACGCCAAGGCGGGGTAGCTGTAGACACGCCAAAATTGACGTTACTGTGAGTACATCTCATATTACCTTGTAATGCCCCAATTTGACCCTCAAATTAGTTCTATTTGAGTGGTTTTTCTCACTTTTCTTGGATTTCTCCCTTTTTTCACCATTTTCTTATTTTTTCCTATTTTCCCCTATTTTTCTGGATTTTTCTGGATTTTCTGGGCTTTTTTTCCCTATTTTTCAGAAATAACGACTTGATATGGGGCGTCTTTTAAATAACGACTTATACATGGCCGTTTCTTAAAAAATTGACGACTATACTGGAGGGCGTCCATTCTTTCAAATTTCCATTTTTCTGGATTTTTCTGAGAATTTTTCAGAATTTTTTGAGAATTAACGACTTAACCATGGGCGTTACTTTGAATTTGAAAAGAATAAAAAAATCAAAAATTGAATTCACGCCTTACACACGGTCGTCACTTTTTCAAATTATTTTTTTAATATTATTTTCCACTCTCTTCCAGAGGTGATTTGGTGGCCTTCCGGGTGTCAGAAAAATTCGCAAAAATAGTCGTTGGAATCAGGGCATTGAGATGCACCTCCACCTAAAAAATGAGAAAATAATATTGAGAAATGGAAAATGGCCCTATTTTGAATATTTTGAATTAACGTCCTTGGTTAAGGCGCGTTTTAATTAACGCCTTTGACTCAGACGTGTTTCACACTTTTCAAATAAATTCTAAAATTTTGATTTTTGAATTAACGCCTTAATCTAAGTCGTGTTTTTAAAAGACGCCCTCTGGCAGGTCGTCAATTCTTGAATTGACGCCCTGGTCCAGGTCGTGTTTCAGTTTTGTGTTCCGAACGGACGCAGCCTTTCTCCCAGAGGATCCCTGCTTCGTTTGGGCTCTTGCCCATTCTTATCCTCCCCTATTTTGGGCTATTGCCCGTTCTTATCTCTTCCTCCTTTAGATTCTTTCCTTCTTATCTTTTTCTACCTTATTAATAGAGCTTATGAGCTCTGTTAATCGGTTGGACGCAGGAGGCTTCTTCCCCGGATTTTTCTTTTGTTTTTCTTCTGTCTTTTTCTTCTCTGTTCCTATTTCTCTTCTTCTTCTTCTATCTTCTTTTTCTTATTCTTCTTCTTCTGCCGCTTCTTTTTCTCCTTCTTCCTCTTCTGTCTTCTTCGGTTTCTCCTTCTTCCTCTTCTGTCTTCTCCGTATTCTTCTTCTTCTTCTTCTTCTATTTCTTCTCCTTTCCTTCTGTTGTTCTTCTTTTCTTTTTACAGGAACCGAAGGTAGGCTGTTCTTGGCTAAGGAGGGGGGGGCTTCTTCCACGGTTCAACTCTTCATCCCTTTGAGGCTTCCTCCCATCGAGCATTCAAGCCAAAGAAGCCACCCAAACAAGATTTTTCTATCTTATCTCCCCTTATTTGTATTTTTCATTAAGTCATGCATGCATCATTGTTATTGATTTTTCTCAACCATCATATTGAGATCTCCCCATAGTGCATCTCTTGCACACTTCCCTTACTTTTATTTATTTGCATGCATCATACATCTCCCCACACCCTCTTTGCATAGGGGTTTAAGGGCAATCCCCTTAAGGTGTGTATTGTTCATATTCTTCATGCTCACTTATATTTTTATTGAATTTGATGCTACACCATTGTTTCTAATCCATATCTTTTGGTGTTGTTGTCTTTGTTGTTTGCAAGGGTAATCAAAGGAAGAACTCTCTTCGTCGGCCGGCCGATCTTGAAGAGAAAAGGAGTACTCACATCCCCCGCATCTTTTGAGGTATTTTGCGATCATCTCCCCGTATCAATCTCCTCTTTGAGACCCTCGTGTCTCTGGCGATCACATCCTTTCCCCATTAGCACCTCGTGCTATTCCTTGTGCTATATTCATATTCATTATTATTTTTATTCCTAAGTGTGGATTTTAATCCAAATCTACACTTGCACCATCCACATTTAAAGCCAAACCTTCAGCAGGAGCAACCCATCGAACACTTAGGACATTTGGGTAGGAATGGTTGATAGCAATGCCAAATTCCTACAGGATTCCCAGATAACCTGTGTTGACCCCTTGCTTAAATTTTATCTTGCTGACAGCATATGCAACCTTTGTAATTATATGATCTGCAGTATTGAGAAAACTAAGATATTTGCCTTCATATCTTACTCTGCATCTATATTTCTAGGTCTCCCAGATTATCAGGATGATAAGCAATAGAGATATAAATGCTTTAGGTTTATGAAGAGCAGCCTTATTTATAGCAGACTTCAGCCTACTTGTTATATTGCTAAGTTCCAGACAGCTAGTATTGATCAGGGATCCAAATCTACTCCAAAGAAAAGTAGCTATGTCACTATTAACAAATAGGTGGTCCATATCTTCAGTATTCTGGACAGAAGAGCAGCAGTTGCAGCAGGAGGCCAGACTTATACCACTCTTCTGAATTAATGTATCAACAGGAACAGCTTGGCACAAAACTTTCCAACAAAATATAGAAGCTCGGGGAGAGAGGAAACTCTGCCAAAGATTTCTAAACTTTGCATCCAGCCGAGGAGTTTGATTTCTGCATATGCTGAACGCAGTTTTAAAACTAAATTTACCTGTGCTTGAAAGTGTCCAAACAGGGATGTCTTCCCCTCTATGTAAAACCATCGCTTGAAGTTGGTCTTTCAGTTCCTGGTCTTCAACTTTATCCCAAACTGGGTGTAGGTGATTGGCTAGAGCCTCTTGAACAGAGCAATTTAAGGAATCTGAGTCAGCCTGCAGAGAAAAAAGATTGGCCAGGGATGTGTCTTTGCACCAGCAATCCTTGAGAAAATTTGTGTTGGCCCCGTCCTGGATAATCATTCTAGATCCTGCCATGTAGATGGTTTTAGCCTTCTCAAAGTCTTGTTTCTTAATCCCTGCTAAGAAAGAAACTTTACATTCTGAAATATGCCGACCATTTAGGTATTTGCTTCTAACAAACATAGCCCAGGGGGAATTACTGTTTATATCCTGCCAAATCAATTTCACATAAAAGCATTGCTGAATTTCCTTCAAGTTTCTGATTCCAAGACCTCCTTCTTCTATCGGACAGTAGATTCTTTCCCATGAAACCCAATGCTTCCTGTGGGAATTTTCATAGCCCTGCCAGAAAAAATTAGAGCAGATACTTCCAATCTATTTTAGAATAGTGTATGGGATTGATACTGCATTTGCTGTGTATACTGGAATAGCAGATAAAACTATCCTAATTAGAACCAGTCTGCCTGCCTGTGATAACATCTTGCTTTGCCAACCAGCCAATCTGATATTAATTTTATCAATGAGATACTTGAAGAGAGAACTCTTCACACGACCCTTAAAGAGAGGAATGCCAAGGTAAGTGATGCTGCCATTCCTTAATCAGTATCCTGTCAATTGAGTTATCCGAGCAATAGAACACTGAGGCATTTTCTTAGCAGTTAGGAAATAGCTTTTGTGAGCATTAATGCATTGACCGGATGCAGCTTGATATCTCCCCAGGAACAACATTAACTGCTTTATAGAGGCCATACCACCATTAATGAATATCAGAGATTCATCAGCATAAAGTAAATGGGTTATGGGCTGAACCCTTCTAGAGAGATGAAAATATTTACATCGACCAGATAGGAAAAGCTGTGCAAGGCCCCTACTCATGACCTCTTCAGCAATAATGAATAAAGATGGAGCAAGGGGGTCTCCTTGACGAACACCTCTGGTAGACTTAAAGTAACCTTTGATTTGACCATTGAAGGAGATAGAAAACCAGCAGTTTACCAGTAATTGAGAAATCAAAGAAATAAATCTCCTGCAGAAACCAAAGCTCCTAAGAACCTTGAACAGAAAATCCCATTCCAAACGATCATAAGCTTTAGCCATATCAAGTTGCATGATTATATTATGACCCCGCACAGGCTTATCAATATCTATAATCATCTCCTTGGCCATCAGAAAATTATCAACAAGGTGTCAGCCATACACAAATCCACTTTGCTCCTTTGAAATAATCATTGGAAGAATTGGACTCAACCTCTCACATATGATTTTTGAAACAATTTTATAAGTAAAATTGCACAAACTAATTGGCCTGAAATCAGCATATGTAGTGGGACTTTTCTTCTTAGGGACTAGGCAGATAATAGTAGAAGTGATGCCTTGAGGTAGTCCCCACCCTTGGAAGAAGCTTTGGACAGCTTTAACCACATCATCTGTAACTATATCCCAGCAATGGGAGAAAAATCCCCCAGAGAATCCATCTGGGCCAGGGGAGCTGTTTCCAGATAAAGAAAATGTAGCTTTCTTCACCTCATCTGCTGAAGGAATTAAACACAAAGAAGAATTCTACTCATTATTAATCAAAGGAGGAATTGCTTCAAAAATTCTATCTTCAATTGTATGAGGTTCAGAGGACAGAAGGGACTTAAAGAAGTCCACTGCACCATCAGCTAGAACAATTTGATCATCCACCCACTCCTCATTAATTTTTAACTTGTGAATAAAGTTCCTCTGCCTTTTAACTTGAGTGTAATGATGGAAAAATTGGGTGTTACGATCACCACAAGAGATCCATTCCACCCTAGACTTTTGATACCAATACATCTCTTCTCTGAATAGAATAAGACGCAAATCAGCATTAGCTTTCTGCATCTAAATTCGGTTGTTCACAGATGGATCAGAATCAAAATTTATTTGAGCCTGTGTAACAAAAGCCTCAGCTCTGCTCTTAGCCTGAAATATGTTGCCAAAGATTTCTTTGTTCCATTTTTGTAAGTCAGCCTTCAAACATTTTAATTTGTACTGAAGAGTAACAAAAGGGTGAACATCTGTATGTGAATATTTATTCCAACTATCTTTTACAAAGTCTAAGAAATTCTCATGAGAGTGCCACATATGTTGATACATAAATCTCCCAGGAGAATGTTGAGTGGACTTCATAGTCATCAATAAAGGGGCATGATCTGAAGGGCCACGGACTAAATGTTTAACTGAAAGAAAATTAGGTGAGCTAACCCAGTATGAGTTAAGTAAAATCCTGTCCAACCGAGCTTTGATAGATGAAGAGCCAATTTGATTATTTGACCAAGTGTATAATGAGCCAGAAAAGCCTGCATCTACTAAGACCAGGTTATGTTCCTTGGACATGTTATATCCGGTAATGGCATATCGGTGGATCCTAGCAAGGTTGAAGCCGTGACAAAATGGGAAGCACCTAAGACAGTCAGGGAGATTAGGAGCTTCCTTGGTCTAGCCGAGTATTATCGTCGATTCATTGAAGGCTTCTCCACCATTACAGGCCCCATGACCAAGTTGACCAAGAAAGGAGCGAAGGTTATCTGGTCAGAGGAGTGTGAAGACAATTTTCAGATGCTCAAGGAGAAGTTGATGTCAGCCCCAGTGTTGGCACTCCCTCGAGGAAATGATGGCTTCACTGTTCATACCGATGCCTCCAGGATCGGCCTTGGTTGTTTACTAATGCAGAATGGCCGTGTGATCACCTATTCTTCAAGACAGTTGAAGGACCATGAGAAGAACTACTCCACTCATGACCTGGAGATGGCAGCAGTCATCCATGCCTTGTGCATATGGAGACACTATTTATATGCGGTTCGGTTTGAGGTCTTCACCGACCATCAGAGCCTCAAATACATATTCACTTAGAAGGAACTCAACCTGAGGCAAAGGAGATGGGTCAAACTGTTGAAGGACTTCAATTTCACCCTATAGTACCATCCAGGCAAAGCGAATGTGGTGGCGGATGCTCTGAGCCATAAATTGATGGCATTGAGCTTGCATTGAGAGTGGGATATGATGAAGGGTGTGATCGAATCAAGACCCGAGATAAGGGAGCAATTCGGCCTCTTGGCTGGGTTGTCGGCTAGACCTGCATACTTAGGTAGAATTGTTGAGGCATAAAGGCAGGACATGGCATTGTATGAGCTACTAAACAAGGAGGACTTCCATGTAGGGATCGATGGGCTGGTCATGTTCCAAGGGAGGATATGTGTACCAAATGATGTAGAATTGAAAAGGGAACTAATGCAGGAGGCTCCCAGGTTGAAGTTCTCCATCCACCCAGGGAGCACCAAGATGTTTCAAGACATGAAGAGGATGTATTGGTGGTCAGGAATGAAGCGAGACATAGCGGAGTTCATGTCCAAATGTCTCACTTGTCAGCAAGTGAAGATTGAACATCAAAGACCCGGCGGTCCTCTCCAGACCATTGAGATGGCACAATGGAAGTGGGAACAAATCACTATGGACTTTGTGTCTGGTCTACCCATGACTAGAAGGAAGCATGATACCATCTGGGTGATAGTCGACAGATTCACAAAGACTGCACATTTTCTGCCCATCAACAAGCAGACTTCAATTGAATCCTTAGCAAGACTATTCATTGTCGAGATCATTCGGATGCATGGTGCACCCTTGACCATCATCTCTGATCGGGACCCTCGTTTCACAGCAAGGTTCTGGAAGAGTTTGCAGCAGGCTATGGGGATAGAATTGCGGCTCAGCTCAGCATTTCACCCTCAGACCGATGGATAAACTAAGTGCACCATCCAGACTCTAGAAGATATGCTGAGGGCGTGCAGTATTGAATGGACGGGGAATTGGGATGATCATTTACCCTTATAGAATTTGCATACAACAATAGTTACCATTCTGCCATCGGAATGGCATCTTATGAAGCACTCTATGGGCGGCCATGTAGGTCACCAATATGTTGGTATAAAGCTGGCGAGAAGTAGTTGTTCGGACCACAGTTGGTACAAGACTATTCAGAGAAGATATCTATGATCAGGCAATGACTTCTCACATCCCAGAGCCATCAAAAAGCTATGCAGACCAACGGCGGAGAGAGTTAACATTTGCCGAATGAGACCATGTGTTCTTAAAGGTATCTCCCACCAGGGGAGTCATGCAATTTGGAAAGAGAGGAAAGCTCAGTCCCAGATGTATCGGACCTTTTGAGATCTTGCAAAGGGTTGGGTAGGTGGCTTATCGCCTTGCACTTCCGCCCGCTCTGTCACATGTACATCCGGTCTTTCACATCTCCATGCTCAGAAAACATGTCCGAGATGCTTCACATGCTATAGAATACGAGCCTCTGGAAATTTGAGCAAATATGTCATACGTGGAGCAGCCCAGCGAGGTCCTAGACCGGAAGGAATAGGTACTAAGGAATAAAACCATCCGGCTGGTGAAGGTTTTATGGAGGAATTCCCATTCCGAGGAAGCGACTTGGGAGCCAGAGGATAGGATGCGCCAGGAATACCCTCAACTATTCGGAGAGTAATTTCTCTTGAAAGGAAAATTTTGAGTTAATTTTGAGGATGAAATTATTTTTAAGGGGGAGAGGATGTTATGACCACCAATCGGGCACTGGCCTAATAGTATACGATTCGGCCCATGAGCTCACAGATCTAGGAATCTAGAAAGATTATCAAAGAACCCTTAGAAAATTTGTAACTTGTCATAGGAAAATCAGATTTAAGTGAAACCAAAGCAAAAATTTTGAGGAGGAAGTTAGCTACAACTTCTATGTTGAGGTTGAGGCCAAATTCGACCTGGACGATAGAGTTATGCCCAGATTACCTCGGGTAGACGAAAGGTCACAAATTGAATGAGGAAGAATAAATGATAATCTGGCAAAAATCATAACTCAGGCTAGGAATATAAAAATTCAACGAAATTATGACCCAAAGTTAGATCAAGAAGCCCTCTTGATTTCATATGAAGACATCCCAACCCAAAACCCAATAGAAAAGTGCACCCACTCACATCTATGACTGGGTAGCCGAAGGGTCACCTCTGTTCAAATCGAAAGGGTGCTTAGCATTAACCCCTCTTTAACCAACGACCTTGGGGGCTGGACTGAGCCTTGTAGGATGTGGGAAGAGCTCTGGGAAGGCTTGAAAACTATAAAAGGAGGTCGGTTCCATGAGTAGTAGACCTTTAGCACCATCTATCTTCAATTATCAATAATCTACGGTTCCTCTTAAGCAAGAAGGGGAGATAGGGGACCTTGGCCCTGCGTAGGAGGGTGAACCTGCAGCTCCTAGGATGACGGGCGAGCTCTTGGGAGGATCTAGGGTGTGGACCTCATCCCCGGATCGAAGGAGAAGCTTCGGGGGGATCTGGGGTGTGGATTTCATCCCTAGATCATCGGTCTAGCGTTTCAAGAGGTAGGTACCTAACCTCAAACTTTAGGAGGGGTCAATGATGAATTAGAATGGTTTTAGATATATTTTATACACCTTAAAGAGGGATTAAGGGAACATGGGGACCACCACCATATTCATTTTGGTTTTTGGTTTCATCAAATTTTGGGCTTCCACGAGTTACCTCTGTGTCTCTAAGGATTTGCACAACCTCTAGGAAGGTCAGCCTTTGAGGCAAGGTCTGTTCACATCTCATATGGTTCATAGCAAGGTTTGTGCATATTTCATGTTGATCATGGCAAGGTTTGTGCATGTTTGGTCCAAGCGTAACTAAGGTCGGTGCATGTTTGGTCCAAGCATAACTAAGGTCGGTGCACATTTGGTCCATGTATAGGTAAGGTCAGTGCATATTTGGTGCAAGCATAACTAAGGTCGGTGCATATTTGGTCCAAGCATAACTAAGGTCGGTGCACATTTGGTCCATGTATAGGTAAGGTCAGTGCACGTTTGGTCAAAGCATAACTAAGGTTGGTGCACATCTGGTCCATGCATAGGTAAGGTCGGTGCATGTCAAGGTTGGTACATGTCAAGGTCGGTGCATGTTTTCCCTAGACTAAAGCAGGGTCGGTGCATGTCTTCCCTAGACTAAAGCAAGGTCGGTGCATGTAAGGTCAGTGCATGTTTTCCCTAGACTAAAACAAGGCCGGTGCATGTCAAGGTCGGTGCATGTTTTCCCTAGACTAAAACAAGGTCGGTGCATCTGTGAGTCTGTCCAGAATGCCAGAAAACACAGTAAAGGAGAGTTTGGAAGGGGCGTTTTATTTCATAAAAATATGAAAAATTAGAAAATGGTAGAAGGATAAGTTAGTAACCCACTATAAAAGTTTCATGATCCCAGAAATTCTGTACCTTCATATATAAGTCATTTCCTATGCATGTGTAGCCTAGAAGTAAAACTGTCAACCTTTTTATAGTAACCTGATCATGTACTATTCCACACCAGTCAGCATATAAGTATGTTTAGTCAAACTATTGGAAACATGCATGTTATGATAAAGTATCATACTAAAATTTGTAAAATGAGTATGAATGTGAATACAAATACGATGTGAATGTTATGAATGGAAAATAGTAGCATTATGTGAAATCGGACTTCGGTCCCTAGGTGGGGCGGCCCTTCTAGGGGACGACGATACGTAACGCCCTAGTCAAACCTCCTATGATCCAGACTTCGGTCCCTAGGTGGGGTGGCCCATCTGTGGAGCGGCGATACGTAACGCCACTGGGTTTCAGCAATCTAGGAGGGAAAAACCTATGACTCGACTGATTGATCTGTGGAACGGCAGAACTGTGTGGGCCACATGAGTCTAGGTGGGAGTTCGCTCTCGTGTCTGCGCAGTACTCTTCGATTCATTCGTTCATGTTGTGATCTTGTGTTTTGATGATGTCAAACACTGTGACTCATACGTGCATGATGTCATAATGTGTTTGTGGAATTTGCATTGTATTGAGCTGACTGCTGCATATATGAATTGCATTGAACTGGCTGTTGCACTGCTGTTGCATTTGGCTGAGATACATTGCATGCTATTGTGAGGCGTTGTTAATGTTCATCTATGAACATTTCTGTTCATACATATAAACATACACATTTTATCAAACAGGTTACATGCACACACATTCTCACTATTGTTGCATTTAGAAAGTCAGTGCACGTCACTGTTCTTTGCACTATAAGGGTCTGTGCACATGCGTTAGGAGTCTACCTCAGTTACTATTCAAGTCGGTACATATCTCATGTGTTTGCCTATAGGTCAATGCATGTTGCGAGATGCAAGTCAGTGCACGTTTTTGTAGCCTGCATATAAAAGGGTCGGTGCATATCTTTACCTATACATAATTGCATATGAAGGTCGGTGCATACTTGCCATATGCATACAAAGGTCAGTGCTCATCTACATGGGGCTTACATATAGTCAGTGCAAGTTTTACATTATAGTATGTCTTGCATACATGGTCAGTGCATGTTTGCCTTGCGCAGACAGAAGTCGGTGCATACATGCTTTAAGTTAGTCACAACGTCATTGCACATCACTGTAGCAAGGCATGAGGTCGGTGCATGTTTGATTCATAGCAAACCAAGGTCGGTGCACATACACGGTCGGTGCATATGTCTCATTGTAGCAAGGCATGAGGTCGGTGCATGTTTGATTCATAGCAAACCAAGGTCGGTGCACATACACGGTTGGTGCATATGTCTCACTGTAGCAAGGCATGAGGTTGGTGCTTGTAAGTTCGATGCTAGTTGTGTTCTTACACAGCCAAGGTTGATGTCAACGCCAGTTGCATAATGCATAACTAGGGTCGGTGCTAGTTGTGGTTTCACACAGCCAAGGTCGGTGCATGCAAGGTCGGTGCATGTAAGGTTTGTGCTAGTTGTGTTCCTACACAGCCAAGGTCGATGTCAACGCCAGTTGCATAATGCATAACCAGGGTCGGTGTTAGTTGCGGTCTCACACAGCCAAGGTCGGTGCATGCAAGGTCGGTGCATGTAAGGTCGGTTCTAGTTGTGTTCTTAAACAGCCAAGGTCGATGTCAACGCCAGTTGAATAATGCATAACTAGGGTCGGTGCTAGTTATGGTTTCACACAGCCAAGGTCGGTGCATGCAAGGTCGGTGCTAGTTGTGTTGTCACACAACTAAGGTCGACGCTAGTTGTAGTTCATGCATGCAAGGGTCTGTGCTAGCTGAACTAAGGTCTGTGCTAGTTTAGACCCTTTGCACTTCAAGGTCGATGCTAGAATGTTTGCTCCTCCATATCTAAGTCTGTGCACCCCTTATGACTCATGACCGCAAGGTATTTGACAAAATGTTTTTCTTTCATCTGACAGGATTAAAGTAAACACGTGAGCCAGAACTAAGTCAGGCACGTGTCTCCAGAATTACTGGAAGCTGGCACGTGACCCAGGGACACTTATGATTGGCACGTGATCTGAGGCATAGACTGGTATGATATTCTGACATGTGGATTATCCTTTCATCTGCTCCTGACATGTGGCATCACTAAAAGGTGGGAACGAGCCCTCGCCCTCCACACGCCCTAAGCATGAGCTCGAGGGACCCAGACTGGAAGCCCTATAAAACCCTCTCTTGCGGTGGAAATCAATGCAAGGAAAGAATACAAGAAGAAGCTGAGATCGGTAGAGTGAAAGATAGAAAAAGCAACAGAGCATCCAAAAAAAATAGAAGAAAAAAATTGAGAGAGCAAGGAGAGCCTAAGCAAGGAGAGTCAGAGAGAGCAGTAATCCTGAAGATTTGTACTCGTTAGTTGGAGGATCAAATCCTCAACTGGTCTGCTCCAGTTAATGCTATATATTTTTTCTTTCTTTATTTTTTCTTCTTACAACATTACCGTGTTCATCTTTCTGTTTGGTCTTTTCCGATACCCTGTTTTGGGTTCGGGTTCCTCCTTGGGATTAAGGAGAAGGGAGAGCGATCTCTGATTTCCCTCTGGGTTTCAGAGGAAGAGAGGATCTGTCCTCTGGTTGGTGGGCAACGGGACGTTGCCCACTGGTGTTCCTCCTGAGGATTCAGGAGAAGGGAGACTTGGGTGTCCGGTTGTAAGTGGCTGGGTGTCACTCACGTTTTTCCCTCTGGTTTAGAAGAATGGAGACTGGTGTCTCCGGTTGCTAGTGACGGGGTGTCACTAGTGGTTCCCCTCTGGTTTGAAGGAAGAGAAGAGAGTGTTCCTCTAGGTCAAGCTGTCAGGCAGCGTATGTTGTAGACTGAGTCTGCTTTGGTTTCTAGCTTCTGCTAATGGAATCCTCACTCTGGTTTAGAGTGAGGGGTGGACGTAGGCAGACTGTGGGTCTGGCCGAATCACCTAAAAATATCCTATCCATTATGGTTTGATATGTGCACATATTTCCATATCTTCTATCACCACTTCTAAAATTGCTTGGGCGTTCTATATCAGAAGCTTTTCTGTGTGTTTTCTGCTTGAATTCGATAAAGCTGATTAGTGTTTGACTGAATGCTTAGTATAAGCATTTGTTTCTAGTGTTTCTTCTGACAAGAAATTTTGAGCGTATAGAGATTGAGATTGAACCTCTCCATGGGCAATCTACTTTCAGCATTGTCTGTTTTCTGAGTAAGTGAGCTTAGTTGTCACATTAGACCACATTAAGTATAGGCAAAACTTTAATTCCCTAATAATTGTGAAGAGGGATTCATTCACCCTCCCTCTAAATCTCTACCTTGCACCCATATATTCCAACAAGTGGTATCAGAGCAGGTTGCTGGCTCAACAGATCCAACAATCTGCAGTAGTTCCTGGTGGTTCTCGGTGTCGTTTCTATTTGTTGTTCATTGTTTCTGCTTGATTGCTCTCGATATCCATATGGCTCAACTGTATGTGTTTAATGGGTCTGATTTCCCTAATTGGCTAGGCAGTGTGTGGACGTTTGTAAATGCAGTGAATCACAACCACTGGAACCTTGTTTCCAAAGGTCCTCTCTGTGACGACCCAGGGTCCGGATATCGAGTAAACTCGATACCACTTGGATCCTGCGAGGCCTCCCAAGAGCGGTAAAGCTCCGAAGGGATAAAAGGAGTGTGTGGAGTACATTGAAGTTCCCGATAAAGCAGTAAGCAATTAATATTTCAATGATCGGGTTGCTAAAGTAGCAGAAATAAAATTACTTTTTCAATTAACAAATTAAATTAATAGAGTATAGTCCAAATAAAGACAAGTACAGTCCAACAGAAAAGAGAACGTACTCTCAAGTCGGGGGAAGCCCGACACAGGCAACACTGCCAACTACGAATAGACGCGCCGCGCCACAAACCACGAGGAAGAAGAACGACCACAACTGAAAAGCAGGGGTGAGCCTCGTGTCACTGGCTCAGTAGGGGTCCCGCAGATCCCCACTGGAAACAACACAGTAACACACCAAACAGCGCTAAACAACAAAAATAGGAAGAGCAGGAGCAAAAGAATTAATAGCAGTGCTAAGCTACAACAGGAAAGCTGTAAAAGTAGGAGTAAAGGCAGCTAAAGAAAGAGTAAAGCCATACTAACAAGAAACACGACTGTCGAACGAACCACGGCTCTCTGAGCTACGCCAAATAGCAACAGACAGGCGAACCCCGATCTCACGAAGTCGGGTGTTACCGATCCGTCGACAAAGCACTAGCTCCAAAGCGAAGGTCTACCAAAACAGGCAAAAGCCCTATAAAGGACCTACACAGTCAGAAAACATTAACGCATACACAACTAGATCATCGTGCACGCTATACTGACCTCAGGTGAAGTCAAAGATAGACTACCCGGAAGAAGTCACGAAATACGATAATCGCTAGAGTCATGTGTCATGTGACAGAAGTAGCTCCTTACTAGAAGAACAGCCAGATGCGTCCACTGACGTCTTACACTGCACCACAAGTATCTCCCACATGCCAGGTATGGCGGTAACTGAGACACTTACAAGTACCAAGTATAAGGAACAACAGTAACGAGTGACTAGTCAGGGTTACACCCGTCGGCACTTGTAATGCCCCAAAATTTTATAAATTATTTCTAGAATATTTAAGTATTTTCTGGGAATTTTAAAGACCAAAATGGATTAATAAATAAATATTGGGTTAAATAAATCATTATTAAAGCCCAATTATGGTAAGCCATTAACCTAGCCTATTTAAATACAACCCAAAGGACTTGTGGACCAAGCCCATGAAGTTTGGCCCATATTCTAGAAGGTTAATTGGCGTATTCACGAATTATAGGGATAAATACCCATTAATTAGATAAATTAGTGGATCATATGAAATTAGAGTTTGAACTCATTCAAATTCGGTACCCAGGGTCTGTAGCGGCCTATCGTAAAACTGCTACAATCATTTGGCGGACCAAGCTATGACTGCTATTTCCTGTCAGTTCCGTGAATTTAAGAAAGAGCAAAAAGATGAGATTTTTGCTAGTCTATCCTTTAAGGATTGAGATAGAAGAACTAGTAATCATGTTTAGGACTCTCTGAAGTCGATCTAAGCTTTAACAAGGACTCTAGAATCGATCTAATCCTCAAGCCCTAGCAAAACCCTATAAATAGGATCTAGTTTTGACCTGCGCGACCCTTACATTTGCTCGTGTAGAATCAAGGTAAGACTACATTATTTCAGGTAGGTTCTTTAGAAGTTTTTATTGATAATACATAGGACTAACATCTCCCAAAATTTCGTGCAAGGAGATCAAGCACACAAGGAGATAGAAGCTTGCAAAGTTGCTGGTACTATCATAGTGACCCAGAAAACTGTGCAAAGGTCCGGTGAAGATCAAAGGATTAGAGAACCAAATCGAGGTATTTAGCCTAAGTGCCTTTACTACTTTTTGTTCCCCTTAGTATATACTTCTTACCCTTCAAATTTCTCATCATTAGGTCAAGAGAGTAAGGAGTTAGAGCAGCTTGAAGTTGTTGATTTGTTACAAGGAGTACAAGGGACTAAGGGTAGCATCTAGCATCAAATTCAAAGTTTAAAGGCTTTAGCAGAGGTAGGTCATCTCATGAATGGCAAAAGTACTACTCTAGGGATAAAAGTCCTCTGGTTTTACTTGATTTCATGCTTTATATGTGGAGAATTTCATGTTTTAATAGGACCTATGCACTTAGTATTTCATTCATGCATATTTCTTAACCTTAATGAACCAAATAAATTCTCTTATTCCAATACATGATTCCCATGCATATTACGGCCTATTTCTCGTTCTATCATGTAGTAGTTTTATTAATATGTTGATTTTCAGACATGATGTGAGTTAAAAATCTTAGAACCCTCTTATTTAAGTTACTGTCTGTCGTGCTCTAGCGGCTTAGGGTTTGACCGCCATCTCTACTGTAGCAGCCTTACGATGAACCGCTAGACACTTTGTAATCTCGTTTTCATGAAACCTATGGCAGACCGGAAGTCGACCGTTAAAGTTACTGTGGCGGCATTACGATAAACCGCCAGCGTCCTGTAACGGCTCTATGATAGACTGCCAACTATGCTATTTTCTGTCATCCCGAGATAGATTTAAGAACAGCCATATAACTTATAATTAAGCCTAGTTAACTATGCACTAACATGTTTTGATGGTATTTATTATTCTGAGTTTTAATTCTTGATTCATAAACAGTGAGTTCATGTTTTCTTTATGGTACTTAGGAATATTTTAAGCATAAGGTATTTTGTGCCAAAAATCATATAATTTTGTATTAAATTATGGTTTGAATGCTTGTATTGATGAGATTTAACGCTGATTTTTTACTGTACGCATTCTATTCTTATCTCAGAGTCATTTCTATAAGTTCATGGCATATATTCCAGTATATGACCATTAGTTACACACTTTGCACTATAGGAACATAATCTTGGACATGATAACATCTCATTTAGATATTCCTTCCAAAGGACTAGAAAATCTTGTTTCAAGGCCTCCGTAATTCTCCGCGAGCCTGGGATTCCCACTAGGACGCCGAGTTGGTTGTACCATTAAAGCCCATTTGTCTAGAAAGCACTACCAATGTTTTATATTTATGGATCTTAGCGGCCCAATAGTTGACCACCATAGTCTTCTAGAGTGCCTTATATAGACCGCTAAATGGACCTTGACGAATCTACCTTTGACCGCCAAAGACTACAGAGAGCCTGCTTTCAAATATCGAACAGTCTTGTACTTAACGGTTCAGAACTAGACCGCTATAGTCATGTGACGGCCCAGTTATAGACCGCTAAGTTTCCTAAATTTTTGACCCAAAAGGGGTTAATATTCTTATGATCCTAAATGGACTAATGATAGTCTAAGACTTGTGACCTTATTCAAAGAGATCTAAGATAATTTATGAAAGATAAAGAACATACCGTTATGCTACCGATTTATTTCCATGGCGTAACCTAGTCATTAAAGTATTTATTGAAATTTCTTATTTCCTTGTACAAGCATTCGTATTTTTGGTTACGTTATCATGAATTATCTTTGAAATTGAACATTCTTGGCCACATTATTTACATGCGTGGAAGTAGCTTGGTTTATACTTGAAGATGCGAATCGAGCACTGATTGTGTTCAAGGGCTCTATGCTAGTCCCCTCGGCTGATTGTCGGAAACATACTATTATAAACCATGGGGTATGATGTTACTGGCGTCGCATTATGTTGGGAGTACTTTCTTTATAAATAAGTGAAAATCCACGGTATCATGGAAATCACGGTAATCATGGAATTATCCACAAAGTGATATTCCACGGAAATTCACGAAGTACTTGCTACTAAGTGAAGAGTACATTCTTGCTTGTTACATGACTTTCTAGTACATTCTTGTTCATGAAAGACCATTACTACATTGTTGCTTGATTATACTTGATCGATTCATGTTCTCATATTTTAAGTTTGATTATATCTTGTTATTTTGGTTTGAATCGCATGTTTGATCGCATTTCACATGATTTTACCTTATTCCTTAGAGATAAAATGCTAATCACTTTAATATTGCCAATCTTGTTGATGCGAAGATACCAACTGGGCAAGTGTGCTCATTACCTATTTTCAATCTTTTCAGGAGATGCAAGTAGTTCGGATTTGGATTCAAGTTATTCAAGTGATGGGTCTGAGAGCGAATGAAAGTCACATGAAATTGAGAGTGAAGACTTAGGAGTCGATAATGTCTAGATCGAGTCCATGTAATCTTCCTTTTTATTGAGTCAAGTAGATTTGAAAGAGTTGACTAGTTGATGTATTTGAGTTATTCTCCTTATTAATAAAAGTGAAGGTTTGAGTAACTTATTGTGCAATTGCATTTTATGTGTGATTGTTATTATGCTCTGATTATTCTTACTTCCAAGAGGCTTACCATGCCGGTTGTTCACGTTTCTCGAGATCATCTTTCGTTGTAATAAAAGATCGGAGCATGACAGCGCTCGTCCAAACGCCCCTGACCACGTGTGCACACACAAGCTCAATGCCTTGAGCCAGGCCTCTAGCTAGTTTTCCCCCCAGTAGGACGCTATTGCCAAGTAAAGGGGCCCATGGAAACTAGCCTAAAAATCATATGTCGGGAAGCTGCCCCGCCACCACTCATAGGTGGGCCGACACATAGGAAAGTGTCATCAGGCTACGACTAGTGGAGGCTCACTAGACACAGAGACTCCAAAACATCAGTGCTAAAGTATGGACAGGCTAAGCACGCATTGTCACACGTACTACGAAGCATAAGACACAGGACACAAGGTAGCATACCAGACTGCCACCAGACTCAGGATAGACAACTAGACCTGCTGACACAACGATCCTTGAGTCACAAGACTCGGGGTCAAGATCGTCACACAAAGCGGTAACATGCCGCCAATCAGCCTGGCCCCTAAGCCAAGTCCAATAAAATACTCATAAAAGGAACGGCACAGAATGGCCGGATCCAAGCATCCGCATAACACAAATCACGGAGACCTGAGGGATCACCAAAACCCTCAAAGCACATGGACACGTAAATCGAGGTGAGATAGCACCTAAAGGCATCCAGAACCATGTCTCGATCCATACAGGATAGACGAGACACTCATGAAGTCACGTGTCAACCACTGGGTCACACCGGGTTGACCAGTCACCAATCAAGACTCTGAAGCAGTACGGAACACCACTCGATATAATGGCACTCCTCGGCCACCCCACAATATGGTCATCACCCTCATAGGATGTCCAAGACATCCACGGGACTACGGCAAACCACTAGGTCAAGCCAAGACAATCGGAGGCCAAAATAATGGAAAACAAAACAAATTAGCACTCTGGGGAATAAACAGTCACTTGCCTGACCGCTTAGGCAACCAAACGGTCAGCCAAAGGGCCGCTACCCTCACACAGAGAACACACTGGGCGGTCATAAAAAGGGCCACTCCCAAGACATAAACAGTCTATACATACGCCGTCTCACTAAGCTAAGCGGTCAAGAGCATGGCCGCTTCACTCAGAGACTCAAAGGAATAAAACTACAAAATCATAGGGGTACGTGGTCTATTGCAGGGCCGCATGCAGACATAAACGGTCATAGACGTGACCGCTTGACCCAGTCAACTCCTAACCGACATAAACCAGTCAAATCACCAAACGGTCCATCTTGAACCGTTTCACAGGTAAAAGCGGTCATCTTAAGGCCGCCTAATCCCTCAAACGGTCAGAGCTAGACCGCTTAGCCAATGAACTGACTAAAAACATTGACAAAATCAAATTATGAAAATGGTCTATTGATGGGCCGTTTCCATAAATAAACGGTCTATCGATGGGCCGTTTCCAAGAACCGACCTACTGTTTAAAGGATCAGAAACGGTCCTCTAACGGGCCGCGGGCCAAAGAAAATGGTATATCGAAAGGCTGCTTAAACCCAAATCGACATAACATGAAACGGTCACCACTGGACCGCTAATGGCATAAAACGGTTACTGTACAACCGCCTAGCTCCTACGGCGAGCAATCCGTAGGGAAGCTCAAAACTCGATCAAGCCACGCCCCAACCGCGTCTAAACGAAGGGGATACAACCCTAAAGATGATATATGCCTTCCACAGTCTGGAAGGGATCAATTTGACGCTAAAACGGCAAGAAACGAGCGATTCTACCGAATCGACCCAAAATGAGTCACATGGGTTCCCGGGCTTCTATCGGTTCCAAACGATAACCAAATGCAACGAAACTTGCGGAAACAGAATGCTAACATGCCAGGGGTTCGAATGAAACTAACTAGGCAAGAAACCGTAGACCGGAATGGCAAACTCGGCTCACACCCCCCGAACATGCTTTCGCCCAAAACGAGCTAAAACTCGCTCATACTCACACCGTTCGGCTCGAAATCGCGAGGGAATGCAGAAGAGAAGTAGGGCATCCATCTCCCTACCTCCACCGAAGTTCTCGTGCACCGAACTGACTAAACCACGTCGAAAACCATCTCACGAACCCGAACACGCCCGCTTTGAATTCACCGAGGGATCGTGCTAACGCCACGCTCCATTCTTCGCCCCATCACACGCCAGACCACCTCCACGACGTCCCTGCCTCATCCACCTTGCCACGGTCGCGCGCCCCGCTGAGAGAGGAGAAGAGAGGAGAGAGAAAGAGAGGGAGAAAGTGATCGGCGGTGAGGAGAGAGGAAGGAGAAAAGAGATTAAGAAGAAAATAGCAAATTAAGAAATTTTGCAATTTCTAAAAAATCTGATTTTTAGCCCGAAAATGTACTAATTCAGAAAAATACGAAAAAATAGTCTAAGCAATCCTCGGAAGGAGCACAACGCAACTGTAGCGTCCTCGAGCCGATGAACTGAATAATAAACTCACCACTGGGTTCCGTAACTTGTACGAGAGAAAAACCCACGTGAATCGTAAAACATAACTCAGGACCCCCAAAAGTGAGCCGAAAGCTCTCCGATCTAGATCCGAAAGACTAAGGACATTACATGCTCCCCTCCTTTAAGAAATTTCATCCTCAAAATTAAAGGAGCTAACAAGAAGAAACAGGGAAGAACAAACCCAATGTTGACAATGCTCAGCCGCAACATACACTTAGAACACAAGAACACAAATCTCAAAAAATACAATTCAGAGGAACACAATCAGACCACAATTACAGGCACACGCTCTGGATCTCAGGGCAAATTGATCCACAGATGAGCATGGCACAGAAGGAAAACACAAGTCTGACACCTCCGAAATAGGGGAACATTGCTTACATCTCACAGAGAAAGGAGACACAACCCATGTCACGAAAATAGCTACCAATCAAAACAAACGGTAGACACAACAAGCATCAGCTTAAACAAGGAAACATAGTCCTCAGTTAACTGCTCCACACATCATCGGCTTCTGTGCCAAGAATAATAAAAAAACCTGGCATGCAGAACGCCAACGACAGCACTGGACCACAAGCAAAATCAAGTCAGTCCTCACTCAGACATTACATCTGATTCGAGTCGCATGCCAACTCTGCCACATCAGAAGAGTACAGCAATACCAACCGACAAGATCATGGTCCATGCAATGCCAAGTCAGACTCACAGGGAACTTCTCCCAAGCTGAGCACAACCACCAACGAACAACAACAACAACAACAACACCTACAGGATCCCGGCTTCGTTCTCAACACAGAACCACGGGACACAACTGCAAGCTGGGTCATATCAAGGCACAATTACAGCTGAACACACAGCTAGTAGCCATACTGTGAATAGCTCACCAACAAGGACCCACAACAACAACAACAATAATAATAATATCAGAGAATGCATCTCAAGGACCACGATCCGTCCTGAGAGCATAACTCCCAAGAAAATATAGAGAAGAAAAAAGGGTACTCGACCAGCAAATCTCACCGACAGATTCCCCTAATCCTCACAACATGCCAGTGCCAACAACCACAATGCTTCCAGCACGGCACAACAACTAACAGCATCAAGGCGCACATAGCCAAGATGACAATACATCGAGGAGACAAACCTCTCGGCCGGTCAGAATCTTCCAACAAACGATCCTCTACCAGTGGGTTATCAGCCTACACGTTTTCGCTGAGCACTCATACAATGCAAACAGGCATCAAGGACAAGTCGGCATCCGCATCTCAGCACACACTCGGCGCCATCGCAATTCACAAAATTACAATAGAACACGCCTCGAGTACTGATCTTGCTAACAGTCGACAACAAGTCGCCATAGTGAAAATCATGAAAAGCACTAGCTTCAGCACAAAGCACGGAAGAACGCTAATCTCAGCTTACCCTATGTCTTGGAATGATTATTGGACCTTCACAGCATATCAGCCGCCACACACGGCACATCGAACACAATGCACAACGGCTCCCCAACATAAAATCTGGGTCCCAAGCCAAGCAACCGTCGAACAAGTGTAAATCAGGTTCAGAATTAACACAGTCCATACTTAAGTAGACACAGGACAAAGGCTTCACCGAGCCAGTACTTCCAAAGCTTACCTCGAAAAGACGCCACTAAACAAGAGGAAAAGAATCAAGCTCGACTAACAACAGCTCACCAAGAGGAAAAATCCTAGGTTCGCTCCTGGATTCGCTCGGGCCTTCTCTCAAACAAGGCATCTAATCGACTACCACGACACAACTAAACACCTCAGGGGCTGAACAAATCTCACGCTGGGATGACCAAAACAACATAAAAATGTGTATGGCCATCACATCAACGATAAAGTCACCAGCCACCTGAACGAATCATGGAAAAAGCTCGAACACTACACCACAGATTCACGCCTACCGGCGAACTCTGCCAAGCGTAGCAGAACCAAGGCAAACACTATGACAAAAAATGAATTCTCCGTCGTAATCCGACAAAAGCAAGCCCATCATTACGGCGCCAACGTAGAGCACACAAGCGTTCACGAAAGAACAAAGTGGTGCAAAAACTCAAAACCTAATGCCAACTGCCGACTGTACTGGACCGTATGGACTCTGAATGCTGTGATATCTCGAATTGCCATGTACTTTCACACAACACACGCTCAGATAGCTCAGAAAAATTCCAAACGACTCTGAACACAGCTCTGATACCAACTGTGACGACCCAGGGTCCGGATACCGAGTAAACCCGATACCACTTGGATCCTACGAGGCCTCCCAAGAGCGGTAAAGCTCTGAAGGGATAAAAGGAGTGTATGGAGTACATTAAAGTTCCAGATAAAGTAGTAAGCAATTAATATTTCAATGATCGAGTTGCTAAAGTAGCAGAAATAAAATTACCTTTTCAATTAACAAATTAAATTAACAGAGTCCAGTCCAAATAAAAATAAGTATAGTCCAACAAAAAAGATAACGTACTCTCAAGTCGGGGGAAGCCCGACACAGGCAACACAAGCAACTACGAACAGACGTGTCGCGCCACAAACCACAAGGAAGAAGAACGACCACACTTGAAAAGCAGGGGTGAGCCTCGTGTCACTGGCTCAGTAGGGGTCCCGCAAATCCCCACTGGAAACAACGTAGTAACACGCTAAACAGCAAAAACAGGAAGAGCAGGAGCAAAAGAATTAACAGCAGTGCTAAGCTACAACAGGAAAGCTGTAAAAGCAAGAGTAAAGGTAGCTAAAGAAAGAGTAAAGCCGTACTAACCAGAAACACGGCTGCTGAACGAACTACGAGTCTCTAAGCTACGCCAAACAGCAACAGACAGGTGAACCCCGATCTTACGAAGTCGGGCGTTACCGACTCGTTGACAAAGCACTAGCTCCAAAGCGAAGGTCTACCAAAATAGGAAAAAGCCCTATAAATGACCTACACGGTTAGGAAACATTAACGCATACACAACTATATCGTCGTGCACGCTATACTGACCTCAGGTGAAGTCAAAGACAGACTACTCGAAAGAAGTCAGGAAATACGATAATCGCTAGAGTCATGTGTCATGTGACAGAAGTACCTCCTCACAAGAAGAACAGCCAGATGCGTCCACTGACGTCTTATACTGCACCACAAGTATCTCCCACACGCCAGGTACGGCGGTAACTGAGACACTCACAAGTACCAAGTATAAGGAACAATAGTAACGAGTGACTTGTCAGGGCTACACCTGTCGGGGCTCGTCCAAATGCCCTTGACCACATGTGTACACAAGCTCAATGCCTTGATCCAGACCTCTAGCAAGTTTTTCACCCCAATAGGACGCTACTACCATGCAAAGGGGCCCACGGAAACTAGCCTAAAAATCGTATGTCGGGAAGCTGCCCCGCCACCACTCCCAGGTGTCGGGCTACGACTAGTGGAGGCTCACTAGACACTGAGACTCCAAAACATCAGTGCTGAAGTACAGACAGGCTAAGCACGCACTATCACACGTTCTACGAAGCATAAGACATAGGACACAAGGTAGCATACCAGACTGCCACTGGACTCAGGACAGACAACTAGACCTGTTGACACAACGATCCTTGAGTCACAAGACTCGGGGTCAAGATCGTCACACAAAGTGGCAAAATGCCGCCAATCAGCCTGGTCCCTAAGCCAAGTCCGATAAAATACTCATAAAAGGAATGACACAGAATGGTCAGATCCAAGCATCCGCATAACACGAATCACGGAGACCTGATGGATCACCAAAACTCTCAAAGCATATGGACACGTAAACCAAGGTGAGACAGCACCGCAAGACATCCAAAACCATGCCTCGATCCATACAGGATAGACGAGACACTCATGAAGTCACGTGTCAACCACTGGGTCACACTGGGTTGACCAGTCACCAATCAAGACTCTGAAGCAGTACGGAACACCACTCGATATAATGGCACTCCTCGGCCACCCCACAACATGGTCATCACCCTCATAGGACGTCCAAGACATCCACGGGACTACGGCAAACCACTAGGCCAAGCCAAGACAATCGGAGGCCAAAATAATGGAAAATAAAATAAATCAGCACTCTAGGGAATAAACGGTCACCTGCTTGACCGCTTAGGCAACCAAACGGTCATCCAAAGGGCCGCTACCCTACCATAGAGAACACACTGGGCGGTCATAAAAAGGGCCGCGCCAAGACATAAATGGTCTATACATAGGCCGTCTTACTAGGCTAAGCGATCTAGAGCATAGCCGCTTCACTCAGAGACTCAAAGGAATAAAACTGCGAAATCATAGGGGTACGCGGTCTATCGCAGGGCCGCATGGAGACATAAACGGTCATAGACGTGACCGCTTGACCTAGTCACCCCCTAACCAACATAAACTAGTCAAATCACCAAAAGGTCCATCTTGAACCGTTTCACAGGTAAAATCGGTCATCTCAAGGCCGCCTAATCCCGCAAACGGTCAGAGCTAGACCCCTTAGCCAGCGAACCGACTAAAAACATTGACCAAATCAAATTATGAAAACGGTCTATCGATGGGCTGTTTCCATAAATAAATGGTCTATCGATGGGCCATTTCCAAGAACCGACCTACTGTTTAAAAGATTAGAAATGGTCCTCTAATGGGCCGTGGTCTAAAGAAAACGGTCTATCGAAAGGCCGCTTAAACGCAAACCGACATAACATGAAACGGTCGCCACTGGACCGCTAATGGCATAAAATGGTTACTGTACGACCGCCTAGCTCCTACGGCGAGCAATCCGTAGGGAAGCTCAAAACTCGATCAAGCCACGCCCCAACCGCGTCTAAACGAAGGGGATACAACCCTAAAGATGATATATGCCCTCCACAGTCTGGAAGGGATCAATTTGACGCTAAAACGGCAAGAAACGAGTGATTCTACCGAATCGACCCAAAATGAGTCATATGGGTTCCCGGGCTTCTACCGGTCCCAAACGACAACCAAACGCAACGAAATTTGCAGAAACAGAATGCTAACATGCTAGGGGTTCGAATGAAACTAACTAGGCAAGAAACCGTCACCGGAAAAGGTGAACTCGGCTCACACCCCCCGAACATGTTTTCACCCAAAATGAGGCAAAACCCGTTCATACTCACACCGTTCGGCTCAAAATCGCGAGGGAACGCAGAAGAGAAGTAGGGCGTCCATCTCCCTACATCCACCGAAGTTCTCGCGCACCGAAGTTACTAAACCACACCGAAAACCATCTCACGAACCTGAACATGCCGACTTTGAATCCACCGAGGGATCGTGCCAACGCCACGCTCCATTCTTCGCCCCATCACACGCTAGACCACCTCCACGACGTCCCTACCTCGTCCACCTCGCCACGGTCGCGCGCCCTGTCGCGAGAGGAGAAGAGAGGAGAGAGAACGAGAGGGAGAGAGTGATCGGTGATGAGGAGAGAGGAAGCAGAAAAGAGATTAAGAAGAAAATCAAAAATTAGGAAATTTTGTAATTTCTGAAAAATCTGATTTCTAGCCCGAAAATGCACTAATTCCGAAAAATATGAAAAAATAGTCTAAGCGATCCTCGGAAGGAGCACAACGCAACTGTAGCGTCCTCAAGTCGATGAACTGAATAATAAACTCACCACTAGGTTCCGTAACTTGTACGAGAGAAAAACCCACGTAGATCGTAAAACACAACTCAGGACCCACAAAAGCGATCCGAAAGCTCTCCGATCCAGATCCAAAAGACTAAGGGCATTACACTCTCAAACTACCTAAAGATGCGTCCAAATGGACGGAGAAACATAGAATAAAAATGATGAAAATATGAGAGCTCTCAATATTTTGAGAAGTGCTTTTGATCCTATCGTCTTTCCTTTTGTCTCCACCTGCAGGTCCGGTAAAGAAATCTTGGATAAGTTGAAAGTAGCCGGAACATCAACTAAGAAGACAAAATCAGACGAGGACAAATGTCTAATGGCGGATAAAAGTGATCAAAGTAGCAATCAAAAAGAAGAGGAGGAGGACGATCAGGTAAACCCTTTTCAAAACTTCTCTTTAGAGGATTGGCAGGATGCTTATCCTGTTTTGATTAAAACAAATGAAAAATTAAGAAAACATTACAAAAATTTGAAAAACAAAATTGATCTGAATAATTCAAAATCTTCATGTGAAAATTGTCTAAATCTGAAACAGTCTTATGATGCATGTTTGTCTGATGTCCAAAAGTTTAAGAAACAAATTGGCTTATTCAAGGAAGAAAATCAAGAACTTGCATGTGAAATTTCTGAACTAAAAGAAAAACTTAGCTTGATTGATTATGATCAGGTTCATATCAATAATTTAGTTCAGAATGAAAAACTGTTGAAAGACTTTGAGTGTGTTAACTCTGAACTTGATCATGTCAAATCTGAAAATGAAAAACTCAGAAAATAATCTCAGGAATCTAAACAAAGGTTAGTGAATCTTGAAAATGAAAATAGATTGATCACTAAAAAGTTTGAGGCTATCAAAGCTGTTAATTTGAAGCTTCAAGAAAAGCTTGATAAAATTGAAACATCGAATCAGCAAGAAATTGTTAAGGAAAACCAAAGTTTTCTAGGTGATTTGTTGTTTGATGATGATAAGCTTGAGGAGGAAAACATCAAATTGAAAGAAGAAATTAAAAAATTGAAACTGTTAAACAATGCTATCTCTGAGAGGCTTCTCACCTTTGAAAAAGGGAAACCTGTGATCTGTAATGAATCTAAAGAGAACCTGAAATTGAAACAGGAAATTCACAATCTTAAAACCATGAAGGATGCTATGCATCACCAAATCATTTCCTGTGAAGAAGACATAACAGACTATGAATTTCAGATCTCTTCCCTTAAATCTGAGATAAATGATTTGAATAATTCTTTGTCTAAATTTGTTAGTGGGCAAGATAATCTGAACAAATTGCTGGGAACGAAGGTTAACTTTCAGAAGGAGGGGTTGGGCTATAACCATGTAAGTAAAAAGAGTTTTGAAAATAAAATTCAAACATCCTTTGTTTCTAGTTCTGCTTCTCACAGTTCTCAGAACCTACATATTTTTCAGTTTACGGCTCAGAAATTCTTGAAACCAATTGAAAAACAAAAGAACAAAAATATTTCTGCCACTTCACTGCATTGTGCTCGAAAGTCATTCATGCATACACATACACATAAGAAAATCATGACATGTCATTACTGTGGCCTGTATGGTCATTGCATGGATGATTGTCTGATAATGAAGAAGGATGATTTAAATGGTGGTAGATTTTATGCTAAGAAACCTTCTTCTATTCAAAAGAAAAGAATTCTCTGCTTCTACTGTCATAAGATAGGTCATCTCATGCATGATTGTAAATTAATGAAACAAGATGACTTGAATGCTAAGAAACCTCATGTTAAGAATCATGTGTTTCAGAGAAAGAAAACTCAATATTTTTGTTGTGGCAAATTGGGCAACACTGCTGCATTCTGTTGGCATGCTCAGAGAAAGGAATTTAATTCTAAACATGTTAATTCTCCTGAAAATCAAACTATGTTTGGTAGGAACAAACTTGGTAAAGGAAAATTCATTACATGTTTTAACTGTGGAAAGCCAGTCCATAGAGTTGTGAATTGTTGGCTGGCTGATAATAAAAAACAAAATGTTCATGTAAACAACAAAAAATTTCATGCACATGCACATAGATTTCATACTCATGCTAATGTGCACAATATGAACAAAAAGTCTGTTATTTCATGTCATTATTGTGGACAGTCTGGGCACTCTATGAATGATTGTTCTTTTATGATATTTGATGATCTGAAGGCTCAGAAAATGTGGAAAGCACCCTCTAGAGGTGCCGCTGACAGCTTAGGACCCAAGAATGCTTGGGTACCTAAATTTGCAAAATGAGAATCTATTGTGCAGGTGTGCCTTGGGGATGGAGAATAAAAAGGGGGTTTAATAAGCCAAGGCACCCAAGTTTGGTAAATCCCCATTTCTGCTATTTACAGGTTTGTTCATCTAAATTTTTGTTCTTCAGACAGTTGAATATCATGCCTAATCTATCAATTAAAATCTCTTGCATACATGTTCACGACTGCATCCTCATGAGTTACTGCATTGTTATGTTTGAAATTGTTCTTGCACATGTTGATTAACTTGTGCATCTTGTGATTGGAATTTTCTGAAAATCTGAAATGCACATGAAGTTGATTGTAGTATGAATATCTTAGATTGCATTGCATATTTGTCCCACGTATTGAAATTGCACATTCATTATAGGTCTCATAGGACTACATGCACTTCATTGTTTTGCATGACCCAGAGGTATATTAAATGGAACAGTGCCAAAGGGCATATGAGGTCTGTCTGGAAGCTCTAACCATGCATGAGGTGGTCTTTAGACCAAGTCCTCTGCCAGGTACCTTGGGTCAAACCTGCACTTAGAGCAGTCTAGATTATTCTTGAGCATAATTCTTTAATCTCCCTGCATAGACTTCATTGCTTATGTTGCACTCAAAACTTAGTCATACAGTGCATAAAGTCAGGAGGAGTCTCTCATGATAGCACTTGTGTCTCATTGATATATGGTTAGATTAATTCCCTGCATGGTCTTCATTTCATGATGATTCAACGCATTTTGTTATGGGGAGTCAATGCATATGCATACATACATGCACATACATAGGGGAAGTTCTTGCAATTCACATTTAACTCATATGCATTTGTCAACATGCATATGCTAATTTGAGAGTTAAATGGCAGCCCATGCGTGCATTAAGGGGGAGCATAAATCATGTCATTGAAATGGCATAACTTGTCTCATATTTCACTCCTTGATGATTTTGGTCGGCCAAACTACTTTTTGTGATCAACCAGTGATTCAATCTCCTGCCTGAGCTGTTGTCTTCATTTTGATCTTAATTGATCAACATTCTGTACTGCTGTGGAGTGGAATACATCCTAGCTCCTTGAAATCTGAATTTGTAATTCTGAATTTCACTTGTCTATTTTGAAATCTTCTAAATTCATTACCTTCATGATCTTGAAATCTGTTTTCTGCTACATTTGCTGAGTTAGTGCTGGCTGTTTTAAATTCTTTCAGAAATCCCATCTGATTTGAGCTGAATTGTTAATTCTGCTTCATGTTAAACTCTATCAGTTGCCATCTTGAATTCAGCTGCTGCACAAATTAGTCCCATCCATGCTGAATGCCTTCATTGCATGCTTGTTGATGCCTCTATTGTTGATTGAAATGATTGATTGAACTAACCTTGAAGATATTTCAATCTGTATACCATGTTTCATAAATTCAATCATTCACATAGAAAAATCTCCTATTATATAGGTTTAAGAATGACTGTTGATTTAAATTAGTTTAAGTCTAATGTATTCTTGAATTTGTCCTTGAAAGACCTGAAAAATATCTGAATCATTGGTTTTAATAAACTTTAACCGCTGTCTCATGTAATTCTTGATAAAACTTCTGAAATTTGAAATTTTGAAATCATGGTTTACTTTGGTTGAGATACACACTATTAGTATTGTTTTTAAACAACTCTTTTCTGAACATCAAATGGATTGTTGTATTAAAGTAAAAAATCATCCATCTAGAAGGCAGAGCAATGGCCAAATGCACTGAGAAACTGGGTTCTCTATAAAAATCTTGTGAACCTATATCATAAAGTGTAACGCCCCGAGATCCGAATACTGGAAGAGACCCGATAATCCGAATCCCGAACTGCCACCCACGAGCCCGAGGGCCCGGAAGGGTTAGAGGAATGGTGTGAAAATACACAAGAATCTAAAACAATTACAGAGCTACGCAGTTTAGATGAATTAAGTAGGAAGCAATAAATAAAATTAATTAAATTACATGGTCCACAATTAACAACAGTTACAAAATATAACAGTAGTCCACAACTAGTATAGTCCAGAAGGAAAAGTACAACTACACGGGGCATACCCCGGCTCTAGCGACTGGCAACTAACCCTGGGCACCCGAACCACGTGAAGCCTCAGAAGTGCTCCCCTGGAGCCTCGCCTCACCTGAAACAATAGAAAAACGAAGGGAATGAGCCTCATGAAAAAGGCTCAGTAGGGATCACCCGGACCCCTACCTCGCAAAATGAGAAACTGCATAGAAAGCAGCTGAAGGTGAGCACAACAAGAATAAATAAACAGAAAAGCCCTACAGGCCTAATACCGGTCTCACGGTATGAAAATTGAGACACACGTCATGGTGAAAACCAAGAGTCACTACCTGGCAAGACAGGAGTACCTCCCACTAGAAGCAAATCTGGATGCGTCCATTGGCGTCTTAGACCGCGCCTCAGGTGGCCCCCTCGTCGCCCCTGGCAGAATGGGGACACCGTACAAGTAACCACAAACAAGGACTAGTCGGGGTCGCGCTCGTCAGCATGCGTCCAAAGTCCCTGACCACGTGTGCACACACAGACCGTACGTCCTAGGTCAGGCCCTCTGACTAGTTTTCCCCTCAGCCGGACTCTGGCGTCAAAATGTGGGGCCCTACAGTAACTAGTCTAAAAATCATCTCTCGGGGTAGCCTCGCCACCACTCCCTGGTGGGACCACTCGCGTGTCGGAAGGCTACGA
Organism: Amorphophallus konjac; assembly: GCA_022559845.1. Taxonomy (NCBI): domain Eukaryota; kingdom Viridiplantae; phylum Streptophyta; class Magnoliopsida; order Alismatales; family Araceae; genus Amorphophallus; species Amorphophallus konjac. The sequence continues at coordinate 117,424,020 of CM040118.1, forward strand.
CTAGTGGAGGGTCGCTGAAGGAGTAGACTCTCTAGCCGTCGAAAAATAACACCTAAACCAGACAAAGTGCGAGGACTGCTCCTCATACCGACACCGACTCACGGTGACACAAGCCAAAAACACCACATCCCGGGACCCTACAGCACCCTAACACGTGGCCCCCACACGATGCCTAGCATCAGTCGAACCACCGGTCAGCACATGGATAGAGGTCCACTCACCTGGGACTCAAATAGGCAAAAATAAACTCTGATAGGACAAAATACAGGTAGCGGTCCTCTCTGCACCGCCTCTGGGTGAAAATGGTCTACTGCTAGACCGCCCAGAGAGTAGACGGTCTTTCCTAGACCGCATGACCCAATTGGAGAATAAACGATCTCACTCAGACCGTTCAGGATAGAAACGGTCCAATCCTGGGCCGCCTCATGACATAAACGGTCTCCCTTGGAACCGTGCAGCCATGGGGTTGCCAAGGATTAAAAACGGTCTCCGTGTGACCGTCTGGACTAAAAACGATCTAAAGTTGGGCCGCTTGAGCAGCTAAATGGTCCCCCTTGGGGCCGTTAAGCCACCCAATGGTAAGGAAAGCAAAACGGTCATCTCATGATCGTTGGAGAATAAAACGGTCTCACCTTGGACCGCTTAAAGGGGCTAAACGGTCTTCTCATGACCGCTAAGCCCTAATACTATGCAACAATCAAGACTCAATGGTCAGAAACACCTCGGGAGTCACGCTGACTCCACGGGGTAAACAGTTGGCCAGTTGGCCGCCGCAGGGGTAGGCGGTCTATCGAATGACCCCATACCCTGCCGACGCTCCAAAGGCAGAAAACGATCGTTCTAGGGCCGCTTAGGATGAAAACGGTCGTCCTGGGGCCATTTATAACAAGAAACAGTCTCTGTAAAACCATTTTCTTACCAGAAAACCGAGAACAGTGAATCTCAACGGAAATCACCATTCCACGCCCCAATCACCATCGGGTGATGGGGAAACAAAGGGGAAACCCTTCCCCATGCCCCAGAGCATCAATTGATGCCCTCAAACCATGAAACAAGCGATTAAAATAATAGATCAGGCAATCGGACCCCAAAACATGATTTTCCCTTCCCAGCACAAAAGAGCCCTCTCTCGACCTCGCCTCGGCCTAGAAATCATGGGAAAGCTAAATGGCAAGCTAAGGACCGTCACCCTACCTCGGGGTCGCCCGAAACGTGACGGATCACCGCCGATCTTTGAAAAACCGCTTATAACCCTCGTTCTTCACCGAGCTTCCCACGAACCACGCACGCCACCGCGATCGCCACGCCGCCACCTCCGTCTGCAGCTGGAGGGGAGGTCGCCGTCGTGTCCACGGGAGAGGGGGAGGAGAGGGGCGTCGGCCGCTCACGGGAGGAAGAAAGGAGGAAGAAGAAGAAAAGAAGAATAAGAAAAGGAAAAGAAAATGGGTTATTTATAGAAAATCTTGATTTTTCAAAAAATACAAAAAAATAGAAAAATATACCTCCGCGATCCTCGGAACACGCTGATCACCGTGGTACCGTCCTGGAGTAGGTGAATGACCCGGTTTGCCCGCTACGGGGTTCCGTAGGTCCTGTCAGGGAAAAACACGTATAAACCGTAAAACACGTTCCGGGGCTCCCAAAAGCGATCCGAAACCCACAGATTCAGATTTGAAAAGTGTCCGAAAGATCCAGGGCATTACATGAAGTTTCTTGGCTAACTCTGTTTGAAAGGATAGTTTCACTGAGTAACTAGGGGTACTGGCGTCTGATAAACATGTACCCTTATGTGAAAAGATGTTAACTATACCTCAAGACATAATAGTAAATCCTACTGAGTAACTAGGGGTATTGGCGTCTGATAAATGTATACCCTCGTGTAAAAAGGTATGTATTCTACTTGAGTGTTCTGAAATTTGTGAGCAAATAAAAAGAAATATTTTGCTGTCACCTTAAAAATAATATCAGAACAATGAGACTTGTTTAATCTCAATACTGCTCAGTGTAACTCCTAAACGGGTCATTGAAATTGGCTGAGTAAGATGAAAGGAAGTTGAACTGAAATGTCATATGAGTAATTGGTTCACTTTTATTAAAACTTAGTTTCAGATATGAGTATTGAATTTGATTGACAAATTCTGTATACATTATGCTTAAACAATGCTTGTCAAATATGTCTATTTCATATGCCCTTATGATAGGATAATTTGAATTCTAATTTAGATTTATGACTTTGGTACCTTGTTGAAAAATCTTCTCTGGTCAGTTATTTCTTTTGGACATTTAGTTAACTGATGCCTTGATCAGTCCCTGCACACCTCTTTGAAAAATCTTGTGATCTTACTGCAATTATCGGTACCAAAAAATTTCTATCAAGTGGTATTAATTGATTATGCCTATTACAATGAAATCCCTCACCTTACATTCTGAATTTATCTGATTCTGTCAGTGACCATTTTTTTTCTACATTGCTTCACATCCTTGTTTCCTTTTTGATGAAGTCAAAGGGGGAGAAATGTTTTGAGTCATTATTTGGGGGAAGAATGTTGTGTTTAGGGAGAATAATAGTTGGATTTTACTGTCTGAGTGTCATACATATCTGTGAATTTTACTATCTGAGTGTCATGCATATCTGTGAATTTTACTGTCTGAGTGTCATGCATATCTGTGTCAGCACAGTTCATGGTGTCATACACTATGCATGTTGAGTGATAGTTCATATGTTTCATTGCTTGGTTCATATGATTCATCTCACTTCTAGGTTCATATGACTCACAGTGTTGCCATCATCAAAAAGGGGGAGACTATTGTGATCTTGTGTTTTCATGGTGTCAAACACTGTGACTCATACGTGCATGATGTTATAATGTGTTTGTGGAATTTGAATTGTATTGAACTGACTGCTGCATATATGAATTGCATTGAACTGGTTGTTGCACTGCTGTTGCATTTGGTTGAGATACATTGCATGCTGTTGTGAGGCGTTGTTTAATGTTCATCTATGGACATTTTTGTTCATACATATAAACACACACATTTTATCGAACAGGTTACATGCACACACATTCTCACTATTGTTGCATTTAGAAAGTCAGTGCATGTCACTGTTCTTTGCACTATAAGGGTCTGTGCACATGCGTTAGAAGTCTACCTCAGTTACTGTTCAAGTCAGTGCATATCTCTTTTTTTTTAAAAAAATAAAAGAGGTGCAGGATCCAACAGCTGGTCAAGTGCACCTATCCTCAAGGAGGACAGATGGAATCACTCCCCCAGGTGAAACCTGTACCCTATGAATTTTTATTAATATTGAGGAAATTATACAAGAACAGAGGGGCATACCCCTGAGAATACAATGGAACTTTAAAATCTAAAATTGATCTTGCATATCCTAGAAAGAAACCAATAATACTAGAAAAATTAAAATCTAAATGAAGGGCAGTCACGAATGTCCACAAGAATCGCCCCCCGGTGCTAGGTGGCAAGTCTTTTTGAGACTCAAATATGATGTTATGATGCAATCTACAAGCACATGAAGCCAACGAATCCGCCACTTGATTCCCTTCTCTAAAAACATGGGTGATGCTGAGAGAGTTATTGTTGAAGAAAGGCATGAGTTTGCGCCACCAATAAAGGATCTGCCAAGAGGGGCAATTAGTTTTATGAATGGCCGGAACGAGAACAGCTGAGTCGGAATAAATGGCCATGATAGGGTAACCTCTATACTATGTGTTTGCATATAGGTCAATGCATTAGAGGCAGAGGTTGTGTTCGCAACAGGGAAGGAAAGTTTATGTTTGGGTTTGCTCATTACTATGGCATTGGAAATAGTTTGATTGCAGAAGCAAGGGCGTTACTTGATGGTATATTTCTGGCTGCATATAGAGGTTACCCTATCATGGCCATTTATTCCGACTCAGCTATTCTCGTTCAGGCCATTCATAAAAGCAATTGCCCCTCTTGGCAGATCCTTTATTGGTGGCGCAAACTCATGCCTTTCTTCAACAATAACTCTCTCAGCATCACCCATATTTTTAGAGAAGGAATCAAGTGGTGGATTCGTTGGCTTCGTGTGCTTGTAGATTGCGTCATAACATCTGTTGCATCCCTATGGTTTTGATGATGTCTCACACTATAAATCAATCTTCTATCTCTAGATTAATGCTGTTTCATCATGTGAGTGAGTACAGTTCATTTGGTTGTCAGATAAGCATGCTATCTTGATTCAATCTACACTCTGCCTAGTTAGTACTGACAGCAGTGGGTCGACCCACCCTTGCTGATGCGTCAACTCATCTGAACATTGTTTGTCTGGGTACCAAAGTCTATACACCAGCTTGATCTTTCAAGTCTGTACATTGGCATAATTTCTTCAAGTCTGTACATCGGGCACCTTCTAACTGAAGTCTACACACTGGTACTAAAATTCTAAGTCTGTACACTGCCCGACCAACTAAGTATGTACATTGCCAAAGTCAGTTCAGCTCAACCCTATACATCCTTCCAAGCTTCAACTCTATACACTGGATTGTCAAACTTCACGTCTATACACTGGGTGCTGCATTCTCATGAAGTCTACACATCCGATAGTGTAAGTCTATACATCGCCCAGAGTCATATTTGCAAAGTCTGTTCAGCGTCCGTTGTCTAGAAATCTTGAAGTCTGTACATCGGACTGCTTCTTTTGAAGTCTACACATTGGCTCGTTCACTTCTGCAAAGTATGTACATTAGACTGTGGCAAAGTCTATACATTCGGTTCCTTGGGCAAAGTCTATACATCGCTTAGTCTGCACATTGCCTTCAGCCCAAGCGTTCAAAGCCAAGTCTATACAACGCCAAGTCTGTACACTCCTCATCTGTTCCAACGCTTGGCCAAGTCCATACACTCAACATTTCCCTACGCTTTCCTGGCCAAGTCTGTACATCACTAAGTGTGTACATTGCATGCTGCTCAAACATTCAAAGTCTTCAAAGTATGTACAGCGTCCGTCTCAGCCAGCGTCTCATGCTGCGTCTTAGGAAAGTCTGTACATCGGCCTCATTCGTTCAAGTCTATACATTGAACTGCTCTTCAAAGTCTGTACAGCGTCAGTCTCAGCCAGCGTCTCATGCTGCGTCTTTGGCAAGTCTGTACATCGGCTTCATTCGCTCAAGTCCACACATCCACAGTGGTTCATCAAGTCTATACATTCACTTGAGCTTCACCAAGTCTGTACAACGCTGAAGTCTTCACAAGTCTGTATAGTGCTTGAGCTTCATCTAGTCTGTACATCGCTTCAAGCGATTCAAGTCTATACAGACTGCCTTCACATCCAGAGTCTGTACATCGGTTCAACAGCCGATCGTCTCATACAGAACTTTCCAAGTCTGTACAGCCGAGTGTCTAATGCATCGTCTCACCCTGGCATAGTCTATACACTGGCTCAAGTTTGTCGAAGTCTATACATCTCCGTTGAGCATCAAGTCTACACACTGCTCACAATCTTATTAAGAGTCTCACACAGGTTCCAAGTCTGTACACTGTTTAGGCATCGTGAAGTCTATACAGTGGCTGAAGCTTTGTTAAGCTTACACATTGGTAAGGCTCGTTTGCATTATTCATCACATGTATATACACTACCTTTCATGAGCCTATCCATCAAGTCTACACATTGGGTTGTCCGACCACAACCCTATACATTCTGGTGTTATAACTTGAGTCTTCAATGCTCACAGCACACTCTTTCCAAGCCTGTACACTGGTGAGTCTTCGTGAAGTCTACACAGTGGCTGGGCTATGTAAAGTGTACACATTAGTAAGGCTTGTTTGCTTTGTTCTTCATAAGTCTATACACTGCCCTCATATGCATTGTTCATAAGTCTATACACTGCCATTCGTTTGCATTGTTCACATGTCTATACACTGCTTTCACATGCGCCTTATTTATTAAGTCTGTACACTCTCTCACGTTGTACACACTTAATCAGTTGATGTTTTTGAAGTATATACATTCGTGTTTAAAGCCTGAACTAACTAAGTATATACATTCCATCTGTCTGTCTGCAGGCGATTCAGGCTGATGATTGGGCACGTGAACCGAGGTTGGCACCTGGCACGTGATCCAAGATAACAGGCGCATGACACGTGGATGGCAACTTAGTCAGGATGCTGCCATGTGGTCGAAATTCAAATGATCTGGCAAAAAGTGCATGGGCGGGAACCTGGCAACCACACGCCAATATCTGCTATAAATATAGAGCTTCATCCTTCAGTAGAAGCTTGATCGTGAAAAGAAAAAGTAGAAGCCATTGGTGAGAGTTTGCATGATCCAGAAAAGAAAAAGAGCAGAGAGTTCCAGATCTGAGAGGAGTTTGTTCGAGAGAGAGAGCAGTGTGTGTGGATTGATGAATTGCTTCATTTGAATCTACATTTGTATTGGGTTTCAGAACCGATTTCTTCTTCATTAGTTTTTGTTTCTACTTTGTTTTCGTTTCATTTTGTTCATCCTTCCTATTTGAATTGGTTTCCCTCCGGTGTGTGGAGGAAGGGAGTATTACTCCAGTTTCCCTCTGAGTTGCAGAGGAAGAGAGATCGGTGATCTCTGGTGGTGTTAGTGACTGGTTGTCATTAACAGTTTCCCTCCGGTGTGTGGAGGAAGGGAGAGGATTCTCCGGTTGTGTTCTAGCTGGGAGCTAGAACAGGTTTCAAGTTCTGTGGGTAGCAGAGCTTGGTTGAGAGATTTGTTTCCCTTGGGTGTTCAAGCTGTGTGGCAGCATGTTGTTCGCAGACTGAGTCTGCATTGATCTAGCATTGTCTAGTAGAATCCTCATTCTAGTTGGAGTGAGGGGTGGATGTAGATTGCGGACTGCAATCGAACCACCTAAAAACTGAGTGCCTCCTCTGTGGTTTGCTATTGTTATCTGCGCTCTTCATCTGCTTGTCTTTTTGCTTCCATGTGATCAGTTCTTCATTCTCATTTACATTTCTCTATGTACGGGTTAAGGAGGTGCGTTAGCAGTAGAATTTATTTTCCGCCTAAGTTTCTACAAATTGGGAGTGATCTATTCATCCCCCCCCCTTCTATTTCACTCTTGCTGCGCTAACAATTGGTATCAGAGCAGGTTTAAGCCATGTGGACGAACGGTCAAGGAAATGCTAGTGGTCCTAGAACCTTCATGGCCGAAGGTCAATCCATTAGTCGCCCTCCTTATTTCGATGGTAGTAACTATCTGTTTTGGAAGAACAGGATGGAAGTGTTCATCAGGGCTCAGAGTCATAAACTGTGGAGAGTAATCACGGTGGGGCCATATGATCTGCCACCAAACGAGGACGCTTGGACAGATGACCATGTCAAGCTCTCCTCACTCAAGTGGACGGCGCTGAACATCATCCAGTGTGATGTTCATCTAGAGGAATATGCCCGTATATCTGCATACAGAACTGCCAAGCGAATGTGGGATGAGCTGTAATTGATCTATGAAGGTACAGCTCAAGTGAAAGCCTCGAAGGTAAACATCTACACTTCTAAGTATGAAATGTTCAAGATGAATGCAGATGAGAATATAACTGAAATGTATGCCAGGTTGTCCTTGATCACAAACACACTTAAAGGGCTAGGGAAGGATCTTGCTGAGGCAGATATAGTCAGGAAAATCCTTAGATCTTTATCCCCAGCATGGCACACTAAGGCCATTGTGATTGAGGAGTCAAAAGATCTGACTATCTTGACTGTGAATGAACTCATAGGATCTCTTATGACATATGAGATGAATTTCAAAGGAGGTGGAGAAGGAAGTGAGAGGAAGGGTAAGAATGTGGCTCTAAGGGCATCCCGCAATAAGGGTAGCAACAGCGGGAGCAGCAGTAGTAGCCCTGAGTCTGAGTCCGAGCTTGAAGGTTTGTCAAATCTCGACCAGGAGGAGCAGGCAATGCTCACTAGACAGTTCAGAAAATTTTTGAAGAAAAAGGGAAAGACCTTTAGGAAGAAGAAGCCACACTCTTTCAACAAGAGTGCTGAATTTACTAGTTACAGGGATAGAAATCCTAAGAGACTGACTTGTTTTAATTGTAACAAACAGGGACATATGAAAGGTGAATGCCCAGACCTCCAGAAGAAGGGTCCCTAACTTCAGAAGAAAAACATAAAGGTGCAGAAGAAGAAGAAGCCACAGGCGATGGTCTGCACATGGAGCGAGGAAGAAGAAGACCCCGAAGACGCTTCCTCAGAAGAATATGAAGATGGAATTTGCCTCATGGCAAACAGTGAAGAGAAGGTAATAAACGTTTTTGAAAATTTCTCAATTGATGACTGGGAGGATGCTTATGGTGACTTTCTAGATAAATTTAATTCTCTTAGCAAAGAGCACAGAGTTCTGAAAAGAAAATTTAACACAAATGTTGAAGAACAAACTCTGGTCTGTGAGGAAAATGAGAAGCTAAAAGAACAACTAGAAGAAATGACCTCACTAAGGAAAGAAAATGATAAGCTCAAGGAAGAAACTCAAGAAAGTCAAAAACAGCTCAATGAATTCAAAACTAAAATTGAAGAAAGCATGAATGAAATTAGAGTAAATTCAGAGAAATATGAAGCTGTGAAGAAAGTAAATGTTGAACTCCTAAAAAATTCTGAGTCCCTTCAAAAGGAGCTGGAAGACAAACAGAAAGTCTTAGAAAAGTTTGTCCAAGGAAAGACTAGCTTAGATGCTATACTAGGGACTAGGGTCAATTTCAATAAGGAAGGTCTAGGCTATGACCCAACCAACAAGAGACCCTTGCAATTCAAGACCATCACCTTCTGCCCAGAGAAGGGAAAAGAAAAGCTGGACACACCATCCAGCTCAAACAGCTCTAAGGAAATTCAAAGTCCTAAAGAAAACATAAAAACCAGTACTGGACAACCATTTAAGATGGGAATGAATTTTATGAAGAATAACACTAAGCCCACTCACCAGAACACAAATGGTAGATGGACCAAGAAAGTAAATCAGAATAAGAGCTGGAATTACAATAATCAGATGGGTCCAAACAGGACCTACTGGAGAAATAACTTTCATGGTCAAAGATATGCTAATCAACAAGCCTACAGGAAATTTCCTAGGATTAGGAAGACTAATGAATGGAATAGAACTCACTTCTCCAGTTCAGCTGGATTCAACTTTAATAAACCAGAAAGGAAGGTGCCAGAGAAAACCATGCTGAAACAAATCTGGATACCTAAACACTTGATCAGAGATTTGAACAATGTCCTTGGACCTAACTCATCTTGGGATCCAAATCACTCTGCTTGATGTATCTGTGTAGGTCGGCCTGGCAGCTGAAGATAACAAGTGGTACCTCGACAGTGGCTGCTTCAGGCATATGACAGGAGACCGATCCAAGTTTAGCAAGATAGAGATGAAGCCAGGGGGTCTGGTCAAGTTTGGAGGAAAGAACAAAGGTAAAATAATTGGAGTTGGAACAGTAGGTAAGTCTTCCACAAACTCCATTGAAAAAGTCTTACTTGTGGAAGGGCTTCAACACAACCTGATTAGCATTAGTCAATTATGTGACAGGGGTCACAGGGTTGTATTTGATGATAGTTCATGCAAAATCCTTGAAACAAATTCTGACATGGTTAAATTTGTAGCCAACAGGATTAATAATGTCTACATTGTAGACTTAGATGAGAAATCTGAATCTACTATTTGCTTATCTGCCAATTCTGAAAATGATGCTTTTGAATGGCATAGACGTCTAGGTCATACTAGCTTTTCAACTTTAAATAAATTGGTCAAGCATGATTTAGTTAGAGGCATGCCTAGAATTAAATTCAACTCAATATCAAAAGCATGTGATGCCTGTGCTCTAGGCAAACAGACCAGAAATTCCTTTAAATTAAGATCTGAGCCATTGTCTTGTAGACCAATGGAACTTCTTCATATGGACCTTTTCGGTCCAACTAGAACTCAGAGTCTTAATGGAAATAGGTTTGGCTATGTCATCATAGATGACTTCTCTAGATATTCATGGATATTTTTCTTAGCAAATAAGAGTGATGCATTTCAAAAGTTTAATCTATTTTTCAATAAGGTCAAACAAGAAGGGAAGTACAAGGTTTGTTCTATTCAATCTGACCATGGAGGTGAGTTTGAAAACTCCATATTTACTGATCTTTGTGACAAAGAAGGACTAACTCACAGGTTTTCTTCTCCCAGGACACCTGAACAAAATGGGATTGTGGAGAGAAGAAATAGAACAGTGGTGGAGATGGCCCGAACCATGTTGATTGAAAGTAAATTACCTAGAAGGTTTTGGGCAGAAGCGGCCAATACAACAACCTACATAATCAACAGGGCTATGGTAAGACCCATACACAAGAAAACACCCTATGAGCTTCTAAAAGGTAAGAAACCAAACTTGTTTCATTTCAGAATTTTTGGAGCAAAATGTTTTATTCATAACAATGATAAGAAAGATTTAGACAAGTTTGAAGCCAAAAGTTCACCTGGAATATTCTTGGGTTACTCTGAAGTGTCAAGGGCATATAGGGTATTTAACATATCAGATCAGAAAGTGGAAGAGTCTCCACACATCTTTTTTAGTGAAAAGAAAGATGTCTCTAATGTTGAAAATCTTGACAGGGATTCCAATCATGGTGGGGATTTTCTAGAAGACCAACAGGAAGAAGAGAAGACTCAGCCGAGTGGAGAAACAAATTCCCCAAATCAGGAAGGTCCAAGAGAAACAGGTGAGTCTTCAACAAATATTAGATTTCTTAAAAACCATCTATTAGATAATGTCATAGGCCAGCCTGAAGATCCTCTTCGGACTAGGTCTCATTTTAGAAATGTGAATAATGATGACTTAATTGCTTTAGTCTCACAAATTGAACCCAAAACAGTAGAAGAGGCTTTAGCTGATCAAGCTTGGGTCAATGCTATGTGTGAGGAATTAGGGCAGTTTGAAAGGAATAATGTCTGGGAGCTTGTCCCAAGACCTGATGGTATAAATATCATAGGAACCAAGTGGGTGTTCAAAAATAAGATGAATGAAGATGGAATCATCTCGAGGAATAAGGCCAGATTAGTAGCCAAAGGCTACTGTCAGGAATTTGGTGTAGACTTTGATGAATCATATGCACCTGTTGCTAGGATGGAAGCTATAAGATTGTTGCTTGCCTTTGCATGCTCAAAGAATATAAAACTCCAACAAATGGATGTTAAAAGTACCTTTTTAAATGGAGTCATTAAAGAAGAAGTTTTTGTTGAACAACCTCTTGGATTTCAATATTCTCCTCAACCTAACCAAGTTTTTAGGTTAAACAAAGCCTTGTATGGTCTAAAGCAGGCTCCAAGAGCTTGGTATGAAAGATTGTCTGAATTTCTGATCAGCAAGGGCTACAAAAGAGGTAAAGTTGATCAAACTTTATTTACCAAGGGCATAAATAAAGATCTCATCATAGTTCAGGTATATGTAGATGACATTGTATTTGGATCAACTAAGCATGAACTATGTGATGAATTTTCTACCATGATGTCTGCTGAATTTGAAATGAGCTTGGTTGGTGAACTAAAATATTTTCTTGGATTGCAGGTACAGCAGCTAGAAGATGGGTGCTTCATCAACCAAATCAAATACACAATAGAACTGCTCAAAAGGTTTGGCATGGAAAACTTAAAGCACATTACTACACCCATGGGCACCAATACCTCATTGGATGCAGATGAGACAAGTAAAGAAGTAAATGCCAAACTTTATCGAGGTATGATTAGATCACTTCTTTACTTGACAGCCTCTAGACCAGATATACAATTCAGTGTAGGAATGTGTGCAAGGTATCAATCTAGACCTACTGAATTACACTTAGCTGCAGTTAAAAGAATCTTCAGATATTTGTCAGCTAGTCATTCTCTTGGTTTATGGTTTCCTGCATCTCACACATTTAACTTAGTAGCATACACAGATGCTGATTATGCAGGCTGTAAACTAGACAGGAAAAGCACTAGTGGCCATTGTGAATTATTGGGTGGGTGTTTAGTGTCTTGGGGCTCCAAGAAATAACATTCTGTGGCCCTCTCCACTGCAGAAGCTGAATATGTGACTGCAGGGAGTTGTGGAACACAAGTAATATGGATTAAACATCAGCTTCAGGACTACCAAGTAAACCTGGGGTGCACACCAATTTACTGTGATAATACTAGTGCCATCAATCTTGCTAAAAATCCTGTTTTACATTCACGAACCAAACACATAGAGATAAGACATCATTTTATAAGAGATGAGGTGTCTAAGAATAATTTTGAACTGATTCATGTAGGCACAGATAATCAGATTGCTGACATATTCACAAAACCTCTGGATAATAAAAAATTCACCACATTGAGAAGAGAATTAGACTTATACAAATTGTCTTAATTATGAAGCATGTTCTTGTTGTGAGGGGGAGTTGTGTTTGTCTGATGTTTAGCCTTCTTTCATGCTGGTTTAAGGGGGAGTTCAGAATGCTTACTGGTTAGCTTTCAGGAATGCTTTGAGTAAGGGGAAGCTCTGAGATTATGCTGGATTGTTTTATTGAGGAATGCTATTTCTTAGGGGGAGCTGAGTTGTCATGTGAGAAGAGAAGTTCTTTGAAAGATTCAAAAGGGTTGTCCAAATGTGTAACTTTGCTGGTCTTGCATGACTGATCTAGTGTGGTTATCTCAGATAGTAGAGTGTCACTTATCTCTTAAGTCTATAAGTCAGTGACTCTAAGCTCCAGATTAGAATCTTTCCTTTAGTACTTCTTCAGAGATCTGGACTAATTGCATAAAGTATATCTTCCTACATTATCATTGATTCTGGTTCAGGCCAAAAACTTGTATGTCTTGATATCTGACCCAATCAACTTGAAATCTAGACTTCAAGACTCAATTCAAGAAATAGTCCTTTTGGTATTGTTTTCAATCATTCTATCTCTTTAACTCAAGGGATTAACTGAACAAAACTGTTCTGTTTTGATCACTGAGAAACTGGGAGCTTCATCAATGAAATGAATATTTCTCCCATGTCATGAGGTGTCAAATGCTTAAAATGAATGAAAAGACATGACAGAGCAATGGTGGCTTGTTGGTGAGTAACTGGGGACTCTTGCCTCTAATCAAGGTGTTTCCTCATGTCAAAAGCCACAGTTACTATCTCTGTTCCCTAATAAAAAAAAAGGGGGGGAAAGTGATGAGGTACTCACTCTGAGTAACTGGGGATTCAGGCCTCTAATCAAGGTGTCTCTCTAATGTCAAATGAGTGAACTACCAACTTACTCATTGATCTTCTTGAAAATCATCTCCAACAAAAAATTCCTTGTTGTTATGCAACTAATGGATTGCTTGTCCTCAATACCTTGAGAACACCTCTCTGATTTCGTCTCTTGCTGTCTTGTGGGATAGTTGAATGATCAGCTATATTTGGCCATACTTGTGAACTCCTGCTCTAAATCATCCACTATGTATGCTGATAAACTTGTCTATCATTCTACTTCTCTATTGTGTACTGAAGTTTAAAGAATCTTCTCTTGAGATTAGAAACTCACTTATTCTCTTAAGACCTACTCGTGACTTTCTGCACTAAGAAGTTACTGCCCTTAGTCCTCATGTTTCCAGCATTGTCATACATTCTGTAGTTCTTTTTGCTGATGTCAAAGGGGGAGAGAAGTTTGCAATATTTGCAATATCAGTGAGAAGTTCTGCAATATCAGTGAGGCTTGGATTTGTCTTGAGCTTTGGGGGAGTCATGTTGCTTCGTGGAAGATATGGTTATGAGTTGTGGGGGAGATGAGAGTGTGTTGTAGGGAATGTATAATTCATCTGCATAAGCATGCCTTGAATTTAATATGTTTGTTGCAGCTGATATAAATCTCTTGTTGAAACTTGATATTGCTTGATTCATAGTGTTGTCATCATCAAAAAGGGGGAGATTGTTGCATCCCTATGGTTTTGATGATGTCTCACACTATAAATCAATCTTCTATCTCTAGATTAATGTTGTTTCATCATGTGAGTGAGTACAGTTCATTTGGTTGTCAGATAAGCATGCTATCTTGATTCAATCTACACTCTGCCTAGTTAGTACTGACAGCAGTGGGTCGACCCACCCTTGCTGATGCGTCGACTCATCTGAACATTGTTTGTCTGGGTACCAAAGTCTATACACCAGCTTGATCTTTCAAGTCTGTACATTGGCATAATTTCTTCAAGTCTGTACATCGGGCACCTTCTAACTGAAGTCTACACACTGGTACTAAAATTCTAAGTCTGTACACTGCCCGACCAACTAAGTCTGTACATTGCCAAAGTCAGTTCAGCTCAACCCTATACATCCTTCCAAGCTTCAACTCTATACACTGGATTGTCAAACTTCACGTCTATACACTGGGTGCTGCATTCTCATGAAGTCTACACATCCGATAGTGTAAGTCTATACATCGCCCAGAGTCATATTTGCAAAGTCTGTTCAGCGTTCGTTGTCTAGAAATCTTGAAGTCTGTACATCGGACTGCTTCTTTTGAAGTCTACACATTGGCTCGTTCACTTCTGCAAAGTATGTACATTAGACTATGGTAAAGTCTATACATTCGGTTCCTTGGGCAAAGTCTATACATCGCTTAGTCTGCACATTGCCTTCAGCCCAAGCGTTCAAAGCCAAGTCTATACAACGCCAAGTCTGTACACTCCTCATCTGTTCCTACGCTTGGCCAAGTCCATACACTCAACATTTCCCTACGCTTTCCTGGCCAAGTCTGTACATCACTAAGTGTGTACATTGCATGCTGCTCAAACGTTCAAAGTCTTCAAAGTCTGTATAGCGTCCGTCTCAGCCAGCGTCTCATGCTGCGTCTTAGGCAAGTCTGTACATCGGTCTCATTCGTTCAAGTCTATACATTGAACTACTCTTCAAAGTCTGTACAGCGTCCGTCTCAGCCAACGTCTCATGCTGCGTCTTAGGCAAGTCTGTACATCGGCTTCATTCGCTCAAGTCCACACATCCACAGTGGTTCATCAAGTCTATACATTCACTTGAGCTTCACCAAATCTGTACAACGCTGAAGTCTTCACAAGTCTGTACAGTGCTTGAGCTTCATCTAGTCTGTACATCGCTTCAAGCGATTCAAGTCTATACAGACTGCCTTCACATCCAGAGTCTATACATCGGTTCAACAGTCGATCGTCTCATACAGAACTTTCCAAGTCTGTACAGTCGAGTGTCTAATGCATCGTCTCACCCTGGCATAGTCTATACATCTCCGTTGAGCATCAAGTCTACACACTGCTCACAGTCTTATTAAGAGTCTCACACAGGTTCCAAGTCTGTACACTGTTTAGGCATCGTGAAGTCTATACAGTGGCTGAAGCTTTGTTAAGCTTACACATTGGTAAGGCTCGTTTGCATTGTTCATCACATGTATATACACTACCTTTCATGAGCCTATCCATCAAGTCTACACATTGGGTTGTCCGACCACAACCCTATACATTCTGGTGTTATAACTTGAGTCTTCAATGCTCACAGCACACTCTTTCCAAGCCTGTACACTGGTGAGGCTTCGTGAAGTCTACACAGTGGCTGGGCTATGTAAAGTGTACACATTAGTAAGGCTTGTTTGCTTTGTTCTTCATAAGTCTATACACTGCCCTCATATGCATTGTTCATAAGTCTATACACTGCCATTCGTTTGCATTGTTCACATGTCTATACACTGCTTTCACATGCGCCTTATTTATTAAGTCTGTACACTCTCTCACGTTGTACACACTTAATCAGTTGATGTTTTTGAAGTATATACATTCGTGTTTAAAGCCTGAACTAACTAAGTATATACATTCCATCTGTCTATCTGCAGGCGATTCAGGCTGATGATTGGGCACGTGAATCGAGGTTGGCACCTGGCACGTGATCCAAGATAACAGGCGCATGACACGTGGATGGCAACTTAGTCAGGATGCTGCCATGTGGTCGAAATTCAAATGATCTGGCAAAAAGTGCATGGGCGGGAACCTGGCAGCCACACACCAATATCCGCTATAAATATAGAGCTTCATCCTTCAGTAGAAGCTTGATCGTGAAAAGAAAAAGCAGAAGCCATTGGTGAGAGTTTGCATGATTCAGAAAAGAAAAAGAGCAGAGAGTTCCAGATCTGAGAGGAGTTTGTTCGAGAGAGAGAGCAGTGTGTGTGGATTGATGAATTGCTTCATTTGAAGCTACATTTGTATTGGGTTTCAGAACCGATTTCTTCTTCATTGGTTTTTGTTTCTACTTTGTTTTCGTTTCATTTTGTTCATCCTTCTGATTTGAATTGGTTTCCCTCCGGTGTGTGGAGGAAGGGAGTATTACTCCAGTTTCCCTCTGAGTTGCAGAGGAAGAGAGATCGGTGATCTCTGGTGGTGTTAGTGACTGGTTGTCATTAACAGTTTCCCTCCGGTGTGTGGAGGAAGGGAGAGGATTCTCCAGTTGTGTTCTAGCTGGGAGCTAGAATAGGTTTCAAGTTCTGTGGGTAGCAGAGCTTGGTTGAGGGATTTGTTTCCCTTGGGTGTTCAAGCTGTGTGGCAGCATGTTGTTCGCAGACTGAGTCTGCATTGATCTAGCATTGTCTAGTGGAATCCTCATTCTAGTTGGAGTGAGGGGTGGATGTAGATTGCGGACTGCAATCGAACCACCTAAAAACCGAGTGCCTCCTCTGTGGTTTGCTATTGTTATCTGCGCTCTTCATCTGCTTGTCTTTTTGCTTCCATGTGATCAGTTCTTCATTCTCATTTACATTTCTCTGTGTACGGGTTAAGGAGGTGCGTTAGCAGTAGAATTTATTTTCCGCCTAAGTTTCTACAAATTGGGAGTGATCTATTCATCCCCCCCCCCTTCTATATCACTCTTGCTGCGCTAACAACATCATATTTGAGTCTCAAAAAGACTTGCCACCTAGCACCGAGGGGCGATTCTTGTGGACATTCTTGATTGCCCTTCATTTAGATTTTAGTTTTTCTAGTATTATTGGTTTCTTTCTAGGATATGCAACATCAATTTTAGATTTTAAAGTTCCATTGTATTCTCAGGGGTATGCCCCTCTGTTCTTGTATAATTTCCTTAGTATTAATAAAAATTCTTAGGGTACAGGTTTCGCCTGGGGGAGTGATTCCATCTGTCCTCCTTGAGGATAGGTGCACTTGACCAGCTGTTGGATCCTGCACCTCTTTTATGTTTTAAAAAAAAGTGGCTTGGAAGGTCGTAGAAGCAGCTCATTCGAGCGAATGTGGAGGACATGTCAATGGACAGGTGTTGGCGAAAAAGATCCTTAGGCAGGGCTATTACTGGCTAACCTTAGAGGAAGACTGCTCCGCCTATGTCCATAGGTTCGTCCATTATCAACTCCACGCTGATAAAATCCACGCTCCTGCTTAATCCCTCCATCCTCTTTCCGCTCCTTGGCCGTTCTCTATGTGGGCTTTCGACATTGTAGGCCCACTAGGTGATCCCAACTCTCAAACCAAACAAAAGTCCTCCATCCTTACGGCTGCAGAGTATTTCACCAAATGGCCCGAAGCTGAAGCGTATGTAGAAGTCAAAGCCACCACAGTATGCCGCTTCATCCTGAAGAATATTATTTCACAGTTTGGAGTGCCAAGCGACATCGTCACCGACAAAGGACCGCAGTTCGTGTCCCAAGAACTCTAGGACCTCTGTAAGAAATTCAACATTACATTGCATCACTCATCACCTTACTACCCTCAAGGAAACGGCCAAGCCGAATCCACTTATAAGACACTTTTGAAAATTATCAAGAAAACATGCGAGGTGCACAAATTCACTGATTAGCCCGAAAGACTTGTTGAAGCTCTATGGGCGTACCGCACCTTCGTCCGCACTCCCACAGGGCAGACCCCTTTTGCCCTGACCTATGGGATGGAGGCAGTACTTCCATATGAGATACTGATTCCTTCCCTAAGAGTGTAGCTGGACAAGGAACTTAATCTCGATGAACGTCGAGAGACGTTGCTGGTACAGCTGGAACTCTTAGACGAGAAGAGGCTTAACACGGCAAATCATGTCTCTGTTTATCAAAAGCGAGTCTCTCGCCATTTTTAAAAGAAAGTCATTGAGCGTAAATTTCAAGTGGGTAACATGGTGTTGAAACACAAATTTATTAAAACTGGAGGTCCTAGGTCAAAGTTGCAGCCCAATTGGGAGGGTCCTTTCATTGTCAAGGAGGTTTATCTAGGGATTGCATATCGGCTAGTCAAAGCGGATGGTGAGGAGTTGTCTCATGCATGGAACGGGCTGTATCTCAAGCACTTTTTCCCTTAGAATCTAGCCAATGAAGGCCTGGCAGCAAGATGTCCCTTGCCTCGATCGCAAAAGAAGATCCCGTGTCTGGCATTCACACACTTCACGACGTCCCTGGTAAGGTATCCGACCCTTGTGTGACACCGTTTCTCCCTGGCCATGCCTGGGGGAAGTAAAGACCCTTGTACGTTTCTCCCTTCGGTTGAATCTGGGGGCAAGTAGTGAGTAAGGGGGCGATGACTGATCTAGGCACCCTGATTGGGAAAAGTCTCAAATAGGGGCAGTCCATTATGAACTGAAAAGAAAAAGAAAGAAATTGGAGCAAAACCAAAGGCAAGAACTGAAAAGTTCGTTTACAAACTCAAAGCTCAAAAATCCTAATGCTCCAGCAAAATAGAACAAGTCATGGCAAGAGTGGCAGTACAGTTTCCCCTCGAGACGTTATGAGCCCGGTCGTATGCTTGTCTAGCGTGGATGAATGTTCGATGATGGACATAAAGCCCCGACGCAACAGACTGGACCCCTGAAAGGGTAGCCATGAGAAGAACTCAAAACCCTGAAAACTCCTATACCTGGCCTAGGCTTATCTCCTTAATCCCCTTTTATTTTTCAGGGACTAAAATTGTACCCTAGGCATGGGCTCGGTAGAAGCACCGTTGCGAGGAATGGCCCTCGGCTGGGATAATCACCTTTAAAAGCACGTCGGGCACAGGTGATTCCTAGTGGGATAGGCAGGGCTCTTGTTGCTGGGACAGAATTGGTTTTTAAAAAATCAAAAAAAAATCACATATTTCAAAACTAAAAAAATCATATATTTCAAAACCAAAAAATCATATATTTCACAATCTAAAAAAATCATATATTTCAAAATCCAAAAAAAATCATATATTTCAAAATCTAAAAAAATCATAAATTTCAAAATCCAAAAAAATCATATATTTCCAAAATCCAAAAAACCATATATTTCAACATCAAAAAAAAATCATATGGTTCCAAAATCCAAAAAAATCATATATTTTAAAATTCAAACAAATTTTCAAATATCATTGCATTGCATGGCATGCATTTGCATTTTCATTGTTTAGTTCCTTTTGCCTTTTTGATAAGGCTTAACCCCTTGACCAAACTTCAAGAGTTGGTCTCATATCGGGCTTGCCCTAGGCAAGGGGTTAAGCCTAGAACAGATCTAACATGTTTTTTGTTTAAGTGTGTGTGTGCAGGGACAGGTATCAGAAGATTCTGGCATCAACATTAAGGTGGTCTCCCTACGGCCATTTTCACTCTTTCAACGGTCACGAGAGGACCGTTTCAAGCTTCTAGACAGTCTATAGAAGACCGTCTTCATCCCCGATCATCATTTACAAGCCCACAGGCTCTTCTTGGCACTCAGCATTATACGGTCTTTATATGACCGTTTAGTTCTTTTCAGCGGCCTCACGTGGACCGTTTTAACTTCTAACGATCCCTCGATAGACCATCTTTTTCCCCGAGGATCCCTAATTCTGAACTGCTGGTGTTTACCTATTGCACAGTCTGGCTAAGACCGTTTACACACTTTTGGGCGGCCTAATGTTGACCGTCTAGCTCATTCAGTAGTTTGTTCTTAGACCGCATCCTTTCCCGAGAACTACCTCAATCAACATAATTTTCACAAAAGAGAAGGCCAAACTCAAAATCTCTTTATTCAACACATCAAGCTCAGTCCATGGGTCTCTATACATCATAAAGCAAAGGAAAATCACTCAATCCTCAGCCGGGCATCCCCGCGAGGACGAATCTCTCTCAGCTCTCCCACATAAGCCTGATAGTCCTCCTGAAGCTCTGTCACCTTTGCGGGAAGGACGCGTGTCCTGGCAATCTCCCACATGATCAGGGCGCTCCTGACGGCCTACTCATCCTCCTTCGTGCCAAGCTGCCTCACCTGTAGTGCAGGGAGGTGGGGAAGCACTGGAACTATAGTACGAGCAAGCCCGACCTACAAGAAGCACCTGTGGGGGCTATACATCGCCAAGGCGGTGTCTCCCATGAGCATCAAGTCTAGTCCAGGCCTCCTAGGAAGCCTCAAGGTGGTGTCAACGAGGAAGTCCGGGCGCATCACAAACTGGTCCAGGGGCAGAGTGTTGATGTAGAGGCGCCAATCATCCCTGGTCTTCTTATCTGTAGTCGGGCACTCCACCTGCAGAGAGAACCCGAATGTGCCACCTATAAAGAAGAGGGGATGACTCCCAAAGATCCGACTGACAGAAGTGATACCCTCCCTAGGAATGAATTTCAAACTGACCCCCATCCAACACTCAAGAAGAATCATGGAGCCAAAGAGTGGGCCTCCTAAGACTGCTGAGCTAAGGCCCTCATACAAGTAAGCAAGGACGGCCTAGGAAATAGAAAGACCCTGCCACAGGCCACTAATGGTGTAATACCCAAATTCTTTAAGAAATTTAATTAGAAATTTATTTGGATTTAATTAGAAATTATTTGAATTTATTTGAATTAATGGGAATTAATTCGAAATTAATTAGATTAATTCTTTAATAAATAGAATAAGTCACATTTCGAATATTTTATAAAAATTCATAAAAATTATATTCTTGTAGAATCAATTACGTTTAACAATTTGTTCTTCTATGACTAAGCCTAATAAAATCATTAACTAGGCCGAATCAGTGGGATTAGTCAAATTTTCACACTTACCTAACCAAATTCGTGCTCAATAGTAACCATCACCTTAAAACATCAAATTCGAGCTCATTTCTCAACCAAATGAGGTGATTCTAGGGGCAAATGAAAGGTATTAAAGAGAGGATCATTTCCCCTCTCATAATGTCACGAAAATTTGAGCTTATGGGAAGCATTTGGTCGCGCATGTGCTAGGTCAACTTTGGCGGCGGCGGTTTGAACACGCCACTTCAAGGGACGATTTCTCCCTTCCTGGAAGGATCCAGAATGAGTATGACCTATTAAAAGAAAGCCCTATGTGTCTATTTTCATTAGGTAGAAGTGGTGTTCGCAGAGGATTCCGATCTAGAGAGATCTCTCACGTTTATTGGAGGAGTGTCCGAGTTCGTGGGTTTTTCTTTGGCCCCCATTGTTCCTTTGATTAAGGTAGGTACCCTCAACCAAAATCTGCACATGAGTATACTATTTTGATCCTCTCGGAGAGCTCTTTCCATTGGTAGTAAAATCCCCAAATTCTATTAGGTGTGGAGGGAGATCTCGTGAAATAGTGAAGGGCTGTCAAACGGGCGTTCTTCGTTCTAACTTCTAAATCTCTATTCGATTGAGGTAGGTTATAACAGACCAAACTCTAATTAACATATATGGTTGTAATCAGCAGTATGTTAGCTTTCATTTGGCGTAGAAAGCCGTAAATTTTATGCATCATGTTTATAGAATTTCTGATTTGAGTAAGAGCATGTCTAGACGTGGTTTATGATGTATTCTTTTGAGTTAAAATATGATTTCAAGTTATTAATCTTGATCCCCATATAGCATATCATATATGGTTGGAATCAGCGTCGAGTAAGCTTTCTTTTGATATAGAATGCCTAAATTTTTATAGACCATGCTTAGAGAATTTCGTGTTTGATTAGAAGCATGTTAAGACTATGTTTATAAGTGCTCTTCCTAGATAGGTTGTGATTTCGATTGATTTTCCGATGAATTTAGGGTTCCAAACCCTTGTATTATGACCCTAATATGTCCATCAAGAACCTAGGGGCATGGGGTTAAGATCTCAGTCCAATTAGACCCCAATTGGGTGAGATTTTTCCGTTTTACGGAAGACACGTTCGCTTCTACGAACGCAGGGGTCGACCCATTGGGTCGACCCATACACCCCGGGGGTCGACCCATTGGGTCAACCCATACACAGACAGGAGTCTGTCCGTGCGAGGGTCGACCCACACGCTGGCAGACCCCTGGTTTTCCAGGGGTCGACCCAATGGGTCGACCCATACACCCTGTAGACCCATTGGGTCGACCCATTTGCTGACAGCCCCGGTGGGCTTGTTTTCGACCCGAGGATCGATCCGGACCGTGAGGGGATCGACCCATTCAAGCCTAGTCCAATTGAAAACCATATTTTGAGGAACCAACGACCTATACATGCAACTCATTGATCTCAAATTAAGCCCGGCGTTCCTCAATCCAAAAATGAAGAACAAAGTGTACAAACCATCCCGATTATTATCTCCACTTCAACGCACACAAATGGTTAATTAGAAACCCATATAATAAAATGGTAATTTTGAAAGTAAATTGTTGTCTTGTATTACTGTCTATTGTCATTATTGGCTTGTTCTAGTATCTTAAGTTACCATCTTGTAATTAACTTATCTCTTGAATTGAGATTTATAATAATTCACGAATCAAGGTATTTTTAAATGGCTGTTAGGAAATCAATTAAAAGCCCTTATACCCCGGTAGAATAGACTAATAGCACACTAACAATCTATATGGCATTACGGCTATTAAACCTAAATTGCTGTCCCTTAGTGCGATTCTACCCGGACACTCTATCCGGCAAGTTAGAATCCGCCATTTTGAGACCCGTATGACCCGGCTACGACCTGGAAATTGTGACCAAATCGCTGAGTTATAAGTCACGGATCAGTTTGGGCTAATCAGCACATGAGTAGCTCATTGTTGACCGCTTGTCTCCATGAACGGTCTAGTGTAGTCCGTATAAGTATCGTAATTGTGTCTTAAGGTCACGTACTGCTTACTTACCTGAACGGCACTGTCAACCATTCATTCTTGACCTCGTGGACTGAGATTTGGTCCAGTTCTTGTAATACAGCTAGTAGTAGCCGTATGTCCTGTCAAACAGCCCAGAAGTGACCGTATACCGAGTTTTTAAGTTAATGAATCCAAGGACAGGTTAGTCCTTTAAATCTTAAACTTCTGACAGAAATTCCTCTGATTAAATTGGCCATTTAACTTGACTGAATGTCTAGACAACGTGGGATCTTGGATCCAATAAATCAATGCCAATGCATCATAAGGGCCCGGTCTGGTCCTAGGGAGAGCGCCCGAAAAATTATTGAGCCCATGGGATGTTATAATGACATGGTGAGGCATTGCACCGAGTGCATGACTAGTGTGACGTCTATGACATGAAAATCTCTTGTTACTCTTGTTACTTGATCGTGCTTGAAATGATGTTTAAATTACTTGCTTGTTGGCCAATTCTCTATTACTATCTCCTGTTGTAAATTCTTGTACTTGTTATCTTGTTAATTCTTGTCATCATATATTTCTTGACCTTGCAAGATCTTTTATTACGTTGTTTCATTATATCGTCATTTATTTCTTTTATTAGCATGGCATATGAAAATTTAATTAAATTGTTAATCACGTAAACTTGCCTGTTATTTCCTACTGAGCGTCAGCTCATAGTTGTTGTTTCCCCCTTTCCAGGCTGTTCAGGTGATGATGCGCATACCGATGGGGAGGGGCAGGAGTGATATCTTTGAGTGCACCAATTCTAGAGTTGGAGTTGGCATAGTTATCCTACTTGTAGTTGTGCCTTAGAGTGTGTTTAGTTTCAGTTATGATATTATTGATTGAGTTGTTATTGTCTCAGTTTGTATTAAGTTGGTTTAAGGATATTGTACTAGATTTGGCATATTTCATGATCAATAAGTTATCTCTTTTCTTAGCACCTATGTAATTGTTTAGTTTAGAATATTTATATGATTTCTAGCTAGTTTCTAACTGTACGACCTGATATTCCGCGTCGGGGCGTGACAGTTTAGTTGGTATCAGAGCCCTAGGTTAAATATTCCTAGGTGTTCTAAGTTCTAGGTTTCCTAAGTTCTAGGATTCTAGGTGATGTCCTACAATATAAGGACCCGTAACTTTGGTATAAGTCTAAGGACCTGACCTTGTGAGATTTGGGTAGAAACTTGGGTTAAGTCCATACCTTAATTGCAATATTATCTATTCTTAATGAACCTAAGTGATCTATTCCACGTGTAGGCCTTTGCAATGGCAGCTGATCATGCGGAATGGAGGAACTTGCAGCATACGGTTCAAGGCCTTACTCAGGCCTTGCAACAAGCGGCCCAAGCAGGAGCTGCACACCATGGCACTGGTGACTTATATCGGAACTTTCGAGGAATGAATTTGCCGAGATTTGGAGGCTCGACTGACCCCAATGAAGCCGAGCACTGGCTAGATGAGATGGGAAGGATATTCGAAGTGATGCAATGCAGCAATCAAGAACGTATCCTTCTCTCAACCTTTCAACTTGAACGTGATGCAAGAACATGGTGGGATTCCGTGAAGGCTACCCTTGGTGACCAGCAAGTTACATGGGAAGAGTTCGAGGAATTCTTTAACGGCAAGTATTTTTCTGATAGAGTGCAAGAGAAGAAAGCGGCGGAGTTCGCGGCCCTGAAACAGCGAGGTCTGTCCGTGGCGGAGTATGAAGCGCAATTTTCTCGGCTATCTCGATATGCTACCCACTTGATATCTACCGAGAAGATGAAGGCTAAGCGCTTTCTTAATGGGCTGAAGCTGCATTATATCAATCAATTGGCACCGATGGAAATCTCTACCTATTCTGAGATGGTGAGGAAAGCTCAAGTTCTAGAAGATACTCTTGAGATGACAGAGAGAATCCGTGGAAAAGGCACCAAGAAGGAACTACCTATGGGTTCCAGGAATATCAAACCCGGGTATAGCAAGAAGAGGCCCATTAGTGGGTCTAGTTCGTGGACTGGATCTGGATCGTGGAAGGGCAAGATGCCGAGGCATGAAGACAAGAAGCCTGGCCCTATTGTTCCATTCAAGGGCGTGTGCAAGTTTTATGATCGTCCTGGTCACAAGATGGAGGAGTGCTGGCGCAAGCTAGGTGCATGTCTGCGATGTGGAAGTAAGGAGCACTGTATCCCTAATTGTCCTCTTATATCGGAGCAAGCTACACCGGCAAAATCTCAAGGCATCAAGAAATCGCAAGGCAAGCTTCAAGCTTTGCATGCAGATGAAGCAGGAACAGCCGAGGATGGTGGACTCGTCGAAGGTACTCTTATTATACTCGACAAGCCAGCATTTGTTCTTTTTGATACTGGTGCCACACATTCCTTTATTTCTGGGAGATTTGCTAAGTCTTTAGCTGTGGAACCTGTTTTGATGAATTCTCCATTAGAAATATCAACCCCTATTGGTACTAGATCGGCAATACAATACTTCTATCCTTCTAGTACGCTTATGATTGGTGAACAGAATTTACCAGCTGATTTAGTTTGCATGGACATGAAGGATTATGATGTAATCCTAGGAGCAGATTGGTTGGCTAGATATGAGGCTAATGTTCACTGCAATTCTAGCTCCGTGTCTTTTACTAGGCACCCGAGACTTTCTTTTGTGGGAGTTAAGCACCATAACTCCGTATCACTTATCTCGGCTCTTCGGGCTGATAAGCTGATGAGACGAGGATGCGAGGCTTTTCTGGCCTTTGTCTGTGCAACCCCTGAGCAGCAGATTGAGATTAAAGACATTTCTGTCGTCCGAGATTTTCCTGATGTCTTTCCAGAGGAACTACCAGGACTTCCGCCTGAGCGGGAAGTTATCTTTTCTATTGATCTCTTTCCTAGCACATCTCCTATTTCCAAGGCTCCTTATCGTATGTCTCCTGCGGAACTGAGGGAATTAAAGTAACAGTTGATGGAATTAAAGTAACAGTGATTTATATCGGAACTTTCGGGGAATGAATCCGCCGAGATTTGGTTGCTCGATTGATCCTGATGAAGCTGAGCACTGGCTGGATGAGATGGGAAGGATATTTGAAGTAATGCAATGTAGCAATCAAGAACGTGTCCTTCTCTCGACCTTTCAACTGGAACGTGATGCAAGGACATGGTGGGAATCGGTAAAGGCGACCCTCGGTGAGTAGCAAGTCACATGGGAGGAGTTCGAGGAATTCTTCAATGGCAAATATTTTTCTGATATAGTGCAAGAGAAGAAGGCAGTGGAGTTCGCGGCCTTGAAGCAGCGAAGTTTATCTGTGGCAGAATATGAAGCTCAGTTTTCTCGGCTTTCTCGTTATGCTACTCACTTAATATCCACCGAGAAAATGAAGGCTAAACGCTTTCTTAATGGACTGAGGCTGCATTATATCAATCAACTGGCACCGATGGAAATTTTGACTTATTCTGAGATGGTGAGGAAAGCTCAAGTCCTAGAAGATACTTTAGAAATGACGGAGAGAATCCGTGGAAAAGGCACAAAGAAGGAACAACCTACGGGTTCCAGAAATATCAAACCCGGGTATGGAAAGAAGTGGCCTATTAGTGGGCTTGGTTCGTGGAGTGGTTCTGGATCGTGGAAGGGCAAGATGCCGAAGCATGAAGACAAGAAGCCTGGCCCTATTGTTCCATTCAAGGGCGTGTGCAAGTTTTGTGATCATCCTGGTCACAAGATGGAGGAGTGCTAGCGCAAGCTGGGCGCCTGTTTGCGATGTGGAAGTAAGGAGCAACGTATCCCTAACTGTCCTCTTTTATCGGAGCAAGCTACCCCGGTCAAACCACAAGGTATCAGAAAGTCGCAAGGCAAGCTCCACGCTTTGCACGCAGATGAAGCAGGAACGGCCGAGGATGGTGGACTCGTCGAAGGTACTCTTATTATTCTCGACAAACCAGCTTTTGTTCTTTTTGATACTGGTGCCACACATTCATTTATTTCTCGGAGATTTGCTAAGTCTTTAGCTGTGGAACCTGTTTTGATGAATTCTCCATTAGAAATATCAACACCTATTGGTTCTAGATCGGCAATTCAGTATTTCTATCCTTCTAGTAAGGTTATGATTGATGAATAGAATTTACCAGCTGATTTAGTTTGCATGGACATGAAGGATTATGATGTAATCCTAGGAGCAGATTGGTGGCTCAATATGAGGCTAATGTTCACTCCAGTTCTAGCTCCGTGTCTTTTACTTGGCACCCGAGACTTTCTTTTGTGGGAGTTAAGCACCATAACTCCGTATCACTTATCTCGGCTCTTCGAGCTGATAAGCTGATGAGACGAGGATGCGAGGCTTTTCTAGCCTTCGTCCATGCTACCCATGAGCAGCATATTGAGATTAAGGACATTTCTGTTGTCCGAGAATTCCCTGATATCTTTCCAGAGGAACTACCAGGACTTCCGCCTGAGCGGAAAGTTATCTTCTCTATTGATGTTATTCCTGGCTCATCTCCGATTTCCAAAGCTCCTTATCGTATGTCTTCTGCGGAGCTGAGGGAATTGAAGCAACAGTTGATGGAATTACTTGAAAAGGGTTTCATTCGTCCAAGTACTTCTCCTTGGGGAGCCCCTGTATTATTCGTCCGGAAGAAAGATGGTTCGATGAGGTTGTGCATCGATTATCGATAATTGAACTAGCAGACTATCAAGAACAAATATCCATTGCCGAGGATTGACGAATTATTTGATCAGATAGCGGGAGCTCAGTATTTTTCTAAGATCGATCTTCGATCTGGATATCATCAGTTGCGGATCAAGGAAGAGGATATCTATAAAACAACTTTCCGCAGCAGGTATGGTCATTTTGAATTTGTCGTTATGCCTTTTGGTCTAACGAATGCACCAGCAGCTTTCATGCAGTTGATGAATAATGTATTTCGACCCTATCTTGATCAATGGGTCATGGTATTCATTGATGACATCCTGATTTATTCCAAGAATGAAGAGGAGCATGCTGAACATCTGAGGATGGCATTGCAACTATTGAGAGATCATCAGCTATATGCCAAGTTCAGTAAGTGTGAATTCTGGCTGCAAGAGGTGTCCTGTCTCGGACATATCATCACAAAGGAAGGAATTTCTGTTGATCCTTCTAAGATAGAGGCAGTGAAGAATTGGGATCAGCCTACCAGTGTGACTGAAGTTAGAAGTTTCCTAGGCCTGGCAGGCTACTATCGAAGATTTATTCAAGATTTCTCCAAGATTGCGGTACCTCTCACCCGATTAACCCACAAGGAGAGCAAGTTTGATTGGTCAGAAGCATGTCAACGAAGCTTTCAGACTTTGAAGAAATGTTTAACTACTGCACCTGTATTGGCTTTACCTTCTAGTGAAGGAGGTTTTGTGGTATACACGGATGCTTCAGGTATCAGTTTAGGCTGTGTACTCATGCAACACTGGAAAGTGATTGCCTATTCTTCTAGGTAGTTGAGGAAGCATGAAGGGAACTACCCCGTTCATGATTTGGAACTAGCAACAGTCGTGTTTGCCTTGAAGATATGGAGGCATTACTTGTATAGAGAAACATTCACAGTGTTTTCAGATCATAAGAGTCTGAAATATTTATTTTCTCAGAAGGAACTCAATATGAGGCAGCGAAGATGGTTGGAGTATTTGAAAGACTTCGACTTCTCGATTGAGTACCATCCTGGAAAAGGCAATGTTGTGGCGGACGCATTAAGCAGGAAGCCTATAGCTAAATTATCAAGTCTCATGTTACAAGTGTGGAAGCTACTGGAACAATTAGCTAGTCTGGATCTGAATGTTGACAATGATTGGGTTATGATTGCACAGATTCAACTTAAACCTGAATTGTTGATGGAAATCAAGTCTTTGCAAGATAATGATCCTGAGTTGGTAGAGATCAAAGGAAGCTTGAGCAGCAGACCTGACTTCACGATGGCTGACGATGGAAGATTATTATTCCAGGGTAGAACTTGTGTACCTGATGAAGCTGGAATAAAGAATAAGATTCTAGAGGAAGCTCATAGGTCTAAATACACCATTCATCCAGGAGGCACTAAAATGTTCAAGGATTTGAAAAGATCCTTTTGGTGGCCGAATATGAAAAGGGAAGTTGTAGACTTCGTGAGTAGATACTTGGTTTGTCAGCAAGTCATGGCTGAGCATTTCAGACCAGCAGGAAAGTTGAAACCACTCGACATACCCCAATGAAAGTGGGAAAGCATTGGCATGGACTTCATTATGGGTCTACCTAGGACTCGTGGTGGATTTGATGCAATATGGGTGATTGTCGACCGATTGACAAAGTCAGCTCATTTCTTACCCATTAAGTCCAAATGGACAGTTGATGTATTGGCTGCTTTGTATTTGAAGGAAGTGGTAAGGCTCCTTGGCATACTAGTCAGCATTGTGTCTGATAGAGATCCCAGATTTACTTCACATTTCTGGAAGGGACTGCAAGAGTCTTTGGGTACTCGTCTGAATTTCAGTACTGTCTTTCATCCACAGACAGATGGACAGACTGAAAGAACCAACCAGATAGTGGAAGATATGCTTAGAGCATGCATGATTGATTTTGGAGGCAGTTGGAGTGACCATTTGGCTTTGATTGAATTCGCCTACAACAAAAGTTATCAATCCAGCATTCAAATGGCTCCTTTTGAAGCATTGTATAGAAGAAGTTATCGTCCCCCATTGTGTTGGGACGAGGTAGGTGAAAAGCAATGGCTCGGACCGGATCTTATTTCAAAATCATCACAGAACATCCGTATTATCCGAGACCGGTTACAAGTGGCTCAATCAAGATAGAAGAGTTATGCCGACACAAGGAGAAGAGCATTAGAATTTCAAGTTGGCGAGCATGCATTTCTGAAAGTCTCTCCTACAAGAGGGATTCGAAGATTTGGCATTCATGGCAAGCTGAGTCCGAGATATATTGGTCCGTTCGAGATCCTGGATAGAGTGGGAGAGGTTGCTTACAGGCTGGCTTTACCACCTCAGTTGTCTGGCGTACACAATGTTTTCCACGTGTCTATGTTGCGAAAATATGTGTACGACCCCACTCACATCATTCAGCATGTGGATTTCGAATTGAAGGAAGATTTGACATATGAAGAAAGACCTATTAAGATTCTAGACCGGAAACAACAGCAACTCCGGAATCGTTCCATACCTATGGTCAAAATTCTGTGGAGTCGGCGTGGAGCTGAGGAAGCTACTTGGGAGTCTGAAGATACTATGCGGAAGCGGTATCCTGACTTATTCTAGGTGAGTTAATCTTTCCCTATCTCTGTATTTACGTGCAGTGAATTTGGAGGACCAAATTCTTTAAGTGGGGGAGAGTGTAATACCCCAAATTCTTTTAGAAATTTAATTAAAAATTTATTTGTATTTAATTAGAAATTATTTGAATTTATTTGAATTAATGGGAATTAATTCAAAATTAATTAGATTAATTCTTTAATAAATAGAATAAGTCACATTTTGACTATTTTATAAAAACCCATAAAAATCATATTCTTGTAGAATCAATTACGTTTAACAATTTGTTCTTCTATGACTAAGCCTAATAAAATCATTAACTAGGCCGAATAAGTGGGATTAGTCAAATTTTCACACTTACCTAACCAAATTCGTGCTCAATAGTAACCACCACCTTAAAACATCAAATTCGAGCTCATTTCTCAACCAAATGAGGTGATTCCAGGGGCAAATGAAAGGTATTAAAGAGAGGATCATTTCTCCTCTCATAATGTCACAAAATTTTGAGCTTATGGGGAGCATTTGGTCGCACATGGGCTAGGTCAACTTTGGCGGCGGCGGTTTGAGCACGCCACTTCAAGGATTTCTCCCTTCCTGGAAGGATCCAGAATGAGTATGACCTATTAAAAGAAAGCCCTATGTGTCTATTTTCATTTGGTAGCAGTGGTGTTCGCAGAGGATTCCGATCTAAAGATATCTCTCGTGTTTATTGGAGGAGTGTCCGAGTTCGTGGGTTTTTCTTTGGCCCTCTTTGTTCCTTCGATTAAGGAAGGTACCCTCAACCAAAATCTGCACATGAGTATACCATTTTGATCCTCTCGGAGAGCTCTTTCCATTGGTAGTAAAAGCCCTAAATTCTATTAGGTGTGGAGGGAGATCTCATGGAAATAGTGAAGGGCTGTCAAACGGGCGTTCTTCGTTCTAACTTCTAAATCCCTCTTCGATTGAGGTAGGTTATAACAGACCAAACTCTAATTAACATATATGGTTGTAATCAGTAGCATGTTAGCTTTCATTTGGTGTAGAAAGCCCTAAATTTTATGCATCATGTTTAGAGAATTTCTGATTTGAGTAAGAGCATGTCTAGACGTGGTTTATGATGTATTCTTTTGAGTTAAATCATGATTTCAAGTTATTAATCTTGATCCCCATATAGCATGTCATATATGGTTGGAATCAGCGTCGAGTAAGCTTTCTTTTTATATAGAAAGCTCCAATTTTTATAGATCATGCTTAGAGAATTTCGTGTTTGATTAGAAGCATGTTAAGACTAGGTTTTTAAGTGTTCTTCCTAGATAGGTTTTGATTTCGATTGGTTTTTCGGTGAATTTAGGGTTCCAAACCCTTGTATTATGACCCTAATATGTCCATCAAGAACCTAGGGGCATGGGGTTAAGATCTCAGTCCAATTAGACCCCAATTGGGTGAGATTTTTCCGTTTTGCGAAAGTCACGTTCGCGTCTGCGAACGCAGGGGTCGACCCATTGGGTCGACCCATACACAGACAGGAGTCTGTCCGTGCGAGGGTCGACCCAATGGGTCGACCCACACGCTGGCAGACCCTACACAGACAGGAGTCTGTCCGTGCGAGGGTCGACCCAATGGGTCGACCCACACGCTGGCAGACCCCTGGTTTTCCAGGGGTCGACCCAATGGGTCGACCCATTTGCTGACAGCCCCGGTGGGCTTGTTTTCGACACGAGGATCGATCCGGACCGTGAGGGGATCGACCCATTCAAGCCTAGTCCAATTGAAAACCATATTTTGAGGAACCAATGACCCATACATGCAACCCATTGATCTCAAATTAAACCCGGTGTTCCTCAATCCAAAATTGAGAACAAAGTGTATAAACCATCCCGATTACTATCTCCACTTCAATGCACACAAATGGTTAATTAGAAACCCATATACTAAAATGGTAATTTTGAAAGTAAATTGCTATCTTGTATTACTGTCTATTGTCATTATTGGCTTGTTCTAGTATCTTGAGTTACCATCTTGTAATTAACTTATCTCTTGAATTGAGATTTATAATAATTCACGAATCAAGGTATTTTTAAATGGCTGTTAGGAAATCAATTAAAAGCCCTTATACCCCGGTAGAATAGACTAATAGCACACTAACAATCTATATGGCATTACGGCCATTAAACCTAAATTGTTGTCCCTTAGTGCGATTCTACCCGGACACTCTGTCCGGCCAGTTAGAATCCGCCATTTTGAGACCCGTATGACCCGGCTACGACCTAGAAATTGTGACCAAATCGCTGAGTTATAAGTCACGGATCGACTTGGGCTAATCAGCACATGAGTAGCTCATAGTTGACCGCTTGTCTCCATGAACGGTCTAGTGTAGTCCGTATAAGTATCGTAATTGTGTCTTAAGGTCACGTACTGCTTACTTACCTGAACGGCACTGTCAACCGTTCATTCTTGACCTCGTGGACTGAGATTTGGTCCAGTTCTTGTAATACGGCCAGTAGTAACCGTATGTCCTGTCAAACGGCCCAGAAGTGACCGTATACCGAGTTTTTAAGTTAATGAATCCAAGGACATGTTAGTCCTTTAAATCTTGAACTTCTGACAGAAATTCCTCTCATTAAATTGGCCATTTAACTTGACTGAATGTCTAGACAACGTGGGATCTTGGATCCAATAAATCAATGCCAACGCATCATAAGGGCCCGGTCTGGTCCTGGGGAGAGCGCCCGAAAAATTATTGAGCCCATGGGATGTTATAATGACATGGTGAGGCATTGCACCGAGTGCATGACTAGTGTGACGTCTATGACATGAAAATCTCTTGTTACTCTTGTCACTTGATCGTGCTTGAAATGATGTTTAAATTACTTGCTTGTTGGCCAATTCTCTATTACTATCTCCTGTTGTAAATTCTTGTACTTGTTATCTTGTTAATTCTTGTCATCATATATTTCTTGACCTTGCAGGATCTTTTATTACTTTGTTTCATTGTATCGTCATTTATTTCTTTTATTAGCATGGCATATGAAAATGTAATTAAATTGTTAATCACGTAAACTTGCATGTTATTTCCTACTGAGCGTCAGGTCATAGTTGTTGTTTCCCCCTTTCTAGGCTGTTCAGGTGATGATGTGCATACCGATGGGGAGGGGCAGGAGTGATATCTTTGAGTGCACCAGTTCTAGAGTTGGAGTTGACATAGTTATCCTACTTGTACTTGTGCCTTAGAGTGTGTTAAGTTTCAGTTATGATATTATTGATTGAGTTGTTATTGTCTCAGTTTGTATTAAGTTGGTTTAAGGATATTGTACTAGATTTGGAATATTTCATGATCAATAAGTTATCTCTTTTCTTAGCACCTGTGTAATTATTTAGTTTAGAATATTTATATGATTTCTAGCTAGTTTCTAACTGTACGACCCGATATTCCGTGTCGGGGCGTGACAAATGGTACTAAGGATGGGCATGTCTAGGACGTGGTCAGCATAAGGAAAGAGCATAGCACCACACAGGCAAATAGAGACAGCTTTGGCTATTGCCTCATGCCATCCACACTTGTTCTTGCAATGGGCTTTGACCCACTGGCTGAGAGGTAGCAAATGGATGTGGTGTGGGCCAATTATGGTGCGAACATCCTTAGCGCTGGGTAGGAACTCCCCTAGAATGAGGGTAGGATCTACATGGGCAACGATATGGCAAACTAAGTCTTCCTTGCCCTCTTTAGATCTAGGAAGGGACAGATAAGACTCTATCTTTTCTAACAGGATGGTAGCCTCAAAAGAAGGAAAGATGAAAGTATGTGTCTGAGGGTGCCATAGTTCCACTAGAGCTGTGATACTATGCCAATCCAATGAAAGCTTCGGGTAGTTCTTGGCCAAGACTAATAGAGGGTGCAAGTGCCAGAACCTAAGGATGGATATCACTGTTATAGAAAGCTCGTGAATCATGGGAGACATCCACTTTAAGGTAGAATAGCGCCTAGGACCAGGGAGAAGCTGAGGTGATAAAAGGGAAAAATAAAAAAAGGAGAATAAGAGAGGAAGAATATGAGCTTTTAAGGAAAATTGAATGAAATAAATGAAATTGCATTGACTTACCTCTCTCAAAGGGCAGGAGCTCAGATGCCTAGGGATGGCAGTCAACCTTTGCAGCGTCGCATACTCCTTTTTGGCCGCTTTTGGCCCGTGGTAGGCAGCCTCACCCAAGGAGCTTGCTTCAAGGGCTCTCTTCATGGTGGTTTAGGTGAGTTTGGCAAGGTTTTTAGAGCCTAGAAGGAGGGTGTTGTGTAAAGAACGAGTTTTGGGTTGCCCTCCTACTTATAGTGCACAAATTCTTGGCCTAATACCTCTAAGATGGGGGTAGGATAGACCCAAAATGGGTTAGGATAGGCTCTAGCACAGATAAGGCCTCATTACCCATGGTTTGGGACTCTCCAAGAGAGTCCCAATCGGAGCTACTAGAGGTTCGTCATACACGATCTATCAAGCAACCGCGGAAGCTTAGTCACGGTCTACAACGGACCGTTTCTAGGCTTTATACACACTTCGTTGGACCGTTTCTAGGCTTTATACACACTTCGCCTACCTGGCTACCTAGACGGTCTTGTGGAGGCCGTTTTTCAAGTACAACGGTCAATCAGGGACCGTCTTGCATTTTGTGCAGTCCAACATGGACCGTTTATAAGTGTCTTTGGGCTCTTGGCCGAATAGCCTTTCACGGTCTATCATGAGACCGTCTGATCATTGGAGCGGTCGTTTGGATGGCCGTTTCTCTCTCTGCTGCCTTAATTTTGCACCCTTTGCACCAATCCTACTCAAGTCTTTTCATCTCTCTCTCTGACTCACCCGCATTAGTCTAGAAGTCATTGCTAGTCAGTCGGTGTCGTCCCTCTCTCTCACTCTCCCGTGTCAATCCAACATTCGTTGTTAGTCGGTTAGCGTCAGTATGCGCACATTTGTAAAAAAAAAGAAGAAATCAAAAACATGCCATATCATAATATCATAACAAAGATACATGTGTGTAGTACATCAAGCCTGACCCCTCCCAGGGTCATCGCTCTCCCCTGAGACCTCATGGCGCTTTGCCAGTGGCACCATGGAGCTACTCTCCTCTGCCCGTCGGCGCCACTGGCGCTCCTCGTCCTCGTTCCACCGGTGGCCGGAGGAACCCGTCAGGTAGTCTCGGTAGCCAACGCTAGGCGTGCCACCGTGGGTCCTGCTCCGCCCAGACCACTGGCTCATCTACTGGTAGGCTCGCACCTCTCCCCGCAGCTCTGCCACCTCTAGGCGGGCGCGATCTACCTCAGCCCTGTACCGGTCCGCCTCTACCGCCTAGGCGCGGAGAAGCTCTACCTTCACAGGCTCGAGTCAAGAACGCTCCATCTCTGCACATAGATGGGCGCCCTCCGCTACCTCTGCCCGGAGCGTCTCCAACTCAATGCGGAAACACTCGGCCTCCTCTCTATAGCAAGCGGCCTCCGCTGCCTCTGTGCGAAGCCTCTCTGCCTCGACACGGAAACACTCGGCCTCCCCTCGCTGACGGGCAGCCTCACCCAGTGCCACTACCAGCTCACTCGCCTGCATACACATTCATTGTATAATTCATTTTGCAGCATTAAAAGTAAAATTTCAGAAAAGAAGGAGAAGGGGTGCTTTGCTTACCCTCTCGGCCAGCGCGGCCTCGGCCTCCTCAGCCCATGCTGTCGCCCGAGCAAACTCTGCATCCCGCTCGGCCCGGTCCGTGAGTGGCTGGGAGGAGGACGGTGCGTCGGCTGCCTGACGCTGGGACCCCTCTGCTCGCTGCATTTAGAAGTCTAAGGTTAGTCAATCTCATAAGCATATGCACAATTAAGTCTGAGGTTGAGCAAAACTTACCAGGAGGTCCAGGGACTCCTAAAGCTCGTCCCGCTGCTGGATGGTGGAGTGGAGAAGCCCCTGGAGCTCGGCAATTCATCTCTGTGGGTCGAGCTGCATGTAGAAAGCCAATGTCAATGCATTGTAATCATGAGCATATTGGAAAGCATGAGTTTAGAAGTCGTACTGGTCGTCGTGCGCCACGGAAGACCTGGTCTCCGTAGCGACGCGCGTAGGCTGTGAGGTAGGCCTCCTCGCTATCTGCTCGGGCGCGTACCACTTGCCCTAGTCCCCTCCAGTCCTGGACCTGCTCTGCCGCTCTGACGGTCCAGTCGATCTCCACCGCCATCCCGCGTGCGTGGCGTCCCACGTGCTCCTCCGGCTTCTCGCGAGCCAGGAACTCTACTGCTGCCTGGTGAACTTCGATGGTCCTCATGACCAGTCGGTAGTGGAGGGGCTCCACCACGTTCATGCAGTGGAGCCAGATGTCTCGTCCCGCGTAGGCCAAGGCCGCCACCACCCACGGCTGACCCTCGTGCCCCTCTCCCTGGTAGGGTGTCCACCGGACCTGTTAAATAGGCAATTGCATCAACATAACAAGCATATAGCTGCATTTTTTTATAAAGCTCAAGGGTTAGATCTTATCGAGGCATAGGGAAGAGCGTCCAGGTCATCCTGGATCAGCCGAACCTGGCGACGTAGGGAGCCCAGCTCCCGTGGTGCTGTCCACCGTCTCGCGATGGGCAGTCGATCAGGGTACGTCTCCTCTCCTCTCCCCAGCCCTGGGACGTACACGTAGGCCCACACCTGTATTGCATTCCATTTCAGCATATAATCATATAACAATTACATAATCATTTTAGGAATTGAGTCATACCTGAAGTAGTGGAGAGAAGCCGGCGAGCATCGTGCGCCGGCTGGTGGAGCTAAGGGTGTCAAATAGGAAGGTAATCACCGCCACCCCCCACGCATACTCTCCGACGTGGTCAACGTCCTCTAGCAGAGGCAGTAGCCGGTAGCTCATGCTATCCGCCCAACTGGCGAATAGTAGCCTCCCGAAGAGCAGCATCAGGAACCTCCTCAAGATGATGTCTGCCTCTGGTCCCGGTGCGGCTGCTACCCGCGGTCGTGCTCGATCTGTGAGCCATCCCAGGTGCTGCTCTGGCAGCTCTCCTATCGCGATCCCTGCTTCCCGCAGGACTAGGCTCTCCTGCAACGTCGCTCTCTGCAGGGTCATCGACTGGCGCTCCGACCTCTGCAGCTCCAGACCTAGCAACCTCGGGGCAAGCTCCCTGTGGTCTGTCAGCGTCCTCCCACTGACCGGTGTCCCGTGCACACGCAGTCCGGTGATGCGCACCATATCCTCGAGCGTCGGGACCATATGGCCCCATGGGAAGAGGAACGTGCGGCTCACTGGGTCCCACCAGTCGTGCAGGGCGTACAGCAGTGCGGTGTCGAGGCAAGCGACCTCCATGCCCAGGAACTCACCAAACCCCATGGCAGTCAGCCACTCACACTGGAAGTCTAGCAGTGCTAGGTACACTTCACGGACCTGGAGCCATGAGATCCGGGTCCTACGCTTCCCCTGCATGCATTCAAACAAATTGCATCAGTCATTCATTTCATAATAAGTCATACATTGCAATAAAAATAAATAAGAAATAGAAATAATAATAAAAAATTAAAAAAATGTAGTCTATCAAGTAGGCAGTTTAGAACCATTTTTAGTCCCTTCAACGGTCTTTTATGGGCCGTTTTGAATGTCTAGGGGTCCCCCTTGGACCATTTTCCTCCCCCCTCAGCCCTTTCACCTGATCTGGATCTACACGGTCAGCCTTTGACCGCTTTGCCTACTTGACGGTCTGGTGGAGACCGTTCTATTCCCAACGGCTCAATTCCTGAACGGTCCTAGGGGGACCGCTTAAGCCCTAGACGGTCTGCTAGAGACTGCATTAATTCCCCCCAACTTCCTGCCGGTTCGAATCCTATTCAGCGGTCACCCATGGACACTTTAGCCTTTGGGGCGGGTTGGTTTTAGACCATTTTATCTCCCACATGGTCTGGGGTAGACCGTTTATTTCCTAAGCGGTCACTGTTGGACCGTTTTTCACTCACCGTGTTCAACCCCTTCCCCACGGGTGGCAATGGCCCTAAGGGCCCTACAACTGGTCCTGAGGGGTAGTGTACCCCTCTTCCTTCGCCTAGGGCTACATGCATTGACTAAAAATTGAAATGGGATGGATTGTTGGGCCCACCTCTGAGGTCCTCGCCGGCTTCTCCACCGCCGGCGCCGCCACCTCTGGCCGACAATGCTCCTTCGGCCTCTGTCACGGGCGGTGGGGGCGCCTCCTTGGCCGCCTCCGGCGGCGGCGCCACCTTCTCCACTGGGGTCTCCGGCGGTGGCGGGGCGTTCTCTCCGGCCATCCTTCGTCCTTGGTGACTTAACACTTCGCGCTTGAAGCACATACGGGGGGGGGATTGAGAAGAGAGGAGGGGGATGCCTCTCGATGCAGTGGAGAGTGAGACAGGGGAGGGCGGTGAGCCTCGGTGTGGGTAGTGAAAGAGAAGAGAGTGAGGATGGAGGGAGACGATGGGGGGGTCGGTTTCTTTTTTTTGAAACCGATGGTCGAAACGCGGTCTAGGGATAGACCGTTTCAATCTTAGGCGGTCTTGTGAAAGACCATTCTAAGTGACAAACCGCCTGTCATTGGACGGTCTGGCCATGACCGCCTACCCTTCAGCGGTGTTCTGATAGACTATTTTCAGGCACGAGTGAAATTCAAAATTCTATTAGTCTGTGCGGTCCCACGTGAACCGCGTTTTCATTTTCAGTAGTCTAGTATTAGGCCGTTTATTTGCTAGAGTGATGAATGAACTTTCAGGTTTATCTTTGCTGCATTATGTGCTTAATTAATAACCTTTTGAGTTCAATTGACTTGTTTCCATGATATATATCATTGCAAAATCCAGTTCATGATCTTTGCAGCATGGCTACAAATTCCATTTCCAGGTCAGGTAAGTATCCCGTACTCTATGTCCCTTAATGCATTACTATATGTTATCTATGTTATATTATCTCGAGAACCGATTGGTCATTCACGTGTTCCAGGATCTAATGTTCCCCTTTAACAAAAATAATGATGATCTAGGTTCACGCGTTTAATCATCGGATAGGCCGTTAGGTTGGAAAAAATAGGACACAATAGTTCTATCTCGCACGCTGTGGTTGCGGATAGTGTCCTGACCCTAATTGTCCCAGTCTAGCAATACTATTCTCGAGTATTTTCTATTTTATGGCTTTCATTGCATTCATTTTTATGATTTCTTCTGTTTTAGCCCAGCATGCATCATGCGTATTTTTGAGCATTCATGACCCATGGTCTGTCGGAAAGCGTCTCATTAGTAATGGATGATTGTGCCATTCATGGTTTTGGGTAAGAGAGAAACTATTCCACTCTAAGTTGGAAGGTTTTCTCTGATCTGTTCACCTGGTTTGGTTGACTAAGAGTCCCGGTCTGGAGTTTTAGTTTACCCTTTACTTTTCTTTACTACATATTCCGATCTCCTCATCAGTCCGATGGATTGTGTCCCCCATGAGGTTGATCGTGTGTTTTCTTTTCATTTAGTTAGCTTCTCCAAACTTGTGTCGTTTTGGTTCGGTCATTCCTTGTGTTTGGTTCGGAGTTTTTCGGAAGATTCTTATTGCTCGTTGGTGAGAAAATGGGTGTCGTTTGCCTTAACGCCCGCTTTTCAGTCCACTCCGCTTCGTTTCCGCTTCATCTTCATGTTCCATTTCGCTTCCGCTTCACCTCCGCTCGCTCCCCTACAAAGAGGATATTAAGGAGGGGCATCTGTTGACACCCGTTTTTTGCCTATGAGTTGGGTTATTCTTCTTACCATCATTTTTGATGTCTCAAGTTGTCCATTACTCATTGGACCATTTCCAGGCATGTCTTTGTGCTGATTTTATGGGTACTTCCTCCGTGGCTAGGTTTGCTCTCGAGTCTGGGCTTATTAGGCATTGATTTCACTTGGCCTTTAGCATAAATGGGCTTATTTATCCAATTTTATCAATTTTCAGCACGCAGCATAACCGCGGTCTAGTGATAGACCGTTTAGGATGTTGGGCGGTCGTTTCTAAGACCGTTAGTCTGGATTAATTGGATAGTTATCTTATCTTTGATTTTTCACCGAAAACCTAATAAACGGTCTTGCATTAGACCGTTTATTCAAGTTTGGCGGTCCATCAATAGACCATTTTCAGAGCCATCAGATAAATAAGCTATTTATCTCATTTTCTTGATTTTCCACCGACACCCTACTATGCGGTCTTCCAATAGACCATTTCATGGGTTTAGGTGGTCTATCAATAGACCATTTTTATCCTGAGCGTCCTATGCCGATTGTTTCAGTTGGTTTTTTGGATAAATTTCCTATTTATTATTTTCCACCAACACCTGGTAGGGGGTCTTCCACTAGACCGTTTATATGGGTGGGCGGTCTATCGATAGACCGCATATATGGCCGAAAGCCTTGGCTTTAACAATTTTTCTCTCTCCATTCGTGATAAAGTCAGCTGCTTCATCCCCAAATTTCTCCGTGGATTCTCAACGAAATTGAGTGCCGTTCGATCCTGGAGAAAATTGGGAATGTTATCTACATTTTATCTAAAAGAATCTCGGCCTAATTCTCGCTGGAAAACCCTCAATTTGGGGCTGACATTCAAGGGTCTATAAATGGCACCCTTAGGCCAAGCCCACGAGAGGGGGAGATCCAATTTTTGGTGTCAAAGTGCTGCCGAATTCTTGAGCAAATCTCAGCCAGGGAGGAAGGCATTCCACGTCCTAATAAGCCTTCGATTTAGGGAGTAGTCATTGTGTTTATGTTTGTTTGAGTCGTAGTCATTTCAACCATTTGTTCATCATTGCATGTTCATTTTCCTTCATTTCACCTGCATTTTTTTCTGGCATTCCATTACACTTTCACCTCTCCTACTGTTTTCACGCCCATTAGGGGTTAAAACCCCAACCCCCAGGTATCCCCCGTTCATTTTATGTGTTTAGTTTTTATTCATTTTTATAGATACTACACTTCCTAAACTAATTCGGGTTGTATTTTCTGGCCATTTATTGTGTTTTGCAGGTTAACAGGAGTCTTAGCACGAGGCCCATCCCCTATGGCCAATCGGAAGAGGTGGAGGATAGTTTGGGATCTGGACGTGCTACGCGGTCTATCTCCGTCCGTCTTTGAGGGTAAGCGGTCTTCCACAGACCGTCCAACTCCTGTTAGTGGCCCGTTGCAGACAGTTTGAGCGCCAACCAGGTCTTCTTCCTGCGTTCCACTTCAGCGCTGGACGCGGCCTATCGTTCGGCTGCCTAATTCCTTCAGCGGTCTCAACAGGACCATTTTTGCCCTGTTCCAGTGCTGCACCCTCAGGCGAGTGTCCTCATCCTTTTCTCCCTTTCCGAGGTACGTAGTGCTCTTCTTTGCACTTAATATCTCGGTGGCGATCACGATCCATTTACCCACGCACACACATTCACTCTTTTCTCCTTAGCCGTTTTGGCATGTTTCACATTTTGGTTTAGGGAGAAAGAAAATATCTACACTATACTGCTAAAACCTTTCTTTTCTTCCGCATTTATCCCACGCCGATGAACAACCTACTATCGACCCTTTGACATCATCGTCAGGGTTGATGCTTAAACCCTCCAGCATAGGCCTTATGCCTATACTGCTAAAACCTTTCTTTGCTTTGGCATTTATCCCATGCCGATGAACAAACCACCGTCGACCCTTTGACATCATCATCAGGGTTGATGCTTGAACCTTCCGACATAGGCCTTACGCCAATACCACTAAAACCTTTCTTTGCTTCGGCATTTATCCCATGTCGATGAACAAACTATCGTCGACCCTTTGACATCATCGTCAGGGTTGATCCTTAAACCCTCTGGCATAGGCCTTATGCCTATACTGCTAAAACCTTTCTTTGCTTCAGCATTTATCCTATGCTGATGAACAAACTACCGTCGACCCTCTAGCATCATTGTCAAGGTTGATGCTTAAACCCTCCGATATAGGCTTTACACCTATACCGCTAAAACCTCCTTCTGCTTTGGCGCTTACCTAACACGATGAATTGGCCCCATAGATCTTGCAACACCAAGATCGAAGGTTGAATACCGAGTCTGGGCCTTGTGCCTATGCTTCCCTTGTTTCGACATCCCCAGCCACTTAAACAAATATTTTTCATTACACCCACATCTTGGGTTCGCAAGGTGCTCATAGTGCGGTGGAGTGATCCCCTCATCCCTTCCTTGAAGGGGTGAGCACTCTCCTGCATTTTATGCTTGGTATTCCTTGAAAAGCAGCAAAGTCCTTATCGCCCTAATTGTCAAGATAGAAAAAGCAACAATAAAAACACATATGGGAAGCTCGAATGCTGTAACGAGAGGCATCTTAATTTCTACTTTGTCAAAAATGGGGGTACAAGGTGACTCTGTTCAAGGAGCAAAATTACATGAGGGTAGCTACGGCCGATGAAAAATGTCATCAAAATCTAAAAGCCCTATAGAAGGGGCCACCGCTTGCTCGTGAAGATGGGTCTCCTCCTCTCGAAGCCGAGCCAGCTTGTTATGTAATGAAGCCACCAGGCACTCCATCACAGCAGCTTCCTCTGCACTCTAAGCATTCACCTCCTCCGCGAACTATAGCTCTGCCCGAATGGAGGACAGCTCTGCTTGCAGCTCCTCTAGCCGGCTTTGCTGAAATTGAGTGTGCACAGATGAAAATGCAGCGAGAGCACAGCGCTCTTGAAGGTCCGACTCTAGAGATTCTAAAGCCGCTTGACATTCGGCTCTCTGCATTTTTAATGTGGCCAGTCTGTCGCTCTTGACCATCCCCAAAAAGTCTCGGCTGTGACGACCCGGACTCCGGATACCGGATATACCCGATAGCACTACCGAGTAGACCCGATACCGCTTGGAACCCGTGAAGCCTCCCAAGAGCTGTAAAGCTCCGAAGGGAAAAAAGAATGTCGTGTAGTACATTGAAGTCGCAGATATAATAGTAAGCAATTAAATTTCGTTAATCAGGTTTGCTAAAGTAGCAGAAATAAAATTACTTTTTAATTAACAGTTACTAATTAACAATTATACCAGAGTCCAGTCCAAAGGAAAGATAAGCAGTACAGTCAACAGAAAAGAAGGATGTACACTGATGTCAGGGGAAGCCCGACGCAGGTACCGCTGGAAACTAC
This sequence comes from Amorphophallus konjac, assembly GCA_022559845.1. Lineage (NCBI taxonomy): Eukaryota > Viridiplantae > Streptophyta > Magnoliopsida > Alismatales > Araceae > Amorphophallus > Amorphophallus konjac. The sequence goes on from CM040118.1 coordinate 117,467,349, forward strand.
GAACACGCCACACCAGGAACTGCAAGGAAGAAGAGACGACCACACCTGAAAAGCAGGGGTGAGCCTCGTGTCACCGGCCCAGTAGGGGTCACACGGATCCCCACTGAAAAACAACGTAGTAACACGAAACAACTAAAACAGCATCAGTAGCAAAGCAGGAAAACTACCACTAGAAAGCTGCAAAGAAGAGGAAGCAGGAGTAGGGAGCAAGTAAGGAAGAGGGATGAAGCCGTACCGACAAAACACGGCTATCAAGTGGACCTCGGCCCCTAGGCTACTCCAAACAGCAACAGCAATAGAGGGGTAAACTCTGAACTGATGAAGTCAGGAGTCACCGATCTGTCGGCAAGCACGAGGCCTAAGACGAAGGCCTACGAGATAGGTGAAAAGTCTAGAAAAGACCTAGACAGACAACAGACATGGGCACACATAACTAGAGCGTCGTGTACACGATACCACACTGACCTCGGGCAAGACCACGAGAGGGCTAACCCGGAAAGGTCACGATGCACGAGAAACGCATGAGCACGTGTCTCATGACGGAAGCACCTCCTCACTAGAAGAACAGCCAGCTGTGTCCACTGACGTCTTATGCTGCGCCTACAAGTGATTGTCTACGCTGCCAACAAGATGACAGAGACGAGGACACTGTCTAAACAGAACATGAACTACAGTAACGAGTGACTAGTCAGGGTCACACCCATCGGTTCAAGTCCTACGCCCCTGACCACGTGTGCACACACAAGCTCAATGCCTTGAGCTAGGCCTCTAGCTAGTTTTCTCCCCCAGTAGGACACTACTGCAAGGTAAGGGATCCCACGGAAACTAGCCTAAAAACCGTATCTCGGGAACTGCCACGCCACCACTTCCATGTGGGTCGACACACCGTAACGCGTCGCCAGGCTACGGCTAGTGGAGGCTCACTAGACACAGAACTCTGAAACACCAGTGCTGTAGTACTGACAGGAAAGGAAGCACTATCGCATGTACTACGAAGCACAGGACACGAGGTAGCATACCAGACTACCACCGGACTCAGGACAGGGCAACTAAACCTGAAAACACAACGATCCTTGAGTCTCACGACTTGGGGTCAAGATCATCGTACAAAGCAGAACAAGCCGCCAATCGGTCTAATCCTAAGTCACAGAAACGACACACGGAGACCTGAGGGATCATCAAGACCCTCAAAGCACCTGGACACGTAGACCAAGGTAAGACGATACCCCGAGGCATCCAGAACCATGTCTCGAACTGGACAGGACCGTTAAGACACACAAGGTCACCTATCAACGACTGGGTCACCCCGGGTTGACCGGAACCAGACAATGACGACTCTACAGTAGGAAAGAGAACCCTACATCAAAACAAGAGAAACTCCTAGCTACCTTATAACGTGGTCATAGCCCTCATAGGACACCAAAAGATATCCACGGGAACGGCAAACCACAAGGTCAAGCCAAGATATACGGAAATCAAAACGACAGGAAACGACACTCTGGGCATAAGCGATCCATCACTCGGCCGCTAGGTAAACCAAGCAGTAAAGGAGGAAATCGCTACGCACACAGAGACGAGGATAATGGCGATCGTAGGCTGGTCCGCTAGAGAACATTAGCGGTCAAAGGTTGGGCCACTAGAAGACTGTAGCGGTCATAGGTGAGGCCACCAACACCAGTCAACTATTGCACCGACCTACCCAGTCAAACCACCCAGCGGTCTAAGATAGACGCGCTACACGAACTTGGCGGTCTAAGAATGAACTGCCATACAAACTGCCCTAAGATACTGACCTAAGACACATAGAACGTAGCGGCCAAAAGAAGGCGCGTTACAACAGGGAAACGCATGAAGGTTGGGCCGCTAGAGCCAACCGACTTAAAACATTGACCTGGTCAAACAACATGTAGCGGCCTAAGAAGGGCGTGCTACAGCCAAGAGGCGCACGAAGGTTGGGCCGCCAGGGCCAACCGACATAGACCTCTGACCCGGTCAAAACACACTGTGGCGGCCTAAGGGAGGCGCACTGCAACACTCTGGCGGTCAGAGCTAGAATCGCCAGAACGAACCGATAGACACTAATATCGAGAAACAGCGAAGCTGTGGCGCACCGGCACAGGGGCGCCAGAGGTAAGATGCGGTCCAAGGTTGGGCCGCCACCCTTACCGAAGCTCGAACTGACCGACACGCCAAGAGATATGGCGGTCTATCGTGGGGCCGCCAGAGACCTGTAGCGGTCACTGGAATGACCGCCAAAGCGATACGACGGGAAAACTAGGGAAAAGGCCGATCTCAACCGTTCCACGCCCCATTCGCGTCTAAACGCAGGGGAAACAGTCCTAGATGGCGAAAAACACCTTCCACAAGCCGGAAGGGTCACATGCAACCATTCGTTCGCGAGAAACGGGCGATTCCAACGAATCGACACAAATTGGGTCACCAGGGTTCCCGGACTCCAACCGGCCCCGAATGACGACCAATCACGATGAAACTTACAGGAACGGGATCCAGACATCCTGAGGGTTCGTTTGATACCAATTTTACTAAAAATGGTCACTATTTTTCGGCGAACCCTACGAACTCCCAAAATCACGGTTTTACCTGAACGAGCCTAAACTCGCCCGTTCTAGCACCGAACGATGTAAAACTACAGGGAAAATGTGCAGGAGAAGTAGGTGATCCATCTCCCTACCTCCACCGAAGAAACCGTGCGTCGAAGTGACTAAACTGCACCGAAAACCACGTCACGAGCTTGACCGTCAGCTTTGAATCCACCATTCGGGATCGCGCCAGAAACGGTCCGATCCTCGCCCCATCGTGCTCTGGACCATCCCCACGGCATCTCCTCTACCTGCCCGAGTCTCCTCCGTCTGCAGCCGAAGCCGGAAGGGAGAGAGAAGAGAGAAAATGGGGGAGAGAGGAAGTCACGACGCGAATGAGAAGGGGAAAGAGGAAAAGGAAAGAAAAAGGAAACGGCATCCACGAGTCGATGAACTAACAAATAAACTCACTGTAGGGTTCCGTAACTTGTACGAGAGAAAAACCCACACGGATCGTAAAACTCAAGTTAGGACCCACAAAAGTGATCTGAAACTCTCCGAAAGGATTCGAAAGACCTAATAAGAATCCGATAAGAATCCAGGGCATTACATCGGCGGTTCACGAATTTTAACAAGAGAAGCACTCGCTGAGTCCATAGCTCTAGAGGACATCCGAGTGCTTGAAGGCTGATTGATAGCCGTTCGGCCATCTCCCGTAGCTTGGGATAAGTCAGGGTCGGTTGAGATATGACTACCTGCTGTAACATCTGCAAGTTATGCCAAACCAATTAGTCCGAAGAAGTAACACCGAAAGACGTTGCCAGTGGAAGATGAAACTCAACTTCACCATCGACATTGGCCCACAGATCGGCATCAGTAACCGAAGAAGAAGATGACAAAGTTGGTACAATGGTTGTGCCTTGCGCCTCAATAGCTATTACTTGTCCCACCGGCTCTGTTTCCGGGTGAGTAGCTTTCTTCTGCGCAAGCTCACTAAGAATTTTGGGGGCTGTTTCAGACTCGAGAGTGGTACCCTGCTCTTTAATACTTTGGAGTATAGGGGTAGACCCCTGCACTACTGTAGCAATGAAAGCGGAAACCTGGGCAGCGTCTACTTCGTGTCCCAACTCGGGAATGTGGACGTGCCCTAATACTTTACCTTGCACGTCAGATCTAATTGGCACAATGTCGACCCCGAGCAAAGATTTGACTGCCACCGACCAAAGTACAGGCATGACATCCTCAGAGGCCGAAAGAGCTACAGGTGGAGGGCTCATTATTATGGCCGGAGGAGCACTACTAACAACTAGAACTAGGGATTCAGTGGGAACAGTCGGTGCCTAGAGGAGCAAAATAGACAAAGAGTGTCAATTAACCTGGTTGGCCAAATGAAAGAAAAGAAGACTAAAAGCACAAGGCTCACCTCAACTACTACTGGTTCAGAGGCCGGCAAATCAACGGCCGGTTCAGTAGGGGGTACCCTCATGGACATCTCAATAGCAGGGGCGGCAGGAGGCCCCTCGGCACTGGTCTCACTAGTTTCTTTCAGGACTTCCTCCTCAGACACGAGATCATCCTGAATGAGCCTTGAAGACTAAACATCGGCAACCTAGCCATCAAAGGGAAAGAGTTGGGGAGCTTTCGCTAGCATCAGCAGCTCCCTCATCGTCGGAATAACCATAGTCAACTGCCTCTTCAAAGGGAGAGGATGAACTTTCGGGCGAGCTCACGGTCTCAGCACGCAACTCTTCAGTCATTTCTGCTGCACGACAAGAAACTGAGTATGTAGTCACGCGTCGTGCAGGGGCCGCCATCTCTTTCATAGCCGTCCTGTGTCCCCTCGAAGGTAGGGGAGCTTCTGAAGAAGTAGCTGCAACCCCAGAAATACCCTCGGTAGGCCCCAAAATGTATCAGGAGGAATATGATAAGGCAAAGAGAGTATAAATCTTGAAAGGTAAGAGGTGACTCTTCCCAACTGACCTGTTACCTCGCTCGCTGGAGTATGAGAGGGGAAAGTCTCCCTTTCAGGGCTAGCAGTGGATGCTTCCACCATAGCCTCACCTGCTACACCAACACCGGCCTCAACGGTTAGTGTTGGCAGATCCACGGGTGCTGCTGCAAGGTGAAAAGCCATGAGCAAGCATGAATAAACTCCCAAAAATACCACAGCAGGGATAGCCGCGCATAATATACCTTCACCTAAAGCTGGTGCAGCCTGGGAAGCAACGAATTCTTCGAAAGATGGCACCTGAGGCAGAGCCACCTCAGCAGAAAAAGCAGCCGCAGAAGCCGCCTATTCAATGACGACTCAACAGGCTTTCTTTGCCCGTCTCACAGCCGTCTTCATAGGAGATGGCGCCCTCTTCCCTTTGCCCCGCCATGGTAGTGGGGTTGTAGTGGGAGCCAGTACAGGGGTGTCAAAGTAAGGAGGCTTTTAAGCCTGCAAGATTACTTGGCGATAGTTCCCCTACTGTCGAATGTCAGGCCTATCTGTAAAAAGGATGAGAGTATGCATTAAAGTTGTTGGGTAGGTGTGGAACATGCTTGATTCTATTGTTTTGATGATGTCTGACCATGAGTCATTGATGAGTCTTATATGGAATTAATGATGCCAATATGTATAAGTTTCAGGTCAAAGTCAGTGCATGGTGTCATATGATATGCTGCCTTGAAGTTGAGCCATGTGAAGATTGAAGAAGAAGAGTCGACTCCAAACGGCCTTCGAGTCGATTCCAGTCAACCAGTTGAGAAGAAGAAAAGCTAGAATGGGAGCTAACTCCAACAGGAAGTAGAGTCGAATCCACGAGCTGTTTTGCAAAGAAGAACAAAAGCTTTGATAGAAGGTGATGAATGGGCTTCAAATGTGACAAATGGTCACACAAGGGTGAGAAATGGGTCGTAGAGGTGACAAATGAATTATAACGTTGACAAATGGAAGACAAGGCTGAGAAGCTAGAAGAAGATGAATAAAAGTTGACTCCAATCAAAGTTGACCAAATCATTTTGACTCTAGTCAAAGTCAACACAAGTCAAAGCAACTCCAGCCAAGTTCAAATGCATGTTGACTCAAGGTCAACTCTGGTCAAAGTCAACTAGCTATAGTAATCCAGTCAAGTTGACCACAATCAACTTCACCTCAGGCAAGTCCAAGACCCTCAAGCTCAGAACGGTACCAAATGGAACATAAGGGTGACAAATGTGCAGTAGCAGTGACAAATACATGGCTAAGGATGACAAATAACTGCTAGTGGTGACAAATGGATAAAGGCGACGGCTCAAGGGAAAGGAAATCCTCAAGGGCGATGACTCCTAGCGGCTAAGGGTGAATAATAGCTATTATTAGTGTCAAATGGGCTGTAAGGGTGAAAAATAGTTCTGCAAGGGTGAAAACTGGGCGGCAAGGCTAGAAGAGTGAAAATCAAAGAAGGAAAGTTGACTAAAAATGATGTTGCAGTCGACTCCAGTTACAATGAAACTCACAAGGCTGAAAACAGAGAAACCATAGAAGAAGAAGTCGACTCTACAATGCCTTGGAGTCGACTCCTGTGATGATGAAACTCGCAAGACTAAAGGAAAAGCAGTGGTGACGGCTCAAAGGCCATAAGGGTGACAAATAGCTTCTTAAGGCTGTCAAATAACTCTTACGGGTGACAAATAAATAACTAAGGGTGACAAATAGGTGTTACCCGTGACAAATGGCCCGTAAGGCATTTTCGCGAAGGATGCGTCAACGCATCAGACACGGTGCCCTGACGCAGTGGGTTTCCAAAAGCTAAGGGTGAAAAATGTCTCGCAAGGCTAGAAGGTGGAGAAATCTAGAAGCCGAGTCGACTCCACAAGGCTTTGGAGTCAACTCCAAGCATGAAGAATCTGCCAAATCTTTTTTCAACTTTCGTACAACTTCCAGAGTATTAAAATATGAACTGTAAACCTCTGAAAACAAGATTTTTGAGGTCTAGAGGAGGTTCCTAGGGATGACATTGTCCCTGTCATCATAAGTAAACAAGAGCAACCTTTTGGACAAGGTATCAGTCAAGGAAAAGACTCCTTGTAATACCCCGGATCTTTCAGATCCTTGTCAGAGAGTTTTGGGTCACTTTTGTAGGTCCTGAGTTGAGTTTTACAATCCGCGTGGGTTTTTCTCTCGAACAAGTTACGGAACCCTGTGGTGAGTTTATTTCTCAGTTCATCAACTCGAGGACGCTACAGTTACGATGTACTCTTTGAGAGGATTGTTTCGACTATTTTTATGTATTTTTCTGAATTAGTGGATTTTTGACCTAAAAATTGGATTTTCAGAAATTAGGAAAATTTCCTAATTTATTTTCTTTTTATTCTTCTTCCTCTCTCCTCCCTTCTCATTCACCGCCGCGACCCTCTCTCTCTCCCATTTTCTCTCTTCTCTCGCCCTCTACTCCGGCTGTAGACGGAGGAGGCACAGGCAGGTTGAGAAGATATCGTGGGAGTGGTCCGGAGAGCGATGGGGCGAGGATTGGACCATTTCTGGCGCGATCCCAAACGGTGGATTCAAAGCCGACGGTCGAGCTCGCGATGCAGTTTTCGGCGCGGTTTAGTCACTTGGTGCATGGAAGCTTCGGTGAAAGTAGGGAGACGTGTAGTGCCCCAGAATTTATTTGATAATTTTATGACATTATTAGCAATTAAAGGGACTAATTTCAAGTTATAAATCAATATAAGGCCAAATGGTGTTAATCAATTAACCCAACTCACTTAATTAAAGTCTAAAGGGCTTTTAAACCAGGTCCATTAAGTTGGCCCATATTCTAGAAGGTATTTAAGCCTATTCTCAGATTTTTAAAGATAAACATCACTTAATAAGATAAGTTAATGGATAATTATCAAAAGAGTTTTAATTTATTTGAACTCTGTCCACGACGAATATAACGGTCTACAGCTCGACCGTCACATACTTGTAATGCGTGGGAGATAGACCGTTACACTATGTGTACTCCGTGAGTTGAAGAGTTTGAGGCATGTTGAACTCTGGAAACAAGATATGTGACGGTCTATCGTGAGACCATCACATATCTCTAACGCACGGGATGACGACCGTTACATACTGTTAGTTCCGTAAAAGAAAGAACAAGTAGAAAGATCAGAATTTGATGATCTTATCCACTAAGGATCGACTTGGGAAGGCTTGTAATATTGCTAAGGACTCTTAGAGATTAGGATTTGATGAAATAAGGACTCTAAACTCGATCTAATCCTCAAACCCTAGTCTAAACTCTATAAATAGGGCATAGTTCTGAACTGTGTGACCCTTACTTTTTGGGCGTAAGGAAGCAAGGTAAGGAGTCATTATCTCAGGTAAGTTCTTTAGAATAATTTGTTCACAATACTTTAGACTAACTCCCCTCCGAATTTCACATCTTTAGGTCAAGAGGTCGTGGAGTTAGAGCCCAAGGAAGTTGCTGGAAAAGTCACAAGAGAAGGAGGAGATCTAGGGCAAGGTTCTCTACCAAATTCAGGAACTACAGTCTAAGTAAGAGGTAGGTTATCTCATGAACGGCAAAAACAACTTGATAGGACTAAGAGCCTCTGTTTTGATTTGATTTCATGCATGCTAGATCATCAATTTCATGTTTTATTGGTTCTATGCATATCATGCTTCCCTTAGCCCTAACTAAAGATTAAAGACTTGACTATCCATCTATTCATCAATACCCATGCATATAGACAACCTTTACTTTGTTAACATATCTATGAACTCATGATGTTTTGATAAAAGACATGATGTGAGTTGATCTCTTAGCTTCTATAGTTGTTTCCTGTTAGCAGAGACTGTAACGCATCACAGAAGGACCGTCACTTCCATGTAACGGCCCCACGACAGACCGTTATACTTTCTGATTGGGTTTGGGTTTCACGGTTGATTATAAAGCGCTTGGACAGACGCGTTACATTCATGTCACGGCTGGGTCCTGACCGTCACAATCACAGTGACGCCCCATCTCCAGACCGTTATACTCTGTGTTCCGTCAACCCCAAGATAGAATATAACCTGCCAATATTATTATTGTTAAAGCCTAGTTACCTAAGTTTTAACCTGATCATGTGATTTTAAGGTTATTTGATCATTCATGATAGGTATTGCATGTTTTGTGGTCTCACTTTTATTGAGTTATGTTAATTTTTGAAGCCAAATTATATAGTTTTGTGTTATAAAGAATGACTTTTTAACATTGTATTGACGGAGTTTTCATCATGATTTCACATTGATTATACATATATCTCTCTGTCAATAGAGTCAATTCCATAAGTACATGGCACATATTCCGGTATGTTGTCATTAGTTCACACTTTGCACTATAGGAACACAATCTTGGACATGAGGACCTCTCTATTGGATATTCTTTCCAATGGACTAGGAAATCATTATTTCAAGGCCTCCGTAATTCTTCGCGAGCCTAGGATTCCCACTAGGATGCCGAGTTGGTTGTACCATTAAAGCCCAATAAATAGAATGCACTATCATGGTTTCTGATTCTTGAAATGTAACGGCCTTGAACTGGACCGTCAGGCTCACGTAACGGCCCAGTGCCAGACCGTCACATTCCTCTGAGTCTATTTTTATCTTTCTAGACTCTGATCATTTTAACGGCCCATTAGTGGCGCGTTACATAGTGTAACGGCCCAGTTAACGACCGTTACATAGCTTGTTTATGTTAACCCAAGGTTTGACCAAGGGTTTGTATTCCAATGATTCTAGACAAACCTGGATGATCTAGAACTTGTCATATTGCTTAAATTGATCTAAATGAAATGGAAGTTAAGGAAAATATCGTTATGCTGTCGATTTATTTCTATGAGCATGACATTGTTTAAAGTCTATTTCTTGACTCCTACATTCTTATGTTGAAGCATTCATTCATTGATTTTAGTTATCATGGAATTATTGGAAGTGCTATATTCTTGGCCATACTTTACTGTTATACTGTGTGGAAGTAGCTTAATTTATAACTGAAGATGCGATCGAGCACTGATTGTGTTCAAGGGCTCTATGCTAGTCCCCTCGGCTGATTGCCGGAAACATACTATTTTATAAACCATGGGGTATGATGCTACTGGCGTCGCATTGCGCTGGGAGTACTATTTCTATAAATAAGTGAAGATCCACGACACGACATGACAGTCTTGCTTGATATTCCACAGAAATCCATGAAGCACTTGCTCATAAGCATAAGATGCTAAAATGAGGAATATGTGGCTTGCTAGTACATTCTCGATATATTCTTGTTCATGAATGGCCAATATCATGTTCTTGTCCTATTCTTACTAGTTCATTCTTGTTCTCATTCCATCTTATATGATAGTCTTGTTACTTTGATTTAATCGCATGATCATCACATTGCATGATTTTACCTTATTTATTTAGAGCGAAAATGTTAATCACTTTAATAGTGCCTTCATGTTGATGCGAAGATACCTACTGGGCAAGTGTGCTCATTACCTATTTCCAATCTTTTTCAGGAAATGAAAGTGAGTCGGGTTCGGATTCGGATTATTCAAGTAGCGGATTCGAGAGCGATTAAAGATGAGCGAAGACTTAGGAAGTCTATAATGTCTAGATTGAGTCGATGTAATTTTCCTATTTCTTGAGTCTAGTAGAATGAAAATCAAATTAGTGATTGTATCTTTGAATATTGAGCATTATGATATGAAGTTGAAGTTGATTAAATCTTGTGCAATTGCATTTACTTGTGTGATTGTCTCGCGCTCTGATTGATTCTTGCTTGCAAGAGGCTTACCATGCCGACTGTTCACGCTCCCCGAGCGAGTCTTCTGCTGTAATAAAGGCTCGGGGCATGACAGTTAAGTTGGTATCAGAGCCTAAATCTCAGGACTTAGGGAAAAGAGTCATGTCATAGGATAAGTCCAAGGTTAAGGACCCCTACCTGTGAACTAAAGAAGAAATTCGGTGCCCATGTGAGAATTGGGTAGAGCCCGGGATAAGATAATTAATTAGCTTTAAGATTTTATTTCATTAGACCTAGCACATCCCCTTGGGATGCGCCTGTTCTATTTGTCAAGAAGAAGGATGGTTCTCTCAGATTATGCATCGATTACCGGTGACTGAATCAGCTTACAATCAAAAATAAATATCCATTGCCACGTATTGATGAGCTCTTCGATCAGCTTTCGGGAGCTGAGTACTTTTCTAAGATTGACCTAAGATCAGGTTATCATCAGCTTAGAATCAAAGAAGAGGACATTTATAAATCGGCTTTTCGAAGTCATTATGGCCACTATGAATTCGTGGTGATGCCGTTCGGTTTAACTAATGCCCCAGCAGCATTTATGCAACTTATAAACAGTGTCTTCCAGCCATATTTAGACCAATTCATCATCGTCTTCATCGATGATATCCTGATATACTCCAAGATAAAAGAAGAACATGAAGAACATCTAAGGATAGCTTTGTAAACACTTAGAGAACACAAGCTATATGCCAAACTCAATAAATGTGAATTCTGGCTCAAGGAAGTCTCATTCCTAGGCCACATTATTTCAAAAGAAGGTCTTGCTGTGGATCTGGTGAGGACACGCGCCACGCTTCACGACGGAGTACACGGATCTCGCCGGCATCCCTTTGGCTCGGTGATCACTTGGCGGACGAGCAGAGTTATCTTTAGTTATTTATGCTTTAGGCCATGCTGGGCCTTGGTTTAGTCCCTGCGTGGACACTTTATTTATTATTGTGGACCTTTGTAGGCCAATTGGGGCCAATTAGGCTTCCATTAGGTGATGTTAGGCTTATTAGTTAGGCAAGAGGGTTAGTGGGCCACCTTGTGGTCCACCCTTCTTGGCCCATTTGGGCTGACCACCTTCCCACATGGTTGGCCCATTGGGATTTACGCCCCCCCCCCTTGTGGATTAGGGTTTTGGGCGCCCCCCTTCATCTCTTCCAAGAGGAAGAGGTGGCAGCCGCCCCCACTCCTACTTTGTAGGAGTGGAGTGCGCATCCCCCCCTTCCCCATCCGACCACACCCCTCCTCCTTTGGCCGCCCCCTTCCCCCAATTGCCTCCTATATTCTAGGAAGCCTTGCGCCCCCCCCCCTTTCCCCCCTTGACTTGTGCGCACCCCCCTCCCCTCCCTCTTGGCTAGGGTTTCAAACCTAGCATTCCCCCTCCCCATATAAAAGATCTCGTGTATTTTCTTTGGAGGATTAATGAATAGATGAAATATTGATTGAGCAGCCATTTGCCTTGGAGAGGGCGACCCTCTCTTCCTCCTCTGCTCCTGCGACGGGAGCAACCCCGGGGTGCGACTCCCCATCCCCTCGGTGCGACGCCGAGGTTCTTCCTCCCTTCTACTTCGTCTCCGGTTCGAGTTCGCATGTTCCAGATTCGGCCCCGAGTTGCAGCGGCGTCCCCATCCGGTGCGGATCGAATCCAAGCCCCTCCTTTTTTTGGTGGATACTTCTACGAGTCATCAGCACGTGGGCTTTGGTTTCGCCTCGATCCGAGGTCGGCACCACCCGTGGCGAGTTTTCTCGTGAGCTAGCGCAGGAGCCTCCCTCTCTGCGCGCCCAGATCCACCCTCCTTCTTGCGAAAATCCCACAGGACGGACGACTCCGAGTTTGGAGCTGATTTCTTCAGGGTTTGTACATCTCGTCGTCCTCTTTCCAACGCCGCCAACCTCGTCTCGTTCCGAAGTCCGAGCTGTTCGTGGCGTTCGTTCCCGTGAGGTCGCACGGGTCTGCCCAGTCCACCCGGTGACAGGACAACCGGCGATTTCCAAAGTTCACAGCGTCCAACCACGACCAGATCTGATCAAGCTCTTTGGTCCAGACCTGCTGCTCTGCGTCCCCGACGTCCTCCCACAAGCGGGGCCTCGTTCGCCTACCGGAGCAGCGAGTTACCATTTTCCCCGCTCGACAGCGCAGTTCTGGGAGCAGATTCCTTGTCCCCACTTGCAGGTGCGGCCACGGCTTCCACGGACGGAATCTGAGCACGCCTTTTGGCCGAGGCTTCCTCCTGCGACCTAACTACGCGCCCTCGCTGACGGCGCCCCAATCGGACTCCGGATCCATTCGTGGGAACGTTTACCCCCGAGTCGCGCGTTGCTGCGATTCTGCCGATCGTCATCCGGACCCTCCTCGTGGCCAACCCTTCACCGAGTGCCGCCCGTCAGCCCGTGTATCGGCCGCCCCGAATGGAATTGTTGTAGCCTGTTATCTCCCTGTGAGGAGTGGGCACCATTGCTGGCTTGTACCTATTCTTTCATTGTGTGTATCGGGGTTGTCGGTCTCGGCCGGGGTTCCTTCCCCACGCCTAGGCGTGGAGGTACGTGCGACGCTCCCCCTTCGGCATTCTGCTTTACTAGTATGTGATTATTGCATGCCGCGTGAGAGAGAGTAGGGATCCTAGCTAGCATTAAACACCGCGAGATCGTGAGCGAGAGTATTCCCATTCCGTGGCCCCAGTCGAGCACCGAGCTCGGACTGGACTCCTATAGTTGCGCGTCGGCTCCTTTGCCGCTTTGATCCACTCGCTTCCCTCATAGGGACGGCCGTGGACTTGGGTTTCTTGTTGAGAGACGCCTCTCCCCGGAGGAATAGTATGGAAGTCGTTCACTCGGCTTGCCTTGTCACGTGTGAGTGCTGGCCGCACTTGGTCTTCATCATAGGTTTAGTCCATTTGTCAGTTCCGTCCCGCGTCAAATTTGGTATCAGAGCTTAGGGAACCAGTTTGTTCTAACAAATTGGGGTCTTAGGTCATGCGAGTCTATAGGTTGTCTAAGGTGCAATTGAGGCCTTAGAGTTATCTAGGTTGCATTGAGTCTCTTAGTTCATCTAGGTAACCCACCATTGCATTGTAATGTTAGGTTTGTGTCTAGTTAGAGTTTTGTCCTTGTCTCGTTGAGTCTTGCATGTCCAGTTCCGCGCCAACCCCATGGTGGTTCCTCGAGCCCACATGTCAGATTAGTCATCCCTATTGGCCCGATTCGATGCTCTTATGGTACGACCCCTAAGTGTCGCCCCTACCACTCAGTCGTCGGGAGACCCGATCCCTATACCGATGACCGAGTCATTCCAGCGCCCTGTCATGTCCACTGCCATCCTACCTAATGGGATGCATACGGAGATCGACTTCATCAGTAGGGTGCCGTCTAACTGTGTCTCACAAGACATTATTGAGTCACTCTCTAAGACAGGGGAGATTGTTCTCCGTGATGGTTTAGCTTTTATCGAGTTTCAACGGTGGTTTGGCCCCGTTAAATATTTCGATGGCGCTTGGTGCAAGATCAGCACACTTGCTGGTCCATGCATCATTTTAGGGCGAACTTGGTTGGAGGAAAGAAGTGCGACCATCGACCTGGATAGGAGGACCTGCACCTTACACCCATCTCACCTTCCCGGTGAGTTTGTCTTCCATGACGGCGTTACGCCGACCACCTCCATGTCATCCCCTGGGTTTGTTCCAGTGAGTTACGAGGCTGAACAGGAGTTGATTGAGGAGTACCTAACTGAGGTTGAGGAGTTAGGGAGTGATCCCCTCCACATCATAGAGGACTCCGTTTCCCCTCCCGAGAGAGAGGCTTCACCCTTAGACCCTCATATAGAGACATTCTTACCTTCCGAGGGTGAACTGGTCATTGGTGAGTCTTTAGCTAGCTGGCTAAGGGAGGGTCCACTTCTAGATGTCTCCATTCCTCGCTATACACCCATGGGACCAGCCCTCCCAATAATACCCCTTAACTCCTTTCACACCACTTTTCGGTCCTTCTGCTTTCTTGAAAATGTGAAGGACTTCCTTAGGAGTTTAGATTATCAATGGGAGTTGACTTATATGTTGACCTTAGGGTCTGACCAACCCTATAGTCATAGCTTTACACTCCCTGCTTTGGGGTCTATTACCTCGGTCTACACCATAGGACATATCACATCCGAGGTCCTTTTATTATTTCCCATACCCGTGGAGGTTGATTTTGTCCCCGCTTATGGTTTCACGGTCCCGAGGGAGGAACCTTGCCTTCCTTGCCTTCCTCATGAGCCTCTTGCCCCATACATGAGAGTGCCTGAAGGTGATTATCTGCACCTGGGCGAATGTCGCACATGGGCAAGTATAGTGAAGGGACCTGTCGGGAGGGGTCATCATTTCTTTGACCCTTTCGATCCCCTCCCTAGTGAGCCTCTCGACCCATATTCTTTTCCCCACCTTGTCGAGGAGGTCCACTATCATACACCACCTAGGCCTTCTAGTCAACACCTCACCTTATCGGCATCCAGATGCTCGAGCTTAGGAGGCCAGGGACACATGTCTCTTCCCCATGTTTCTTCATGTCCACCATCATATAGGGGTTTGTCTCATATAGAGAATGTCATGAGTGAGTTTGGGCAATTTAGTCCCCATGAGTCTACCACATTCCGTAGGACACCCATGCATGATAGATACAACTTTGGTTGTCCTGGTCCTCCCCGTGTTGTCCCATCATGTAGGAGTCATAGGCATGCTAGGTCTGTGTTTGGATGTCCAGGACCACCACTGCATTCACATAGGTATGAATCAACACAGCTAGTTCGGAGTCTGCATCATCACCACCTCGAGGCCAGCAACGCACGTTATAAGGATCTAGCTGATGCGCATCGACGCACCCGTGAGTTCCAAGTGGGAGAGTACGTCATGATCAGGGTTAGACCTGAACGGTTCCCTTCGGGGGCCGTGAAGAAACTCCAGGACCGCGGTGCAGGACCCTTCCGAGTTCTAAAGCGAATAGGGTCGAATGCGTATGAGATTGAGCTACCAGATGACTATGGGATCAGTTCGACGTTCAATGTCTCTGATCTGGTGGCATATCGGGATCCCGCGGTGATTCCCAGTGAGCTTTTTGGGCCTACCCCTCCTGTTGAGAGCATTACACCATCTGAGCATCCACCTCCTCCAGCCCCATTACAGACACGCGAGCATATAGATTGCATACTGGATGAGCAGGTGACCACGACCAGGAGCGGAGCCTACCAGCGCTTTCTAGTGCGTTGGAGAGGGCGCCCTGCGACAGACGACGCCTGGATCACACGTGGAGAGCTGGAGAGGATCGACCCGGACCTGCTGGAGCGCTACTTGAGCGACCGTGACCCTTACTCGACGGGGTCGAGTTCTTCCCACCCGGGGAGAATTGGTGAGGACACGCGCCACGCTTCACGACGGAGTACACGGATCTCGCCGGCATCCCTTTGGCTCGGTGATCACTTGGCGAACGAGCAGAGTTATCTTTAGTTATTTATGCTTTAGGCCATGCTGGGCCTTGGTTTAGTCCCTGCGTGGACACTTTATTTATTATTGTGGACCTTTGTAGGCCAATTGGGGCCAATTAGGCTTCCATTAGGTGATGTTAGGCTTATTAGTTAGGCAAGAGGGTTAGTGGGCCACCTTGTGGTCCACCCTTCTTGGCCCATTTGGGCTGACCACCTTCCCACATGGTTGGCCCATTGGGATTTGCGCCCCCCCCCCCTTGTGGATTAGGGTTTTGGGCGCCCCCCTTCATCTCTTCCAAGAGGAAGAGGTGGCAGCCGCCCCCACTCCTACTTTGTAGGAGTGGAGTGCGCATCCCCCCCTTCCCCATCCGACCACACCCCTCCTCCTTTGGCCGCCCCCTTCCCCCAATTGCCTCCTAGATTCTAGGAAGCCTTGCGCCCCCCCCCCCTTTCCCCCCTTGCCTTGTGCGCACCCCCCTCCCCTCCCTCTTGGCTAGGGTTTCAAACCTAGCATTCCCCCTCCCCATATAAAAGATCTCGTGTATTTTCTTTGGAGGATTAATGAATAGATGAAATATTGATTGAGCAGCCATTTTCCTTGGAGAGGGCGACCCTCTCTTCCTCCTCTGCTCCTGCGACGGGAGCAACCCCGGGGTGCGACTCCCCATCCCCTCGGTGCGACGCCGAGGTTCTTCCTCCCTTCTACTTCGTCTCCGGTTCGAGTTCGCATGTTCCAGATTCGGCCCCGAGTTGCAGCGGCGTCCCCATCCGGTGCGGATCGAATCCAAGCCCCTCCTTTTTTTGGTGGATACTTCTACGAGTCGTCAGCGCGTGGGCTTTAGTTTCGCCTCGATCCGAGGTCGGCACCACCCGTGGCGAGTTTTCTCGTGAGCTAGCGCAGGAGCCTCCCTCTCTGCGCGCCCAGATCCACCCTCCTTCTTGAGAAAATCCCACAGGACGGACGACTCCGAGTTTGGAGCTGATTTCTTCAGGGTTTGTACATCTCGTCGTCCTCTTTCCAACGCCGCCAACCTCGTCTCGTTCCGAAGTCCGAGCTGTTCGTGGCGTTCGTTCCCGTGAGGTCGCGCGGGTCTGCCCAGTCCACCCGGTGCCAGGACAACCGGCGATTTCCAAAGTTCACAGCGTCCAACCACGACCAGATCTGATCGAGCTCTTTGGTCCGGACCTGCTGCTCTGCGTCCCCGACATCCTCCCACAAGCGGGGCCTCGTTCGCCTACCGGAGCAGTGAGTTACCATTTTTCCCGCTCGACAGCGCAGTTCTGGGAGTAGATTCCTTGTCCCCACTTGCAGGTGCGGCCACGGCTTCCACGGACGGAATCTGAGCACGCCTTTTGGCCGAGGCTTCCTCCTGCGACCTAACTACGCGCCCTCACTGACAGCGCCCCAATCGGACTCCGGATCCATTCGTGGGAATGTTTACCCCCGAGTCGCGCGTTGCTGCGATTCTGCCGATCGTCATCCGGACCCTCCTCGTGGCCAACCCTTCACCGAGTGCCGCCCGTCAGCCCGTGTATCGGCCGCCCCGAATGGAATTGTTGTAGCCTGTTATCTCCTTGCGAGGAGTGGGCACCATTGCTGGCTTGTACCTATTCTTTCATTGTGTGTATCGGGATTGTCGGTCTCGGCCGGGGTTCCTTCCCCACGCCTAGGCGTGGAGGTACGTGCGACGCTCCCCCTTCGGCATTCTGCTTTACTAGTATGTGATTATTGCATGCCGCGTGAGAGAGAGTAGGGATCCTAGCTAGCATTAAACACCGCGAGATCGTGAGCGAGAGTATTCCCATTCCGTGGCCCCAGTCGAGCACCGAGCTCGGACTGGACTCCTATAGTTGCGCGTCGGCTCCTTTGCCGCTTTGATCCACTCGCTTCCCTCATAGGGACGGCCGTGACTTGGGTTACTTGTTGAGAGACGCCTCTCCCCGGAGGAATAGTACGGAAGTCGTTCACTCGGCTTGCCTTGTCACGTGTGAGTGCTAGCCGCACTTGGTCTTCATCATAGGTTTAGTCCATTTGTCAGTTCCGTCCCGCGTCAGGATCCTTCTAAGGTAGAAGCTGTCAGAGATTGGAGCCGACCAACGACTGTATCTGAAGTCAAAAGTTTTTTGGGTCTAGCAGGTTATTATAGAAGATTCATAAAGGACTTCTCAAAGATCGCGGTTCTTTTAACTAGACTTACTAGAAAAGAAAATCCTTTTATCTGGTCGAAGGAGTGTGAAAAGAGTTTTCAAAGTCTTAAAAATCATCTTACAACAGCCCATATTTTGTCGCTACCAATAGAGAGTGCTGGATTTGAAGTATATACGGATGCATCTGGAATTGGCTTAGGGTGTGTCCTTATGCAAGATAGGAAAGGTGATTTGCTATTCTTCAAGACACTTGAAACGTCACGAAGAAAATTATCATGTACATGATTTGGAATTAGCAGCAGTTATTTTTCGCCTTGAACATTTGGCGTCATTATCTTTATGGAGAAAAGTTCACGATCTACACAGACCACAAGAGCTTGAAATATTTATTTTCTCAAAAAGAGCTTAATATGAGGCAAAGGAGGTGGTTAGAACATCTCAAGGACTTTGATTTTACTATTCAATATCATCCTGGCAAAGCGAATGCTGTAGCAGATGCACTTAGCAGAAAACCAATTGGTATGTTATCAAGTCTCATGATTAGTGTGACTAACCTTATTCCTCAATTTGCCCAGTTGAATTTAGAGGTTGATATTAAGGAAGAAGATTGCTTCATAGCTAATATCCGAGCTCAACCTACATTGATAGAGGATTTGGCCAAGTTACAAGAGGATGATCCAATTTTACTGGAAATTAAGGCCAATATTGAACAAAGACCGGATTTTTCTATTTCTAATGATGGAAGATTGCTATTCAAGGGCCGAATGTGTATACCGGATCATGAGGATACAAAGAAATTGATCTTAGAAGAAGCACATAAATCAAAGTACTCCATCCATCCAGGAGGTACCAAGATGTATCAAGATCTCAAAAGAAACTTCTGGTGGCCCAATATGAAGAGGGAAGTAGATGATTTTGTATCTCGTTGTCTTACATGCCAACAAGTGAAGGCGGAATATTTCAGACCTGCAGGAAAATTACATCCCTTAAATATTCTCGAATGGAAATGGGAAAGTATAGGAATAGATTTCATTATGGGATTACCTAAGACAAGAGGTGGACATGATGGAATATGGGTAATCATAGACCGATTGACTAAATCTGCACATTTCATATCAATAAAAAGTCGATGGTCTGTGGATATTCTAGCAGCATTATACATCAAAGAAATTGTTAAACTACATGGTATCCCTATCTCTATTATATCAGATAGAGATCCACGATTTACATCACAATTCTGGAAAAGTTTACAACATTCACTGGGGACTAGATTGAATTTTAGCACAGCTTTTCATCCACAAACTGATGGTCAGACAGAAAGGACTAATCAGGTGGTAGAAGATATGCTCAGGGCTTGTGTCATTGATTTTGGAGGAAGTTGGCATGATCACTTGCCTCTGGTAGAATTTGCATATAACAACAGTTATCAAGCAAGCATACAAATGGCACCTTTTGAAGCTCTATATAGGAAAAGTTGTCGATCACCAATATGTTGGAATGAAATAAGGGAAAGGCAATTTCTAGGCCCCGACCTTATCAGAGATTCTACAGAGAAAATAAAGCTCATCCAGGAAAGAATGAAAATGGCACAAGATAGGTAAAAGTCTTATGCTGACAATCGAAGACGTGACTTGGAGTTTCAGGTAGGAGATCATGTGCATTTGAAGGTTTCTCCAGGTTGTGGTATTCAAAGATTTGGCATCAAAGGAAAGTTAACTCCAAGGTTCATTGGCCCATTTGAAATTCTTGAAAGGGTCGGTGAAGTGGCTTATAGATTGGCCTTACCTCCACAGTTAGTAGGAGTTCATGACGTATTTCACGTCTCTATGCTGAAAAGTATGTATATGATCCAGACCACATTATCACTTATGACAATATAGAGATTCAGAAAGACTTGACATACGAGCAAACACCGATCAAAATTTTGGATCGGGAAGTGCGTCAATTAAGAAATAAAGTTATTCCCATGGTCAAGATCCAATGGAAGAAAACATGGCCATATGAAGCAACATGGGAAACCGAAACGGCTATGCAGAAAAGATTCCCAGAATTATTCAACTGTAAGTAGACTCTCCACAATCCATGAATTGAATTTGGGGACCAAATTCTTTTAAGTGAGGGAGGGTGTAGTGCCCCAGAATTTATTTGACAATTTTATGGCATTATTAGCAATTAAAGGGACTAATTTGAAGTTATAAATCAATATAAGGTCAAATGGTGTTAATCAATTAACCCAACTCACTTAATTAAAGTCTAAAGGGTTTTTAAACCAGGCCCATTAAGTTGGCCCATATTCTAGAAGGTATTTAAGCCTATTCTCAGATTTTTAAAGATAAACATCACTTAATAAGATAAGTTAATGGATAATGATGGGGACATCACCTCCCTTTGCATCTGGCATGGTCTAGTCATTTAATTTTGTGTCCAATGTAATTTTTTATTTGAGTCATTTGATGTATTTTCCCTTTTATTTGAGTCATGTTCCTAGGTCTTGTGTTGATTTCCCTAAGTTTGAGTGTCATTAGATTGTCTAGTTAGCTATTGGGCCCAATTCATTGGATTGGCCCAAGGGCTCTCCCCTACCCCCTCGGTTATTTGTTATTGAGTCAATTGTCAGGGACTTTTGTAGAAATGTGGGTTTCCTATATATAGGACCCCATTTCCCCCCATTTCAACTTAATGAATCAATCAATGAAAAATTACCATTTTGTGAGTTCTATCTTTATTTTTATGGTGGAGTGAATCCATTAGTGAGGTGAGAAGCCTTATGGAGAGAATCCCACCCATCCCTCTCTTAATCTCTCTCTTTCACTCCCCTTTCTCTCTCCTCCACACCCAATTTCAAAAATTTTCTCTCTCCTCCCTTCCCAACCACCACTCTCCCACCTACCCCCATTAAAGGCCACTCCCCTTCCCCACACATCCCATTACTCCACCCCTAGTCCCAAGGGAGCATTTCAATCACTAAGCCACCCTCCAACCACCTCATCCCTTTCCCAAGCACCCTTCCCTCTCCCCCATGCAACCCTCCACTTCCCTAGGCCATTTGAATTCAAAATTCCCCTTCCCTCCACAGCCCTAGGGCGCCCAAGACCCCTCCCCTTTGGTTAGGGGCGGCCCCCTCTCATCCTCTCCATCTTCCCTTGTTCCCCTCCATCACCCCCACCTTCTACCATCTAGAGTAAGAGGACCTGCAGAAGACCTGAAGCTTGCAGTAGTGACCCCGACCTCCTCCGGACGTTCCTAGAAGCCCAAGAGCCATCGTTGGAAGCATCTGCCTGTCTTCTTCGCAACGGCAGTGGTCTCGTCCCCATCGGAGCTCGGTGCTGCCCAGGAAGCCCATTCTTCCACGACTACGCAGATCTGCCCCGGCAGAGGTTCTGAGCCGGAGAAAGAGCTTCACCACGACGAACCCAGGAGGAATCAGGCCACGAGATATTCTACAAAGTTCTTTCCCTTCCTGTATACTTTTAGAATCAAGAAGCGGAACTCCATTCGGCATCCTGTAGCAGGCGTTATCAATTTTCTCCCTCAACTTTGCAGTCCTGTTACCCACAGTCTGCACCGACCTGTCAACCGTGTTCAGAGTTCCCTGGTCCTCTCCGAAATCATTGGGCCTCCCCGTCAGTTGTTCTACGAAGAGGACTCGTCCATGGTTCCAACGACTCTGACGGTGCTCGATTCTGAGTTGGGGAGCTATCGGGGCATCCTCTGCAACCTGCTGTTGGAAACCAGGAGCTAGCTCTGCAGAGATCCTGATCCGGAGAGAAAGCTTCACCGCGATAAACCCCTGAGGAATCAGGCCACGAGCTCTTCTGCAAAGTTCTTCCTCTCCCTGTCTACTTTTAGAACCAAGAAGCGGAACTCCGTTCGGCATCTTGCAGCAGAAGTTACCAATTTTCTTCCTCAGGCGTTCGACTCTGCTTCCCACTATCGGCATCGATCACTCCTCACTTTTCTGAGTCCTCTGATCTTCACCGGCATTTTTTGGCATCCCCGTTTATTCTTCCATAAAGAGAACTCACCCACGGTTCCAACGGTTCCAACGGAGACTGATTCGGAGTTCGGGAATGGTCGGGGCAGCCGCGTCTTCCTTCTGTTGATAATCTATTGCAGACAATTTGAGAATCAGCAATCCTGTTCGTGCTCCCGCCCAGGCCGACAGCAACCCCTGAAGAAATTGGAAAAATTCAGAGACACTCCTGTTCCAGAGACAAAAAGATCCCCACTGGTCTCGCCCTCAGCAAAATTCCTGAGCAAGTTCTACAGATACAACACCGGCTATCTATCCTTATCCGCAGACAGCAGGCAGATTCGGTGTCATCACTTATTCCTCACTCTTTGCTTTGATTTCCCCTCCCCGCTTGGCCGGCTGAAGGCCCCTCCCTGCGTGGAGGTAGTATTGATTGTAATATCATTAACCCCCACCCCAAGGTCCCCCCTCCTGTGAGAGGTGTAGTGTTGTAATAGCTTAAACAGGTCAAGCTACCCCGGCGCGGCGTGTGGGGAACCCACGCTTCCCCGCTCGCCCTCGTCTCCGAGTGGGACCGGTTTCTTCAAACCGGTCGAGTGAGTGCTCCAAAACTTTGCTCTAATTCATGCTTGTTCTTTCAATATTAGTTCATAAACTCCGCTGGCCGTGACGAGAGCCCGATCCTTAAGCTCATTGCTATAAGTGATCATCGTGGGAAGAGAGTGGAACCCGTGCCCTTTGGCACTTCGTCGGACCCTTGATTTGGGCAGCCATACCCTTGGGGAATAAAACCTTGGCCTTGCTGGCCCTCTACCAGCAAGGGCCCAGCCCACACAACCTCCCCTTGGCATTGCCAAGTTACCCCCGGGTCTTAGTGAGCATCGGGTGAGCGGTTGCCATTATCGGTCCATTTTGAATGCTTAATTGTTCTTGCTTGTTGAGTCCTAGGTTGTGTCACATCAGATAATTATCAAAAGAGTTTTAATTTATTTGAACTCTGTCCACGACGAATATAACGGTCTACAGCCCGACCGTCACATACTTGTAACGTGTGGGAGATAGACCGTTACACTATGTGTACTCCATGAGTTGAAGAGTTTGAGGCATGTTGAACTCTGGAAACAAGATATGTAACGGTCTATCGTGAGACCGTCACATATCTCTAACGCACGGGATGACGACCGTTACATACTGTTAGTTCCGTAAAAGAAAGAACAAGTAGAAATATCAGAATTTGATGATCTTATCCACTAAGGATCGACTTGGGAAGGCTTGTAATATTGCTAAGGACTCTTAGAGATTAGGATTTGATGAAATAAGGACTCTAAACTCGATCTAATCTTCAAACCCTAGTCTAAACTCTATAAATAGGGCATAGTTCTGAACTGTGCGACCCTTACTTTTTGGGCGTAAGGAAGCAAGGTAAGGAGTCATTATCTCAGGTAAGTTCTTTAGAATAATTTGTTCACAATACTTTAGACTAACTCCCCTCCGAATTTCACATCTTTAGGTCAAGAGGTCGTGGAGTTAGAGCCCAAGGAAGTTGCTGGAAAAGTCACAAGAGAAGGAGGAGATCTAGGGCAAGGTTCTCTACCAAATTCAGGAACTACAGTCTAAGTAAGAGGTAGGTTATCTCATGAACGGCAAAAACA
Organism: Amorphophallus konjac; assembly: GCA_022559845.1. Taxonomy (NCBI): domain Eukaryota; kingdom Viridiplantae; phylum Streptophyta; class Magnoliopsida; order Alismatales; family Araceae; genus Amorphophallus; species Amorphophallus konjac. Next base: position 117,490,886 of record CM040118.1, read on the forward strand.
ACTTGATAGGACTAAGAGCCTCTATTTTGATTGGATTTCATGCATGCTAGATCATCAATTTCATGTTTTATTGGTTCTATGCATATCATGCTTCCCTTAGCCCTAACTAAAGATTAAAGACTTGACTATCCATCTATTCATCAATACCCATGCATATAGACAACCTTTACTTTGTTAACATATCTAGGAACTCATGATGTTTTGATAAAAGACATGATGTGAGTTGATCTCTTAGCTTCTATAGTTGTTTTCTGTTAGCAGAGACTGTAACGCATCACAGAAGGACCGTCACTTCCATGTAACGGCCCCACGACAGACCGTTATACTCCCTGATTGGGTTTGGGTTTCATGGTTGATTATAACGTGCTTGGACAGACGCGTTACATTCATGTAACGGTTGGGTCCTGACCGTCACAATCACTGTGACGCCCCATCTCCAGACCGTTATACTCTGTGTTCTGTCAACCCCAAGACAGAATATAACCTGCCAATATTATTATTGTTAAAGCCTAGTTACCTAAGTTTTAACCTGATCATGTGATTTTAAGGTTATTTGATCATTCATGATAGGTATTGCATGTTTTGTGGTCTCACTTTTATTGAGTTATGTTAATTTTTGAAGCCAAATTATATAGTTTTGTATTATAAAGAATGACTTTTTAACATTGTATTGACGGAGTTTTCATCATGATTTCACATTGATTATACATATATCTCTCTGTCAATAGAGTCAATTCCATAAGTACATGGCACATATTCCGATATGTTGTCATTAGTTCACACTTTGCACTATAGGAACACAATCTTGGAAATGAGGACCTCTCTATTGGATATTCCTTCCAATGGACTAGGAATTCATTGTTTCAAGGCCTCCGTAATTCTCCGCGAGCCTAGGATTCCCACTAGGACGCCGAGTTGGTTGTACCATTAAGGCCCAATAAATAGAATGCACTATCATGGTTTCTGATTCTTGAAATGTTACGGCCTTGAACTGGACCGTCAGGCTCACGTAACGGCCCAGTGCCAAACTGTCACATTCCTCTGAGTCTATTTTTATCTTTCTAGACTCTGATCATTTTAACGGCCCATTAGTGACGCGTTACATAGTGTAACAGCCCAGTTAACGACCGTTACATAGCTTGTTTATGTTAACCCAAGGTTTGACCAAGGGTTGGTATTCCAATGATTCTAGACAAACCTGGATGATCTACAACTTGTCATATTGCTTAAATTGATCTAAATGAAATGGAAGTTAAGGAAAATATCGTTATGCTGTCGATTTATTTCTATGAGCATGACATTGTTTAAAGTCTATTTCTTGACTCCTACATTCTTACGTTGAAGCATTCATTCATTGATTTTAGTTATCATGGAATTATTGGAAGTGCTATATTCTTGGGCATACTTTACTGTTATACTGCGTGGAAGTAGCTTAATTTATAACTGAAGATGCGATCGAGCACTGATTATGTTCAAGGGCTCTATGCTAGTCCCCTCGGCTGATTGTCGGAAACATACTATTTTATAAACCATGGGGTATGATGCTACTGGCGTCACATTGCGCTGGGAGTACTATTTCTATAAATAAGTGAAGATCCACGACACGACATGACATTCTTGCTTGATATTCCACAGAAATTTACGAAGCACTTGCTCATAAGCATAAGATGCTAAAGTGAGGAATATGTGACTTGCTAGTACATTCTCGATATATTCCTGTTCATGAAAGGCCAATATCATGTTCTTGTCCTATTCTTACTAGTTCATTCTTGTTCTCATTCCATCTTATATGATAGTCTTGTTACTTTGATTTAATCGCATGATCATCGCATTACATGATTTTACCTTATTTATTTAGAGCAAAAATGTTAATCACTTTAATAGTGCCTTCATGTTGATGCGAAGATACCTACTGGGCAAGTGTGCTCATTACCTATTTCCAATCTTTTTCAGGAAATGAAAGTGAGTCGGGTTCGGATTCGGATTATTCAAGTAGCGGATTCGAGAGCGATTAAAGATGAGCGAAGACTTAGGAAGTCTATAATGTCTAGATTGAGTCAATGTAATTTTCCTATTTCTTGAGTCTAGTAGAATGAAAATCAAATTAGTGATTGTATCTTTGAATATTAAGCATTATGATATGAAGTTGAAGTTGATTAAATCTTGTGCAATTGCATTTACTTGTGTGATTGTCTCGCGCTCTGATTGATTCTTGCTTGCAAGAGGCTTACCATGCCGACTGTTCACGCTCCCCGAGTGAGTCTTCCGTTGTAATAAAGGCTCGGGGTGTGACAAGATGGATCACCTACTTCTCCTCTACGTTTTCCTTGCAATTTTGTGTCGATCGGTGCGAGTTTGAGCGGGTTTCGTTCAATTTCGGGAAAAGTGTGCTCGGGGGGTGTGCGTCGGGCTCGCCAGAAAATGGCGACAATTTTTGACTAGATTAGTTTCATTGTGACCCCCAGCATGTTTGTATTCCATTTCTGCTGATTTCGTGTTGATTGGTCGTCATTTGGGGCCGGTACGAGTCCGGGAACCCCGGTGACCCAATTAGGGTCGATTCATTGGAATCACCAGTTTCTTGCGATTTAGCTGTTGCATGGACCCCTTCCGGCCTGTGGACGTTTAATTTTGTCGATTAGGTCTGTTTCCCCTACGTTTAGATGCGAATGGGGCGTGGAATGGCCAAGATCGGCCATTTCCCCAGTTTTCCCACCGTATCGAGTTGGCGGTCGTTTCAGAGACCGCTACAGGTCTCTGTCGGCCCCACAATGGACCGCCACACTCCATAGTGTGTCAGTTAGTTTTAGGTCGACTGAGGTTTGTGGCCCAACCTCTGACCGCCATGTGCCTCTAGCGGACTTATAGTGGTGTGCCAAGCTCAGTCGTGTCTCGAAAGTAGTGTATGTCGGTTCGAGTCTTAGCGGTTGTACGATGAACCGCTATTTTGCTCTAGCGGCCCTTTCTTAGATCGCTATGGGTTGTTGACATTAGTCAACGGGTTAAGTGGTTTGGGCTGGCGGCCCAAGCTTTGACCGTCAATGTGCTGTAGAACTACTTTCTTAGGCGGCTACTGTCCGTTTGATCGGGTCAATGTTTTAAGTCGGTTGGCCTTGGCGGCCCAATCTTCAACCGCTTCTTCGTTGTAGCACACCTTCCTTAGACCGCTACAGTCCTTTTTTCTTAGGTCAATGTCTTAGGGCGGTTAGTGTGGTGGCTCATTCTTAGACCACCTTAGTCCGTGTAGCGCGTCTTTATTAGACCGCTTTTGGTGGTTTAACTAGATAGGTCGGTTCGAGAGTTGACTGGGTGTAGCGGCCATATCTTTGACCGCCACAGTCACCTCGCGGCCCAGTGTAAGACCGCCAGAGCCTTTGCCTCTATATGTGTAGCGGCTTCTTCCTTGACTGCTTGTATTTTTTTACGGCCGAGTGATGTACCGTTTGCGTCCCAGAGGATGGTTTACAGGTATTATGGTTTATGATTGTCATGGCTTGGCCTTGTGGTTTGCCCGCTGACCCGTGGATGTCTGTTGACGTCCTATGAGGGCTATGACCATGTTATAAGGTAGCCAAGGGTGCTTGCGAGTCGCTGTCAAGTTCCGGTCAACCTGGTGTGACTCAGTGGTTGACACGTGACCTTGTGTGTGTCTCGGCTATTCTGGATAGATTAGGATAGTGGTTCTGGATGCCATGAGATATCGTCTTACCTCGGTCTATGTGTCCAGGTGCGCTGAGCGTCTTGGTCATTTCTCAGGTCTCCGTGAGTCATTTTATGTGGATGTGTTGTTTCCTCTGGCTTAGGATTAGACCGAGTGGTGGCTTGTTTCGCCGTTACGCGACGATCTTGACTCTCAGTCGTGAGACTCAAGGATCATTGTATCAGTAGGTCTAGTTGTCTTGTCCTGAGTCTGTTGGCAGTGGGTGTATTGTCTTGGTGCTTTGTAGTACGTGTGACAGTGGTTGCTTGCCCTGTTTGTACTTCAGCACTCGTGTTTCAGAGTCTTTGTGTCTAGTGAGCCTCCACTAGTCGTAGCCTAACGACCTCGAGTGTCGACCCACCCACGAGTGGTGGTGAGGGCAGTTCCCGAGATACGGTTTTAAAGCTAGTTTCCGTGGGCCCCTGCTTTACGGTAGCGTCTTGCTGGGGGAGAAAACTAGCTAGAGGCCTGGCTCTAGGCAAGAGTCGGTGTGTGCACACGTGGTCAGGGGTGTTTTAGACGAACGCCAACGGACGTGACCCTGACTAGTCACTCGTTACTGTAGTTCATGTTCTGGTTCTGTGAGTATCTCAGTCTCCGTCGTTCTCGGCGTCTATAGTTAGATACTTGCGGCACAGTGTAAGACGTCAGTGGATGTATCTGGCTGTGCTTCTAGTGAGGAGGTGCTTCCGTCACGTGACATGTGACTCTCGCATTTTTCATGTGTCGTGACCTCTTTGGGTTAGTCTTTTCTTGGCTATACCCGAGGTCAGTGTCGTGTATGCTTCGATGTCTGTGTCTATCTAGGTCTTTTCTAGGCCTTTTGTCTGTTTTCGTCGGCCTTAGTTCTGAGGCTGGTGTCTTGATGACGGATCGGTAACTCCTGACTTTGTGAGATCAGGGTTCACCTTTCTGTCATTGTTTGGAGTAGCTTAGGGAGCCGTGCTTTGATCGATAGCCGTGTTCTCGTTCTTCACGGCTTGGTTTTTCCCTTTTCTTTTAGCTGTTCCTATTCCTTCCATTTTCGTCTTTCTTTTACGGCTTTCTAGTTATAGTTTAGCTTTTCCTGCTTTACTACTACTGGTGTTTTAGTTGTTGTTCGGTGTTACTGCGTTGCTTATCAGTGGGGATCCGCGTGACCCCTACTGAGCCAGTGACACGAGGCTCACCCCTACTTTTCAGGTGTGGTCATCTCTCCTTCCTTTGCGGTTCCTGGTGTGGCGTGTTCGTAGTTACCAGCAGTACCTGCGTCAGGCTTCCTCCGACCTCAGTGTACGTCTTTCTTTCTGTTGACTATACTTGTCTTTCCTTTGGACTGGACTCTGGTATAATCGTTAATTTTAACGGTTAATTAAAAAAGTAAGTTTATTTATGTTACTTTAGCAAACCTGATTAATGAAATTTGATTGCTTACTGTTATATCTGTGACTTCAATGTACTACACAATAATCCTTTTATCCCTTCGGAGCTTTACAGCTCTTGGGAGGCTTCACGGGTTCCAAGTGGTATCGGGTCTACTCGGTAGTCCTATTGGGTATATTCGGTATCCGGAGTCCGGATCGTCATAGGTGGTATCAGAGCAGTTATTGTGTGAAGTACATGGGAATCCGAGATATACAGTATCCAGAGTCCTGAAAGTCCAGTACAGTCTTTCGCTGGCTTAGGTTTCGCGATTCTTTGTCGCTTTGTTTCTATGTGTTGTCTTGTGCGTGCTGTGTCAGCACTGTACGAGATGGTTTTGCTCTCGTCAAGATGTGACGGGACGTTCTTTTTCATCGTGGTGTTTGTCTCGATCGTGCTGTACTTGGCAGAGTTCATCGATAGGCTTGAATATGTAGTACATTGTTCGAGATTTTTCCGTGGTTTGTTCCGGTGGCTGATGACTTTTCGAGTTGGTGTGATGGCCATAGACGTTCTTATGTTGTTTTGGTCATCCCAGCTTAAGTCTATGCAGCTCCTGAGGTGTTTCGCTTCTGTTGAAGTGGTTGCTTTGTTGCCTTGACTGAGAAGATGCTCAAGCGAACCTAGGATTTTTCTTCCTGGTGAGCTATTGTTAGTGAGCTTGATGCTTCTCATCCTGTTTGGTGGAGTCTTTTCGAGGTAAGGAAGTGCTGTCTTGGTGTGTCACGCCCCGAGCCTTTATTACAGCAAAAGACTAACTCGGGGAGCGTGAACAACCGGCATGGTAAGCCTCTTGCGAGCAAGAACGATCAGAGCGCAAGACAATCACACATAAAGATGCAATTGCACAATATATATTCAAACTTCAACTTTATTTCATTGATAATCAAATTGAACCCTCAATTTCAATCACTAATTCAACTTCCATTATGTACTAGACTCAAGAAATAGGAAAATTACATAGACTCAATCTAAACAATATAGACTTTCCTAAGTCTTCACTCTCATCTTGACAATACTTTCATTCGCTCTCGGACCCGCTACTTGTATAACCCGAATCCGAATTTGAATCACTTTCATCTCCTGAAAAGATTGAAAATAGGTAATGAGCACACTTGCCCAGTAGGTATCTTCGCATCAACATGAAGGCACTATTAAAGTAATTAACAATTTAGCTCTAAAGAATAAGGTAAAAATCATGCGAAAGCGATCAATCATGCGATTAAACCAAAGTAACAAGATGATCATGTAAGTTAGAATGAGAACAAATACGAACTAGTAAGAATGTAACAAGAATATGATATTGGCCTTTCATGAACAAGAATGTATCGAGAATGTACTAACAAGCCACATAATCATCACTCCAGTATCTTTTGCTTATGAGCAAGTACTTCGTGAATTTCTGGGGAATATCAAGCCAGAAAGTCATGTACAAGAATGTCATGTCGTGCCGTGGATTTTCACTTATTTATAGAGAAAGTACTCCCAGCGCAATGCGACGCCAGTAGCATCATACCCCATGTTTTATAAAATAGTATGTTTCCGACAATCAGCCGAGGGGACTACCATAGAGCCCTTGAACATAATCAGTGCTCGATCGCATCTTCAAGTATAAATCAAGGTTTTTCCACGCATGTAACAATAAAGTATGGCCAAGAATATAATGAGTTTAATTAAGCTCATGATAATAATAATTCAATGAATGAATGTTTCAATAAGAATCATGAAAAATCAAGAATGACTTTAGCAAGGTTATGCTTATGGAAATAAATCGGCAGCATAACGATACGTTCTTTATCTTCCATTCATTATATTAGGTTTCTTGATCAATATGATAAGTTCTAGATCATTAATAGTCCATCTAGAAACCTTGGAATATCAACCCTTTGTCCACCTTGAGTTAAAATACTCAAGCAGTGTGACGGTCGTGTACTGGGCCGTTACATGATGTGACGCTCCAGTATTGGGCCGTTATATTAGTCTGAATCCAGAACCAAGAAATCGGACCCAGTAGAATATGACGGTCGTATATTGGGCCGTTACTTGTGCATGACGGTCCAACATAGAGCCGTTACATTACTGATAATCAAAATTATCGATAGTGTAATCTAATCAATGGATTTTAATGGTACAACCAACTCGGCGTCCTAGTGGAAATCCCAGGCTCGCGGAGAATTACGGAGGCCTTGAAACAAGATTTTCTAGTCCATTGGAAGGAATATCCAATAGAGAGGTCGTCATGTCCAAGAATAGTGTTCCTATAGTGCAAAGTGAACTAATGGACAACATACCGGAATATGTGCCATATACTTAAAGAAATGACTCTATAGATAGGAAAGAATGTGTAATATTATGAAACCAAGATAAAACTCAGTCAATACAACTTTGGAAAAATCATGATTTAGAATACAAAACTATAGAGTTTTAGCCAATGAAATTAGCATAACTTAAAATAACCTAAGACACATTAATCATGCAATTTGATTATGAATCAGAAACTAAACTCAAAGTCATGATAATAGGTCCAAACTTAGCTATCTAAGCTTATTTATAAGTAAACTTAACTGGTTATTATTCTACCTTGGGCAGACAGAACACAAGTGTCTGACGGTCTAGGATAAGTGTGTTACAGTGTGTGACGGTTTATCGAGGAGCCGTTACAGTGGTGTAACGCTCCTGCTAGGGTGCGTCAGAGACAATAGAACAAATAAAAGCATAACAGGTTGTAACGGTCTATCGTAAGGCCGTTACATTCATGTGACTGTCTTACGTTGGTGCGTCAGAGAATCCGCTGGCAGTAAACTAAGTAAAGGTTTATGAAAACATAACATGCCTGGAAATCAACATACTACCACTGTCCTAGTCATGAAAACGAAGTATAGGCCAACTATATGCATAGGTTTAGTGAATAGACAGGATAATATCTTTTAAATTTCCATTTAGGGCTAAGAAATGCATGAATGTATAGAACTATGAAATCATGAAATTCTTTGTCTACAATGCATGAAATCAAGCACAATCAGAGGGCTTTTATTCCTAACAAGTTATTTTTTTTTGCCAATCATGAGATAACCTACCTCTTCTAGAACCTTAAAACTTCGAATTTGATGCTAGGTGCTACCCTTAGTCCCTTGTACTTCTTGTGATAAATCAACAACTTCAATCTGCTCTATTTTCTTCAGCCTCTTGACCTAAGGATGTGAAATTTTGAGGGTAAGAAGATGAAACTATTAGGAACAAAAAGTTCTAAAGGATCGCACTCTAATTACCTCGTTTAGTCGTCCTAATCTATGGATCTTCAGGGGACTTGCGTTCAGATTCCTGGGTTGCTAAGGTTGAATCAGCAACTTTGGAAGCTTCTATCTCCTTGGTTGCTTGATCTCCTAGCATGAAATTTGGAGAACCATTAGTCTAAAGTATACTAAACAAAAGCTTCTAAAGAACTTACCCGAATTTATGACTCCTTACCTTGATTCTTCACGAGCCAAAAGTAAGGGTCGCTCAGTTTAGAACCAGGTCCTATTTATAGGGTTTTGACTAGGGTTTGAAGATTAGATCGATTCTAGAGTCCTTAATTTGCCAGAACCTAATCCCTAAGAGTCCTTAGTAATGTTATAAGCTTCCTTAAGTCGATCTCTTGTAGATAGGATTTCAAAGTTCCAATCTTTTTATAATTTCCTCACCTTACGGAATCTGCAGGATGTAATGGTCGTGTCTAGGTGCGTTACAGGGCTGTAGCGGTCGCCCGATAGACCGTTACATGTAACGTATATAGAGTTTCAATTTGATAAAACTCTTTTATTCGTTTATCCATATAATTATCTTATATAATTAGTATTTATCCTTAAAATACGTGAATAAGCCAATTACCCTTCTAGAATATGGGCCAAACTTAATGGGCTTAGTCCATTAACCTTTTGGATAATAATTAGATAGGCTAGGTTAACTAATTAGCCTAATTGAGCCTTATAATGACTTATTAATCCAATAATCCTTCATTAATTTATTTATGCCTTTATAATTTCCATAAAACTATTTTATAATTCAAAAATTATATATATAAATTCTGGGGTACTACATGGTGAGACCTTTGTCTTGTGTCTACTTAAGTGTGGATAGTATTTCTTCTGAGCCTGATCTGCCTCTTTGTTCTACGGTTGCATGGCTTTAGACCTAATCTTTATGTTACGAGCCATTGTGCACCATGTTCGTCGTGCCGTGTCTAGCGGTCGATGTGTTGTGAAGGCTCATTTATTCTTCCAGAACATAATGGTAAGCGGAGATTAGCCTTTCCTTGTGCTTTGTGGTGAAGCTAGTGCTCATTATGGTTTGCCCTTAGGCGACTTGTGATCGGTTATTAGCAGGATCAGTACTCGTGGCGTAATACATTACGATTTTCATGAATTGCGATGGCGTCGAGTGTGTGCTAAGATGCGGATACCGAGGTATTTTCGATGCATGTGTGCGTTGTTTGAGTGCGTAGCGGAAGCGTGTGGGCTGATAACCCATGGGTCGAGGATCGTTGGTTGTAAGATTCTGACTGATCGAGAGAATTGTCATTCTCGATGTGGCTTCGTCTTGGCTTCCTGTGCCTTGGTGTTGTCTTTGCCGTGCCGTTATTCTTGAAGGCATTCTGGTGTTGGCACTGGTATTTGTGAGTATTGGGGAATCTGTCGGCATTTCTGCTGGTTGAGTACCCTCTGCTATATAATCCTTTCTTGGGTGTTGTGCTCTCAGGGCGTGATCGTGGTCCTTGAGATGCGTTTCCCGAGATTATCCTTCTAGTTGTCGTGGGTCTTTTCTTGGTGAGCTGTTCGTTGTATGACTAGTCCATTATAGTCGTATGTTCAGCTGTTATTGTGCCTTGATGTGACCCAGCTTGCGGTTGTGTTCTGTGGTTCTGTGTTCAATACGGAGCCAGGATCCTACAAGTGATGTTGTTGTCATTTTATTGTTGTTTCCCTATGAATCTGTCTTGCCATCGTGTGGACCATGGTCTTGTCAGTTGGTTGTGTTGTACTCTTCTTTCCTGATAGAGTTGGCATGCGACTCGAATCAGATGTAATATCTAAGTGAAGACTGACTTGATTGTGTTTGTGGTCCGGTGCTGTCGTTGGCATCCTGTGTGCTAGATTTCGTCATTGCCTTTGGCACTGGAGCCAATGTGTCAAGTTGTCAGCTGAGAGGACTATGCTTCCTTGTTTAAGTTGATGCTTGCCGTGTCTGTCATTTTGTTTTCCCGATAGTTGTTGTCGTGGCATGGGTCATGTCTCCTTTCCTGTGAGACGTAAGCGACGTTGCCTTGTTTCGGAGGTGTCAGACTTGCGTTCACATGTATGCCATGTTCATCTTTTGGATCAATTTTCCTTGAGATCCAGAGTGTGTGCTTGTGATGATGGTCTGGCGGTGTTCCTCTGAACTGCATTTTTCTGAGATTCGTGCTGTTTCAAGTTGTGTCTTGGGGGTTTGTTCGTCCCTGCTTCTTCTTGTTCCTTCCTTAAATTTTGAGGATGAAATTTCTTGAAGGAGGAGAGGCTGTAATACCCTGGATCTTTTGGATCCTTGTCGGAGAGTTTCGAGTCACTTTTGTAAGTCTTGAGTTGAGTTTTACGATCCGCGTGGGTTTTTCTCTCGTACAAGTTATGGAACCCTGTGGTGAGTTTATTTCTTAGTTCATCGACTCGAGGATGCTACAGTTGCGATGTACTCTTTGAGATGATCGTTTCGACAATTTTACGTATTTTTTTGAATTAGTGGATTTTTGGCCTAAAAATTAGATTTTTGAAAATTAGGAAAATTTCCGAATTTCTTTTCTTTTTATTCTTCTTCCTCTCTCCTCCCTTCTCATTCGCCGTCGCGACCCTCTCTCTCTCCCATTTTCTCTCTTCTCTCGCCCTCTGCTCCGGCTGCAGACGGAGGAGGCACGGGCAGGTTGAGGAGATGCCGTGGGAGTGGTCCGGAGCGCAATGGGGCGAGGATCGGACCGTTTCTAGCATGATCCCAAATGGTGGATTCAAAGCCGACGGTTGAGCTCGCGATGCAGTTTTCAGCGCGGTTTAGTCACTTCGGTGCACGGAAGCTTCGGTGAAAGTAGGGAGACGAATCGCCTACTTCTCCTCTGTGTTTTCCTTGCAATTTCATGTCGATCGGTGCGATTTTGAGCGGGTTTCGTTCAATTTCAGGAAAAGCATGCTCGGGGGGTGTGCGTCGGGTTCGTCGAAAAATGGCGATGATTTTTGACTAGACTAGTTTTATTGTGACCCCCAGCATGTATGTATTCCATTTCCGCTGATTTCGTGTTGATTGGTCGCCATTTGGGGCCGGTACGAGTCCGTGAACCCCGGTGACCCAATTAGGGTCGATTCGTTGGAATCGCCCGTTTATTACGATTTAGCTGTTGCATGGACCCCGTCCGGCCTGTGGAAGGTTAAATTTGTCGATTATGTCTATTTCCCCTACGTTTAGATGCGAATGGGGCGTGGAATGGCCGAGATCGGCCATTTCCCAAGTTTTCCCGCCGTATCGTGTTGGCGGTCATTTCAGAGACCGCTACAGGTCTCTGGCGGCCCCACGATGGACCACCACACTCCATAGTGTATCGGTTAGTTCTAGGTCGGCTGAGGTTGGCGGCCCAACCTCTGACCGCCATGTGTCTCTGGCGGCCTTATAGTGGTGCGCCAAGCTCAGTCGTGTCTCGAAAGTAGTGTATGTTGGTTCGAGTCTTAACGGTTGTACGATGAACCGCTATTTTGCTCTAGCGGCCCTTTCTTAGACCGCTATGGGTTGTTGACATTAGTCAATGGGTTAAGTCAGTTTGGGCTGGCGGCCCAAGCTTTGACCGCCAATGTGCTGTAGCGCGCCTTTCTTAGGCGGCTACTGTCCGTTTGACCGGGTCAATGTTTTAAGTCAGTTGGCCTTGGCGGCCCAATCTTCAACCGCTTCTTCGTTGTAGCGCACCTTCCTTAGACCGCTACAGTCCTTTTTTCTTAGGTTAATGTCTTAGGGCGGTTAGTGTGGCGGCTCATTCTTAGACCGCCTTAGTCCGTGTAGCACGTCTTTATTAGACCGCTTTTGGTGGTTTAACTAGATAGGTCGGTTCGAGGGTTGACTAGGTATAGCGGCCATATCTTTGACCGCCACAGTCACCTCACGGCACAGTGTAAGACCGCTAGACCCTTTGCCTCTGTGTGTGTAGCGCCTTCTTCCTTGATTGCTTGTGTTGTTTAGCGGCCAAGTGATGTACCGTTTGCGTCCCAGAGGATGGTTTACCGGTATTATGGTTTCTGATTGTCTTGGCTTGGCCTTGTGGTTTGCCCGCTGACCCGTGGATGTCTATTGACGTCCTATGAGGGCTATGACCATGTTATAAGGTAGCCAAGGGTGCTTGCGAGTCGTTGTCAGGTTTCGGTCAACCCGATGTGACCCAGTGGTTGACACGTGACCTTGTGTGTGTCTCGGCTATTCTGGATAGATCGAGACAATAGTTCTGGATGCCTTAATGTATCATCTTATATCGGTCTGTGTGTCCAGGTGTGCCGAGGGTCTTGTCCAGGTGTGCCGAGGGTCTTGGTGATACCTCAGGTCTCCGTGAGTCATTTTATGTGGATGTGTCGTTTCCTCTGGCTTAGGATTAGACCGATTGGTGGCTTCTTCCGCCGTTACGCGACGATCTTGACTCTGAGTCGTGAGACTGAATGATCGTTGTATCAGTAGGTCTAGTTGTCTTGTCCTGAGTCTGTTGGGAGTGGGTGTACTATCTTGGTGCTTTGTAGTACGTGTGATAGTGCTTGCTTGGCCTCTCTGTACTTCAGCACTCGTGTTTCAGAGTCTTTGTGTCTAGTGAGCCTCCACTAGTCGTAGCCTGATGACCTCGAGTGTCGACCCACCCGAGAGTGGTGGTGAGGTCAGTTCCCAAGATACGATTTTTAAGCTAGTTTCCGTCGGCCCCTGCTTTACGGTAGCGTCCTGCTGGGGGGGAAAACTATCTAGAGCTCTGGCTCTAGGCAAGAGTCGGTGTATGCACACGTGGTCAGGGGCGTTTTGGATGAACGCCGACGGGCATGACCCTGACTAGTCACTCATTACTGTAGTTCCTATTCTGATTCTTTGAGTATCTTAGTCTCTGTTGTTCTCGACGTCCGTAGCGAGATACTTGCGGCACAGTGTAAGACGTCAGTGGAAGCATCTAGATGTACTTCTAGTGAGGAGGTGCTTCCGTCATGTGACACATGACTCTCACATTTCTCGTGTGTCGTGACCTCTTTGGGTTAGTCTTTTCTTGGCTATACCCGAGGTTAGTGTCGTGTATGCGTCGATGTCTGTGTCTGTCTAGGTCTTTTCTAGGCCTTTTGTCTGTTTTCATCGGCCTTAGTTCTGAGGCTAGTGTCTTGCCGACGGATCGATAACTCCTGACTTTGTGAGATCAGGGTTCACCTGTATGTCGCTGCTTGGAGTAGCTTAGGGAGCCGTGCTTTGATCGGTAGCCGTGTTCTCATTCTTCACGGCTTAGTTTTTCCCTTTTCTTTTAGCTGTTCCTATTCCTTCCGTTTTCGGCTTTCTTTTATAGCTTTCTAGTTGTAGTTTAGCTTTTCCTGCTTTACTACTAATGTTGTTTTAGTTGTTGTTCCGTGTTACAGCATTGCTTTTCAGTGGGGATCTGCGTGACCCCTACTGAGCCAGTGACACGAGGCTCACCCCTGCTTTTCAGGTGTGGTCGTCTATGCTTCCTTTGCGGTTCCTGGTGTGGCGTGTTCGTAGTTGCCAGCGGTACCTACGTCGGGCTTCCTCCGACCTCAGTGTACTTCTTTCTTTCTGTTGACTATACTTATCTTTCCTCTGGACTGGACTCTGGTATAATCGTTAATTTTAACTGTTAATTAAAAAAGTAATTTTATTTCTGCTACTTTAGCAAACCTGATTAATGAAATTTGATTGTTTACTGTTATATCTGTGACTTCAATGTACTACACAATAATCCTTTTATCCCTTTGGAGCTTTACAGCTCTTGGGAGGCTTCACGGGTTCCAAGTGGTATCGGGTCTACTCGGTAGTCCTATCGGGTATATCTGGTATCCGAAGTCCGGGTCGTCACACTCCTTCTCTATTGTCTTGTATCCTGGAGTCAGCCAACAAAGATTTGAGTCTGAAAAAGAAAATTCTTCTAGGACAGAAGGACGTCCCTCCCGACATACCAGCCATTGAAATTCAAGATGCTGCTGGTCCATTTGGTCAAATAACCTTATTATTTATTTTGACCAATCAAAGGAGAGGTTCATTTCAAAGAACTCTTATTTTTCTCCAGCCAATCAAAGTGCAGCCACCTGGAGGGAACTTGCTACCTTTTTCCTCTATAAATAGAATGGCCCTTCCACCAGGGAAGAGTTGGCCGAGCATTGTATCAAAGGAAGTATTCTTTAGCTCGTGCCCAAGAAGAGAAAAAGTGAAGAAGAAGATAAAGAGAAAAAGAAGAGAAAAAGTGAAGAAGAGGAAAGGAAGAAGAGTTAGAAGGCCCCTTCACCCTGGTTCGACCCAGTCTAGTGGCGAAAAGGGAAGTGAGCTGAGGAAGCAAAATCCCAACCTTGAAGAGAATGCTTCATGACTCAGTCAGGAGCTACAGTTGACTTTTCAGCTCTGATTAATGTTTTCATTTCCTACTTTAAACTCCATATCTGTGTGTGTGCTTGGGGCTGTGTCCCCGTGTCTTCTTGCTGCACTTGCGGCATGTTTCTTGTTTTCCTATTTTTGTGTGTGTGTGTGGGGGGGGGGGGGGGGGCTTGTCCCCGTACGCTACATTTGCAGCATGAGGACCACATCCTCGTGAGGATCTTGTCCTCGTGAGGAGCTTGCTCCTCGTGTGGCTGGGGTGTCATCACCGTGTGGTGCTGTGAAGCACTGTGAGGACTCTGTCCTCATGAGGACCTCATTCTCATGAGGAGCTTGCTCCTCCTATGGTTGGGGTTAGTCCCCATGGGGCTTGTCCCCGTTGCGGCATTTGCATCGTATAGGGAAGCCTCATCGGGTTTTGGTGAGGGGTGAATGTACGTCTGCAGGTTTACAGACTGAACCACCTTAAAAATCCATTATGTTGTGGTGTGTCCTTGTGTGATTGCCTCCATTTCTTCTATCTCCACTTCACAGGGTCCTATGCTTTTATTTCTACATTTCTATCAGTTGAACACTGCACATATTGTGAGTCTCCACCGTTTACCAGCATTCTTGCTGAATAAACATAGGCTCCAATCATTGGGTTTCTGGTGTGTTCATTTCATTCATTATAACATTACTTACACACACACCAATGGGTTGCTAAGATCTCTACCTTGTAATGCAACAGATCTTGCAAGCTGATATAACTGCGATAAGGCTACGTCGACTCCACTACCTAGCTGCGTCGACCTCAGCCTCTTCCTTAACTGCAACCCTCTGTCTCTTAGTGTAGGGTGTTTTGCTCTATTGCCTTACAGAATCATTGTCAATACGGTTGTGCATTTTTGCATAGAGCATCCACTACATACACTGTGAGCCATTCACCATTTGGCAGCACTTTTGCTGTTTGAATAAAGGCTCACACGCACACACTCAAGTAGGCGCTCACGTAATCTGAATCTTCATAAGTAGATTTCAGATATTTAACCACATTCTGTTGTGTGCTCAAGCCAGAAGTTTGTCTAGTGAAATGATTTTTTAAGAGGGCATATTTTAAAAGGGGATCTATTCAACCCCCCCCCCCCCCCTTCTAGATCCGGTTGCACCCCATGGGACCCAACAATTGGCATCAGAGCTAAGCTCTGTGTACCTAAGATCCTATGATCTTCAGAGGTGATCCTAGTGTAACCAGTGTTGATTCTTGTTGCTGAACTGCTTTGATTGAATTTCTTTATCAGTTTCAAGTATGCCATCCGGTTTGGCAACCTGTGCAAAGTTGATATCCTTTTGAGCTGCTCAAGGCACTTCGTCATAATGAATTCCTTCTTGATGAACTGTGATATGTGCCTTTTACATTGTTTGATTTTTTAGCTATCTTTCAGTTATGCTTGTATTTGATAATTCTTTTGTTCATAATTATCCTGATTGAACTGAGATTTACAATCTGCATTAAATGAAAATTCATTTGATGGACTACGACTTGAAAAGGATCTTAGCAAGATCAAAATGTCTGGCTCTTGAGGAAAATAATCATTGTAGCAACCCGGATAAAAGAATTATAGGAATAAAATTTCCTAAACAAATAAATCCTTCAAAATAAATAAGACGAGGAAAAATTATAAAGCCCAAACCTCCATTAAAAGGGCCTTAACCCATACATCTTCAGAAGCCTTAACATATACCCATGGGCCTTATGGGCTATGTATAATTAATAAATCCTAAAATATTAGCCAAAGAACTAATGGGCCTTATGATTATAAGGGGCTTGAGGGATATAGCCTTAAATACATGAACACTTAAGGGCTTTTTACAATACACCTGGGTTTTTCATCCCCTTCGAACGTGCATGAGACTTTAGGGTTTGGCAGAAAGAAGATAAATGTGGGAAGGAGGCTGCAGATTTGGATAGAAAGGGATTTGCATGGGGAAATATTAGACCTTGTAGGATTCTTGTATGGGAAATATTATTCCCATTAGGATTCAACCTCGTATGATTCCCCTCTCCCTATAAATAAAGCCCTCCATCGAAAGAGTAAGGGCGACTGTTGCTGCTGCGAAGGAGCCCCTGCGTCGATGTCAACCTGCTGCTCTGCTACTGAACAAGAAGAAAGAAAGCTTCTTCTTCTTCCGAGCGACATCCTCCTCCTATAGCTATAGTGACGTAAAGAGGAAGCCGTTGCTTCTTACTCTTCCTATTTCTTCGTTGCTGCTGGTTCCCAGGCGTAAAGAGAAGGGTTGTTGTCCTTTATCTTCCTACTTACTATAGTTGCAGCTGGCTGCTTCTCCGTCTTCTTATCTCTGCCGTAGCTACCTGCTACTGCATATTATTGTCTTTCTTTCTCTCCCGTCGTCATCCCAATCAAGCACAAAAGGTAAGTTTTCTCTAAATCCAAGATCAAACCCTGTAACATGTAAATATAGTATTCCATGCATGCATAGATCATATCCTGATAGTTTTCTGAATGTCGTTCTTTCTTTTCAACATATAAAAGAATTTGCGACCAACAACCTGGACGCAGATTCCTGCAATTTGCGACTCATCACAGAGACGCTCATTAATTAGCAATGGATAGATATGATGCCAATTTATTTGGCAAATTAATAAATACAACATGTTTAAAATTTAATAACTATGTAACCGTACATCTAAATTTCATGTTCTACATATATCTAGATTCCGCTTATTTTTCACTACATGTCTATATGATTAGTTTTCTTAAAAACCCCATAAACATCAAAAGGACACTATTCATCCCCTAAATGAACAGTATCTCGAGTAAATGAACAGTACATTGTATCTGGAAATGCATCTACCAGGTGTTCATTAACCTGTAACTCAAAAAGATTTAGCGCCTGAATACACAAACGCCAATATGTGTTCTATTTAATAAAAAGGGTGGAAATAAAGAATGAGTGATTAAATATATTGACGCCTAATAATGAACTGGTGCCTTTTTATTAGGATGCCTTGTAAGACCCCAGAATTTTTATAAATTATTTTTGGTATATTTAATTATATTCTGGGAATTTTAAAGACCTAAAATGGATTAATAAATAAATGTTGAATTTATAAGTCATTATAAGGCCCAATTGTGTTAAACAATTAACCTAGCATATTTAAATAAAATCTAAAAGGGTTAAGAACCAAGCCCATTAAGTTTGACCCATATTCTAGAAGGTTATTTAGCCTATTTACGTATTTTAAGGATAAATACCATTTTTATGGATAATAATATAGCTAATTAATGAAAGAGTTTGATTTATGTTGAACTCTGTGCACGTTGGATATAACGGTCTATCGTGCGACCGCCACAGCCACGTAACGCACCTAGACTGATGCGTTACACCCTGTCAGTTCCGTGAATGGAAGAACGAGTAGAAAGATTGGAACTTTGGGATCCTATCTACAAGAGACCTAATTGGGAGAGCTTGTAAGGTTACTAAGGACTCTTAGGGATTAGGTTCTGTCAAATTAAGGACTCTAGAATCGATCTAATCTTCAAACCCTAGCCAAAACCCTATAAATAGATCCTAGTTCTGAACTGAGCAACCCTTACTTTTGGCTCGTGAAGAAACAAGGTAAGGAGTCATAATTTCGGGTAAGTTCTTTAGAAGATTTTGCTTAGTATACTTTAGACTAATAGTTCTCCAAATTTCGTGCTAGGAGATCAACCAACCAAGGAGATAGAAGCTTTCAAAGTCGCTGATTCAGTCATAGCAACCCAGGAAACTGAACGCAAGACCCCTGAAGATCAAGAGATTAGGACGTCTAAACGAGGTAATTAGGGCTCAGCCCTTTAGAACTTTTTGTTCACCTTAGTTTCAGCTTTTTACCCTCAAAATTTCACGTCCTTAGGTCAAGAGATTGGAGAGATAGAGCGACGTGAAGTTGCTGAAAAATCTTAGGAAGGGAAGAACTAGGGCGTGTCTTGCAGTCCCAAATTGGAAGCTTAAAGGCTAGTTAAGAGGTAGGTCATCTCATGATTGGCAAAAACATCTTGTTAGGGATAAAAGCCCCCTGGTTTGGATTGATTTCATGCATGATAGATCATAAATTTCATGTTTTAATAGTTCTATACATTCATGCATCTCTTAGCCCTAAATGGAAAATAAAAGATATTATCTTGTCTATTCACTAAAACCTATGCATGTAGTTGGCCTATACTTCGTTATCATGTCTAGAATAGTTGCAGTATTTTGATTTCCAGGCATGTTATGTTTTCATAAACCTTTACTTTATTTTACTGCCAGCAGATGATCTGACGCATCAAGGTAAGACCGTCACAATGATCTAACGGCCTTACGATAAGCCGTCACAACCTCTGCTGTATCTTAATTACTTTGTGGTCTCTGACGCATCTTAATAGGAGCGTTACACTACTGTAACGGCCCTACGATAAACCGTCACAAGACTGTAACGCGCCTATCGTAGACCGTCAGACATTATGTTCTATCAGCCCGAGACAGAATAATAACCAGTTAAAGTTTACCTATAAATAAGCTTAGATAGCTAAGTTTGGACATGTTATCATGACTCTAAGTTTAGTTACTGATTCATAATCGAAAGTGCATGATTAAGGTGTCTTAAGTTATTTTAAGTTATGTTAATTTCATGTGCCAAAATTCTATAGTTTTGTATCTAAATCATGGTTTTCAAAGATGTATTGACGGAGTTTATCTTGGTTTCACGTTGCTATACATTCTCTCTCTATCTATAGAGTCATTTCTTCAAGTACATGGCACATATTCCAGTATGTTGTCCATTAGTTTACACTTTGCACTATAGGAACATTATTCTTAGACATGAGGACCTCTCTATTGGATATTCCTTCCAATGGACTAGGAAATCTTGTTCAAGGCCTCCGTAATTCTCTGCGAGCCTGGGATTTCCACTAGGACGCCGAGTTGGTTGTACCATTAAATCCCATTTAGTAGATTACACTATCGATGTTTTCTAGTTCTAGCAATGTAACGGATCTATATTGGACCGTCAGTCCCATATAACGGCCCAATATACAACTGTCACCTTTAGCTGAGTCCAATTACTGTTTCTGGATTCAGTCTTTATAACGGATCAAGGCTCGACCGTCACGTTAACGTAACGGCCCAGTACAAGACCGTCACATTAAATTGAGTCTATTTTCTTCTTTCGGGATTCAGACCATTGTAACGGCCCAACCCTGGAGCGTCACATGAGTGTAACGGCCCAGTACTTGACTGTCACAATGCTTGAGCTAGTTAACCTGAGATTTGACCCAAGGGTTTGTTAGGGTGCTAGGCCCGGATACAGAGGGGGGGTGAATGTATCCCTCTAAAAATTATGCCCGAATTAAAACACTAAATGCTCAGATATGCAGAATAAAAACTAATGAGCTTTCCAAGAGAAGATGATGATCAAACAATTGATCAACCAGTTGGACTGCAACAATGCGGCCTCCTGATCACACCAGACTCGCAAGCAGAGCTAATCAACCCAAGCACACTTAGCAGAAGACAATGCTCAGAGATTACTCCCAATTAACACAACTAACCAAGCATGCACATCCTGTGAAGGGGAGGTAGAAGGCAAGGAACAAACGCACAAGCCCAAACACACAGCACAGAAGATTTTTAGGTGGTTCGGTCACCAAGACCTACATCCACCCCTCACTCCCAACCGGAGTGAGGATTCCACTAGCAACGCTAGCACAGCAGACTCAGTCTGCAAACACTTGCTGCCAAACAGCTTGACTAGGGGAACAGCCTCCCCTCTTCCTCCAGACTGGAGGGATACCCCAAGTGACTCCCAGCCACTTGGAAACTAGAGACCGAAGTCTCTCTTCCTCCAGACCAGGAGGGAACCCACCAGTGACTCCCCGTCACCAGCAAACCAGAGGTCGAAGACCTCTCTACCTCCAGACCAAGAGGGACCCCTGGACTTGCAACCTACAAGCCTAGAACCGGAGATCAGATCTCCCTTCTCCTGAACCAACAGGAGGAACCCGACCTCAGTCTAGAGGATCGGAAGTACAAAGCTAACCAAATGAAAAAGGAAAAATAAGAAAAGAAAAATACACAGCGATCAGAAAGCTGTAAAGAAAGATAACACAGATGTGGCTCGCATGGAGCTGACTGGCCTGGATTTGATCCACGGTCCAGTAGGAACTTCTTCTGCTACTTCTCTTCTTCTTCTTGTGCTGGATCGACAGCTTCTCTTCACTCTGCCTTTTTCTTTCTTCTCTCTTTCTTCTCACTTCTCACGAGCACTATCTCTCTCTTTTCCTTCTTCTGCTCTCACTTTCTTCTCTGCTCTCCTTTTCTCTCGCACTATTCTCTCCTTCTTCTCTACAACCCCTTTTCTTCTTGCCGGCTCACTCTTCTTCTATTTCTTCTTCTTCTCTTTTTCTTCTTTCTCTTTTTCTGGATCGAAGGGCTTTCTGCTCTTTTTGGCTTCTTCTACGATCAATCTTCTACAGAGGATGAAGACTCGCATATATAGCAGCAACAGCACACTGTGCGAGTGTGGCTTCCACGTTTCCTGCCCTAGAAATTCGGACCACGTGGCAGCATCCTGGTTCACGAGCCAGGCACCTCGGATCACGTGCCCTTCAATTCAAGGACATTCGACCAGTAAAACTCAAGTCTACTGCGTTGACTCCATCAGCCTACTGCGTTGACGCATCTGTGTCGGCAGTCCAGTGATCAATGTATTTGGCGGATAGACATGCTGCGTTGACGCTGCTAGGCTAAAGCGTTGACGCAGTGGTGTATTTCTGCAGCTAATAGTTCGGCTTGTTTGCATGCTGCGTGGACGCTAAGAACTCCAGCGTTAACCTTCTAAATTGTCTCCGAGCTAGATGCCTATCAGGCTCAATGGCTGCGTCGACGCTGTCTAGCAATGGCGTTGACGCATGGATATGTTCCAGTGAACAAACAGCCTAGCCTTTTTAACTGCTGCGTCGACGCTTCCAACCTGTGGCGTTGACGCATTGATGAGTTCCAGTGATCAAGTCTTCAGCAGATGGGAGTGCTGCGTCGACGCTCTCAGCATGCTGCGTTGACGCATTAGTGTTCCAGCGGCTGAAATTGGATGGCTTCAGCCTTCTTGCGTCAAGGAGTGCGTTGACACATTGTGCAGCTGCGTCCACCCTCTGGTCACTTTGTCGATCCATCAAGCTGCTACGTCGACCCAACGAGCTGCAGCGTCAACGCTGCCAAGGTACTCCAGAGGCTGCAATAAGGGATTCTTGAACCGTTGCGTCCACGCTACTTGCTCACTACGTTGATGCACCAGAATAATCCAGGAGCTTCTTTCTTGATTGTTTGAAGTGCTGTGTCCACGTGTCAGCATTTCAGCCTCTTGGATCACGTGCCAAGTCTTGATGGCCTGAATCATCTGCAGACAGATAGAGGAAAATGAACTTAGTTCAGACGAATGTATATACTTAAGCAGAGCTGCCAGGGTATGGACTTGAACAGTGCAGCGAGTGTACAGACTTGGTAAAACAAGGTCCAGTGTATAGACTTGGTAAAGTGAAGTCCAGTGTATAGACTTCAGTTGAGTTCAGGACTCTAACAACGAGTGTATAGACTTAAGGTATAACAACCGAATGTATAGAGTTGAAGCCTGACAACCCAATGTGTAGACTTGAAACTTGGAAGGATGTACACACTTGACCAATTCAAAGACGAATCAAGTGTACAGACTCTGAGTCCAAACCAACGGCTGTACAGACTTAGAATGTGAAGACTGATGTATGAACAGTCCGTTGTACATACTTCATGAGACGATGAACGATGTATGGACTTGACAAAGACGCTGACAGAGACGGTCCACTGTACATACTTGATGCATGTGAACAGTGAGACGGATGAATAGACTTGATGACTGTAGCAGTGTATAGACATTGGACTTCGCCATGCTTACACTAAGCGATGTACACACTTGCTGCCTGACTAATGTGCATGACAATGTATAGAGTCGATGAACTACAACATGAACATATCAGCAGAGAAGTAATGCACAGAACAGAAATCAAGCACAAACCAATTTATCACAGCATGACTCGAGCATACACATGCATTCTTCACAATTCAGACATATTCAAGATAATGTGGTGACTCATTCATGTTGCTATCATTAAAACACCACATCATCAACAAAGCACAAGGGGCACAACAATCTCCCCCTTTTTGATGATGGCAACATAATGAGTCACACTGACTCATCAAACTATTCTCCCCCTTTGACATAATCAAAAAGAAGGGAAATGGTTTGATAGTCAAATGCAGCACACAAAAATAACACATAAATGCAGAGAATGAGTCATGGTTCTTTAAAATGAAGATCTCCCTTATGACAATGAAACAGCTCTCCCCCTATCAACATGCATGATTGACTACTCTCCCCTTAGATGTAAATAAACCATAACTCCCCCTGAAGCACAGGAATGGACTCTGGTTATCCAATAAATCAATCTGAAATCAGCCATTACAAAGAATCTGAATTCTGGTGAAAGTGCCACAGAATCAGAACTTATTACAGAACAAGATGAAAGATTCCAACAGTGTGGAGAGAAATACATCTCAGGAATCAATCGGAAATCTACCACCATAAGGATTCTGAAGTTCAGAAGGCTGCAAGTGAACAAGGTAATAATGGGAGTGGCACCTCACATTTGTATGGTCAGAAAAATGCAGATGGAATCAGTCAACCGATAAGAGAGGAGTTGACTATACAGTTTTTGTTGATCATGCATGAATCTGATCATGAGGGATTTGAATGCATACATCACTTCAATAAGTCTTAAAAGATGTAGACTCTTCTATCATAAAGAGTTATGAAGTGGCAACTTAACCAATCTGATTTAATTTCAATGTATACCAAATTTGTCAAATTAAACTCAATACTCATATCTGAATCCAAGTTCTAATAAAGGTGAACCAAATATTCAGATAATACAAAAAAAAAGCAATCATCTTTTATCTTACACACATGATCTCAATGACTCTTTCAAGAGTTACACATATTAGTATTGATGTTAAACACTTTTTCCAAGAATATTAGTTGACACAATATATTTGAAGCACATTATATTTTTCCTGAGCAATTTAAGTTGATCAACACCTTTTTACATGAGACACAACAAGTCTTAGTTGAAGTGACCCAGTTACTCAGAGTGATAACTGTCATTGCCTCTCAACAGTGAGACCAGAGTTAGCAATATAAGTGTCTTTTTGCATGAGGAGACACCTTGATCAGAGGCCAGACTCCCCAGTTACTCAACACAAGTAAGCCATTGCTCTGTCAGATTGTGTTTTACTAAATTTTCACCAGAGATAACTATGGCACCTCATGACATGAGTTACTTTATTTCATTGATAAAGAGCTCAGTTTCTCAGTGACGAGTCATTACTCTGAATTCACAATTTTTCATTTAGTCAACTTTTTCAAGTTAATGTTTAACCACAACACTCACTCTATGTAACTCTACCAAAGTAGCCTTGATTTCAAATTTTCAGATATCAGATGAGAGACATTAAGGATTACATGACACAAGAGGTTAAAGTTTATTAACCCTTATCATTCAGATATTTTCAATTCATTTAATTACAAAGTTGAGAATACATTAATCTTATATCAGTCTGATTCAGTGATAATTCTTAATCCTATATGATAGGAGTTTCTACCAAAATCTCAGACTGAATTGCATGACATGCAGCTTAAGTTCCTCAGATCAGAACAATAAATTTAGCTGACCAACAACTCAATAATGGAGCCAAAATAGTCACACCAGCTAAGAGGTATATGAAGGAAGAGTACAAGCTGGTGGAAGAGTCAATCAGCAAGAGAGAATAAGGGTTTAAAGTCATTTCAGTCAGACAAAATGAGACACTCCTTCTTCAACAGATTGAGGATTAGCAGCCAAATTTTCAGATTCAAGAAGGTATGAACTCAAAATAGTCAATTGATGATTTGAAAGAGTGTAGAGTGAATTTTAAATAGTGACAACAATATAATAATGCTCCCCCTGTCTATATGCAATGAATCATTTCTTTTCAAATTTAATTTTCTTCAAATTGATGATATGCAGTACATTGTTCTATATGGACCATGCCCCTTGGTACTTGGCAGAGAACTTGGTCTCAAGGACCATCTCACACATAGTAAGAATCTCCAAGCGGATTTCCCTGCCTTTTGGTAGCTTACTATTTGATATACCAGGGTTATGCATGACAATGGAACATAAAGCCGTCCTACATGCATTGAACAATTTCATTGACAGTCATGCAAAAGATGTATGTAGACATAAGACACATGCATTGACTGAGTGTACTAAATGACCCATTTAAAGTCAGTGCAAGTTATGCATTTAACAACAAGCATGCAATGCATTTACACAAAGTCTATATAATGCATCAACTGTCTACACTAAAGAATCATTCAAATTCAGTTCAACATATGGCAAGAGAAGAGCATCATATATGCAGAATTGAATTCAATAGCTGAGTCTGGAATGCAGACTGATCAGCTAGACATGAAGAGAACATCAGAAACCAAACATGCAAATCAACAATTTTCAGATGATGAATTTAAAACAAAATTCAGAACTGACCTGATAGGTAGGATCCTGGGGTTTCTCATACTTGAGTGCCTTGGTTTATTAACCCCTCTTTATTCATTCCAAGGCACACCTGCAGCAAAACAATCACTTTGATCTTGCAGGAACCCAAGCAGCCTTGGGTCCTGTTTTATCCCTAAAAGGTGTTCTAAACGATTTCTTAGCAGTATTATCATCATGATCCACCTGGTAACAGTTATCCATGAAATGACCAAATTTTCCACAATCTCTACATGATGTAGCAAACCTTGAATTCTTTTTGTGGACATTATTATCATCATGGAATCTATGTGAGTTTGCATGAAAATTTTTGTTACTTGCATGAGATTTTGATTTGGCATTGCCTGCCCACAAGCATTCAGAAGCTCGGTGGCCAGGTTTTCCACATTCAAAACATACAAGAATCTTTTCTTTAAAAATAGGTTTATTTCTACCAAGAAAATTTCTATTTGCAGGGAATTTATCAAATTTGGAATTAAAATATTTTCCCTGAGCATACCAGCAGTCCTTGACTGCATGCCCATACTTGCCACATTCAAAACACCTTAGGTGCTTACCTCTTGAACCATTATATTCCCATGAAGTCCTAAACCAACACTCAACAGCTTTATGACCACGTTTGTTACAATTATAACAAATGATGTGTTGGTTTGAAGCATACATGTTTCTTTTGGGGTGATGATGAACAGAAGACCTAGCATGCATTTTATCATCTTGTTTCATGATGAAACAGGCATCCATGAAATGACCATACCTACCACAGTAATGACAAGATGTATCAGACTTCCTAGTAGCATGATTTCTACCAAATGAATTTCTCGAATGCAATGTTTCACTTGCATGCCCATCTTCGATCAATAATCTGCAATCATCCATTACATGGCCTACCTTGCCACAATAATGGCATGAAACACTCTTATCAGATGCATACGGATAATTAATTGAGCTATGAGCAGTATGTATTGAGTCATCAGATGCAGTATAGGTAGCAGATTTAAAGACACAAGTAGGGACATATTTATCCTTGTTTTTCATACCATTTTTGCTCATTTGTTTACCCTTGTTCACAACTTTTATTTGTTCTTCATTTTTCTGGGCCTTGAATTGGAAAACAGATGATGTAGATGTTTTAGGAGGCCCAGAGCAGCTTGCAATGTCAGAGCTGCGAACAAAAGTAGTGTACAACTTTTTCTTAACAGATTTTTCAATTTGGGATTTGCATCCTTGTTCTCCACTTGATTTAGTGGCGTTATCACACAAAGGAACATTCATTTTCTCTTTTCCCTTGGTAGATTTAGACATGGAACGAACAAGTTTACTTATTTCAGATTGCAGAGAACAAATTTTGAGTTCTGAATTAGTCAAGTCTTCCTCACATGAGATAATTTGTCTCTGCATGACATCATTCAAATTTTTAACAATTTCTAGTTCTTGTTTCAGTTTCAATTCATTCTCAAATTGAATTTCCTTATCAAGCATTAAAAGCTTCTCAGACATAGCAGAGTTCAATAGCTTCAGCTCTTCATTTTCCTTTCTTATTTGTTCATTCTGAACCAGTTCATCAATTAGGATTTGATCTTTTCCTAGTGAATTCAGCTCATTCTCTAGTTCAGAAATTTTATCAGTAAGTTCATTATTTTTGTTTTTCAGCACAGAAATGTGTTCTTTATGCTTGTCAAGTTCAGCTTGATTTTCTTGTTGGAGCCTTTTAGCCTTTTCATTTTCAAGCTTCAGTTGATTCATTTCTGAGCCTGTATTTCCAGCTTCTTCCAATTGCTTCTTATAGTTCTGAATATCAATCAGATAAGCATCATGAGACTGTTTCAATTTTGAGCAATTTTCACATGCTAAATCAGAACAATTTTGATCAATCTTTTTCTTTAGTCTTTTATTTTCAGATTTTACTTTTCTATATTTTTCATACAATTCAGCATACATTTCCTTTAAATCATCAGAAGTCATTTTGTCAGAATCAGATTCAGAATTTACCTGGTCTTCTTCTTCATTGCTTGAAGTGCTTCCTCTTGCCGTTAGACATTTCTGGTTCTCATGAAATGTGATCACTGAATCCCAGATTTTCTTCACAGTCCTACATGTAAGAATAGAGGAAATGACATTAGCATCTACAGCATTCTTCAGAATGTCCCGAACTCTTATATTCTCACTGTTCAGTTGTTTATCCTTCTGGGACCATTTATTCTTCTCTGGAGGCAAAACATGTGGACCATATTCAACGAGAACCCACAGTTTTGGATCTATAGAGTTTATAAAACCACATAGACTGCGTGACCATTTCTTGAAGTTAGAACCATCAAAAACTGCAGGTGATGCCATTATAAAGCAATCGAATAGACTCAGATCAATGAGCTAGAAAGTAATATCAGAAGAATGCACCACACTGGAACTGTAAAGCATGAAATCAAATCAGCAGGATCCTCTGCAGATCGTTGGATCTGGAAGTCAGAGACCTGCTCTGATACCAATTGTTAGGGTGCTAGGCCCGGATACAGAGGGGGGGTGAATGTATCCCTCTAAAAATTATGCCTGAATTAAAACACTAAACGCTCAGATATGCGGAATAAAAACTAATGAGCTTTCCAAGAGAAGATGATGATCAAACAATTGATCAACCAGTTGGACTGCAACAATGCGGCCTCCTGATCACACCAGACTCGCAAGCAGAGCTAATCAACCCAAGCACACTTAGCAGAAGACAATGCTCAGAGATTACTCCCAATTAACACAACTAACCAAGCATGCACAACCTGTGAATGGGAGGTAGAAGGCAAGGAACAAACGCACAAGCCCAAACACACAGCACAGAAGATTTTTAGATGGTTCGGTCACCAAGACATACATCCACCCCTCACTCCCAACCGGAGTGAGGATTCCACTAGCAACGCTAGCACAGCAGACTCGGTCTGCAAACACTTGCTGCCAAACAGCTTGACTAGGGGAACAGCCTCCCCTCTTCCTCCAGACCGGAGGGATACCCCAAGTGACTCCCAGCCACTTGGAAACTAGAGACCGAAGTCTCTCTTCCTCCAGACCAGGAGGGAACCCACCAGTGACTCCCCGTCACCAGCAAACCAGAGGTCGAAGACCTCTCTACCTCCAGACCAGGAGGGACCCCTGGACTTACAACCCACAAGCCCAGAACCGGAGATCAGATCTCCCTTCTCCTGAACCAACAGGAGGAACCCGACCTCAGTCCAAAGGATCGGAAGTACAAAGCTAACCAAATGAAAAAGGAAAAATAAGAAAAGAAAAATACACAGCGATCAGAAAGCTGTAAAGAAAGATAACACAGATGTGGCTCGCATGGAGCTGACTGGCCTGGATTTGATCCACGGTCCAGTAGGAACTTCTTCTGCTACTTCTCTTCTTCTTCTTGTGCTGGATCGATAGCTTCTCTTCACTCTGCCTTTTTCTTTCTTCTCTCTTTCTTCTCACTTCTCACGAGCACTATCTCTCTCTTTTCCTTCTTCTGCTCTCACTCTCACTTTCTTCTCTGCTCTCCTTTTCTCTCGCACTATTCTCTCCTTCTTCTCTACAACCCCTTTTCTTCTTGCCGGCTCACTCTTCTTCTATTTCTTCTTCTTCTCTTTTTCTTCTTTCTATTTTTCTGGATCGAAGGGCTTTCTGCTCTTTTTGGCTTCTTCTACGATCAATCTTCTACAGAGGATGAAGACTCGCATATATAGCAGCAGCAGCAGTAGCACACTGGGCAAGTGTGGCTTCCACGTTTCCTGCCCTAGAAATTCGGACCACGTGGCAGCATCCTGGTTCACGAGCCAGGCACCTCGGATCACGTGCCCTTCAATTCAAGGACATTCGACCAGCAAAACTCAAGTCTGCTGCGTTGACTCCATCAGCCTACTGCGTTGACGCATCTGTGTCGGCAGTCCAGTGATCAATGTATTTGGCGGATAGACATGCTGCGTTGACGCTGCTAGGCTAAAGCGTTGACGCAGTGGTGTGTTTCTGCAGCTAATAGTTCGGCTTGTTTGCATGCTGCGTGGACGCTAAGAACTCCAGCATTAACCTTCTAAATTGTCTCCGAGCTAGATGCCTATCAGGCTCAATAGCTGCGTCGACGCTGTCTAGCAATGGCGTTGACGCATGGATATGTTCCAGTGAACAAACAGCCTAGCCTTTTTAACTGCTGCGTCGACGCTTCCAACCCGTGGCATTGACGCATTGATGCGTTCCAGTGATCAAGTCTTCAGCAGATGGGAGTGCTGCGTCGACGCTCTCAGCATGCTGCGTTGACGCATTAGTGTTCCAGCGGCTGAAATTGGATGGCTTCAGCCTTCTTGCGTCAAGGAGTGCGTTGACGCATTGTGCAGCTGCGTCCACCCTCTGGTCACTTTGTCGATCCATCAAGCTGCTGTGTCGACCCAACGAGCTGCAGCGTCGACGCTGCCAAGGTACTCCAGAGGCTGCAATAAGGGATTCTTGAACCGCTGCGTCCACGCTACTTGCTCACTGCGTTGACGCACCAGAATAATCCAGGAGCTTCTTTCTTGATTGTTTGAAGTGCTGTGTCCACGTGTCAGCATTTCAGCCTCTTGGATCACGTGCCAAGTCTTGATGGCCTGAATCATCTGAAGACAGAGGAAAATGAACTTAGTTCAGACGAATGTATATACTTAAGCAGAGCTGCCAGGGTATGGACTTGAATAGTGCAGCGAGTGTATAGACTTGGTAAAACAAGGTCCAGTGTATAGACTTGGTAAAGTGAAGTCCAGTGTATAGACTTCAGTTGAGTTCAGGAAACAACGAGTGTATAGACTTAAGGTATAACAACCGAATGTATAGAGTTGAAGCCTGACAACCCAATGTGTAGACTTGAAACTTGGAAGGATGTACACACTTGACCAATTCAAAGATGAATCAAGTGTACATACTCTGAGTCCAAACCAACAGCTGTACAGACTTAGAATGTGAAGACTGATGTATGAACAGTCTGTTGTACATACTTCATGAGACGATGAACGATGTATGGACTTGACAAAGACGCTGACAGAGACGGTCCACTGTACATACTTGATGCATGTGAACAGTGAGACGGATGAATAGACTTGATGCCTGTAGCAGTGTATAGACATTGGACTTCACCATGCTTACACTAAGCGATGTACACACTTGCTGCCTGACTAATGTGCATGACAATGTATAGACTCGATGAACTACAACATGAACATATCAGTAGAGAAGTAATGCACAGAACAGAAATCAAGCACAAACCAATTTATCACAGCATGACTCAAGCATACACATGCATTCTTGACAATTCAGACATATTCAAGACAATGTGGTGACTCATTCATGTTGCTATCATTAAAACACCACATCATCAACAAAGCACAAGGGGCACAACATGGTTGATATTCTAAGGTTCCTAGATGGCTTGATAATGGTCTAGGACTTATCATATTGATCAAGAAACTTAATGTAATGAATGGAAGTTAAAGAAATGTACCGTTATGCTGCTGATTTGTTTCCATAAACATAACACTGTCTTAATTCATTCTTGATCTCTCATACTCTTAATTGAAGCATTCGTTCTTTGATAATTGTTGTCATAAGCTTATTGATTGAACTTACTACAATCTTGGCCATACGTTATTGATACACTCATGGAAGTAGCTTGATTTATACGTGAAGATGCAGTTCGGGTGTTGATTGTGTCCAAGGGCTCTATGCTAGTCCCCTAGACTGATTACCGGAAACATACTATTATAAACCATGGGGTATGATGCTACTGGCGTCGCATTGCGCTGGGAGTACTTTCTTTATAAATAAATGAAATCTATGAGCACTCGTGAAAATCTAGTGAATTGCCACATGATTGACGTTCTTGTGCGTAACCTTTATGGTTATGAAAGTGAAAAGTGAAAGTGCATGCTTGTTCATGAAAGGCCATGATACATTCTTGATCATACTTGTTACATTCTTACTAGTTCATTCTTGCTCTCATTCTATCTTACATGATCATCTTATTACTTTGGTTTAACCGCGTGATTGATCGCATTTGCATGATTTTACCTTATTTCTTTAGATCTAAAATATTAATTACTTTAATGATGCCTTCTTGTTGATGCGAAGATACCTATTGGGCAAGTGTGCTCATTACCTATTTTCATTCTTTTTCAGGAAATGAAAGTGAGTCGGGTTCGGATTCGAAATGTTCAAGTAGCGGATCCGAGAGTGAATAAAGAATGAGCGAAGACTTAGGAAGTTTACATTGTTTAGATCGAGTCTATGTAATTTCTTATTTCTTGAGTCTAGCATGATGGAAGTTAAATTAGTGGTTGTATTCGAATATTGGATTTGATTATTAATGAAAGTTGAAGTTGAGTAAATATTGTGTGATTGCATTCTTATGTGTGATTATCTTGCGCTCTGATCATTCTTGCTTGCAAGGCTTACCATGCCGGCTGTTCACGTTTCTCGAGCGAGTCTTCCGCTGTCATAAAGGCTCGGGGCGTGACAGTTAAGTTGGTATCAGAGCCTAAGTCTCAGGACTTAGGAAGAAGAGTCATGTCATAGGATAAGTCCAAGATTTAAGGACCTATACCTATGAACTAAGGAAGAAATTTCCATACCCATGTGAGAATTGGGTAGAGCCCGGGAGGAAATAGTTATATAAAAATTATCTTAGGATAAATCTTCCCGATTCTAAATAACTAAAATGTCCATGATTCTCAGGTACCTTGATTCTCAATGGCTCATCGTATAAACTGGGATGTTGCGGGACTTACTCAAGCCCTATAAACAGTGGCCCAAGCCGGTGGAAGGGCTGGCGCGGGTAACTTGCACGGTAATTTCCGAAGTTTAAATCCTCCACGATTCTCTGGATCTTCTAACCCGGATGAAGCAGAAAATTGGATCGACGAAATGAATCGAATATTCGATGTCATGCAATGCACCGACCAGGAGAAGGTTCGACTTGCCACGTTCCAACTCAACAAGGATGCTCGTACATGGTGGAAATCCATTCCAATGCCACCTACAGACGCACCTCATACATGGGAGGGTTTTCTTACCCTATTCTGTGCCAAGTACTTTTCCGAGCATGAAAAGGAGAGAAAGGCTGTGGAATTTGCCTCCTTAAAACAAGGCGCGATGTCTGTGGCAGAATATGAATTACAATTCTCTCGACTAGCACCTTATGCTCCTCACTTGGTAAGCACGGATTTATTAAAAGCCAACCGATTTATGGATGGTTTAAGGACCAGATTTATCCAACAACTTGGAACCCAGAATATCTGCACCTATACCGAGATGGTACAAATAGCCCATCTATGTGAAAGAACCATGGAGAAGGTGGAGAGGCTCCGAGGAGAGAGGTCAAGCCGAAAACATGATAGGCAAGAAGAGAAAGAAGTGGATGAGAATGAAAATCGTCACATTAAGAGGTTCCGAAATGGGAACGGTAAAGGAAAAAGATATGGAAAAAGATATGGAAATGGAAATGGAAAGAACGAGAAAGTTAAAGAAGAGAAGGAGCAAGCCGTGGCACCTTACTCATTTTGTGAAAAGTTTGGGCACTCGGCAGAACAATGTTGGAAGCATCTCGGTGCTTGTCTCAAATGTGGAAGTCGGGAACATCGCTTGCCCCTATGTCCTTTCATCACAGACAATCATCAAGGGATAACAACGGACGCGGGAAGCGAGGTCGATTAAATGCCATTCTAGATGAGGGAGGTGAGATGATAAAAGGTACTCTCTTAACCCATTCACCTTACGTTAATTCTTAATACATTAAAATACATACACTCTCTAAAAAAACTCATATATTGAATTTGGGGACAAAATTCTCTTAAGTGGGGGAGGGTGTAAGATCCCTGAATTTTTATAAATTATTTTTGGTATATTTAATTATTTTCTGGGAATTTTAAAGACCCAAAATGGATTAATAAATAAATGTTGAGTTTATAAGTCATTATAAGGCCCAATTATGTTAAATAATTAACCTAGCCTATTTAAATAAAATTCAAAAGGGTTAAGAACCAAGCCCATTAAGTTTGACCCATATTCTAGAAGGTTATTTAGCCTATTTATGTATTTTAAGGATAAATACTATTTTTATGGATAATTAACAAAAGAGTTTAATTTATGTTGTACTCTGTGCACGTTGGATGTAACGGTCTATCGTGCGACCGCCACAGCCACGTAACGCACCTAGACTGATGCGTTACACCCTGTCAATTCCGTGAATGGAAGAGCGAGTAGAAAGATTGGAACTTTGGGATCCTATCTACAAGAGACCTAATTAGGAGAGCTTGTAAGGTTACTAAGGACTCTTAGGGCCTCTTTGATAACAGGTTAGGATAAGTTATATGAGGTGGGTCAGTGTGAGTTATTCCTTGGGTTTGTCCTTTTTGAGTTTGATAACTTATTCTTACACTGAGAATAACTTATTCCATGTGAAATGGTAGAATGAGTTACTCCTAGAATAAGGGCCTTATTCCTAACCGACTCCAAATAACTTAACCCTGCTATCAAACTAGGTTAAGGGTGAGTAGATGGAATAACTCATCCTATTCTCCCTTATTTTGTTATCAAAGTGGCCATTAGGGATTAGGTTCTGGCAAATTAAGGACTCTAGAATCGATCTAATCTTCAAACCCTAGCCAAAACCCTATAAATAGGACCTAGTTTTGAACGGAGCAACCCTTACTTTTGGCTCGTGAAGAAACAAGGTAAGGAGTCATGATTTCGGGTAAGTTCTTTAGAAGATTTTGCTTAGTATACTTTAGACTAATAGTTCTCCAAATTTCGTGCTAGGAGATCAACCAACCAAGGAGATAGAAGCTTCCAAAGTCGTTGATTCAGTCATAGTAACCCAGGAAATTGAACGCAAGACCCCTGAAGATCAAGAGATTAGGACGTCTAAACGAGGTAATTAGGGCGCAGTCCTTTAGAACTTTTTGTTCACCTTAGTTTCAGCTTCTTACCCTCAAAACTTCACGTCCTTAGGTCAAGAGATTGGAGAGATTGAGTGACGTGAAGTTGCTAAAAAACCTCAGGAAGGGAAGAACTAGGGAGTGTCTTGCAGTCCCAAATTGGAAGCTTAAAGGCTAGTTAAGAGATAAGTCATCTCATGATTGGCAAAAACATCTTGTTAGGGATAAAAGCCCTCTGGTTTGGATTGATTTCATGTATGATAGATCATAAATTTCATATTTTAATAGTTCTATACATTCATGCATCTCTTAGCCCTAAATGGAAAATAAAAGATATTATCTTATCTATTCACTAAAACCCATGCATGTAGTTGGCCTATACTTCGTTATCATGTCTAGAATAGTTGTAGTATTTTGATTTCCAGGCATGTTATGTTTTCATAAACCTTTACTTTATTTTACTGCCAGCAGACGATCAGACGCATCAAGGTAAGACCGTCACAATGATCTAACAGCCTTACGATAAGCCGTCACAACCTCTGCTGTATCTTAATTACTTTGTGGTCTCTGACGCATCTTAATAGGAGCGTTACACTACTGTAACGGCCCTACGATAAATCGTCACAAGACTGTAACGCGCCTATCGTTGACCGTCAGACACTATGTTCTGTCAGCCCGAGACGGAATAATAACCAGTTAAAGTTTACCTATAAATAAGCTTAGATAGCTAAGTTTGGACCTGTTATCATGACTCTAAGTTTAGTTACTGATTCATAATCGAAAGTGCATGATTACGGTGTCTTAAGTTATTTTAAGTTATGTTAATTTCATGTGCCAAAATTCTATAGTTTTGTATCTAAATCATGGTTTTCAAAGATGTATTGACGGAGTTTATCTTGGTTTCACGTTGCTACACATTCTCTCTCTATCTATAGAGTCATTTCTTTAAGTACATGGCATATATTCTGGTATGTTGTCCATTAGTTTACACTTTACACTATAGGAACATTATTCTTAGACATGAGGACCTCTCTATTGGATATTCCTTCCAATATACTAGGAAATCTTGTTCAAGGCCTCCGTAATTCTCTGCAAGCCTGGGATTCCCACTAGGACGCCGAGTTGGTTGTACCATTAAAGCCCATTTAGTAGATTACACTATCGATGTTTTCTGGTTATAGTAATGTAACGGATCTATATTAGACTGTCAGGCCCATATAACGGCCCAATATACAACCGTCACCTTTAGCTGAGTCCAATTACTGTTTCTGGATTTAGTCTTTCTAACGGATCAAGGCTCGACCGTCACGTTAACGTAACGGCCCAGTACAAGACCGTCACATTGAATTGAGCCTATTTTCTTCTTTTGGGATTCAGACCATTGTAACGGCCCAACACTGGAGCGTCACATGAGTGTAACGGCCCAGTACTTGACCGTCACAATGCTGGAGCTAGTTAACCCGAGGTTTGACCCAAGGGTTGATATTCTAAGGTTCCTAGATGGCTTGATAATGGTCTAGGACTTATCATATTGATCAAGAAACTTAATGTAATGAATGGAAGTTAAATAAATGTACCGTTATGCTGCCGATTTGTTTTCATAAACATAACATTATCTTAATTCATTCTTGATCTCTCATACTCTTAATTGAAGCATTCGTTCTTTGATAATTGTTGTCATAAGCTTATTGATTGAACTTATTACATTCTTGGCCATACGTTATTGATACACTCATGGAAGTAGCTTGATTTATACGTGAAGATGCAGTTCGGGCGATCATTGTGTCCAAGGGCTCTATGCTAGTCCCCTCAGCTGATTGTCAGAAACATATTATTATAAACCATGGGGTATGATGCTACTGGCGTCGCATTACGCTGGGAGTACTTTCTTTATAAATAAGTGAAATCCATGAGCACTTGTGAAAATCTAGTGAATTGCTACATGATTGACGTTCTCGTGCGTAACCTTTATGGTTATGAAAGTGAAAAGTGAAAGTGTATTCTTGTTCATGAAAGGCCATGATACATTCTTGATCATAGTTGTTACATTCTTGCTAGTTCATTCTTGCTCTCATTCTATCTTACATGATCATCTTGTTACTTTGGTTTAACCGCGTGATTGATCGCATTTGCATGATTTTACCTTATTGCTTTAGAGCTAAAATGTTAATTACTTTAATGATGCCTTCATGTTGATGCGAAGATACCTACTGGGCAAGTGTGCTCATTACATATCTCCATCCTTTTTCAGGAAATGGAAGTGAGTCGGCTTCGGATTCGGAATGTTCAAGTAGCGGATCCGAGAGTGAATGAAGAATGAGCGAAGACTTAGGAAGTTTACATTGTTTAGATCGAGTGTATGTAATTTCTTGTTTCTTGAGTCTAGCATGATGGAAGTTGAATTAGTGGTTGTATTCGAATATTGGATTTGATTATTAATGAAAGTTGAAGTTGAGTAAATATTGTGTGATTGCATTCTTATGTGTGATTACCTTGCACTCTGATCATTCTTACTTACAAGGCTTACCATGCCGGCTGTTCACGTTTCTCGAGCGAGTCTTCCGCTGTCATAATGGCTCAGGGAGTGACATGCCTATTCTGGTAAATTATCTAAAACCCACTAAAATATTATTAAGTAACGCCTCTGCACAGAGATGCATATTTATGAATGGGCGCCCCCAGTAGAGGTGCCAATTTACTGTTTCACGCGTTTTATCAACTTTTGACCCATACAGCATGTCTTTTTGGCACTCTCATCTCACATCCGTAGAGAGAGTCCATGTTTTGTATTCTATCATTTACACACTCGACTCTTGGTGATGATTGGACCCTCCGCGGGATATTCCTTCCTTCGGACCAGTACTTTCTTCATTAAGACCTCCATAAATCTCGGCTAGCTTTGGATTCCCTCAAGATAGCCCAGTTGGTTGTACCATAAAAACTCTGGAAGCCATGTTGTCACGTCACTCTGAAGAAACATGACAACCAGCCCTCATAGAGTGTTTTTCTGGCCTCTTTTGAGAAGTTAGTCCCTGTCTGTAATTGCGACCAGACTAGTGGACGCCAAATTGAATGAGTGACCATTTACATGGACGCGAATTCTTCGTGCTTGCACTGTCCCCAGAATTTACGACCACATCAGTGTACGCACATTCTGAATTGGCAGCGACCTGATTGGACGCCATTTTCCCAGATTTCTATATATGTCTTAGATTTTCCCGTGAGTTATCTCTACATAAACTTCCATCCTTGAAATCCTAATTCCATTAATCTACCTTAATATTCCAACAATGACTTATTTCCTTGGAATTCCATTGGCTATAAACCACAGTGGATGTCTAAGTATTACATGACTCAATGCTTGACAATTATGGGGCCCGGTCTAGTCCTAGGATGATGGGGACATCACCTCCCATGCCCACGTTCACAGCTTGTCTCCTCGCCCCGGTTGCATCCGGCATGGTCTAGTTATTTAATTTTGAGTCCTATGTAATTTTTATTTGAGTCATTTGATGTATTTTCCCTTTTATTTGAGTCATGTACCTAGGTTAATGAGTCATCTACCTAGGTTAAGTGTCATTAGATTGTTTAGAATGGTTATTGGGCCCAATTCTTTGGGCTAGGCCCAGGGGCGCCCCTACCCCCTTGGTCTTTGGTCATTGTAGTAAGAGTCAGGGACTTTTGTAGAAATGTGGGTTGCCTATATATATGACCCCATTTCCTCCATTTGAACTAATGAATCAATGAATGAAAATTGCCATTTGAGAGTTCAAATTTCCTATTGGAGAGATTCCATTAGTTAGGTGAGAAACCCTTGGGAGTGATTCCCACCTATCTCTCTCTCTCTCTCTCTCTCTCTCTCTCTCTCTCTCTCTCACCACACAAGGGAGGGCTGCGCCCTACCCTCTCTCTCCTCCCCTCCCAACCACCTCCACTACCCACCTACCCCATTAAAGCCTCTCCACATTCCCCACAACCCTCTTCAATACTCCACCCCTTCCCTTCCCAAGACCCCTTCACCAATCCTCATCTCACCTCCCAACCCCTAACTACCCCTCCCACTTTCCCAAGCACCCTTCCCACTACCCCAAGCACCCCTCCACCTCCCTAGGCCATTTGAATTCAAATTTCCCCTTCCCTCCATAGCTTTGGCCGCCCCTCTCCCCTCCCCTTTGGTTAGGGTCGCCCCCCCTCTCATCCCCTCCATCTTCCCTTGTTCACCTCCATCACCCCACCCTCTACCATCTAGAGTAAGAGAACCTGCAGAAGACCTAAAGCTTGCAGCAGCGACCCCGACCTCCTCCGGATGTTCATAGAAGCCCAAGAGTCATCGTTGGAAGCGCCTCTCCGTCCTCTTCGCAACCGCGGTGGTCCCGTCCCGTTCTGAGTTCGTGATCGCCCAGGGGAGCCATTCTTCCCCGACTGCGCAAAGCCTCCCTGGCAAGAGTTTAGAGCCGGAGTGGAAGCTCGACTGTGATGATCCTGTTGGGAATCTGATCGAGAGTTCTTCTTCAAAAGTCTTCTACTCTGAGTTTTCTTTCATCCTCAGAAAGCAGAGCTCAGTTAGGCGTCCGGATCTAGAAGTTATCAATTTTCTCCCCCGGGTATGCGGTTCTGCCTCTACTCAGTCTGCACCGACCCCTCCTCAGTGTTCAGAGCCTACCGGTCTGCTCCGACAACATTTGGCATCCCCGTCAAGATCTTGTCGAAGAGGACTCATAGACGGTTCTGACGACTCTGGCGGAGCCTCATTCTAAGTCCGGGAGTGATGGTGCCAATAAATTCTTTCTGCTGTTGTGATCCTGAAGCTGTCAGAACTGAAGATCTACCTCCCTGTTCGAGGCTCTGCTCCGGCCAACAGCGACCTCCCGAAATTCCGGAAAAATTTGGACAACTTCCCCATCCTCCTACAAAGAATTTCCAGGTGGTTTCGTCCCCAACAAAGTTAGGGAGCAGTCACAGCAACTACTTCTTCGACCTTCTATCAGCACTCACAGAAAGCGGGCCGAGCCGACATCTGTCTCTTATTGGTTGCGAGTTCGGTTCCACCGCTCCCCGCTTGGTCGGCTGAAGGCCCCTCCTTGTGTGGAGGTAGTTTTATATGTAATATCAGTTAACCCCGACCCCAAGATCCCCCTCCTGCGAGAGGTGTAGTGTTGTAATCGTTTGAGCAGGTCAAGCTTCTCCGACGCGGCGTGTGGGGAACACTCGCCTCCCCGCTCGCCCTCGTCTCCGAGCGGGACCGGTTTCTTCAAACCGGTCGAGTAAGTGCTCCAACCTAGTTCCATTTTATGCTTGTTCTTTCCAATATTAGTTCATAAACTCCACTGGCCGTGAGAGTGAGAGCCCGATCCTTGAGCTCCTTGCTTCAAGAGATCACCATGGGGTGAGGAGTGTAACCCGTGCCTTGGCACCTCGTCGGCTCCCTTGAATTGGACAGCCATACCCTTGGAGAAACAAACCTTGGCTTTGCTGGCCCTCTACCAGCAAGGGCCCAGCCCACACAACCTCCACTTGGCACTGCCAAGTTACCCCGGGTCTTGGTGAGCATCGGGTGAGCGGTCGCCAATATCGGTCCGTTTGATTGCAAATTGTGCTTGTTCATTTTGGTCCAAGGGTGTGTCACATCAAATTGGTATCAGAGCAAATCATTGACTTGTCTCTACAAGTCAAGTCCTATGGCATGCTTGCATTGGAGTCATCATCACTCCGACCCTTGCAATGATCCCCCCGATCATCATGGCCACCTCCTACTTAGCCTACTCACCACCCATGGACTTCATCCTAGATAGGGATATTACCTTTGATGGATCACGTTTTACTGACTATCTTAGGTGGGAGGCTACCATAGAAAAGTACTTTGAAAAGACTTGGGTATATGGATCCGCGAGAGTCCGAAAGGCCAAGGGATGGTTTCGGGGTCAAGCCAAGAGTAAGTGGGAACACATAGAGGGATTAAGAAGGGTTAGGAGACAAGAGCCCATTTCCTCATGGGATGATATGAAAGTAGAACTTAGAAAGATCTACATCCCCAAACATTCCCACCCCTCCTACTCAAGCACCCCTAACCCGAGGAGCACTACCACTCCTCCATCCCCACCCAGCCAACTTGAGACCGACCTTTGGTTTCCACCCCCACCAACCCCAACAAATCACCTCTCAACCATCATAACTACACTTCGCAACCAAGTCCTCTCCCTTAAGACCCAAATAAACCAAGCATCCACCTCTCCACAATTCCCCTTGGTCCCCACCACTATCCCTCCATTGTCCCCTAAAAAGGGTACACCCCCCCAAT
This sequence comes from Amorphophallus konjac, assembly GCA_022559845.1. Lineage (NCBI taxonomy): Eukaryota > Viridiplantae > Streptophyta > Magnoliopsida > Alismatales > Araceae > Amorphophallus > Amorphophallus konjac. The sequence continues at coordinate 117,531,446 of CM040118.1, forward strand.
CAACCCAAACTGAACCAACCCACCTTCCACTTCCAACCCCAACCCTACCCCAACCTAGGCCACCACTACTTCCACTTCCAACCCAAGTTTGACCTCACTCACCACCCCGGGTGCACCATGCCCCAACCATCATCACCCCATCTCCAAAAGACCTTCCCATTCCCTTGAGAAAGGAGGCCACACCCACTCACATAGGAATAGTTGCTAGCCTAGACCCTCTCCCCGCCCATAAGGAAGCCCGAGTTCACACCAATGGTGAGGAAGAGCCTCAACCCTTCACCACTTCAAATAATCTGGATCTTCAAGAGCCACAAACCTTTACAAAAGGCACTATAATCATAGATGGGCCCCTAGCTAGATGGCTAAAGGAGAGACCAATTCACCCCATCAAGTCCTATGTTTCTCCTCCCATAGAGCAAAACCTGCCCATTATACCCTTCTCATCCTATCACACCATAATCCAAACATCCTACCAAGTGGAAACCTTAGAGGATCTTCTCAAGGGCTTAGCATGGCAATTAGAGTTGACTGGCATGTTGACTCCCATGACCCAACAACCTAGGAGCCTAGACCTCCTACACCTATGTATTGGGTCCATCACCTCAATGTGCACCATGGGTTGCTACACTAGTGACCTCCTATTATTCCTCCCTATACCCGATGAGCCCGATGCTATCCATGAATTAGAGTTGCTTATCTCGGGTAGGGCATCGAGCCCTCCACTCATGGCCGACCCACTCACAAAGAACTTCGGCCCAATTGTCTCATTAGAGGAGGATGACCTACCACCACTTGAGGATCTTGAGGACATAGGGCCCCTCCCCCTCGATAACCCTTTTTATGATCCCTTTGATCCCTTCCAATGGGGGGTCAAAGAACCTATGGGACCCAACCACCTTATCCACCACCCACCTTTCCCTATCCCAACCCACCATGTTTGACCCAATCCACCCCATCCTAGACCCGGGTTACACCTTGGGAGCCATGACCTTGGGCCACATATCCCTAGGTAATAAGGTTGTGCCCCACCCCATGATGATCACTTTCTTAGATCCATTCGATCCTTTCCAATGGGAGTTCAAAGGTTGTCCCACCTATACACATGGAAGTCACTTTTGGGAAAAGTATGCATGTGTCTAGGCTTTCCACACCCCTTGGCATGAACACTATGTTGGGTCCATTCATTCATATCGCCCACATGTCAAGTAGAAAGCATGAGTGGTCCAAATTCGGATGTAGTGGTCCACCTTCACTCATCATGAGTCGTAGGCATGATAGGAGTATTCATGGATGTCCGGGTCCCCCAGCATTTGTCACCCCCATGCATGACCGGATCACCTATGGATGCCCCGGTCCTCCCCATTCCATCAAAGTCTTCTTGGCGTCAAAGCATGATTGGTATACTTTTGGTTGCCCAGGTCCACCCATCACCCCTAGAATGTAAACATTCACAAAATTGCATGAAAGACTTTGCAAGCACATAAGCAAGGAAAATGAGATCTATAAGAGGCCGGCTGACTCCCTTCGGCGTCACCAAGAACTCCACGTGGGTGACTTTGTGATGGTGAGGAAGGAGAGGCTCTCCCCGGGAGTCATCTCCAAATTGAGGCTACGTGGGGCTGGTCCCTTCCAGGTCCTGAGGCGCATTGGCGCTAATGCCTATGAGTTAGATCTCCCTGAGGAGTATGGAGTGAGTCCCACATTCAATGTAGCCGACCTAGTGCCATATAAAGGACTCACGGTGGTACCCAGTGAGGATATTGAGCATATTCCCTCTGTTGAAAGAGCACCCACCTGTGAGGAGAGACCACCAGCCAAGAGAGCCCAGTGTGAGCGCATTGAACGAATATTGGATGAACAGGTCACTATCACGAGGAGCAAGGTATATGAGCACTATCTCGGCAGGTGGATGGATCGGTCTCGTTCGGAAGACTTGTGGGTAGTACCACTTCTACACCCTCCGAGGAGGGAAGGACACTTACTCGACGGAGTCGAGTTCTCCGCACCTCGGGAGTATGATGGGGACATCACCTCCCATGCCCACGTTCACAGCTCGTCTCCTCGCCCCGGTTGCATCCGGCATGGTCTAGTTTCTAATTTTGAGTCCTATGTAATTTTTATTTGAGTCATTTGATGTATTTTCCCTTTTATTTGAGTCATGTACCTAGGTTAATGAGTCATCTACCTAGGTTAAGTGTCATTAGATTGTTTAGAATGGTTATTGGGCCCAATTCTTTGGGCTAGGCCCAGGGGCGCCCCTACCCCCTTGGTCTTTGGTCATTGTAGTAAGAGTCAGGGACTTTTGTAGAAATGTGGGTTACCTATATATAGGACCCCATTTCCTCCATTTGAACTGATGAATCAATGAATGAAAATTGTCATTTGAGAGTTCAAATTTCCTATTGGAGAGATTCCATTAGTTGGGTGAGAAACCCTTGAGAGTGATTCCCACCTACCTCTCTCTCTCTCTCTCTCTCTCTCTCTCTCTCTCTCACACACACACACACACACACACACACATACACACACACACACACACCACACAAGGGAGGGCTGCGCCCTACCCTCTCTCTCCTCCCCTCCCAACCACCTCCACTCCCCACCTACCCCATTAAAGCCTCTCCCCATTCCCCACAACCCTCTTCAATACTCCACCCCTTCCCAAGACCTCTTCACCAATCCTCATCTCACCTCCTAACCCCTAACTACCCCTCCCACTTTCCCAAGCACCCTTCCCACTACCCCAAGCACCCCTCCACCTCCCTAGGCCATTTGAATTCAAATTTCTCCTTCCCTCCATAGCTTTGGCCGCCCCTCTCCCCTCCCCTTTGGTTAGGGTCGCCCCCCCTCTCATCCCCTCCATCTTCCCTTGTTCACCTCCATCACCCCACCCTCTACCATCTAGAGTAAGAGAACCTACAGAAGACCTGAAGCTTGCAGCAGCGACCCCGACCTCCTTCGGAAGTTCCTAGAAGCCCAAGAGCCAACGTTGGAAGCATCTCTCCGTCCTCTTCGCAACCGCGGTGGTCCCGTCCCGTTCTGAGTTCGTGATCGCCCAAGGGAGCCATTCTTCCCCGACTGCGCAAAGCCTCCCTGGCAGGAGTTCAGAGCCAGAGTGAAAGCTCGACTGCGACGATCCTGTTGGGAATCTCATTGAGAGTTCTTCTTCAAAAGTATTCTACTCTGAGTTTTCTTTCATCCTCAGAAAGAAGAGCTCAGTTTAGCGTCCGGATCTAGAAGTTATCAATTTTCTCCCCCGGGTGTGCGGTTCTGCCTCTACTCAGTCTGCACCGATCCCTCCTCAGTGTTCAGAGCCTACCGGTCTGCTCCGACAACATTTGGCATCCTCGTCAAGCTCGTGTCGAAGAGGACTCACAGACGGTTCCGACGACTCCAGCGGCGCCTCATTCTGAGTCCGAGAGCGCTGGTGCCAACAACTTCTTCCTGCTGTTGTGATCCTGAAGCTGTCAGAACTGAAGATCTACCTCCCTGTTCGAGGCTCTGCTCCGGCCAACAGCGACCTCCCGAAATTCCGGAAAAATTTGGACGACTTCCCCATCTTCCAACGAAGAATTTCCAGGTGGTTTCGTCCCCAACAAAATTCGGGAGCAGTCACAGCAACTACTTCTTCGACCTTCTGTCAGCACTCACAGAAAGCGGGCAGAGCCGACATCGGTCTCCTTATTGGTTGCGAGTTCGGCTCCACCCCTCCCCGCTTGGCCGGCTGAAGGCCCCTCCCTGTGTGGAGGTAGTTTTAGATGTAATATCAGTTAACCCCCACCCCAAGATCCCCCTCCTGCGAGAGGTGTAGTGTTGTAATCGTTTGAGCAGGTAAAGCTTCTCCGACGCGGCGTGTGGGGAACACTCGCCTCCCCACTCGCCCTCGTCTCCGAGCGGGACCGGTTTCTTCAAACCGGTCGAGTAAGTGCTCCAACCTAGTTCCATTTTGTGCTTGTTCTTTCCAATATTAGTTCATAAACTCCGCTAGCCGTGAGAGTGAGAGCTCGATTCTTGAGCTCCTTACTTCAAGAGATCATCGTGGGGTGAGGAGTGTAACCCGTGCCTTGGCACCTCGTCGGCTCCCTTGAATTGGGCAGCCATACCCTTGGGGAAACAAACCTTGGCCTTGCTGGCCCTCAACCAGCAAGGGCCCAGCCCACACAACCTCCACTTGGCACTGCCAAGTTACCCCAGGTCTTGGTGAGCATCGGGTGAGCGGTCGCCAATATCGGTCCGTTTGATTGTAAATTGTGCTTGTTCATTTTGGTCCAAGGGTGTGTCACATCATAGGAGGAGCATCGAAAGTATTTGTGCCCATGAGAGTTGATTGACCACGGTGTGACATTCCACCGAAGTGCATGATTAGCTTTATTTATGGCATTCCACAATCTTTAAAAGTACTTGACTTGACTTGACTTGACATGACTTGCGTGGCCCAGAACAGGTATTTACTTGCTTGAATTAAATAGCCAATTTCTCATGACTTGACTTCATATTACATGACTTGGTACTTGATACTTGAATCACATGAAATACTTTATTATCTAGCAAACTCTTGATATTCCTTCTCGTTATTCTCTTGCGTTCTTATATACATGAGCATGCCACATTATTAAATTGGTTAATTACTTTAAGTAATGTGTCGAATAGAGATATAATTTTTACTGACCGTTCGCTCACCCTAGTTTTTCCCCACTTTTCATGTAATTCTGATGACGAAGATCATTCGAATGGGATTGGCCACGAATGAAGAGATTAGAAGACGTCCAAGATTATCTACGCAGAGTCATTTCAATTTCTTGAGTCAATTATTGTATTTTCCCTCTTTATTGAGTCTAGTCGTCAATGGATTATTATTATGAGTCAGTGAGTTATGTAACAATGGTTATACTTTGGATATTGGAGTTATTAATGAATAAAGGATTTGGTTTATTATTTCTACTGTGCGCACTCTGTCTATGTGTAGAATTCCTTGTGCTCAGATTGACATGATCGATATAAACTCGTCACGTGTACCGGGTTCCTTCCGCGCTCAGGGTGTGACAATTTTTGTGGTATCAGAGCCTAGGATGTTCAAATTCTTAAGAAACCAAGTCCAAGGATAGGTTTATACCTTTTACCTGATGAGATTGGGTAGAGCCAAGGGTTAAGTTATCTTAGGGATTTAGACCTTCGGTTAATCGTATACTAATATAGTTAATTAAATCTTATAGGATCGTGGCTGCCGAACGTGCTCAATGGCGCGATATGCAACGTACCGTACAAGGCCTTACCCAGGCGGTACAACAAGTGGCGTAGGGCGGAGAGAATCATGGAGTGGGACACCTCCACCGTAGTTTTCATAATATGAACCCGCCGAAGTTCATTGGCTCGTCTGACCTCGACGATGTCGAGAATTGGATTAAGGAGACTGAAAGGATTTTCTGTGTAATGCAATGCATAGATGAAGAGAAAGAGAGGGATGCCCGATTCTGGTGGGAGTCAGTGGAAGCTACTTTACCTCACGAGCAAGTTATGTGGGGTGAATTTGTTGATTATTTTAATAACAAGTATTTCTCGAATCGGATACAAGAAAAGAAAGTCATAGAGTTTGCCGCACTCAAACAAAGAACCTTATCAATGGCCGAATATGTGGCCCAATTCTCTCGTCTATCAAGGTATGCACCACATCTAGTTGTAGATCGTGATAAATCCACACATGAAGAAGAGTTTAAATACGAGAAAGCATAATAAAAATAAGGGGAGATGATATAATAATAAGGAAAAGAAGCACGTGGTGCTACTAAGGAGGGTGATCGCCAGAGGGGTTACCTCAAGAAGAAACAAAGAAGATCGCGAATACCTGGTGGAAAATAGAACGCGGGCTGGATTGTGAATTCCTCCTCCTCCTTCAATCGGCCGGCCGATGAAGGGGGTTTTCCTTTATTGATTACCTTGCAAAAGAGACAAAACAAACAAGCAAAAGGAGTGGATCAGCCAAGTGAATGTAGTATCAATCCCAAAGATGATATGATGATAAAATAAGAACAAAACATGCGCACCTTTTTTTTTTGTTTTTTTAAAACCCCTAAAGAATTAGGGAAGGAGGAGATATGATGAAGCTAATGCAAAAGAAGGAAAAAAAACACAGTGGACGTGATGATGATCGATGAAAAACAAAACAACATAAACAAAGTAACAAAGACCCCTGCTGTCCCTGACGACAGTAAAGGGGAACCGACGTCGATGCTATTGACAGGAAAAAGAGGAAGCATGGCTCTTCTAAAAAGATCGCACAGGAAGAAGATGAAGAGCCTTTGTAAACCAAGTAACCTCCGACCTCAATAAACTCTGATCTCGTCTAATCTCGTGACCTGCCAACCTCGCGCGAGGTCGATCGAGACATCCCTATATAGGGTTCCAGATCCAAGATAACCTCAGATTCGGAAGGATAAGAACGGGCAATGATCAAAAGAAGACAGGACTCTACCTCCAATTCGAGCAAGGAGACTATTGGAGGCAAGGAACTCCCCAGGAAAGACGAGTTTAAGCAGGACACCGAAAGATAAAACACGACCTTGAGAAGGGCGTCAAATCACAAATTGACGACCTACATCAAGACGTTACTCAAAAACACGGCCATGATCAAGGGCGTCACTTCTTGGATTTAATTTTGGCAATAAAACTTACCTTATTTGAAAATTATGAGAAAACGCCTGAGATGAAGGCGTTACTTGAAAACACGCCCTGAGGAAGGACGTTAATCGATAATTTGAATTTATTTTGAAACCGGATAATACCAGGAATTGACGCCCTGACATTTGGTCGTCCTTTCTTTTGAACACGCCCTAGATAAGGTCGCTTTTAAAAACACGCCCCTCTTTAGGTCGCGAATCACAAAAATGCAAAGACCAAACCAAAAACACACAAAAATAGAAAAACTTCATATTATGAATGCATTGAAGTTCACTTTGGGGCGTCAACATAGTGACATGAGATTTGATCAACATAGCGTCAATTTTGGCGTGTCTACAGCTGCCCCGCCTTGGCGTCTGCTTTGCAAGGGAGTGAGACGAAATGGAGTGAAAGTGCAACAAACGGAATGAAGTGGAGCGAACTGATAAGTAGATGCCAAGGTGTGATGTGACACGCCTCAGACACTAAGCATTGGAAATCTTTCCAAGATTCTGTGTGAAACAACTCCGAGTGATTCCAAGGAAGCATCGATTTGCTGGATAAAGGAGATTAAACTAAACAAGTAAAATGTGCGCATGGCACGATAAGGAGACACCATTGGAGAGCGGTTACCAGCCAATGTGGACGTGCTACAACCAAGGTGGATTTGTAGGAAAAATAAAGGGAATTGAGATGGAGACCCAGCAAAGGGACATTTTCAAGTAATCAGCCTAAGCGGCTTCAAAGAGAACAAAGTACTCAATTTGGAATGGAATATCTCATATCAACTCAATCAAGAGCGAGTGACCTTCATTACTGCCATAATATGAAGATTTTCAGCATGAAGCTCAAAGTCCTACATGATGCATGCTGGGTTAAAAGAAAAAGATAAGACAAACTAAAAGATAGAAATAATCAAGGATAATATTGTTAAGCCATCTAGATTTGGTCAAGAATCCAGATCTCTGAGCTAACACTAAGCCGAAGCCCGTTTGTCCGCGCATCAACTCAGAAAGTGGAACCATCGTCCCAGACCTTGAACGACTCAACGGCCTATCCGTGTGATCAAGACTCTCCTGGAACTATCACTATTTTTGATGAAGGGGAACTCAAATTCCAGGTTCATCAGAACCACAAGGTCCTTGATATGCTATAATAGCATAGAATACCATATAGTAATAATGCTCACAACAAGAACAACATGATGTTACCTCCGCATTAATCCGAGTATCTCGAAACCTGTAATCTTCTGCACTTGAAAAGTTCATTAGCCTCCCCATAATATCAATAATCTTCAATTCAAAGTATGACATGATCATAAGTGCTAAATAAAATAAAACTCCAACGAAAATAATAGCACTTAAGTTCATCATAGCACATAGGGAAGCAAATTCATAAATTCACAAATTCACGCCTGCACTGAACGGCGTCAAAACATGAAAGGCGCCTTATCGTGAGGGCGTCAAAAGGATAAACACGCCCTTCACTAAGGCGTGAAATGCTCCAAGAGTTCAAGAAGAAAACGACCCACTCAAGGGCGCTACATAAAACACGACTTCGGTCAGGTCATCAATTCAACAATTGACGCCCTAACCGAAGGCGTTAATTAAGCACAAACTTCCGTTTCTGATTCGAAAGCTAAACCCAGTCCTAATAGCCATAAACTTTCTAACTCCGAACAGCCTTAAGACTCCCCGGACTCCTATAAAGGGAAGGCAATTCCTCAAATCAATCAAAGCAACCCTCAAAGCTCTGTTCTTCTGCTACTTCTTCTGTCTGTTCGTGTTCTTCTGCAGGCACCGCAACCGTCCGAGCTTCTTCCTGCAAACCGAAGATGGAGAGGGCACTTAAGAGATCAAAGTCCTCAATTCCCAGACTAACCGAGATTAACGGGCACATCAGTAGTAGAATTTCCATGAACCAGGTAAAGATAAAATCCTTCTGTTCCTTTCCACTTTTGTCTTAAACGTTCTTCTCTTCTGCATGCTCATTTATCCTTCTTTCTTTGCATTGTTCTTCCTTTCTTCCTTCCACAGGACTTCCCGAATGTCCCAGGAGCAAGGAGATTTACAAAAATTAAGTGGCTGCCTCTCATACTCTCCAAATTTTCTTCAGATATGAGGGTGTACTTAACAAGATGGCACCTTCTGAGTCTAGTTACCCATGCCAAACATTACGATCAAATTCATCTTGACTGGGCAGCTATAGGGGCTCTTGTAGAGATATGGCATCCTTCTACTCATACCTTTCTCTTCTCTACTTTTGAAGCCACGATCCTATTAGAAGAATTGGAGATGCTCTTGGGCTTGAAGAGAATGAAGCAAGGGGATGAGGAAAAGGTGGCCATCATGCCAAAACCAATTCCCTCTCATGAGCTATTAACAAGCTTGATATCTAGCCCCAACCTAGTGAATCAAATCAAAGCTACTAAAGGAGTCAATCTTCTAAAGCTCGCCTCATGGGTGTACAAGAGAGCAGATCAAGCCAAAGAAGATGAAGAGATAGAGCGGGTAGCAAAGGTGTCACGCCCCGAACAAGGCGGAAATATCGGGACGTACAGTTAGGGACACGCTGGCAAGAGAGGGAACTAAATCTAAAATGATACACAAGTGCTACAAGATGGAAAGGAAATACTAAATGATCATTAAACAACCAAACTGATACAATGATCTTAAAGGCAACTTAATACAACATGGAATAACAACCACTAAGACTCAACAACAAACTGAAACTAAATGATCTCCAAACACAACTAACAATAAACACACTGCTAACACACTAGAACTGATACACTCAAGACATCACTCCTGCCCTTCCCCGTCGGTAAGCGCGTCACCTGAGAAGCCTGGAAAGGGGGAAATAACGGGGTGTGAGCTAACACTCAGTAGGAAATAACAGACATGTATAAGTGATTAACAGTTTAATTACATTTTCAAAATGTCATGCTACAAACGATAATGCAATAAACAACGGTAATAACAAGATCTTGCAAGGTCAAGAAATATACAATTGATAAAGATTATCAAGGATAACAGATACAAGAATTTACTACAGGAGATATAACAAGAGATATAACAATGAGATATAAGTAAGGAATTGGCCAACAAGCAAGTATTTTAAACATTTAACCAAGCATGATCAAGTAACAAGTAACAAGATACTTTTGTCATAGACGCCAACACTCAGGCAAGTACTTCGGTGCAATGCCCCACCATGTCATTAACATCCCATGGGCTCACTAACTTTCGGGCGCTCTCCCCAGGACCAGACCGGGCCCTTATGATGCGATGGCATTGATTTATTGGGCCCAACGTCCCATCCGTCTAGACATTCAGTCAATTTTAATGGCCAATCAATCAGATGAATTTCTGTCAAGAGTATGAGATTTAAGGACTAACATGTCCTTGGATTCAAAACAAAAACTCGGTTTATACGGTCACCTCGGTACCGTAATACAAGAACTGGACCAAACTCGGTCCACGGGGTCAAGAAGGAACGGCCGACAGTATACCGTTCAGGTGTGTAAGCAATCGATTCAACTGGAGTAAGCAAGACTAAAACAGCAACTTAACGATCAACTTAATCCTAATTACCAAGTTAACATATCAAATATTATCCATTATCATTTACATTAAGACAAATGCCAAGAAGTTGATTCAAAATGATAAAGCACAGAACAAACTCCCACGGGAGTGAAATAGAATGTATTAACAGAGATTTTAGTTACACCATTAACCACTAATTATGTGGGTTTCTATTTAACCTTGTATGCATTGAAAATGAAGATGATAAACGGTGTGTTTTTACACTAAGTTTGCATGTATGGACCTATGTAATTGAACTAAAAAGGGTACATGAATAGGTCATTAGTTCCTCAAAAATGTAGTTTTCAATGTGATTAGGTTGAATGGATTGATTCCCCGGTGATCTGGATTGATCCCCGGGTCAAAGAATCATTTAAAACGGGTTTACAAGGCATGGGTCGACCCTTTGGGTCGACCCCTGGAAAAATTCCAGGTATGGGTCGACCCATTGGGTCGACCCCTGGCTTCCAGGAGCCTTCCTGGCTGCATGGGTCGACCCCTGCAGGCTGTGGGTCGACCCATGCAAGGCAGCAGTCTGCTGCTTGCAGGGTGAAATGGGTCGACCCGTGGGTCGACCCCTGGGTTTCCAGACCCAAAAGGCTTCAAAAAAAACATGAAAAATTCCAAGAATTGGGGTCTAAATGTATTGGGATCTTAACCATATACTCTAGGGTTATTAATATGCATCCTAGGGTCATGAAACACAATTTTAAATCACGAATTTCGATAGGAATCCAATGAAATACAACCTATTCTATGAAGAACACAAGAAAAGTCTAGCTTGCTAGCATGCTTCTAATAACACACGAAATACTCTAAGCATGATCTATAAAAATTGGGGATTTTGATGTCAAAAGAAAGCTAACATGCTATTGATTACATTCATGTATGTTAATTAGAAGTTGGGCTGTTATAACCTACCTCAAATTGAAGAGGGAACTCGAAACCTAGAATAAAGAACAACTTGACAGCACCTCACTAAAATCTCGATATCTCCACGGATACCTAATGAAAATTGGGGCTTTTGCCACCAATGGAAAGAGCTCGATGAGAGGTACAATTTGCTATACTCATGATCAAGATTTGGTTGAGAATTCCTACCTCAATCGATGGATCAAAGAATGATGAAGGAAAGCCAACGGCCTGCTGACCCACCTCCACAAATCGAACTAGATCTCTCCAGATCCGAAATTTCAGCGAACCCCACAGTAGCCAAATGAAAGAAGACTCGTAGGGCTTCATTTTGATAGCTCATAGAGCTTCTGGAGCCTTCTGAATTGGGAGTATTCGCTGCTGCAAGCTACGTGTTTAGAAACGGCGCCGAAATCCTTGACTTGACCAAACTATGTCGGCAACACGTTTTGGGACTAAGTTTACCTCAAATTGATTGAGGTTAAATGTTCCTTTATGTAATACCTTTCATTTGCCTCTAGAATCACCCCATTTGGTTGAGAAACAAGCTCGAATTTTATGTTCAAAGTTTGGGTGAATAGTGAATACGAATTTGGGTTAGGTGGGTTATAAGTCAGGCTTAATCCACTGATTAGGCCTAGATAATGATTTAATTAGGCTTACTCCAAGAAGATAAAAGTGTTAGTTGAAGCATCTATTATTTAATTACTATTTTTATGAATTTTTATATGGTAGATAAAATTCCACTTCTACTATTCCGTAATTAATTAAATATTAAGTTCGGAAGACTTAGTTTGCTAATTCGGCTTAATAAACGATTTTATTAGGCTTAATTGTAGAAGACAAAGTTGATAAAAAAAATTAATTCTAAAAGATGTGATTTTTGGGGATTTTTAGAAAATAGTAGAAAAATGACTTATTCTATTAATTAATTAATTAATCTAATTAATTTGGATAATTCTCATTAATTCGAATAACTTCAAATAAATTCTAAATAATTACAAATAACTTTCTAAATAAATTTCTAAAGAATTTGGGGTCTTACACCCTCCCCTACTTAAAGGAATTTGGTCCTCCAAATTCACTGCACTAAAACTGAGAGTAGAAAAAGATCGCTCACCTAGAATAGATCGGGATACCGCTTTCGCATAGTCTCTTCAGACTCCCATGTAGCTTCTTCGGTCCCACGCCGACTCCACTGAATCTTGACCATTGGTATCGAACGATTCCGGAGTTGCTGATGCTTCCGGTCCAGAATCTTGACAGGTCTTTCCTCATAGGTCAAATCTTCCTTCAGTTCAAAATCCACCTGCTGAATGATATGAGTGGGATCGTACACATATTTCCGTAACATAGACACATGGAAAACGTTGTGTACGCCAGACAATTGCGGTGGTAAAGCCAGTCTGTATGCCACCTCTCCCACTCTATCTAGAATCTCGAATGGACCAATGTACCTCGGACTCAGCTTGCCATGAATGCCAAATCTTCGGATCCCTCTCGTCGGAGAGACCTTTAAGAACACATGCTCGCCAACCTGAAATTCTAATGCCCTTCTCCTGTTGTCGGCATAACTCTTCTGTCTTGACTGGGCTACTTGTAACCGGTCTCGGATAACACGGATGTTCTGTGATGATTCCGAAACAAGATCTGGTCCAAGCCACTGTTTCACACCTACCTCGTCCCAACACAACGGGGAACGACAACTTCTACCATATAGTGCCTCAAAAGGAGCCATCTGAATGCTAGACTGATAGCTGTTATTGTAGGCAAATTCAATTAATGCCAAATGCTCACTCCAATTACCACCGAAATCAATCATGCAAGCTCGCAGCATATCTTCCACTATCTGATTGGTTCTTTCAGTCTGTCCATCTGTCTGTGGATGAAAAGCAGTACTGAAATTCAGACGAGTATCCAAAGACTCTTGCAGTCCCTTCCAGAAATGTGAAGTAAATCTGGGGTCTCGATCAGATACTATATTCACTGGGATACCATGCAATCTCACCACTTCCTTTATATACAAAGCAGCCAATACATCAATCGTCCACTTGGACTTAATTGGTAAGAAATGAGCCGACTTTGTCAAACGATCAACAATCACCCATATCGCATCAAATCCACCACGAGTCCTAGGTAGACCCATAATGAAATTCATGCCAATACTTTCCCACTTCCATTGGGGTATGTCGAGTGGTTTCAATTTCCCTGCTGGTCTGAAATGTTCGGCCTTAACTTGCTGACATACCAAACATCTGCTCACAAAATCTGCAACTTCTCTTTTCATATTCGGCCACCAAAAGGACCTTTTCAAATCTCGGTACATCTTAGTGCCTCCAGGATGAATGGTATATCTGGATCTATGAGCTTCCTCAAAGATTTTGTTCTTTATTGTAGCCTCATCCGGAACACAAGTTCTGCCTTTAAATAATAATCTACCATCATCGGCCAACATGAAGTCAGGTCTGCTACTCAAGCTTCCCTTGATCTCTACCAACTCGGGATCATTATCTTGCAAGGACTTGATCTCTATCAATAATTCATGTTTAAGTTGAATCTGAGCAATCAAGATCCGATCATTGTCAATATTGAGATCCAGACTAGATAATTGTTCCAACAATCTCCATTCTTGTAACATGAGACTTGACAATCTAGCTACCGGCTTCCGGCTTAATGCATCTGCCACAACATTACCTTTGCTAGGATGATACTCAATCGAGAAGTCGAAGTCTTTCAAGTACTCCAACCATCTCCGCTGCCTCATGTTGAGTTCCTTCTGAGAAAATAAATACTTCAAACTCTTATGATCTGAAAACACTGTAAAGGTTTCTCCATATAAGTAATGCCTCCATATCTTCAAAGCAAACACGACTGCAGCAAGTTCCAAATCATGAACAGGATAATTATCTTCGTGCTTCCTCAACTGCCTAGAGGAATAGGCAATCACCTTCCCATGCTGCATGAGTACACAGCCTAAGCCAATACCTGAAGCATCAGTATAAACAACAAATCCTCCTTCACCAGAAGGTAAAGCCAAAACAGGTGCAGTAGTCAAACACTCCTTCAGAGTCTGAAAGCTTCGCTGACAATCATCTGACCAATCAAACTTATTTTCCTTGCGGGTTAATCTTGTAAGAGGTACCGCAATCTTAGAGAAGTCTTGAATAAATCTTCGATAATAACCTGCCAGGCCTAGAAAACTTCTAACTTCTGTCACACTGGTAGGCTGTTCCCAATTCTTCACTGCCTCAACCTTCGAAGGATCAACAGAAATACCGTTCTTCGTAATGATATGTCCTAGAAAGGGCACCTCTTGCAGCCAGAATTCACACTTACTGAACTTAGCATATAGTTGATGATCTCTCAACAGTTGCAATGCCATTCTCAAATGCTCAGCATGCTCCTCCTCATTCTTAGAATAAATCAAGATGTCATCAATAAATACCACGACCCACTGATCAAGATAGGGCCGAAATGCATTGTTCATCAACTGCATGAAAGCTGATGGAGCATTCGTTAGACCAAAAGGCATAACGACAAATTCAAAATGACCATACCTGCTGCGGAAAGCTGTTTTATAAATGTCCTCTTCCTTAATCCGCAACTGGTGATATCCAGATCGAAGATCGATCTTAGAGAAATATTGAGCTCCCGCTATCTGGTCAAATAACTCGTCAATCCTTGGCAAGGGATATTTGTTCTTGACAGTCTGCTGGTTTATTTGCCGATAATCAATGCACAACCTCATCGAACCATCTTTCTTCCTGACGAACAACACAGGGGCTCCCCACGGAGAAGTACTAGGACGAATAAAACCCTTCTCAAGTAATTCCATCAGTTGCTGCTTCAGTTCCCTCAGTTCCGCAGGAGACATACGATAAGGAGCCTTAGAAATAGGAGCTGTGCCAGGAATAAGATCAATGGAAAAGATAACTTCCCGTTCAGGCGAAAGTCTTGGTAATTCCTCTGGAAAGACATCAGGAAAATCTCGGACAACAGGAATGTCCTTGATCTCAATCTGTTGCTCAGGGGTTGCACAAACAAAGGCTAGAAATGCCCCACACCCATGCCTCAAAAGCTTATCAGCTCGAAGAGCCGAGATGAGCGGTACGGAGTTATGGTGCTTGACTCCCGTAAAAGATAAACCAGAATGTCCAGTAAAAGTCACTGAGCTAGAACTACAGTGAACATTGGCCTCATACTTGGCCAACCAATCTGCTCCTAGGATTACATCATAATCCTTCATGTCCATGCAGACCAAATCTGCTGGAAAGTTCTGTTCACCAATCATAACCTTACTAGAAGGATATAAATATTGGATTGTTGATCTAGTGCCAATAGGGGTTGAAATCTCTAACGGAGTATTCATCAAAACAGGTTCCACAGCTAATGACTTAGCAAATCTCCGCAAAATAAAAGAATGAGTTGCACTAGTATCAAAGAGAGCAAATGCGGGCTTATCGATTATAGTAAGGGTACCTTCGACGAGTCCGCCATCATCAGAAATTCAGTTTCCTCTGCATGTAAAGCTTGAAGCTTGCCTTGTGGTTTCTTGAAGACTAGAGGTTTTGCCGGTGTAGCTTGTTCCGATATGAGAGGACAATTGGGGATACGGTGCTCCTTGCTTCCACATCGCAAACAGGCGCCTAGCTTGCGCCAGCACTCCTCTATCTTGTGACCCGGACGATCACAATAGTTGCACACGCCCTTGAATGGAACAATAGGGCCAGGCTTCTTGTCTTCATGCCTCGGCATCTTGCCCTTCCACGATCCGGACCCGCTCCACGAACCAGGTCCACTAACAGACCTCTTCTTGGCATACCCGGGTTTGACACTCCCGGAACCCGTAGGTAATTCTTTCTTGGTGCCTTTCCCACGGATTCTCTCCGTCATCTCAAGAGTATCCTCCAGAACTTGCGCTTTCCTTACCATCTCGGAATAAGTGAAAATCTCCATCGGTGCCAATTGGTTGATATAATGAAGCTTCAAACCATTGAGAAAGCGCTTCGCCTTCATCTTCTCGGTGGAAATGAGATGTGTAGCATATTGAGAAAGCTGTGCAAATTGAGCCTCATACTCTGCCACGGACAAACCTCGCTGTTTCAAGGCCGCGAACTCTGCCGCTTTCTTCTCTTGCACTATATCAGAAAAATACTTGTTGTTAAAGAATTCCTCGAACTCTTCCCACATAACTTGCCGATCACCGAGAGTTACCTTGATAGAATCCCACCAAGTACGTGCATCATGTTCCAATTGAAATGTGGACAAAAGGACACGCTCCTGGTTGGTGCATTGCATAACTTCAAAGATTCTCCCCATCTCATCTAGCCAGTGCTCAGCTTGGTCGGGGTCAGTCGAACCAGCGAATCTAGGCGGGTTCATTCCGCTGAAGTTCCGGTATAGATCACCGGTGCCATGCTGTGCCGCTCCTGCCTGAGCTACTTGCTGAAGGGCCTGAGTAAGGCCTTGAACCGTACGCTGCAGGTTCCTCCATTCAGCACGATCAGCTGCCATCTACACGAGAAATAGGTTACCTAGGTTTAATAAGATAGATAAAGCACGATTAAGGAACGAACTTAACCCAAGTTCTACCCATTCTTACCAGGTCAGGTCCTAGACTTTTACAAGGTTAGGGATCTAATGCACCTAGACACGACCAAAAACTCGGTACCTGGCGGAGGTAATCGGTCCGAAGATCACTCGCGCAAGTGTGCGACCTTCCCGATAGGCGTAGCCTAACGTTCGGACAACACCTTTTGATATACCGATTATTGGGATGCAATGCAAGAAAACTTAAACTTAGGAAACCTAGGAATGTGAAACCTAGGGCTCTGATACCAACTAAACTGTCACGCCCCGAACAAGGCAGAAATATCGGGACGTACAGTTAGGGACACGCTGGTAAGAGAGGGAACTAAATCTAAAATGATACACAAGTGCTACAAGATGGAAAGGAAATACTAAATGATCATTAAACAACCAAACTGATACAATGATCTCAAAGGCAACTTAATACAACATGGAATAACAACCACTAAGACTCAACAACAAACTGAAACTAAATGATCTCCAAACACAACTAACAATAAACACACTGCTAACACACTAGAACTGATACACTCAAGACATCACTCCTGCCCTTCCCCGTCGGTAAGCGCGTCACCTGAGAAGCCTGGAAAGGGGGAAATAATGGGGTGTGAGCTAACGCTCAGTAGGAAATAACAGACATGTATAAGTGATTAACAGTTTAATTACATTTTCAAAATGTCATGCTACAAACGATAATACAATAAACAACGGTAATAACAAGATCTTGCAAGGTCAAGAAATATACAATTGATAAAGATTATCAAGGATAACAGATACAAGAATTTACTACAGGAGATATAACAAGAGATATAACAATGAGATATAAGTAAGGAATTGGCCAACAAGCAAGTATTTTAAACATTTAACCAAGCATGATCAAGTAACAAGTAACAAGATACTTTTGTCATAGACGCCAACACTCAGGCAAGTACTTCGGTGCAATGCCCCACCATGTCATTAACATCCCATGGGCTCACTAACTTTCGGGCGCTCTCCCCAGGACCAGACCGGGCCCTTATGATGCGATGGCATTGATTTATTGGGCCCAACGTCCCATCCGTCTAGACATTCAGTCAATTTTAATGGCCAATCAATCAGATGAATTTCTGTCAAGAGTATGAGATTTAAGAACTAACATGTCCTTGGATTCAAAACAAAAACTCGGTTTATACGGTCACCTCGGTACCGTAATACAAGAACTGGACCAAACTCGGTCCACGGGGTCAAGAAGGAACGGCCGACAGTATACCGTTCAGGTGTGTAAGCAATCGATTCAACTGGAGTAAGCAAGACTAAAACAGCAACTTAACGATCAACTTAATCCTAATTATCAAGTTAACATATCAAAGATTATCCATTATCATTTACATTAAGACAAATGCCAAGAAGTTGATTCAAAATGATAAAGCACAGAACAAACTCCCACGGGAGTGAAATAGAATACATTAACAGAGATTTTAGTTACACCATTAACCACTAATTATGTGGGTTTCTATTTAACCTTGTATGCATTGAAAATAAAGATGATAAACGGTGTGTTTTTACACTAAGTTTGCATGTATGGACCTATGTAATTGAACTAAAAAGGGTACATGAATAGGTCATTAGTTCCTCAAAAATATAGTTTTCAATGTGATTAGGTTGAATGGATTGATTCCCCGGTGATCCGGATTGATCCCCGGGTCAAAGAATCATTTAAAACGGGTTTACAAGGCATGGGTCGACCCTTTGGGTCGACCCCTAGAAAAATTCCAGGTATGGGTCGACCCATTGGGTCGACCCCTGGCTTCCAGGAGCCTTCCTGGCTGCATGGGTCGACCCCTGCAGGCTGTGGGTCGACCCATTGGGTCGACCCATGCAAGGCAGCAGTCTGCTGCTTGCAGGGTGAAATGGGTCGACCCGTGGGTCGACCCCTGGGTTTCCAGACCCAAAAGGCTTCAAAAAAAACATGAAAAACTCCTAGAATTGGGGTCTAAATATATTGGGATCTTAACCATATACTCTAGGGTTATTAATATGCATCCTAGGGTCATGAAACACAATTTTAAATCACGAATTTCGATAGGAATCCAATGAAATACAACCTATTCTATGAAGAACACAAGAAAAGTCTAGCTTGCTAGCATGCTTCTAATAACACACGAAATACTCTAGGCATGATCTATAAAAATTGGGGATTTTGATGTCAAAAGAAAGCTAACATGCTATTGATTACATTCATGTATGTTAATTAGAAGTTGGGCTGTTATAACCTACCTCAAATTGAAGAGGGAACTCGAAACCTAGAATAAAGAACAACTTGACAGCACCTCACTAAAACCTCGATATCTCCACGGATACCTAATAAAAATTGGGGCTTTTGCCACCAATGGAAAGAGCTCGATGAGAGGTACAATTTTCTATACTCATGATCAAGATTTGGTTGAGAATTCCTACCTCAATCGATGGATCAAAGAATGATGAAGGGAAGCCAACGGCCTGCTGACCCACCTCCACAAATCGAACTAGATCTCTCCAGATCCGAAATTTCAGCGAACCCCACAGTAGCCAAATGAAAGAAGACTCGTAGGGCTTCATTTTGATAGCTCATAGAGCTTCTGGAGCCTTCTGAATTGGGAGTATTCGCTGCTGCAAGCTACGTGTTTAGAAACGGCGCCGAAATCCTTGACTTGACCAAACTATGTCGGCAGCACGTTTTGGGACTAAGTTTACCTCAAATTGATTGAGGGTAAATATTTCTTTATGTAATACCTTTCATTTGCCTCTGGAATCACCCCATTTGGTTGAGAAACAAGCTCGAATTTGATGTTCAAAGTTTGGGTGAATAGTGAATACGAATTTGGGTTAGGTGGGTTGTAAGTCAGGCTTAATCCACTGATTAGGCCTAGATAATGATTTAATTAGGCTTACTCCAAGAAGACAAAAGTGTTAGTCGAAGCATCTATTATTTAATTACTATTTTTATGAATTTTTATATGGTAGATAAAATTCCACTTCTACTATTCCGTAATTAATTAAATATTAAGTTCGGAAGACTTAGTTTGCTAATTCGGCTTAATAAACGATTTTATTAGGCTTAATTGTAGAAGAAAAAGTTGATAAAAAAATTAATTCTACAAGATGTGATTTTTGGGGATTTTTAGAAAATAGTAGAAAATTGACTTATTCTATTAATTAATTAATTAATCTAATTAATTTGGATAATTCTCATTAATTCGAATAACTTCAAATAAATTCTAAATAATTACAAATAACTTTCTAAATAAATTTCTAAAGAATTTGGGGTCTTACAAAAGGCCTTCGTGGTGTGCTTGGCAGGAGCAATCTTATTCCCATCCACGGAGGACTTTCTAGAAGAGGCCCAATTAAGCGCTATAGTGAGCTTATGGGAAGGAGATAGAGTGGGACCGGGGATTCTAGCCTATCTCTATAGCGGGCTTACCTCGGCGGCGATGGGAAGGCCCATCTACGGATGCATGCTAGCACTCTCTAGTTGGGTAGATCTTCACTTCAAATTCGATCCATGTGATGAGGCCCAACAATCCTCAAGAATCTTCTCAAAAAGCCCACTCTCTTATATGACCGCTTCACTTGGGATAAGCAATAGAGTGACGAACCGGATTCCTCAAATCAAGAAGAGAGCGGAATGGAGAGAGCACCTCAAAGTAATGCCAAAGAACCTCTTCACTTGCGCCCCGGGAATACTCAAGACTCAAGAGCTCCGTGCAAGATTCTCTCCCGGGACGGACTTTCGACTCATAGGCGCTTCAGAATTCGTCTTGTACAATTCATACCGGTGCCTCCCTCAACTCGGGCTTCCACGGCGAGTATTCGAGGACCCATCACACCTCCCTCCTATTAAGAGACGGGACCTTGGCAGTAATGAAGATGGAGAAGAAACAACCACAATCCAAGCTCTGTGGAAAATCAATAAGGTTCATCAACCTGTGGAAAGCTTGAATGAAGACAGAGATGAATGGAAATCTTATGTAATAGCCCTGAGAAAACTGAGGCCCAAAATGGCTCATTGAAGCATTGTAATCTTTTTCTTCATATAAATCAATGATATTTCCTTTATTGAGCCATCTTACTGTTTTCTGAATAACTCTGTGATTCTGTTGCAAATAACGCCTCAAGCAATGTCGTTAATTCTATAAACGACGCCCCAGCACAGGTCATCTTCCATGATTGATCGCTCATAACTGACGCCTTCACCGATGGGCGTTAACTGAAAAACGTCCTAGGACAAGGCGTTAATTCGATTCATATTCCAAAATATATTCGTCGAAATTCCAAAAGTAACCCCTTCAGCAAAGCCACGTTTCATATAAATAACGCCTCAATCATAGTCGTTACTCAAAAATAGTAATGATTATTCCCATCAAATCAATCAAACGCCATTGAATGCGTCTGACGACGGTTATCATTCCCCATGCAAACAAAAATAACGCCTTAATAAATGTCATCAATTATTAAGAAATGCCTTGATGTCCGTCGTTGATTCCTTAAGACGCGGCCTTCCTTAAGTCGTGATTTCTTTTTGACCGTTCGACTTAACTTTCCCTCCTTTCTTCTTCTTCCTCCGTTCTCTTTCCCTCTTTCTCTCTTCTTCTGCAACCCTAACCGAAACCCTCCCCCTTTTCTCTCATTCTCCCTCTCTATCTTCCTCACTCTCTACACACCCTAGCCCTAGCAAAACGATGGCCGGCGGCGCACCCAAACGACAGCGGGTGACTGCCCCAGAGGTCGTGGACCTGGGCGAAGACGCCCAGGCCGAGGAAGTCCCTCCCGCGGCGGGCGACGAGGCTCCAACGGCGACGGCCGGCGAGGCTCCAACGGCGATGGCCGGCGACGAGACCGAAGGAGGCCAAGAGGCTCACGAAGAAGACGAAGAAGGAGATGGAGAAGAAGGTGAGGGCGGTGAAGAAGAAGGTGAGGAGGAAGAGGAAGGAAGTGGTGACGAACCACCGCGCACGGCGGTGGCCCTTCCCCATGCCGGCCAACTCCGGCGACCCAGGCAGCCACGGCCTCGATCGCAAGAACCTAAACACAAGAAGGTAGGCCCCCAAACCCTATTCCCATTTTTTTTTATTTTTATTTTTATTATTATTCCTGTAATTTCCATAACTCTCGGGGTATAAACCCTGCAACCCAGAAAGAAGACACCCTCAGGGGCGTCACGTTTTACAAATGAAACGCCCAACCCAAGGGCGTTAATTAAATTATTTCCCTGAAAAATAATTAACCCCATGAGAACACGCCCTAAAGCATGTCGCCCATTTAAATTCATATCATGCTGTTAATTTCTATTAATTCCATACTTTAATTATTTTTCATGAATTATTTGCATGCTGTTATTTTTATTTTATTTTCTGAAAAACTTGAAAACAACGCCCACCTGCCAGGGCGTTAATTCAACAATAGACGACCAGACCAGCGGTCGTCCATTCATTAATTCCTGATTAATTAACAGACCCATCTTGGAAAACGCCCCACCCAAGGGCGTGACTTGAAATATTTTTTAAGAATTTCAGATATTAACCATAGAATCACGCCCAACACAGAGGCGTTTCATAGATAACAGCGACATAGGATAGGTCACAAATTCAAAGCACTCTTAGAACAACGCCCTCCTCAGGGGCGTTAATTTAACAAACCACGACCTGAGGATGGTCGTTAATTAAAATCAAACACCAATATAATCCAAGACAATCAAAATGAGATTCAGCATGAATAATCAAAATAGTTAAGTGAAAATTCTTTTCTTTATATGCAGGGATTGATGAGGACGCGCATCTCCTGGGTCATGGTCCGGGCAGCATACTACGGCCTCCCCGAGTTTCAGAGAGCGAGGGTAGATGCTATGGGGTTTGGGGCTTTCCTTAGCATAGAGCCAGTCAGAGCCGACCTACCACTTATCCAGGTTCTATGGGAGAGATGGGACAGGATGAGCCGGGCATTCTTGATGCCATGGGGGCATATGGTTCCTACCCTAGAGGATGTAGCTAGGATCACGGGACTGAGGGTAGACGGTGAGGCTGTGAGCGGGATCACCTACCCTGACTACACTGAGTTTGCCCAGAGGTTGCTCGGTCTAGAGATGGTCTATGAGACACCTAGCGAGTGTAGGACTATCTTCTGCACCGACCTGACTACAGTGATGGGCTTAGGGAATGCTAGGCATAGGTCCGGGGAGACCCTAGAGCAGTTCTCTCAGAGGTTGATAGACGGAGCTAGGGCGGTCTACTGCCAGGACCCAACTGACAGGGAGAGAGCGGACCGAGACCTGAGGAGGTTCCTGCTGCTGCTACTCGGGAGGCTATTGCTCGGGACGAAGGGTGACGTCATCAACTGTCGATTCCTGGGGATTCTCGAGGACCTGGAGGTAGTTGGCAACTACGCCTGGGGAGCGGCACTGCTGGCGCATATGATGGCCGACTTGTCCACCGGGACAGGTCGAGAGACGACCGTCAGTGGCTTCTCACCTTTTCTTCAGGTATGCATTCTTCCTCTTTTCTTTTCTTTTTACTTTTCTATGCGTGTGAATGCCTTACTAATGCAATGCATGGATGCAGGTTTGGAGCCATCTATACATGCCGATGGGGCGCGTTGACCCACGGCCTGGAGGTGAGGGAGCTTTTCCCTTAGCGCGGCGCTGGCTGCCGGTGGTGTTTGGAGCCCCACTGGGCTACGAGTTGTGGGTGCTGCGGAGAGAGTTCCGAGACTTCCCTCCCTCGCTGGTATGTATGAATGTTATGCATCTTTCTTTTACATTTATTTTGAATTTGTTATGATGATGATGAAATGATGACATGTATGTTTATGAATGCAGGTGCAGTGGAGACCCTATGAGGGGATGACAGATGAGGGCCAGCCGTGGGTCGTAGCGCGCCGTCCTTGCTTTGAGCATGAGCTGTGGGTTCATTGCCTGAGCGAGATCGAGCCGTTACGGCTTAGGTTGGTGATGAGGACGCTGGGCCTCCACCAGGAGTGGGTAGAGGTCGGCGAGCCACGCGGCATTGGGAAGAAGACGCGCGGTCATACAAAGGCGACCGACTGGAGAGTGCGTTTCGAGGAGCAGTACGCCGACTGGCAGCGAGGCGGGACCAAGGTCACCTCCCGGGCGACTGACAGCTCCGAGTACCTCCGGCGCTACTGGGAGGTATACGCCGGCCGACCCCAGATGAGGGTCCTAGGGGTATGTATGAATGCAATTACTTCTAAATTAAATGCAAATGCTTATGTTTCTATCATGTGACTAACATGTAACGAATGCAGGATGCGCGGGACATAGCGGCGATGGATGCACAGGCCCACCTACACAGCCTGGAGGACCAGCTGGCCGCCACATGGGCTGACCTAGAGACCCTAGTGAGTGTTTAAATTATTTCTATATGCAAATGTATTTTTTTTGTTGAATTATTGATGATTAGCCACTGACGATCTCAATGAATGCAGCGTGCCCAGCAGGGAGCAGTGAGGAGAGACCCAGGGGAGGCCTCCAGCTCGAGAGGGCCCAGTGCAGAGGTGACTGCACTGGCAGAGCAGCTAGCTAGAGCAACCGCACGAGCTGAGGCAGCAGAGCGTGATCTCGCTTCACGGGTAAGTTCCAAAACACAAATCCATTCAAATATTGATTATATAATTGTGCACTGATGAAATTCATTTTACAGACTGAGGAGCTTCGAGCCGCTCTTACCTGCGTCGATGAGGGCTTCCGTGCGACGAGCACACAGGTGAGTGGTTCAATCATGTATTGCTTGAATTGCTAAATTACTGAATCATTGCATTAATTGTGGAATTGATGATTTGCTTACCTGTTTGCAGACGACTCAGCTTCAGGCGGTACGTACCGAGTTGGCGATCCGCGATCAGCGGATCTCAGAGCTAGAGAGGTCCCTGAGGCGTCGAGAGGAGCTGCCTCAGGATGTGGCCGAGCTGCGGGTGGCCCTTGAGCTGGAGAGACGGGAGCGTGCCCGTGAGCGCGAGAAGCGTGCTCGTGAGCGGGAGGAGTACCAGGCGGAGCGTGCCCGGTACCAGGAGCAGGTAGCAGCACGCGAGCGAGAGCTGGCAGATTCGAGGACCCAGTTGATCCTTTCTCAGGAGCGGCTACGAGTGTCTGAGGAGCGTCTCCAGCGAGGGCGTGAGCGAGCACGGGCTGCGGGGTACTCCTTTACCAGCTCCACCTTTGTGGCGGGCTCTTCCCTCTGAGAGAGGAGCGAGGCAGGGGGTCAGGTTCGGGTTCCGGCTTCTTCACGGGGGCCCATGCCTCCTCCACCAGCACCAGCTCGGGATGGCGAGGAGGAGGTTGAGAGTAGGAGAGAGGAGGGTGGAGGCGAGAGCTGAGAGACTTATTTTTCCTGAAAAACGCGCCTTAAAGTAGGTCGTGGTTCGCATAAAGACGCCCTAGAAGACGGCATGAATTTGAAAAGGAAATCTGATTTTTGAAAAAGTGACGACCTGCTCAGAGACGTTATTCAGTAAGAGACAACCTAATCTAGGACGTTAATTCTATAAAAAGCGCCTTAGCCAAAGGCGTTAATTGAATTACTCTGCAAAAAAGGGTTGACAAGGCTATCAAGACCACGGGTCCTACACGGTCACCATCTAAAATTCATTAACCTTTCTTGAGTAATTAAAAGGGGGTCGACGTGATCATAGTTGACTTGTATTCGAGATTTCGTACAGTGCAATTTCCCAGGTCGGTCTTGACCATCCTGCCAGTTCGTGACTTACCACATAGAAAGGATGGAAGAAAATATAAGGGAAGCCCATAAGGGATTCTGAGATGCTCAAGGTAAAGTTACCTCCCCCACCCTATGCCTGTTGGGGTTCGGTCTTTGGCGTAGGGAATTTTGTTGTCTTTTGCCCCTTTTATATTGCACGCATACGCCCAAGGTTTTCCTTGTGGGGACTTTGCCCTCTTGACATGCTTTTCTTTTCTCAACTTGACTTTCACTTCGGAATTGATTTGCATTGATGAAAATAAACCTAATTGTACTTGGGCTTTCGTGGCATTTGCTCCCTTTTGGGCCATGACTTCCACCTACTAGGGCGGCGGACAGGCTTGGCGTGTCTACCCCGAGACCTCCCTTCCTCCCTTATGGGCCGAAGAAGAAAAGAACGGGTATTATCTTTCACTTTTAGTCAGGTTTTTGACTTTCCATCGGATTTTGCACTGCTTGAGTTCAAGAGTAAAGCGTGTAGTGTGTGCGGGAGTCAACCCCCTTTTAAGTTAGCAAGACTGATGAATGAATTCTGAATTTTAACCTTTCGGACCTTGATCCTTCGTGTGCCATGGCACCAATTTTGATCTCTTTTGATTTTGAAAATTTTCTATTTTTTGTTGTTTTTTTTTTGTATTTCTATATATTTTTTTTGGTTTTTGGAAATATTCCACTTTGTTTTGGATTTTTGAAACAACATTTATTATTTTTTTTTGGATTTTGCAAATTACTATATATATATATATATATATATATATATATTGGATTTTTGAATCAACGGTAGTATTTCTTAAGATACAAACCATTCCAAGGGTGAGTTAACACTTCTCCTTCAGCATTAATCAGTTTATAAGCATTGCCTGGATAAACATCTTTTATAACAAACGGTCCCTCCCAATTGGGTTAGAATTTTGAACGAGGGCCACCCGGTTTTACAAAAATCCTCTTAATTACCATCTCACCGATTTTAAATTTTCTCTCAATTACTTTCTTTTGATAAAAACGCGAGAGCCTGTTTTGATAAACGCGCGCATGCTCAGCGGTGACCAGACGCTTCTCATCTAGGAGTTCCAATTGGGCGAGGAGTGAATCACGACGCTCATCAATAGAAAATTCCTTATCCAATTGTACTCGTAGAGAGGGAATGAGAATCTCATAAGGGACTACCGCCTCCATTCCATAAGTAAGGGCGAAAGGGGTTTGCCCAGTGGGGGTTCGAATGGAAGTCCGATAGGCCCAGAGAGCTTCAACTAGCTTGTCTGGCCAGTCCGAAAATTTATTAGCCTCACACATCTTTTTGACAATTTTTATCAAAGTTTTATTAGTTGCCTCTTCTTGGCCATTGCCCTGCGGATAATAGGGAGAAGAATGATGCAATGCAATGTTATACATGTTGCAGAGATCCTTGATTTCTTAAGAGATAAATTGAGGTTCATTGTCGGTGATGATGGTGCTCGGGATGCCGAACCTCGCGATGATGTTTTTTATTATAAACTTGCAGACGGTTGACGCTTTGATCTCCACGTAAGCTTCCGCTTCTGCCCACTTGGTGAAGTACTCCGTTGCCGTGAGGATGAACGATTTTTGCTTGGTCAGGAGGTTCGAATCATCAAGAGGTCCAATGATATCAAAAGCTCACATGGAGAAAGGCCATGGGGAGGACGTAGGATGGAGTGAAGAAGCAGGAGAATGAATCTTGTCGGCGTGCAGTTGGCACTTAACACACCTTCGAACATAGATGGAACAATCCTCTTCTAGAGTTGGCCAATAGAAACCTAGCCTAAGAATCTTCTTAGTTAGCATCTGGCTATTCACATGACCACCACACACTCCTGAATGCGCCTCTTCCACAATTTTCCATGATTCATCATCATCGAGGCATCTTAATAAAACACCGGTGAGCCCTCTCCTGTAGAGCACACCTCCAACCAAAACATAACGCTGAGCCACTCTTCTAATCGCTTTCTTTTCTTCTGCAGTGGCTTCCTCGGGATAGGACTGATCATTGCAATATCTGGCAATCTCATAATACCAAGGCTTCTCTTCGTCAGCCAATTCTTCTTCCCAGTCTAAAAGCATGACCTCTTTGCCTTTAAGAGATTCCTTCCGCTTATCCTTCTCAAGCACCTTATCCCTAATATCGAGGAATGCACGATCCTTGATAGCTGGCGTGTCACGCTGATGAATCAGGGGAACATGAAAATCACACTTAGGAGGGAAGACTAAAGCAGAGGCCAAAGAAGCAAGAGCGTCAGCCAAGATATTCTGACTGCGAGGAACATGGACGAAGATCAATTTGGTGAAGAGCTTGACATAAGCTGAAGCAAGTTCCTGGTAGGGTTTGAGCTTGGGATTGATAGTGCGGCACTTGACAAGCACCTGGCGTAGAATGAGCTGACTATCACCAACAATCCTCAAATGGGTGACACCATATCGATGGGCGGTTTGAAGACCAGCCAAAAGAGCCTCATACTCAGCTATATTATTTGTGACGGGGAAAGTGAGCCGAGCAGCAAATGGGATGGTGACCCCTTCTGGTGTTAAAAGAACCATGCCGATCCCTCTTCCTTGGGAATTTAGGGCTCCGTCAAAATGTAATGTCCACATAGGATCAAGAGGTTGATTAATGGACATCAGTTCTTCATCTGGAAACTCTGAATTGACAGGATCAAAACGGGGGAGAGGGTGATGAGCAAGGTGTTCGGCGATGGCGTAACCTTTGATAGCTTTCTGCTGAATGTAAGTGATATCAAACTGAGAGAGGAAGCTTTGCCAGCATGCTAATCGATCAGTGAGGACAGATTTTTCAAGGAGGAATTTAATCGGATTCATACGAGCAATGAGGTGAACCTCGTGAGCTAGAAAATAGTGCTTTAACTTTTGAACTACCCAGACTAAAGCAGCGCAAGTTTTCTCCATGGCTGAGTACCTCTGCTCACAGGGGTTAAGAAGTTTAGACAAAAAATATGATGCCCTCTCTTTACCTTCTTCATCTACTTGAGCCAAGACAGTACCTACAGAGTCATCCAGGACTGAGACATAGAGAATAAGTGGTTTGCCTGGAATCGGCGGCCTCAGGACAGGAGGATTGGCCAAATAATCCTTCAATCCATCAAAGGCTGCCTGACACTTGTCATCCCAATTAAACTTGACTCCCGGCTTAGTAAGCTCGTAAAACGGCCTACATCTTTGTGAATGCTGGGAGACGAAGCGGCGAATAAATTGCAACCTCCCGATTAATCCTCGAACTTCCTTCAAATTCTTGGGAGGAGACATATCTCTAATGGCCCTTGCCTTGTTGGGATCAACTTCAATTCCCCTCTTGCTAACAATGAAACCAAGCAACTTCCCTGATGAAACACCAAATACACATTTCTTGGGGTTCATCTTCAATTGATACTCTCGCGATCTTTGCAAGACCTTAGCTAGAACCCCAGGATGCTCAATCCTTGTCCTTGATTTCACAACCAGGTCATCCACATACACCTCAATATAAATATGAATCATGTCATGAAAAATCGCCATCATAGCCCTCTGATAGGTGGCTCCAGCATTCTTAAGTCCAAAAGGCATGACCACATAACAATAAGTACCCCATGGTGTAGTGAATGATGTCTTCTCTTGATATTCTTCAGCCAGACGAATTTGATTGTAACTTGAGAAGCCATCCATGAAAGAAAGAGTCTCAAATCCTGCCGTATTATCGATCAAAACATCAATATGAGGGAGGGGGAAGTCATCCTTAGGACACGCGCGGTTGTGATCCCGGAAGTCTATACAAATCCAAACTTTTCCATCTTTCTTCATAACCGGGACGATGTTAGCCACCCAATTGGGGTAGAGGACAACTCTAACAAATCTAGCCTTGTGGAGCTTGTCGACCTCTTCTTTCATCTTTAAAGCCATATTAGGGTGGAAACGCCTCAACTGTTGCTTGACCGGCACATACCCTGGCTTAAGTGTAAGGCGGTGTTCAACGAGCGCAGGGTCTAAACCAGGCATATCTTCATAACTCCATGCGAACGTGTCCTTGTATTCTTGCAGGACCAAAATGAGCGCCTCCTCTTCGGAGGGCGGTAAATTCTTGCTTATGAGGACAATCCTAGGGTCTTCCTCGGTACCCAAATTAATTTCTTTGGTAGGCTCTTCTACGGAGGCTGACGGTTCGTCAAATCGTCTTATACCACTAGCAAAAGCATCAGCCTCGTCCTCATATTCTTCATAACTTTCATCCCCCTCTTCAATAGGGTCTTCGTCATTCATAATTTCATAGACACCCAAACCCTCATAAGAAACAACAGCATCCTCATATTCTAACTCTGGCAGGATGATTGGATTCTCTATAAATTCAGGGAGAGCTAAACAAGCCTGGCATCTGATAGCTAACTCCATCGGAACCTATGGGGAATCTGCTTACCCTTGGACTTCTTATGTGAATCTACCCCTTGAATTTTAGCGTTAGCGGAAGATGAGGAGGAGCAACTAGCTTGATTAGAAAAAGGAAGGAAAGGGGGTGAAAAAGTGGATACAGGAGGTAATACAGAGGAAGTCCCCTCACTAGAGGGGGAGAAAAGATTTAGCAATGAATCTTGAAGGAGCGGCCCCTAGGTCGGGACGCACTCAGAAGAGAAATAGGAGGTCTCCTCGACAGAAATGGAGGATTGGAAATTTGGGAATTTGGCGTTTTTTTTTTTCATTTTTGTCTTTGTCTTTTTCTTCATTTTTATTTTCTTTTTTAATAAGAAAGCAGTGTGCAGGGAGGATAGCAGGAGGAGTGGAAATTGCCAGATCAGAGAAGAGTTGAATCAGTGATGGCCCGCGTGGGGGCGTGATGGAGAGTTTAGAAAATAGCTCGAGGAGCGAAGAAGGAATTGTGAGAGAAACTTGGATTGAATCTGGAGATAAATTGATCATAATCGGAGGTGGTCTTGGCACGCGACCAAACCGCTGAAAATATAGAGAAGCAAGCACGGATGGATGCATGGAAGTGAGAGAAAAGAGGCCGGCCCACAGCCTGTCCACGGTGAAACCTTCTTCAAACGGAACATCTGGCTCTCCAGTATCAGTGTAGTCACTCAGCAGCTGTCTCTTATCTGTAATTACGGCTGGCATTTCAATCAATTCATGAATAAGTGGTGGCCATTCCGGATCAGTCGGCATGAAGAGGCGGCTCAAAGAAATAGTAATATCCTGCATATCGAACCACCTATACCAGTCACATTCTGGACCATCCATTTTCCTTCGCTTGTCAGGCCTTAAGGACTCCAGGGCTTTGTATGTGGCCAACGGGGCAATATGACGAGCAAACTGTCTAGCATGAACATCCTGACAGTCCAATATGAAAGTAATTATGGTAGTTTGCTCCTTATTATGAAAGCCACCCGTGACAAAATGTGTCTTCAATGTCCAAGTGAGCGGCTGGCGATCTGTTTTTAATGTAGATGTCATAAATGCCCATGGTTCATCTTTGTTTTTGCCTGGCTCTTTGTAACCTAGGCCACCTCATGTAATCAGCTTCTGAGGTTTAACAGGCCTAATCCTGCCATGACAATTGGCACCCAGACCTTTGCCATTTTGATACCCCATTTTCATCAAGATGTTCCAGCCAGAGGTGTTCATCATTGTTTTCTTCTTTTTCCCCTAGGGAGGCAGGGTGTCATAGCAACTGTTGTAATTTTTTCTGGCATTGGTTGTGGACAAGGGACGTCCAGCACAGATAATAGTGGTTTGTTGGCCGGCCACATGGATGGAACTGATGAAGCCACATGAATATCTTCCTCTGGCAAAATCGGCATACTGGTAACTTTAATAATGCGGCCCTTGTGTGGGAATTTAAGGCATTGATGATTTGTGGAGGGCACCGCATCGAGTTGCTGAATGTAGGGGCGTCCCAGAATGCCATTAAATGTCGGATCCATATCCAGAATGTGAAAATCTGCTGTGATGGCGGCAGGACCCAAACTTACTTTTAACGTAATCATGCCTATAGGAGGTTTCTTCGTGTTATCATATGCAGTTACGGTGATAGTAGACGGCCGAATTTGGCTTTCCGGAATGCCACACAACTTCAAGGTGCTAGGTGGCAAGACATTGATGGATGCCCCCGTGTCCACCAGACATTGCTTAACAGCCACCTTATTAATGTCAACTGTGATGCATAGAGCATATTTTCTTGCTGGGAGTGGCGCCAGTTCATGTTCCTGGAAAGTAATTGCCGGCTGACTGCTAGCGGGCGTTAAAACCGTGACTATCTGCTCAACTAGAATGTCCTCGTTGACCATCACCTTTTGCAGATATTCTTTCAAAGCTAGCTGATGAGTGGTGGACCTTTTAATTAATTCAAGGATTGAAATCCTTGTTGGGGTTCGGTCCAAGTGCTTTAGCAAATCATACTGAGTCCCTGGCACTGACTCTTGTTCTTGTTCTTGCTCTTGCGGCCCCTGCACGGGCTCTAGCTCTCTCTGTGGAAAAATACGGTGGAACATCCGTCCACTGCGGAGCGGCGCCACGCCTTGACGTGCCTCTGTCGGGGCAAGTGTGGGAGGAGGATTAGAAGAAGAAGAAGGCGCGTCGGTGTTAAGAAGTGGCGGGGCGGGAGTGCCCACAGAGGGAATCCCCGTAGGGGATATTGGTGCCCTGGTATGAAGCGTAGGAGTAGAAAGGGATACCCGGATGTGGGGGGAATTGGTGGGGGGTGGAATGAGAAGAGTTCTGGGTAAAAAAGGTGGTGGAACCGATGGTGGGGGGATCCTTGCCGGTGAAGGAGTAGTGGTGGCGTGTGCAGTGGGCGTTGGCGATGGGCGGATGAGGAGTGGCCTAGATGGCAATGGCGAAGGGATGGTGGTGGATGGGTTTTGTTGTGGCGTAGGCTGTGGAGGTGGTAAGCGTGTAAGAAGGGGGCGAACCGGCAAGGTCGGAGAATAGGCGGAGGTAGGTGGATTAACGGGGCGCAGAAGAGATCAGCCCAATTGAGGGGTAGGAGAAGAAGAAGGGGTGCGCAAGAGGCGTGGAGGTTGATTTTGATTGTGATGCAGTGCCCCGACGGAGACATTTTCTTCATGCCATCCCTGCCCTCTCTCCACCTCATAGAGAGACGTGACAGGGTTTACGTGCTGGTTTGGCGGGTGCTCCGGCAGTGGATTGTGGACGATCCCCATATCGTGCTGAGGCGCTGGAGCTTGTTGTTGCTGCTATGGAGCTGGTTACTGTGGCTGCTGAGCCTGTTGCTGCCGAGGAGACCTTCTTTCTTTCATGGTGGCGATGAATTGTCTCATCTCATCCCAATTGATGTCACCCTGGTCGTTTAGGTCATAAATGTAATCTCTGAAGTGGAAGTAACGATCAAGGTTGTGACAAGGTGCACGATGGAACGCGCAGTAACGGGATGTGTCAACATTAGCGGGCCACACTGTTCTTTCCCTTGGTAACATGAGCAAATTGGCGGCCATTAAAGCATTAAAAATATCCGGGAGACTTTCTGGTAGTGGAGGGTAGTGGTCCCTTTTGGGGCCAAGTGGTGGTCTCCATTGTTGTTGTTGGCCATAGTTGGTAGGTGGTGGTACCTGGTGGTACTGTTGCGGAGCTGGAGGGTTAGCGCGGGGCGCTTGGTTTGGCGGTGAAACAAAGAAATGTTGGGGTGCGAATTGGCGTTGTGGAGTGGAGTTGAAATGGGGGCTTTGTGGTGGAGGTGGGTTAGGCCGTGGGTTAGATTGATGGGGGTGGCCAACTACGCCAACCTGCTCATTTGCAATAGTGCCCTCCGTCGTGGGCCCGCTGTTGTTGACAGTTGTGGTTTTCTTGAATAGCCGTGGCTTCGGCTCAAACATGCCCATAATGGGCGAATCCTTCATCTGCGTTTGGAAATAACGAGCCCTTTCATAGAGCTCCTCCATGGTGGTTAACCTATTCAGGGCCAAGATATGCCAGAACTGAGGAGTTGCATTAGAAATTATCATCTTAACTTGTTCTTGTTCCGACAGTGTATCTTTCAGCTTCTCGGCCATTAACCGCCATCTATCAGCAAACATTATGAAGTCTTCCTCCGGCTTCATTTTTCCGCAACCAGGTCCGTGAGTGAGAGGGAGGGTCCGACCCGATCCCTGTATTTCTGCAAGAACTTCCTCTGAACGATATCAAAGTCACCGGCATCAGCAGGATCCAATGAATAGAACCATTCAAGGGCTGGCCCCTCCAGAGATCTCCTGAATAAGTAAGCCAAGGAGGCCTTGTTGTCTTGCCAAAAGGAGGTCTCGTACATAAAATCCTTCAAATGAATAAAAGGGTTACCAGTCCCATTATATCGTCAAAAATTCAGCATCTCAGATGGTGGTAAGTGGAAGACTGGCAATGTAGGGAGCGAGATCTCTGGGGCATTCTTAGCCATGGTGACCTTCTTTAGTTGCTCTTCCATGCTAGCCAACTTCTGAAGCAGTAGAACATTAGTGTCGGACTCGACTGGGGCCGGATTTTGAATAAAAGAATGCGGTATAGGCGTCCGTAGAATTCGGGGAGGTTGGAGAAATTGGGGCCTAACCGCAGAGTGGCTCGCCTGTTGGGCCGGCATGGCCGTACCAGGCGTTGGTGGACGGGAAGGAGATTTATGCAGGACCGCTTGGTCATTAACGGGGTGATGGCCACTCTCGGCCGGAGGGGGATTGGAGGATGAAGAAGGAACATACTTCCCTTTCAAAGCGGCCTGAACTGCCTGCCGCTGGGAATCATCCAATTGAGATAGTGCATTAATTAAATCCGTGACATTGAAGGATGGGGAAGGGTTCCCCGAAGTGTTGGAAGGCACAGCCTGAGAAGAGGGCACAACCTCTTGAGGAGTGGTATCAACCACATGGACTTGAGGATAACGAGACTGAGGAGGAGGGTAATTTCCCTCATGATAGATGGAATCTTGGAGGGGACTTTCATATTGACTAAAAACATTCTCATCCTCATTATCATAAGAATATCCGTAGCCTGCCATGCTGATGATTTTACCTGAACGGAGTTGCATGTTTAAGAGGAGAGACGGCCTTATAAAGGAACTATCAAACAAAACCCACTCAAACCAAACAAGCCAAATCGACCCAAGCAAGTTTATGCAACCAAGTTGAGATGAACGCAGGATTTTAGTGTTCCGCTTGAGATTAGAGTGGATTAAATTGCAGAATAATTCCCTCTTTTGCAAAGTGAAACCTAGTTTATCCGAGTGTGATCTCCGGGTTAACTAGATTCTTTCTCTCTCTTCACCAACGATAGGTTCTCTATACTCCGGGTACTTCAAGGGTACAACCAGCCCGGCGTCCGTGAGGGAATCCACGGGTGCGGGGACTTACGGAGGTCTTGGAAAAGGGATTTTCAGTCCAAAGAGATGGAGTGCTCAATGGAGGGTTGTCCCGATTCCAAGAGAGGTGTGGGGGATCCTAGTGTAGAGAGAGGAGGTCTCTCAACCAAATGCCACAAGATGCAAAATAATATGATCAGATCACAACAATATAGGCAAGCAATGTAATAATCAATCCAACAATCACAGACAGCATAAAAACGCAAGAAAAAGACGACCTGGGGCAGGTCGCTATCAACCAAAGAGACGACAGAGTCACTGTCGTGAATCACTGTGAAAGCCCACGAGCCAGCAGTGAGAAAACAAAACACGCCTCTGGGTGAGGTGCTATAATCACAAAGGACGCCTCTGCAACAAGGCGTCAAATATGAAAACGTGCCTTGACGTGAGGCGCTATGCAATAAAAGGGTGCCCTGGGGCAGGGCGTGACTTCACAGACAGTGTGATAAAAAGTAGTAGAATAATGAAAGACGCCTTCTGGGAAGACGTAACACAGACAATAGACGCCCTCGATGAAGGCGTTAAAAGAAAACGCGTCTCTGGGTGAGGCGTTAATTCAGGAAAATAATCAAACAATCACAAACTTGCTGATCCCGGGAGTGTGCAGTGTGCACGGTAGAGGGTGCCCGTGGGGCACAAAAGGAGGGGAACCGTGGGTACCGAGGGAAAAGGGCACACGTGGGTGCCGAAGGGGAAAGGGCACACGTGGGTGCCAATAGGAAAGGGCACACGTGGGTGCCAATAGGAGATGGTAATCAAAACAAAAACAGTGGATGTCCCACCGTGATCGCCAATTTGTAGATCGTGATAAATCCACACATGAAGAAGAGTTTAAATACGAGAAAGCATAATAAAAATAAGGGGAGATGATATAATAATAAGGAAAAGAAGCATGTGGTGCTACTAAGGAGGGTGATCGCCAGAGGGGTTACCTCAAGAAGAAACAAAGAAGATCGCGAATACCTGGTGGAAAATAGAACGCGGGCTGGATTGTGAATTCCTCCTCCTCCTTCAATCGGCCGGCCGATGAAGGGGGTTTTCCTTTATTGATTACCTTGCAAAAGAGACAAAACAAACAAGCAAAAGGAGTGGATCAGCCAAGTGAATGTAGTATCAATCCCAAAGATGATATGATGATGAAATAAGAACAAAACATGCGCACCTTTTTTTTTTAAACCCCTAAAGAATTAGGGAAGGAGGAGATATGATGAAGCTAATGCAAAAGAAGGAAAAAAAACACAGTGGACGTGATGATGATCGATGAAAAACAAAACAACATAAACAAAGTAACAAAGACCCCTGCTGTCCCTGACGACAGTAAAGGGGAACCGACGTCGATGCTATTGACAGGAAAAAGAGGAAGCAGGGCTCTTCTAAAAAGATCGCACAGAAAGAAGATGAAGAGCCTCTGTAAACCAAGTAACCTCCGACCTCAATAAACTCTGATCTCGTCTAATCTCGTAACCTGCCAACCTCCCCTGCCAACCTCGCGTGAGGTCGATCGAGACATCCCTATATAGGGTTCCAGATCCAAGATAACCTCAGATTCGGAAGGATAAGAACGGGCAATGATCAAAAGAAGGTAGGACTCTACCTCCAATTCGAGCAAGGAGACTATTGGAGGCAAGGAACTCCCCAGGAAAGACGAGTTTAAGCAGGACACCGAAAGATAAAACACGACCTTGAGAAGGGCGTCAAATCACAAATTGACGACCTACATCAAGACGTTACTCAAAAACACGACCATGATCAAGGGCGTTACTTCTTGGATTTAATTTTGGCAATAAAACTTACCTTATTTGAAAATTATGAGAAAACGCCTGAGATGAAGGCGTTACTTGAAAACACGCCCTGAGGAAGGACGTTAATCGATAATTTGAATTTATTTTGAAACTGGATAATACCAGGAATTGATGCCCTGACATTTGGTCGTCCTTTCTTTTGAACACGCCCTAGATAAGGTCGCTTTTAAAAACACGCCCCTCTTTAGGTCGCGAATCACAAAAATGCAAAGACCAAACCAAAAACACACAAAAATAGAAAAACTTCATATTATGAATGCATTGAAGTTCACTTTGGGGCGTCAACATAGTGACATGAGATTTGATCAACATAGCGTCAATTTCGGCGTGTCTACACTAGTGTGTACCGAGAAGATGAAGGCCAGGAGATTCCTTAATGGGCTTCGGTCGTAATATATAACTCAACTGGCGCCAATGGACATTCAAGTCTATTCGGTGATAGTGCAGAGAGCCCAGCTGCTAGAAGATGCCACGGAACTGTCCGACCAGATCTATGGGAAAGGATGTTACAAGCTCGGGCTCATTCAATCCCACATTCAATAAGAAGAGGTCAAGCAATGGAGGAGATTCCTCCCAAGAGAAGAAATTTAAGAAGAGTAACAAGCCCTTCTCTATCACTACCACACCTTCCAAAGAGGTGTGCAAGCACTGCGACAAGGCCGTCCATAAGGCCAAGGAATGCTGGAGAAGGTTGGGAGCGTGCCTCCATTGCGAAAGCCGTGATCATCAGATTCCTGACTGTCCATTATCAAATGAACAAGCCAACAATGAGGAAAAGCGCCCGGTGAAGAAGCAAGGCTGCCTATAAGCACTTCAAGAGGCAGAGCAAGATGAAGGTGCATAGGTGGAAGGTACATTAAATATTTGTTCCAAGTCTGCTCGTGCCTTGTTTGATACCGACGCGACTCATTCTTTTGTTTCCAAAAGATTTGCCGATCCATCACCTATGGAACCGGAATTGATAGAGTTAGTTATTTCCACTCCTCTCGGAAATAAATCTGATATTTCACACCACTACCCAAATTGTGAAGTCATGGTTAAAGGGCAAAATCTACCTGTCGATCTAATATGCCTAGATATGGATGAATATGATATCATACTAGGAGCCGATTGGCTATCCACACACAAAGCAGTTATAGATTATCGAAACGACAAGGTAACTTTTAAGGAATTTCCAGAACTTGTCTATACTAGTCCTTGAAGTCAAAACAAGTCACCCCTTATTTCGGCCATCCAAGCTAGTAAGCTCTTAAGAAAGGGGTGTGTGGCTTTCATAGTATTTGTGTCTGCCACGGAAGTTAAGGAGTCCAAGATAGAAGACATCCGCTATCACGCCCCGAGCGTGGAAGGAACCCGGTATGCATGACGAGTTTATATCATTCATGTCAATTAGAGCATAAAAAATTTGAACTTATAGATAGAGTGTGCAAAAGTAAAGATAATAGACCAAATCCTTTATTCATTAATAATACCAATATCCAAAAATATGACTATTACATAATCCAATGACTCATAATATTATTCCCTTGAAGACTAGACTCAATAAAAGGGAAAAGTACAATAGTGGACTCATGAAAATAGAGAAGACATGACTAGATAACAACTCCAAGGGTTGGAATGGCTATACGCTCTTCACTCATGTCCATTCCCATCCGAATGAGCTACGTCATCGGAGTTACATGAAAAATAGGGGAAAAACTAGGGTGAGCGAATGCTCAGTAGGAATTATATCTAAAGGTTGAGTATGTTTTATGTAAATTACATGTTACATGAACTATGCAAGTGTAATGATGCATGTACGCAAGATAAAAGCGAGAGTAGAGTGTCAAGAGATATTATGGACAAACTAGCAAGAATTCATGATAATCATGTGAAGTATAACAAGATTTACCCAGGATGTAAATAACAAGTCAAGTCATGTGAATTGGCTATTATGATATCAAGTAAGTAAATATCAATTTCGGGCCATGAAAGTCATGTCAAGTCAAGTCAAACACTATAGAGTTTGTGGAATGCCATAAATCAAGATAGTCATGCACTTCGGTGCAATGCCACACCGTGATCAATCAACTCCCATGTGCACAAGTACTTTCGGGTACTCCTCCTAGGACCATATCGGGCCATATATGCACAAGCATTGAGTCATGTATATTTTTCAACATCCACTATAGTTATAGCCAATATAAAGTTCCAAAGGAATAAACTATTGTAGGATGATAAGGTAGATTCCATGAATGAAGGAGTTCAAGGGCAGAACTTGAACAAGTATGACACATCGTTAAACCACATGAAAAATCAAGACATGTCGTAAAACTGGGTAATTGGCATCCACTCAGTCGCCATCATTTACAGAAATAGTGCCCACTGCGTGGTCGCTAATTCCTGGGAACAGTACAGGCTGGATGAAATAGCATACAGGTTCAGGTCGCTAAATCAGTGAAATAGCGCCACTGGCAAGGTCGCCAATTCTTTTTGGCGCCGAAGACCTGGTCACTAATTACCGACATAGATAGATTTCCCAAAAGAGGCCAGAAACAGCGCTCTATGAGGGCTAAAGCATCACGTTTCTTCAGAGTGACGTGACAAATAGGGGTTCCATGGTTTTTAGGGTACAACCTGCTCGACTGTCTTGAGGGAATCCAAGACTAGTGTAGAGTTACAGAGGTCTCAATGAAGAAAGTACCAGTCCAAAGGAAGGAATATCCCGTGGAGGGTCCAATCATCACCAAGAGTTGAGTGTGTAATCGATAGAAATAAAACAGGGACTCCATCTAAGGATGTGAGATGAGAGTGCCAAGTAAACCCGTGATATGGGTCAGTAAACGCGATGGAAATAGAGAGAGAAGAATAGGTGACCATTCAGATGGGTGCTCAATCATGATTGTGCGTCCGTGTGAGGTGTCGCTCAATCAATTTTCTTAACAGAATTTCAAAGAAAATCCTCAGAATTAGCGACCCTATAAACGGGTGCTCATTCTAGTAAATTCCAGAAATCAACACAATTCATTATAAACAACGACCATGTGAAAGGGCGATCAATCATTAAATAACATCTATCATTCTATCGTAGTTTTAGGATTGTCATACATTTTCTATTTTATTAATTTTTCTACAAAATGGGGACTTTGCAGGAGGGCGCTCAATCTTTAATAGGCGACTGGGTGACAATCGTTCATTCTTTGTTTGATGCTGCGCATCGGGCAGGTACGCTCTTAGACACATAGCATTGTTCATATACTTAGAGTTTACATAATCAGGGAAGTGACGACATGGATAGATAGAGAAAAATGTCAGGAATCTAGAAACATGCTTGTGCAATAATTTTATTATCAGGTTACATAGATATTTAATTTTGAAATATGGTTAATGATTAATTCAGTTTACAGTAAATAGCGGCAGGGGCAAGGTGACACATTAAACTGTGCCCCAAAGGCTGTTGCCAATTAAAAACTAGCGACCTTCTGAGGGGTTGTTCAATAATAGACGGCCAACGCTTGGTCGCTATTTTTATGCAAGATAGAAATCTTAGAAAAACTACGTAAAATGACTGACATGAGATATAAAACTATGATAACTTGATTATATGCATGTATTACACTTATACTACGGGTTTGTGCTTCAAATTTTGAGAAAACCTACCTCTTTTGGCTTAGTTTGGACGACGAACGACGCAGAGAAGATAATAAAGAAAATAATAGCAACAGCAGCAGCTTTGGCAGCAACTGCAGCAATACTAAGGTAGCAACAAACGCCACAACAAGCCAGAAAGGAGAAGAGGATGAAGCTTCTGCACAGTTGCTTTGATAGCAGATGGCAACAACAACGTAGGAGAAGAAGCCAAAACTCCTTCTTGGCTTCAACGGTAGAAAAAAGCCTTCCTTTGCCAGGCAGAAGAGGAATCAGAGGAAGATGATGAGCTCTCTTCCCCCGATCACGGCAGCAAGATGTGGCAAGAAAACTCCCTTCGAACAAAAGTAGCAGTAGCCTTTGAATGTTCAATAGGGCTTAAATTTATAGGGAAGAAAACCTATGGGGTTTTAGAATCCTAAAGGGATAGAAGTTTCCCATGGAAGCAATCCTAACTAGTCTACGTAAATCACCATCCTACTATATCCGAAGCCACCTTCCTGGTTGGGTTTAAAACCCTAAATCCTATTCACCTGTAAGCTTAGAACGTAAAAAGGTTTATGATTTGCCAAGAGTCCTTAAGTGTTTATGTAGTTATGTATATACCTAAAAGCCCATCGTAAGGTCTATTTGTTTTAGGCTAAACCCACATACGTGAGGCCCGTATGTTTAAGTGAGAGGGTTGTACTTTTAAGACCCATATAAAGGTTAAAGCCTTTTGGTTTCATTATTTTACGCTTTTATAATTGATTTTGGCCCTTTAACTATTTAATTGGAGGTTTTTATTTATTTATGAAAATTTGTTCCTATATTTTATCCGGGTTGCTACACCATCCCCCACTTAAAAGAATTTGGTCCCCAAATTCAATTTCATATAGACATAGAGGGTGTAGAATACTTACGATCTCGAAATAAATCTGGAAATCTCTTCTTCATCGATTCTTTGGTCTCCTACGTGGCTTCTTGTTCCGAGCACTTGCTCCATTGTACTTTACCATGGGAATAGTTTTGTTCCTCAGCACACGAACCTCATGATCAAGGATCTTCAATGGTCTTTGTTCATAGGTAAGACCCTTTTGTATCACCAGATTGTCATGATCTATGACATGGGACGGATCATGAACATACTTCTTGAGCATACATATATGGAACACATTATGTACTTATGATAGTTGTAGTGGCAAGGCAATCTGGTAGACAACCTCTCCAACTCTTTCCAGTACCACAAAAGGACCGATATATCTTGGTGTAAGCTTGCCCTTAACACCAAATCTCCTAATACCTCGTCCTGGGGAAACCTTAAGAAAGACGTGATCTCAAACTTGGAACTCGAGGTCTCTCCTTCTAATATCAGTGTATGTCTTTTGTCTAGACTGAGCCATCTTGAGTCTTTTTCTAATGAGTTGAATCTTTTTAGTGGTGTCTCTTACCATGTCCGGGCCTAGTAGTTGCTTTTCTCTGACTTCGTCCCAGCATAGTGGTGAGCAGCAACTCCTTCCGTACAATGCCTCAAAAGGTGCCATTTGGATACTTGCCTGGTAACTGTTGTTATATGAAAACTCGACCAGGGGTAGATGATCATGCCAGCTTCCACCAAAATCAATAATACAAGCTCGTAGCATGTCCTCTACAACTTGGTTCTTTCTCTTGGTCTGACTATCCGTTTGAGGATGAAAAGCTGTACTAAAGTTGAGTCTTATCCCCAACGAATGTCGTAGACCCTTCCATAAATGAGAAGTGAAGCTTAGGTCTCGGTCAGAAACAATCGAAACGGGAACTCCATGCAGTCTAACTACTTCTTTGATGTACAATGCAGCTAGCACATCAACTGACCAAAGGCTCTTTATAGGTAAGAAGTGTGCCAACTTGGTCAATTGGTCTATGATAACCCATATTCCATCATGTCCACCTTTAGATTTAGACAGACCCAAAATGAAGTCCATGCCGATATCTTCCCACTTCCACTTGGGAATGTCTAGAGGATGTAGCTTACCAGCAGGCCTTTGGTGTTCCGCCTAGACTTGTTGGCACGTGAGATAGTGAGAAACAAAGTCTGCTACCTCCCTTTTCATGTTAGGACACCAAAAGGTCAGTTTCAAGTCCCGGTACATCTTGGTAGATCCGGGATGAATTGTGTACCTTGATCGGTGAGCTTATTCACAAATCTTCTTCTTTAATTTAGGACAATCCGATACACAAGTCCTTTCTCGGAATAATAATCTTCCATCTGATGCTTGTTAGAAATCGGGTCGCTCTTCTAACTTACCTTTTATTTCTACCAGTACCGGGTCATCACCTTGAAGCTCCTTGATCTCGGACAGTAGATCCGATTGTATCCTCATGTGTGATAGAGTAATACACCTTCCCTCCTTGTCCATGCTTATATTAAGCTTATTGAATTGTTCTAGCATTTTTCACTCTTGAATCATACAGTTGGCCAATAACGCTCTACACTTTCGACTGACGGCATCAGCTACAGGATTACCCTTTCTAGGGTGGTATTGTATTATGAAGTCGAAGTCATTGAGGTATTCTAACCAACCTCTTTATCTCATGTTTAATTACTTCTGTGAAAATAAGTATTCGAGACTCTTGTGATCGTAGTATACGTACGGTAAACTGCTCTCCCTAGATATAGTGTCTCCTCCAGATCTTTAAAGTAAATACTACTGTGGCTAACTTTAAGTCATCCACCGGGTAGTTCTCCTCATGCTTCTTTAATTGTCGAGAAGAGTAAGTAATGACTCTCCCTTGATGCATTAGCACACATCCGAGGCCAATGCCAGACGCATCGGTATATACCTGGAACTTCTCTCCTTCAGTTGGTAATGCCAAGATTGGGGCAGTTATCAGATGATCCTTCAAAGCTTGAAAACTTTTCTCACAGTCTTTGTCCCACTTATAAGGAATCTCCTTGCGGGTCAGCTTAGTAAGAGGAACGGTGATCTTGGAGAAGTCCTTGATGAATCACCTGTAATAGCCAGCCAGACCTAAGAATCTTTGGATTTCAGTTGCATTTGTAGGTCTTTCCCAATTCTTCACAGCCTCGACTTTTGATGGATCCATAGAAATTCCATCCTTTGAGATCACATGCCCTAAGAAAGATAGTTCCTCGAGCCAGAAGTTGCATTTGCTAAGCTTGGCATAGAGTTAATTCTTCTTTAAGATTTGCAATGAAATCCTCAAATGCTCTTCATGTTCTTCCTCGGTCTTTGAGTATATC
Organism: Amorphophallus konjac; assembly: GCA_022559845.1. Classification (NCBI taxonomy): domain Eukaryota; kingdom Viridiplantae; phylum Streptophyta; class Magnoliopsida; order Alismatales; family Araceae; genus Amorphophallus; species Amorphophallus konjac. The sequence continues at coordinate 117,574,897 of CM040118.1, forward strand.
AATATATCATCAATAAAGACCACTACGAATTGATCTAGGTGAAGTCTGAATATGTTGTTCATCAGCTGCATAAAGGCTGTAGGGGCATTCATTAGTCCAAAAGACATAACAGTAAATTCGTAATGCTCATACCTATTTCGGAACACCATTTCATGAATATCCTCATCCTTGATCATTAATTGGTGATATCCCGACCTGAGATCAATCTTCGATAAATACTTGGCTCCAGATATCTGATCAAATAATTCATCGATCCTCGGCAGTAGATACTTGTTCTTGATGGTAAGGTGGCTCAACTGCCGATAGTCGATGCAGAGTCTCATCGATCCATCCTTCTTCTTTACAAACAGTACAGGCGCTCCCCACGGGGAAGTGCTCGGCCTAATGAATCCTTTCTTCAAGAGCTCCATCAATTGTTCCTTCAATTCCTTAAGCTCGGCGGGGGACATTCTATAAGGTGCCTTAGAAACCGGGCCAGCACCAGGGACAAGGTCGATGGTGATGGCCACTTCTCTTTGTGGGGGTAATCCGGGCAAATCTTTCGAGAACACATCAGGAAATTCCCGAACCACACGGATGTCTTCTATCTTAGACTCCTTAACTTCCGTGGCGGTCACAAAAGCTATGAAAGCCACTCATCCTTTTCTTAAGAGCTTACTAGCTCGGAGGGCCGAAATAAGGGGTGACTTGTTTCGACTCCGAGGACTAGTGTAGACAAGTTCCAAAAATTCTTTAAAGTTACCATGCCGTTTTGGCAATCGATCACTGCCTTATGTGTGGATAGCCAATCGGCTCCTAGTATGACATCATACCCATTCATATCTAGGCATATCAGATCGGCATGTAGATTTTTTCCTTTCACCATAACTTCACAATTTAAATAATGGTGTGAGATCTCAGATTCGTTTCCGAGAGGGGTTGAAATAACTAGATCTATCCACCCTGGTTCCATAGGTAATGGATCAGTAAATCTCTTGGAAACAAAAGAATGAGTCGCGCCGGTATCAAACAGGACATAAGCAGACTTAGAACAAATCTTAAATGTATGTTCCACAAGTCCACCTTCATCTTGCTCTGCTTCTTGGAGTGCTTGGAGACGGGCTTGCTTCTTGGCTGGGCACTTCTCTTCATTAGCTTGTTTGTTTAATAAAGGACAGTCGGGAATCCAGTGGTCATGGCTCCCGCATCGGAGGCATGATCCCAAACGCCTCTAGCATTCTTCAGCCTTATGGCCGGTCTTGTCACAGTGCTTGCACACCTCTTTGGAAGGTGTGGTAGTAATGGAGAAGGGCTTGTTATTCTTCTTGGACTTCTTCTTCTGGGAGGAATCTCCTCCATTGCTCAACCTCTTCTTGTTGAATGAGGGTTTAAAAGTGCCGGAGCTTATGATGTGCTCCTTCTTGTCCTTCCTATGGATCCGATCAGACAGCTCCATGGCATCTTCTAGCAGTTGTGCTCACCGGACCATCTCCGAGTAGACTTGAATGTCCATCGGCACCAGTTGGGTGATGTATTGGGGTCGATGCCCATTAGTAAAAAATTCTCACCTTCATTTTCTCGGTGCACACCAAGTGAGGTGCATACCTAGATAACCTTGAGAATTGGGCATCATATTCGGCTACTGACAAGGCCCGTTGTTTAAGCGCGGCAAACTCGGTGGCTTTCTTCTCTTGTATCGGGTCAAAGAAATCTTTGTTATTGAAGTATTCTACGAACTCTTCCCACGTGACATGGTCGTAAGATAGTGTAGCTTCTAATGACTCCTACCAGAAGCTAGCATCCCGCTCTAGTTGGAAGGTTGCTAACAAAACCTTTTCTTCGTCCGTGCATTGCATGACACGAAATATACGCTCGATCTCCTTAATCCAGTGTTTGGCATCGTCTAGGTCGGTCGAGCCAATGAATTTTGGTGGGTTCATGTTGCGGAAACTATGGTAGAGATCTCTCGCTTCACGGTTTGCTCCGCCTTGCGCTACTTGTTGCAGCACCTGTTTAAGGCCTTGAACGGTACATTGCATGTCGTGCCATTGAGCACGTTTGGCGACCATGATCCTACAAGATTTAAGTAACTATATAAATAATATAAATCCAAGGGTCTAAGTCCCTAAGTTAACTTAACCCATGGCACTACCGAATCTCACCAGGTGGAGGTATAAGCCTATCCTTGGACTTGGTTTTCTAGGAATTGAATATCCTAGGCTCTGAGACCACAAAAATTGTCATGCCCAAAGCGCGGAAGGAACCCGGTACGCATGACAAGTTTATATCATTCATGTCAATCAGAGCATAAGGAATTCGAACTTATAGATAGAGTGCACAAAAGTAAAGATCATAAACCAAATCCTTTATTCATTAATAATACCAATATCCAAAAGTATGACTATTACATAATCCAATGACTTATAATATTATTCCCTTGAAGATTAGACTCAATAAAAGGGAAAAGTACAATAGTGGACTCAAGAAAATAGAGAAGACATGACTAGATAACAACTCCAAGGGTTGGAACGACTCTACACTCTTCACTCATGTCCGTTCCCATCCGAATGAGCTTCGTCATCAGAGTTACTTGAAAAATAGGAGAAAAACTAGGGTGAGCGAACGCTCAGTAGGAATTATATCTCAAGGTCAAGCATGCTTTAAGTAAATTACATGTTATATGAACTACGCAAGTGTAATGATGCATGTATGCAAGATAAAAGCAAGAGTAGAGTGTCAAGAGATATTATGGACAAACTAGCAAGATTTCATGATAATCATGTGAAGTATAACAAGATTTGCCAAGCATGTAAATAACAAGTCAAGTCATGTGAATTGGCTATTATGATATCAAGCAAGTAAATACCCATTTCGGGCCACGCAAATCATGTCAAGTCAAGCACTATAGAGTTTGTGGAATGTCATAAATCAAGCAGTCATGCACTTCGGTGCAATGCCACACCGTGATCAATCAACTCCCATGGGCACAAGTACTTTCGAGTGCTCCTCTCAAGACCAAATCGGGCCCTATATGCACAAGCAATGAGTCATGTATATTTTTAGACATCCACTATAGTTATAGCCAGCATAGAGTTTCAAAGGAATAAACCATTGTAGGATGATAAGGTAGATTCCACGAATGAAGGAGTTCAAGTGCAGAACTTGAACAAGTATGACACATCGTTAAACCACATGAAAAATTAAGACATGTCGTAAAACTGGGTAATTGGCATCCACTCAGTCGCCATCAATTACAGAAATAGTGCCCATTGTATGGTCACTAATTCTTGGGAACATAATAGGCTTGATGAAATAACATCAAGGTTCAGGTCGCTAAATATGTGAAATAGCGCCACTGGCCAGGTCGCCAATTCATTTTGGTGCCGAAGACTTGGTCACTAATTACCGACATAGATAGATTTCCCAAAAGAGGCCAGAAACAGCGCTCTATGAGAGCTAAAGCATCATGTTTCTTCATAGTGACATGACAAATAGGGGTTCCGGGGTTTTTAGGGTACAACCTGCTCGGCTGTCTTGAGGGAATCCAAGACTAGCGTAGAGTTACAGTGGTCTTAATGAAGAAAGTACCAGTCCAAAGGAAGGAATATCCCGTGGAGGGTCCAATCATCACCAAGAGTTGAGTGTGTAATCGATAGAAACAAAACAGGGACTCCATCTACGGATGTGAGATGAGAGTGCCAAGTAAACCTGCGATATGGGTCAGTAAACGCGATGGAAATAGAGAGAGAAGAATTGGTGACCATTCAGACGGGTGCTCAATCATGATTGTGCGTCCGTGTGAGGTGTCGCTCAATCAATTTTCTTAACAGAATTTCAAGGAAAATCCTCGGAATTAGCGACCCTGTGAACGGGCGCTCATTCTAGTAAATTCCAGAAATCAACACAATTCATTATAAACAACGACCTTGTGAAAGGGCGCTCAATCATTAAATAGCATCTATCATTTTGTCGTAGTTTTAGGATTGTCACACATTTTCTATTTTATTAATTTTTCTACAAAATGGGGACTTTGCAGGAGGGCGCTCAATCTTTAATAGGCGACTAGTTGACAGTCGTTCATTCATTGTTTGATGCCGTGCATCGGGTAGGTACGCTCTTAGACACATAGCACTGTTCATATACTTAGAGTTTACATAATCAGGGAAGTGAAGACATGGATAGATAGAGAAAAATGTCAGGAATCTAGAAACATGCTCGTGTAATAATTATATCATCAGGTTACATAGATATTTAATTTTGAAATATGGTTAATTATTAATTCAGATTACAGTAAATAGTGGCAGGGGCAAGGTCACACATTAAACTGTGCCCCAAAGGCTGTCGCCAATTAAAAACTAGCGACCTTCCAAGCGGTTGTTCATTAATAGACGGCCAACGCTTGGTCGCTATTTTTATGCAAGATAGAAATCTTAGAAAAACTACGTAAAATGACTGACAGGAGATATAAATCTATGATAACTTGATTATATGCATGTATTATACTTATACTATGGATTTGTGCTTCAAATCTTGAGAAAACCTACCTCTTTTGGCTTAGTTTGGATGACGAACGACGCAGAGAAGATAATAAATAAAAAAACAACAGTAGCAATAGCTTTGGCAACAACTACAGCAATACTAAGGCAGTAACGAACGCCGCAACAACGGTTGCTACGATAGTAGATGGCAACAACAACGTAGGAGAAGAAGCCAACCTCCTTCGTGGCTTCAACAGTAGAAAGAAGCCTTCGTTTGCCAGGCAGAAGAGGAATCAACGGAAGATGGTGAGCTCTCTTCCCCCGATCACGGCAGCAAGATGTGGCAGGCAAACTCCCTTCGAACAGAAGCAACAGTAGCCTTTGCATGTTCGAGAGGGCTTAAATTTGTAGGGAATAAAACCTATGGGGTTTTAGAATCCTAAAGGGATAGAAGTTTCCCATGGAAGCAATCCTAACTAGTCTATGTAAATCACCATCCTACTATATCCGCAGCCACCTTCCTGGTTGGGTTTAAAATCCTAAATCCTATTCGCATGTAAGCTTCGAACGTAAAAAGGCTTATGTTTTGCCAAGAGTCCTTAAGTGTTTATGAAGTTATGTATATACCTAAAAGCCCATCATAAGGTCTATTTGTTTTAGGCTAAACCCACATACGTGAAGCCCATATGTTTAAGTGAGAGGGTTGTACTTTTAAGACCCACATAAAGGTTAAGGCCTTTTGGTTTCATTATTTTGGGCCCTTTAATTGTTTAATTAGAGGTTTCTATTTATTTATGAAAATTTTGTTCCTATATTTTATCTGGGATGCTACATCCGTGTGGTTCGGGAGTTTTCCGATGTGTTTCCGGAAGACTTGCCCGGATTACCCCCACAAAGAGAAGTGGCCTTCACCATCCACCTTATCCCTGGTCCTGGCCCGGTTTCTAAGGCACCTTATAGAATGTCCCTCGCTGAGCTCAAGGAATTGAAGGAATAATTGATGGGGCTTTTGAAGAAAGGATTCATCAGGCCAAGTATTTGCCCTTGGGGAGCGCCTATACTATTTCTTTAGAAGAAGGATGAATCGATGAGACTCTGCATCAATTATCGACAGTTGAATCACCTTACCATCAAGAACAAGTATCCACTGTCGAGGATCGATGAATTATTTGATCAAATATCCAGATCCAAGTATTTCTCGAAGATTGATCTCATGTCAGGATATCATCAATTGAGAATCAAGGATGAGGATATTCACAAGATGGCCTTTCAACGCAAGTATGGGCATTACGAATTTACTGTTATGCCTTTTGGACTAACAAATGCCCCTACAGCCCTTATGCAATTGATGAACAACATATTCAGGCCTCATCTAGATCAATTCGCAGTAGTTTTTGTTGGTGATATATTGATATATTCAAAGACTGAGGAAGATCATAAAGAACATTTGAGGACTGCATTACAAATACTAAGAAAGAATCAACTCTATGCCAAGCTTAGCAAATGTGATTTCTGGCTCGAGGAAGTATCTTTCTTAGAGTATATGATCTCAAAGGATGGAATTTCTGTTGATCCGTCAAAAGTAGAGGCCGTGAAGAATTGGGAAAGACTTACTAACGCTCCCGAGATCCGTAGCTTCTTAGGTCTGGCTGGCTATTACCGGTGATTTATAAAGGACTTCTCCAATATCGTTGTTCCTCTTACTAGGCTGACCCGCAAGGAGATTCCTTATAAGTGGAGTAAAGACTACGAGAAAAACTTTCAAGCCTTGAAAGATCATCTGACAACTGCTCCAGTCTTGGCATCACCAACTGAGGGAGAGAAGTTCTAGGTATATACCGATGCATCTGGTATTGGCCTCGGGTGTGTATTAATGCAACAAGGGAGAGTCATTGCTTACTCTTCCCGACAACTAAAGAAGCATGAGGAGAACTACCCAGTGCACGACCTAGAGTTGGCCACGGTAGTGTTTACTCTAAAGATCTGGAGACACTATCTCTATGGAGAACGATTCACCGTGTACTCCGATCACAAGAGTCTCAAATATTTATTCTCGCAAAAGGAATTGAATATGAGACAAAGGCATTGGTTAGAATATCTCAAGGACTTCGACTTCACGATACAATACCATCCTGGAAAGGGTAATCCCGTAGCTGATGCCCTTAGTCGAAAGCCGATAGCACTATTAGCCAACTGCATGATCCAAGAATGGAAGATGTTAGAATAATTCTCTAGACTTGATATAAGCATGGATAAGGAGAAAGGGGGTATTACTCTATCACACATGAAGATACAACTGGATTTACTCTCCGAAATCAAGGAACTTCAATGACCTGGTACTAGTAGGGATCAAGGATAAGCTAGAGGAACGACCAGATTTCAAGTTTGCATCTGATGGAAGGTTATTATTTCATGAAAGGACTTGTGTACTGGACTGTCCAGAATTGAAGAAGAAAATTTTAGAAGAAGCTCACCGATCAAGGTACACAATTCATCCAGGAGCTACCAAGATGTACCAAGACTTGAAATGGACCTTTTGGTGGCCCAATATGAAAAGGGAGGTAGTAAATTATTTCTCGTTGTCACACATGCCAACAAGTTAAGGCAGAACACCAAAAGCCCACCGGTAAGTTACATCCTCTAGACATTCCTAAGTGAAAGTGGGAAGATATCGGCATGGACTTCATCATGGGTTTGTCTAAATCTAAAGGCGGACATGATGGAATCTGAGTTATCATAGATCGATTGACCAAGTCAGCACACTTCTTGCCTATAAAGAGCCGATGGTTGGTTGATGTTCTATCCGCCTTGTACATTAAAGAAGTGGTTAGACTACATGGAGTTCTCGTTTCAATCATGTTTGACCAAGACCCGTGCTTCACTTCTTATTTTTGGAAGGGTCTACAACACTCCTTGGGGACGAGACTCAACTTCAGTACTGCTTTTCATCCCCAAACTGATGGTCAGACCGAGAGAACGAATCAAGTCATGGAAGACATGTTACGGGCTTGTATTATTGATTTTGGTGGAAGCTGGTATGATCACTTACCTCTGGTCGAGTTTACATATAACAACAGTTACCATGCAAGTATTCAAATGGCACCCTTCGAGGCATTATACAGAAGGAGTTGTCGATCACCAATATGCTAGGACGAAGTTGGGGAAAAGTAACTTCTAAGCCCAGACATGGTAAGAGACACCACTGAGAAGATCCAAATCATTAGAGAAAGACACAAGATAGCTCAGTCTAGACAAAAGACTTACGTCGACACTAGAAGGAGAGACCTCGAGTTCCAAGTTGGAGACCACATTTTTCTTAAGGTTTCCCCAGGCCGAGATATCTAAAGATTTGGTGTTAAAGGAAAGCTTACACCGAGATATATCGGACCATTCGAAGTGCTAGAAAGAGTTGGTGAGGTTGCCTATCGAATTGCCTTGCCACCGCAACTATCTGAAGTCCATAATGTGTTCCATGTCTCTATGCTCAAGAAATATGTTCATGATCCATCACACATCATAGAACATGATGATATGGTAATACAAAAGGATCTTACCTATGAACAAAGACCATTAAGGATCCATGATCGTGAGGTTCATGTGCTAAGGAACAAGACGATTCCTATGGTGAAGATTCAATGGAACAAGAACCTCGAACGTGAAGCCACATGGGAGATAGAAGAATCAATGAAGAGAAGATTCCCGGACTTATTTCAAAATCGTAAGTACTCTGCACCCTCCATGTCTATATAGAATTGAATTTAGGGACCAAATTCTTTTAAGTGGGGGAGGGTGTAGCAACCCGGATAAAAGAATTATAGGAATAAAATTTTCTAAATAAACAAATCCTTCAAAATAAATAAGATGAGGGCAAATTATAAAGCCCAAACCTCCATTAAAAGGGCCTTAACCCATACACCTTCGAAAGCCTTAACTTATACCCATGGGCCTTACGGGCTATGTATAATTAATAAATCCTAAAATATTAGCCAAAGAACTAATGGGCCATACGGTTATAAGGGGCTTGAGGGATATAGACTTAAATACATGAACACTTAAGGACTTTTTACAATACACCTAGGTTTTTCATCCCCTTTTAACGTGCACGAGACTTTAGGGTTTGGCAGTAAGAAGATAAACGAAGGAAGGCGGCTGCATATTTGGATAGAAAGGGATTTGCATGGGTAAATATTAGACCTTGTAGGATTCTTGTATGGGAAATATTAATCCCATTAGGATTCAACCCCGTATGATTCCTCTCTCCCTATAAATAAAGCCATCCATCGAACGAGCAAGGGCTACTGTTACTGCTACGAAGGAGCCCCTACATCGACGTCAACCTACTGCTCTGCTGTTGAACAAGAAAAAAGAAAGCGTCTTCTTCTTTCGAGCGCCATCTTCCTCCTACTGCTTTTGCGCTGTGAAGAGGAAGTCGTTGCTTCTTCCTCTTCCTTCTTCTTCATTGCTGCTAGTTCCCATGTGTGAAGAGATGAGTTACTGTCCTTCATCTTCCTACTTACTATAGTTGATGTTGGCTGCTTCTCCGTCTTCCTCTTCCCCTTGTCGTAGCTACCTACTACTGCATATTATTGTCTTTCTTTCACTCCCGTCATTGTCCCAATCAAGCACAAAAGGTAGGTTTTCTCTAAATCCAAGATCAAAGCCTGTAACACATAAAGATAGTATTCCATGCATGCATAGATCATATCCTGATACTTTTTTGAATGTCGTTCTTCCATTTTTGCATATAAAAGAATTTGCGACCAACAACCTGGATGCAGATTCCTACAATTTGCGACTCATCACAGAGACGCTCATTAATTAGCAACTGATACATATGACGCCAATTTATTTGGCAAATTAATAAATACAACATGTTTAAAATTTAATAACTATGTAACCGTACATCTAAATTTCATGTTCTGCATATATCTAGATTCCTCTTATTTTTCTCTACATGTCTATATGATTAGTTTCCTTTAAAACCCCATAAAAATCAAATGGACATTGGTCATCCCCTAAATGAACAGTATCTCGAGTAAATGAACAGTACATTGTATCTAGAAATGCACCTGCCCGATGTTTGTTAACTTGTAACTCGAAAAGATTTACCGCCTGATTACACAGATGCCAATACGTGTTTTATTTAATAAAAAGGGTGAAAATAAAGAATGAGCGACTGAATATATTGGCGCCTATTAATGAACTGGCACCTTCCTGTTAGGACGCCTATTCTGGTAAATTATCTAAAACTCAATAAAATATTATTAATCGACGCCTCGGCACAGGATGCCTATTTATGAATGGGTGCCCACCAGTAGAAACGATGATTTCTTGTTTCACGCGTTTTATCAACTTTTGACCCATACCACGGTCTTTTTGGCACTCTCATCTCACATCCGTCGAGGGAGTCCTTGTTTTGTGTTCTATCATTTACACACTCAAGTCTTGGTGATGATTGGACCCCACGCGAGATATTCCTTCCTTTGGACCGGTACTTTCATCATTAAGACCTCCGTAAATCTCCGCTAGCTTTGGATTCCCTCAAGGCAGCCGAGTTGGTTGTACCATAAAAACCCTGGAAGCCATATTGTCACATCACTCAGAAGAAACAGGACAACTAGCCGTCATAGAGTGTTGTTCTGGCCTCTTTTGAGAATTCAATCCGTGTCTGTAACTGTTGCCAAACTAGTGGATGCCAAATTGAATGAGCGACCGTTTACATGGACGCAAATTCTTCGTGCTTGCACTATCCCCAGAATTTGCGACCACATCAGTGTACGCACATTTTGAATTGGCGGTGACCTGATTGGACGCCATTTTCCCAGATTTCTGTGTATGTCTTGGATTTTCCCATGAGTTATCTCTACATAAACTTCCATCCTTGAAATCATAATTCCATTAATCTACCTTAATATTCCTACAACGGCTTATTTCCTTGGAATTCCATTGGCTATAAACTATAGTGAATGGCTAAGTATTACATGACTCAATGCCTGGCAATTATTGGGCCCAGTCTGGTCTTGGGAGGGGCACCCAAAAGTACTTATGCCCATGAGAGTTGATTGACCACGGTGTGGCATTGCACCAAAGTGCATGACTAGCTTGATTTATGGCATTCCACAATCTTTAAAAGCACTTGACTTGACTTGAAATGACTTGCGTGGCCCAGAACGGGTATTTACTTGCTTGAATTAAATATCCAATATCTCATGACTTGACTTAATATTACATGACTTGGTACTTGATACTTGAATCACATGAAATACTTGATTATCTAGCAAACTCTTGATATTCCTTCTCGTTATTCTCTTGTGTTCTTACATACATGAGCATGCCATATTATTGAATTGGTTAATTACTTTAAGCAATGTCTAGAATAGAGATATAATTCCTACTGAGCGTTCGCTCACCCTAGTTTTTCCCCACTTTTCAGGTAATTCCGATGGCGAGGATCATTCGAATGGGAAGGGCCACGAGTGAAGAGATTAGAAGCCGTCCAAGATTGTCTATGTAGAGTCATTTCAATTTCTTGAGTCAATTATTGTATTTTCTCTCTTTATTGAGTCTAGTCGTCAATGGATTATTATTATGAGTCAGTGAGTTATGTAATAATGGTTATACTTTGGATGTTGGAGTTATTAATGAATAAAGGATTTGGTTTATTATCTCTACTCTACGCACTCTGTCTATGTGTTGAATTCCTTGTGCTCTGATTGACATGATCTATATAAACTCGTCACGCGTACCGGGTTCCTTCCGCTCTCGAGACATGACAATCATTGCATCGTGAAATTTGAAAATGTGCTTATTGCCTATCAATCTGAAATTGATTTTGATATTGTTAGCCCTTAGTGATCATTGATTCATCTGTTGATAGGTTGCAACCAGAACTTGTTTTAACTTCTTCCATATTTGAACTTCTTCATTCTTCATGATATGTTTCATGTCATATTTGTTTAAATCAATCATCATGCATTGTCCTCCATGCCTCCTATATGGGAGAGACTACAGTGTCATGTTACGTTCATTTGTTGAGTAAATGCATGACAAATTTTGCTTCAATTTGAATTTATGAATTTTTTGATCTTGATTGAAGCTCATGCTCCAAGATAAGCAGTGTGTTGAAAACTCTTGAGGGCTGGCTCTTATTCTTTACTCACTTCCTGCTCGGTTCTTAAGTCTATGATTCATCTTGTTGAAAAACTAAGTTGAAGTGAAGTGTGTAAAACTGTGTATATAGTTCAGCCCAGTTAAAAAGTGTTTTGCAAAATGTGGTTAAGCATGATTCATGCATGTGCTTCATCTCCCATTCAAGTTGAAATACTGCATATTCATTCATTGGGGGAGATAGCAATAAACTGCTCATACCTTGTTCTTGTGAAACAACATTCATCCATACTGCATTTCAAGTATAGATTGTTATTTGCATTCTAACAAGGGCATGTCTACATAATGCATGATAAAGCATAGAATGAAACCTACATATTGAACACATGACTGTAGAGGATGTAAGACTTTGTGTGTGCATGTTTTGTGGTATGTTTTGCATGATCCATCCTCCCTTATGTGCATGCATGTCATGATTTCATGATATATCAAATGGTGACTTGAAGGAGGGCAGGCTAAGCTTGTCTAAGAACTATCACCATGCGAGAGAATGTGCCTCTGCCCAGTACCATGAGTCACTGTCCATGTTTTGTCAAAACTTCATTGAGTATTCAAAGGCTTATGGACATAGATAGGTTTGATCATATGCATGTTTCCTTTCAGAATTAACTGCATAATATCAACTTGTTAATACCCAAAAAGAACATTTGAAATTCATGCATACATTTAAGTTGCATGTCTTGATGTTGTTGTTAGATTGCATTTGTGTTGATCCTAAACTGCAACACATGATATTTTGTTCAAATAGAATGCTTATTTTGAAAGACTCTTCTGCTTGTTATCTGTGCGTCAACGCACTGATGCTACTGCGTCGACCTAGCAGTTCATCTTGGACTAATCTTGGTTTCTGTCGGAACCTCCTAAGTCGACTTACTAATCAGGCTAGGTCGACTCATTTGTTTGAAGATCAACATTTTTATCCGTTCTAAGCTGATCTACAATTTTTCAATGGTCATTCGTGCTTGTATGACTCAAAGCCAATTTGGATGCCTGATTTTGTGTTCTTCACTTTCATTCCATGGCTGGGAGAATCTGATTTGATTGATCTTGTGAAAATTTCTGGAGTACAATGCAAGAGAGATGAGAACCTTACAGGGGTGCCTTGAAGATAAGAAGCATGAAGCTACTTCTCAATCAAGAAGTCAAGGTACACGGGTCATGATGGAAGTCATGGATTCCTTCAAGAATATAATTAAAAGCTTCCATCCAAAGAACTCAGGCATGATCCTTCTCACTTCCTGATTAAACAAACTCTATTTTGATGATGATAGCATCTGAAGCTTCCCTCTGCAAAACTGATTCAGATGGTTGAATATTTTTGTTTGAATGAATGTGTCTAGGGTCTGCATGCATGTAAATAAATTTGCAGTGCATGTCATATTGCATGTGGAATCAAACTGAGGGGGAGTCTTCTTTATGGTCATCTCTTACCCTTTCAGAGCATCAGCATGTCATGACCTTCCGGTATATAAAATGGTCATGTGCGGAAGGACAAGACTAGCTCTACCTGAAATCCATCACCATGTGTGAGGAAAATCCGATGCCAAGTACCAAGGTCAATTATTCATTCATCCCAGGCCACTTCATTTAGAATTTCATGCACTTTACTCTGCATTGTCAAATGCATTTTCTATGCACTTAGACATAAGCATGCCAGCTGGAGTCCAGATTAAGGGGGAGTAAGTAAAGTACTGATCTGCATGTGTCATGTCTGAATTCATGTATGGCATCTTTCCTGAAAATGCCATAAAAATCATCTGAACTTGATGCATACATGTAGGGCAAGGGAGCATGTTTGTATTTCTGCACTATGTTTTTCAGAACGCATATGAGTAGTCCAACTAATGTCTTTTCTGTGAGAGTGTTGTGCGTCAACGCATTGGACTTCCTGCGTCGACGTAGTAGTTCCTTTTTTTGATCCAATTCATGTCTTCGGTTCTTTCTTGTTTAATTTGATCTGTGATCATTCATTCCCCATGTTCATACTTCATCCATTGATTATCATCTCTTAAAGGGGAATTCTCTTGTGAAGATATGACTGAGTTCATACACTCAGGGGGGGCTTAAACTTAATGTTTTCCTCTTAGAGCTTCCTGCAAATTTTTCAGACCAACCCCAAATCGAATTGATGGTTTGGAGTATATAAGTCTTAAATCTGGGTTTAAGGGTCTTGAAAATGACCATCTCAATGTATGGAATAGACTTAAAATAGACATAAAGAAGTGTGTCCTCACCCTTTCTTGAATTCTATATTTTGAAAGTATTAAGGCCACCCTGGTCAAAGGTTTCTACACTGAGTATTATTTTTAAACATTGAAAATGGTCTGATGTTTTTGGAAGGGTAATTGCCTAAGATTAAAGTTGAATCTACAAAGCAATGACTATGACTGATTGAGAAACATGGATCCTTCACCTTAGAAGTGATGGAAATTATGTCATGAAGTAAAAGTCTAGTTACCTCTAATTAAAAATTATTGAGAAAAATCAAAACTAATAGTAGAGCAATGGCTAAAGCTCATTGAGAAACCATGTCCCCTCACCCAAGAAGTGACGTGGACTGTGTCATGATATGACAAGCCACCTATATTCATGAATGAGACATGATGGTAAGTGAAATCCGATTAATTGGGGAGTCTGACATCTGATCAATGCATCTCCTCACGCTAAAGGAGCACACTAGACCTAACTGTCCTTGTAAAATGGGCATAATGTGAAAACAATTGGTTTCGAATGAAAAATGTGTTTCTATTCTGAAAGAGAATGAATTTCAATAGGCCAACCCTAAAATGAATTCTGCACCTTAAGATGTTTATCTTCAATACCAGTTAAAATTCTTTCTAAGGGTGTCTTTTAAAATCATTAAGAAAGATGAAAAGGAATGGGAGCGAGGCTTCTTGATCTTAATTGAACTGTTTTAGTTCTATTAAATAGGCTAGAACATATTTTCAGGGCTCTTACACTTAGATTTTGGGCTTATACACTTTGAACCATTACTGCATAGAACGGTCTTGATCATGCTACTCTAAAAGAAGAATATTGGTTCTTCAATTGAAAACCCCTAAAGTGTGAGCCTAGTTTAATGCCTCATTCCTTTTAAGCTTATTCAATCCCTCTCCACTATAATCCTTTACTTCAGCTCCTATTTTCAGCATGCATGAGTTCCTCATCTTCTACATCTCCTTCTTGCATATCTACTCAAATCCTTGATGGTCTCATAAGGGGAGATAATCTGAAGTCATTATCTTATAGACTTTTTGGTTTCATGCATCTTCTTCTGCAATTTGTATCAGTCTTCTTCATGCATGTAGTTAAACTGCATTTCTTAAGTCCATGCATTGCACAGAAAACTCAAAAAAAATGTCCATATTTACTATTGCTCCATAATTCAGGGCATATAACCCTGCTTGGGGACCCAACAGTGGACCCTACAAACGGGGGGACCCAACAAGCCCATGGCTAAATGGTGTAATCTATTTTTGCCATGGAAGGGACCCAACAATTGCTCTCTCGCCTGCTTGTGCTTGGCATTTCAAGTCTTTAATCTGATCATGCACCCCATATGCTCATACTATAATTTTGTAATTGACTTTAATTTGAGCCTTCTTTGCTGATGGCAAAGGGGGAGATGTTTTGATAAGTCATTGCCTATTTCATGACTATAACTCTTTAAGAAATGACTCATGATGAACTCATAATAACTCATAGTTTCCATCATCAAAAAGGCGAAGAATGTTGGACATGTGTGGAACATGCTTGATTCTATTGTTTTGATGATGTCTGACCATGAGTCATTGATGAGTCTTATATGGAATTAATGATGCCAATATGTATAAGTTTCAGGTCAAAGTCAGCACATGGTGTCATATGATATGCTACCTTCAAGTTGAGCCATGTGAAGATTGAAGAAGAAGAGTCGACTCCAAACGGCCTTCGAGTCGACTCCAGCCAACCAGTTAAGAAGAAGAAAAGCTAGAACGAGAGTCGACTCCAACAGGAAGTAGAGTCGCCTCCACGAGCTATTTTGCAAAGAAGAAAAAAAGTTTTGATAGAAGGTGATGAATGGGCTTCAAAGGTGACAAATGGTCACACAAGGGTGACAAATGGGTCGTAGAGGTGACAAATGAATTATAACGTTGACAAATGGAAGACAAGGCTGAGAAGCTAGAAGAAAATGAAGAAGAGTTGACTCCAGTCAAAGTTGACCAAATCATGTTGACTCTAGTCAAAGTCAACAAAAGTCAAAGTAACCCAACCAAGTTTAAATACATGTTGACTCAAGGTCAACTCTGGTCAAAGTCAATAAGCTACAGTGATCTAGTCAAGTTGACCACAGTCAACTTCACCTCAGGCAATAGCTTTTTCTTATGTGCTGGGCAACAGCTTAATTGCGGAGACAAGGGCGCTACATGATGGGCTTCACATTGCTGTGCAGTATGGCTTCAGAGTATCAACGGCGTTTTCAGACTCGGCTTTACTTGTTCAGGCAGCTCAAAACAAAAAGGCACCTTGCTGGGAGGTCTTGGTGTGGTGGTGGAGGATCCTCCATCTCCTGCGCCAGACTCTAGTGTATCATGTGTATAGGGAGGGGAACAAGGTGGCAGACGCCTCGGCCACTTATGCTAGTACTTTGGGTCAAAATAGAATGTTTGTAACCATTGAGGAATTGGCCTTGTCGGCTAGAGGTGCAGTGGTGGTGGATAAGGCTGGCCTTCCAAGTTTTCGATATCCTCACTAGAGCTAGATAGGACTTTTTTCTATAAGCAACATGTACAATAGGGGTATGCCCCGAAGATCTTGTATGCATTGATAATTCTTTTGGAATAAAATTGGGAAGTAGGCCTCGCTGGTCCTACTCTAAAAAAAAAGGTTCATGCATATGCAATGTATGATTACCTTCAAAAAAAACTTCACCTCAGGCAAGTCCAAGACCCTCAAGCTCACAACGGTACCAAATGGAACATATGGGTGATAAATGTGCAGTAGCAGTGACAAATACATGGCTAAGAATGACAAATAACTGCTAGTGGTGACAAATGGATAAAGGCGACGGCTCAAGGGAAAAGGAAATCCTCAAGGGCGACGGCTCCTAGCGGCTAAGGGTGAATAATAGCTGTTATCAGTGTTAAATGGGCTGTAAGGGTGAAAAATAGCTCCATAAGGGTGAAAACTCGGTGGCAAGGCTGGAAGAGTAAAAATCAAAGAAGGAAAGTCGACTCAAAATGATGTTGGAGTCAACTCCAGTTATAATGAAACTCACAAGGTTGAAAACAGAGAAACCATAAAAGAAGAAATCGACTCTACAATGCCTTGGAGTCGACTCCTGTGATGATGAAACTCACAAGACTAAAGGAAAAGCAGTGGCGATGGCTCAAAGGTCATAAGGGTGACAAATAGCTTCTTAAGGCTGTCAAATAACTCTTACGGGTGACAAATAGACAACTAAGGGTGACAAATAGGTGTTACTTGTGACAAATGGCCCGTAAGGCATTTTCGCGAAGGATGCGTCAACGCATCAGACACAGTGCGTCGACGTAGTGGGTTTCCACAAGCTAAGGGTAAAAAATGCCTCGCAAGGCTGGATGGTGGAGAAATCAAGAAGATGAGTCGACTCCACAAGGCTTTGGAGTCGACTCCAAGCATGAAGACTCTGCCCAATCTTTTTGCAACTTTCGTACAACTTCCAAAGGATTAAAATATGAACCGTAAACCTCTAAAAACATAGTCTTTGAAGTCTGGAGGAGGTTCCTATGACTGACATTGTCCCTGTCATCATAACTAAACAAGAGCAACCTTTTGGACAAGGTATCAGTTAAGGAAAAGACTCATTCTCTGCTCTCCTATCTCCTGGAGTTAGCCAACAAAGATTTGAGTCTAAAAAAGAAAATTCTTCTAGGACAGAAGGATGTCCTTCCCTGCATACCAGCCAATGAAATTCAAGATGCTGCAGGTGCATTTGGTTAAAGAACCTTATTATTTATTCTGACCAATCAAAGGAGAGGTTCATTTTAAAGAACTCTTATTTTTCTCCAGCCAATCAAAGTGCAGCCACTTAGAGGGAACTTGCTACCTTCTTCCTCTATAAATAGAACGGCCCTTCCACCAGGGAAGAGTTGGCCGAGCATTGTATCAAAGGAAGTATTCTTTAGCTCATGCCTAAGAAGAAGAAAAAGAGAAGAAGAAGAGAAAGAGAAAAAGAAGAGAAAAAGAGAAGAAGAAGAAAGGAAGAAGTGTGAGAAGGCCCCTCCACCCTGGTTCGACCCAGTCCAGTGGTGAAAAGAGAAGTGAGCTGAGGAAGCAAAATCCCAACCTTGAAGAGAATACTTCATGACTCAGTCAGAAGCTACAGTTGGCTTTTCAGCTCCGATTGATGTTTTCATTTCCTGCTTTAAACTCCATATCTATGTGTGTGCTTGGGGCTACGTCCCCGTGTCTTCTTGTTGCACTTGCAATGCATTTCTTGTTTTTCCTTTGTGTATGTGTGTGGGTGGGGCTTGTCCTCATGTGTTGTGTTTGCAGCGTGAGGACCTTGCTCCTCGTGAGGAGCTTGCTCCTCGTGTGGTTTGGGCGTCGTCCCCGTGTGGTGCTATGAAGCACCATGAGGACTCTGTCCTCATGAGGACCTCATCCTTGTGAGGAGCTTGATCCTCGTATGGTTGGGGTTCATCCCCATGGGGCATGTCCCCGTTGCTATGTTTGCAATGTATAATGAAGCCTCACCGGGTTTTGGTGAGGGGTGGATGTAGGTCTACGAGTTTGCAAACTGAACCACCTTAAAAATCCAATGTACAGTGATGTGCCCTTGTGTGATTGCCTGCATTTCTTCTATCTCCACTTCACAAGGTCCTATGCTTTTATTTCTACATTTCTATCAGTTGAACATTGCATAGATTATAAGTCTCCACCGTTTACCAGCATTCTTGCTAAATAAACATAGGCTCCAATCACAGGGTTTCTGGTGTGTTCATTTCATTCATTATAACATTGCTTACACACACACCAACGAGTTGATGAGATCTCTGCCTTGTAATGCAACAGATCTTGCAAGCTAATATAACTGCGGTAAGGCTGCGTCTACTCCACAGCCTAGCTGCGTCGACCTCAGCCTCTTCCTTAACAGTAACCCTTTGTCTCTTAGTGTAGGGTGTTTTGCTCTATTGCCTTGCAGAATCATTGTCAAAACTGCTTGCATAGAGCATCCACTACACACACTATAAGCCATTCACCATTTGGCAACACTCTTGTTGTTTGAACAAAGGCTCACACGCACACACTCAAGTAGGCGCTCATGAAATCTGAATCTTCGTAAGTAGATTTTAGATATTTAACCACATTCCGCTATGTGCTCAAGCCAGAAGTTTGTCCGGTGAAATGATTTTTTAAGAGACCATATTTTAAAAGGGGATCTATTCAACCCCCCCTCCTAGATCCGGTTGCACCCCATGGGACCTAATAAAAGCATGAAACTATTAAAGAATACACACTCCTATCAAGTACTTCAAAGAAGAACTGACATGCCGGCCCTGTGTACAGAAAGGAGAGAGCCCAATAATATAAGGCCACTGCTTTGTCCCGAGAGGCTGCCTCATGGATCAACCAACACACATCCCCAATTTTCTTGCACTGATCAGCCAAATGCACAAGATCCAGATGTTGTCGAGAGGCGGGGCAATGAAATAAACTAAGGTGGTCCATACCCCACCCGTCTGCATATTTGAAAGCCATAAACAATGCTTGGCCCAAGATAGCTTCTACAGGGTTGCTGATATTTAGACCATGAATATTCATTAGAATAAAGAGCCATGAGGTCTGGTGATAATAAGTATCGGTCTTGTCCTCCCTTCTTACAAACGCCCGGTACGGGCAATGGCGGTCTGCCTCTGATCACCAAGGGATAGCTCTCGGCACTGGCTCCTCCATGGGAAAGGGATACTGCTGTAGTTCAAGCCGAGCACTTCCCACTTGGCTCAACCCTTTCAAAGTCTTCAGAAAATCGTCTTTGTTCACAGCTGGCAAGACTTGCAATGGCTGCTCATCCTCCTTCTTTATGGCCTTTCGGGCCTGAATATATTCGTCCACCTCTTGGGGATGCTGCAACAAAAGTCCTCTCAGGTGGGACTCGTCGATATCAAACACTGGGGCAGGTTGATGGTTCAGGAACCTACGTTCAGCTGCATCCCAGCAGTCTATTTTTGAGTTCCTGTAAAAGCCAATCCATGAATTCCACCATTTAATATATTCTGGGGTAACCCGAGGAATGCGATTAGGTGCCAAAACTCTAAAAGTGTTGGCCTCCCGCCTATGAAAAAAGTCCCACCAAGTGTTGCCTTCTGCAGCAACTATCGTACCC
This sequence comes from Amorphophallus konjac, assembly GCA_022559845.1. Taxonomy (NCBI): domain Eukaryota; kingdom Viridiplantae; phylum Streptophyta; class Magnoliopsida; order Alismatales; family Araceae; genus Amorphophallus; species Amorphophallus konjac. Next base: position 117,594,868 of record CM040118.1, read on the forward strand.
TGCTTTGTTCGACTTTCGAGCAAAAATTAAGCAGATGATGGCGAGATGTGCTGATCATATCCGAAATTGCAACCGAACCTGAAGGGATAATAAGGTTCCAAGTGCACCGTGCCACCTTTCCTGAAGATCAGCACGCTCGGACGAATAGATAATGCCCATTCAACCAGCTCATGCTCAAGGATCGGGTGAATTACAAATGCACCCGAAACTAGATGAGTGTATGTCTCTGCGTCCTCCAACTTGCATTCTCGAAGGTGATTAAATAAAGGGCTGGAGTGTGTAGTCAAACTCTAGAAGTGGATAGTCCCTGGAGAGTCCACAGGAACTTTAGTCAGCCAACCTCTGATGAATAATAACTGTTGTGTTACCAGACCCGACTTCATGCTAGCAAATTCAATCATCTGGGGGTATAACGTCGGTGCTTGAAGCATTCTTGGGGCAAACTCTGGGAACAATGTGCGCACCCACGCATTAAAAAAGTGAATAGGCCCCACGGTTCTGAAGCTCTGAGGAGTACGGGGTCTGTTCAACTCCCCTAGCATCTTATAAATCAAGAAAAGTGTTGCTGGGCAAATAGCTAGCTTCATGCCCCATGCCATCTGACAGGCAGGGTAAATGGCTTCGGGCCGAATCACAGTTTCATCCCCATGCGGGAGGGCAAACGAACAGATCTAATATGTCAGGAAGGTGGCACAATGCGTGACAACGTCGACTCCCACCGGGTTTGGCCCACCTTGATGCACTTGATGAAGTAAAGATGGCAAACTTGCCTTATAGCGGGCTCACTTCACCTGTTTGACAGTAGTTGGTACCACAGAGGGGTAATCATTATACTTCAAAGTGCCCCAAAAGAAATATTGGATCCATAGTCCCATCTAGGCCTTCTTATGGTCTCCTTTCTTTTGGGCCCAGGATGAAGAAGCCTTGGAAGGATCATCATAATAGGACAAGCACAGGGTCCTATACACCTTCATCAAGTACCAATATGAAAAATCGATGAAATACCAGCCTTCACCGTTGGATTCATCCTTTATCAAGTCAGTCAAGCATACTTCTTCGTACGGCTCCCGTCAATGGGCAAGCCACTAAGCTGCGAGAGGCTCCACAGATCTAATGAGGTGTCGCCTTCAGCTGTATAGAACGTGTTGAATTCGGCATTGAAGACCTCGATCATGCCGTAGCATAACCCCTTTGAAATAGGGTACCGAAATTGGGAGGTGTACACGTTGTGGAAGACTCCCGCTTGGATTAGAATCGGGGCATACTCCGTCAGTACATAATCAATAAATTCCACAGCCCTAGCACGGAAGGAATGTGCGTCAATCACATTCAAATCCGTGAACCAGTCGATAGCAAGTTGATGCTTGAAATGGACTACCATGCAATTCAGAATAAAGGGTTCTTCTCGGTATCCCCACTTCATCGGTGCCAAGAAAAGACCATAGCCTGATTGGTATTTATTCACATGCCTCGTAGCATTATCCCACCTCGCTGGGGTAAACTCTGGAGCCTGGGTGAGCATACTCTACAAAGGCATCAACTTAGTCACCCCCAGGACTGCTTTCCACCGGCATGTCTCCTCGTGAAGATAGATGGCCTCGCCGCGCTAAACTACCCCCTTCAAGCTATCCCGCTCTATGAGCATAGCCAGTTCGGCTCGCCGCGCCAACAATACATCTCTTTTCCCCGCAAGGTTGAATGTGTAGACAAAGGGGAGTAAGTGCTTGTCCTTCAAGTACTCCTGGCGATAGTCCTCACTTTGATTATAACGAAAAGCACCAGTGGCAGTCAAAAGCTAGGTTACGGACACAGTGTCAGTTTCAGAGTCTAAAGAATCATCAACCACTGCTATCTTCCCACGGCCTTGGTCCAAGTGGTAAACATTCGCCCATGTCACAATTGGGCTAAGTAAATCAGCCTCAGAAGCTTGTGGTGTAGAACCCGAGGGGGCGGTAGAGGAAGCCATCTACTCTATTAAACATATTCAAAGAAAAGTGAGTCAGCAAAAAGATTAGCAAGGCAAATTCAAAGAAAATTTCAACAGAGTCTCCCCTTATCCGGTGTATGCCAGAGAAAACTAGGAAGTCTATCCACACCCATAGGGTAAGATGACCCCTAAATAAGACTGTGGGATAATTCCCAGGCCGGTGCAAAAGCTCCAGGGGGAAGGAGACTCCACCTACTACAACCTACTCTCCACACTGCCAAAAAACGGGAAAAGAGAACACAGTGCTCTCGCTGCCATGCCCAAATGGAAAGAAAGGAGAAGAGGGGGAGGCTGGCGCCGTGCCAATGAGGGGGAAGAGGAAAGAAGGGTAGCATCATCGAATGCAAAGTGGGGAGAGAGAAAATCCCTCCCTAGGGTTTTAGAGGGGAGAAGCCCAAAACACGTGCCAGATCAACGGGGCTCCACCCTACTCATCGTCGGATCGCCTCACCACACCCTTGGCCGTCGTATCAGGGAATTGGCCATCGGATCGCAAGCCTTCCAACCCCTCTTAGCCGCTGGTAGAGGGTTATTAACCCATTTGGCCGTCGTATCAGTGCAAAAGCCTATTAGAAAGGCCCATATCAGCCAACTAGCTCCAAGTCAGCCCGAGGGGTTGAAATTGAAAAAAAAAGTGATGTGTTAAATATCACACCCAGAGGCCCCGTGTCACTCATCCCTCGCTTATGACACCTACGAGTGGGGGGCATTTGTTGACACCTGAAAAACTATACAATTGGATATGACAAGTCTGAAGCCCATGAAGCCCTAGCCCGGGATGCCTCAAGTTCACGAAGACTTCATGAAAGTAGTCAGCCGTGGCGATTGAAATATCAAATGACAGGAAGACATAATGGACAGCTGCGTCAAGTCTTCGAAGAAACAATTCTGGTTGATATCAGTCTCGCTTTACGGCGGGAGGAGCTCGCTGCACCACAATATCCCACCCAGTCACGCCTTCCCGGCGAAGCCGCTATCCCACAAATCGTCATCCGTCATGGTAGCGTTTAAACTGAACAAATCACAAAAAGTGTCTGTCAAGGACAAAAGAATTCCCAGGCGACCATCCGCATGCTTAAGTTCCCCCAACAACCTCCTGATCGTCAGAGGTGGCTGAGACATAGTTGGAGTTATCTCCAAAGAGACAGCTTCCCAAGGAGGCCAGTGCTACACTCCAGATGATGCAGACCGACCGTCTGAATGGCTGAATATCAATAAAATATATGAACAAGGTCTGAACAGATGAAATGGGCCAAGGGAATATATAAATAGGCCAAGAGTTGTCTAAATGGGCCTAAACAAGTCTAATTGGGCCAGCATGCAAGATGATCTGGTGACCAAGCCTGGATTCGGCGGCCAAAAAGAGGCGCGCCCCAAGCCACTGTCTCACCCCTCCGCCCTAGACATGTCGTCTCAAGCATCAACCCCTGCCTATAAAACCCAATGATTCGAACACTCCAAAAAAAGGGGGGGAGGCTCAACGGAGAGAAACACAAAGAATACATAGAAAAAGAAAGGGAGCGAAGCAGAGAGCGCTCGACAAACCTCCACCAATCCAGAGAGTGAGAGAAAGGCCAGGAAGAGGGATAATCAGCGAAGAGAGGGAGTCTCTTTGTAACTCCCGGCAAATTTCAAAGGATAAAATAGGAATAATTATCTAGATATTAAAGTATCTCATTACAATTCTAAATCAAAAGAAATTTAAATTATCCACTAGTGAATCCATTATGAAATAGAGATATAAATAAATAATTAAAATATAATGGAGTAATTAAAATTGACTCTATTCTTGTGACTAAAACTAGATAAAACATCAAGAAAATGTAAGATTATAAATAGAAATACAACTATTCACCTTTAAGATAAATCCCATAAAATGAGGCAGGCTACTGAATGCCCCCGTATAAGGTAAAAGAAAGACTTTAACCAGATCGAACCACTCTCTGATACCCAAGACAATGGTAAAAATTAACAAGGTAGATAAATCCCTATATGAAGTTCTACCTTAGTCAAACTCTCAATTAATATTGACCCTTTTAAAGCAAATGAGCCATATGGGTTAAGTAAACGAGAAAATATAAGTATACATATATAGACATAAAACCCTTTTTGTTTAAACCCAGCCCCAATAGCAAATGGGCTTTACGGTTGGGGTCTCCACAAAGATACACATATATATACAAATGAGCCTCTGCTCAACCAACATACGTAAGTGGCTTATTAAAACCTAAAGCTATAAACCTCAACCACTAAAACCCCCGTAATAGCCTACAGGACCCCTTTCTAAACAAAGGTAAGCCCAAACCCACAACTATCACGATTGGGCCTCAACCATGCACGTAAAAAGGGCTTAACCATGTATGGGCCTTAATAAACAAAAGCCCATAACCTTTCCCTACGTCTAAGGGAGCATTGGGCATATACTCATTTACGTATATAACGGGGGTTGTTTTCAAAAGCCCAAAACTTCCTTACGTTCAAACACCGCATGGAGATTAGGGTTCTGATTCCCAACAAGGATAGCGGTTGCAATTTTAGATAGAGAGAGATTGCATGGGAATGTTAAAATTCATTAGGATTCTTTATGTGGAAAATTCTTTTCCTATTAGGATTCTAAACCCCAAAATCTATAAATAAACCCCCTCTCGAACGAGCTCTGAATATTACTGCGTTCGAAGGAGCTCTTTGCATCGACGTCAACCGCGTTCATGGAAGAGTTTCTTCCTTCTTCCTCCTCCATATTTTCTCTGCTACCGTAACCCTCCTATGACTGTGCGTGAAGAAGAAGCTATCGTGTTCTTCTTCGCCGTAGTTGCTGCTGTAGTTGTTTTGCTACTGCTACCGACGGTGCATGGGAAAAGAGGAGCCTCTATTCCCCTTCTTCTCATTGCTGCTATTGCGATTGTCGTGCAGCATCCTCTTCATCATGTTGCCATCAAGTGTGAAGAGGAAGCCTACAACTTCTCCTCCTCCTTCGTATTCTTGCTGTCGTTGCACTACCTGCTACTGTTGTTCTTATTTCCTTTCTCTTCCATTCGTCGTCCCCAGTCAACCACAAGAGGTAGGTTTTCTCAAGAACTGAAGCCCAAGATGATTAATAATAGGTTGCATGCATGTGATTCATGAAGATCATTATTATATCTCGTTCCTTTGGCCATCTATTCTTCAGTTTTATGTAGTTATTTGAGTTTTCTGTCTACAAGAAAATAGCGACCAAGTACTGGCCTCCTATTAATGAACGACCACGTAGAAGGTCACAGATCCTAAATCTGTGACTACCTTCTGGCTACAAATTAATGTGCGACCAAGACAGTGCCGCTATTTCCTGTAATATGAATTAATAAATAAACCATGTTTAAAATTTAATAACTATGTACCCTAATGGGTGAAATTTACTATGTGCATGTTTCTAAAGTCCCCTTATTTTACTCCTACATGTTCATGTCTTCAATTTTCAAAAATTCCATGTACATCTCGTAGTGCTACTGTTCATGCTATTTCATAAGAAATGAATAGTGATTTGTGTCTAGTTTCATACCTGCCCTTTGTATTTAGCTTTGTATATAAAAGAAATGGTACCTGTTTGGGCAGGCGTTCATTCACGAACTGGCGCCCCTCCACAGAGGCGCCCATTCCTGATAATTTGTTTAAAAATTGAAATTTAGCAGAAAATAAGAATTAACGACCATCACCTGGTTGCTATATCATGATCTGGCACCTTCTTGGAAGGTCGCCCATTACTTGAAATATTAAATTGATAATTGTGAAATATTGATTAGCGCCTCTTTAAAGAGTCGCTATTTCCTGTAAAAATTATTTGGAAAATACTGAGTATATTATTTTGGTGACTAGGATATAGGCGTAAATTTTTGATTTAGCGCCTACCTGTCTGGGCGCAGATTCTTGCTCTCATAGTTTTTATCAATTTTTTGGCCCATATCACCAGTCTATTGACACTCTCATCTCACATCCGTAGATGGAGTCTCTGTTTTGTTTCTATCGATTACACACTCAACTCTCGGTGATGATTGGACCCTCCACGAGATATTCCTCCCTTTGGACTGGTACTTTCTTCATTGAGACCTCTGTAAGTCTACACTAGCCTTGGATTCTCTCAAGGTAGCTGATCAGGTTGTACACTAAAAATCCTGAAACCCGTACTTATCACGTCACTCTGAAGAAACGTGATACTTTAGCCCTCTTAGAGCACTATTTTCTGGCCTTTTTGAGAAGTCTGGTTATCTGTCTAGAAACTGCGACCAGGGTTTGGACGCCAAAAGGAATTGGCGGCCAGTCAGTGGGCGCAATTTACTATTTTAGCGACCTTATATTGGACGCTAATTATGAATGAGCGACCGCGTGAAGTGTCGTAAATTCTTCGTGCCTATAATGTTCACAGGAATGAGCGACTACTAAAGTGGACGTTGTTTCTAAAATTGATGGCGACTGAGTGGACGTCAATTACCAGTTTCATGTTATGTCACCGTTTTTCATACGATTTATTGATATGTCATTCTTGTGTTCAAGTTCTGACCTTTAACTCCATCGTTCAGTGAAATCTATCTTATCATCCTACAATTGCTCATTCCTTTGGAACTTTATTGGCTATAAACTATAGTGGATGTCTAAAAATATATACATGACTCAATGCCTACGCATATAGGGCCCGATCTGGTCCTGGGAGGAGCACCCAAAAGTACGTTTGCCCACAGGAGTTGATTGATCATGGTGTGACATTGCACCGAAGTACTTGTCGTTCTAGAATTAATGGCATTCCAAATTCTCTCTCTCGTGACGTGAAAATACATGACCTTCCTCGACGTACTTGACTCGATGTGGTACATGCTAGAACTTTATATAGCCAATATCTCGTGACGTTATAAAATAATCATATGCTCGATATTCCTTGAAGTTTTGCTTATTCTTTTGCTAGTAATTCCATGTCTTGCTCAATTAATAAAAGTATATTCCGTTTCATCTTGCGATCTTTCATGCATAGCCATACTTGCATTTTCATGTAACATATAATTACTTAAAGCAAACTTATTCTTGAGATATAATTCCTACTGAGCGTTCGTTCACCCAGTTTTATTCTAATATTTTTTAGGTAATCAGGTGCCTCTCGAGACCGAGACTCAATTGGGAAGGGCAAGTGTGCAAGAGAGCTCTGAAAAATAGATGACCAGAGTCTTTTACTTTTTCTTGAGTCTAGTATGGTGTCTTCTATCTAGTTCTCATGTCTGAGTCCTGTTAGTGCGTCGTTTTCCTTTTCATTCTTATTATTGTAATTGAGTCAATAAGTTGTAATGACAAGTTTATATCAATAAAATTTACTTTTGTCAAATTTGGTCTTATGTGTTTGCTATGATTGGCATGACTGTTTAACTGCCACGTTCCGAGCAAACGACTTGTTCCGCTGCTATCGGTTTGGGGCGTGACACTCTTGTTGCATAGGTGGGTCTAATCATCCTGTAATGCCCCTCTCTGGGCTCTAGTCCATGCCTCCCTTCTTGGCTCCCACTGCAATTTCTTTCTTTCGAGTTTTATCATTATGTATGTTGTTCTATCAAGAAATGAATGGAATTTTTATTGGCCAATCGATCACTCTGTCTCGATTCTCTCTCTTCTCCACAATTAGATAACCATTTGGGCGTATGTTGGTTTGCACAAATTGCCCCACAGGGCTACAGTCTCTATTGTTTCTTTATCATATACTAGCATGCATCGTTCTGTTCTCCCTACCCCCCTTTTGCTCTTTTCTCCACAAAATCTCTTTCGAACTGCCCCGTCGGCCGCCAGGGATTCTGTAGCGCTCGTGCCTTAGCGGATCCGTAGCAGTTCGGATCTAGGCTTTGTCTTGATCGTTTTGGCTATTTTTGCGGATTTTTAGGCATTCGTTTGGCATTTATTGGAATTTGGTAGAGTTAAGTTTTCAAAAAAAATAATAATAATAATATATATATATATATATATATCCCCATCGAACTCTCTCTCCCTCACTCATTCTCTCTCACCCTCTCTCTCTCTCTCTCACGCGCTCTCATTCTCCCTCTCTCGATTTCGGCGCCATCGGCCGCGGATCGAGGCGTGGGAGGTGTCATAGGAACCGGCTCGTCGCGAGGAACGCGTAGGTGCTGACCTCGTCGCGGTTCGTGAGGCGTGGGGGAGAGACGGGGCGAGAGGAGCCGCGGCGACTCCTTGCTTGCATGCGGCCCAAACTTTAGTTTTTGTCGCGATTAAGGTAGGTGGATGGAATCCTTGTCTCGCTAGGATCGCATTGGCATCACATGCGCGTCCGTTTGATGTCGTTTTCCTCAATTTCCATGAAAATCCCATGTTAATGTAATTTAGCCATAAATTCTTGAAAATTACTTCATGGGCATCATTTTTATGTTTTGATGTATAGATTAGTTGTAGAATGGTATGGTTTGGCAGGTTTTACAGCTTTTCCATGTTTTACCGTCGATCCAGCTCGACCGGGAGGGAGTTCGGTTTTGAACCTAACCCGTCCGTAACCCAGACAGTGTGACGGTCCTACCAGGAGCCGTCACATTGGTAACGGCCCTCATGGCACGTGTTACAGTACTATGACGGACCTAAGTAGGTGCGTCAAAGTTTGTGTAACGGTCGAGCCCACGACCGTTACATTTCTTTTGTCCATAGTTGACCTGGTAAGGCGGTTGGCCTGACGGTCCATCGGGCGGCCGTCAGGGCCTCGTGATGTGCCTTCGGGCGTGCGTCACACCCTGTCTGATCGTTAAAGAAACACTCTAAATTCTATAGTTTCGCGTGGGCGTAACGGCTCAGGGGAGGCGCGTTACGTTTGCGTAACGCCCCTGCCCTGGCGCGTTACAGCCTGGACCTGACGGTCCGCCTGGGACGCGTCATAGACCTGTAGCGCACCCTTCCCTGACCGTCACACCCTATGACGCGACAGCCCTAGACCGTTACATTCCCCTAGTTTTTAAAAATGTGCATGGTCAATTTCTAGTGCATTCCACGTTATATATATGCCATGTTTAAGTTGTTTTATGAATGATGGCTCGTTATTAGATCCCGATGGAATTACTTTCTCTTTCCTTGTGATGGAACCACTAGTCGTAGCCCAGCGACCGAGCGTGTCGTCCCACCCGGGAGAGGTGGAGGGGTGTTCCCAATGAACGGTTTGTAAGCTAGTTACCGTGGGCCCCTGCGGTTACCGTTGCGTCCAACGGGGGGGGACTAGCTAGAGGCCTGGCTCTAGGCAGGAGTCAGTGTGTGCACACGTGGTCGGAGACTTGGACTGGCACTGACGAGTGTTTCTCTGACTAGTACTTGGTTTGGTCCTATTACGCAACTCGCTTGTCGCGTTCCAGACTTGTGAGTTGCCGAGACACAGTATAAGTCGTCGGCGGATGCATCTGGTCTTATCCTTCCAGTGGGTTGTTCCGTCTCTCACTTCACTTGGTTAGCAGTGGTTTATTCTATTGGTAGATTTATTTCCTGTCGTTATTATTTATTTATTAAATCGTGCATATGCCTGTCTATTGTTTAAATGCATGATCTAATTGCTTTTGTATTTGTCTGCTTGCTTGTTTAGTGTGAGGTAGGGATCCGTGTGACCCCTACTGAGTCTGGCTGTGACTCACCCATTTTCCTTTCAGGTGAGCCGCCCAATCGTCCGCCGGTCCTTCTCGTGGTTGTCCTGACCGTCGTTAGAGTGCCAGCTGTTGTCGGTTTGTCTTTTTGTTCTTTTGAGCCGGGGTATGCCCCGTGTAGTTGTGTAGTGGACCCTTTTTTAATCTGTAAATCTGGACTATTGTATCTATTTTACCACTCTGATATTTTATTTTGCTTCCGTATTTATTTATTAATTATTGTCCTAATTAATATTACGCGCCTGCGGTCCCAATTCGTTATGCAACTCCTCATCAAACTCCATTAACCCTTCAGGGGCCTCATCAGCCTCTTGGGTGGCATCCCCAGTTCTTGGCATCGATGTATGTATCGATGTTATCGGTATATCGGTATCCGGAGCTCTGGGTCGTCACAGTTGGTATCAGAGCGGTGTTGGGGATTTGTATTAGGAATTGAAACTCGCGCTGGTCCAGAGCAAATCCACTGAGTCGTCTATTGCTGGCTTAGGATGTTTCTCGTGATTGCTGATGGTTTCCGTTATCGTGTGTTTTGTGTTTCCTAGATTCAAGATGTTGCCTCGTGGATGGAAGAAGGCTCGGGCTCCTCGGGAGGAGAGTGGTACTTCTTCTACCCCAGCTGTGCCAGCTTCCGTCAACCCTGCTCCGCATGAAGAAGTGCCCGGTGGTCGTGGTAGAGCTTCAAAGGAATTCCTGCTGTTCCACCCACCGACTTTCGAGGGTCAATCAGATCCGGAGGCAGCTAGATCGTGGCTTGATGCTACTGTGTGCGTGTTCCAATCGATGGAGTGTGCGGATGATGATAGAGTCATGTTGGCTACTTATCAGCTTCAAGGTACCGCACGCATGTGGTAGACTACAGAGTGGGAAGTTGCCTTACGTTCCCGTCCGCTTCGGCAAATCACCTGGGCAGAGTTCATTGCTGCTTTCGAGCGTGCTTACACTCCAGCCTGCCTCAAGTTAGCGAAGATGTACCAGTTTCTGGAGCTGACGCAAGGTGATATGACTGTGTTGCAGTACCGAGATAAGTTCATCGAATTGGGCAGGTACGCGCCCCATATTTTTGCTGATGAATCTATGAAGACTCAGCAGTTTCTGCGCGGACTGAAAGCGGAATTGAGCCTGCCGTTGTTCGCTACCCGAGTGTCTGAGTTGGATTCAACATACCAGGCAGCTGTTGCAGTGGAGATGGAAATGGCGAGGACTCGAGGGCTTTCTCAGGCAAGGATGGTGCAGCCGACTGTGTAGTTTTAGCCGACTTACCAGCCGTCTGTCCCAGGAGTTCCTTCTGCCGTTCCTGCTGTCAGTGGTGTTTCTTCTTCTCCTGACTCCCATTTCCAGCAATTTAAGAATAAGAAGTCGAAGAGGAAGTTTGAGCATTCGACGTCTCCCGATTCAAGTCAGCTGTCCGTTCCTTCTGTTCGACCGCGCCAAGATTTTTCAGGCAGTCATCAGCGTCCATGTCCGAAGTGTGGTGGCAGTCATCCAGGTGTGCCGTGTTCTTTGCCGATCGTCTGTTACCGTTGTGATCAGCCGGGTCACGTAGTTCGAGACTATCCGCTGAGGCCGAAACTGGTGCAGTTCTCGCAAGTTACCCAGCCGCAGCAGCCCCAGTTTCATCTTCCTCCGCCGCCTCAACTTCAGCCATCTTATCTACCTGCTCCAGTTCCTTCCCAGCAGTCTTCTGCAGCCGGCCGTCCTCCGAGAGGTAGGGTCACTCACATCACTCGTGCGGAAGCTGTGGCAGCTAATCTAGTAGAAGGTACGGTTTCGATTTTCGGTCGTTCAGCTCATGTTCTTTTCGATTCTGGTGCAACTCATTCGTTTGTATCCGAGAATTTTCTTGCTTGCATTGGGGAGCTAATGACCGAAGTGTCCTGTAATTTGCTCGTTGAGTTACCCTCTGGAGATTTCATGTCCACTCCAGTGTGCCTGGAAGATTCCCCTATTGTCGTCAGCAATCGGCAGATGCCAGTGAAGCTTTATGCATTGAAATTGGCCGAATATGACGCTATTCTAGGCATGGACTGGCTGGAATTGTATAGTGCCATGGTTGACTGCAGATACAAGCGAGTCTATTTTATGCCAGGCGGGAAGCCAGCCTTTTATTTCCAAGGTATGCTTTAATTTTACAGTTGCCTCCTTTCACCTTCTGTTTAAATTTCGAGGACGAAATTTCTTTAAGGAGGGAGGGACTGTAGCGCTCGTGCCTTAGCGGATCCGTAGCAGTTCGGATCTAGGCTTTGTCCTGATCGTTTTGGCTATTTTTGCGGATTTTTAGGCGTTCGTTTGGCATTTATTGGAATTTGGTAGAGTTAAGTTTTCAAAAATAATAATAATAATAATTTTTATATATATATATATATCTCTCTCTCTCCCCATCGAACTCTCTCTCCCTCACTCGTTCTCTCTCACCCTCTCTCTCTCTCATGCGCTCTCATTCTCCCTCTCTCAGTTTCAACGCCATCGGCCGCGGATCTAGGCTTGGGAGGTGTCATAGGAACCGGCTCGTCGCGAGGAACGCGTAGGTGCTGACCTCGTCGCGGTTCGTGAGGCGTGGGGGTGAGACGGGGCGAGAGGAGCCACGGCGACTCCTTGCTTGCATGCGGCCCAAACTCGGTTTTCGTCGCGATTAAGGTAGGGGGATGGAATCCTTGTCTCGCTAGGATCGCATTGGCATCACATGCGCGTCCGTTTGATGTCATTTTCCTCAATTTCCATGAAAATCCCATGTTAGTGTAATTTAGCCATAAATTCTTGAAAATCACTTCATGGGCATCGTTTTTATGTTTTGATGTATAGATTAGTTGTAGAATGGTATGGTTTGGCAGGTTTTACAGCTTTTCCATATTTTCCCGTCGATCCGGCTCGACCGGGAGGGAGTTCGGTTTTGAACCTAACCCGTCCGTAACCCAGACAGTGTGACGGTCCTACCAGGAGCCGTCACATTGGTAACGGCCCTCATGGGACGCGTTACAGTACTGTGACGGACCTAAGTAGGTGCGTCACAGTTTGTGTAATGGTCGAGCCCACGACCGTTACATTTCTTTTGTCCATAGTTGACCTGGTAAGGCGGTTGGCCTGACGGTCCGTCGGGCGGCCGTCAGGGCCTCATGACGCGCCTCCGGGTGTGCGTCACACCATGTCTGATCGTTAAATAAACACTCTAAATTCTATAGTTTCACGTGGGCGTAACGGCTCAAGGGAGGCGCGTTACGTTTGCGTAACGCCCCTGCCCTGGCGTGTTACAGCCTGGACCTGACGGTCTGCCTGGGACGCGTCACAGACCTGTAGCGCACCCTTCCCCGACCGTCACACCCTGTGACACGGCAGCCCTAGACCGTTACATTCCCCTAGTTTTTAAAAACGTGCATGGTCAATTTCTAGTGCATTCCACGTTATATATATGCCATGTTTAAGTTGTTTTATGAACGATGGCTCGTTATTAGATCCCGATGGAATTACTTTCTCTTTCCTTGTGATGGAACCACTAGTCGTAGCCCAGCGACCGAGCGTGTCGTCCCACCCAGGAGAGGTGGAGGGGTGTTCCCAATGAACGGTTTGTAAGCTAGTTACTGTGGGCCCCTGCGGTTACCGTTGCGTCCAACGGGGGGGAAAACTAGCTAGAGGCCTGGCTCTAGGCAAGAGTCAGTGTGTGCACACGTTGTCGGAGACTTGGACTGGCACTGACGAGTGTTACTCTGACTACTACTTGGTTTGGTCCTATTACGCAACTCACTTGTCGCGTTCCAGACTTGCGAGTTGCCGAGACGCAGTATAAGTCGTCGGTGGACGCATCTGGTCTTGTCCTTCTAGTAGGTTGTTCCGTCTCTCACTTCACTTGGTTAGCAGTGGTTTACTCTATTGGTAGATTTATTTCCTGTCGTTATTATTTATTTATTAAATCGTGCATATGCCTGTCTATTGTTTAAATGCATGCTTTAATTGCTTTTGTATTTGCCTGCTTGCTTGTTTAGTGTGAGGTAGAGATCCGCGTGGCCCCTACTGAGTCTGGATGTGACTCACCCTTTTTCCTTTCAGGTGAGCCGCCCCAGTCGTCCTTCGGTCCTTCTCGTGGTTGTCCTGACCGTCGTTAGAGTGCCAGCTGTTGTCGGTTTGTCTTTTTGTTCTTTTGAGCCGGGGTATGCCTCGTGTAGTTGTGCAGTGGACCCTTTTTTTATCTATAAATCTGGACTATTGTATCTATTTTACCACTCTGATATTTTATTTTACTTCTGCATTTATTTATTAATTGCTGTCCTAATTAATATTGCGCGCCTGCGGTCCCAATTCGTTATGCAACTCCTCAGCAAACTCCATTAACCCTTCAGGGGCCTCATCAGCCTCTTGGGTGGCTTCCCCAGTTCTTGGTATCGGTGTATCGATGTTATCGGTATATCGGTATCTGGAGCTCTGGGTCGTCACAGATTCATCCATGCTCAGATGTGATCCTTGGACGTCCCCCGAGTGGGTATATGTGGGTTCTGTTTTCACCCTTTGCACAGGCTTGCATTGGGGGTGTTGGTTCGTTTTGAATGCCTCTTCAGCACTTCAGGGATGAAAGGGGCTTGGCGGTTGATCATCTCCTCGAAGGGATACCAAAGACCTATGGATTCGTAACATGGTCCTTGGTCATCCCCGGGAGTGAACGAGGTACAAGGAGATTTTGTTTTCTCTGCTATCAATCCATTTGCAATTTGATTGGCTTCGACCGCCGTCTCACCATGGTTTACCCAGTTTAAGCCGAAGTTCAACCATTTTCCCTACTCCATAGGACTCCCTGACCTGTGCAATATCCTCCTCGAGCCATCAGGCCCCTTCTCCAGGCTATGAACCCCTCCAATTCTCCCTCAGTTAGCCTTTTATCATTCACCGACCCCTAATACGGCAGCCTAGGCACTGTTGCCTTGATCCTGCGCCGCCGGGTGACCCTTCCCCCCCCTTTCGGTTGCCGGATGCTACCCCCCACTAGCCGCCGCCTCACTTGCACGCCACACCACTACCTGGCTGCCGCATAACCCTAGTCGTCGGGTCTTCGAGCCCCTTTGCCTGGCCGTCATCCTACCCTTAGATATCCACTATCTAGCTGATGTATTACTATTCTGTCTACCACACTACTTCTTCCACTATCCCTATGAATGGCAGGGGCTAAAATTTGTCCCATAATATCTGCAGGAGCTATAGTAATAGGGTCTTTACCCCACATTATGTTTTTACTTTTTGAGTTTTTTGAGCATCCCGCCGAGTCATGGGGATTCACTACAAACTAAAGCGTGATCTCCGATGACCTCATCAGGAGAACATCAAAGGAATGGCCTTATGGTTAATAGTGCCTCATCGCTTCTAGGCCCTCTCAGCTCCTAGGCGTCGACGCCCATCTCTTTTGGATCCCATCTCAGTTCTCTGTGGATGGGTCTCTTATACATCTCCCTTGGCATACTCCGGTGTAAGGGGGGATGCTGCCGAAATTTTCTCAGGCAACTACTTTCTGATGTCGCATCGTGCTTCCCCGGGTGTTTTCGATCCTCCCACTGAGTCACGGGGATTCGCTACTAAAGCGTGATCTCCGATGACCTCATCAGGGGAACATCGAAAGAATTGCTTTATGGCGAATAGTAATTCATCACTTCGAGGCCCTCTCGGCTTACGGGTGTCAATGCCCATTCTTTTGGATTCCATCTCAGCTCTTTGTGGATGGATCTCCTATATATGTCCCTTAGCATATTCTGAGGCATGGGGAGATACTGTCAGAGCTTGCTCACGTAACTACTTTTTGATATCACATCGTGCTTTCCCGGCCTTCTCGATCATCCCACCGGGTCACGGGTCTTCATTATATATACTACAACGTGAGCTTCGATGACCTTGCCAGGGAAATTGTATATTGACCGCCTTAAAGGTGAACAGTGCCCCGAGCCTTTCAGGCCCCTCGATCCATGGTTATGCCAACTTTCCTTAGAGCCTTCGTGTATATGTCGTGGTGCCTAGACGGGTCAAAGTAATCGGCAAAACATTCACTATCCACTATTGGGTCCGGGCTATTATTTTGATATGTCTCTCTTTCATGGAGCCCATCTCAGCTTTCTGTAGACATGTCTCTTATACATCTTCCCCGATACGTTCTGGGGGCAGGGGGAGATGCTATCGAAATTCCCTCGAAAACATGGGAATCGATTCCACATTCAATTTACTCAGGTTTTCCGCTTAGTCGTTACTCTCCATGGCCACAAGGGCCTTACATCAACAAATGCCATCTTCTGGCACACAACGTCCTGGCAGGATGCGGCCCCGTTCAAGTACGGTCACGCCCAGTTCGCTCAATTGACTTAAATGTGTGTATCGTCATGAGGAACATGGACCCATAATAAAAAGCAGCTACCGGTTGAAAACTCTGCGAGTGATTGGGAATGCCTAAAGGATTGGTCCTCGGATCCCTCACTTATTATAGGATGCGGGAGTGCCATTCGGGCATGACCGTCAGTTAGGTGATCGTCTCGACTTCTCATGGACGATTCTTCTATACCCTCTCCGATATTCCTCAGAACAAGGGAGGTGTTGCCAAAATCTTCTCCGAGTATACCAAATAACATGCAAGCAAATAATTAAATAAAATGATGTTAACAAAGTTTCGACTGGCCTGTACTAAGTCGAAGACAATTTCTGCATGCAAACCTTTAAATGTTGAGGGGAGTTTGTGGGGAAGAATATTTTTGTCTTCTCTGGTTTATGATCCTCTGAATTTATTGAGTTTTGATGTTGGAAATACATCATTTTGTCCTAAATTTTGATTTTTAGTAACAGTATATTGTGCTCATAATCTTTGATTATTGGCTACAATATTTTGCTCAATAATTCTGCTTATGATAACACTCTCATCATCTTATAGTAGTATGCATTATAATGTGCTTTTACTTTACATAAGGTCAGTGCACATGTTAATCGCTGCATAACAGGTCTGTGCACATTTTTCATCATGCATGTAAGGTCTATGCACATTGGCTTACAAGGTCTGTGCACATCCACCTATACCTACGCTACACAAAGTCGATGCACAATGTAGGTCGATGCATATTTTCCTTGAGTATTCATATGGGTCGATGCACATTTTTCCTTGCATGTATAATGCCTAACCAAGGTTGATGTACATCTGTCTTATGCATACAAGGTCAGTGCATATCCCTGTAGCAGTGCATACAAGGTCAGTGCATGTTCCTGTAGCAGTGCATACAAGGTCAGTGCATATCCCTGTAGCAGTGCATACAAGGTCAGTGCATATCTCTGTAGCAGTGCATACAAGGTCAATGCATGTTCCTATAGTAGAGCATATAAGGTCAATGCATGTTCCTATAGCAGAGCATATAAGGTCTACGCACATTCTGCTAGACTGCATATAAGGTCTAAGGACATTTGGCTAGAATGCATATAAGGTCTATGCACATTCTGCTAGACAGCATATAGGTCGATGCACATCCTGCCTTAGCCAACATAAGGTCAATGCACATTTTGCTTTGTGCATGTAGAAGGTTGATGCACATTCCGGTTCACAGTTTAATAGGTCTGTGCACATGTTGGTAGTCTTCATATAAGTCTATGCACATTCTATTAGATTGCATCCAAGGTCAGTGCATGTTTTGCATCATGCATATAAAGGTCAATGCACGTTGTCAGAATGCATTGAAAGGTCAATGCACGTTTTTGTAGCATTGTACATGAAGTCTGTGCACATTGCACTGTCTGCTATATGAAGTCTGTGCATATTGCATTGTCTGCTATATAAAGTCTATGCATGTTTTCATACATGCATAATAAGGTCTATGCACATGTTCATATACGCATTATAACATATAGAGTCTAAGGTCTGTGCACATTGTCTTATACTCATTATAAGGTCTGTGCAGGTTCTTCCATATAGAGTCCAAGGTCTGTGCACATGTAAGGCAAGTGCACATATAGGTTTGTGCACATTGGTGTGAGCGACGTCACGCGGTTCGGGGAAGAGCGGAGAGGACGCGGAGCGCGCGCGGGCTCCTCTTTTCTTTCTTTTGGTGTTTGTTTGCTGTAACACAGAAATAAGAGAAGAGAGAGAAGGGGTCACCACGGGAGATTGCTCCGGCGGGGCGAGCGGGACAAGTATGATATAGCAAAATATGGGGTTTAAACGGCCATAGCGGGAAGTGACTCGCCGCGGCCTCGGGGGGACGGAAATGGTGCAAAAATTAAATAACAAGAATTGAAACGGCCATTGGGGAAGTGACTCGCCGCGGCCTCGAGAATATGAGCAGATAATAAGATGACAGAATATAGAGAGAATACAAAGAGCGGGAATTTAAACGGCCATTGGGGAAGTGACTCGCCGCGGCCTCGAGAACACAAACAGATAAGAATATAACGTATAAGAACGTGAATTTAAACGGCCATTGGGGAAGTGACTCGCCGCGACCTCGAGAACACGAATAGATAAGAATATAACATATAAAAACGGGAATTTAAACGGCCATTGGGGAAGTGACTCGCCGCGGCCTCGAGAATATGAGCAGAATATAACAGAGTATAAAGAGAATATAAGAACGGAAATTTAAACGGCCATTGGGGAAGTGACTCGCCGCGGCCTCGAAAATAAGATGTGATCGCCAGGGGCCGAAAGACCCCAAAATAAGAAAGTGATCGTGCCTACCTCAAGAGCGAGAGATGGCGGGTTGCTTCTTCCTCTCCCTCCGGCCGGCCGACGAAGAGGGCTTTCCTCGGCTACCCTTGCAAAACAACGACAAACAAATGACAAGTGGATTAGAAAGATGGAGCTGTAGTATTCAAATCCTTGCGATAAAAATAACGAAATGATGGCAAGACACACACCTGGTTGGTGTTATCTTTTAAACCCCTCTCAGACTCGAGTAGGAGGAAAATGAGATGATGGATGCAAGAAGTATAAAAGAAGAGGCGCCCTTATGAAGGGGGATAGAGGATGCGAGATGATGAATGCAAAAGAACTACGAAGAAAAAAGGGGAAGAAAAGGCTTATTGGATGAGCCGAGGGTGAAATCCGGCGGAGCTCCGGCAGCGTGGGGACGACGTGGAAGCGCGGTGGATGAAGACGACCTTCCTCTCGCGAGCGTGAGCACCCGAGAAGCCGGCAGAACCTCCACCTACAAAAGAACCCACGGGTTAGAAAATGACTCCGTAGCCTCTGGGCTCCGGCAGCCTATCGGATCACTTCGAAGCTCTTCCAGAACTGAGGGGGTGGGCCTCTATTTATAGGGCTCCGGAGGGTGGAGGCGTCCAGGACCCTGGACACCTCCATCAGGGCTGAAATAATATTTTATTCTATTTTTATTGATTTTTTTGGAATACTTTTATGGAGGCGTCCAGGGTCCCGGACGTCTCAAGCAGGTCCACCGAAAGCCGACGACGGCCGCACGCGGTTTGGCACAACGCGTGGTTTTGTGAGCGGCGCCTCGTGATTCAGAAATGGGCGCATCCAGCTGGCTGGACGTCTCCATATTTTAGATTTTTTCACACACGACAAACCGTCGTTCGGTGGCCGGCGCCCGTGAGGGTTTTGATGGAGGCGTCCAGGGGCCTGGACGCCTCCAAAATTATATTATTTTTTATTTGTCTTTTGTCTTTTATACCAGGGCTGGCATTTTAATTTTTTTTTTATTTGTTTTTATGGAGGCGTCCAGGGGTAATATATATATATATTTAATTATTTTATTTTTTTATGCCAACTGGCATTTTATAAATATTTATTATTATTAGTTTTTATGGAGGCATCCAGGGGCCTGGACGCCTCCATTAAAATATATATTTTTTTATTTATTTTTGGGCCCTGAGAAAATAAATAAATAAAATCAAAAATATGGGGGCGCCCAGGGGCCTGGACGCCCCCATTAAGACCCACCCGGGTCCTACTCAGCGGCCGCCCGGCAGTCAACATCTTGGTTCCGGAACCTCTTGATACGTCTGACTGGTGTTGATGCCGTCCGAATGCCGTGATGAGACGATTCTGGATGCCGAAAAAGGCAGAAAAAGACCCGAGAAAAGGAAGCACTCGAGTGATTCAAAATGCGTAAGCCGTTGCGGGGCGTTATATAGTAATATGGGACTTTCTCAGGAGGCGTCAAGAATGGCGTGTCTACAGCTGCCCCGCCTTGGCGTCTGCTTTGTAAGGGAGCAACATGTAGTGGAATGGTATCGAAGTGGAGTGAAATGAAGTGGGAGCGGACTGATAAGTTGATGCCAAGGTGTGATGAGACACGCTTTTGACGTTACTGTTTGGAATCTTTCCTGAAGTTTCAATGAGGCGACCTTGAAGAAGGTCTTTCAAATATTGACGATTGCTTGGACGGAGATCAAATAGGGGAGGGTGAGATGTGCGCTCAAGCACGAAACAAAAGGAGACCAACTTCTCGGTGTGGAAGTACCTGGGTCATAAATCGGAGGCTTCACCTTTGGGGAGCGGTTACCAGCCAATGTGGAAGTGCTGCGGCCAAGGTGGGTCAAAAAAGGTAAAGGAATATCTGAGGGTCTGTCCAAACAAGGGTCTCCTTTGGAAGAGCAGCGTAGGGCTGTCTTAAGGAAACTCAGTATTTCATTCGAAGTGGAATATCTCATATTTGTGGGAATTGGAGCACAACGGCTTTCACAATCGAATCACTTGAATGATCTTCCGTAATAAATCAAAGTCCTATATGAATGCATGCTGGGTTCAAAGAAAAATTCAAAACAAACTAAAATAGAAAATAGCCAAGGATAATATTGTCAACTAATGAAGGACGGGTCAGGATACCGACCCGGTGAGCTGATACTGGGCTGGGGCCCGTTTATCCGCGCATCAACTCACTGAATGGAACCGTCGTCCCCATTCTATCACAAGTTGACGGCCTATCCGTACAACCCAAATTCCTCTGGGATCATCACCATTTTTGTTGAAGGGGAACTCAGATCCCAGATTCGTTCGAGCCGCAAGGTCCTTGACATGTTCTAGTAGCGTAAGTATCATATACTACGATGCATGACAAGGTGGGACCAACCAATGAAAGGTGGGACAGGAGATAGGACAAAGACGTCCGTTAGTAAAACCTGCACAGACTAGCAAAGGTTAGCAACATCGGAAAGTAGCAGAATCGCACCACAGTATAAAGGAGATCCAGACCAAAATCTTGACAATGACCACTGATGTGACATGTTCTGTCCTGTAGCACCCTTCCCTTCCTATAAGAACTCCCCTTAGGCTAGTTCATTCAAATGCACCAAGGTGGGTTTTGGAAGCTCAGGAGAGGAAAGAGAGGAGAATCTAGAGATTTCAGGATGGAAGGAGAGTCTTCCCGCGTTATGAAGAGGAGCAGGCCTAGCAGCGAGATCAGGCGACTCTCTGACCTCGAGGGTCATCTGAGTGGGACGATCTTGTCGCATATGGTAAGCTGATTCACTTCAAGTTTTCCATGTGAACCTTCTTCTTACTTCCTTCATTTCTTATTTCTTTCCTCTTCCAGCCATATCCACTCTTCCCAGGCCCGAGGAAGTTTTCCAAACTGCCATGGCTTTCAAAGCTAACTTCCAATATCTCCATTGGCATGAGGGCCATACTCTCGAAGTGGCATTTGCAGGGGCTCCTTATTCATGCCAAATATTACGAGAAGATTCGTATGGACTGGGCGGCTATGGGCGCACTAGTGGAGATCTGGCATCCCCAGACCCACACTTTTATCTTCCTGACCTTCGAGGTGACCATCCTCCTTGAGGAGGTGGAGCTTCTGCTTGGATTGAAGAAATTTAAGAGTGACGGGAAGGTGAAGGCTATGCGGATGCTGACACGGGGGACTTCTGAAAGTGTCCTTGGAAGCTTCATGCCACCCGACGCAGCCCGAAATGTCCGTACTCAAAAGGGGATCGATCTCCGAAAGCTCGCGGAGTGGGTCATGAACGCCCTGAGAGGGTCACCAGATGATGACTATTTGGAGGGAATCATGAAGGGGTTCACTATCTGTCTGGCGGGTGCTCTCTTGTTCCCTTATACCGACAACATGGTGGAGGAAGACCAACTGGGTGCCATCTGCGGGATCTGGCGTGGAAAGAGGGTGGGACCCGCCGTCCTTGCCTATCTTTACAGCGGTCTTACTGCCTCGAGCATGGGTAAGCCTCCATTTGGTTGTGCACTTGTCTTGAATTGCTGGCTGGATTTGCATTTCAAATTCGACCACCGCGAGGGAATGCCAACCGCTTCGAAGCTCTTCCAACAAAGCCCTCTTCATCACATAGCCGACGTGTTAGGCTTCGGTGGTACCATAGTGAACCGCGTTCCGTGGCTGAAGAAACGTGAAGACTGGCGGTCTCACTTTCGCACCGTGACACAAGGCTTCTTTACTTGCGCACCGGCATGTTTGCTTTCGCTAGATCTCCTCATGAGGTCTTCTCCCGAAGTTGATATTCAACTAATCGGCGCGACCGAGTTCGTCCTTTATAATGCGCATCGGTACTGCCTCCAGATTGGCATCCCACGCCATTCGTTCCCGCCACCGACTGGCATCGTTCCTTTGAAGAAGAGGGAGTTGGGTACTGAAGCGGACGCGAAGGAAGCGAAGGCCATTAAAGCTCCCTGGAAGACAAGTGTTGCGGGAAAGGCATTAGCGCACGTGGTGGAAGAATGCGAGCCGTGGAGGGCTTATGTAACCGAACTGGGGAAGTTAAGGCCTAAGGTGCCTAAACCCCTGATGTAGCTCATTCTGCTTTCTGATGGAATAAAATCTGGCATTTGGGTGTTTCGGACCCCCGTCCCCTTAATTATTATCTTTTTTGTGGTTTTTCTTTTTCTTTCCTTTTTTTCTTTTGTTTGGATTATATACATGCTCTAACCCCTTTTTTCTTTTTATTATATTTTTTATTATGGGGGCGTCCAGAGGCCTGGACGCCCCTGTTTTTTTATAATTTTTTTAAAAAAAAAATTTGGGGGGGCGTCCAGGGTCCTGGACGCCCCTAATTTTTTATTTTTTTTTATTTTTTTGATTTTTTGTTTTGGGGGCCTCCAGGCGCCTGGACGCCCCTAAGTTTTTTTGAATTTTTTTTAAAAAAAATAAAAAAGTGGGGGCGTCCAGGCACCTGGACGCCCCAATTAAAGATCAATCTATATATAGGGGGGCTCCCCCCCTTACTCACTTACTGTTCATTCAAACGATCCGGTCAAACCAGACAGACCCATTCTTCGCCCCAATGGAGTTAGGAGGCCCGAACCGAGGTGGAGACAAGCGTAAACGACTAGCTCGTCGTCCGAGGAGACTGAGAGACGATGCTGAGGAGGCCGTAGCAGAGGAGATTGCTGCGGAGGAGGAGATGGAGGTGCCGCTTCTGACCGCGGAGGCTGCTGCGGATGCTGGTGACGCGGGAGAGGACGATCACGACCCGGTAAGTACTTCAGAATTCTCACTCTGTGGTTCAATAGGCTAAAACGGGCGTGCGAGAGGCTGTGAGAGAAGGCCGGGTAGTGAGAGAAGGAGGCGTCCAGGGGCCTGGACGCCTCCACTTTTTCTTTTTATTTTTGTTTATTTATTTATTTACGTAAATAATAAAATAAAATTAAAAAATAAGGAGGCGTCCTAAGCCCTGGACGCCTCCATAAAAATATACATATTATTAATAAATTTTGTTTTGGGTTTTTGGGTTTTTTCTAAAAAAGAAAAAAAGTAAATTGGAAGGAGGCGTCCAGGGCATTGGACGCCTCCACAAGAAAATATAATTTTTTTAAAAAAGTAAAAATAAAATAAAAAGAATAAGTAGTATATATACAGTGTTATTGTTTATTACTGTTCATGATGCTGATGTGTTCTCTGTTGGTTTTGTGGTGTGCAGGGCGTGATGAAGGGCCGGATCAGCTGGTCCCTGGTGGTGGCAGCATACCGCGGGCTGCCGGACTTCCAGAGGGCGCGTGTGGACGCCATGGGCTTTGGAGCTTTCCTTAGGATCGAGCCCTTTCGGCTCGACCTTCCTCTTATCCAGGCACTGAGGGAGCGGTGGCACGCACCGAGCCGGGCGTTTTTGATGCCCTGGGGGCACATGGTGCCGACACTAGAGGACGTGGCTCGGATTACCGGGTTACGGGTTGACGGAGAGGCAGTCAGCGGGGTCACCTACCCCGACTATCGAGAGAGTGCCCTGGACCTGCTGTGGTTAGAGACGAGCGTGACTGATAGAGACAGCAGGGTAGTCGGCCGAGTGGAGATCATGGAGGCGCTCGGATTTGTCGACCCGCGCCAGCGGGTTAGCGAGACTGGAGCGGAGTTCTTGGCTCGACTGGAGGGGGATGCTCGTGCAGCTTTCACCCAGGATCCGAGCGAGAGGGAGCTGGTGGACCTAGATCTTCGGAGGTTTCTTTTCTTCTTCCTGGGCCGCCTTCTGCTGGGGACGAAGGGGGATGGCATCCACTGCCGTTTCCTCGGGATCTTGGCGGATCTGGACAGAGTGGGACACTACGCGTGGGGAGCGGCTCTGCTTGCCCATTTGATTGCTGATCTCTCCCAGACTTCGGAGAAGGAGACGACAGTCAGTGGCTTCGCACCTTTCCTCCAGGTAAACATTTTATTTATGCATTCCCACAGTTAAATATGCAATTATTGTACTAATGATGTATGATGGATGCAGGTGTGGAGCTATTACTATTTCTCGATGGGGAGGGCTAGGCATGGGAACAGGAGGGCCGTGCCTCTGGCGCGGCAGTGGAGGCCGGTCGTGGTTGTAGCACCCCACGGCTACCAGCTGGCGTCACTTCGTCGGGAGCTGAGCGAGTATCCCGAGGCCATGGTATGATGCGTATGATTTTTTTTGTGTTTATGCATGTGACTGAATGGTAACTAACATAATGTATGTATGG